>OZ010787.1:435189812-437589812 GCA_963932465.1 Maratus speciosus
TCTCCAAAGTCTCATAAAGAAATGATTGAACTTTTCTAATAGAGGTTGGAAACTCCAATTCCTCTACTTCCTCCAGTAAATTCTCCAACTTCCCCATTACCAATGAACAATTACAAAGACAAAAACTACCACGGAATGACGTTAGAAGGACAAGCAGCCGGTCACAAACGGAACAAACTCTCAGTGTATATATATATAGCCACCCAGCTGGATCGACAAATAGACAAATGAACCAAAGTGAAGCAAAACTACTAAAACTGGAAAAAAAAAACCCAAATTGTCAACCGCCAAATACACAGAACATGTGATAAAAATAACCAAAAAATCTACAAATCTCAAAGCGTACCCTAGAAACCACACACAAACTAAACCAAGTCCAGATTAAATTAACAAAATAAATGTAAAGCATATAGACAAGACTAGCTCCATAATACAAAATCTCCACTGCACTGCAGAACTCAAAGCGTAACCCAGCAACAATATATAATCTAAAACAAGTACAGATTAAATTTAAAGCATTTAGACAAGGCTCACTCCATATACCAAATCTCCAACACACTACACAACTTAATGCGTAACCCAGCAACAAATAAAATCTATATCAAGTACAGATTAAAATAACAAAGTTAATTGAAAGTATTTAAACAAGGCTAACTCCATAATACAAAATCTCCAACACACTACAAAATATTAGTCCGACAGTAGCATGACACAGCTCAACTCTACAATGAAGCAAGATGGCGATCAAAACAAACGCAGCGGGAAACGCCCACCGGACACAAAAAGCCAAAATAAACCGCTAATTAATCAGGAACTAATAAAGAAAATACAACAGACTGAAGCTAATTGATAGCCGAAGGTAATAAACTTTGAAAATAATTAAAAATAAACGTAAATAACAGAAGTATAAATGAAATAGCAAACTAACTGATGCCGCGAGCACTAAATTAGGCCTCGGCAATGAACAAAAATTTACAAAGTCATAAGAAATAAGTTTAAAGTAGGCAAATTACAGAAAAATCATATAGAAATGAACAATATTTGATAGGAAATAAACATGCATGTGCTACTAAGTCAAAAAAATGAATAATTACCAGTTAAATAGGAAACTTTGGCGGAGCTGCAAGAATGCGTCAAACTCAATCGAAAGCCGATACGTACTTAATAAAACCAAAATTTTCAATACACAATTCTGATGTCAATGTCCCATTTAAGAAGTAAAATAAGTTGGTCCAAAAATGAACCACCGCCCTTGAAGGGGTTAAACAATGAATAATGCAAAAGTAATGATCGCACGGGGGGGGGGGGGATTCCTTTGTAACCCGGGAGGACGCGCGCAGGGCCTGATAGACCCGAAGTGCGTACGGTTTTTACAATTGTCACCACTATCTTTTTAAAAGTAATTTTCAAATTCTTTTATCGCAAAATTCTCTCCGATCAAATAAAGTGAGGATTATATTTGTATTTATTGGTGACAAAGTAAAAACCATTCATAACCTGGGAATGCGCGCGTCCTCCTGGGTTAAAAGTACTGAATTATTCGTGTTTAAACTTAAAACTGAACAAAACCAGCTCTAATGGTTTTAAAGGTGACGCAGGCAATTGGTTAATGATCTGAAATAAAAAAGAAGTATGCACCCACACCACAAGTAGTTTAAAGTAAATTCATTAAGAGGTTTGCCATGAGAGCCGAAGTCGCTCGTTGAGTTTTGGTGAAATAGTTATTAAAAAACAGCAGAATCGGCTGACGTCAGAATCTGCTTGTTTATGGAGCGTGTTGAAAGTCAGGGTGACGAAGTTTGTCTCTGCTGTCCTATAGTTATCATCAGGGTTAGCATTAACCCCTTGGGGACGAGCGACCGATATTCGAGCAGCGTAAGGTGCTCAGAATCGGCGATTATTCTCACCAGTAAATTTGCATTGTAAATTTTGCCTTATTAATCCGAGCATTTTCTCGATTCATTTAGGCAAAAATTTCTGTTCTAAAAGTCCGGTGATTAAAGATTAAAAATTCTGTAAAAGACGCTCGTCCCGAAAGGGTTAATTCCGAAACGCTATTTTCGCGTTCCAGTGGGGTACTTTTAAAAAATCAGATTACTTGATTCCTTTCACTTTTTTAAAAGCGTATAATTCGGTTTATTCTCGCGGTTATTTAATCTGTAATTAAATAAAGTGACTATTTCTACTGCAGAAAAAGTGGTGGGAATGAAACAATCTCAATTAAAAAAAAAGTAACCCACTGAAAAAGTCGCCCGTGGCTGGAGGATTAAAGACTGACGTTGGATTTTCGCAACATTATTTTGTGATTTTTTAAATTTCTTTGTTACCAGTTAAAGAGGAAAGTAAAATTTGCCTTATTTAATTAACACATTTCAGTGATTCATAAAGCAAATGTAAGTTTTTAACAAAAAGTTGTGTGAACTGAATAAAATTCCTGTAAAACATGCTGGTCCGTAATACGTTCACTGCCCCCATAGGAATTTAACCTTTTAGTATTTCGATATATTTCGACAACGGAAAAATATCAATACTAATTTTTCTTTGTTTCATTCACGAAATATCTATCATTATAATAGCGAAAAATAATTATTCAAAATTTCTGGCACAATTTAGAATCCCTTAACGACAGTTTTATAAAATGACGCGCAAGTGCGTCAAGAATGCTAACCCTTTGCGGCAGTGGCGTAGCCAGGGAGGGGGGAGGTCCAAATGCTCTGGATACCAGTAATATTATATGGTATTCTTCACCTAAATTAAAAACAGAAAAATCTACTGTTAGGTAAGGCGAAAAGAATTTTACAAAATTAGTGGTATCCAGAACATTTGGAACCCCACCCTGGCTACGCCACTGCTTTGCAGTCAAGCGTCGGCCAATAGCCGCCCGAAATTCGTATCCATTATTCTATTTTTAGATTTTATTCGCACCACTATATTTTAAAAGTACATTTTTTAGTAAATTTTTCTAACACATGTTGTCAAAGTGGAAGTAATAATGTCTCTTTTAAAAAATATGATGCCAACCGAATAAACGCGTGTAAGATATGCCTCTGCCTCGGAAGATAATTCGACCGTTAAGTGTTAACGCATTTTATGAAGACATTTCGAGTTTGAATTGAAATATACTTGTTTGGCACTGGTGAAAATGACCACTGATTTACTTTGTAGTGTTAATATGCTCTTTTTTAAATTACTGTTATTTTACTTTGAAAATATATACAGTTTCAGTACACTCTCAGATTTTCTATTCATAAATTACTAACCTTATAATAGTGGGAATAGTACAATTTACGGATCTTGAATCTGAATAATATATATCAGATCTGCAGTAATACTTTACCTTTATCAGCGTAACGAATGTCACACCCAGTTATGTCAGTTTATGAAACTGTTATTTAACAAATTGTACATTTGCATCATAAAGCTTGAGTAAGGTTATTAATAGCGAGGTAAGAATATAAGGAGTAACAGCGATTTATTTATGGGTATAAAATATTTTATCAGTTTCGCATGTGTGTTAAACTTTTAGCAGGTTTGCACGTACATCTTAAGTGTAAGAAGAGTTTGATTGCTTCGTTACTAAAAGCTTTTAAACGCCACTGATTTTAAACTGCAATATTAGATTTATTTAATGGCAGACATATTTTTATTATATTAGGCAAATATTTTAGTACGGTAAATGTGGTGTGTGTCCCTATTTTTTGTCCATTGTGTCAAAATAATTAACCTTTGAAGGTGTTAACTGTATTATATGATATTATAATATAAAATGAACAGATAATATATATAAATAATATATAATAGATATAATATATATTATAACATATATTAACACTACAATGGCGGTGAGGGGCCATTTTGGCCCCAAAATTATGGATATATTTCAGTTTGAACCGGATTTTGTTTTATAAATTAATTTTAAAAGACACAAAGGAAAATAAAAGTCTAATTAAATAAGTTAAACAGTTTTAAATAAAAATTCTTGTATTAAATATTTTTATAAAACTTCTGTCTTTCTAGTGTTAACTGAATAATAATACAGTTAATAATAATATGAAAATAAAAACCGAAAATTATTTGAATTAGTATCAATATAAAATGGCACATATATTACGTATTTTGAAATTATTAAATTGTAAAAAAAAAAAAAAAATAGTGTTTTGAAAAATAATTTTATCAGTTTTCAAAGCAGTACTAATATGATGCATACAAAAAGTAATAATAATAAAGGACTTTACGTTGTAATATCGATACAAAACAAATAGGTGTTGCTATCCAACGTACAATTTATTCACAAGTTTAACATAAAACTCTACGTTTCGGTTTAATCTTTAAAACCTTCATCAGGAGAAAAATTTTCTAAAATATAAATCGACAACAAACTCTTTACATGCTACATTTTGAAATCAATTCAAAATACAAAACTTTCTAACGGAAACCTCTTACTCCCAAATAAACAGTTCAGTGGCGCCATCTTTTAACCAAAGATGCAAACGAAGAAAGAAATGCTGAAAAAAGTGGAATTTTCATTGACTTTTCAAAATTGAAAGCCATATTTCTGGGATGTGAAAGGAAACATTATCATTACACACTTCATGGTTTCTTAGACGAATTTCTAAAGATTCACGAATAATAGCATTGCGCGGAATAACTTGCTTGGAAATGACTTTAGCATGGTCAAAGTCTATAAATGAAATGAGTCCTTTATGGTAGCTTCTTGAGAGTGCTGTAGAAAATTTATGAAACTTCAAATCGTTTTTATGTTCTTGCAATCTTTCGAAAAATCGACGTTTAGTCATACCAATATAGGAAGAGGTGGTCCCATCTGTAAATTTAAAGGGAATTTCATACACTCCAGAAAAAGATGAAAAAGGAATTGGATCTATTTTTTTACACATAAGATTAAACAATGTCATAGAATTAGAGGCAACAAGTTGAATGTTGAATTTCATGAAAGACTTTTTTAACTTTTCAAATAAGATAGGAAAATATGGAACCTTTCGGTAAACTTGATTAACTTTGGGGGAGGGGGGATTAACGGAAACTTTATACTTATCAACCAATTTATAGATAAGGCTTGAATTAAAACCATGACATAATCCAATATTAACGATGAAATTGATTTCATCATCCAAAAATTCATCGGAACAAACAAGTAATGCACGCTGGATAAATGACCGAAATGCTGCAATCTTATAATTCCATGGGGTAGCTGCAGTGACAGGAATAACATTGTTTAATTTCATAGATTTCCGGAAAATTTTCCGTTTTAAACAATTGTTTTCTTTAATAAGGAGAACATCAAGAAAAGGAAGCGAGTTATTGTTTTCTAACTCCATCGTGAACTTAATATTGTTATCAAGTTGGTTAATATCGTCAAAAAAATTTTCTAAGGATTGTTTCCCTTCTTCCCAGATAATAAAAATGTCATCGACATACCGTAACCATAATGAAGGTATAGGAAAATGCTTCTTAAAGATGAGTTCTTCTAAAGGACGCAATTTGAATTCTGCCAGAATACTAGAAATAGGTGAACCCATAGGAGCTCCTTTCTGCTGTTTAAAATATTTATCTTTAAAAATAAATACATTACTTTCCTTAATTAAGTTTAAGCCCGACTTAATTGAAAATTTCATATTATCACTTAAATGAGGTAACCCATCAATGGATAAGCCTATGGAAAGAATAACTTCTTCCACATCGATGGATGGAAACAATGACACAATGTCAAAACTTGCCAAAATTGCATTATTAGGAAGATTAAAATCCTTAATTCGATCAATGAATTCCAACGTAGAAGAGATAGAAAAACTTGAAGAGGGGAGAATACTTTTAAGAAAAAATGCAAATGCTTTTTCAACAAAATATAACGGCCCTTGGCATCGAGAAACAATAGGACGAAATGGAAAACCAGTTTTGTGGTCTTTAAGACGAGCAAAAATACGTGGGGTAATCCCAGTGGGGTTTAATTTAATTTTATCTTTGATCAAAGTAGGCCATTTTGATCAAAGATAAAATTAAATTAAACCCCACTGGGATTACCCCACGTATTTTTGCTCGTCTTAAAGACCACAAAACTGGTTTTCCATTTCGTCCTATTGTTTCTCGATGCCAAGGGCCGTTATATTTTGTTGAAAAAGCATTTGCATTTTTTCTTAAAAGTATTCTCCCCTCTTCAAGTTTTTCTATCTCTTCTACGTTGGAATTCATTGATCGAATTAAGGATTTTAATCTTCCTAATAATGCAATTTTGGCAAGTTTTGACATTGTGTCATTGTTTCCATCCATCGATGTGGAAGAAGTTATTCTTTCCATAGGCTTATCCATTGATGGGTTACCTCATTTAAGTGATAATATGAAATTTTCAATTAAGTCGGGCTTAAACTTAATTAAGGAAAGTAATGTATTTATTTTTAAAGATAAATATTTTAAACAGCAGAAAGGAGCTCCTATGGGTTCACCTATTTCTAGTATTCTGGCAGAATTCAAATTGCGTCCTTTAGAAGAACTCATCTTTAAGAAGCATTTTCCTATACCTTCATTATGGTTACGGTATGTCGATGACATTTTTATTATCTGGGAAGAAGGGAAACAATCCTTAGAAAATTTTTTTGACGATATTAACCAACTTGATAACAATATTAAGTTCACGATGGAGTTAGAAAACAATAACTCGCTTCCTTTTCTTGATGTTCTCCTTATTAAAGAAAACAATTGTTTAAAACGGAAAATTTTCCGGAAATCTATGAAATTAAACAATGTTATTCCTGTCACTGCAGCTACCCCATGGAATTATAAGATTGCAGCATTTCGGTCATTTATCCAGCGTGCATTACTTGTTTGTTCCGATGAATTTTTGGATGATGAAATCAATTTCATCGTTAATATTGGATTATGTCATGGTTTTAATTCAAGCCTTATCTATAAATTGGTTGATAAGTATAAAGTTTCCGTTAATCCCCCCTCCCCCAAAGTTAATCAAGTTTACCGAAAGGTTCCATATTTTCCTATCTTATTTGAAAAGTTAAAAAAGTCTTTCATGAAATTCAACATTCAACTTGTTGCCTCTAATTCTATGACATTGTTTAATCTTATGTGTAAAAAAATAGATCCAATTCCTTTTTCATCTTTTTCTGGAGTGTATGAAATTCCCTTTAAATTTACAGATGGGACCACCTCTTCCTATATTGGTATGACTAAACGTCGATTTTTCGAAAGATTGCAAGAACATAAAAACGATTTGAAGTTTCATAAATTTTCTACAGCACTCTCAAGAAGCTACCATAAAGGACTCATTTCATTTATAGACTTTGACCATGCTAAAGTCATTTCCAAGCAAGTTATTCCGCGCAATGCTATTATTCGTGAATCTTTAGAAATTCGTCTAAGAAACCATGAAGTGTGTAATGATAATGTTTCCTTTCACATCCCAGAAATATGGCTTTCAATTTTGAAAAGTCAATGAAAATTCCACTTTTTTCAGCATTTCTTTCTTCGTTTGCATCTTTGGTTAAAAGATGGCGCCACTGAACTGTTTATTTGGGAGTAAGAGGTTTCCGTTAGAAAGTTTTGTATTTTGAATTGATTTCAAAATGTAGCATGTAAAGAGTTTGTTGTCGATTTATATTTTAGAAAATTTTTCTCCTGATGAAGGTTTTAAAGATTAAACCGAAACGTAGAGTTTTATGTTAAACTTGTGAATAAATTGTACGTTGGATAGCAACACCTATTTGTTTTGTACAAAAAGTAAGTTGAAAAAAAGAGAATTCAAAAATAGCTCTGACTTCTTTTGTTAATACTACAACTTCCTGAAATTTTACTCTACTTTAACACGTTCACGCCGGCGCGGTGGGTTACACTTGACTGTCTCAAAGTTGTCAAGTCTCCGAATTTTTACACACCACTGTTATTTTAGAGAAAATGATGTTCCTTTAAATCGCCCAACTGTTCTAATTAACTAAAACAACATTTTCTGTATTAAAATACTGGTATCGACAAAGCCGGAGACTTTGCAGCTCTGAGACGGTCGAGTGTGACCCACCGCGCCGGCGTGAACGTGTTAATAAAAATAATTTACACCGGGATTTTTATTTAAAACTATTTAACTTATTTATTTTACTTAGTTTTCAGTGGTTTGAATTTAACTTATCTTATGAAGAAACTTCTGGTTTGAGTCGACATTTAACCATTGGGTTGGTGGCGAATCGACACTAGCTGGACGTTCTAGTGTTAATGCTACATTAAAAGTATTTTGAATTATTTAATTTTAAAAAACTTCTAACACTGCAACTCCGGAAATTTTACTCGAGTTTTATTAGAATATTTTGCACCACTTTTTTATTGATAATTATTTAAGTTATTTATTATACTCTATTCACTGTGATCCCTATTTGATTTTTTACGGAGTAATTTCTAGTTCGAATAGAAATATATATGTTTGTTTCCGGTCTAATTGACTATATGGTCATTCTTGTGTTGTGAGTAATGTACCCCTTAAACATTGGAACATACATAAGTAATGATGACAGAAGGATATTGCTTTTTAAAAGTACTGAATTATTCGTGTTTCAGTTTAAAAACTGAAGGACATCGGGTACATTGGTTTGAACGAGTTAACCCTTTGAGCTCTGGTTTGCGAATTTCTTCCCACTTAATTTTAATCTCCAAATGTCACAATGGCACCGGGATATCAGACAAAATTTATTTGAAAATAAGTTAATGCATTTTTTCATGTATATAATAAACCCAATTTTTAGTTTGCAAAATACTTGTGCTAATGTGACGTTTGGGGGATTTTGAAGAAATTCGCCCACCAGAGCTTAACACTAGAACCGCCGGAAAATTTACTCAAGTGTTATAAAACTATTTTACACCAGAATTTTTATTTAAAATAAAATATCATATTTTAGCATATTTATCTAATTGATTTCTCCGTGGTACATATTTAGTTTATTTTAGAAAAAAATATTCTGGTTCAAATCGAAATATTTTCATTTTTTACCGGTCAAAATGACCGCTATGGCGGTTCTAGTGTTAAAAGATTAATGGTAATCAATAAGTAAATAAAAATATATGTACTTACACCACAAATAGTTAAAAGTAAATTCATTAAGAAGTTTGAAATGAGATTTCCGTGTCATTGGAATTGAGAAAGTCAGTTGATCTAAATAATACGAGATCGGCTCAGGGTTGATTGTTTAGACTCTCTTTTTACACAGTTATTTAGTGTTCATACCCGAATTAAAAAATAGGTATTTTAAGCGTTATGACAAACATTTATCGATCTCTCAAAGTAAAAATTCTTCTTTTGACATTTCCGGTATGAATTTGAAATTCTGTTGTATCGGCTAACATCAAAATTTGCTTGTATGGAAAGAAGTCAGATTTATTATTTAACCTCTTAACCCTTTAATCTCTGTTGGGTGAATTTCTTCAAAATACCCAAATGTCACATTGGCACCAGTATTTAACAAACAAAAAATTCGGTTTATTATATACATGAAAAATGCAGTAATTTATTTTCAAATAAATTTTGTCGAATATTCCGGTGCCACTGCGACATTTGGAGATTAAAGTTAAGTGGGAAGAAATTCACCCACCACAGCTCAAAGGGTTAATTCCAGCGCACCCGTGACTTTCACGTGTAGTAAAGGCTACTTTTGTTTAAATTCTGATTGTTTGAATGCCACCAGGTTTTTTAAAGTGTAATTGGCTTTATTCTCGCAACGTTTTATCTTCCATTAAAAGAGGTAAATATTTCTACTTCAAAAAAGGGGTGGCATTCAAACAGTCTGAATTTAAGACGAAAATATCCTACACTTATCAAGCGGAACGGTTAACACATTGCCGACGGGCATTTTTTATCAAATCTGAATTTTAAAAGAGTAGAAGCTCCTCTCTGTTCTGAAAGTATTTTGCAAATTGGTATTCTAGATAGGCTTCCCATTTTTATGCATCGGTAAATATCAATCAATGTATTAATTTAATATAAAATATCTTACAATGTAAAACAATATTGACAACATGACATAAACGCATTTTCTGTAAGTTAGAAGGCAGGCCTTTAGTCAACGATGTTTTTTGAATGAGAACGAGATTTCTCGTTTCCCGTTGTGAATGTGTTAAGTGAACTGTTAAAAATATCGTTAAAAATTACCTCTGTTTTTAAATACTGTCTATTTTCTGACCAATGAGAACGCACTATAGGTATTTATGCAGCATTCTCATTGGTCAAAAAATAGATAGCCTTTAACCCTTTCAGGGGTAAGGCATTTCTGCTCTAAAAATGTTCAAATATTGAACTCGCACCGCAATTTAAGGACACATTTATTTGCAAATAATCAAAAGCTATTTTTCACGTATATTATGAGATCGAAAGTGTACTAAAAAAATTCTGGTCCCATTTGTTAATTTCGGCATTAAAATTAACCGTTTGCAGACTGCAAACGGCGCTCCTCAAGGGGTTAAAAAAAAGGTAATTTTTAACGATATTTTTAACAGTGTGGTTAAGGCAACGTTCAAAATTGGACTACTGAAAACTCTACCGCTCGTTCCCTATTGCTGTATTGTCAGGGCTCCCACTCGGTCCGTTTTTTGAACATAACTTTTTTTTTTCATACACAAATCTCCATTATATTTTTTGTCGAAACTTTACCTCGAATGGCATTTTTGTTGCTATTGTTTGAAAAACCTACCAAAAATTTTTCCATTAAAAACACTTCTTTAAAAAAGAAAATTAGGACCTATTCTCCTTATTAAATCTATTATTAGACTAAGCAAATATTACAAGTTTCGTACGGGTACCGTTATTTTCAAGGACAAATATCAGTATTTTTTATAGAAAAATCTATATAGTATAAAAGGTCGAAATTTCGCCTTATTTAAGGAGAGATTTTCCATAAGAAAACACTGGTACCGAAGTGTTCCTTAGTCTGGAAATTCAAGGACCCGTACGAACCCTTATTACATGTATCAATTTGCTTCTGATTAAAACACAACTTATATCCTTTCTAGTATTAAGGAAATATTAAAAATGAAAAATATTAAGTTAATACAAATTTTATCACTTATTTAAAAATACTACAATCCAGTAGCCCGCTTAGGAAAATGAAAGAAAAACGCAGTCTTTAAAAATTGATTTTCAATTTATGTGAGTACTGCGAGGAAAAAAAAATCACAGATACAAGTCAGAAATTTCAATATGTGATTGTCACAAATTGTTTTAATCTCCGTTATTGGGAGCAATCAAATTAACCCCTTAACGGTCGCGTTAATTTGCGGTTTAATAATTCAAATTGTTTATTGGCACCAATTTTTCGAAGAAGAAACATTTCTTTCTTTCTAACCGATGACCAGGCTCCTACCTTCCGGGAATCCCCAGCTGAACGGTTTTGATTCCTCTTATCGGGGCAGGTGACCGCCTAATCGCCGCGTAGCGGCAATAAACCTAACGAGCGCCTAGAACTTCTTGGCAGTGCCTTTTGCTTAGTTGTGAACAGTGTTATGTCGGTTGCTTACCATTTATAACCTTTGTTTGGAATCTGCACATTTCTACTCATGTTGATCTCGTAATTTGGAACCTTCGTCAGGTAACAAGGCCTTCACCTGGCAAGGCACCTCCATTGGTATAATTCATAGGTAACTTGGAGGAGTTTGCACCCACGACGGATTTTACATGCACCCGCCGCCATTAGCGTAAATGGCGGATTATAGCCAGCAGTAGGCCTCGATCCCGCGGCTGCAGATTCGATGCACTGCCAATTGGGCCACCGCTGCCCGAACTACTTCTGTTTGACCTGGGGTTTGAAGCCAAACTGTTGGTGCATACTTGTCGTAAGAAAATGGATTTTGGAAGGGGGGGGGGGGATCAAAAAAGAAAAAAAAAGGAGCGCCGCAGATAGACATGTTGCACAGAAAGTTAATTTGAAATATTCACCTTATTTAATGACAGGTGAAACGATACCATAATAAAGCCAATTACACTATTTTATAAAACTGGTTAGAATCAAACAATCTGAATAAAAGTCACAGTCTGTGAATATCACGGGAGCGAGAATTAAGGGTTTAAATTTGAAAGTGATAAAAAATAAAGGGTTGTTTTTTAACCCCTTAACGGGCGCATTAACTTACGGTTTACAAATTCAAATTGCTTATTGGCACCCCTTTTTTGAAGAAGAAATATTGACTTTATTTAGCACGTTCACGCCGACGTGCATCACCGGTGGGTCACGATCGACTGTGACATCAGGCGGCGTGCATCACCGGTGGGTCACGGCTGACTGTCGCATCAGGCGGCGTGCATCAACGGTGGGTCACACTCTACTTTTCCATTGAAGGCGTGGTTTCTACCTTACAGAAAATACATTTATATGATGTTGACCATATTTCTTTAGATTGTAAGACATTTTATATTAAATTCGTACATTGAAAGATATTTTCCGATGCATAAACTTGGGAAACCAATCTAGAACACCAATTTACAAAAGCCTTTCAGAACAGGGAGGAGCTTCTACACTTTTGCCGGTGATGCGGCGTGCATCGCCGGTGGGCCACGGCTGACTGTCGCATCAGGCGGCGTACATCACCGGTGGATCACACTCAGCTTTTCCATTGAAGGCGTGGTTTCTACCAAACAGAAAATACATTTATATCATGTTGTCTATATTTATTTAGATTGTTAGACATTTTATATTAAATTTGTACATTGAAAGATATTTACCGATGCATAAACTTGGGAAACCAATTTAGAACACCAATTGATAAATGTTTTTCAGAACAGAGCTTCTACTGTTTTAAAATTCAGATTTGATAAAAATTGGCCTTAGGCAATGTGTTAATATACTATTTGTTTATTTATTTCGATGCAATTTTTAAAGCATTCTAACAGAGTGCTGTCTGTTCCTTACAAAGTTTGCAATACGCGGTTACTTTTTAAGTTTTCTTCGAGGTATACTGTCTGCCTTTTCTTTTAGATAAACATTGGTATTATTTTTTGCATCTTTGTCTTTTTTCTTGCAGACTCTTTATACGAATGAAAAAACGAGAATCCTTTTGTCACGGTATTTGCCATCGAATCGCCATTTTTCAGTGTATTGAATATTGATCAAAAGGTGATCAATAATTTATTCTCTGAATTTACGAAATATTAATTATGTTCATTAGTCCTTTTTTTATACTAACTTTGATAATAGGCACCGCAAGCCGGCAGAACAGACGCATGGTTCGTACGGATACCGTTATTTCTCCCGGATGTGTATCAGTATCTTTTTATAGTGAAAGAAATCTAGGTTAAACGCGCAAAATTTCGCCTTCTTTTAAGAAGCGATTTTCTATAAGATAATACTGGTACCGAAAAAATTTTCTGGTCTCCAAAATTCAAGGAGGCGTACAAAACATGAGACAACCACCTCATCGAGTTGGAGGCTGAAATTCCAGAATTAGCTAAAACTCGATTCCCATATTAAAACGCAATCGGCTTGTCAAGTCATATCTTGTTGGAAAACACCTAAAAACCCGATTTTACCGGTTGACTCGTAGGTTTACCATTGTGTTTTCCTGCTTCCAGTCCGCCTTGTTTTCATACCTTTTTGAAGCAATTTTTGATACTTTTAAAAATGCTATTAAACCTGGCAAAAACATTGTAATCGACGAAAGTATGGTTCCATGGAGAGGACGACTCGGTTTTTGCCAATATATTCCAAGAAAACGGCATAAGTATGGCATAAAAGTATATAGACCATGTCTTCCGGAAGGTTACATCTATAATATTGATATTTATGCCGGAAAACGTGCAACACAAATTGCGAAAACACATTCACATGATGTCGCAATAAGATTGATAAATGGACTATTATTTGAAGGCCGCATACTATTTACAGACAGCTACTATACGAGTGTCCCTTTGGCTGAAGAACTTTTAAAGAAAAAAACATTTATTTGTGGTACTAAAAAAATGAACAAAAAATTTCTACCGCCACAGGCAAAACAAACACAGCAACGGGGTGGCATTATGAGTTTTGAAAATCCTAATGGAGTTTAATTTTTGAAATGGACTGACAAAAGACCAGTATGTATGCTAACTACATCCAGGAATCATACATGTACCATTATTCAAGGAAAAAATAATAAATTAAAGCCCGATACTATTTTCTTTTATAATGAAGCAAAGAAAGGTGCTGATTTAGCAGATCAAATGTCATCATATTATTGTTGTTTACGGAAATCCGTTAAATGGTACAGAATATTTATCACAGAATTAATACGCGGGATTTCTCTCATAAATGCGCGGTACATGCATCAAAAATGGGGTGATAAACATATTAATATTTTAAAATTCAGAGAACAAATTATTGATCATTTTTTGATCAATAATCCTCACAGTAAAGAAATGCCAATTGGAAGGTCAAACACAAAAAGGCCATCACAAAAATGTTCGCAATTTCTTCATTTGTACAAAGGGGTCGCAAGAAAAACGAGAAAAAGATGTAAAGAATGTTATAAATGCTTATCCAAAAGAAAAGGTAGACAGTATGCCTCGAAGAAAACTAAAAAAGCTACGACGTATTGCAACCGTTGCAATGGCCAGCCAGCACTCTGTTTAAAATGCTTTAAAAAACTGCATCGAAATAAATAATTACGTTAAGTTTACAATACTGAATTGTTCTTTCTACTGAATTTTCGTATATTCAAGTGTGACTCGCCGGTGATGCACGCCGGCGTGAACGTGTTTAGTGTAGGAAATAAAATTATGTCTCTAAGTAATTTGCTTACTCCTTACCAACTTTCAGACATTCACAATGAATTCTACTTATTATATTCGAGTTCAATTTAATAAATATGAGAGGGGCGCGTCATTACATTGGGAGGGGCGTGTCATTACATACAGTGTCTAAATAAGCGAAAGTGCCGCGCCGCCAGATGAAACAAAACATGAATTCGAGCGCCGCCTCACAGAAAAAAACATTAATATCTGCGCCGGCGTGAACGTGTTAATGATAGGTAAAATGGTACCATAATAAAGCCAATTACACTATTTTATAAAACTGGTTGAAATGAAACAAAAAAGAATAATATGAATAAAAGACACAGCCCGTGAATATGGCGGGAGCGAGAATTAACGGGTTAAACCCTTCAAGGGTGGTTGTATATTTTATACCACCTAATTTTAACTTTTTAATGCCACAATAGCAGTAAACATTTTAGATAAAAATTTTCTTTTGTAAAACTGATTTATCCTTAATATTTCTACTCAAAGTATTTCAATAAAATTTATCTATGTAATTTTTAATTTTTAGAATATTTGCATTCATGTGTATAAACGTATCAAGTTTTTCTTAAATTTTATAGCTTTAGAAGTGGTTAAGTTTAGAGTTAAATTACATTAAATTGCGCGACACACTTTCAAATCTACCAAACCTCCGAATATTTTGGTACTGCTAATTCAGTATCGAAATAATTGTGTTATTTTATCTCAGATGTAGCATTTCTGTATTACGTAACGTTGCTGCCAATTCAAACTTTGAATAAGGCGATTAGAAATTCTGCGATTTAAATGTAAAAAAAAAAAAAAAAAAAAAAAAAAAAAAAAAAAAAAAAATGTATAATCTAAAATAATGATGCCAGACTTCTTGGTAGTTCCAGTTCCAAGAAGTTTACGCACCTCGAAGTGGGCGGCCTTCTGTTTTGTTTTCTTTTTAAAAAAGAAAAAAAATCTTAGGAAGCAAGAAGAAAAGTTGTGTTTTTATATCTATATCATTTCATACTGATTTCCAGTTTAATAATATAGATATATTATTAAATGAATAACCAAAGTGCTATCTTTTTTCCGACTCTTATGCGGAATTAAGATACGTAGGTCCCCAGCCACGTCCCGAGTGAAAGACTCTCTAGCGAAAGCCAGGTTGAAAAAAAAAATCAAAAATTGAAACCGGACAAATTTAAAAGGGAAATTACACAAATTAAAGACACCGAAAAGCGGGAAAGGTTGCGCTCGGGGCGATGAAGCTGCCGAACGACTCCTAGCTGCTTCGAGCCCATTATTAGACCCACTTTTATTTTTAAACAGCAAGATCTTTACTTTTTTCTGAATTTATGGATAAACCTTTAATTTGTTTTATCTTTTATCTCCGATATTTCTGGACCATATCATAGAATTTAAATATGTATATCTTTTAAGTGATGACTGTATTCAAGGAACGCATAAATATAGTATAAAAAGTCAGTATTTCAATTTGAGAAAATGAAGTTTCTACAACTATATGTAGAAAGTTCCCAAATTTAATGCATAGCTGCCAACTTTTCCGCTTTTTTGTACCACAAAAAATTAATAGAAATTTTTGCCTTATTTTAATCGGCAGATTACGGAGATTTAAAAAGACAAAATATACTATAAACTTACTAATAAACTTACTATAAAATTACTAATACACTATACAAAAAAGCATATGATTTGACAGCTATGTTAGTGGTAGTAATAGAGGAGGGAAGGTACAAAGGGGGGAGTAGTACTAATACATTTTAATAGAAAATGCCATCTTATTTAATCAGAGAATTCTGTTATTAAATATGTATGCGCTGCATTAAATGAAATTGTACTTTTGAGTCTCACAGTTTAAATATAATGTTTCATAATTATTTAATCCCAAGACTTCTGCATATTTATGATTTTTAATGACGCGATTAATTAAGTCTAGTATTACTATTTGGAAATAATAAAAAGGAAATTGGAACCGTACATGACCTGCTTACATATTCCATCCGTATCAATTGGAAAATAAAGAAATGCCCCCTAAAATAACAATATTTTCAAATATGCTAAACATAGGAATCAAATAAAAACTAGCTAATAATCTAAGACTTCCAAATTCGTCCCAATTACCAATTGTAAAAAGAGGATCAAAAATAGCTTAAACGTAATTCAAAAATTTTAAATGATAATCATAATCAATTTTGACATCGTTTATTTAAATTTGTGTATTAAAGTTTCGTGTGTTTATCGTGTTGTTTAATCAAATTTTAAATTATTTGATATGCCTAATCTCAAATAAAATGCATTAACAAGAAAATCATTTATTATTCCTAAAAACGCAAAGATAATTAATGTAATATATTTTAACCGGATTAAATGTTCTTTTAAGCTATATTGGTTATTTACTCTATTCTTTCTAATATAACATACACATATAAAAGAGTAAGAGATAATGTAAATTATGTCTTTAATGTATTCTCTTTTATATTCCATATATGTAAAGCTTCTTTTCAATCAGAAATATGTAAATAAAAACTGTTGTAATAAAAACCGTCTTGCGGAAACAATGCGAAACCTTTAAAAAGCCCATTCAAATCTACATGACGTATATTTTTGAGTAGCATGTGAAAATAATGGATTTCCGAAATTTTAGATGTCTTTTACTGTTGCTTCAAGGACCACAATTAGACGTTTTAAAATCCTCAGAAGATAATATTTTTTTCCAATTTGATTCAGTTTCCGATTTATTGTTTCATCTATATAATAAAGTTTAATTAACAAAATAAAAGAATTTTTTAAAAACTCAGATTTATTTGATATAGCACAATATTATGTTCTGTTAACACTGAACATACATCGAATCTTACTCATTTTATTTTTCATTTAACTTATTTCTATGGACTAGTTCCACGGGTTTTCGTAGTGTAAGTCACTTAGCTGATAACTGCTATGCTTATTGGCCACCGTTATTTTCGTAAAGTTTGCTTGGCCTTATTCAATTAATGAAATATCTCCCATAAAATAAGTCACATTTTTCCGTTCTAAAATACTGGTAGCCAAAAATCGTAGCGTGTGACTGCACAACACGTACTTATGGAAATAGCCTGTGTAATTTATATTTCATTTATTTTATGCAGAAATTTCGGATTCGAATCGAAATATTTCCATTTAGTATCGATCAAAAAACCGGTTTTTGGTGTTTTCAATGGAGCTACGAATAAAATTGAGGAAACGTTTAACATAAAGTCTACCAGTTGTGAGTGATTTAAATCACAGGAAATATTGAATGGAGTTTTGAATAAAAAGGAGGAGATATATAGTGTAGAGTCTTGTGTGTGAAGTTACTAAGGAGGTTGTCACAAGATGGCGGCCGTTATTAACATCGTATCAACAGTTTTTGATGACAGAATCAAACTTCCACCAATAAATTTTGAATAGAAAATGTCACCTTATTTTAGCCGCTATTTAATGCAAAATTACTCTCACAAATATGTTAAAATTTCAATTCGTTTTTACAGGTGGCAGTTGTCCCGGGTATTATAATATCATTTTCTGACACTGACATTAGGTTGTTTAGGTTGTTACAATATGACGGAAACACAGTGCCTGGCTAGTGTTACCAGTTGTCCTGCCTAAATCAAGACACCAAATGCGTTGCACCACTAATTTCTTACAGTTAATTTCGCCGTCTTTAATCGCAGAAGATTCTGCAATTAGATAAAGCGAAGAAAATTCTTTAAAATTCTGATGCACAAAGCATTTGGAGATCCGATATGCGCGGAACTACCGCCGAAGTAAGCTTTCACCAGCAAAAATAAATATCTGTTTTTGACCACAGTTATGACTGATATTCTGCATTGATAAGGCGTTTAGATAAGGAGAAAGTTTCTATTCAAATTTATTGGTGGATGTTAGACCCTGCGGTAATGAACCACTGCAAAACCGGTTACCGTTGCAGCTTCACCACTTTGAGGATATATCTATCCCTCTTTATTCATAGTTGCATGGTATATTTAGTGTTATATAGAGGTGCAAAACATGTGGTCTTGCGGGCTTTCAAGCTAACTCTGTTTCAGAACAGATTTAATTATCTTACTTAACAATTTTATCTTATATAATGATAGAAACTTTATTCATATTTTCTGCTGCGCAATATTTCCTGCCAACTAATATTTTCAGGATTTATACCACTGCTTTCAAAAAGTAATATTCTTCTTACGCAATGACATGAATTTGCTATTGAATATGGATTGATATTTTAAAATAGTGGTATTTTAAAACGTTCACGCCGGCGCGGTGGGTCACACTCGACTGTCTCAGAGTTGTCATGTCTCCAGCTTTTTGCACACCACTGTTATTTTAGAGAAAATGTTGTTCATTTAAATCTCCCAATTGTTCTAATTAAATAAAAGAAGATTTTCTGTATTAAAATACTGTTATCCAAAAAGCCCGGAGACTTGGCAGCTCTGACACAATCGAGTGTGACCCACCGCGCCGGCGTGAACGTGTTAAATTTAAAACAGTACAAAGACTTATTTTTCTACTTTTGTCAGATACATAGAATAAAAAATCAAAAATATTTATTTTTACTACTTATTTGTAACTTTCCATTATGACATTCTGAAATTAATTTTCTTCATTAAATATACGTAATTATATAATTATTTTTACATTTCAACTGACTCCAACAACGAACTGTGAAAAAGAAAATAATCTATTAGTTATAGCAATCGAAATATCTGCATTGATTTTCAGCAATATCTTTATGCCAGGGTTCGTACGCATCAAGAGATTCAGGTGGTTTTAGGTGTTTTAGAACCAGAAATTTCGTAAAGTACTGGTCGCTGTATCTGAAGATAGATTATTTTTCATTAAATAAAACAAATATTACTTTACGAAAAATCTGGTAAAAAGTGCTTGAGTGTCTTTGAAGCTTACGAACCCTGTTATGTACAGTCGTGGAAAAAAAAGTAAACATCCCCTACTAACTCCTTAACAAATTATCGTAGAAGAAAGTTACTGGTACCGAACGATTGGAAATAAAGTCTATTTCTAAATGATGTATATAAAATTCACTTAGGGGGCCATCTACATATTAAAACGAACCCAAACTTAATTTTTTTCAATAGCAATACCCAATTTTGACAGCATAAATATACCATGAAATTAGGCCAAAAAACAAATTTTTAGCAATCCGTACCATAAGTTTACGAGAAATTATTTTAAAACGAGCGTATTTTAAGGGCTGTATCCTAATTGAAATTCGGTACTGGATTGTTAACTGAGAGACCCTCTTTCTTGATCAAGGCACCTTAAGCGCCACTCAAACAGCCAATGAAGCCTGCTAGATTACAGGAGAGCATAAGTAATTTCAAAATATCTAGTCACTTCTATAATAGACGGCCCCTTAAACCATCATTTTCCATAAAGGAGGAGTTAATAAATCTAAATCCATCAAAAAAAAAAAAAAAAAAAAAAAAAAAAAAAAAAAAAAAAAAAATGTAGGTTGCAATTCACATTTTTTTCGAATATTAATTTCATAATTCATAATTCATATCATAAAATTATAAAAATTGCAAATTCAGCGTATTTATGTTTGTGTATATTAGTATTATTGCTACACAAAATATTAGCACATTAGGAGCCTAATTTCAGGAGATATATATAAAAATATGAAAATGTAATTTAAAATTAGAAGCACTAAATTTTGATTGTTTATAATTCAAACACTTATCATTCAAATGACTTGGAATTTGGTGTCTAGGCATAGTTTGAACCGAAGTTTTGAAATATCTCCTTAAAATTGGGTATTGCCATTAAAAAAAATTAAGTTTGGATTCATTTTAATAAGTAGATGGCCCCTTAAGCAAATTTTATATACATCATTTAAAAGTAAACTTTATTTCCAATCGTTCGGTACCAATAACTTTTGTCTACGATAACTTTTTGAGGAGTTAGTAGAGTGTTTACTTTTTTTTCTACGACAGTACCTTGTTATTGTGCATTGCATTAAAAATAATAATAATAAGAATTTACTTCAGCTCCAGGAGGGCAACCAAGTGACTCTCTACTCTTAAAAGTATTCATAATAAGTGAACGTAGAAATCTGACTTCTAATACATAATTTTAAATTTCGGAAATATGCTTTTAACCGCCCCAAATGTGAGCTACTTATAATTTTATTTGCATAGCTGCCAACTTTTACGCTTTTTTGCTACCACTAAAATTTTGAAGAGATTTTCGCCTTGTTTAATCAGTAGATTTTGTAGATTAAAGAATGCAATATTTACTAGAAAATGTTAGTGGTAGGAAGAAAGCGTAAATGTTGGCAGCTATGTATTTGTACAAATTAAATGTCACTAACAGTGAAAAGAGTAACCTCTGGCATTCAAACAAGTTTTCTCGTAAATCAGTGCTGGGGCGCTAGTATCAATAGAGATATGAATAAAGAGGAGGAGACATATAGTGTATGAATCATGGAACTATTAATAAAGAGGAACTGACATATCCTTAAAATAGTGAAGCTTCAACTGTAACCGCTATCATAGGAGTTGTTTATCGACGGTGGAAACTCCCACCAGTAGGTTTATATAGATATTTTCAACTTATTTAAACGCCTTATTATTACAAAATTTCAGTCATAAATAGTGTTAGAAGCATATTTCCATTTTTACTGGTAGGAGTTTTCTTTGGTGTTAGTTAGGCCCTGCGTTTCCGCCATATTTTGACAACCATGGAAACAAACTGACAGTTTTATAAGGCATACTGACACCAATAAAAACAAATAAAAAATTTTACGACATTTTTGAAAAAAAATTCCATGAATAAGACGCTTCATTAAGACGAAATCTTCTATTCAGTTTTACTGGTGGGATTTCTGACCTATCGGCAATCAGAAACTGAAGAACCGATTTTAAGAAAGCAGCCGCCATATTGTGACAACCTCCTCAGTTACTTCACTCGCAACTGGTAGACAATCCACTATATGTCTCCTCATTTTTATTCATAACTCCATTGTATGAATAGCAGTTGCGAATGAAGTAACTGAGGAGGTTTTCACAAGATGGCGGCTTCTTTTTTTTTTTTTTTTTTAAACTGATCTACAGTTCCAATTACCGCCGCGGCGGTAATTGGAAATTGGTAATTGGTTTCGGCGCGCCGAAACAAACTTCCCACCAGTAAAATTGAATAGAAAATATCGTCTTATTTAACCCTTAAATGCCTAGTGTTGCTTTTAAGCAACATACCCAATTTAGGCTCTAAATTACTATTAGAAAAATTTTTAAGCTATAACGCCTAATGTTGCCAATAAAATACCTTCTGTAAATATTATTAAATCGATTTTCAACATTTAGATGGAAACTCTTGTGCTGTTTATTCATAAACAGCACAAGATTATTTTTTCCATTGTTGATACATGTTCTTTTTGTTTTGTTTGTAAGCTTGCGAAATACCCTTTTTTGCTCCGCAATGACTAAGTAAAATTTATTTCTTATCATAGTTCTCAAAATTCGTTTGTGTTTAATATTATAGAATTTTATCATGGAAAATTAATTTTTTAAATAAACACCCGTATTGCCAATTAGTAACAAACTGTTTTTTAGGCGTAAACCATACTTAAAACAAAGTATGATTTTTTAAAGTTTTTTTCCTATAATAATTAAATTATATTATAGGAATATTATATTTTATTTCCTATAATAATTAATCAAAGAAAGCCGAAAAACATTTTTTAAATGAATTTTGAAAACTCAGGCATTTAAGGGTTAAGCGTCTTATTCATCTAAATATTTTTCGCAAGTATGCCAAAATTTTCCATTTGTTTTACTGGTGTCAGTTTGACTAGTAAAACGGTAAGTTTGTTTTACTGGTTGCCACAATATGGTGGAAACGCAGGACCTGACTACCATGGAACTATTAATAAAGAGGAACTGACATATCCTTAAAATAGTGAAGCTTCAACTGTAACCGCTATCGCAGGGGTTGTTTACCACCGGTGGAAATTTCCACCAGTAATTTTTTATAGAAAATTTCTGCTTATTTAAGCGCCTTATTATTGAGAAATTTTCAGTCAAAAATAATGGTAGAAACAGATTCTCATTTTTACTGGTAGGAGTTTACTTTAGCGTAGTCACGCCTTGAGTTTCCGCCATATTGTGACAACCAGGGTAACAAACTGGCAGTTTTACAAATCAAACTGACACCAGTAAGAGCAAATAGAAATTTTTGCGACATTTGTGAGTAAAAAGTTACATGAATAAGACGCTTAAATAAGATGAAATTTTCTGTTTAATTTTTCTGGTGGGACGTTTGACCCGTCTGTAATCAGAAACTGAAGATAAGATTTTTAAAAAAGCAGCCGCCATCTTGTGACAACCTCCTCAGTTACTTCACTCGCAACTGGTATACAGTACGCTATATGTCTCCTCCTCTTTATTCATAACTCCATTCTGACTACGGTGGAAGTAAACCTCCACCACTGAAAATTAAAATATGTTTCTTCCATTATTTATCACTGAAATTTTACCTTAATAAGTCATTTAAATAAGAAGAAAATTTCTATATAAATTTACTGGCAGAATTTTCTACCGGCGGTAAACAGCCCCTGCGAAAGCAGTTTTAGTTGAAGCTTCACTATTTTAAGGATATGTCATTTTCTCTTTGTTAATACTTCCGTTATAGTATCTATGTGAAAATTTATGGCCGAGATGAATGCTATTACTTCCAATGGAAATTATCTTTTTTGAAATATTTGCACCGTACTTGGGGTGTTCAACATATGGCTCTCCGAATTCCACCACTCATTTAGAAAATATTTTATCGTGTTATTTAATTGTAGTAATTTCTCCATTATATAAGCAGAAATTTGCATTCGAGAGAAGTGGTGGCAAACATTTTTTAAACAAAATTGTTCGAAACGCGTTCTTTAAATCAGTGGATAAAAAGATCTGGGGAAATGCAATTATTAAATTCTAGAATAGAATCTTATACTGCATAATGGGAAATCGTTTTGGGGTATTGGATTTCTTTATTTAGTGATGCACATTTTTGAAACTGCTCAAAAGTACTTTAGAACAAAGTGAAATGATTTATACTTTGAATTCTAAATACTCTAAGCTTTAAATGTGCCTTTTACTAAAATTTACTTGCATATATGAATTTATGTGCAGTATTTAACATTCCATTTTATTAAATTCACATAAATGGCATAAAACGTTTGAATAAATTTCTTAATTTGCGTAAAGACTCGCAGAAAATTAATTCACAAACGAATATTGTGTAAAACTATATGTTATAAAATATTCCATTCAATAAAATGCACTTGTTTCAATCTTTTTTTTGTATATATATATATTTTTTGTTTTACTTAACCCCTTAATGGTCGCATCAAATTACGGTTTAAAAATTCAAATTGCTTATTGGCACCACTTTTCTGAAAAAGGAATAGTCACCTTATTTAATGGCATTTAAAATGATACCACAATAAAGTCAATTATACTATTTTATAAAACTGGTGGCAATCAAACAATCTGAATAAAAGACACAGCCCGTGAATATCACGGGAGCGAGAATTAAGGGGTCAATGACAGACATTCTGAGATTATTAAGATGACGATTACAATTCCGAAATAATCGTATTTAAATTCCTTCACCCATAGAAACCTCGCCTATCTAGCTTTATCTTTTTCTCTAACCAGATTACTCGAACACACAAACATTACTTTTTTTAAATTACTTCTACAAATTCTAAAAATCGGGGCGATAAAGAATTTTACAGGCCTACTTTTTTATTAAAACATTCGTAATTTGTGTTTAACTCCTTATCAGGTTTTCCCGTACTCCCTACGTGCAAGAATTGTTTGCTATTTTCGTTACTAAAAGCTTTTCTACATTGTTAATTTTAAATTGCAATATTAACTTTATTGAATGTCAGACATGTATTGACTATATAAAGCAAACATTTTAGTACGATAAAAATTATGTATGGTGCCTATTTTTAGTTTATTGTGTCAAAAACAATTAAACTCTTAAGTGGTTAAAATACAATAACATTTCAAACTGCCTTATATAAAAAGCTTACTATCTATTTCCCCTTTAGTGCTACAGAATTCTGAAATAGCGATAAATTATTTTATAAATTATTTTCCATAACTCTAAACTTAATTTTCATTAACCCTTTGAATACGGATCAGGACTGGCGACTATTTTTATATTCAATTTCCCTGTAATTATTGAAAAATTGGTACAATTATAACACAAAAGTACTTAGGACGTATCCGTCACGAACCTTGTTCAAAGGGTTAACCATTTAAGACCGGACGATTTTTGGCAGAAAAGAAAAGTTTTGGTGGTTTCTCCCAATTAATAGGATCATATTTGATTGAAAAAATACTGAACACCACGCCAAGGGATAAATTAACGCAATTCTGAGTGTTAATGCTCGAGTTTAAATTGCACAAAAAGAGGAAACATTTTTTCTTTGCATCACTTACACAATTGCGTATGGTAGGTCTTAATTCTTGTATTAATTTCTTATGGTAAAAGAATTTCTGAATTATTATAAAAGAGGATCTGAAGGGCACAACTATTTAAAGAGCCGACATTTTTCTCTTTTTATACTACTGACCAAGCACCAACCTAGCACAGGTAAAATAGATTTTTTTTAAACAACTGACGGCCATTCGCCAAAATTTGGGAAGAATTAAGGAAGGTTTGACCCACTACATCAAATAAAATTTCTCCCCTAGATATTCTATTTAACAAAAATGTTACTTATTTGTATGGAAATTATTTAATTACTTTTAATTAATAACATTTTTAGAAAAAAACATATTTATTTGACCTGGCGTCTGAGCATAATTTCATTTTCAACGGTTCTCTTTCTTTATGGTGATTCGATATAGTAGCTTAAATAAACTTCCTGGAGAAATTAACTCAATATTTTTTAGGACAAGCTGTGACATGACATAGGTATATTATGCATTCAACATATATGCAGGGCTCACACTCGGTCCGTTATTTCAACACCACTTTTATTTAAAGAAAAATTTTCTTTATAAAATTCATAGAAGCATACCACGAAGCGCTTTTTTTTTCTTGTAATTGTTACAGAAACTTACCATGAATTTCTTTCCTAAAAAAATACTTGTGATAAAAAAAAAAAAAAAAAAAAAAAAAAAAAAACGGACCAGTGGAACTCCTGTATATATTTAAGATTTATGTAGCTTAATTCGGCATAATTTGTTTGCAAATGTAAGAACATTTGTGTGGGAATTTATACTTCAAATCGTTTGTCAATAAGTATTTCTGCATGAAGTTTGATTCGATGTATTGCATCATAGCTCATATTTTAAAACTATTTACAAAAACTACGCTAGCTATGACTAAAATAAATTATGCCTTACAATTTTTTATAAATAAAAACCTAATTATTAAAATACATTCAATTACAGTAGATAAAAGCAGGATATTTTATTATGGACAAACATCCTCAAATGAAATGAATCAAATATCCCGCTGCTTCCATTTCGAAAAAAAAATGTGTAAAAGCACACGGGAATAGCTATACGAAGTTCAAATTAAGGTACTGTACACCTTCGGATGTGGTGCTTTTGAAATTTTTGAAATTTTATCTTTATACCATTCTTTATGATGACATTTAAAATCAAACTTTGAAAATATGTAAAAAAATTAGCAATTGCACTCATGGAACAGTGGCGCAGCAGTTGAGCGATTGTCACCACTAAATTTTTATTGCATTCTTCGCCTTTAAAAATGTCAGAAATTCTGTCCTGAAGTTAGATGATGAATACTAATAAAATTTTGCGGTGTCAATTGATTATCTGCTGCTACACTGTTCCATCTCTGCAATTGGACAGAAATAATTTTTTTGAAGTGCAATAATAGTCCAAATTATGTGAAAAATTAGCATTTCCCCAAAACATGATAAATAAAAAACAAAACAATATACTGGCAAATTAAGTTAAATAATGCTATAAAAAGTGATAGAATATCTTTATTAAGACTTACGATCGTTTCATCGCACAATCGGCGACATTTTCAAAATCAATCATAATAGAAAATATTTTCACATAACTTAAAAACAATAATATAGTAAACAATGTCACGAGACATGAAGCATAATGAAAATATTGCAACCATAAAATAAAATAAAAATTAAATTAGCTATTTGCGAGCGTGGATTAATTTTCACATAATTTAAAAATAACATGGTAAACCATGTCACGAGACAACACGCATACTGAAAATATTGCAAAACATAAAATAAAATAAAATTAACTTGGCTATTTGCGAGTGTGGATTAATTTTTACTATTGTTTCTACAATTACTCAGTATCTCTTTCCAAATTCTAGGTAAATCAAGGGACACAGAATCATTGCAAATATTCTCGTTGCGTAAAAATATTTCTATTGATTCTCGGACTATGGATGGTAAATAAAATCTTGATGGATAAATTAACTTGCTATTTTAAAATTCAATCTGTAAAGGTTCTTCGCTGCATAATCTGGCCAAAGCTGTGGTTCTTCTATTGTATTTGATGTCTGCTATATGTTCTTTGATTCTAGTTTTAAGTTTTCTGCTTGTCATACCTATATAAAACTGTTTTGTTCCATCTTCTTTGATAATAGAAGAACCACAGATTTGGCCAGATTATGCAGCGAAGAACCTTTACAGATTGAATTTTAAAATAGCAAGTTAATTTATCCATCAAGATTTTATTTACCATCCATAGTCCGAGAATCAATAGAAATATTTTTACGCAACGAGAATATTTGCAATGATTCTGTGTCCCTTGATTTACCTAGAATTTGGAAAGAGATACTAAGTAATTGTAGAAACAATAGTAAAAATTAATCCACACTCGCAAATAGCCAAGTTAATTTTATTTTATTTTATGTTTTGCAATATTTTCAGTATGCGTGTTGTCTCGTGACATGGTTTACCATGTTGTTTTTAAATTATGTGAAAATTAATCCACGCTCGCAAATAGCTAATTTAATTTTTATTTTATTTTATGGTTGCAATATTTTCATTATGCTTCCTGTCTCGTGACATTGTTTACTATATTATTGTTTTTAAGTTATGTGAAAATATTTTCTATTATGATTGATTTTGAAAATGTCGCCGATTGTGCGATGAAACGATCGTAAGTCTTAATAAAGATATTCTATCACTTTTTATAGCATTATTTAACTTAATTTGTTTATAAGTGATTATTATACATGTTTTTATAATATACTGACATTTTGTAAATTATATAATACAGAGAATAACTTTGTGTAGGATATTGACTATTCGCGTTATAATAGCAGCTCTCTATCTCAGATGCTGTGGCAGTTGAAGTACTAATGTAATGCAAAAATCGTAAAATGGGTTGCAACCATGGAACTTTTAATAAAGAGGAATTGAAAAGTCCTGAAAATAATGAAGCCTCAACTGTAACCGCTTTCGCAGGGGTTGATTACCGTCGTTTCAAACTTCCACCAGTAAATTTAAATAGAGATTTTCTTCTTATTTAAACACCTTTTTAACGCAAAATTTCCGTCATACATAAAGGCAAAAATAGATATTCATTTTTACTTGTGGGAGAATACATCGTCGGCAGTCAGACCGTGTATTTCCGCCATATTGTGAGAACCTAGACAACCTCCTGTCAGTATCAGCGAAATGATTATAATACCTGGGTAAATTGCAACCAGTAAAAACAAATACGAATTTTCACCATATTTGTGAGAGAATTGTTTCTTGAAAAAGCTTCTAAAATACTGCAAACTTTGCTATTCAAAATTTACTGGTAGGAATTTCATCAGACACTGTTTATCCGAATTAA
This sequence comes from Maratus speciosus, assembly GCA_963932465.1. Lineage (NCBI taxonomy): Eukaryota > Metazoa > Arthropoda > Arachnida > Araneae > Salticidae > Maratus > Maratus speciosus. The sequence goes on from OZ010787.1 coordinate 435,218,409, forward strand.
AAAAATCGGCTGCCATGCTGTCAAAACCCCCTCAGTTAATTCACTCGCAACTGACAATACTCTATATGGTTCCTCTTCCTTATTCATAACTCCATTGTTGCAACTTTGTCACCTATACCAGTGTAAATATAAAACTAATTAATATATTATCATGAGTGCAGTCGATTCCCTCAATAAAAATGTGTAAAAGAAGTATACAAAATTTAAAGGCATTTCATGCATAAATTTAAGGGGAGGTATCTCTAGTTCTTATAAAGATGCAAACACAATTTAGGCAGAATTCGACAGATAAAAGATTCGATTTTAATATTATGGCAAAAATGAAAAATCGATGTTTTGGTCGAAAATGACGTTTCAAAAGTGGCTTAACTATTAGTAGGAGAGCTGTTGAACATTTTTGAGTAGGTATTTGAGGCACCCCGAAAATTTGTGAAACACTTTTTTCTAATGCCTGAATACAAAATCGAATGTCTGGCTAAAGGATCGTGGCCCAAAAACTGTGCCTGACACGTGTCAAGTGCCATTTGGCACTTGACACGTGTCTGGCACAGTTTTTGTGCCGACTAAAGTGTCTGTCATTTTCAAAATATTTTTTTCTAAGCATAAATATTATTCTGCCTCAATCTCAGCGTGCCTCAAATACCTTTTTTGGGTAGTCAAAAAATGGCACTTGACGCGTGTCTGGCACAGTTTTTGGGCCGACTAAAAGGTCTGTCATTTTCAAAATATTTTTTTCTAAGTTTAAATATTATTCTGTCTCAATCTCAGCGTGCCTCAAATACCTTTTTTGGGGGGTAGTCAACAAAATGGCACTTGACACGTGTCTGGCACAGATTTGGGCCACGATCCTTCAGCCAGACATTCGATTTTGTATTCAGCCATTACAAAAGAAGTGTTGCACAAATTTTCAGGGTGCCCCAAATACGTTCCCTAAAATGTTTAACAGCTCTTGGACTATATCTTATCTTTTAGATCATTAAATAACATACGTTATAAAGCATTTTTGTGTAGCTGTATATTCGAACAGAAGTATTTCTTTTTTAATTTAAGGCTGTTAGCAACTAACTAAATATACGTCAGCTTTTCTGTCTTTTCTTATCACTGAAATTTAATAGTAAATTTTTCCTTTTTTAATCGCAAGATGCGTACACTGCGTGCAATTTTAAGGAGTCTTGCACCAGTTTTACAGATTAGAAATTTCAATTTAATCGAATTTGAAAATCGTGAGCACTTTATTTAATCCTAGTATATGTAATTTTTTCAGCATTAAATAACGCGAGAAAAAAACTTTTATAGTATTTGGTACAAATATACGCACTCTGTTAACGTCGAAATCTTTGATTAAATAGGTCAAATGTTTCTTTTAACCCCTTAACAGTCGCGTTAAATTATGGTTTAAAAATTCAAATTGCTTATTTTCACCACTTTTTTGAAAAATAAATATTCACCTTATTTAATGACAGGTAAAATGATACCATAACAAAGCCAATTACACTCTTTTATAAAAGTTATCAAACAATCTGAATAAAAGACACACTCTTTATTAATAGTTCCATGGAAAAATAAGCGTATTTGTTGATAGTTAGATGTTGTTTATGACTCAAATTGAGAGCAAAGGTAGGATTGGAGAGACAACCTTGGTAAATAACGTGATAAAAGTTTCTTATTCTTTTACTTTACACTGTTATTTTCATCATATAGTCAGAATACGTTCCACAGATGAGATGTCTCATTCAATACCGTTTCGAACAATAGAAGAAGCACACGATTATTTTTACGAATTATTACCACGGAAGCAAGAATTAAGGGGTTAAATTTTACTGACAAGAAAAAAATCTCAAAGGAACAACAAGGAAAAACACTAACAAGGAAAAATCTATGCTATGTACTAGCAACTAACTACTAAGCAATTTAGTTGCTTTATGAGGAATTTTTCATTTCCCTTTGTTTCCTAACGCGTGAAATTAGCAGCAAACTTCTTAGAAATTTTGTAATCAAACATCGAATTCTCCATTTTTTGGGAACGGCAGATCATCTCTTAGAAAATTCTGTCAAACAGGGCGTTTAGAACCGAATTTTATGACGTGGCAGGGCGGGAAAAAACTACTACAAGAAGCAGAAATTGCTTATAACCCTTTGTGACTCAGTGTTCCATTACATGTGACACCCAAATTTATTCCCAAATGCCACAATTGCGCCAGAATTTTGGAACGAGTATTTTTCGTTCATTATGCAAGTGAAATCTAGCTTTTTTCTTATTTCGAAATAAATTTGATCACAAATTCCGGTGTCAATCATTCATGTGATCATTTTAGCAACGGAAGTGCTCTGCCCGGAAAAGGGTTAACAGTGGCGTTGCCAGAGTGTGAGTCCAGATGCTCTCGATCACTAATTTTGTAAAGTTATTTTCATCTTGTTTAATCGAACGAAAGTCTGTGATTAGATAACGTGGAAACTGTGGTTCCCCTCCCTGGCTACGGCACTGCTCTTTTAATTTATAATCTATTGAAAAATTAAAAAGATTCTATGATTACAATTCACTTCAATGATAATGCAGGTATTAACGACATGATGTTTCATGGTATTACGTTTACATAACACAAAAAATGTGCGAGAAAAATGCGCGTTGTTTTTTTTCAGTACCGCCCTAACATTAGAATTCCCGCGAGCAGTCATTTCGACTGCTATCAAAGGAATATAAATCGGTTCAAATTAAAATTTGTTTTTATACAACTAGTTTAAGAGATACAAAGAAAAAAAACTAGTTAAAGGGATAAGTTAGTAATTTAAAATAAAAATTCTGGTGTGAAATATTTTTCTAAACTTTGAGTAAGATTCTCCTACTTTCTTGTGTTAATGACATAAATTAGCGATTAACCCCTTGAGGGGCAAGCAATTACGTTTGTGACATGCTGAATTCCCACCGGAATCTTTGAAAAATTCTATTTCAAAATAAGTTAAAGCAATTTTACGGCTTTTTTCCACCAAAGTTAGAAAAGTAAAATTTAATAATATTTTTCTGGTGTAAAACTTCATTAATCGTAAGTGGTATATAATATATACCGTTGCCCCTCAAGGGGTTAACCCGAGATTGCTCGCGCAGGGTATGTCATACGCATGCTGGGCACGGTTATTACATTGCTTACCACTAATTTTTGAAAAGTAATCGTCAAATTATTTTTGTGAGCAATGTCAACGATTAAATAAAATGACGATTTTTGTATGAATATATTGGTGGCAAAGTGTTAATCGTTCATATCCTGGATATGCCCGAGCATTCCCGGGTTAAATAAGACGAAGATAGTGGTAATTAAAATTTCGGAATGTTTGGCAGCTATGCATTAGGCAGTGTTGCTAGATTGAAAAATCAATTATACAACATATGTACGATATTTTTTACTTGGTGATTTATCCTTAGCCTTTTATACAACGAAGTTCCACAAAGGGAACATCAACGTCAAAATTCTACGAATGATTGGCACCACTTTTTTGAAATAGTAAAAATCACCTTATTTAATGACATATTACTTAAGGCGGAGGAAGGAGAATTTTACCATTTCAGAAAAGTGGTGCCAGTCAGGAAATCTAAATTTTAAAAAAGTCGCCCCTGGCAACACTGTTTTCATATTGGATAGTTTGACAAGGTACAGACGATATTTCAGTTCCTCTTTATTAATAGTTCCATGGAAAAATAAGCGCATTTGTTGATAGTTAGATGTTGTTTATGACTCAAATTGAGAGCAAAGGTTGGATTGGAGAGACAACCTTGGTAAATAAAGTGATAAAAGTTTCTTATTCTTTTACTTTACACTGTTATTTTCATCATATAGTCAGAATACGTTCCACAGATGAGATGTCTCATTCAGTACCGTTTCGAACAATTGAAAAATTACACGATTATTTTTACGAATTATTAGATTATTCTGAAGAAGAATGTATTGGTATTTGTAAAGTTCATCTAAAATAAAGTAGATGCTTAACAGATGAGCAAAATATATAAATGAGGACATTTTAGAGCCTGCTTTGCCAGCAGATGGTTGTAGTGAAATCGAAATATGCACAAAAATAGATGAACATGAAATATATACTGAAGACGCATTTGATCATGAAGTACTATCAACTTCAAATGCAAGATCGAATTTGAGGCGAAAACAAATGTCAAAAAAGCAAAACACCAGATATCGCTGGGAAATCAATAAAAAAATTTTAAAAATCCTAAAAACTGATAGCATTGCAAATATTTCTGAAATATTTTCTGAGTTGGTTGCATTATCTACAGTTAAAATATTTCACAACTTCATTCAAATAGAATATCTACTGCATTCAGTAAATATGACAAAACTTTATGAATTCCCTAAAGGAAAAGTTCTAGCTGTCGATGAAAATGACATAGGTCAATTTTTTGTATTATTGTTGTTTAGTGGATATCGTCATGTACACGAACAAGGTTTCTACTCGAGAAATCAAGAAGTTCAATTGTCCGGTTCCAATTGTTTCTGCAGTAATACCTAGAAATAAATTTTGAAAGCTAAAAAAAAATTATGTTATAGATAATATTACATTGAAATTAGGAGATAAAACGAGAAAAATATCTCCTTTTTATGCAGAATTAGAAAAAAAGCTTTCAGTAGTTTGGTAACTTTCATTGTAAATTGAGTATAGATGGATCCATATACGTCATATGTTTAAATGTTTATACGTTATGCGTCAAACCAATACGATTTGGTTTTAAAATATGGAAATTGTGTTCCAGTAGTGGCTATCAATATATGATGATTGATAGTGGCAAAAGTTCATAAATAGAAAATTCCCCTCTTTCATCTAGAATTGTATGAAAGCTTCTATCTAGTGTTGAAAATTGATAAAAGCATGAACGTTTCTTTGATAACTTTTTCTCATCACCTAAGCTTTTACTTAGTCGTCTGAAAAGGTTTTAAAGCAACTGGTTCAATTCTAGAATTTCGTACAGGAAGATGCCCTCTCAAATCACCAAAGGAAGCCTAAAAATGGTAAAGAACTTTGAATACCGAAGTGACTGTCAAATTTACATTTGCCACTGGAAAGACAGCACTCTAGTAATTATTGCATCAAATTATTTGAAACATGCGTCTGTTTGTAAAATCAAGGGATTTTGTCACGCCCCAAAAAAAGTAGAACTGGTGTTTCTCAGCAACCTCTGATAAAAATGTATAATGAGGGTAATGTAGTTGTCGATTTGCTATACAGGCTTCTTGGATTATATAAACCTATGTTAGAAAAAAGATTGTATCGGAAGAATCTGTTTTGCAATGCGCTAACCATGTCTGTCGCTGCTGGATGTATTTTCCATTTACATTTGCACAAAAGTGCAACAGCAGAACTATCACATCTCAATTTCCGAAGACAAGTAACTTTGTGTTTGCTTCGAATGAAATCGAAAATAAACCCTGCTCCTGGATCTCTTGCACATTTCGCTGAATCTTTGAGACAATCAAATACATATTATCTTGTGCCATCAACACATGAACGCTCTGCTGCATGCCAGAAGTGCATTTAAAACATTTTTTTGAGTGTGGGTGCAGACTGCATGAGAAATGCTTTCCCAACTGCCATGGACAGCAGAAAAAATGTAGCACATAAAAGGTAAGGACAATAATTTTTGTTTTTTTCCTATTTTAAAGAATTTTTGTGAGGGTTTTTTTTTTTTTTCTCGTCGTGTGTTTTAGATTTCCATTTATATGATTATTTTGTGTGACGTTTACTACAGACATTATTATTATTTTCTTATGCTGTTTTTATCATTATTTTACCATTCCAAGAAGTAATTGTAAATATATTATACAGTAATTCCTGCTCTTCATCTATATAATATTTTTTTTCTAATTTAGATTTTTTCTGTGAAAGCTTCGTAACACTCCTTGAAAATTTTTTCTGCAATAGTTCTTGATTACATCCAAGGCTTTGAGGGCGAAGCCTTTTTTTTTTTTTTTTTTTGCTTAACCTGTGTTATACACCTGTGTTATAAATTTATCTATAACTATTAAAATATTGTGCACAGAAATAGATATTTTAATTTTAAGTGTCATTAATCATGTTTTATAAAAACATGTGAAAAACTAAGCTTGCCGCCAGTGTTCCATTTCTAGAACATATATATCTTATACAGACCTGTCAAGTCTCCGACTTTTTGGATACCAGTATTTTAATTCAGAAAATTTTGTTTTATTTAATTGGAAGATTTCGGCGATTTAACAGAATCAGGTTTTCTCTAAGATAATAGTGGTGCGCAAAAAGCCGGAGACTTGGCAACTCTGCTTATAAATCACTTACAAAAATTTATTTAAAAAAACCAAATACTCATACTTCTTATATTTGAGTTTTAATGTGATTTTTACCAACAAATAGCTTGTGTTATCTTTATATCATAGTGCTTCAATTAAAATATCACGGAATTCATGTCATTAAATAAACCGAAGTTTTATTCTGAAATAGTGGTAGGTTATTTAATTAAAAATTTTCCAACTTGACAACACTGATATTGCTATTTGTTACAAGATTTATTTCTTGTTATTTTATTGAAATAGCTTGAGAGCCAACACTTATTTGAAATAGTAATATTCGTCTTATTTACTTTTTCATTAAATGTGACATAAAATAAGGCGATTAGATCTTCGTACCAATCAAGCGATCTGATTTTTAAAAATAAAATCCAACTGGCAACACTTCTAGGAAAAGGAATTCTGAAATTCTTGTAATATGTGTTAGTAGGTCACAGAGACATTTAACGCATACATCACATACATACGCACATATACACGTACATCACCAGAGCTGTCAAGTCTCCTGCTTTTTTGATACCAGTATTTGAATACAGAAAATGTTGTTTTGTTTAATTGGGACATTTGGGCGATTTAAAAGAACAACATTTTCTCTAAGATAATAGTGGTGTTCAAAAAGCCGGAGACTTGGCAACTCTGCATCACATACATCACATAGATATTTATTTTTTTTATCCTGTTTTTTATTTGTAATATGAAGTAACAAATAAATTAACGAATAAAAATAACGTAACGTAAAATAACATCGTATAAATAAATAAAAGCAAAATAAATATAAAGAAAGACAGAAAATATAAAAAAAATAAAAGCGAAAAAGAAAAGCATGGTTATCTAACTACAAAGTATAGTGAAATAGTTTACATAATCAATTTTAGGAACGAAATTTTAGTATTGGTGTTAGAATGCATCACTAATCCACTTTAACTGTGAAAATTATTTGCCTACAGATGCAGCTTGTCTATTAATATTATCATTACTTTAGCGGAATCATCTTAGTAGAAATATTAAATTGCAGAATAAATATTCTGAATTATGTAAGTAAAATTTGTCTGTAAAATGTTATTAATAAGATTTGTAAAATTATATGTGTTGAAGTTACATAAGTTAAACATAATCTGTTTAGACATTTTAATAGATTTTAGTTATTTTGCATATAGTTGACTTCACGAGATTTTAGTTATTTTGCATAAAGTTGTCTTCACGAAAGAAATTACCACGTAAGGTCAATATAGTTTTATTCTAAACATTACAAATTATAAGTCTGAAAAATATTTCATTTATATAACACCACGTAATATAAGTGTCATCAACTTGTGGCCCGCAGGACACAAAGCTACCAGTATTCTAAAAAAATTGTTTTATAGGAAAAAAAAAACTTTGTAATTAAATAAAGCGAAGTTAATTTTTCGGAATTTCTGGTAGCACAAGAAGTTAAAGTAAAAAGCTTGGAGCTCATTAATCATAGCTGCCAACTTGTACGATTTTTCTTACCTAAAAAATTTGTTAGTAAATATTGTCTAATTTAATCGCCGAAATACAATGATTAACTCTTTAATTCTCGCTCCTGTGATATTCACGGGCTGTGTCAATCTGAATAAAATAGCCAGATTGTTTGTTTCCCACTAGTTTTATAATATAGCGTAATCGGCTTTATTGCGGTATCATTTTACCTGTCATTAAATAAGGTGAATATTCCTTTTTCAAAAATGTGGTGGCAATAAGCAATTTGAATTTTTAAATCGTAATTTAATGCGAACGTTAACACGTTGAATGCCACGGTGACTGACACTGAAGCTGAAAAATTTACAATGTTTTAAGTAATTTTTAAGAAAGTATAATCCCGTAATAAATAAAAGGTAAGTAAATTTTAAATAAGTTATCAGTAATTACTTAGAACAATATATATATATTTAGTTTTATATCATATTTTAGGCCGCCAGTCATCGGTGAATGACGCGTTCTAATAGGGAAAGTTCAGTGTCAGTAACTGGTGGCTGACGTGGCACTTAACGTGTTAAGGGGTTAAATAAGGCAAAAAAATCTGTTGCATTTTAGTGGAAACGAGCGAGTTGACAGTTATGGTTAAGGTAATGTCGTGAATTTTCCTGACGTTTAATTCGATATTTCTTGGTGAAATAATGCTAAAGGGCATTTTGAACCATGGAACTATTAATAAAAAGGAACTGACATATCCTTAAAATAGTGAAGATTCAACTGTAACCGCTATCAGAGGGGTTGTTTATCGACGGTGGAAGCTCCCACCAGTAGGTTTATATAGATATTTTAAACTTTTTTAAACGCCTTATTTTTACAAAATCTCAGTCATAAATAGTGGTAGAAACAAATTTTCATTTTTACTGGTAGGAGTTTTCTTTGGTGGTAGTTAGGCCCTAAGTTTCCGCCATATTGTGACAACCATTGATACAAACTGACAGTTTTATAAGTCATACTGACACCGGTAAAAACAAATAGAAATTTTTATGATATTTTTGAAAAAAAAATTCCATGAATAAGACACTTCTTTAAGACGAAATCTTCTATTCAATTTTACTGGTGGGATGCTTGATCTATCGGTAGTCAGAAACTGAAGAACCGATTTTAAAAAAGCAGCGCCATATTGTGACAACCTCCTCAGTTACTTCACTCGCAACTGGTAGACAATACACTATATGTCTCCTCCTTTTTATTCATAACTCCATTTTTTGAACATGAAAAATGTTTACACATAATGGGTGACACTATTCATTTGTTAATCTAGGGTTGCACAGCCTCTGCCTCGCGGGTCAACAAGATACCACTTTTGTTATATAGAATAATTTGTCTTAGTTAGTGGAAGAAACTTTTCTAATCAATAACTCAAAGAATATTGTGGTAGAAAATGACTTTCAGTAAAAACATTTCTGAAGCACTATATTAGATATTAAAATTATAGATAAATATAATTTGGAATACTTTAATTTACTATAACGAAACTGCGTCAGTGGCTTAATTTCGGGGATGCTGGATGTAATTACTAAAGTTCTATTCTAAATTTGGCTTTATTTAATCAAATAAAATTAAAATGTTAAATAAGACCAAATTTATCATATCATAATACTGGTAGTAAACATATCCAAAGTTTCATAACGTTATACTACTCAGGGCTGCCATAAGCGACTATTTTTATGTTGCATTCACACCACTATTTTAAGAGAATAAATTTTGTAGTACATTTCTCTTGCAGATGTTGGCAAACTTTATTGAGAAATTTTTGTTTATAAAAGTGGTGCGGCGTATAATTAAAAAATAGTCGTCCGTGGCCGCCCTGGCAACTGAACAGTACGAATTGAACAAGAATGCATTTGAATAAAAAATAATCACAAAAATATTAACCCTTTGAGGGGCAACTAATTGTGTTTCTGTAATGTCGAATTCCTGCCGGAATCTTCAAAAATTTCATAGCAAAATAATGAAAAGCAATTTTAAGACTTTTTTCCACCAAAGAGAGAAAAGTAAAATTTAATAAAATTTATTTGGTGCAAATCTTCATAAATCGTAGGTGGGATAAAATATATCCTACCGCCCCTCAAGGGCTTAAGAAAGAGGAACTGACATATCCTTAAAATAATGAAGCTTCAACTGTAACCACTTACGCAGGGGTTAATTACTACCGCAGCATACTCCCACCAATAAATTTATGTAGAAAATTTCTTCTTATTTAAACGCCTCATTAATGGAAAATTTTAATGAAAAATAATGCAAAAACTGATATTTATTTTTACTGGTGGGAGTTTACTTCTGGGGTAGCAGTTCCACCATATTGCGACACCCAAGGCAACCTCCTATCAGTGACAGTGAAAAGATTATAATACCTGGGCAAACTGACACCAGTAAAAAGAAATAAAAAGTTTTAACCATATTTGTGACAGAAATTTCCCATAAATAAGTCTTTTAAATAAGACGAAATTTTCTATTAAACTTTACTGGTGATATTTTTAACCAGCGGTAATCAGAAACTGTTGATCCGATTAAAGAAATACTGGCGTTATCTTGTGACAACCTCCTCAGTTACTTCACTCGCAACTACTAGACAATACACTATATGTCTCCTCCACTTTATTCTTAACTCCATTAGAATAATAAATTTATTTTCAAATATTTTACTAGGTTGAGCAAAAAGTTCTGGGAAATTTGTGAAAGTTACGTTGTTATGCGCAAATTAACAACAAAAGCAACACGTAATATTCTTCAAAGTAGAGACCATCATAGTCCAAGACTTTTCGCCGTCGTTCTACCAGATTCCGGGTTTGTTGGAAGTACCATGGTGGCTCCGTGGATACGAAAATCTCTTGACATGCTTCTTAAACTTCATTAAAGGTTTCAAATCGACGGCCCTTAAAAGAGTGTTCCGTTAATCAAAAGAGGCCATAATCAGATTGCGACACGTACTGAATTCCTATAGATTAGTACTCCTATATACGACACAAATTCTGGTTATATATGACTGTTAGATTAAAAATTTCCCAGAACTTTTTGCTCAACCTAATATTAGTAATCCTGTATGCGGTAAAATATAAAGTACAAAAAGCAAGTCATTCATTAACTCAGGGATATGCGCTGTCAATTTAGACTACCACTCTCTGCAAACAATCCTCTTCATGTCAGATTTCTACAACATTTCAAAGAGGAATAGCCTACGGACATATTTATACAAAATTTGCAATTAAAATCTATTATAAATTTTATTGTTTAGAAATAGTAATAAAAAAGAGAAAGTGTCGAACCCTATGATTTTAATTCATTGCAAAATAATAATATGCAAAATACTAGCCAACATAATAGAAATGGTTTGCGTATTATAATTACTGGAAGTTTCTTTATCTTTTCTGTAGACAGTATAAAATGTTTCGCTCTAACTAAGAAACTTGCTGCTTCTAAGAAAAGTAACATGAAACTTTACACTGAGGCTTTTTTCCAGCCCTTCAAGAGAGATTTAACTCTTTAAGACTCTTCGTTATTTGGACTCCAATCACACTTGTCAGAGTCATAGGTGCCGGCTTAACCCTTTCAGCTCTTGTGGGCGAATTTTGTCTCACTAAATTTTAATCTCCAAATGTCACAATTGCTCCAGAATATTCAACCAAATTTATTTCAAAATAAATTAATGCATTTTTTCGTATATATACTAAACCGAATTTTTTACTTGCAAAATACTGGTGCAAATGTGACATTTGGGTATTTTGAAGAAATTCACCCACCAGAGCTTAAAGGGTTAACGTGGGCAACAGAGGCCGAACTTTCACCACTGATTTGTAAATGTTTTTATCTTAATTAATCACAGTAATTAAGTAGGACAAAAAGCTTTTTTAAGTCAGTGGTAGAAGTATATCTGACAACTTATTTTCCAAGTCGAAGTCTGCGCCCACGAACAAAGTAAGGTACCACGAAGACAGACAGTTCAGGAGCAGATTTTCCGTCTATAACGACTTTAACGTGCACACGACGCCATTGGCGTAGGCAGTGATATTTGCCTGCGTCGAGCCCTCGAACCCCAATTATCTGTTCACGAGTCCGGTGATCGATCAAATAGACGATCTGACTTGAATTCTAGAACATAATCTTGTTGCAAATGAAGACAAATCGACAGCGTAATGCCTCCACAGTTCGGATTATCTTTAAAGGTGTATATGATATAAAATCCCCAATTTATAAACACTATGTGTATAATAATCGCGAACTTGATCGAATGCTTTTAACTGAAAACTTTTGTGAATGTACGAGGAATCCCTATACAGAGCTGCCAAATCTCCAACTTTTTGGATACAAGTATACAGAAAATGTTTTTTTATTTAATTGGAACATTTGGGCGATTTAACCCTTTATGTATTGAATTACGAATTCATGAAAATTTGATCTTCCAAATAATGTTTCGTGAATTGTTTAAACTATATTAGAAGATTTACATAATCATTTAATAAATTTTAGAAAGAATTTAGATGGATTTAAGGATTTAGAAGGATTAATTAAATTTGAATTTATAGGGATTTTGTGCAATATTTATAATCACACTCAAATCTTTTATTTTAAATATTTTTCTTAATATTTTGTAGAATTGGGAAATGTACGAATAGAATGTTCTTACAATAGAAATATAGAAATATTTCCGAATTGAAAAATTCCCCCCTACCCCCCCCCCCCCCCCTCAACGCCTTGAAATCTGAAAAGAAGCAAAGGCAAAGAAAATCATCCTTTTAAAAATATTTTTGTTTTGTGTAACCAATAATGCTTTTGGAACTAGATAGTAGATAAAGGGTCAGTAGATAACAGTCAGTAGATAAAGGGTTAAAAGAACAACATTTTCTCTAAGATAATACTCTAGTAGCAGCGACTGGTCGCATTTTGCTAGGCCTTTCATCAATTCCTCGAAAGTTGCTCTAGAAATAATACACGTATATCATTGCGAGCAACATATGAGAACCGGTTTTGATGAGGCTATATTTCATCAACTAAAGCTAACACTATGAGCTCATATGCCGATTAAAACGTGCTGATTGGTAACTCACCAACAACAGATAACTACCCAATATCGAAGCACGGTGAAATAAGGGCGAAATCACAGTTTTTCTGGAAGCGCAAATCTGATTGGTTGAAAGACGAAGGCTGCGCGAAGTCCCGGATGAAGTCGGTGTTGTTGTTTTGATGAACTCTCCAGCGAGGAAGGAGGAAGCGGACGCCATTGCTACAGCGACAGCGTGAGCTCCTTGGAAGTTGAAAAATTACCTTTTCTCGGAAATATGTAAGTACCTATTTCATTCTTTCTGATGTTATTACTTTTTTCACAAATAAATGTTGTGAAAATATTATACAGACATGACAATATTTCTGATTTTCCACGTTTTCCTGTGCCCTTGAGTTTCATACACATTTTTTAATAGCTTGAAATTTTTATTATCATATCGGTAATTTGTCTCGAATAATAATGAAGTTCTTCATTATTGTTTTGTAATTAAACTGGTACAGAACGTGATTACATTTTTAAAATAAAGTTTTTACTGGAAAAAATAAAAACCCGAATTCTGAAATAAAATCCGATTTTTGGGTCTCGGAGATTGGCAAGTCTGTATGTATATGTTGTTTCTGGTTGCTGTATGTATAAATCCTTTTACATTTTCTGATCGAATAAAGAGAAAAAATATTTTAAAATAAGCAAAAAAAAAAAAAAAAAAAAAAAAAAAAAAGTACCAATCATTCTGGCAACCAAAATGCTTTAATATTATAAAGTCAGGATTTAAGAAAAACAAAACCCCCTTTTAACACCTTTTTTTCAATAACACCCAAAATAACCCCTACAGCTGCGATTTTCAAAAAGAAACAGGCAGAGGAGGGAGGGGGGGATGATATTAAAATCCAAAGAAGTTCATAAAATACTCTATCACTTAAGATAAAAAAAATTTTGGCAGGGTTCGCAAATATCAAAATAGTCAAATACTTAGTGCTGATTATAAATATTTTAAGATTTTTGTGTTAAAGGAAAAAAATGATTAATTGCTGTCAAAGCTTAATATATATATATATATATATATATATTTAAAACTGAAAAAGGGTTATTTTGTATACTTAAAAGTAGGTGTGTGTACATTTTTCTTATACAGAAAGTAAAATTATTACAGTGCAGATAATGTATGATTTTTTTTTTTTAATTTGTCTATTTTCTGTGTTTTAAAATGTGTATTTTTGCTTTATTTTGATTGTCGCCATTTTAAAATGCACACTTTTGCGTGTTGTCTCCTAGAGTTTGGTAATCTGGGAGACAAAACGCAAAAACATGCCGATTTTGTGGTTTGGTTTGGGAATGCACCAAGAAGGGGGGGATCAAAGTTTAGTTAAAATATTTTTGTTGGTTTTCAAGGGGGGGGGGGGTCATGACCTCTGTCACCTGCCCCTTGGATCCGCCATTCTAGATTACGTAGTTTAGTATTACATATTTTATGATTTCATATTTTTAATTTTAAAATAATTCGGATATTAGAAAATTAGTAAAATTATCTTTCTAAATATACTTTGCAGAAGAGGGGGGGGGGGGTTGCCCCGCCCGTTCCATGTTTGCACCCGGTGCAAAAAAGTCTAGTTTCGTTCCTAATCCAAGAGGGGGTGATGACCCCCCTCCCCCTAAACAACATAAAAATGCTAAAATTTATTTAAAAAATGAAATAATTTTTATTTTTTTTTAACTTTTAATGTTATTTAATTAAGTATTAAAGGAAAAAAAATGATTAATTGCTGTCAAAGCTTAGTATATATATACTTTTTAAACTAAAAAATGGTTGTTTTGTAGTATATAACCTTTACCGGTGCAGAGTAATTCTGTTCATAAACCGATGCAATAATGGACTGACACCGGAATTTATAAACGAATTTATTAGAAAATACGAACTTGCTTATTTTCACGTACATTATAATAGGAAAATTTTAATTAAATATTCTTGGCGCCATTTGTCAGTTTTGGAATTAAATTTAGGTGTCCTTTTTTAAGGACGCTGCCCTCGAAATTGTTAAAAGTAGGCGTGTGTACATTTTTCTTGTACAGAAAGTAAAATTATTACGAGACTCATAATGTGTGATTTTTTTTTAAATTTTTGTATTTCCTGTGTTTTAAAATATGTATTTTTGCTTTTTTTTATTGTCGCCATCTTATAGTGAACGTTTTTGCGTGATGTCTCCCAGAGTTTGGAAATTCTGGGAGACAAAACGCAAAAACGTGCCGATTTGGTGATTTATTTGGGAAAACACCAAGAAGGGGATCAAAGTGCAGTTTAATTTGGGTACTCTAACTCAGTAGCAGAACGGCACCAGGCACTGCATTTTTTTATGCCTGGTAAACAATGGCGGATCCAATAGGGGGGGATAATGACACCCCCCTGAACAACAGAAAAATGCAAAAAATTATTTAAAAAATGAAATATATTTTTAACTAGTTTTGAATTTTAATGTTATTTAATTATGTATTAAAAGAAAAAAAGGATTAATTGCTGTCAAGTCAAAGCTTAATATATATATATATATATATTTTTTTAACTGAAAAAGGGTTGTTTTGTACTTAAAAGTAGGTGTTTGTAGTACAAACTGTACATTTTTCTTGTACAGAAAATAAAATTATTACAGGGCGGATGACTTTTTTTTCAAAATTTGTGTATTTTCGGTGTTTTAAAATATGTATTTTTGCTTTATTTTGATTGTCGCCAACTTAAAATGCATACTTTTGTGTGGTGTCTCCTAGAGTTTGAAAATCTGGGATACAAAACTCAAAAACATGCCAATTTGGGGATTTTTTTTTTTTAAACACACCAGGAAGGGGATTAAAGTATAATATTTTTGTTGGTGTTCATGACCCCCCACCCCCCTCTGACGCCAGTCATCTCCCCCTTGTATCTGCCATTGTAGATTACGTAGTTCAGTATTACATATTTTATGATTACATATTTTAAATTTTAAAGTAAATCTAATATTAGAAAATTAGTAAAATTCTCTTTCTAAATATACTTTGCAGAAGAGGGGGGGGGGGCAAAATCCATGTTTGCCCCGTGTGCAAAAAAGGCTAGTTTCGGCCCTGATCCAAGAAGGGGGTAATCCCCCCCCCCCTTTGAACAATAGAAAAATGCTAAAAATTATTTAAAAAATGAAATATATTTTATATTCTTTTTGAATTTTAATGTTATTTAATTACTATGTATTAAAGGAAAAAAAATGATTAATTGCAGTCAAAGCTTATTATATACAGTAGACTCCCTCAAATCTGCAAACCTAAAATCCACACATCATTACAGATGTAAACAATGAAAGTTTTAGTTCAGATGCCAGAACACAATTACAGAATTTTTTAGTTTTATATAATTATTCTGCATGTATTTTAATATGTAATTATAGATAATATGACTGAACTCATGGTTTTTCATGAAATAAGTATAAATTTATTTCTGGTAACAATCAAGATATTGCCAATATCATTGGTAATAATCACAATCTTTATACTAAATATATATATGTATCAATCAAACTTTTTTGCATATTAAATCTGACTATACCTTAAATACAACTTCCTTACTTTATGATTTTTATGTGAAATTATTAACATGGTACCTTTAAGAGGAAAGTTTCATTCAATAATTCATCTTTATTATGCATATTTAATTATACATTAATTATTTAATTTTTAATAATTTAACTTTATTTTTATTTAAAAATATTAATCATTTTTAAAATTATCTTACTGTTTATTATTTTAGTTTAATACTTTACTATTTTAATATTTTGCTATATTGCAAGCATTCATATAATTTCGATTACATCATTAGCTACATTCAAATTACTGTTTAAAAAATGTAAACAAAACAATAACCAGAA
The DNA here is from genome assembly GCA_963932465.1 of Maratus speciosus. Lineage (NCBI taxonomy): Eukaryota > Metazoa > Arthropoda > Arachnida > Araneae > Salticidae > Maratus > Maratus speciosus. The sequence goes on from OZ010787.1 coordinate 435,235,106, forward strand.
ATCTGCAAAATTATAAAATCTGCACAACCTCTGGTCCCAAGCTGTGCGGATTTGAGGGAGTCTACTGTATATATTTTTTAACTAAAAAAGTGTTGTTTTGTATTTAAAAGTAGGTGTGTATACATTTTTCTTGTACAGAAAATAAAATGATTACCAGGCGGATAATGTAGGATTTTTGTTTTTCAAAATTTGTGTATTTTCTGTGTTTTAAAATATGTATTTTTGCTTTATTTTTATTGTTGCCATCTTTAAATGCATGCTTTTGCATGATGTCTCCTAGAGTTTTTGATTCCAGGAGACAAAATGCAAAAACGGGCCAATTTGGCGATTTTTTTGGAAACGCACCGAGAAGGGGATCAAAGTGCAGTTTCATTTGGGTACTCTGCCACTCAGTAACAGAACGGTAGCAGGTACTGCATTTTTTTTTATGCCTGGTAAACAATGGTGGATCCAAGAGGTGGGTCATGAGCATGACACCCCCCCCCCCCAAACCACCACCACCATCACCTGAACAACAGAATAATGCTAAACATTATTTAAAAAATGAAATTTTAAATTCTTTTTGAATTTTAATGTTATTTAATTATGTATTAAAGGGAAAAATGATTAATTTCTGTCAAAGCTTAATATTATATATACTTTTTAAACTGAAAAAGGGTTGTTTTGTATTTAAAAGTAGGTGTGTGTACTATATTTTTCTTGTACAGGTAGTAAAATTATTAACGAGCGGATAATGTATGATTTTTTTTTTTTTCAAAATTTGTGTATTTTCTGTATTTTAAAATATGTATTTTTGCTTTATTTTTATTGTTGCCATCTTTAAATGCATGCTTTTGCATGATGGCTCCTAGAGTTTTTGATTCTAGGAGACAAAACGCAAAAACGGGCCAATTTGGCGATTTTTTTGGAAATGCAACGAGAAGGGGATCAAAGTGCAGTTTCATTTGGGTACTCTGCAACTCAGTAGCAGAACGGTAGCCGGTACTGCATTTTTTTTTATGCCTGGTAAACAATGGTGGATCCAAGAGGTGGGTCAGGAGCATGACCCCCCCCCCCCTCCTATCACCTGAAGAACAGAATAATGCTAAGCATTATTTAAAAAATGAAATAATTTTAAATTCTTTTTGAATTTTAATGTTAATTAATTATGTATTAAAGGGAAAAAATGATTAATTTCTGTCAAAGCTTAATATTATATATACTTTTTTAACTGAAAAAGGGTTGTTTTGTATTTAAATGTAGGTGTGTGTACTATATTTTTCTTGTACAGGTAGTAAAATTATTAACGAGCGGATAATGTATGATTTTTTTTTTCAAAATTTGTGTATTTTCTGTGTTTTAAAATGTGTATTTTTGCTTTATTTTGATTGTCGCCATTTTAAAATGCACACTTTTGCGTGTTGTCTCCTAGAGTTTGGTAATCTGGGAGACAAAACGCAAAAACATGCCGATTTTGTGATTTGGTTTGGTAATGCACCAAGAAGGGGGGGATCAAAGTTTAGTTAAAATATTTTTGTTGGTTTTCAAGGGGGGGGGGGTCATGACCTCTGTCACCTCCCCCTTGGATCCGCCATTCTAGATTACGTAGTTCAGTATTACATATTTTATGATTTCATATTTTTAATTTTAAAATAAGTCGGATATTAGAAAATTAGTAAAATTATCTTTCTAAATATACTTTGCAGAAGAGGGGGGGGGGGTTGCCTCGCCCGTTCCATGTTTGCACCCGGTGCAAAAAAAAGGCTAGTTTCGTTCCTGATCCAAGAGGGGGTGATGACCCCCCTCCCCCTGAACAACATAAAAATGCTAAAATTTATTTAAAAAATGAAATAATTTTTAATTTTTTTTTAATTTTAATGTTATTTAATTAAGTATTAAAGGAAAAAAATGATTAATTGCTGTCAAAGCTTAATATATATATACTTTTTAAACTAAAAAATGGTTGTTTTGTAGTATATAACCTTTACCGGTGCAGAGTAATTCTGTTCATAAACCGATGCAATAATGGACTGACACCGGAATTTATAAACGAATTTATTAGAAAATATGAACTTGCTTATTTTCACGTACATTATAATAGGAAAATTTTAATTAAATATTCTTGGCGCCATTTGTCAGTTTTGGAATTAATTTTAGGTGTCCTTTTTTAAGGACGCCGCCCTCGAAATTGTTAAAAGTAGGCGTGTGTACATTTTTCTTGTACAGAAAGTAAAATTATTACAAGACTCATAATGTGTGATTTTTTTTTTAAATTTTTGTATTTCCTGTGTTTTAAAATATGTATTTTTGCTTTTTTTTATTGTCGCCATCTTAAAGTGAACGTTTTTGCATGATGTCTCCTAGAGTTTGGAAATTCTGGGAGACAAAACGCAAAAGCGTGCCGATTTGGTGATTTTTTTGGGAAAACACCAAGAATGGGATCAAAGTGCAGTTTAATTTGGGTACTCTAACTCAGTAGCAGAACGGCACCAGGCACTGCATTTTTTTATGCCTGGTAAACAATGGCGGATCCAAGAGGGGGGGGATAATGACACCCCCCCTGAACAATAGAAAAATGCAAAAAATTATTTAAATATGAAATATATTTTTAACTAGTTTTGAATTTTAATGTTATTTAATTATGTATTAAAAGAAAAAAAGGATTAATTGCTGTCAAGTCAAAGTTTAATATATATATATATATATATTTTTAACTGAAAAAGGGTTGTTTTGTATTTAAAAGTAGGTGTTTGTAGTACAAATTGTACATTTTTCTTGTACAGAAAATAAAATTATTACAGGGCGGATAATGATTTTTTTTTCAAATTTGTGTATTTTCTGTGTTTTAAAATATGTATTTTTGCTTTATTTTGATTGTCGCCATCTTAAAATGCATACTTTTGTGTGGTGTCTCCTAGAGTTTGAAAATCTGGGAGACAAAACGCAAAAACATGCCAATTTGGGGATTTTTTTTTTTTTAAACACACCAAGAAGGGGATGAAAGTAGAATATTTTTGTTGGTGTTCATGACCCCCCCCCCCTCTGACGCCAGTCATCTCCCCCTTGTATCTGCCATTGTAGATTACATAGTTCAGTATTACATATTTTATGATTACATATTTTAAATTTTAAAGTAAGTCTAATATTAGAAAATTAGTAAAATTCTCTTTCTAAATATACTTTGCAGAAGAGGGGGGGGGGGGGGCAAAATCCATGTTTACCCCGGGTGCAAAAAAGGCTAGTTTCAGCCCTGATCCAAGAGGGGGGGGGTAATCCCCCCCCTTGAACAATAGAAAAATGCTAAAAATTATTTAAAAAATGAAATATATTTTATATTCTTTTTGAATTTTAATGTTATTTAATTACTATGTATTAAAGGGAAAAAAAGATGTAAACAATGAAAGTTTTAGTTCAGATGCCAGAACACAATTACAGAATTTTTTAGTTTTATATAATTATTCTGCATGTATTTTAATATGTAATTATAGATAATATGACTGAACTCATGGTTTTTCATGAAATAAGTATAAATTTATTTCGGGTACAAATCAAGATATTGCCAATATCATTGGTAATAATCACAATCTTTTTACTAAATATATATATGTATCAATCAAACTTTTTTGCATATTAAATCTGACTAAACCTTAAATACAACTTCCTTGCTTTATGATTTTTATGTGAAATTATTAACATGGTACCTTTAAGAGGAAAGTTTCATTCAATAATTTATCTTTATTATGCATATTTAATTATACATAAATTATTTAATTTTTAATAATTTAACTTTATTTTTATTTAAAACTATTAATCATTTTTAAAATTATCTTACTGTTTATTATTTTAGTTTAATGCTTTACTATTTTAATGTTTTGCTATATTGCAAGCATTCATATAATTTCGATTGCATCATTAGCTACATTTAAATTACTGTTTAAAAAATGTAAACAAAACAATAACCAGAAATCTGCAAAATTATAAAATCTGCACAACCTCTGGTCCCAAGCTGTGCGGATTTGAGGGAGTCTACTGTATATATTTTTTAACTAAAAAAGTGTTGTTTTGTATTTAAAAGTAGGTGTGTATACATTTTTCTTGTACAGAAAATAAAATGATTACCAGGCGGATAATGTAGGATTTTTTATTTTCAAAATTTGTGTATTTTCTGTGTTTTAAAATATGTATTTTTGCTTTATTTTTATTGTTGCCATCTTTAAATGCATGCTTTTGCATGATGTCTCCTAGAGTTTGGGATTCTAAGAGACAAAACGCAAAAACGGGCCAATTTGGCGATTTTTTTGGAAACGCACCGAGAAGGGGATCAAAGTGCAGTTTCATTTGGGTACTCTGCCACTCAGTAGCAGAACGGTAGGAGGTACTGCATTTTTTTTTATGCCTGGTAAACAATGGTGGATCCAAGAGGTGGGTCATGAGCATGACACCCCACACCCCTATCACCTGAACAACAGAATAATGCTCTAAACATTATTTAAAAAATGAAATAATTTTAAATTCTTTTTGAATTTTAATGTTATTGAATTATGTATTAAAGGGAGAAAATGATTAATTTCTGTCAAAGCTTAATATTATATATACTTTTTAAACTGAAAAAGGGTTGTTTTGTATTTAAAAGTAGGTGTGTGTACTACATTTTTCTTGTACAGGTAGTAAAATTATTAACGAGCGGTTAATGTATGATTTTTTTTTCAAAATTTGTGTATTTTCTGTGTTTTAAGATATGTATTTTTGCTTTATTTTGATTGTCGCCATCTTAAAAGACACACTTTTGCGTGGTGTCTCCAAGAGTTTGGAAATCTGGGAGACAAAACGCTAAAACGTGCCAAGTTGGTGATTTTTGTTTGGAAACGCACCAAGAAGGAGATCAAAGTTTATTTAGAATATTTTTGTTGGCCATCGCCCCACCCTGGGATCTGCCATTGTAGATTACGTAGTTCAGTATTACATATTTTATGATTTCATATTTTAAATTTTAAAATAAGTTGGATATTAGAAAATTAGTAAAATTCTCTTCGTAAATATACTTTGCAGAAGAGGGGGGAAGGTGCGTCAAAATCCATGTTTGCCCCGGGTGCAAAAAAGGCTAGTTTCAGCCCTGATCCAAGAGGGTGGATAATGACCCCCCCCCCCCCCTTCTGAACAACAGAAAAATGCTAAAAATTATTTAAAAAATGAGTGCAAATTAGTGATATTTTTGCGCAACCGATTGATACATTTTCGAGTTTTTTACTATGAAAGGTTGTTGAAATTAAATTTTTTTTTCCTTGACCGATCAACAAATTTTGTTGGGTTTTCTCCCAAGATCGATTGACAAGTTTTGTGTTATTTTTCATGGCCAATTAATGAATTCGGGGGGGGGGGTGATTCATATCCGAATTTTCAGAAAATTTAAGGCATTAAGTTCAAAAAATTATGAAAAATCAGTCATCAGTCTGGAAATTCAGACATAAAAAATATATAACTGAAAAAGCGACAAATTGTCACCAAAAAAATTGATTTTGTCAGTTGTTCGCAGAAAAAACATTTTAATCAAAGCATCATGAATAAAACGCAAATTTCATCAAAGAATCACAGAAAAAACATGAATCTCATTAAAGGATTGCGAAAACTTAAATTTTGTCTAAAGATCGCGAAAACTCAAATTTTGTCAAAGGATCGCAAAAAATCAAATTTTTTCGAAGGATGTCGAAAACTCAAATTTCTTCGAAGGATGTCCAAAACTCAAATTTTTCGAAGGATGTCGAAAACTCAAATTTCTTCGAAGGATGTCGAAAACTCAAATTTCTTCGAAGGATGTCGAAAACTCAAATTTCTTCGAAGGATGTCGAAAACTCAAATTTTTCGAAGGATGTCGAAAACTCAAATTTCTTCGAAGGATGTCGAAAACTCAAATTTCTTCGAAGGATATAGAAAACTCAAATTTCTTCGAAGGATGTCGAAAACTCAAATTTTTTCGAAGGATGTCGAAAACTCAAATTTTTTCGAAGGATGTCGAAAACTCAAATTTCTTCGAAGAATGTCGAAAACTCAAATTTCTTCGAAGGATGTCGAAAACTCAAATTTTTTCGAAGGATGTCGAAAACTCAAATTTTTTCGAAGGATGTCGAAAACTCAAATTTCTTCGAAGGATGTCGAAAACTCAAATTTCTTCGTAGGATGCCAAAGACTTGAATTTAGTAGTCAAAGGTCCTCTTAAAAAATGCAAATTTTATCAAAGGTCATCGGGGAAAAAACGCAAATTTTGTGAATGGTTCGCAGAAAAAAGTTGCGGTTTCTTTAGAAAACAGCACACACACACACATACAAATATTTGTTTATTATTATAGGTATAGTTTTTCACCCCTTGGTGATGAGAGCCCTTTGAGGCTTAATTTTAATCTTTTACCACCGGTTTTTAAAAACAGAAAATTTTCTTTAGTTGAATCGCGAAAATGCTCTGATTAAATAAGGTAAATTTTACATTAAAAAATAACTGGTGAGAATAATGAAGGATTCTGAGTACCTTAAGTGGCACATATACCGATCGCTCGTCCCCTAGGGGTTAATCTGAAATAATAGACTGAACTGACTTTTGAAAAATTGGTTTTAACCTGAACCCAACTTGCAGGAATGTACGCTCAGCCTGAAATCGACCCGAACCAAAAACAAAGTTTACTCAACTTGCAACAAAAATAATTAGCTCCAGAAGAGGATTGATTGCTCTCCCTTCCCCCCCCCCTCACATATCTGCTGTAACCTTTCAGAAAATTTGTTGTAAATTTCAGATTTTGATTTTTTTTTTTTTTATTCTGAATCAACTGCAAATTTAATGGTTACTTTTTGCCATAGATTGGACGAAATTCTGTTTTTTCAACAGTCAGTTTGTTAATCAAAGAAAATGCCAGGGAGTCCTGTTTTGACTATAATTTCGTTAAGGATATAATAAAACAATTTCATTCTGAATTGGATATTCATGATGCCATCATTGAATATTCATGGTTCATGCAAGTAGTTAAAAATGGAGGCACGTTAAATATTGCAAAGTTTCCTGAAATTTTTTAAAGCGAGCATAATCATATGTTTTCAATAATTTCCAAAGTTATAAATGTTGAGCTTGTGCTGTCTGTCATAATTTTACCTTCTGAAAGGAAATTCAGGTCACAAAATCGAATAAAAACTAATTTCTGAACTACATTTAACAACCCCATTGTAAGAACTCGTGACATTTGATTGAAAGTTGAATAATAGACTGTATAACAGCTTGATTTTCTTCCTTATTGAAAAAATTTTGCATACTAATTATTCTGAATTGTTGATTTAAGCTTCAATGGTATTTTGTCATGTCCGTGTTAATGTATTACTTTAAATAGCATGTAAAATAACAGTGAATTTTAAAGATTTTTTCCCTCCCCCCCCCCCTCCTCCCTTAAACAGCTCAACTCCACCTCCATTTATAAATGTTAGGAAGGAGACTCTCTTCCTAAGAAAAATTTAATTTCAAGCCCTGTCTTGACCAATTATCAAATTTTTCGACCGATTTATAAATCCTGCCATTTCGTCTTCTGACTGATTCACAAAATTACTCTGTTTTTCCTCTGTTGCATTGAAAAATTGCATGATTTTTTTATTCTGAGGTGGATAGACAATTTGATATTTTTTCCCCATCAATCGATCACAATCAATTGCTTTTGCAGTTATATTCTTGCATGGAGTTGACAAATTTCTCGATTTTCCCCCTTCTCTATGACCAATTGACAAATTTCGCATTCCCTTCCCATATTCGATGAATTTTGCTATTTTTTTCCCCTCAGCCAATTAGTGAAATTCAATTTTTTTTATTGCAGCCGATTGACGTATTTTGCAATGAAATTAAATAAAAAGGATGCATCCAAAAGAGCAGTAAGGACCACTGGGTGCATAATGTAGTTTGAAAAGGTCCACCGTGCTTTACGCCCTTCCAAATTAGCCTAGAGTCAATACTATTTGTACATTAAAATTCCTTATCTTTAAAAAAAGAATTCTATTTTATGATTCTTAACTTTTAGCGTTGCACCTGAAAAACATCAAGAAATCCAGAAATTTTATGCAATTGCTTTTTTTTGTGTCTCGGTACTTTAATGAAATGCAATACATTTTATTTTTTTATATTAATTTTTTTTTTATCCTTAGGATGTTCTTGAAATTCCTATGAGACCACTCTCTGAGAATGCAAACAGTGTTTCCTTGCATCGTGATTTTTAAGAGAAATCTAAGGGTAATTATAATTATGTTTATGCTAAAGAAACTAATTTTTGCAGCAGATGCTGCTTAATGTGATTATGTGTAATATCAGCCTGTTAGTGTTATCAAAATCATCATGTCCCGACCTAACAATTCATGCTAAAAGCATCGCTCTGTGTGATAAATACTTTGTTTAATGGTATTGCCTTTTCAGCAGCAGTTACAAGCAAAGTTCTGTTAAAAAGCCCTTTCAATGCATGAATTCTAAATGAGAAAAAATGTAGCAATTTATCCCTATGAATTTTTTGTGATCACGTTGCAGATGCATGCATGACATGGGAATATGCAGTCAATTAAGGAATGTAGGTGAGTAGCTCGCAACAGCTGCTGCAAGGGGAAAGCTTCAGTAAACCTCGGAATGGGAACAAAAATTATGTACCTGCTAGCAGCGTCACGCAACCATTTATTTCGTTATCAAATAAAGTTCTAGTCAGACAATAAAGGTCAAAATTAGCCCTAGCCACCGGCCACAGGGCCAGTAAATGAGAAAAAGTGGCCAGTGAAAAATTGTCTATCAGCGGCCACCTTCCGGCCACTTTTTTACAAGGAGAGAATAAAATTTTCTTGCATTTCATCAAGGATTCTGCTTTTTTGGGTTCCAATATATTTACATTAACATATTTATTTGAGCTGTTCAGTTTTAGATGAATATTTATAGAAATTTTACTGTTTAGTATTTTTAAATAAAAAAGTGGCCACTTAAAAAACTAGTTCTACCGGCCAGTGGCCGCTAATGAAATTTCCCAGTTTTGACCTATATCAGACAACCGGTTGTGGTAAGTTGTATATTGTTCAATTATCTTTGAAAGTCAATGGCAATGGCTACTATGAATGAAAAGCAAATGGATTTAAGTATTTAAAAATAATTAGATTTTACATCGTTATATTTTACCTCAAATGAGCCAACACAATGCTGCAGTTCAATTAAAAATTATTCAACCTCTTATGTGCAAAATCTTTAAAAATCGAAAGTTTTTTAATAAAAAAAGAAAAGAATGGTAATACAGAATATTACAAACTGAAGTGGAAAAGATGCTGACATTTTTGTTTTCAAACAATCGGCAAAAAAGATGCAAGAGTCAGTGGTCTACTCATGTGACAAAAAGCAGATGATTTAGCAGAGAAAATGGGAGAAAAGTGGATTTGTTGCAGTTGATGGCTGGTTTCAGCATTGGCAGAAAGAGAAAACATAGATTAAAGCAGATGGCTTAGTAGAAAATAGGAAAAAGTAGATTTGTTGCTAGTGACGACTAACTTCGGTATTGGAAAAAATGTGAAAGCATTGTTTAAAGCAGTTAGTATAGAAAAATGGATTTGTTGCAAGTAATGCCAGCTTCAGCATTGGAGAAAACATGAAAAATAATATTTTAAGAGTCCATAGAAAACAAAAAGATGCTAATATGACAGCTACAGAAAAATTGGTGAAAGGGGAGTGGCCAAAACTTATGTTTTCATATATAGCGTTCATATTGGTGTCATTAAAAAAGGACAACTAATTTTGGTTGAGTTGGAAATGAGTTGATGAAAAATGAATGAAAAATGAGTTGGAAATTTTGAAATGCGGTTTACAACATTGGTCGGACAATTTTCAAACATGGTACAGATATGAAAAATTCATTATTAAAATTTTCAGGGAGAATTGTAAAAAGCAAAAATTACTGAAACCCTTCAATATATTTTATCCCTTTTAAAGTCATAATTTCAACAAGGATGAGTAATACTTTTCTACATCTTAAATCACTTATTCTTATCAATTGGAAGGTTTGCGAGCAGGCCCACTTGAAAAAATCCACTGTCGTTTTTTTTCAAATTCTCTCATGCTTTCACAACTGTATCATTATTTAATCTAAGTAAAATAATGAACATAATTTTAACAAGAGTTTATTAAAAGTAATTTATTTGATTTTTAATTAATTAAAGAATATTTTTAATTAATCAATTCTTGATTGAATTAAAGTTTTAGAAAATGCAAAGATAAATGCCAATTTGGGGGTGGGGGGGGGCTAGCTTTTTCAAGTGTTTCTCTGAAGGGCATTATTTCCACTTTGAAATATATTTTAAATTTTATAACACAAATTGTGAAAATTTGGCTTTTTTTTTCTCCTCGGGTTTGCAAGAATAAAATTATACAAAATTGTAGATTTTTTTTGTTTGTTTGTTTGGTTTCTGCACATGGGGCCTGAAATAAAACAGATATTGTAAAATTTTAATCTGTGTGACTGAAAATAAAGCCAAAAATGTAAAATTTTCGCTTCAAACTGTCTGCAATCTGTCTCGAATCGAAAGGTCTGTGTGACATAAAATAACGATGGTGGTGTAAACTTTTTACATATTTTACAGGAGCTCATTGAAATTTAATTTTTTGGGGTGTGTGTGTGTGGGGGGGGAGGGAATTGTTTTTAGAAAAAAAGTGTCATCTTTTCCAACCTTTTTTCTCTAACTGCAGTGTAGCTCAAAGAATATATTATTATTACAACAAAATATTCTGCTATTTCCAAAAAGAAAAAACGTGATTGGTTGATCCATTTAAACTGTATATTTTACATGTCAAGCTAAAAATGTTGTATATGCAACTGACAATATCTCTATCAGTTTTAAGAGTTGTTGTTGTATAATAAAAATATCTGTTATACTACAAACTATGAATAATAACTGGGTAAATTCAGTTTTTATGTTACTTTATTCTTTCTATGTAAAAAAAAGAAAAGAAATTGACCTACTTTTCGACACAATGAATGGTATACTGCCTTTAAAGAAAATTATAGAAAATCCAATGAAATCATAAAACCACCTTTTCTTCATAGCAAAAAGCTGTTTTTTTTTTTTGTTGTTGTTGTTTGAAATAATATTTTGGGTGAAATCTGTAGGGTATATTGATATAAGTGCCAGGTTTCAATATGGAGAAAATCTCCAAAATTGCTTCTTTGTAAAATGGTTAATAACGCTGAAACTGTTTGTAGAAACAAAGTGTAATTTTGTATATGAAGTCTTAATTTTTTTTTCTTTGTAAATTTGCAGGTTGCTATTGGAAAGTTTTATCTTTGTTAATTTTAGCTTGTATATAGAAAAATTAACAGATGTTAAATAGCAGTAGGCATTAAAGGTCTGCACAGACCAAAATTTTTACAATTATTTCAAATTGTGCAGACCCAAAAAATCCAAGATAAAAAAAAAAAATGCTAAGCTGGGGCCAAAATCATAAATCCACCTTCAGTTTCTATTTTTGAATTAGTATTCAACCATCTCAAAAGATATTTTTTCTTTCTTAAAAATTTCAAAATGGACTTTTTTTTTTTTTTTAGAATGACCCCATATCTCTCCCATGGAAATAAAATACTACAAGTGTACTTAATAAAGCTAACTGAAATAAACCACACTTTTATATGTATATACATACACATGATTATGCATAAAAATTTACTATTTTGTTCTCTTTTTGTCTAGCTTTGTGAACTGCATTTTACATCTGCTGACATTCATGAGTTCCCCCTCTACACTGCAGAAAATGGAATATGTTACCTACGCTTAAGAAAAGGTGGCATTCCGTCCTGTTTGATACTTTGACCAGAACACTTCTAAAACAAGATACTTCATGTAATTCTCCAGATACAAAATAAAGATCAATTTCTCTTGAGAATTTTTTTTCCAAAGTTATTTTAAACGCACTAGTTTTTGTTTGTTCCTGTTGGAACATTATTTATAAATAAAAACAGTGTAATTGATGCACTTATATATTTAAACTTACTTTGAATTTCTTTTGATGTGTATGTTATGTGTTATTTAAAAATAAATAAATCTTAAATTTATATCAAATGAGTTAATTCAAGTTTGATTTGGAAATTATTAGCTATATTTGAGTATGTGAGTTTCAAAATTTGCCTTATCCAGTAAATCAAATTTTGGGAAATCGTGAAAAACCTCTGATCGCGTCCATTGGTTTTCATTGTAAACCAAGATTTTACAATGCCAGAAATACACAATAAAGCTAGTGTTTTGCAGATGGTATTGTTTTCCAGATTCATGTCCACCGGTACCAGTAGAATGGAATGACATAGAAAACTCTATTTTTTAACTTTTAGATAAGGAGTTTTGAAACTGGTGTCCTCATTAAATTCTTATGCATGAATATTCAATAAATATTTTATTATTTCTACATTTTATGGGATGTGAATGTACAAAGCAACATTTGAATCATCTGTGACAATTAATTGCTTCAGAAACTTTTTTAACTTAGAAGATTTTTGTTTCGATTTATACGAAGGGTTACAGGAAGAAGCAACAACATTTTTTTTTTTTCTGTCATTGTTTAACCTTAATAAAACTTTCAAATAATACATTTATATTAAATGAGTAAGTTAATTGAACAGAATTTAAGTACTTTTTGTGTACGCTAATTTCAGATGTACATAGTTTGCAGCCAATCAAATAAGTTTTAGACCAATAAAGTTTATTTAAATATGTTGCATAATATGTAAAAAATAGAAATAACATAAATCTTATTTATTAAAATTTCTCAGCAGATTATGCACTAGAAATTAGGGTATTTTATTCATTTAGTAATTAAAAAATGCAGATAGTATATGTAGATTCTTAAAACAACACTTCAAGTTTAGAAACAATAAGATAAAATAGCTAACATTAATGTGATATTTTATATAGGCATAGAGATATAAAACTGAAAAAAAATCTAATTAAGATAATGTATTTTTTCAGTTATCTGCCCTAATATCTAAACAGAAAGTAACAGGAGATGGCTGTTGCTATTAAACAACAAAAAGTGCATTCAAACCTCATTAACATGCACAGAATTAACCTGGTGTACTTTTAATATGAATTTTTCCTACAATGCCTGTCAAAATTAATACAACGGTTTTATTAATAATAATATAAACTATTGATGATAACATGAGGAAAAAACTTTTAATTTGCCTTGAGATTTATGTTAACGAGGTTTGACTGTATAACTACTACAATAGTATTTTAAATTTTGTTTCAATCAAAAATTTATGGATTAATAAACAAAATCAGTTAAATGTTAAACATTTTAAATATCACGAGCATTAAAGCCTTTGCTTATTCCACTTTGTGTGGATTTGTCCGCATTCAACTATTGTGACCTATGCATAAGTCTAGGTGTTGAAAATATTTTTTCCTACACTTCCAGAGAATGTTGATCCTGTGCTGCTTAATGAAGCCCAATTCCATAATAAATATAAATTTATGTAAATGTTTTGAATGAAAAAAATATAACAGCAGTGTTGTGGGAAAAAAAATATCAGAAAGTCTCAAAAAGTTATTTTCAAATACATTTGACAATTAGATTGATCAATAATTAGTAAAATATTAATTTAAATAGTTTTTCTGTCAATTTTTCTTAAATCATATTAAGATACAAATATTTCAGAGGGGGAAATCCCCTACCTTCCCTACAGTTAGGGTTTTCACAGACAATACAATCGTGAAGTATCAGCATGACATAAGACTAATAGAATAGAAATTAACCGTAGGTGTGAAAGTTGTGAATATTATCCCCTTGAGGGACGATGGGATATATTTTATCCCACCTAAGTTTAATCGAGATTTGCACCGGAAACATTTAAATAAATTTTATTTTTGTAACTTTGATGGAAAAAACTTGTAAAATTGCTTTTCTTCATTTTGAAACGGAATTTTTCAAAGATCCCGGTGTGAATTCAACATTACAGGAACGCAATCACTTGCCTCTCAAGGGGTTAAATGAAATTGATTTGACTTAAAAATGGGACTTGCAAAGCTGAACCTAATTCATACGTTTGTTTTAGAAATATAATCTCTCATTACAGTGTGCTTCTTCAAGAGTTTTATTTTTTTGCACTTTACAGATATGAATTATCAAATATTTAACAAAGAAATTGTAATAAGTATACTTATTACCACCTTCCCACGTAGTGAAAGAAGAAAAAAACTTTAAACCAGAAATTTATTTAATGAAATAAAGTATATTTCAAATCACTACTAAATAGAGGCAAGGAACATTTAATTAAATAAATTTTCTGGTTCAAAGTATTTATTTTTGGGAAAAACGGTTTATTGCTAAATATGGGTATGTGTTTGGACAGTTCGTGTGATAAAAAATGGTCTTTATTTAAACGAGGAGGGTGTGATGCCCTTTGCTTTTGTACGCCTCTTCTCAAGGATCTCTGAACAGACCGAAATTCTACCTAATTAGACACCTGAATCCCACCAACCACCCCCCCCTTTCCAATAAATATGCTTAATTAAAAATATATACTCTTCAGTGGCGTGGCGTCCGGTCATCGCTGGATGCGGCGATGACCAAGCAATATTTTAAAACTCTTAATAAGCTTTTAAAACTCTACGATCCAGTATTAGCAGAACATTTGGAGTTCATGTATAAGTGAAGGTAAGATTTAAAGTTTCTTTTTTGAACATTCAACCATTGAATTTTAGAGTTAATAATATTTCACCACAAACTTAAATAATTGCGATGACCACCGAAAATTTTCACGCCACGCCACTGATACTCTTTTGAGTTATGAGTGTTTATACAATAGTATAACTTACTGAATTATTTATGTACCTTGGTAGAAAAAGGCCCAATTGCATTTTTCGTCTTTTAAAGTCTAATAAAATGAAAGAAATAACCTTTCATATTTTATAATGAAAAATTTAAGGGGCAAAAACTTATCAAAGCAGAACAATAATTTAGAATTAATAAAATTCTTTTAAAATATTTCTATCAAACATAATGATAAACAATAAGAGTGGTAATTGTTAGTCGAATATTAATACTTAAAAAATGCATTTGATTTTTTTTTTTTAAATCAGTTTGTTGAAAACAAGCAAACTTAATTGATTTAAAATAAAAGGCTTTAGGAAGAGGATAAATAATAGAATTTAATAGGATTATTTAAATGAAGGAGTAGTATTTGTTCAGAAATAAAAAAAATATGGAACTCTTTCTAACTCAGCTCACCCCTCCCCCTCCTTCAAAAAATAAAAATAAAATTTGGATATTTTTGTTTAAATATTTTGTTTCAAACGATTGTAGTAAATCTAATAGAAATTAAAAGAATGTATTTACATTTTTGACGCTTAAAATTTTAATGTATGTATATTTCGAAAATAAATATTCTGAAATCGCTTTCATTTATACACCCAACCAACCAATCTATAATTCATCGCTTTCTAATCAAAATGTGCTTGATAACTCATCTAAAAGTCATCGCATTTTCATCGTTATCAAATCGTACTCCTCGGTGTTTCATCATATATTTTTCTAAAATTCATCAAATTGCGATCATCCATAGATCTCAGGCCGATGAGACATTTCTGAGTAATTGACGATGACATTCATCCCTCTCCGATGAGAATGCGATAATCGGCCACTTATTATGTCATCGGACTTCGATAAGAGGCGATTCAAGGGCCATATACATTTTGCTACTAGGGTAGTGGTATGCAATAAATCGGAGACTTGGCAACTGAGCCTATGTATTTTTCTTCCCTATGTATGTGTTTTTAGAAAAATTCTTAACAATGTAAATGTTCAATCACTTTATTAGATCTCTTACTATTTCATTTATTCTCAAAAAAATTGATTTTTTAAGCACTGTTAATGCTATTGGTGACCAAACTGTAGCTCTCAGGTCGCCAAGCTAACTAGTGTGGCCAGTCCTCTACGTTTATTATTTTTTTTAAATTCAGATAGATTGATTAGTTGTACCTACTTTAAAAATGGTATAAATCGCCATATTTTCGCATTATTAAATATGCCATTAAAAATAAGTCGAATATATCTAGTTTTAAAAAGTGGTGACAATGAAGCAATCTGATTTTATTTAAAAGTAGCCAAGTGGTTACATTGCAAGCTACCACTATTTTAGAGAAGAGTAATTTGGATTATATTTTGAGAAAAACTTTACGATTAACTATCGCAAAAATTATCCTTTCGAAAATTTTTTTGTCATAGGACTTTTAAGCAAAAATATTCTGAAGCCCTAGCTAAAACTTTCAAGGGAAAAGTACTTTTATTCGCAAAATGCCGAAATGATTGAGTGACAACAGAATTTCCAAACAAATTTATTTGAAAATAAGTAAAAGCTTTCTCTTTGCGTACTTAATAAAAGGAAAATCTCCATTCCAAAATTCTGGTGAAATGTAGCACTTAGAAATGAAAATTTAGTGACACAATAATGAACCATCATCCTTCAAGCTAACTTTTATGTTTTTTCTTGCCAATAAAATTTAATAGTGAAATTTTCCATATTTAATCGGAGAACTATGTGATTCAATAAGTCAAACATATCTTTTAAATTTTAGTGGTAAGAAAAAAGCGTAAAAGTTGACAGCTGTGGATTAAAGCCTAATGTAACCTTTTAGAGAAGCAAACAAAGCACATGCCAACCTTCCAGTATTTTCCTAAAAAATGTCGATTAATTTTATCCAAGTCAAACACGTTTCGAGTTAGAATTTTTTTAGGGAATAAATTCAAATAGGCTCCACGTAGACACATATAGATTAAAAAATAAATTTATATAAAATAAAATTTCTGTCTCGAAACGTCCTTAATATACGTCAATTTAAACCATATTTTACGAAAGAATAGTTGGAGAATGTCAAGTACTGTATAAAAATATTCAGCTAGTTAAGTTTTTAAATATAACATTTCACACTGTGTAAAGTTAGGTACTTTTTAAAATAATTGCTATATTCATAAGTTAAGTTAACGGAGAAAATTTTTTCTAACGATTATGAAAATTATTTGCTAAAATATTGCTAAAATATTTTTTGTGTGTGGGAGGGGAGAGTTTATTTTTAAATCAACAACTTCTATTTAAAGTAACAAAACCGTAATCATTATATGTTAAATGACACAAATTTTAACTATTATGTTTTCACGAGAAAAACGTACACGTCTACGTATGGAAATTATTTTCTGATAAAGTTTCCAGTCAATTTAATGATTTTTTTTACTGTTTTAGGAAACTTGTTCATGTCATAGGTCAGCTTAACATAACACTTTGAGCTCTGCTTTGTGAATTTTATCTCACTTAATTTTAATCTCCAAATCTCACAATGGCACAAGATATTCGACCAAATTTATTTGGAAATAAATTATCGTTTTTTTTTTTCGTGTATATATTAAACCGAATTTTTTGTTTGCAAAATACTGGTGCCAATGTGACATTTGGGTGTTTTTAAACAATTCCCCACCAGAGCTTAAAGGGTTAAATATTATAAGGGGAATTTCTCATCATATATATAACATTACCAGAGATCGCACTCTGTCCGTATTTTGAACACCACAATTTTTCAAAGAAAATCTTGTTTATAAATTTCGTAGAAACTGTCTAAGAGCGACGTTTTTCTTGCAACTGTTGCAGAAACCTACCATGATTGTTTTTCTGAAAAGTTACTGATGTTCAAAGATCGGACTACTAGCGGGAGCCCTGCATAACTGCCTAATTTTATGCTTTTTTATTGACACTAAAACTTATCAGCAAATTTTTGCCTTATTTATTCGGCAAAAATCGGCGATTAAATAATGTAAAGTTTGCTATTAACTTTTAGTGGTAACAGAAGCGTAAATTTTTACAGCATAGTTACCAACCTCCCGATCTTTTTAATACCAAAATTTTATGCAGAAATACTTGTTTTATAGTATCGTACAATTTCTGCAATTAAATAAAACAAACATTTTTGTAAAACTTTCCTGGTATACGAAAATTCGGGAGGTTGGCAACTATGATCACAGTTATGATATTGTCTACTTAATTTTATTTTCAACATAAATTATTAATTGATTATCCAACTGAGTACTATTCGCATATCATTAAGTTAAAAGAAATAGAACAGAAGAAAACTTACCTAAGCATATCTTACAACATTTACGCCGTATTTTTGCTATTTTTTAGCGAATCGAAATTTTAGCCGAAGTAAAACCGAATGCATCCTGCAAAGTAAATATTTTTTTTCGATCTGATTTGACCTAAGAAACACAAATAAAGTGTCAAAAGCGGATGTACCATTTGGAAAATTGAAGATTGTTCAATTTTTAATATCTCATAACCTCAAAGAAAGCGGTACCACTCAAAAATAACATGAGCTATATGTAGACTACTCGTCTTTCAAAAATATCATTCATATTGTAAATGAGGATATTATTCTGTATAATGACGTCTTTGTCGTGATTTTATCGTAAACGGTCTGCAAATAGAGGCAGATGTATTTATATATATATTTAGCATCGACTCTCTTTCAAGAATTATTTTTTATACTTCAATTTCAAAATCTTTTTAAAATATAAATTATCACAATAAGAAATTATAGGATCTAGAATATAAAAGGAATTGTACCTTCATCTCATTATATAATTTACTTGCCAATATATATCAATACTCTCAATAAACTATTACATAATGATAGTTTAATTATAATAAAATTAAGCATTTAAGTTTCTGTAAATCTCTAATTATAAAGAAACTTTTCTAAAAGCTGAATGTAGTAAGTATCGATATCAGATAAGACAAAAGAAAAACCTTAATCATAGGCATTCGCATGTTTCTTCTCCACATTATACAATTCACGATATAAAGGCTTTTAAATCTTATTCCCATTGATTTTATTCCAGATATATATAGCAATAATGCATTAAATGGTAATTTAAAAGAAATCTTACATAAAACGTTAAATCACGAAAACGATTTCAAAGAATTATTCCCTCATTCTGTCTGTTATATTAACATGTTAAAATCGACTTTTCTTTTGATGGATTAAGAGAAATTTGCATTGATATCGGATGACAGATATTGTTTTTTAATGCCCAAGATGAAATTTATAGATTATGAATGCTAATTTAAAATATGTGTATTGCTTTATTTTTCTTTTTAAACTTTACTTCTGCAAAGTTTAATTAAATTGTTTATTTTCCCTTTAAAAAAGTTTTAAGAGAAGATAATAGAGACCGACAAAATACGATATTTTATCTTAATTTAACCCTTTAAGCGAAAACCCCGATCAGGGGTGCCAGTTTGGACCCCATTTTTTGCTCAGATCTATATCGTTTATACCAGAAATAAAAAATAGTATTTTATGCTTTATTTAATAAGAGACATTTAACGATCACATAACTTAAAATCTCTTCTTTCGAAATTTTCAGTGTGAGCTTGAAATTTCGGATTAACACTAGAACCGCCGGAAATTTTACTGAAGTGTTATAAAAATCTTTTACACCGGAAATTTTAATTGAAACTGCTTAACTTATTTATTTAACTTCTTTCTCCGTGGTACATTTAAAACTTATTTTAGAAAGAAATTTCTGGTGATAATCGAAATATTTTTATTTGGCAGCGGTCAAAATGACCGCTACGGTGGTTCTAGTGTTAAAATTTAAGGCCAAACTGGCAACCCTACGGCCTTTAAATGTAGACTACTTTTTTCTATAATTCAGATTGTTTGATTGCCTTTACCGTATTTAATGAGAGATAAAAAGAATGGAGTTATGAATACAGAGGAGGAGACATACAGTGTACTGTGTACTGTATACCAGTTGCCAGTGAAGTAACTGAGGAGGTTGTCACAATATGGCAGCCGATTTTTTAAAATCGGACAAATAGTTTCTGATAACCACCAAAGCAAACTACCACCAGTAAATTTTGAACAGCAAAGTTTGCATATTCTAGTGGCTTTTCAAGAAAAAAACCCTCTCAGAAATATTATTAAACTTCCTATTTATTTTTACTGGTGGCAATTTTCCCAGGTATGATAATCATTTTCGCTGGCACTGACAGGAGGGTTGTCTAAGTTGTCAAAATATGGCGGAAATGTACGGCCTGACTACTGGCGAAGTATTCATCCACCAGTAAAAATCAATATTTGTTTTTGCGATTATTTATGATTGAGAATCTGCGTTGTAAACGTGTTTAAATATGAAGAAAATTTCTATTTAAACTTACTGAGGGTAGATCGAAACGTCGGTAATCAACCCTTTCGAAAGCGGTTACAGTTGAGGCTTCATTATTTTAAGGTTATGTCAATTCCTATTTATTAGTAGTTCCATGATAAAAAGTTGCGAGAATAAAGCCAATTACACTATTAAAAAAAATCTGGTTGCAATGAAACAATTTAAATAAAAAATGTAGCATACACTACCCTTGAAAGTCACGTGCGCTAGAATTAACCCCTTAACCTACGATTTACTTTTAACAGCTCCACGGTTTGGCAAATCCATAGATACCACTAAAATTTAATAGAGATTTTCGCCTTGTTTAATCATGGAATTTCGACGATTAAATTAAACTATATTTACTGTGAAATTTTAGTGTTAAGAAGAATTTACATTTGGCTCGATCATCGTACGCGGGATATGCCCGTCATTGTCGGTTAAGGGGTTAAGGGTTTAATCAGTAACTGAATTTAACTATCTAATGTATGGTGCCGTGAAAGTTGCACACGTGGGATTTGCAAACAGTGGTGTAGCGATTGGAAGGGGGGTGGGTCAGTCATTTTCCTATCAGAAGTATTGTATGCTAAATTTTGATCTATTTAACCGTGTAACGTTCATTCTTTAAATGAAACCAAATTTTCTGTGTAATATAGGGATGATATTTCCGGTATTTTGATAGAGAAAATGCTGTTCTATTAAACCGAAAAATGTTCCGATTAAATAATTTAACAGTTTCTCTAACAAAATACTGGCGTGCAAAAAAGCAGAAATCTCATCCTTGATAATAGTGCTGGTGTTAAAGTGATCGTCCCCCCTCCCCACTTACGCTATGCCACTGTTTGCAAACACCTTGAAATTCGTGGTTATTTACGCACAACCGACAGTTTACACGTACAACTATATTCCTATTATATGTTATTTGCGCACGGGGAATTTGTACGCATAAGGACATTCGTGGTTATTTGCGACTCCCTTCTGTTTTCAAAATTAACTTATTTTATTTAAATTTCAGTTGGTTGTTATAAGGGATCCATTAAATGCTATTTTGTAGAGTATTTTGTAAAAAAAAAGTTTGTTTTTTATAGAAAGTTAATGAAAACAAAATTAAGTATTAAAAGAAATATTTGTTACATTTGTATTCTATCTTAAAATCTTAAAAGATTAAAGGACTTCTTGCAATAATCTTTGAAGTAAACTAATATAAGATAAGATGACATCATTTTCACAAATAAAAAGAAATACAGTAAAACTTCAACTGAAAAATCTGAAATTTCAGAATCTCTGCATGATTATCAGAAACATAAATTCGTTAGAAAAAATTTCGCAAGTATTCCTGTTGCACAAATGATGATGAATTTCAAAAACTTTTGAGCAAAATATTTTTTTTAAAAAATACCCAGTGATCTCTCAAATACATGGGAGGTACGGAAATCTGTTTTTAGTAGGGCTATTCCAGAAAAGAAATGTTTGCGTTTTAAACGGGTATAATATTTAATAGAACTATTATTTTCCAGAAAAAGTGGTACTGAAAAGTCCATCCTGATGATACTTTTCATAATGGTCAATGGTACTGAAATCCATTGTCGCATGTTGGGCGTTAATTTTTATCTTCTTTGAATTAGTAACATTCGTTAACAATTTAGGCGAACATTCCTCTTTTAACAAAGTGGTAACCTCAAGCATTCCGAATCCATGTTTCCAGATAATGGAAGTTTTTATTAAAAATATCTACCAATAGAAATTTTCCCTTTATAATCACGAGATTAATGTCAATAATAAAAAAAAATAACACTATTCATAATTTCTTGGAACTATTTTGAATAAAAAATTGTATATTATCCAAATTTGACAATCTTGTTCCGAAGAGAAAGAATACGGCTCCGGTTAATTATGTAAACACCGATCATCGCTTACCGTGAGTAAAGATGACAGTTTGGGCTCCTTTTTTTAGAAATTTTGAATTCATACCAGAAACATTCAAGAGAAACATTTGCTTTATTTGTTGAAAGATATTTCCTCATTTACGTCAAATATAAATTCATCTTTCGGGATTTCCCTTATGAACATAGAATTTCTGATAAAAATGGTGGCCAACCTGGGAACCCTCATTGAGAAGCCACTATAAAATTTAATTTTTTTTAATATGTAAATTTTAAAAGAAAAATTTTGTCATTTTTTACAGCGCAAATATTTTTTTTTTTAATTTAAAAGTTAAAAATATACCCCTGCCCTTCAAAGGGTTAAAGAATCATATAAGGGTTAAAGAAGGAGCGTTCGCTTTACAAAACGTTCGTGTAATAAAACGTTTTGACTGATTTAAACACATAAAAATAATGAAGTTTCCGTAAATAAACGAGGCGATTATGATTTCTGTAATTAATAAATTAAATTGAAATTTTCTTATCTTAAATAGCGGTGATAGACTCATTAGAAATCCCAAGGGGAGTCAGAACATTGAAGAGATTAATCCAATGAATACTAAAGGCACACATGTTAACCAGTTATGTAAACTAAGGAGAATATTTTTTTCCCTACGAGCATTTCCAGCTAGATATTTTCATCTTAAATTTCTATGATAATTATATACCCCCTTGAAGGCCAATGGAATATATTATACCCTGTCTAATTTTTAATAAAGATATAAATCAGAAACTATAACTAAATTTTACTTTTATAATATTGGTGGAAAATAATTGTAAAATTACTTTAAATTATTTTGAAATATTTTTTTTGGAATTTCCGGTGTGAAATCAACATTACAGAGACACACTTACTTGCCCCTGAAAGGGTTTAACCCTTTATCTACTGACGGTACTTATAAGTTCCACTCGCTTTACACTTTCATCCCATAGTGAATATTACCAATATTCTAATGATACT
Organism: Maratus speciosus; assembly: GCA_963932465.1. NCBI lineage: Eukaryota > Metazoa > Arthropoda > Arachnida > Araneae > Salticidae > Maratus > Maratus speciosus. The sequence continues at coordinate 435,258,189 of OZ010787.1, forward strand.
TTACAAAAACACTCATTTAACGCCCCTTTATCCGGATACATGCCAGCAGTAGTTCTGGGTTTGTTATTTTAGCGAAGAAGGAGGCTATCTTTGACACAGACGATGGGTTTTGTGCCGACATTTTGTACAGATTTTCATGCTCGTCTTTTTATTGCTGCAAACACAGTAAAGGATATAAGATAAGTGTTGGATTTTTTTATGTGTTCCTTATGATCTTAGAATACAGTTTGGCTAGCTATTTTGGGCGAATTGTGTATGTATTTGATTTAACAGATGAATTACTCGGTGATACTTATAAGTACCGTCAGTACACTGGGTGTTGAAGAAAAACTTTTACTAAATACTTTTACCGTCAGTACACTGGGTGTTGGAGAAAAAACTTTTACTAATTACTAAAATGTAGTGTAGTAATGATTTCCCTGGTATTTCTTTTCTGTTTCATTGTTATTTTTTATAGGCAATTGAAAAAGTTGTGGCACCGGCTGGTTTTTGTTATGCTAGAAATGACATATGTAAATTCATATATTGCATATTTGGAAATGCGAGAGTACATGTTGTCCCTGGAATATAGACGTCGCATAATTAAAGGACTGCGAAAAGGATCAAAACCTCAAAAAAAAAAAGTTTTTTTAACCCTTTCAGGGGCACACCCTTTTAAATTCTAAAGTGTTGAAATAAATGATTGGCAACGGAATTTGCCAAAAGATTTATTTGTAAGTAAGAAAAAGGGGGCCCTTATTTCACATATTTATTAAATCGAAAATATTTTCTGGTGCAATTTGAAATAATTTGTGGGTTTTCTGTTACAATATTTTAGTCATAGTGTACTGACGGTACTTTAAAGTACCACTTTAATTACTTACCTCTAAATAATTAAATTTCTCACGGGTGAGTATTTTTTTATGTTTATATTTTAATTTTCATTGTAGTAACTGAAAAAAAAATATTACATGAAAAAAATTGCAGTATATCATAATGCAGTAGATAAAGGGTTAAAAAGGTTACCGTATTAAAATAGCGATACACAAAATTGTAAAATAAATAAATAAATAGCCTCCTGGGAAAGTTCTTTACTAACTGGAATGAAAAAACGGCACTCTATATTTGTTAAAGAATACAAAATCAAAGAATCGCCAAAAAAACATTAGTTTTAATTACTAATGATTAAAATCCATACTATAAATCTCTAAGCTTAGTGAAAATGTAATTTTTTTATATAAAAAGTTCTTTTGTTCCACATTAGTGTGGGTCGAAAAAAAATAAATATTTTAATTTCGGATCGCTTTAGTGCGGAAAAGTTGCCTATTGTAATAACAAGAAAAAGGCATAAAAATTAAAAAAAAATTATTAACATCTTTCATTCGCGCTTCACACTTAAATTTTATGAAAAATTGAAAAAATCGCTCCTTTTTTGTAAATTATTTTAGTAAACTATAACTTAAAAAATAAACGCGCTTTAGATTTTTTTGCTTGTTCAATAATTTATGTAACCTAAATAAATAAATTCTAATCAATAATCTATTTTGTTTCGTTCGCGCAACATCTTAGAAAAGAACATAAATTTACCATTTTTTCCCAATTTTCACCGTGCAACTCATCGCTCATTTTTCTAGAACAAATAATCTAGAACTCACCACATGTAGGTGATTGCACGTTGAGTTGCACCCGCACACTGCCTTACCAACCGCGCAATTGGGTGTAGTATTTACATTATGTTTACAACTATTTACAAATGTTTTCAATAGTGTAGGATTCTTTGGCTTACTGTGTCTTTTTATTTTTTATAACTACTATACATTTAAAATCTGATTTTTTAAACTAATGTAACATAACCAATTTAGAATAAATGTTGCTCGGATATAGCCATCTCTAGCTTCATGTCTACATACTATATTCGAGGCCTCTATCACATGCTTGACGCAACTCTCAGAAGCCTGGGTGCGACAGGGGCACTTTTGCATTTCTCTGATGAGCGTAGTGTGAGAATTGATGAGTGATTTAATATCATCTTCCCTCAGATCCCACAGAATTGGGGTAGGAGACACAGTACAAGAATTCCAATTAATAATTTCAATGTAATCGGAAGCCTGAAAGTTTACCTTCGGTGGTACGACAATTCTAACTGTCTTCTTCTTTACGACGGTCTTCTTTTTGTCTTGATTTTAAGACCCTTCTGTAACCGAGCTCTCAACTATGTTCTCTTTCATGCGCAATCATCGCAATCAGCACATTCACTGGGTGTGCGAAAAACGCATTTCGTTCTATTACTGGATTGACAAATTTAATTAATTCGTCGTATAAATAGAATCAGTGTTGCCAGATGGGCTACTTTTTTAAATTCAGATTCTTGATTGGCACCACTTTTTTGAAATGGAAAAATGCGCCTTATTTAATGACATATTAAAGAAGGCGAAAACAAAGGTATTTTTACCGTTTCAAAAAAGTGGTGGCAATGAAGAAATCTGAATTAAAAAAAAGTTGCCCACTGGCAACCCTGAATAGAATGATGTTTGGATTGCTTCAAAGATCTGTGTTTTGATCCGTCAGTAAAATATTTACTCTTTTTTTATGGGAAACCACACAGGCATGTATGATTTTAAGATGAAGTCAGCTGTTTTTTTTAAATTTTTGGTTGGATATGATGAACTTATATACAATCTAAGGACTCGGTTGACCGCCGGTAGCCATCTGGAATTAGATACAGGACCAGGGTCCTGATTTCTCAAGTCTTCTGGCTAATGTATCAAGGTGATTGCATTTGGAATGTCCAACAAATAGAGTTGGTCTTTGCCATAGCTGCCAACTTTTACGCTTTTTTCTTACCTCTAAAATTCAAAAGAACATTTTCCCTTATTTAATCGATAAAATTTGTAATTAAACAAGTCAAAATTTTCTTTTAAGTTTTAGTGGTAAGAAAAAAGCGTAAAAGTTGGCAGTTATGTTCTTTGCTCAATACATTCCTGTATGTATCAGAATTCGAACAATCTATGGGTTCATAACCACAGGGAGGTTTTCAGAGAGAGCGAGCTGCAGCCCGATTAGCGCACTAAAAGATTTAGTCCCTGCAGTTTGACCGTCAATATGTTGGAAATTGTGGCGAAAAGAAAGCTCATTAAAATGCAGGAAGCGTATGATCCACTGCAGCTGGCGTCCTGCATGATTTTCTAGTATAGGGATGGCACCGTTATTCCATCCAATGTCTGTCAGCTGCCATCAAACCCTACATCTTCTAGTTTTTCTAGTGATATTGATAGTTTAGACAAATGAGAATTAATGTTTTCATTTATATCATTTGATGAACTCGAGGAAGCACACACATATACGTTTATCCAGATTCCTGTATAAAAGAATAATGTTCTTATTCCGCATTCCTGCGAAAGATCTGGGCATTAGATATTTCGACGAACAAAGTATCATCTTTTTGTACGTCAAAGAAAAGACCCAAACTTTCTTCAGGGGTTGTGAATTGACAATCCGAATCCTTCCTAACATGACTCTTGTCTTTTTTTATTTTACACATATCAATCACATAAGAAGAATCTGTGTCGGTTATCATCTCAACGTCTCGTAGAACACTTCATGCTATAATAGCTATTACCCGATCAGGAACCCCGAATCGATCACATTTTAGGGTTTTTGCGCTAATTTGAATCCTCATCTGCCATTTGGGCTTTTCAGTCGATGTACTTGGTTTGTATTAAACTTCCTCATACTCCGAGTCTTCAAAAGAACTGTGATTGTGTTCATTAATTTCCGAATACTCTCCTCAACTCGAGGACAGGAATTTTCTTTGTTTTTTCACATAAGCATGTAATTAGAATTGCACATTGGCAGGTATCTGGTCTTTTTAATATAATTTAGATACCGCACACAACAATTATAGGGTTGGTAGGGTAGTGGGTGGGTGGAACTCAACGTGAAACCACCTCCATGTGGTGAGTTCTAGGTTATTTGATCTAGCAAAACGAGTGAAGAGTTGAACGGTGAAAATTGCGAAAAATTGGTAAATATATGTTCTTTTCTAAGATGTTGCACGAACGAAACAAAATAGATTATTGATCAGAATTCAATTTATTTAGGTTATATAAACCATAAGACAAGCATAAAAATCTAAAGCGATTTTATTTTAAAAGTTTTAGATAACTAAAAAAATTTACAAAAGAGAGGATTTTTGCAATTTTTCATTAAATTTAAGTACGATGCGCGAATGGAAGATGTTAACCAATTTTAATTTTTTATGCTGTTTTTCCTCTTATTAAAATAGGCAACTTCTCCGCACTAATGCGTTTCGAAAATAAAATATTTATTTTTTTCGACCCACCTTATTCCACATGTCTTTGTACAAAAATTTTGCTTTTGTGTCAGAATTCATATCCTTTTCATGAAGTTTGATTACACATCTGATTTTTGCATTGTTGCTCATTGGAATTTTTCCTTTGATAGTCAATTTGCTTATCAATTAAAAAAATGTAAACTTAGAACACTTTCTCATTTTCAATAGGAAATATTACATGTTGTTATTTCTATTTTTAAATTCTGTTTGCTCATATCTGTCTTTATTTAACCCCTTAATTCTCGCTCCCGTCCTATTCACGGGCTGTGTCTTTTACTCAAATTGTTTGGCTCCCACCAGTTTTATAAAATAGTGAAATTGCATATATTTTAGTATCGTTTTTCCTGTCATTAAAAAAGGTGAATATTTCTTTTTCATAAACCTGGTGCCAATAAGCAATTTGAATTTTTAAACTGTAATTTAATTCGAGCGTTAAGGGGTTAATAAAATATGTATAATTTTCAAATTAACTCATAATATACGACAATTAATATAAGTTTTGGTACATTTTCAAATATTTTCGAGATCAAGCCGAGCACTTTGTTTTTACATTTGTTTTTCTACTTCCGTTTATCAAATTTGAAATGGCATGCCTTGCAAATGGAATTACTCATAATTCTTTTAAATTGCGATGAAATGTATTTCAGTCACGTTGCTTTTAGAAAACGTAACGAAGAAACGATTAAGATGAACAAAAATGTTTTGGAACTTTAGAAATAAAACACGCAATAAAATTTATATAACATTTCGTTGTGCGAAAAGCTACGGTTTGGTACAATTTCTGCATAACAATGCATGAGATCTTAAGCCTTGACAAAAAAACTTGAGATTAAAATTTTTTAAGTAATTAACCGAAATCACGCGTAGCTACTTAAGTAAGATTCAGCAATTTGTTATATGGCAAAGTAAGCAGCAGGAGTTCAGTGTTTTTACTTATAGCTCATTTTTCAAATTTAAAGCATATTCACATTATACAACCCATTATGTAATGACTTTCGTTTAGAAAAAAAATATATAGAAAATTTAAGATTAAGATTAAATGACGATATCTATGAGAGATGAAATTTGAAATAACAAACTCTTGCTAATCTATTATATATGGGTGAGTGCAAAATTTCTACCTGTTTTGAAGATATCTAAATGTCAAGTGGAGTACGGATGTTACAGCTGACGTTTCGAGGACAGGAAAGTGGCCAATAAAGCGTGAGGCAGTAGTGTATGTATAGGCACAATGTTTGCAGAGCTGCCAAGTCTCCGGCTTTTTGGATACCGCTATTTTAATACAGAACATTTTGTTTTATTTAATTCGGACATTTCGACGATTTAACAGAACTAGATTTTCTCTAAAATAATAGTGGTGTTCAAAAAGCCGGAGACTTGGCAACTCTGTATTTGTCAGAAGCACTTATGCCGAACGGGAAACAACATGGCAAGCAAGAAAGACCACATCAGACATTGTTTACTGTACGAGTATGATAAAGCTGTTACACAAGCCTCAGCTTGCCGCAGCATTTGTCAAGTGTATGGGGAAGATGCTGTGGACGATCGCAACTTCTACCGTTGGTTTTGGAAATTCCGGGGAGCTGTAACGATAATTCCCGTTCTGGGCGCCTATCAGTGGTTTCGGACGAGGATCTGGACACAACCATAACTAATTCTCCAATCCAACAGTCGAAAAAATAGCGCAAATATTCTTGGTACACAGAACAATAGTCGAAAGACGGATGCATGCGCTTGGCTTCATCACCAAGCTCGATCAGTGGGTACCACACCAGCTTACAGTAAGGCAACGAGAAGAGAGGATCAGCACCTGCGTTTCTTTGCTTTCCTGTAACGGTAGGGAATCATTTTAGAATTAGATGATGAGACGTGGATACTGTGCCATAATGTGAAACGTCGAAGGATCGCGTGCCGACGTTGCAGAGGGTATTCCATCGACCTAAACAGCAGAACTCCGTCCCGAAAATGTTGTGCTCAGTTTTTGGTGGGATGCCAAGGGAATAACCAACTAGGAGGTCCTCGTACCGTTAAAAACGATCAATGAAGAACTATACTGCCAAGAACTATACACAAACGGTGAGCAAAACTCAAGTCTAAGCGGCCTGAATTAACCAATCGCAGAGGGGTTCTCTTTCATCACGATAAAGCCAGGCTTCGTGCTGATTTAGGGACTCAGAAAAAATTACTGAAATTTGGCTGGGAAGTTTTACCTCACCCGGTGTATAGCCCCGACCTTGCACCTTTGATTTATCAACTTTTTCGATCGTTACACAACGCCTTCGCTCACCGAACCGTTAAAGATTTGGAGTCTGTAAAAACGGCCTTACAACAGTATTTTAATTCTAAAACAGACAGGTTTTATTGGCGTGGGATTCACATACTGCCATACAGATGGTAAGAGGTTATACATAATCATGGTACTTGCGTGAATTCATAGGTACTTAATTTTTTATTTCTCCGCCTTTCTGTTTTCACTAAAAAACGGGTGGAACTTTTGCACTCACCCAATATTAGTATTTTTTATTTATATAATGTTATATTCACTCAAATTACATTTACTTTTAAAATGATCATTAGAAATAAATTTATATATATATATATATATATAATCTGAAAGAGTATTCTTTAGTAGTATATTATTTAAAAAATTAAATGGATCGCAAAATGGTGTCAAAAAATTGTTGCTTTAATCAAATATTTACCACATACATTAACCCTTTGAATTCCGGAGTCTCTTACACAAATTTTATTCGGTGTGCACGACTTTTTAAAAAGAAGTTTTCTTCAAGTACCCAATTTCAAAAATGCTCTGATTAAATAAGGCAAATTTTATTTTCTTTATTACTGGTGCCGAAAAAAATTTTGCAAAGAAGGACGATATCGCCGCAGCGGTGACAATAAGTGCAAAGTGTTACAACAGTGTATGGATAGTGCTGACAATCCTCGGGAATTTTGAATATGACTATTTTCAAAAAGACATTTTTGCATTTTTAAAGCAAGAATTAACACCAGAACGTCCGGAAATTTTACTCAACCTTAATTAAAAACATTTCCACCAGAAATTTTATATAAAACTATTAAATTTATTTATTTAACTCGGTTCCCTAATGTTTATATTTAACTTATTTTAAAAAGAAATTTCTGGTTTGAATCTACATATAATTATTTGGTTAGTGTTGAATCGACACCAATCGTAATACCATTTAACACTATAGTAGGAGAGCTGTTGAACATTTTTGAGTAGGTATTTGAGGCACCCTGAAAATTTGTGCAACACTTCTTTTGTAATGCATGAATACAAAATCGAATGTCTGGCTGAAGGATCGTGGCCCAAAAACTGTGCCAGACACGTGTCAAGTGCCATTTTTTGACTACCCAAAAAAGGTATTTGAGGCACGCTGAGATTGAGACAGAATAATATTTATTCTTAGAAAAAAATATTTTGAAAATGACAGACACTTTATTCGGCCCAAAACCTGTGCCAGACACGTGTCAAGTGCCATTTTTGACTACCCAAAAAAGGTATTTGAGGCACGCTGAGATTGAGACAGAATAGTATTTATGCTTAGAAAAAAATATTTTGGAAATGACAGACACTTTAATCGGCCCAAAACCTGTGCCAGACACGTGTCAAGTGCCATTTTTGACTACCCAAAATAGGTATTTGAGGCACGCTGAGATTGAGCAGAATAGTATTTATGCTTAGAAAAAAATATTTTGAAAATTACAGACACTTTAATCGGCCCAAAACCTGTGCCAGACACGTGTCAAGTGCCATTTTTTGACTACCCAAAAAAGGTATTTCAGGCACGCTGAGATTGAGACAGAATAGTATTTATGCTTAGAAAAAAATATTTTGAAAATGACAGACACTTTAGTCGGCGGAAAAACTGTGCCAGACACGTGTCAAGTGCCATTTTTTGACTACCCAAAAAAGGCATTTGAGGCACGGTGAGATTGAGACAGAAAAATATTTATGCTTAGAAAAAAATATTTTGAAAATGACAGACAATTTTGTAGGCACTTTTTGTTTTCGCCAGACAACATAGAATGTTAAACGCGAGTGCCAGTAAAGCTGAACTTCCGGTGTCTTTTTAAAAGTATATTTAAAAGTATATTTTAAAAGTATATTTAAAAGTATATTTACATAAAAGTATATAAATATACTTTTATAACTATGATTTTGTCATATACATTTATATGTAATGAAATTTAACTATCGTTTAACCCCTTGAAGGGCGCCGTTTGCAGTCTGCAAACGGTTAATTTTAATGCCGAAATTAACAAATGGGACCAGAATTTTTTTAATACACTTTCGATCTCATAATATACGTGTAAAATAGCTTTTGACTATTTGCGAATAAATTTGTTCTTAAATTGCGGTATGAATTAAATATTTGAACATTTTTAGAGCAGAAATGCCTTGCCCCTGAAAGGGTTAATGACGGTTAGTACAAAATTTAAACTGATTAAAATTGCTTTAAACTCAAAGTTAAGGTCCCGATTCTGAGCACTGTCGATTTGTGTTCGATAGTGTTAGTGTCGGAGACAACATGAGAAAAGTATTGTTGCCATAGAAACAACGACTTTTTTAATTTCGAAATATATAATGAAATAGTTCTTAATCGGACAGTTACATTTAAAGTACACTTAAATTTATCCAGCCGGTGAAACCGTCCGAAAATTAAATAAATTCAGCAACGCGCAACTTGTATATATTACATAAGCTTATAGAAAAAATAACAAAATATTTCATTGTTTAAGTTTAAATTACTTAAGTACTGCGCATTCGAATAATCATTTAACAAGCAATTTTCAGATGCATTAAAATATTCGCGTTTGGTGAGGAAAAGTTTTATCCGCCAAATCACGTGCACATTCGTCTTTTCGCGCCAAATAATCGAAAATATTTTATTTTTAGCTCACAGGCTATCAAAGCCTGAGAGCTTATGTGCCCGCCGGTTCTGTATGTACGTAACGCGATAACTCTTGATAGAAATATCCCATTTGCTTCATTTTTTTTCTTGTTTCATTCTGATATGCCGCTTCCCTGATTAGTTTTGAAGACTCATTGGTTAAGGATAAAGGGGGGAAAAGGGGAGTTAGTCCAACCCCCACCCCTTAATTCAGATAAATGGGTTTTTCATGAAGAATTATTCGATTTGCTCCGAATTTGGTATACCGGTTTATTATGTTAAGGAACTTCCCTGATTAGTTTGGGGTTCATTGGTTAAGGATAAAGGGGGAAAAGGAGTGTTAGTCCACCCTCCCCTTATTTCAGATAAATGGGTTTTTAATGCAGAATTATTCGATTTGCTCCGAATTTGGTATGCCGATTTATTATGTTAAGGAACTTCCCTGATTAGTTTTGGGGGTTCATTGGTTAAGGATAAAGGGGGAAAAGGGGTGCAACACGATTTACGCTTTGTTTGTATCGTAAGTCAGTAAATGGATCTTCAGCGGGGCACAGCAAGTCCAGCTTTACTGGCACTCGCGTTTAACATTCTATGTTGTCTGGCAAGTAGAAAGTGCCAACAAAAATGTCTGTCGTTTTCAAAATATTTTTTTCTAAGCATAAGTATTATTCTGTCTCAATCTCAGCGTGCCTCAAATACCTTTTTCGGGTAGTCAAAAAATGGCACTTGACACGTGTCTGGCACAGGTTTTGGGCCGACTAAAGTGTCTGTCATTTTCAAAATATTTTTTTCTAAACATAAATACTATTCTGTCTCAATCTCAGCGTGCCTAAAATACCTTTTTGGGGTAGTCAGAAAATGGCACTTGACACGTGTCTGGCACAGGTTTTGGGCCGACTAAAGTGTCTGTCATTTTCAAAATATTTTTTTCTAAGCATAAATACTATTCTGTATCAATCTCAGCGTGCCTCAAATACCTTTTTTTGGGTAGTCAAAAAAATGGCACTTGACACGTGTCTGGCACAGTTTTTGGGCCGACTAAAGTGTCTGTCATTTTCTAAATATTTTTTTTAAGCATAAATATTATTCTGTCTCAATCTCAGCGTGCCTCAAATACCTTTTTTGGGTAGTCAAAAAATGGCACTTAACACGTGTCTGGCACAGTTTTTGGGCCACGATCCTTCAGCCAGACATTCTATTTTGTATTCAGGCATTACAGAAGAAGTGTTGCACAAATTTTCAGATGCCTCAAATCCCTTCCCTAAAATGTTTAACAGCTCTTGGACTACTAGGACGCCCGGAAGGAGTCGATTCGACTCCGACCATATGATTAAATGTCCATTAGAGCCAGAATTTTTTTCATAAAGTTAAATTTAAGCGACGCAGAATTACGTTAAATAAGTCAGTTAAATAATTTTAAATAAAAATTCTGGGGTGAAATATTTTTATGAAAATTGAGTAAAATTTCCGGGCGTTCTAGTGTTAAGTATTAAATAAGACAAATAAATTTATTTGAAGGTATTTCTTTTCGAAATATCCGGAGGGTTTGCAGCTCTGCATGGTTACAAAAAAAAAAGAAAATCGTTGAGAAAAATCTGTGTCATAAACGTATCAGGTGCAAGCGAACTTCTGTCTGTACTGCTGAAAAGTAACTAGAATTTTTGAACAATTTCATCTAAGGATTTTGTTGTCAAATATCCTGGAACAAATTTGTATTGAAATTAAATAGCAGAAATAATCAATGCCCTTCATAGGGTTAAAAAAATAATACTACATTTAAATAAAGCAAAAATAACTGCCCATAAAAATGATGGGATGGCCACTTTCTTTGTCTGTACTTTCTGACGTCACAGATCTAATGAATGCCATAATAACTAACTGAAGTAAATACGTTGAATGCATACAATACACATATGTACTAGCAGTGAAAGCCAACGGTGACTACTGTTTTTGTAACTCCAATAATACAGTAGCGATCAAAAGTATTTTGACAACCTTATATTCTCTCTTATTTTATTTAATAAAAAATGTAAAAGAAAATATATTCCCTCTAATTGAGAACACTATGACTACAGTTATTCAAATGTATCAAGTTTCAACTTGTTTGTTTACATTCTGCGCCACCGAAGAAATATGACTTCTCCTTAGCTCAAAAGTATTTTGACAATTAGTTTGCATTTAATTCTTGAAGGTGACAGTGTCGCTATAGCTTCGATTAGTGTTTATATCGATTTATTGTGATTATTTTTAAATGCCGAAATGTAAAAAATATTGAAAAGATTCTTGAAAAGCCGCTGTAAATGCACTTAAGAAAGGTAGACTGCAAACAGAATTAGCTCGTGCTTTTAACGGGTCTCGTCAACTTGTTATTACATGGAATAGAGTTTTTAATAAACAGAAATATATCGAAAACAAGCCTCAAACTGGTCATCCGAAAAAATAACTTGCAAAGCTAAATGCATTCTAAAAATGATATCTACAAGTGATTGTCGTAAGTCCGCTGTAATAATAAAAAATGAATTCAAAGAAAATTACGGCATATACATACACGTTTCATCTGTCAAACGACGCCTAAACCTCAATGGTTTACATGGCAGAAGACTAGCAAAAACACGTTTGTTATCTACTAAGAATAGGAAGGCTAGAGTCGCATTTGTAAAACGGCATAACACTTTCAGAGGCAAAGCAATTCCATTGCTAAAGTGTTGAATTTAACGACTGACACCGGAATTTGAAAACAAATTTATTTTAAAATATGAAAAAGCTATATTACACACACATAATAAACCGAAATTTTTTTAACCAAAATTCCGGTGTCAATCATTAATTTCAACACTTTAGCAATGGAATTGCTTTGTCCCTGAAAGGGTTATGCCGTTTTATAAATGCAACTCTAGCCTTCCTATTCGTAGTAAATAACAAACGTGTTTTTCTGGTCTTCTGACATGTAAACCATAGAGGTGCCGTACGGAAACCATTTTAAAAGCCGAAATGTAAAAAAATATTGAAGTGATTCTAGAAAAACCGCTGTAAATGCACTTAAGAAAAGTAGACTGCAAGAAGAATTAGCTCGTTCTTTTAACGCGTCTCGTAAACTTGTTATTACATGCAATAAAGTTTTTAATAAACAGAAATACATCGAAAATAAGCCTCAAAGTGGCCATCCAAAAAAAAAAACAACTTGCAATGTTGACTGTATTCTAAAAATGATACCTACAAGTGATTGTCGTAAGTCCGCTGTAATAATAAAAAATGAATTGAAAAAAAATTACGGCATAGAAATACACGTTTCCTCAGTCAAACGACGCCTAAACCTCTATGGTTTACATCTCAGAAGACCAGAAAAACACGTTTGTTATTTACTACGAATAGGAAGGCTTGAGTTGCATTTGTAAAACGGCATAACCCTTTCAGGGGCAAAGCAATTCCATTGCTAAAGTGTTGAGATTAATGATTGACACCAGAATTTTGGTTAAAAAAATTTCGGTTTATTTTGTGTGTGTAATATAGCTTTTTTATATTTTAAAATAAATTTGTTTTCAAATTCCGGTGTCAGTCGTTAAATTCAACACTTTAGCAATGGAATTGCTTTGCCTCTGAAAGGGTTATGCCGTTTTACAAATGCGACTCTAGCCTTCCTATTCTTAGTAGATAACAAACGTGTTTTTGCTAGTCTTCTGTCATGTAAACCATTGAGGTTTAGGCGTCGTTTGACAGATGAAACGTGTATGTCTATGCCGTAATTTTCTTTTGAATTCATTTTTTATTATTACAGCGGACTTACGACAATCGCTTGTAGATATCATTTTTAGAATGCATTTAGCATTGCAAGTTATTTTTTCGGATGACCACTTTGAATCTTGTTTTCGATATATTTCTGTTTATTAAAAAGTCTATTCCATGTAATAACAAGTTGACGAGACCTGTTAAAAGCACGAGCTAATTCTGCTTGCAGTCTACCTTTCTTAAGTGCATTTACAGCGGCTTTTCAAGAATCTTTTCAATATTTTTTTACATTTCGGCATTTAAAAATAATCACAATAAATCGATATAAACACTAATCGAAGCTATAGCGACACTGACACCTTCAAGAATTAAATGCAAACTAATTGTCAAAATACTTTTGAGCTAAGGAGGAGTCATATTTCTTCGGTGTCGCTGTATGTAAACAAACAAGTTGAAACTTGATACATTTGAATAACTGCAGTCATAGTGTTCTCAATTATAGGGAATATATTTTCTTTTGCATTTTTATATTAAATAAAATAAGAGAGAATATAAGGTTGTCAAAATACTTTTGAGCGCTACTGTATATATATAAGATAAAATATTTTACAACGTTCCAACGCACAAATACGTACGACACCATGACACATACACACACACAAAAAAAAAAACCACATACACAGATCTGCCATGTCTCCGGCTTTTTGGATACTAGTATTTTAATACAGAAAATGTTTTTTTATGTAACCCATATTGGGCCGCTGTCTTATAAATAGGACAGCAAATAAAACATTTTTAAAAATAAAATTTTTAAGCATTTTTTGGATGCATTTTGTTATGACGTCTTTAAAATACATAAAAGTATAACATAAAAAAAAAAAAAAAAGTCAAGTAACCAATTAAAATTTAATTGAAAAAAATCTATTTAAAAAATACTTTAAGAATTGTGATCTTATAATCTAGAATTTTACCATTATTATTATCTTTTTATTTGAGAAATCATAGAGTATTTTTTTACAACATAAACAATATTTTTAAAGTAAAATAAAATATTTGCTCATAAAATTAGTTTATGCGTGCATTTTATATGTCCTTACTTTGTGTCCTACTAATATGTGCTGTTTATAAGACAACTAGTTACGTAAAAAATTAAAAACATGTTTTCAAAATTTTGCTAGTATCTACTCAATTACACCATATTAATGATATAATTGAAGTTTTAAAAATTTTCAAAAATATTTTATCGATGCGGTCCAATATGAGTGAAAAGAACATTTGGATGATTTAAAAAAACAACATTTTCTCTAAGATAATAGTGGTGTGCACAAAGCCTGGAGATTTTGCAACTCTGCATACAGCCGTTTCAAGGATTCCTGGATCCCCTTCCTCAGTGCGAGAAAAAAAAATAAAAGATTAAAATGGATTCAAAGAATCCCTTGGTTATAGTCCCGAATACTGGCTAATGAATTCAAAAGTTTTAATATGCTTTACATACTGTTCACGAAAATTCTTTTCGTAAAACCGTGCCCGAATTATTTGATTTTTATTGAATGTTAAAATGTACAATTCTGGGAAATTCCAAGGATGCTTACTCCAATATTTTAAATAAGAAAATTCCTTTTTAATATTTTAATCGGATAATTTTTGTCACGAGATTTAGAATAGTTTTCTGCGATTAAATACGAAGGTAAATCCAATTAAAAAATTCTGGTAGAAATGTCCACACCTTGCAACCATTATTTAAATGGTCTGCTTTGCAAATCGCATTACTTATAATTAAGTCTTTTAAATTGCGATGAATATATTGCAGTCACGTTACTTTCGGGAAATTTAACTAGGAAACAATTAAGATAAACAACAAACTTTTGGAAATTTAGAAAACAAAACACGTAATAAAACTTACGTAATATTTGTTTGTTACGCAGACCTATGGGTTGGCACAATTTCTGCATAGAAGTGCATGAGATTTGAAGCCTTGACAGAAAAAGGTAAGATTTTAAAATTTTAAGTAATTGGCTGAAATCACGCATATAATTGTAGGTAAGATTCTGTAATTTACGATACGGTAATTTCGGCAGCAGACGTTCGCATGTTTTTATTTTATAACATATTTTTAAAGTTTAAGACATATTTACATAATACAACACAATTTTTAAAGAGTTTTCGTTATAAATTAAAGAAAAGACCCTTTCGGGAGCAAAGTAATTGTAATGTTAAAATGTAGAAATGGCTGAATAGCAATAGAATTTACGAACAAATTGATTTTGATATAAATAATTTCTTTTTTTAATAATTTTTAAAATATATTAAACAAATGTGTGTGCCATTTTGAAGTTTAGTATTAGAATTATGTAGCTGTGAAGCCAGTAGGCTACTTTTTTAGTATTCAGACTTCTCGATTGGCACCAGTTCTTTTAAATCATAAAATTCGCCTTATTTAATGATACATTAATTAAGGCGAAAACAAAAGGAATTTTACTATTTGAAAAACGTGGTGATAATGAAGAAATCAGAATTAACAAAAATTAGCCCACTGGCAACACTGTTATGTAGTATAAATAATATACCAATATATGTATGGGGCATTCTCACAATATTTTGACCTCTGGGAAAAAAAATTCTGGCGAAATTAAACTTTCTAAAATAACATTTTAATCTGATAGACGAATGCCTTAATGATTCAAATTAAAGAAAAAAAGGTCAGCTGCGAAAATGTTTTTATTTAACTGAGGTTTAAGTTAAACTTGCGAGTTTAATTTTCCTTACCATTTTACCACTAAAACTTTTTTATTTTCTTCTAAATTTTTACTTATAATGAATTTGCATAGTACCCACAGGACATTCGAATAAGAAATAATGACAATGTAGTACTTTTAGTACAAAATTTTGGTATAACATTGTCTTAAAGGGGTGTTAAAAAAGGGACGGTAATGTAAAAAAAGGGGGTGGTATAGGAAAAAAAGGTCGAAATGGGAAAAAAAAGGGACGGTAAGGATGGAACAGCAAGGAAAAATTACCACCTGTTTTAGGCAGATCATGATAAGACTAAGTGGTAGCAAAAATGTTCATTGATTTTTAGAAACAGTTATTTACATTGGATTAAATAAAACAAGAAAAATTTTACCTCGAAAAGTGGAGGAATAAACCATGGGGACAGTGAGACTACCAATAAAGCCACGATGCTTGAAATTGATATTTAAATGCTGATTTAAATTCTACAGTAAATTTCCTGCCAAATAATTTTTGACACTATTTCTCTAGCATACTTCTGCATGAGAGAAAACTTGAAAAAAATTCTGTGGCTGCATCTGAAGTTATTTTCTGTATAATTTTAGAAGAGGGATGGTAAAAAATCTAAAACACAGGGACAGAGTTTAAAAAATAATAACAACCATAAAAATGTGTGCAGGCTAATTTTTAGCAACTTATTTATATAAAACAATAGTTCCATTTTCAGAAAAAAATTGCATCGAATTATTTGTATTCAAACAATTTTATCCAGACAGCCCATAACTTATAAATCAGCATCAGGGACACGGGACGGTATAGGAGTTTTCCAGGTGTTTGGATCCCCAAAATCGTCCAAAACTTATTTATCTCGTTAATATTGTTGTGCAATCATGCAATGGGATGTTCCCAAGTATAAGAAAAAAAAACACAAAAAGTGTATTAAAATAAAAATTATTATTCAGGGAAATGAATGTCAAAAGATTGTGAGAAAGCCCCATATAAGGGGTTGCACATGGTAATTCCTATCATAGGTGTCGCATAGCCTTCTGAATATTAGGCATATGGGCTGATAGAAAAATGGCGGCCTTCGTGGGCGGACTTTTTCCTCTTTTGTGGGGTTCCTCCAATTTAAATACCAATAATTTCTAAAAGGCTTGCCAGACTTTTTTTCTGAGATTAAATAAAGCAAAGAACACATTTAGAAGGTACTGGTATTCAAATTCAAGGGACCGTGCAAAAGCTGAAAAAGGAATCCGCCTATGGCAACCGCCATTTTTCTGTCAGCGATTTGCATGTGTAGGAGGGTAGAGTTACTGATTTTAAATACAACTATTTTGTTATAATTTTTTTCGTATTATTTAACCCATTAATTCTCGCTACCGTGATATTCACAGGCTGTGTCTTTTATTCAGATTGCTTGATTCCCACCAGTTTTATAAAATAGTGTAATTGACTTTATTATGGTATCATTTTACCTGCCATTAACTAAGGTAAATATTTCTTTTTCAAAAAAGTGGTACCAATAAGCAATTTGCATTTTTAAACCGTAATTTAATGCGACCGTTAAGATGTTAGTTGTAGATTTCTGTATAGAATTTGCTGTTATATATTTAAATTTTTAAAAATAATAATAGTTATTGGTTATGTATTATCATTTTATTATTAATGTAAATTTATAAACACAATTTTCACAAAAATTACATTTACTTAATATATAAACACTAGAAACTAATTTATATATCTCTTATAAGCTTCAAGCATATTCAATACTGCAGGGGTTTACAGTCGACGGGTCCCTTGTTACTACCATTTTTGACTATTAACTTTCTCCGTATTACTTTGCAATTAAATCTGGCAAAGATTACTATTTAAAAATAGTAGTAACAAGGCAGTCTCAGAAATAAAATAAAGCGAATATTTTTATTCGAAAATAATAAATCTTAATAAACATATGACTTTTGTTTAAGGCCTTGAAATTAACATTAAAAGCGCCAAGAGCGGTCAATTTGATTACTACCAAATATAATTCGATTTGTATAAGAAATTTCTTTTAAAAATAGTTAACCCTTTGCACTCAAGGGCTCCGCTGCGGAGACATAATCTTTCTTTGCAAAATTTGTTTTTGGCACCAGTAATAAAGGAAAATAAAATGTACCTGATTTAATCAGAGCACTATTGAAACTGTGTACTTGGACGAAACTTCTTTTAAAAGAGTGGGGCCGGTCGAATAAAATTTGTGTAAGGGAACTCTCGGCGCAAAGGGTTAAATTTATAAGTTAATAAACATTAAATAAAAATTCTGGTGTAAATTTTTTTATAAAAATTGAGTGACATTTACGACGTTTCTATTGTTAACCCTATCGGGGGGCAAGGCACTTCTATTCGCAAAATGCTGCAATGAGTATATGATACCATACTTTCCAAGCATATTTATTTCAAAATAATCAAAGGCTTTTGTTCAATTAATTAACAAAAGGAACTTTATCATTCCAATATTCTAGATTAAAATTAAGTGGTCCAAAAATGAACCACCGCCCTTGAACTGGTTAACTAACACGAAGGCTTGAGAATATTTTTAGACTAATAGTTCCTAAAAACATTTGACATTTTAGTCGGATAATCTAGATCAACGATCCTAAATGGTCTGCATTTTGAATCATCTCTTATACAAACACCTTCTTTTTAGATTTTTCTTTCTGGTTTTGAATAAACCTACATTGAAATTTATTTCAATTGCAACAGTTGTAGAAACTTACAAATAATAATTTTCTTCCCTTACAAAAATAGTTCATAGAGATGTATAGATTCCTCTATAGAATTCTCTACAAGTTCTATAGAATAGCCTTTCTATGGAATATTGTTTCTATAGAGTTTTGAAGAGTTTTATAGAATTCTTTTTCTAAAAAAATGTTTCTATAGAATTCGTTAGAATTTTTTTCTATAGAACAGTTTTTCTATACAGCACTATAAAACTTATAGAGTTTCTATAGACTAATAATTCTATAGATTTTTTAAAAATAAAAAACATATTTTAAAAATTTATGTGTATTATGTCTTTTAAAATTTATGTGTACTATATTTATCTATATATACATATTAAATAATAATAATCATTAATTTTGTAATAACACCAGTTTAATAATAGTACTCCATAAATTTAAAATCATTATAATTTAATTCATAGTTCTAATACATTGTGGTTCAATTGTCAATGTAATAATATACCAATCGAACTATACTGATTTAAATTATTTTTGTAATATATTTTATTTCTTTAAGATTCATTAATTTTTCGTTTAATTTTATAATCATTTACTAATTTGCTGTTTATTTCATAAAAACATTCATCTACTTTAATGAACTTTATTCACTAATGTTAATTCATCTAATTTAATAAACTTTATTCATTAATTGCAATTTTTATTCAAAAATTTTAATCTGAAGTATAAAACTATTTAAACAATTACGTTTAAAGCTTAACAAATAATAGTTTATTAGACTTTTAAATATTTTTTCAAGTCTACATTAAAATACAAGTTTTTTTTATCACCCCGAGCCGACGCAGCCAGATTAATGAATTTTAACTGATATGAGAAATTTCAAATAAATATCTTAACCCCTTAATTCTCGCTCCCGTCATATTCACGGGCTGTGTATTTTACTCAAATTGTTTGATTCCAACCAGTTTTATAAAATAGTGAAATTAGCTATATTTTAGTATCGTTTTTCCTGTCATTAAATAAGGTGAATATTTCTTTTTCTTAAAAGTGGTGCCAATAAGCAATTTGAATTTTTTAACCGTAATTTAATTCGAGCGTTAAGGGGTTAACAAGATTTAAGCTGTGAAGCTCACTTGAAACTGTAAATAATATAGCACCTCTACCACCAACAAAATAAATAAGTAAATGAATGAATAAATAAATTATTTATTTTAACGTTCTTTTTTTTCTGCTTAAATCTGGTTTTCTAATTTACAAATGATTTCGGTTTTCATAATTTACACAGTTCAGAATGAACCATTGTATAAAATATATGATATGATTTCTATACAATACATAGGTGCCAACCTCAAACTAATCTTCCGCAATACTTGTGTTAATTTGACCCTGGTTTAATACGTTTAGTGCCAGAATTTTTTTTAAGAAGGGAAATTAAATTCGTTCCACGTAGAAACATGGAATTAAATAAATATGCATTCATGAAATAAATTTTCTGGTTCGAAATGTGGTTAACCTGGGTCAAATTAAACCAAGCATTACGGAAGATTAGTGGAAGGTTGGCAGCTATGACAATATAACAATTTCTATACAATTTTAATCATTGGGAATACAAATCATAAAAGAAACAAACTTGAAATAGTGTAATGAGAGCAGGTAAATTGCGAACACCCGTAGAATGCGTTGAAAGTACTGATTCACGTCCGATCACAGAAGCCGAACAGCATCGAGCAGCGTCAGTACTTGGGAGGGTGACCACATGGAAACAGCTGCTGGCGCACTTTTTTATAGAATATATTCGAATTTTTTATGGAACATATTATAGAATATATTCTAGTATTTTTATAGAATGTATTCGAATATTTTATAGAAATTCTATAGACATTTCTATTGAATTTCTACAGATGTTTCTATAGATTTGGTGAAACTGACTTATAGAAAAACGGCCCATGGTTCTATAGGAATCTATAATACTTTTTCTATAAGTTTTTTTTTATAGAATTCTATAAGAAATTTTTGTAAGGGTTAGAACATACTGATAGTCAGAAAAAAATCATTTGCGAATCCTCCTGGAGAAATTCTTGAGAATTTTTTTTACGGAATTCTGAATTAAAAAAGAACATAATTGACGTTATATTTGATATTGAAGGTTTGATAACGAAATAGGAGATCAAAAACTAATTTAAAAAAAAATAGTATTCGCAATCACACTGTAAAAAGTGATAAAAAATATGTAACTGTAGCATATGTAGCGATGCAATATTTTTGTTCGTTTGTGTAAGAACAGAATGCTTATTTATATAGATATGAATATTTCCTTTAACATAGAACAGCCGTTACCGGTCATTTTGACTGCTGCCATATGAATATATTTCGGTTCAAATGAGAAATTTCATTACAAAATAAGTTTAACTCCTTAATTCCCGCTCGCGTGATATTCACGGGCTGTGTCTTTTATTCAGATTGTTTGATTTCCACCAGTGATAAAATAGTGTAATTGACTTTATTATGGTATCATATTACCTGTCATTAATTAAGGTGAATATTTCTTTTGCAAAAAAGTGGTGCCAGTGAGCAGTTTGAATTTTTAAACCGTAATTTAATGCGACCGTTTAAGTGTTAAAAAACACAAATAGGTAGATCGTTAAATAAAAAAGTTAAACTGTTTTACATCGAAATTATGGTGTGAAATGTTTTTTTAAATCTTGACTAAAATTTCCGACCTTTCTAGTGTTAACCCTTAAATGCATAAATTATTCTTTTAGAATTGTGTTTCTTAATCTAATATTAAGGATTAGACACCATAAATTTTAAGATAGATTTATAACTTTGTCTACTAGTATATTTATGCGAATTTTACAATATTAATATTTCTATATATATAAAGTGGTAGCGAAGAGCTTGATTTATTTATTAAAAGTTAAATAAAAAGTGATGCAAATTTGCATCACTTTGCATTTAAGGGTTGAACAAATTCATCCAATTTCAGCATGTTTTTCTTTTATAGCCCGCAAGGTTTTCAAACAGATTCAACGATTTTCAGGAAATTTGACAAAAAGCAAGAGAAACACTATACTGTTTTTAGTATACAAATATATTAAATATTTGATGAAACATGAGCACTTTTATAAGATATTTTTTTTAACTGCACATGCGCGAACGATAACAATCTTTTTTTAATCATTTAGTTAACTGTATAGGCCAATTCATATTAAAAAGTCAGTCAAATATCGCAAAAATTCGGAAAGATATAGGTAATATAAAGAGCTGAATTGCATTTGCTTTGTAAAGGTGGCTGAATATAATTGATTTTCACCAGTTGTAACTTTTTATTAAGTGACTTCTAAGAACATGTATACATTCACGTATATCCACGCGTACATTTTTTGTGGATGCTCCAATTCTGTGGGTCTTTTTCTGTTAGAATAGGCTGGTTCTCATGATTCTTCCAAAGAATTAAAAACTGAATCATGCAAAAAAAACAAAAGTTGTTATTTTTCGCGCATGCGCAGTGAACAAGTACACTGGTGTGCAAAAATTAACGACGAGATGGTTTTTCAAATGTATCGTCGTGCAGAAGTTTTCCACATCGACCGAAATCATACCATAAGATCTCCAAGATCTAGAAATATGGGACAGGTGATCAAAACTGTTTAAACAATCCGTTTTGTTGCCTTGTTAGGCTTTTGTGGTAAATTATCTGATTCGCCCTTAATTTTTGCACAGCAATGTATTTCTTAGAAATACCCATATTTCATCAAATATTCCACAAGTATATAATCTTATAGCAGTATTCTTTTTTGCTCTACTCTATCAACATTTCTGAAAGAAGTGTTGAATTTGGTTGAAAACCCTCCATGTTATAAACAAACAAACAAAACAAAAACAAAACAAAACAAAAAAAAACATGCAGTCCTTCCTTGTGGCACAAGAAAACTCTTTTCAGCATAAAAATGAAGATACATCGCCTCATTTATAGAATTATGTTAAAAACACATTTATGACAAAAAATTCCTCATTTGATAAGTTCAAAAATGCTAAATGAATAGTTATCGTTAAGACTCTGCTACGCTTCCTTCAGGTAAATAGACTTATGATAAGAGATGTGTTACAAAATCTGTGCATGGGGAAAAAGAAGGGGGCAATCGCGATTTTACACATGCTTCAGTGGGGCGTGGCCAATAAAAGGTTAGGAACCACTGATCTAGAGATAAATAAAACGTCGAAAATCTAAAATGTCCGTGGACTTTTGGCCGTATGGTTTATGTACCAACAGTATGATATTTAAAAAAAATCACACCTGGATTTTTTATTTAAAACTATTTAACTCCTTTATTTAAATTATTTCTGTATGATTTATATTTTATTTATTTTATGAGGAAATGTCTGTTTCGAATCGAAGTATTTTCATTAATACCGGTCAAATGGCCTGTTAGTTTATTTTGTCTTAACTTTTATGTTTCAAATTACGAATTCATGAAAATTTAATCTTCTAAAGCATTCTTCGTGAATTTTTTAAACTACTTCAGAAGATTTACACAATCATTTAATAAATTTTAGAAGGAATTTTCCAAACAAAATTATTTCATTAAATTTGAATTTACAGGGAATTTGTGCAATATTTATAACTCCATCGCTGCCAACTTTTATGTTTTTTTCTAACCATTAAAATTTAAAAGAACATTTTCCTTTATTTAATCGGCGAAATCTGCAATTGAAAAAGTAAAAAAAATAAATTCTTACATATTAGTAGTAAGAAAAAAAGCGTAAAAGTTGGCAGCTATGTAACACTACTCAAATCTTTTATTTTAAATATTTTTTAGTATTTTGTAGAATTATGAAATGTACAGTCGTGGCAAAAAAAGTAAACAACCCTTACTAACTCTGCAAAAAGTATCGTAGAAGACAGTTACGGGTACCACACGATTGGTAGTAAAGTCTACTTTTAAATGATGCATATAAAATTTGCTTAGGAGCCCATCTACATATTAAAACGAATCATAACATTGTTTTTTTTTTCAATAGTAGTACACAATTCTGACCTCATAAATGAACTCTACACCCTTCAATTAGCCTAAAAACAAATTTTTATACAATTCGTACGATAAGTTTCCGATAAATTAATTATCTGAAAACGAGCTTATTTGTGGGGCTGTATCCAAGTTGAAGTTCGGCACTGAACTGTTGACCGATAGAGCTCCCTTCTTGATCAAGGCGCCAATCAAACAATCATTGAAGGGTGCTAGATTAAAGAATAGCAGAATAAATTTCAAAATATCTAGTCACTTCTATCGTAGACGGCTTCATAAACCATCATTTTGACGTTTATTAAGCATAATTTGAAAACTACTTGGAAGAGAAATGTGAAATTTTGGATTTCCATATAGCAGGACTTAATAAACCCGAATCCATAAAAATTGTAGGTTGCAATTCATAATTTTTTCGAATATTAATTCCATAATTCATGCTTCATATCATAAAATTAAAAAAATTGCAAATTCAACGTATTTATGTTTGGGTATTTTAGTATTATTGCTACACAAAAAATTAGCACATTCGGAGTATAATTTCAGGATAAATTAATAAAAATATGAAAATTTAATTTAACATTAGAAGCACTAAATTTTGAATGTTTATAATTCAAAAACTTATCATTCAAATGACTCGAAATTTGGTGTCTGGATTACGTTTGAACCGATGATTTGAAATATCTTGTTAAAATTTTGTATTGCTATTGCAAAAAATGAAGTTTGGGTTCGTTTTAATATGTGAATGGTTCTCTGAGCAAATTTTATACAGATCATTTAAAAGTAGACTTTATTTCCAATCGTTCGATACCAGTCACTTTTTTCTACGATAATGTGTTGAGGAGTTAGTAGGGGGTGTTTACTTTTTTTTTTCCCACGACTGTACAAATATATTGTATATTGTTGTTACAATAGAAATAAAGAAATATTTCCGAATCGAAACTTCCCTCCCCCCAATAATTCAACAACAAGAAAGCTGAAACGATGCAAAGGCAAAATAAATCATGCTTTTAAAAATAATTTTGTTTTGTGCAATCAATAATGTTTTTGAAACAATATAAAGTAAGTATCTATAACTCATTCTAAACTTTGTTACTACTAATCGATACTTTAAATGAATTTTGTAACAAGTTTTTTTAATTGTACTTTAAAGCACCTACGGGGCATAATAGGTTAAAGCATGAATATACAATGGTGTTATGAATATCAGTGGTGGAAATTTGGCGCAGAGGTGGAGCCTATTGACACCACTAAATTTTTATGGTATTATTCAGTTTAATAGAAACTCAGAAGTTTGATCATTAGATAAGAGGCAAAATACTGCTTTAATTTAGTGGTGTCAATAGGTTCCGCCTCTGCGCCAATTTTCCACCACTGGAATATAGAAGAGGAGACATATAGTGTATTGTCTAGCAGTTGCGAGTGAAGTAACTGAGGAGGTTATGAGAAGATGGTTCCTGTTATTATTATTATTATTATTATTATTATTATTAAATCCGCCCTTTCTGATTAGTGCTAGTGAAAACTTCCACCAGTAAACTTCAATAAAAAAAATTCGTCTTATTTAAGTGGCTTATGAATGTGAAATTTCTCTCACAAAATTGCTAAATAATTTCTATTTCTTTTTACTGGTGTCAGTTTCCCCAAGTATCATAATCTTTTCCCTGACACAGACAGTAGGTTGTCTTGTTTGGCACAAAGTGGCGGAACAGTTACCTCCAAAGTAAACTGCCACCAGTAAAAATGTATAAAACATTTTGCCATTACTTTTGATTTAAAATTTCCATTAATGAGGCGTTTAAATAGAAATTTTTTACTTAAATTTACTGGTGGAAGTTTTCTAAGGTGATAATGAACCCCCTGCGAAAGCGGCTACAGTTGAAGATTCACTATTTTAAGGATATGCCAGTTTCTCTTTCTTTGTGGTTCCATGGAATATACACTTTTGTATATTTTAATTACTCTCAGAAAACTTTATGGAAATTGTTGAGTAAATATGTAAACCAAGGTTGATTAGTGCGAGAAATTAATTGGCCTATTTTAGGATTTCAAGTTGTGACAACTTCTAGATTGGTTGTTTGATTTTCATTTAACGAAAAAAATAACAATGCTCGTGCACGTTGAGAAATGATGCCAAACTAAGTCTCGCTGATACATAAGTCTGCGAAGGTTGTGTTTCTTAATTTTCTGAATCCTAAATTACCTTTATTTTTAACCACCACATCAGGATTTTTCGCAAATCGTAAATTCCGAAAGTAAAAAGTAAAAAAATAGCCAAAATCTTATACTAAAAAATAGAGGAGATGGCTGGGTTTTTTAACTTTAGATAATTAATTTTTATGCATGTAATTTTTAGCGCTGAAACCGAAAATTAATTGCTTTTTTAACCATCATGTCAGGAATTTTTGCATATCATAGATTTCAAAGTTTAAAAATAGCAAAAATTTGATACTATAAAACAGAGGAGATGGTTGTGCTTTTTAACTTTTGATAATTGCTTTTTATGTACAGTCGTGGAAAAAAAGTAAACACCCCTACTAACTCCTCAACAAATTATCATAGAAGAAAGCTACTGGTACCGAACGATTGGAAATAAAGTCTACTTTTAAATGATGTGTATATATTTTGCTTATGGGGTGATCTACATATTAAAACGAACCCAAACTTCATTTTATTCAATAGCAATAACCAATTTTAACAAGATATTTCAAATCTTCGTTTCAAACTATGACTATACACCAAATTTCAAGTTATTTGAATTAATAAGTTTTTGAATTATAAACATTCAAAATATAATGCTTCTAATGTTAATTATATTTTCAAACTTTTATCAATATCTCCTGAAATTATGCTCCTAATGTTCTAATTTTTTGTGTAGCAATAATACTAAAATACCCAAACATAAATAAGTTGAATTTGTAATTTTTATAATTTTATGATATGAATTATGAATTATGAAATTAACACGTTCACGCCGGCACTGTGAGTCACACTCGACTGTCTCAGAGTTGTCAAGTCTCCGGCTTTTTGCATACCACTATTATTTTAGAGAAAATGTTGCTCCTTTAAATCGCCCAATTGTTCTTATTAAATAAAACAACATTTTCTGTATTAAAATACTGGTATCCAAAAGGCCAGAGGCTTGCCAGCTCTGAGACTGTCGAGTGTGACCCACCGCGCCGGACTGAACGTGTTAATATTCGAAAAAAATATTAATTGTAACCTACACTTTTTTTGGTGGATTTATATTTATTACGTCCTGCTTTGTGGAAATCCAAAGTTTCACATTTTTCTTCCAAGTAGTTTTCAAATTACGCTTAAAAACGGCAAAATGATGGCTTAAGGTCTATGATAGAAGTCACTAGACATTTTGAAATTTCTCATGCTATCCTGTAATCTAGCAGTCTTCAATGACTGCTTTAGTGGAGGTTAAGATGCCTTGATTAAAAAGGGGGCTCTCTCGGTCAACAATCGAGTACCGAACTTCAATTTGGATACAGCCCCTAAAATACGCCCGTTTTAAAATAATTAATTTCTCGGAAACTTATCGTACGAATTACATAAAAAAATTTAAGCTAATTGAAGGGTTTAGAGTTCATTTATGCTGTCAGAATTGTGTTCTGCTATTGAAGAAAACAAAGTTACAATTCATTTTAATATGTACATGGCCCATAAGCAAATTTTATATACATCATTTAAAAGTCGACTTTATTACCAACCGTGTGGTACAAGTATCTTTCTTCTACGATAATTTTTTTGCAGAGTTAGTAAGGGGTGTTTACTTTTCTTTCCACGACTGTTCCTTTTAGCACTGACCTTCGATTTTAACCATCACGTCAGAATGTTTCGCAAATCATAAATTTTATAGTTAAAAAACAGCGAAAATCTGATACTATAAAAATAGATGTAAAACATTTTTTATTCAATTAAATTTTTTTAAATTCAATAATTCATTCAATCTTTTGGATTATACTGGGAATTCTTACAGCTAAACTGTTCAGAGTTCCGATGTGGTTGGGGAAGGGGATTAAAATTTAACTTTGAAACTTCCGATTTACGAAAAATCCTGACGTAATGGTTAAAAATGAAGGTCATTTTCGGATTCAGCTGTAAAAAGTACATAAAAAGCAATTATCAAAAGTTAAAAAAATATAAAAATCACATCTATTTTATGGTATCGGATATTCGCTAATTTTTTACTTTTTAACTTTGAAATTTTCAATTTGCAAAATATTATTACGTGATGGTAAAGAAATGAAGGTCATTTTCGGTCGTTCATTCAGTGCTACGAAATACATAGTAATCAATTATCAAAATCTAAAAAACATGACACAACCGAAATTTTGCAGGGTAGTGTAATACTTTCCTTTATTGGAAATCTTTTCTTATGTAGTCGCAGAACTTCTGCTATTACATCAGGACTTCTACAGGGGCTATTTTGTAATTGTAACTGGCACCACTTTCTCTAAGCAAAAATCCTTAACACACATTTTTACAACATTTCCAAGAGAAATATACTTCAAATTTTATATTATGAAAATACTGGTGCGGGACAGAATATAAAAATAGTCGCCTGTGGCAGCCTTGTTACATGAGACAAAGCTCATCTTAAAAATAGTGGTTTCATGCAGAACATATTTTGACAATATTGAAGTAAATCATTGTGACCTGAATTTATCACGTCATTACGGACAATTCTGGACCGATTAACTAAACGGTTTAAAATTTGTTTTAAACTTTACATGCAGTACCGCCGCAAAAAAAATCTGAATAAAATCTAGTTCCAATTAATACTAAGTCAGGGGTGTCCAGCCTTTTGCCTGAAACACTTTTATCACCAATTATTAGAAAAAAAAATCATCTCCTTATTTAATAGTAAAATGCATGTCGTTAAATAACGCAATTATTACCACTGAAAATCTTCTAGCTCTGCTGCACGTGGATGGGCTCCCCTGTACTAAACCCCTGTGGCGGAATCATTTGATATGTGTGTTACGTTGTCAAAATTCTGCTAGTGTTTCTCACAACTAATTTGGATTAGAAATCTTCCCTTTATTCTATCACAATTATAATCGCAGATTTCTCCGCTTATATTAGGCAAAGATTATTTTTGGAAATGAGTGGTAACAAAAACTTTTATAAAGTAGTTATATTACACGGATTATCCGGTAGTTCCAGTATTAGGCAAAAATAAACGAAATGTACTGTTTTAATTCTTATCAAGGTCTTTATAATTGAATGTGGTTTATTTTGTCGTATTGAATTGTCCACAATATAAAAAATGCACCAACTTTTAAATTCGAAATGGGAAAACTCATTTTTAACACTTTATTTGAATTCTTTCTTAAAAATTAATCAAAAAACATATTTATTTTATGAAATTGATATGTATATATATATATATATATATATATATATAGGGGCAGTAGGGGTCAGTGTTTGAGCATGCTAATGCTATCCACATCATAAACATTAAAATAAAAAGGATTTATTTTTAATAAATGGAAAAAACCACAGAGACATTATGATGTTATTTATATGTCCTAATTGAGACAAGCATAGCACCAAGAAAAAATACAGAAAATTTTAATAAATTATCAAATTAAAAACATAATTAATTATGACGCATCTATGGCATATATTGATTTGACTGTACAGTCATGGGAAAAAAAAAGTAAACATCCTTTACTAACTCTGCAAAATATTATCGTAGAAGAAAGTTACTGGTACCAAACGATTGTTAATAAAGTCTACTTTTGAATTATGTATATAAAAATTACTTAGGAGCCATCTACATTTTAAAAGGAGCCACAACTTTGCTTCTTTTTTTAATAGCAGTACACAATTCTGACAGCATAAATGAACTCTACACCCTTCAATTAGCCTAAAAACAAATTTTTATGCAATTCGTACGATAAGTTTCCGAGAAATTAATTATTTTAAAACGAGCGTATTTTATGGGCTGTATCCTAATTGAAGTTCGGTACTCGATTGTTGACTGAGAGAGCCCACTTCTTGATCAAGGCATCTTAGCCTCACTCAAGCAGTCATTGAAGACCGCTAGATTACAGGCTAGGATAAGAAATATCAAAATATCTTCTATCATAGACGGCCCCTTAAACCATCATTTTGCCGTTTTTTAAGCATAATTTGAAAATTACTTGGAAGAAAAATGTGAAATTTTGGATTTCCATGAAGCAGGACATAATAAATCTAAATCCGTCAAAAAAATTGTAGGTTGTATTTCATAATTTTTTCGAATATTAATTTCATAATTCATAATTCATATCATAAAAATATGAAAATTGCAAATTTAACGTATTTATGTTTGGGTATTCTAGCATTATTGCTATACCAGAAATTAATACATTAGGAGTATAATTTCATTAGATATTAATAAAAATATGAAAATGTAATTTAACATTTGAAGGACTAAATTTTGAGTGTTTATAATTCAAAAACTTATCATTCAAATTACTTGAAATTTGGTGTCTAGGCATAATTTGAACCAAAGATTTGAAATATCCGTTTAAAATTGGGTATTGCCATTGGAAAAATGAAGTTTTGGTTTGTTTTAATATGTAGATGGCCCCCTAAGTAAATTTTATATACATAATTTAAAAGTAGACTTTATTTCCAATCGTTCGGTACCAGTAACATTCTTCTACGATAATTTGTGGAGAAGTTAGTAGGGGGTGTTTACTTTTTTTTCCATACTCTACATTAGCTTCTGACATCTTACGTTAATACGAATAAAAACTCTATTTACAGGTACCGTAATTTAGTAACAGAGCTACTAATGAATACAACCGTAGTAAATAAAATAATTGTCTACCGTAGCTCTAATCTGGTTTGTTTATTATACAACTGCCAAAACTTTAGATGTTTTCAAGCTTAATAAATGTACCGTAATTTCCGGTGATCAAGCCCGCAGATCAAACAATTCAGTTTTGACCCAGAAATTTTATTCAGTATTTGAAGACCAATATTTACCGTGATCTAAAAAGTTACATTTTATTTTTTAAAATTTCTGGGTCGAAACACGATTGTTGGATCCGCGGGCTATACACCGGAAATTACGGTACTTGAAACGAGAAAAAAATATTTAATAAAATATTTCTACTTTCGTTGTCTTGCTTATTTCTTTTAAAGTTTAAAGATCCGCGATGTTTAAAGTAAAATAAGGACTACTAAGCATAAAGACACATGGACTTTATGCACCATAAGCTTTCAACCCCTTAACCCTAGATCTACCGGGAATTTTATTCAAGTTTTATAAAACGTTCTACACCAGAATTTTTATTTAAAACTATTTAACTTATTTATTTACCTTATTTTTGTCTGGTTTATATACTTAGTTTATTTTAAAGAAATTTCTGGTTTGAATGAATATTTTGTATGTACCTGTCGGGTCCAATGGACCCGTCTGGTAGACGGAGGGTTAAGGGGCTGTGGGATATAATATATCCCACCTAATTTTAATCCTGATTTACAACAGAAACTTTTAATTAAATTTTACATTTTTAACTTTGGTGAAAAAGGTTGAAAAATTGCTTTTCACTTTTTGAAGTAAATTTTTTCTAAAATTCCGGTGTGAATTCAACATTACAGAAATACAATTGCTTCCGACTGAAAGAATTAAAGCCTAAATACAGGGTTCGTACGGGTCAGGGAATTTTTCCAGGTCAACTACCAGTATTTTTTTATAGAAAAGGAAAACTAAGTTAAACGCGTGAAATTTCTTCTTATTTTAAGGCGAGATTTTCTATAAGAAATTACTGATGCCGGAGTATTTTGTAGTCTGTAAATTCCCGGAGGCGTACGAACCCTGTAATTATCAACTTTTAACCATTTAGTGCGCAGCTTTGCATATATATGAAACACAGTGTTTCGAATTAAATAGATTTTTTTATTCGTATATACCTAATTTACACCAGAAAATTAAAATAGCAAGGTTTGTTTTAATTAATAACAGACATTCCGTATTCAAATAAAGTGAAATTAACCATTGAATCTTTCTGGTGTAAAGTCAGATTCGCTGAACTACCTAATTTCCAGAACGTATTCTATCAGGGGAATTAAAGGGTTAAAGGTTAAGTATTATAAAATAAATAATTATATAAAATAAAGTATTTGGAGACATACTTATTAAAATATTTACTAATTTGCAATATTTTAGCGTAAAACAGCCACACGACGGTAGTTTCTACTTATATTGCAGATGTGCAACAGAACAAAAGATTGACGTGTTATATGAAAAATGTATCACTGAATTTTTTTCATTATTTTTCCTGTGTAATAAACCTTTCAGAGAATCATGTATAATTTTTTTTGAAACAAAATAAAAAATCTCGCATTTAAGGGTTAACACGTTCACGCCGGCGCCGATATTTATGTTTTTCGCTGTGAGGTGGCGCTTGAATTCACATTTCGCTTCATCTGGCGGCGCGGTGCTGTCGTTTTTTCAGGCACTGTATGTAATGATCCGCCCCTCTCCTATTTATTGAATTGAACTCGAATATAACAAGCATAGTTGATTGTGAATGTTTGATAGTTCGTAAGAAGGAAGCAAATTACTTAGAGACATGATTTTATTGACTACATATATACGAATTTAATATAAAATGTCTTACAATGTAAAAAAATATGGACAACATGATATAAATGCATTTATGTAAGATAGAAGCCTTAAGGTTATTTAAAAGGAAAAAGTTTTAATAATAATAATTCTATTTAAAATCCTCATCTCTTGGCACCTATGGGTTATGTATCATTATTCTGCTGTTAATGAAGATATACAACCACAATTTTCACATAAATTACGTTTACTTAGAACTTACTCTAGAAATAAAATTATAAGTTTTTTAAGCTTCAAACATATTATTTACCGCAGGAGTGCCAAATCTGCGTGTCGTTTGTTACTACCACTTTCGAATATTAAACTTCTCCGCATTATTCAGTGATTTATTAGGGTGAAAATTATTATTTTAGAATAGTAATAACAAGCCAGTTGCTGCGATTAAATAAGGCGATTATTTAAAATATGTTACCACTATTTCGGAATAGAAATATTCGCTTTGTTCAAAAACAGGGCCATCATATTAAATAACACGAAAGTTACTATTGGGATACAGTGGCGAAATTTTGAAACCGAAACTAACAGAAAATTTTCGACTTTAGACTTTTAGTGAAATTCTAGAGCAGAGATTCTAAATGGTCCGAGTTTTGAAAATATTTTCATACAAAAATATTCTTTTTATATTATTCTTACGTCTTTAATTTTTACAGACCATGTAACTATAAATAAACAGGAATGAAATAGCCTGAAAATTGTGAAGCTTCAACTGTAACCGGTTTTGACAGTGGCTCATTACAGCCGAGGTTGGCGGCCACCAGTAAATTTGAATAGAAATTTGCTCCTTATTTAAACGATTTTGAATGCAGAATTCCTGTCATAATTACGATCAAAAACAGATATTTATTTTTACCGGTGGAAGTTTACTTCGTTGGTAAACATACCCTGAGTTTCCGACATATTCATACAACCTAAACAACCTCCTGTCAGCGTCAGTGAAAGAGATTATAATACCCGGACAAATTCCATCAGTAAAAACGAATAGAAAATTGTACCATATTTGTGGATGACATTTTGCATGAATAAGTTTCTACATTAACCCCTTAACCTACAATGACGGGCATAGCCCGCGTACGATGATCGAGCCAAATGTAAATTCTTCGTACCACTAAAATTTCTCAGTAAATATACTTTAATTTAATCGTCGAAATTCCATGATTAAAGAAGGCGAAAATCTCTATTAAATTTTAGTGGTAGCTATGAATTTCCCAAACCGTGGAGCTGTTGATACTAAATCGTAGGTTAAGGGGTTAAGGTGAAATTTTCTATTCAAAATTTACTAGTGGACGTTTGCTTCGGTGGTAATCTGAAACTATTAATCCGATGTAAAAAATCAGCCACCACCTTGTAACAACTTCCTCATTTATTTCACTCACAACTGGACTATATGTCTCGCATTACACTATATGTCTCCACCTCTGTATTCGTAACTCGATTGCAGTAACACATCTTCAATTTTATTTCGATAGTAACTGATGAAGAAAGTTAGAATGAATACAGTCATTCAGGGTAACTTGGATCCATGGGGTGTAACTATGTTCCACTGCCTAATTTTCAATATTTTTGACTACAAAAGGCTGGATAAACTCTAGTGCCACACTCTGTTGGCAAGGTTATAAACTGGGCTTTCTACTCTTTATTTTGGAACAGAAATTGGCAACATTATACACAATTAATTGCATCATCCAAATATTATTGTGAAGTATTGTTTCCAAGGTAATTTTGAATGCTGTTTTGAAGTTGTAATCCAATTAAATTTTTATGGTACGCAACAATATACTTATTTATCAGACATATTATTATCTAAATGTTATAAAGGTGTTATTATTTTGCGATTATGTATTTTCTAATAGTCAGTAAAATGTAAAATTAGAAGGCACTACCATTTTACCTTATTTTCAGTATAACTTTGAGCCGGCTCAAAGTTAGGCATAGGTTTATTGTTTACTGATAATTTTCTGTTCATAAAGACTATGTGGAATAATGATTTAAGAAAAAAATATACAAAAATAAAAATCATATCTTATGTTTATACGAATATACCACTTTCTTGTCAAAAATTCCCCATATGTGCACGTATATTATACATGAATGCCGAAAGTGTGCATTGAATATAGCATATAAATATTTTTAAATATGTATACAATAAAATTCATTTAAAGACGTTATTTAGGGCTGAGCTACTCAAATGTGGCATTCCATACATTCAACTAGGGATGCCAGTTTGGTCTTTAATCCGGCATTTCAAATTCATACCGGAAATTTCCAAAGAAGAATTTTTACTATCTGTGATCGTTAAAGCTCTCCCTCTCTCTCTTATTAAATAAAGCATAAAATACTATTCTTTATTTCTGGTTTGAACACTAAATTTCTGAATATGAAGGGACGCCAAACTGGCAACCCTGCATTCGACATTTCTTATTCTTGTTTGATCAATACTTGTACTAGTATGTCCGACTGTAACTATGGTTATATTATTGAGTTAAAGCATGGAAAATTGTTTTTGACTGCATTTTTATGTTTTATGGGAACAATAAACAGTTCTTTTTTGCTAAATATTTATGGTTCTATTCTTCCACTCCTCTTATGCATAATATTCGTTTTCTTTTTTAAGATAGTAGATAAATATTATGCTAAATGTATCCCCAAAAATTTTGGCTAAGACCATTTCAGCTTATACTTGCGTCTTCGATCGCTTTGGGCAGTTATTACCCAGTTCCAACCACTCAGATAAGTATTAGTGCTATTGGAAGCAGGTGTGTAGAGGTAGATTTATGATTCATCCAGTGTTACAAAACGGCAAAAAAAAAAAAAAAAAAAAAAAAAAAAAAAAAAAAAAAAAAAGCATTTGGATTACGCTGAAAAATCACCAAATTGTTCTCTGATTCACCGAAACATTGTTGTTTTGGGCATTTTGTTAGGAAACGCGGCACCTATCTCGCTAAAAGCTGTTCCATATGGAAATATTGATTCAAAATATTTCTCACACATTCTGTCTATATCTACAAGATGTCAGCTATCTCCCTCACATTCAGTTTGAAGTAATCCAAAATAATATGGAGGATTTTTTAGTATTTTCTGGAATTGATGCATCAATTGGCCGTCCAGAACGTAAATCCTCGTTGATGCTGGTACGACTACATTTAAATTCCCTAAATAATTGACAAATGGTTTTTTTTATACAATGGAGTTATGAATAAAACGGAGGAGACATATAGTGTATTGTCTACCAGATGCGAGTGAAGTAACTGAGGAGGTTGTCACAATATGGCGGCTGCTTTTTTGAAATCGGTTCTTCAGTTTCTGACTACCGATAGGTCAAGCATCCCACCAGTAAAATTGAATAGAAGATTTCGTCTTAAAGAAGCGTCTTATTCATGGAATTTTTTTTCAAAAATGTCATAAAAATTTCTATTTGTTTTTACCGGTGTCAGTATGCCTTATAAAACTGTCGGTTTGTATCCATGGTTGTCACAATATGGCGGAAACTCAGGGCCTAACTATCACCAAAGAAAACTCCTACCAGTAAAAATGAAAATTTGTTTCTACCACTATTTATGACTGAGATTTTGTAAAAATAAGGCGTTTAAATAAGTTTAAAATATCTATATAAACCTACTGGTGGGAGCTTCCACCGTCGATAAACAACCCATTTGATAGCGGTTATAGTTGAAGCTTCACTATTTTAAGGATATGTCAGTTCCTCTTAATTAATAGTTCCATGTTTTATACAGAGCAGATGTACATTAACCCTCTCAGGGGAAAAGCACTTCCATTGTTATAATGTTGCAATAAATGAATGACACCTTAATTTACCAACAAAATTTGGAAATAAGAAAAATTTATATGCAATATTAAAGAAAAAATTAATACCAAAATTCTGGTGCCATTGTGGCATTTCAGATTTAAAATGAAGTGGTTTCATAAACGTACCAATACAGCGTTTAGAATATATAGTGTGGAAATATGCTATCCAAATCGCGCTAAACAGTTGTATCCCTTAAATGTGCAATGACGCTGAAATCCAGGGAGCCGATGGCAGCGACATCTGCCATATATTTTCAAATTTCAAAGTAAACATCGTATTATTACAGCGTCTAGACCAAATCGTCTTGGAATTATAGAAAATATCCCGCAGATGTCGCTGTGATCGACTCGTTGGATTTCAGCATTGTTTGAGATTTAAGGGATCCTATATTTTAGCACTTTGCTAAGTATTACTACGATAGCCGATTTTCACACTATATATTCCAGACGCGATAGTACCAGTACGTTATGAATTGTTCTCTGATTCCATTGATCTGATTACGTTGATCGTCAAATTGTTCTCTGATTCATCGAAACATTGTTGTCTTGGGTATTTTATTAGGAAACGCGGCACCCATCTCGCAAAAAGCTTTTTCATATGGAAAGATTGATTCAAAATTTCGTAACGAATCAAAATTTATTAATTCAAAATTTCAACGTAATCTGATTAACGTATAAAACGTTAAAGGGTTAATACGTCACATCTAATGTTTTCATGTATCCCACGTAAATCAGGGCTCCAAATGTCATGTTTTATATCCATTTCGACATGTTTAACCCCTTGAGGGGCAAGTGATTGTGTTCCTCTAATGTAGAACTCACACCGGAATCTTTGAAAAATTCTATTTCAAAATAAGTAAAAGCAATTTTACGGCTATTTTCCACCAAATTTAGAAAAGTAAAATTTAATACAATTTTCCTGGTGTAAAACTTCATTAACCGTAGGTGGTATATAATATATACCGGCGCCCCTCAACGGGTTAATAGCAGATAATTCTGCCATTATATAAGGCGAAGAAAATTACTTTAAAATACAGGTGACCGGAGTATTTGGAGGCCCCTATTTACGCGAGACACTTGGAAACACTAGTCACATGCCATTCTTGGATTTGAACTCTATTAGTTTTGTCTAAAAAGCAATGTTTAATTAAAACACGAAATTTTCTTTATTTCATTGTTTCACAAACCAAAAGTAGTGTAACCTACACATCTGCAATTTGTCAGTAAAGGCACAAATGTTAAAAAAAAAGGCCATTATTTTTTGAAGTATGATACTTTCAAGAAATCAAATAAATAATTTGTTATTCATGCCTGCTAATAGCGAGTCACGAGACTTTTCCCTCATTTTTCTAAGAATATACTGATAGTAAAAAAACAAATCGTTGGAAAACTCTACTGGATAAATTTTCGACGAAATTTTGGAGTAGATTCTGAGATAAAATAGAACTTATCTGACCTCATATTTTCCAATTAAAGTTTGTTAACGAGGTAATGAAACAACAACTAATTGAAAAAATAATATTTGCGGTAAATCTGCAAATTAAAATGCTAAAAATGATATGTAGCTGTAGAAAATGGCAATGCAAGTCCTGTTTTACAGGGCTACCGATGGAGTTATGAAAAAAGAGGAAGACATATATAGTGTTTTGTCTAGTAGTTGCGACAGAAGTAACTGAGGATGTTGTCATAATATGGCCGCTGTATTTTTTAATCGGATCCACAGTTTCTGCTTATCGCCGGTGAAAATCGCACCAGTAAACTTGAACAAAAAATTTCGTTTTATTTAAGTGCCTTATTCATGGGAAATTTCTCATACAAATATGGTAAAAATTTCTATTTATTTTTACTGGTGCCAGTTTGCCCAGGTATTATAATCTTTTCACTTACACTGACAGGAAGTTGTCTCGGTTGTCAGACTATGGTTGAACTACTTACGCTGAATTTTTTTTTACTGAAATTCGCCATAAATAAGGCGTTTGAATATAGAGAAAATTGCTACTTAAATTTACTGGTGTAAGTTTATCCTGGCGGTAAAGAATCCCCCCGTAAGCGGTTACAGTTGCAGCTTCACTCTTTTAACCCATTAACCGCCAAAACTATTACGATAGAAATTTTCAAATTTCTTGTTGAAAGTAGTTTCCCACCACAAATTCAGTAAGGTAAATTTCGCTTTACTAAAATAGCAAAATTCCTGCCAATAAATAAGATATTTTTTTTTAATTCTAAAATAGTGGCGCCAATGCAATTAATTCATTGCATGAGCAATTATTTTGACTGTTGCGTGAACGCAACGTCAGCGGTTAATTGGTTAAGGATATGTCAGTTCCTCATTCTTAACCCTCTTGCTGCGCAAACCGAGATTTTCACGGGGATGCATTTTTTCGTCTAATTAACCCTCCTTGATTATTCCCACCAGTTATATTTTTATTGTAAATTCTGCGTTATTTAATCGGAGAATTTTCCCATTTAAATTATACAAAAATTTTTGTTTTGAAAAACCGGTGACAAAAGAATCGAAATTCTTAAAAGACGCTCATCGCGAAGCTATTTTGATAAAACAGTTACGCAGCGAGAGGGTTAATAGTTCCATGGGGCTGCCACAGGCGACTATTTTTTTAATTCTGTAATGCACCACTTTCTCAAAGCAGAAATATTTGATTAACAGTTCGACATTATTTGAAAAAAAAACCTATATATATTACAAAATTTATTCCTTTTTTAAATTCTGGTGCGAATAGAATAGAAAAACAAAAATCTTTGATAGACAGTTTCACATCATGGAACTATTAATAAAGAGGAACTGACATATCATTATAATAGTGAAGCTTCAACTGTAATCGCTTTCGTTGAGTATGGCTTGTGGAAACTTCCACCAGCAAATTTATATAAGAATATTCTCCTTATTTAAACACATTATTAATATAAAATTTCCATCATAAATAATGGCAGAAACTCATTTTCATTTTTACTGGTGGAAGTTTATTTTGGCGGAAGTTAGGCAATGCATTTCCGCATATTGTGACAACCATTGAAACCATATTGTTTTACCAAGCAAAATGACTCCAGTAAAAACAAATATAATTTTTTCGCATATTGGTGAAAAAATATTTCCATATATAAGACGTTTAAATAAGACTAAATTTTCTATTCAATTTTACTGGTGGGAATTTTGACCCAGCAGTGATCAGAAACTGTAGATTAAATTTTTTAAAAAGCAGCCACCATCTTATGACAATCTCCTCAGCTGCTTCACTCGCAGCTGGTAGACCAGGGTTGGCGAATCTATCGCACGCGTGCTAGAGTTGGCACGGAAGCTTATTTTTCTGACATGCGAAAAAATTTAATTTGGTATTCGTTATACAGATAAAACCCATTTTTTGTTTCTGCTATAACCAACAAAATTTTGTTCCATACAGGCAGATTCCAATTATTATTATTTTTTTAAATTAATTAACGCATCAGAATAATTTTCTTTTCCTGTCATGCAATACAGAGTTTTTGACACGTATTTCGCCTTTTATATGAATTTAAAAAGCTATAATTTTCAAATGAATTTCGTTTCACAGTCGCTGCAGTAAAATGGCAAATGGATACAATTTAGCTATGTATATTTGTAAAACTAACAAAATATGAACTATATTTAAAGCACTTTTAATCGAATGTACAACAGTAAAAATCTCATCAATACATTATTAATACAATTTGTAATGCAACTTGGAAAATTATAATGCATCTTGCATTAATAATAAGTTAAAAATTAATTAAAAAAATAATATTTTTTCACTTATTACAGTACATACCGCATAAATAAATTCTATTTACGAATTAAAATTTCATTCATTTAATGGCTGATTGCAGTATAAAGAAAATCCGCATGTAGATTTTTAATATATTTTAATTATTAATGCATGAAAATAACTAATTTTATAACCAGTGTTTTATATAAACATCAAACTCTTCAAAATTATTTTTGTATAAGTTTGGCACGTTACATTGTTAATAGATATTGTTTATGAATTTTCGGCAGCCCGCGTAAAAAGGTAAACCGAGCCTCTGGTAGTCAGTATACTATATGTCACCTCCTCCTTATTCATAACTCCATTTTTGAAATTATTTGCAAGAAAAATATGCTACAAATTTTATTATTTTTTTAATTGTGGTGCGAACAGAATAAAAAAATAGTCGCCTGTGGCACCCTAGTGTTTAAAATATACGTTCATTTGTGTAAGAATAATACGTATAAATATAATGGAGATATGAATAAGGAGGGGGATACGTATAGTGTACTGTCCACCAGTTGCGAGAAGAAGTAACTGAGTAGGTTGTCACAAGATGGCGGCTGCTTTTTTAACCGCTTAATCTTCGCGCCTGATAAGAGTTGAATACTTTTTTTAAATTCAGATTGTTTGATTGCCACCACTTTTTTCAAGTTGAAATATTCTCTTCATTTAATGACGGATAAAATGTCGAGAGAATAAACCAATTGCATTATTTAAAAAAAACTGGTGGGAATAAAACAATCTGAATAAAAGAAAAGAATCCTATACTGCCCGTGACAGTCACGGGCGCGACGATTAAGGGGTTAAAATCGAACCTACAGTTTCTGAATACGGAAGGTGCAAACTTCCCACCAGTAAAAATGAATAGAAATATTTTTTATTATTATTTAAGAGGCTTATTCATGGAACTATTTTCTCACAAATGTGGTAAAAACTTCTATTTGTTTTTACTGGTGTCAGTTTGTCTGGTAAAACAGTCAGTTTGTTTCACCAGTTGTCACAATATGGCGAAAACGCAGGGTCTGACTATCGCAAAAGTAAACTTCTACCAGTAAAAATGAAAATCTGTTTCTGCCATTATTTATGACTAAAATTATTCTTGAATAAGAGCTTCAAATACGAAGAAAAGTGCTATATAAATTTACTGGTGGCAGATTCTACCGGAGGTAATCAACCCTTGATAAAGCGGTTACAGTTGAAGCTTCACTATTTTAAGGATATGTCAGTCCCTCTTTATTAATAGCTCCATGATAAATATACATTCCGTAATGGAGGTATGAATGTTCCTTTAACCATTACCGTCTCAATACTCAAGGCTTCCGGACTGATTTCGTGACGTACCAAATGAAGATTAGCCCCTTGAAGGGCAAAAATTGCGTTTTTGTAGTGCTTAATTCCCACAGGAAATTTAGAAAAAAATTATTTAAAAATGAGGAAAAGCAATTTTACGACTTTTCTCCACTAAAGTCAGAAAACTGAAATTTCCTAAAATTTTTCTGGCGCAAATCCTGATTAATCTAGGTGGTATTTAATATATAGCGCCGCCCTTTAACCCCTTGAGGGGAGGTGGGACATATTTTATCCCACCTACGATTAATCAGGATTTGCACCAGAAAAATTTTAGGAAATTTTAGTTTTCTGACTTTAGTGTAGAAAAGTCGTAAAATTTGTTTTCCTTACTTTGAAATAAAATTTTTCTAAATTTCCGGTGGGAATTAAGCATTACACAAACGCAATTGCTTGCCCTTCAAGGGGTTAATCTTCATTTGGTACGTCACGAAATCAGTCCGAAGGCCTTGAGATATTGAGACGGTAATGCTTTAACCCTTTATCTATTGACGGTACTTATAAGTACCACTCACTTTAAACTTTCCTCCCATAGTAAATAGTACTAATATTCCAATGGTACTTTGCACAAACACTCTTTTAACTCCACTTTATCCGGATACATGTCAGAAGTAGTTCTAGGTTTGTTATTTTAGCGAGGAAGGCGGCTATCTTTGAAGCAGTAGATGTTTTTTGTGCCGACATTTTGTACAGATTGCCAAGCTCGTCTTTTTTATTGCTGTAAACACAGTAAAGGATATAAGATACGTGTTGTATTTTTTATGTGTTCATTAACATCTTAGAATACAATTTGACTAGCTATTTTAGGCGAACGGTGTATTTATTTGATTTAACAGTTGAATTACTCGGTGGTACTTATAAGTACCGTCAATACACAGGGTGTTGGAAAAAAACTTCTTGCTTACTTTTCGTCTGTATAGTTATCCATCGTTTTCATCTGCTTTAAAATGTAATTACTAAAATGTAGTGCAGTAATAACTTTCCCAGTGTTTTTTTTCTGTTTCATTATTATTTTGCATAGGAAATCGGAAAAGTTGTGACACCGGCTCTTATTTTTGCTATGCTAGAAATGGAATAATATGCTAGAATAATTTTATATGTTGAATATGTGGTGATGCGGGAGAACATGTTGTCACTGGAACACAGAGGTCGCATAACTAAAGGACTGCTAACTAGATCGAAGTCTACAAAAATAGATTATTTTTGATCCTTTCAGGGGCAAAACATTTTCAATGCTTTGGTGTTGAAATAAATGATTGGTACCGAAATTTGTCAAAAAATTTATTTTTAAATATGAAAAAGGCTATACTTCACATACTTATCAAATCGCATATATTTTACCACAATTATGGTGCAATTGGAAATACATTGGGGGTTTTCTGTTACGATATTTTATTCATAGTGTACTGACGGTACTTTAAAGTACCACTTTAATTAATTAACTCTAATTAATTAAATATCTCTCGGCTGAGTATTTTTTTATGTTTATCCTTTAATTTTCCTTGTAGTAACTGAAAAAAAATACATGAAATAAATTGCAGTAGATCATAATGCAGTAGATAAAGGGTTAGAAATTTCAGTAATTTCCCGCTTGTATTTTTCGTTTATAACACGCAAGGATTTCCAAAAAATTCAACGATATTTGCAGCAAATTTGACGCAGAGTTGTAGAAACTTTGTACTGAATTTCGTGTATATTAAATATTTGATGAAATGCGAGCTATCTTATAAAATATTTTTAACCACTTTTTTGATTATCCCGAGTTATCTCGGGTTCACATATATTACAATTAATTAGTATCCCTAGTAAACTCGGGCGTACACGGCTACCGCTATCTACTATATTTGTACTGTATTTGCACCACTATTTCTAAAAATAATTTTTTTACAATATTTCTGTTGCACATGTTGTCAAGTTATATGTGAAACATTTTTGTTTGGAGAAAGTTGTGCGAGTTAGAATTAAAAACTAGTCACCAGTCGGGATAGTAAACTGATGGTAAAACTAAATGCTTTAAAGCTAAATGTTTTATCCCACCTACGAATATGAAAATTTGCACCAGAAGATTTTTATTAAATTTTAGTTTCTAACTGTGGCTTAATAAAGTCGTAAAATTGCTTTTCCTTATTTTATAATAAATTTTTTGGAAGATTCTGGTGTGAATTCGACATTACAACAATGCAATTACTTGCCCCTGAAAAGGTTAACATCTGTAAAAAATTAAAAATTCAACTTAAAACCTGAATATTATGTTTTGTTTCATTTCCATATATTTAAAAATGAAATAAAAATATATATGATGATTTTCTGCAGTTTTTATCAAAAAAAAAAAAAAAAAAAATCTTAAGAGAAGCGGTTAACTGCAAATGCACGAACGATAACAATTTTTTGGATCATTATGTGGTTAACTGTTTAGGCAAAATTATGTAAAAAAGTGAGTCGAATATCGCAAAAATCGGAAAGATATCGGCAATATGAAGAGCTGAATTTTAATTAGCTTTCTAAAATCAGCTGAATCAAATGTGGTTTTACATACAAGTTTTGATGTTTTATTAAGTTATTTCTAATAAAATGTATGCAGGGTTCGCACGTTTTCACCGCTAAATTTTAGCGGTATTTTCAAAGTACTTTACTGCACAAAAATACTACAAAATCTGTGAATAAAAGCGGTGATTGCGAATTCTGTGTTTTAAATATTAAATGTAAATTTTCTTATCATTAAATAATGGTGCCAGAGTCCTTGGAAATTCCAACGAGTGTGCGAACCTTGTATATGTCCTATTAACCCTTAATTGCATGAATTATTCTTTTAGAATTGTGTTTTTTATTTTTATATTAGGATTAGAAACCAGAAATCTTAAGATAGATTTTTAATTTTATTTAGTAGCATATTTTTGAAATTTTGAGAGGATTAATATTTCTATATAAATATAGTGGTTAGTTAGTTGCTACTAACTGGCAACTTAATTTATGTATTAAAAATTAAATAAAAGGGTGATGGAAATTTACATCACTATGCAATTAAGGGTTAAAAGTATATCCATGCGGCGTCCATGTACAATGGGTGTTTTCTTTTTGTTTCTATTTTTCTGATGGAATAATCTGGTTCTGATGGTTCTTCGAAAAACACAACTAAAACATAATATACATAATAGCGGAAACTTGGGATACTTGACCCAATTGTTAGTTTTGGATTGATAATTATTTTTTTACGTTACTGATGGGTGTGTAAATGCAGTCTATATATACTTAGTGAAGTATTACACAATATTTATTATTATTATTCCGAAATATTAATTATAAAAGGTAGAAAAATATGAATATTCAAAACTTTCAATTTGGGTCAAGTATCCCAATGTATGTGGATACTTGACCCACCCATTAGGGATACTTGACCCAAGTCAGCGATTTGAGAGTATGATTAAAAATAATAAACAAAACACTTTTACATAAGAGCAAAATTAATATTAAGGTTAATAATTTTTTTACTTTTGTCAAATAAAATTAATACTTTTAATTTTTAGTACATAGGCCTAACATTAATGTACCCAATTTTAATTTTTATTGCAGAAAGTTCAAAATAATAGCAGTCTGAAAGTGCATTCTGTGCCTAAACAAGTTCCAGAATAAGAAAATAACAATTTATTCAACTCCAAATGTAAAGTCATATTTAAACACGAAACATGTAATTCTATCATTTATGTCGAAAACTCTGGTGGATGAAGAGTAGCTTCTATTTGGTCTGGATCAACTTATGATATATCATTCATTTCAAGCC
Organism: Maratus speciosus; assembly: GCA_963932465.1. Taxonomy (NCBI): domain Eukaryota; kingdom Metazoa; phylum Arthropoda; class Arachnida; order Araneae; family Salticidae; genus Maratus; species Maratus speciosus. Next base: position 435,302,984 of record OZ010787.1, read on the forward strand.
ATTTAAATCAAGTACCATCCAATCTTCTTGCAAACTGAATAGCAAGCGTGCCAGAATTGATTTCAAGAAACTTTCCATCAAATCTTCTTATAATCCATTTCCCGCAATATTTGACAAGAACTCAGTCATTTACTTATAATATTAATATTATTTACTTATAATACTTATACAGTGCTCAGCAAAAGTTTAGACAATGATCTATTATGCTTCTGTGCCGAGAAGTATGTAACGAATTATTGTAATTCAACTGTCATATATTACTGGGGACTTATCCTTCATACACAAACAATAAATTTTAATTTATACACTTTACATAATATATAATGACAAAAAAATGAATTTAACATTGTTGCAAAATTATAGACAATCTGTCTGTTAACAGAAAAATATCCATAAATTAAAATCGAACTGCACCTACATTGTCTGCTATTAATGCAAAAATGTGACTTTCCATCGAAGAAACTAAATCCTGCATCACTTGGGGGTCTATTTCGTGCCAAACACGTTCAACATCTGATCGAAATTCATTTACAGAGGAGTATTGTTAAAAAATTGCATAAACCGTATGAGATATGATGCCACAAAAGTTTTCGATAGGGTTCAGATCAGGGCTATACGCGGGCCAGTCGAAAACAGTAATATTTTGAGAGTTAAACCAACTTTTTAATTTGTATGCAATATCAATATACGCATTATCTTGCTCAAATACATACTTTGGAAGAGATAAAAGTTCACCAAATGGCTGAAAATTGTTTTCCAATGTATGTATGTAGTCTTACGTCGCTTGGCGACCATTGAGAAACTCCAGAGATACTTGAGGATTAAAACAAAGTGAGGCCCAAGTCATCAACCCTTTCGATGGCAAAGGACACATAATTTTAATTCCTGAAATGGCAAGAATATTTAATTAAAATTTTCCTTTTATAATATACGTGAAAATAAGCAATTTCATATTTTCTAATAACTTCGTTTACAAATTCTGGTATCAGTCCATTATTTCATCTGTTTATAAAAAGAATTACTCCGCGACAGGAAAGGGTTCAATTTGTTGTGAGATTTCAAGGCTGGTGGTTTTATCATTTTCATGTAAACTAATGTACATCTTTCTTTAATGCATCTACGAAATTATCCGTCGACACAGACAGCTCTAACTCACTTTTAATGCGATTAGCAGTCATCATTTGTCTAGATGCCAGTTTATGGATCCTTCTATAATCTCGTTTTCTGGCCACACGAGTCCTTCCATATCTATGTTTTGCTTTGAAAGAGTCACCCTTAGACAGTACTTAACAGACAGACTTCTTTGGCCGATTGAAAGTAGCTGAAATTTCCGCAACAGTCTTCCCTTTCGGTTTCAGCTTCCGTGCTTTAATTATTTCATCTGACTGAAAATTTCTTGCTCGCGCATCTTTACTAACCGATGCTATCGCGAGGTGCACTTAAATACTTCATGCATGTGACGTCATAAGTTTGAAATATGCGGTTTTCGGTGAACAATATCCAAAAAACCACAAAAGTGTCTAAACTTTTGCAATATGCAAATTTCACTTTTTTCAGTTAAATGAAATAATATCCTACATTAACACTAGAACGCCCGGAATCTTTATCCAAGCTTCACAAAAGTATTTCACACCAGAATTTTTATTTAAAATTATTTAACTGATTTATTTAACGTATTTCCGCGTGGTTTAAATTTAACTTATTTTATGAAAAAATTTCTGGCTCCAATTGGCATTTAATCATTTGGTCGGAGTCGATTCGACTCCTTCCGGGCGTTCTAGTGTTAAAACCGTTATTTCTGTCCTAAAACGTTTAAAATATGTTTAAAAATAAGTACAGTCATTTTTATAACCCAAATGTTCGTATTTTTTATTTAAAGGTTAAAAATCACCAGTATCTAAACTTTTGCTGAGGAGTGTATTTATATGTTTATAATATTTAATATTATAATATTTTTAATTCATAAATAAAACATGCTAAATGTATTTGAATAGTACTAATTTCAATCTTGGGTCAAGTATCCCTAGGTGACTTGGGTCAAGTATCCCTAGTTGCATATTTACTACATAACCCTAAAATGCAGCCATTTACTAATGAGAATATTAACGTTATTATATATTTTGCTGTCGCTAAAAGCATGTACAAAACAAATGACCAATTAAAAAAGTCTTACCTTTAAACAGAAAAAATTATAACATCAGAGTTTACAGAACAAAAAATTTACTTTTGGAGCATGAAAATGTATTTTGTCGGATAGTTTAAAAACTTACGGAATGATTCAGTTATTATTTTCAACATGTGGTCAGCTAACTGAAAGAAAGAAAGTGTTGCCACTTACAGCTTACAAAACTTTCCCAATTCTGAGAAAAAGGCCTTGGGTCAAGTATCCCAAGTTCCCCCTATACATAAAACTAAAAAATGAAAAATGATAATTTACGTTAAATACCTTATCATCTAAATACTTTTAGACAGTAAACGAAATTCAGTTCATATATCGCTTTGAATTGTGACAATATTCGACTAATATTTTCATATGATTTACCATACGTAGTTAATAACTAAATTAAGCAAAAAAAAATATATATATATATATATACTTCGCGCTGCGAAGTACTTTTTTTTCTCACAAATGCTCTAATTTCTTTAAATATTCCATATGTTTATAATCGAATAACAGCATTTTGTTTCTGCTGCACTGTATCAAAATTTCTGAAAGAAGAGTTGAATTTGGTTGAAAACCTCCTTGGTATAAATAAACAAGCTGGAAATTAACCATGAAACGTGGCAAATGTTTTGCGTTCGTACTATAACGAGTTTTATAAATATTTTTTGCACTGCATATTGTACTGAATGCATATTTTAGTGCACTTATGCACTTGCAATATGCACTTTCAAATGCACTTGCAATAATTTTTTTCCTTTGGCCTTAATGTAACGGAAAACTTTTGACTGTCTCTGTAATTAAACTATGCATCCGATTTTTATAAAATTTGAAATGACTCGCTCGACAAAATTTTGCAACAATTTTATAATTAAAATTTCAGACCATTCGGAAGGCTGTAACAGCATTCAAATGCACTTGTAATAATTTTTTTCCTTTGGCTTTAATGCAACGGAAAATTTTTGACTGTCCCTGTCATTAAACTATACATCCGATTTTCATAAAATTTGAAATGACTCGATAAAATTTTGCAACAATTAAAAATTTAAAATCTCAGACCATTCAGAAGGCTGTAACATCATTCAAATGCACTTGCAATATCTTTTTCCCATTTGGCCGTAATATAACGGAAAACTTTTGACTGTCCCTGTCATTAAACTATACATCCGAATTTCATAAAATTTGAAATGACTCGACAAAATTTTGTAACAATTATATATTTAAAAATTCAAACCATTCGGTTGGGTAGTTTTTGCTCTGTTATATGCGGACGAACGGACGGACAGACAGACAGACTGAACCACGACTATAGGTGCTACGCATTTATATAATTACGAACGCACCTATAAAACATGTGACCATTTCGTAAACTATTTGAAGAAACTTTTATGTCTATATGAATATACCTGATATTCGTACACTGGTGAACGTATTTAGTCTATGTTATCCACACCGTGATATACTAAATCAGGAGTGTCAAACTGTGGCCAGCCAGATACCACTATTTTTTTAGAAAAGTAGTAGCTTCTTGAAACGCAGAGATTCGATGGCTTATAGCGCAATGATAACTAAAAATGATTAGTGGTATACGGCGTGCCACAGTTTGAAACCCGTGTACTTAAGCTATTTCAAGCATATCTATTTAACCCCTTAATCGTCGCGCCCGTGACTGTCACGGGCAGTATAGGATTCTTTTCTTTTATTCAGATTGTTTTATTCCCACCAGTTTTTTTAAATAATGCAATTGGTGTATTCTCTCAACATTTTATCTGCCATTAAATGAAGAGAATATTTCAACTTGAAAAAAGTGGTGTCAATCAAACAATCTGAATTTTAAAAAAGTATTCAACTCTTATCAGGCGCAACGATTAAGGGGTTAATTGGTAACCCAAGTAAAATTTTTTTAGAAAATTTATAGTTAGTCTTCTAATTACGCTGTTAACCAAACCGTCGAAACTAAATATGAGGACAGACAGATCAAACAAGTTCTCTATATTCCTGAAGTTTAAAAGTATTCATCGAGGATTTCTCGAGTTATAAAGAAAACATCTAAAATCAAAAGTATCCGTTGGCTTTTGGGTATACTGTATTTCATGATTAAAACAGATTGTGTACCCTTAACCCATTAAAGCCGTAATTATTTTTTTTGTTTAAAATGCAAAACTAACATTTCACAACCTATTTTTTTTTTTTTTTTATAGTAATTTTTGTTTGATTTTAGCACGAAGTTTAAATCATCAAATAAAGATAATGTTTCTGTTCAAAAACACTGGTATTCAAACGAAAAAAATTGTTGAATCTTTTCTGGTACCATATGATACCCGCTGGCTTTAATGGGTTAACGCAAAACATACCGGGAATTTTATTCATGTTTTATAAAAATATTTCACACCTGACTTTTTTACTTAAAACTATTTAACTTCATTATTTAACTTATTTCTTTACGATTTATATTTTATTTACTTTATTAGGAAATTTATCGTACGATTGGAAATTATTTCACTCGGAATCAGTAAAATGGCCTCTTTCGGATTTATTGAGTGTTAACCCTTTGAGGGGCAAGTAATTATGTTTCTGTAATGTCGAGTTCACACTGGGATCTGCAAAAAGATTTATTACAAAATAAGGAAAAGTACTTTTACGAATTTTTTCCACCAAAGTTAGAAAAGCAAATTTAATAATTTTTTTCAGGTACAAATCTTCATTAATCGTAGGAGGGATAAAATATATCCCACCGCCCCTCACGGGATTAAAACATGAATATACTTTTTTTTTTATATTTTCAATTTTACCAGAAAATTTTATTCTAACTGTTGGAAGATTAGGCCAGCCATAAACCACGACCGATTACCACATCTTATCACGGTAGGTCGTCGAAGATATCATGTTGTGACAACTCCTAGCTAGGTTGTCAGTCATATTGATAAAGAACAATGCAATCGCGCATTAAACCTTTCAGGGGAAAAGCGCGTCCATTGTTGAGATGAATGAATGACACTGGAATTTCCGAAAGTAATTATTCGGAAAAAGTAAAATGTTACATTTCACCTACATAATAAATGTAAAAAAAATTATAAAAGAAATTCTTGTGCCATTGTGACATACGGGAATTAAAATTAAATGGTTTCATAAACATACCAGCTCCCTTGAAAGTGTTGCCCCACCAGTGGCCGAGAGGTTCTGCTCTCGAAGCTGGTAGACGGGAGGTGCTGGGTTCGAACCCAGTCGCGCCCATCGGCCTAATCGTTCGGAGTTTTCGTGGTTTTCTTCGAGCTATGGATTTCCATGCGTAAATACGGGTTAGGTTCCCTTAGAAAGACCCCACGAAGGGCACTCCCCCCCCCCCTGGGCCTATATCCCTCGTGCAGATAATTGGCCGTCAAAAATTAAACAACCAACCAACCCTTGAAAGTGTTCAGAAATGTTGTCAAACGAATGCTCGCGAAATAATAATTTTCTTTCTCCGACATGTTTGTCTTATGTAGTCGCAGAAGTTCTGTGATTACAGAAAACAAAGTTTACTTTTAAAAATGTGGTTTCTCGCGGACCACACTTTGTAATCCTTGATTTAAAGTATGGTCATCTTGGACGGAAAAACTATCTCGTCATTTCGGAGTTTTCGTGAGTGGATTATTGAACGGCTTAAAGTTTGTTTTGTTCTTAACTTGCAGTACCGCAAAAAAAAAAATCTGAAAAATATCTATAATTCCAGTTCCAATTAAAACTAAGTCAGGGGTGTCCAATTTTTGTTGAAAGACGCGTGTCACCGATTTTTACAAGAAGAAATCTTTCTCCTTATTTAATAGCAAAATTTCTGTCGTATAAAAGGCAATTATTCTCATTAAAATTCTTCTAGCTCTGCTTTCTGTGGTTTGACACTAACACAACTGCATTAATGGAGTTATGAATAAAGAGGAGGAGACATATAATGGAATGTCTATCGGTTGCGAGTGAAGTAACTGAGGAGATTGTCAATAGATGGCGGATGTTTTTTTTTTAATCGGATCAACAGTTTCTGAATACCACCGGGACGAAGTATCCACCAGTAAATTTGAATAGAAAATTTCGCCTTATTTAAGCACATTATTCGTGGAAATGTATTCGTATAAATATGGTAAAATTTACTATTTGTTTTTATTGGTGTCAGTTTGACCAGGTATTATAATCTTTTTCAATGACACTGACAGGAGAATGGAGTTATGAATAAAGAGGAGGAGACATATAGTCTACTGACAGCCAGCTGCGAGTGAAGTAACTGAAGAGGTTGTCTCAAGATGGCGGCTGCTGTTTTTAAATCGGATCTTCAGTTCCTGATTACCTCCGGGGGCAAACATCCCACCAGAAAAATTGGATAGAAAATGTCGTTTTACTTAAGCATCTTATTAATGGAATTTTTTTCTCATAAATGTGGTAAAATTTTCTGTTTGTTTTTACTGGTGTCAGTTTATCTTGTGAAACCGACAGTTTGCTTCCATGGTTGTCACAATATGGCGGAAATGCAGGATCTGACTACCTTCAAAGTAAACTGCTACCAGTAAAAATGAAAAACTGTTTCTACCATTATTTATAAAGGAAATTTCGCATTAATAAGGCGTTAGTTCCTTTTTATTAATAGTTCCATGGACAGGAGTTTGTCAGGGTTCTCACAATATGGCGGAAACGTAGGGACTGACTACGGGGAAAGTAAACTTTCACCAGTGTAATTAATGTCTGTTTCTGCCATTATGTTTAACTGAAATCTTTCATTAATAAGACGTTTAAATGAAGAAAAAATTTCTGTTTCAATTTACTAGTGGAAGTTTGTCCCGGCGGTAAACAAAACCTGAGAAAGCGGTTACAGTTGAAGCTTTACTATTTAAAGGATATGTTAGTTCTTTATTATTAATAGTTCTATGACTGCACTAAACACTAAAAGAAAAAAACCCGAAGCAACCATCTTCATTACAGACCCATTTGTCTCCTTCCAATGCTGGGAAAGATTTATGAACGTTTAATTAAACACAGACTAAATTATTACCTAGAAAACAATAACTTTTTTCATGACTCACAGTACGGCTTCCCTGAAGGAAGAAGTACTATACAAATTCTTAATAAACTAAAATACACAGCTAAAAATTATCTTAAAAATAAAAAAATTAAATATTGTGGAATTGTCTCTTTCGATATAGTGGGAGCCTTTGACAACATAGTTTGGGCCACTTTGGGTCGACTTATTAATCAACTCCCAATCCCCTATTACCTAAAACAAATTCTATTGAGTTTCCTATCAAACAGAGAACTGATAACCAACTATTTAACCAACAATATAAATAGACCCACCTATCAAGGCTGCCCACAGGTGTCGTGCCTCGGCCCGCTCCTGTGGCTCATAATCGCAAATGTAATACTCACGAACGTCTACGAGATGTTTGAGGACCTGTTCGCATTCTGCGATGATTTCAACCTCATAATTAAAGCTAACAGCAGACAATCTCTAGAAACAGAAACAAACACTAAAATAAAATATTTCTATGAAATCTGTAATGGACTTAATCTAACTATATCGCAAGATAAAACTAAATTCATCTTACTCGGCAAAAATACTATGGACAATCGTCCACCAATTCTAAAACTAAATAATCATAATATTCAGTTAGTTAAAAACATTAAAATTTTAGGACTAATTTTTCAAAGTACACTAAATTGGGATTTACATATTACAAATATTAAAGGCAAAATTACTCAACTAACTTCATCTATAAAGCGGGTCTTCTCGGCCACGTGGGGCGTATCCAGGGAATACCTTAGAGCGTGGTATATCACTGTTTTGGAAAAAATTGTAGCTTATAGATCGGAGGTGTGGTTCGATGACCTCAGGGTGATCGATAAGCGTGCCCTCCAGTCCATACAAAGAATCTGTCTAACATCTATCACTAAATCATACAAAAACATTTCAACGCACACACTACAAATTTTATTAGGAATCCCTCCATTATTAATCACATTAGAACATAAATCCATTAAATACAAATTTTTACATAATAAAGAAATAATATTAACTAAACACACACCAATTAGTAGAAAACACGTAGAAAATATATTACACAAATATCAAATAAATCCTGAAATAAATATTAACAATTTAATTAATACTGACAAAATAATCAGTCATCCAAACATTATTAAGATGTACACCGACGGTTCTAAGGTGGACTCTGGCACGGCATATGCTGTAGTGGCCTACCTTCAAAACACAAAATTTTTTGAAAAAACTGTTAAAATGCGTACAGATAATTCTATTTTTCATGCGAGCTGCATGCAGCCATCACAGCCATTAATTGGGCAATAAATTCTACTCACAACAGATTCCAAATATTCTCTGACAGCCAATCGGCAATTAAAGCATTACTTAAATTATTCCCAACAAATCCCGATATCTATAACATTCAAATGAAAATTAAAAAACATCAAAATAAATTAATTTACTTAACTTGGATTAAAGGTCATATTGGAATAGCAGGAAATGAACTGGCGGACAAGCTAGCGAATGACGCTGCTCAGTACTGCAACCTTCCAGTAGATCGGAGTATTAGATTACCTCGATCATATTTATTAAAATTCATCAATTCACAATTAATGGATAGGTGGCAGCACAACTGGGATCACTCAGGGAGCGGCCGATTTACGCATCAGATTGTGCCAAAGGTTCAACAAAAGCTAATTGTTAACGACAAAGTTTCCATTTATTTCCTAACGGGCTGCGGTAGCTTTCCATCTTTTCTTCATTGCATAAACAAGAAAGATAACGATCTCTGAAAGTGTGGTGTCCGAGGAGACCCACTACATTATCTATTTGGCAATTGAAAATTTATTAAATATAAATTCAAGCGAACAGGACCCCCAATCTTCGCAGATATTCTTAAGATTATTAATGATCCCATTCAGCTCAAAAAGTTATATGAAAACTATAACGTTCTCAACAGTTTTTACTCATTTATAAATTATAAATTTCTAGCTTAATTCTATACTAATTAACTTTTCCAAACGTAGTTCTGGTTGTGGTCTGGGGTATTCGTGTCGGCGTGGTCATATTTTATATAAACTGTAATTAATTTATACTCCTGGCAAGTTTTCTTCGACTGAGTCATCTTCAAATACCAATTCTTTTGTACAAAATGTAAATAGCAACTTTCTTTATTCCAGTACAGATTCTTAATTATTATTGGAGTATTATTGTGTTGTAAATTTAGATATAACTATTATACACAATTTCTTATACTTTTATAATAGTGCATAATATTAATTATTGTTCGCATCTTGTATCTTAATACTAAATTTTTAGTGTAGATTTAAAAATAATTTTTGTATCACGTATCTTGCATAATATCTCAAACATAGTATCATTGTATTCTAAATTTGTAAATAATTATTATCTACAATTACTTATACTTTCATAATAGTGCATAATATTAATTATTATTTGCATCTTGTACCTTAATACTTATTTTTAGTATAGAGTTAAAAATAATTTTGCATCATATACCTTGAAAATAGCTTTAAGTGTTGCAAATATCACATTTGTACATGGTTTAAATTGATGTTAGCATTGTGAATCCTGAAAATAACATAAAATTGTTGTAAATATGTAGGTAATTGTGATCAAAAAAGTTTAATATCAAATTCTAAAAATTATGCATATTTATATGTTATAATAATGAATATTTCTCTCAAATGTAATTATAGGGGTCATCTGTAAATATTTATTGCACACACTTTCAATAATTGTCATACATCTGACATTGTTATTTCTCCTAAACTAAACAAAAAAAAAAAAGAAAACAAAAAACATTGAAGGAGTTCCGCAGGTAGTAAAACTTTTCCCTGCCCTGGGCTTGAGGGTTGCACCTAACCATAAGCCAAAAGCGGGTTCCCAGGGTGGGTGCTTACTTACTTACTTACTAAACCTTCAGTTGCGGGATCAGTTGACCCGTCCGATATATTGTCAAAATTCTGATAGTGTTTATCACCACTGTTTTACATTATAAATCTTCTCTTTATTTTATCTCAAGTATAATCGCAGATTTCTGAGATTAATTAAGACACAGATTATTTCTGGATATCAGTGGTAGCAAAAACTCTTAGAAGTTTGAAGCTATGCACACTTTAATTACGCGGTAGTTTCAGTATTATACAAAATTAAACGAAAACTACTGTTTTAATACTTATGAAGGTCTTCATAATGAATGTCGTATATTTTGTCATATGGGTTCGTCAACATATTAAAAAATACACCAAATTTCAAATTCGAAAAGGGAACACTCATTTTTTACCTTTTTTAGCTCACAGGCTATCAAAGCCTGAGAACTTATGTGCCCGCCGGTTCTGTATGTACGTAGGTATGTACGTATGTACGTAACTACGTATGTACGTAACTCTCTCATCCGATTTGCTTCAAATTTTTGTTCTAGGTTCATTCTGATAAGACGCTTTCCTGATTAGTTTTGGGGGTTCAGTGGTTAAGGATAAAGGGGGAAAAGGGGGCTAGTCCTCCCCCCCCCCTTTAATTTAGATAAATGGGTTTTTCATGCAGAAATATTCGATTTGCTTGAAATTTGGTATACCGGTTTATTATGTTAAGGAACTTCCCTGATTAGATTTGGAAGTTCATTAGTTAAGAATAAAGGGGGAAAAGGGGGCTACCCCCCTTAATTTATATAAAAGTGTTTTTCATGTAGAATTGTTCGATTTGCTCCAAATTTGGTATGCCAGTTCATTTTGATAAGAGGCTTCCCTGATTAGTTTTGGGGGATCATTGTTTAAGGATAAAGGGGGAAAAAAGGGGTTAGTCACACCTTAATTGAGATAAGTGGGTTTTTCATGCAGAAATATTCGATTTGCACCAAATTTGATATACCAGTTTATTATGTTAAGGAGCTTCCCTGATTAGATTTGGAAGTTCATTACTTAAGTATAAAGGGGGAAAAGGGGGCTAGACCTCCCCTGAATTTAGATAAGTGGGTTTTTCACGTAGAATTGTTCGATTAGCTCCAAATTTGGTATACCAGTTCATTTTGACAAGGCCCTTCCCTGATTAGTTTTGGGGGCTCATTGTTTAAGGATAAAGGAGGAAAAGGGGGGTTCGTCCCCCCTTAATTTAGATAAATGGGTTTTTCATGCAGAAATATTCGATTTGCTCCAAATTCGGTATACCGGTTTATTATGTTAAGGAGCTTCCCTAATTAGATTTGGAAGTTCATTACTTAAGTATAAAGTGGGGAAAGGGGGGGGACAACCCCCCTTAATTTATATAAATGGGTTTTTCATGTAGAATTGTTCGATATGCTCGAAATTTGGTATACCAGTTCATTTTGATAAGGCGTTTCCCTGATTAGTTTTGGGGGTTCATTGTTTAACGATAAAGGGGGAAAAGAGGGGTTAATCACCCCTTAATTGAGATAAGTGGGTTTTTCATGCAGAAATATTCGATTTGCTCCAAATTTGATATACCAGTTTATTATGTTAAGGAGCTTCCCCGAATAGATTTGGAAGTTCATTACATAAGTATAAAGGGGGGAAAGGGGGGCTACCCCCCTTAATTTAGATAAACGGTTTTTTCATGTAGAATTGTTCGATTTGCTCCACATTTGGTATTCCAGTTTATTATGTTAAGACACTTCCCTGATTAGTTTTGGGGGTTAATTGTTTAAGGATAAAGGGGGAAAAGGGGAGTTAGTAACCCCTTAATTTAGATAAATGTGTTTTTCATGCAGAAATATTCGATTTCCTCTAAATTTGGTATACCGGTTTATTATGTTAAGGAGCTTCCCTGATTAGATTTGGAAGTTCATTACTTAAGTAAAGAGGGGGGAAAGGGGGGCTAGCCCTCCCTTAATTTAGATAAACATGTTTTTCATATAGAATTGTTCGATTTGCTCCACATTTGGTATCCCAGTTTATTATGTTAAGGAGCTGCCTTGATTAGATTTGGGGGTTCATTGTTTAAGGATAAAGGGGGGAAAGGGGGCTTGTCCCCTCCTTAATTTAGATAAATGGGTTTTTAATGCAAAAATATTCGATTTGCTACAAATTTGGTATACCGGTTTATTATGTTAAGGAACTTCCCTGATTAGTTTTGATAGTCCATTACTTAAGTAGAAAGGGGGGAAAGTGGGGGCTACCCCCCTCCATTAATTTACAAAAATGGGTTTTTCATGTAGAATTGTTCGATTTGATAAAAATTTGGTATGCCGGTTTATTATGCTAAAGAGCTGCCTTGATTAGATTTGGAGATTCATTAGTTAAGTATAAAGGGAGGAAAGGGTGGTACCCCCCTCCTTAATTTAGAAAAAGGGGTTTTTCATGCAGAATTATTTGATTCGCTCCAAATTTGGTATGCCGGTTTATTATGTTAAGGAGCTTCCATGATTATATTTGGCGGTTCATTAGTTAAGTATAAAAGGAGGAAAGGGGGGGCTAGATCCCCCTTAATTTAGATAAATGGGTTTTTAATGCAGAGATATTCGATTTGCTCCAAAGTTGGTATACCGGTATATTATGTTAAGGAGCTGCCTTGATTATATTTGGAGGTTTATTGGTTAAGTATAAAAGGGGGATGGGGGTTAGTCCCCCCTTAATTTAGATTAATGGGTTTTTCATGCAGAATTATCCGATTTACTTCAAATTTGATATACCAGTTTATTCCGATATGGCCTTCCTTCATTTGATTTGGAGGTTCATTGGTTAAGTATAAAGGGTGGAAAAGGGGGCTAATCCCCCTTCATTTATTTTTTGAGGGGCATTATTCTTTGAAATAAGAAATTAATATAATTAGTGTGAATATCCTGTGAGCTCAATGCCATCAGTTTAACTGGGCACTTTTCTTTTTTATTAAATTCTTTCTATCATGATCGTAAATGGAAAACGTAATAAGAAAACGTATTTATTTTATTCATTCTTAAAAAAAAATATATATATACAGAGGTTTAAATATCTCGGCGCCAGCTTACCGTCTCTAACCACTAAATTTTATTAGTTTTCTTCGCTTAAACTTTATTAGCATCCTTTCAAAAAATTTAGACGAAATATTAGACGAAAAATAACGAATAAAATTTTGTTACTGCCAGCTGGGGCTTAGATTTTTACACCCCTGTAATATATATATATATATAAATAACAAATAAATATATATAATTTATATATATATATATATATATATGTGTGTGTGTGTGTGTGTGTGTGTGTGTGTGTGTGTGTGTCTGTATATAGAGAGAAATAACGAGGGCAGAAGGGTTCAGTGTTTGAGTAGGCTAATGTTTAATCCCCGTGATAAAATTTAACTTGAAATGCATTTATTTTTAAAAGTGGAGAAATCAGAGAGAAAATATGATGTTAGTTATATATCATAATTCAGATATGCATAGGACCTGATAATATACAGATTCAATTAATATATTATCAAACTAAAAACTATAATTGACCCTGACGCATCTATGGCAAATACTGATTTGTATGTAAACTATCATCTGTCACTTTACGCTTACTGCAGTAAGGAATTCTGTTTGCAGGTACCCACTGAGCTCTATGCATAACAGGAGTTCTCATTCAGCGGTCAGAAGCTTGCAAGTTAAATGAAGCATGCAAGGCGAAGGTAAAAAGTAGTCCGTCTTATCAATGTTAGATGTTCTTATTTACTGTTATCCTAATTTAGGCTTCTCTAATTAAATTTTACATATCAAATTAATAAATGATTCTGTAATCATGTGAGGGAATGTGATAAACAACATTTTTTTACCATGAATGCGAACTAAAATTATCCTCTCTGTATCCTTCCGCGCTGACCGCTGGAAATCATGTGGGGAAATAGGAAGACAGGTCTCCTGTTATATATGGAGCTCAGTGGCAGGTACCATAATTTAGTAACACAGCTACTTATGAGTATAACTGTAGTAAATAACATAATTATGTAGCGTAATATTAACCTGGTGCATTTGTTGCATAAACTTCAAGATCTCGATTTTAATAGAAATTGTTGGCTGAGTCAGAGATGAGAGCGCTCTGACCAAAATTACCGATTGCTACCACAAAAGTTTAATAGTATTTCTTGCCGTATTTAATGACATAATTTCTGAGATTTAATTAAGTAACGAATACTATTAAAATTGAGTGGTGACAATCAACCATTTGTGTCGGAACGCTCTTACCCCTGCTTATTTAAACTCTCTATTCATGCAAAATTACTGTCATGAATAAGGTAAAAATTTCTATTCCTTTTTACTGGCGGCAAGTTGTCCCGTTGTTAATCAACCCCTGATCAGACCCTAATAAAATATTACTTTGAAATAACACTTGTAAGTAATAATAACACTTTCAATTGAGTTTCTGTACTGTTAAAGTCACACCGTATTTTTCGAAAACTTTTATTTACAAAATAAAAAATGCAATTTCACATTTTTTTCCTTACCAAAGTTATAAAAGTAAAATTTAATTAAAAGATTCTGGTGCGAATCTTGATTAAGGGGATATAACGTATCCCACCGCCCCGAAATGGGTTAAGAGGAAATATTTTTCGCTTTTGTTCCTTTACAATTTGTTTCGATTTAATAATACTGAGCATGTTATTACCATGGAACTATGAATAAAAAAAGACTTGAAATATACTTAACACTAGAACGTCCAGATAGTGTCGATTCGCCACCAGCTAAGTGACTCAATGTCGACTCGAACCAGAAATTTCTTCCTAAAATATGTTAAATACAAACCACAGAGAACAAAGTTAAATAAATTAGTTCAACAGTTTTTAAAAGAATTCTTGTGTAAAATATTTTTATTAAGGTTGAGTAAAATTTCCGGACGTTCTAGTGTTAAAATGATGTGGCTTCAACTGTAACCGGTTTTGCAGTGGCTCATTACCGCGGGGGGAAACTTCAACCAGTAGATTTAAATAGAAATTTTCTCCTTAATTAAACGCCTTGTTAATGCTGTACTCCAGTCATTATTCTAGTCCTCCTGATAGCGTCAGTGAATGACATTATAATACCAGGACCAACATCAACAAGTAAAAACGGATAGAAATTTTTACCAAATTTGTTAACGAAAATTTGCATGAATAAGCTGCTAAACTAAGATGAAATTTTCTATTCAAAATTCAATGGTGGAAGTTTAATTTGGCGGTAATCTGAAACTTCTGATCCGGTGTAAAAAATCAGCCGTCATCTTGTGACAACTTCCTCAGTTACTTCACTGGTAACTGGCAAACTCTACACTATATACCGGGTGTCCCAAAAAGGACTGACTGATTTTAAAATTCAATAACTTCCAAACGGTGACAGATATTAAAAAAATTCTTGCAGGAGGGTTATGCATAAAGTCAAAAGTTTTTTTTACAGTGATTTTCGATTTTAGTTCGAATTACAAACAATAGATGGCGCTGCGATTAATAGAGGCTAAATTCAGGCTCGATTTTTGGTACTTCGTGGCCCGGATAATACATTTCCATCTTCTTTTTCTGCATGGAACAACAGAAAGGACCAAAAATCGAGCCTGTATTTAGCGACTATTGCTTACAGCGCCATCTATTGTTTGTAATTTTAACTAAAATCAAAAATCACTGTAATAAAACTTTTGACTTTATGCATAACCCTCCTGCAAGAATTTTTTTAATATCTGTCACCGTTTGTAAGTTATTAAATTTTAAAATCAGTCAGTCCTTTTTGGGACACCCGGTATCTCCCCTTCCTTATTGATAACTCCATTGTTATTACCTCTTTCAAGTGTGGTAATATTTTATTTATACTACTTAATTTTAACCCTTAAATGTATGAATTATTCTTTTAGAATTGCATTTTTTATTCTTATATTAAGAATTAGACACCAGAAATATTAAGATAGATTTTTTACTTTATTTAGTAGATTATTTTGTAGCTTTTTCAGGATTAATATTCCTAAATAAATAGAATGATTGCTAAGAACTTATTTATTGTGAGTTGAATGTGAAGTGATGCAGATCTGCATCGCTATTCATTTAACCCTTTCAGGAGCAAAGCATTTTCAATGCTAAAGAGTTGAAATAAATGATTGGCAACGGAATTTGCCAAAAAAAAAATTAAATAAGAAAAAGGCAATATTTCACATACTTATTAAATGAAAAGTATTTTACTACAATTCTGATGCCATTGTAGCATTTGTGAATTAAAATTAAGGGGTTTCATAAACATACCACACATAAGGGTTAAGGGTTAACCCTTTCAGGAGCACAGTACGTATGTTAATTTAATGCTGAAATAACTGATTGACACCGATATTTAAGAACAAAATTATTTGTAAAAAAAGTAAAAGATTTTCTTCACGTATAATTATAAAAGCAAAATTTCATTCCAAAATTCCAGTGCCACTATGGTATTTTGGAATTAAAATTAAATGTGATACATTATATCCCACCTGCCTTTCAAGGATGTTAATGCCCTACCTGCAGATTTGCCCTAGAAATTTTGAATAAAATTTTTCTTTTGGTAACAGTGTTGCCAGTGGGCTACTTTTTAAAAATTCAGATTTCTTGATTGGAAACACTTTTTTGAAATAGTAAAATTTGACTTATTTATTGACATATTAGTTAAGGCCAAAAGAAGGGGAATTTTACCATTTCAGAAAAGTGGCGCCAATAACGAAATCAAAATTTTAAAAAAGTAGACCATTGGCAACACAGTTTGGAAAGTACAGAAAGAAGTTTGTTTATTTTCAATTTTTTTTAATAAATTCTGGTGAAATTCGATAACTTCAACACTTTTGGAACAAATGTTTTCTTTCAACTGAAATAGTTAAATACAATAAGATATATATTTTTTAGTTTTATGGCTTGGGATAAAAGTAAACCGTTCTGTATAAAACAATTCAACTAATAAGCACTTATTAAAAATTTAATCAAAAATAAAATAAAATTACTTTCTGTTTCAAAAGACATTTTTATAGCTAACTACAGTTTTTCTTCTACGAATTCAAACTTACCCATGAATACTATATTGATTTTAAGATCTCAAAAACTTTTTCTAGTGGAAATTTATTTGAACTTGGACAAGTATTTTAATAAATGGCAATTGATCATCTTATTGTCAGGTTAAAGTTGACGTTCAAATAGAGTTTAATTTGACGGAAATTTAAATAAAATTCTAAAAACTCCGAATTGGAATGTTACATCATATTGTCTCATTAAAAAAATGTATGTAAAATATTTGTCTCAAATGATTTTAGCATACTAATAATTTATATTCCAGTATTATTTTTCAAGGTGCATAAAAATGCTAAAATATGACAACCAACATTTTCGAACAGTAATATTGGCACTATTTAACCCTTTATCTACTGCATTATGATCTACTGTAATTTTTTCCATGTCATTTGTTTTTCAGTTACTAATATGAAAATTAAAGGAGAAACACAAAAAAATACTCACCAGTGAGAAATTTAATTCCTTAGAGGTAATTAATTAACCCTCTGTCTACCAGAAGGGTCCAATGGACCCGACATGTATATTCAAAATATCTATTCAAACCAGAAAATTTCTTCAAAACAAACTAAATGTATAAATCAGACAATAATAAGTTAAATAAACAAATTAAATAGTTTTAAGTAAAAATTCTGGTGTAGAATGTTTTTATAAAACTTGAGTAAAATTTCCGGTAGTTCTAGGGTTAAACTGGTAATTTAACACTAAAACGCACGGAAGGAGTCGATTCGGCTCTGACCATATGATTAAATGTCAATTGGAACCAGAAATTCTTTCACAAAATAAGTTAAATCTTGAAAACGAAGAATTTACGTTAAATAAATCAGTCAAATAATTTTAAATAAAAACTCTGGTATAAAATATTTTTATGAAACTTGAGTAAAATTTCCGGGAGTTCTAGTGTTAAAGTACCGTCAGTACACTATACTAGAATATTGTAACAGAAAACCCACAAGGTATATCAAGCGACACCAGAATTGTGGTAAAATATTTTCGATTTAATAAGTACGTGAAATACAGTCTTTTTCTTATTAAAAAATAATTTTTTTGGCAAATTCCGGTGCCAATCATTTATTTCAGCACTTTAACATTCAAAATGCTTCGCTTTGAAAGGGCTAAAAAAACTATTTCTTTTTTAGGTTTCGATCTTGTCAGCAGCCCCTTACTTATGCGACGTCTATATTCCAAGGACAACATGTTCTCTCGTTTCTCCACATATGCAATATATGAATTTATGTATATCATTTCTAGCATAGCATGAAAGAGCCGTTGCCACAACTTTTCGGTTTCCTATAAAAATTAATAATGAAACAGAGAGGAAATACTAGGAAAATTATTACTATACTTCATTTTAGTAATTATATTTTAAAGCAGATGAAAACGATGGATAACTACACAGACGAAAAGTAAACAAGAAGTTTTTCTCAGACACCCAGTGTACTGAGGGTACTTGTAAGTACCACCGAGTAATTCAACTGTTAAATCAAACGCATACACCGTTCACCTAAAATAGCTAGTCAGATTGTATTCTAAGATCATAATGAACACATAAAAAATCCAACACTTATCTTATATCCTTTACTGTGTTTGCAGAAATGAAGAGGCGAGCATGAAAATCTGTACAAAATGTCGGCACAAAACACATCGACTGTTTCAAAGAGAGTATCCTTCCTCGCTAGAATAACAAATCTAGAACTACTGCTACCATGTATCCGGATAAAGTGGAGTCAAAAGAGTGTTTTTGTAAGGTACTATTAGAATATTAGCAATATTCACTATGGTATGAAATTTTAAACTGAGTGGTACATATAAGTACAGTCAGTAGATAAAGGGTTAAACGCTTAATTTTACGTTTAAATAAGGTAAATATATCTAATCAGATATAGTGATAAATAATTTTTACACCTATACGCACCCTTTTTGATAAACTAGCTAATTCATATTTTAATATTTGTAACGAGAGCCTGGAGATGTGCAGCTTACGCAACCTTTCACCAGATTTTCAGAATAGTAATTTTCGCGAAATTACATTAAATATACAAGGTTTTTGTAAATTGGGAAAAAATAATTCTTTTGTTGTATAAAGGCGAGATCTTCGAAGAATGATTTTATAAAATGAAATTATTTTAATGACGATGTAATATAAAGAATTTATGGTGAGCTTAAGGTCTCCATTCTCTATAAAATCAGGGCTCCCACTGGTTCGTTTTTTGAAAACCAGCATTTTTTAATGAAATAATTCGTGGCAGTTTATTGAAACAATTTCGAGAAAATCTGTGGTAAGTTTCTACAAAATTTTTAAAGAACGTTTTTCTTTGAAAAAAAAAAACGGATTAAAAAAATCGATTGTGGTGGAAACCCTGTAAAATATATAAATTATATAAGACACTGAAAAAAATAAATAAATGCTACAGCAAAACAAACTACAAATTAGGGCTATCTAACTTTACACCCACGGAATACCAATGCCCACTTTTTAATCTAAGAATTCTTCGATTAAATTTGGCGAATATTCCTATTAATATACACTGCTCAGCAAAAGTTTAGACACTGGTGATTTTTAACCTTTAAATAAAAAATACGAACACTTGGGTTATACAAATGACTGTACTTATTTTTAAATATATTTTAAACGTTTTAGGACAGAAATAACGGTTTTAATGTAGGATATTATTTAATTTAACTGAAAAAAGTGAAATTTGCATATTGTAAAAGTTTAGACACTTTTGTGATTTTTTGGCAATTGTTCACGGAAAAACGCATATTTCAAACTTATGACGTCACAAGCATGAAGTATGTAAGTGCACCTCGCGATAGCATCTGTTAGTGAAGATGCCGCGAGCAAGAAATTTTCAGTCAGATGGAGTAATTAAAGCATGGAAGCTTAAATCGAAAGGGAAGACTGTTGCAGAAATTTCAGCTACTTTGAAGCGGCCAAAGAAGTCTGTCTATTAAGTACTATCTAAGGGTGACTCTTTCAAAGCAAAACATAGATCTGGAAGGACTCGTGTGGCCAGAAAACGAGATTATAGAAGGATCCATAAACTGGTATCTAGACAAATGATGACTGCTAATCGCATTAAAAGTGAGTCAGAGCTTTCTGTGTCAGCGGATAATTTCGTAGATGCATTAAAGAAAAATGTAACATTAGTTTACATGAAAATGATAAAACAACCAGCCTTGAAATCTCACAACAAATTGACCCCTTTCCTGTCGCGGAGTAATTCTTTTTATGAACTGTGGAAATAATGGACTGATACGAGAATTTATAAACGAAGTTATTAGAAAATAAGAAATTGCTTATTTTCACGTATATTATAAAAGGAAAAATTTAATTAAATATTCTTGCCATATTTGGAATTAAAATTATGTGTCCTTTGCCCTCGAAAGGGTTGATGACTTGAGCCTCACTTTGTTTTAATTCTCAAGTATCTCTGGTGTTTCTCAATGGTCGCCAAGCTGTGTAAGACAACATACATACATTGGAAAACAATTTAAAGACATTTGGTGAACTTTTATCTCTTCCAAAGTATGTATTTGAGCAAGATAATGCGTCTATTCATGTTGCATACAAATCAACAAACTGGTTTAACTCTCAAAATATTACTATTTTCGACTGGCCCGCGTGTAGCCCTGATCTGAACCCAATCGAAAACTTTTGTGGCATCATATCTCATACGCTTTATGCAATTTTTTAACAATACTCCTCTGTAAATGAACTTCGATCAGATGTTGAACGTGTTTGGCACGAAATAGACCCCCAAGTGATGCAGGATTTAGATTCTTCGATGGAAAGTCACATTTTTGCATTAATAGCAGACAATGTAGGTGAAGTTCTTAGTGTAGGTGAAGTAGGTGATTTTAATTTATGGATATTTTTCTGTTAACAGACAAATTGTCTATACTTTTGCAACAATGTTAAATTTGTTTTTTTGTCATTATATATTATGTAAAGTGTATAAATTAAAATTTATTGTTTGTGTATGAAAGATAAGTCCCCAGTAATATATGACAGTTGAATTACAACAATTCGTTACATACTTCTCAGCACAGATGCATAATCGACCATTGTCTAAACTTTTGCTGAGCACTGTAGTATAGTAGTACCTCGCGAATGTGAAATTGCAACTGCCTGTTCCAAATCATACCGTTTCAAGTAATTTTTAAACTCATTATTCAAATCGTTCTTGGCGTTAAAGTGGGTTGCCACTCTACCTAGATAAGTAGGAACCACTATTTCAGAATAGTAATATATGCCTTTTTTATTAGAGAAGTCAATTAAAATAAGGTGGTGACAACTGTTGTCAGGTGGCCCGCGTAAGTCGGCGCTGTAAATGCTCTGTAAACCACTAATTTCTTACAATTTATTTTGCCATATTTAATAACAGATATTTCAGCCATTAGGTAAGGAGAAGGAAATTACTTTAAAATACTGGTGTCCAGAGCATTTGGAGCCCCGCTTTACGCTGGACACCTAGCAACACCGCCGCTGACACTATTAGTAAAATGTAGCACACAAATATAAGAAATGAAACCCTGTTAAATATGATTAAAAAATTGGATACACAAGTATACCGCAATATACAAGCCTAGTTTATTACAGAACTTATGACATGTAATTTCAATTTTAACAGGTTAAATTTATAATTTCATGTTTCTCATAACACTGAAGATTCTTGAATGAAGAAATAGATATTCTTGTAGAGAAAAAACAAATATTTTTTAGTAAAGAATTTCGAAGAGAGATAAAATAATATTCAGCCATTTTCTTCAATTAAGGGGAAGAATGGTGTTCATTTTATGAAACAGAACGTGGGCGGTGAACCCGTGTGTCAGTTGCTCAAGTGTAATCACTTTTTCAGAATTAGGGTAGGGAAAAATAGGGAGGGTTGTCTCACTTTTTACAAAATTATTTTTTATTTTTTAAATATTGAATGTAGAATAAAGTTTCATATATGAATTTATTTGTTATACAATCAGTTATCAAAATAAAATTTCTACATAAGAGTAACATATAAGAACATTAAAAAATGATTGATTTTAATCATGAAAAAATAATGGGTCAAGGCTCTCCACATATGGGAGGATTGACCCACTATATGGGAGGCTTGACCCGCTATATGGTGCTGGACAGATAATTACACTTGTTTATTTCCCATTTAATTTACATCCAAAATTGTTAATTGGTCCAACTCATCCAAGCAACCTCATAGTAAATTGGTATATAATTTTATATACCTTAGACAAATTCAAATAACATAAGTGATCGTAATTACATAATTCTAGTAGAAGAGCAACGCGTATAATTAATAAAATTAAATTATAATCCGCGTCAAAATGTAATTATTAAATTTAATTAATTACGAATAAAATTTAGAGTTTGCGTTGTGAATTATTTAGACGAACTCTTCCACTTATGAATTAAACTAAAATTTAAGCTGTAAAAATAAATTGACACACCTTAAACATTATCAATTAAATTATTAGAGAAACTTTTTAAAACTTGATTAAATATTTTATTTACATTGAACACAACTATATACAGAAACACATAATATTAATTCAAAAAAAAGAAAGCAACACTTTTGTTTGCTGCTCATTATTTTATGTATATTTAATCCTTAAAAAAAAAGACAATGTTTTCATTTACTCTTATTATTGCATATTTTTCTTTTTGCAATAAAAAGAATAATTATCTTTCATTTTTAAATTACCTTAATTATATTTAATTATTGGTCTTGTTGGATCTCAGATTGATCTCTGCCATAAAATATCAGAAAAGGATATTTATAATTTCTCATATGATTTCAAGTGGTAAAAGAAAAAGTTTAAGGTAGTACCTTATTTCATATATGGGATGATGGCCTTTATTCATCAAATTCAGAGTTGTCGCGTTGCTAAGGATCATATCCATATGTCATCAGGAATCCGCTTCTTATCAGAGCGGCGATATCGGGATGGCAGGATGCATAGCTACGGACCTCGGTAGAACAATCCACTTTATTTTAACATCAGGAAGACATCCTCAATTAGGCTTGCTTAGGCTCACTCCGATATGTCCATCTCGCCTGGGCATTACTAGGGCTTTCTGGATTCATTGCACGGGCTTTCAGGGGAGCTCCTGCGTCCTCGACATCTTTTTTCAGACTCCCTTTTTCAAACCTTTTTCTTCTGGCACACCAACTCTTGCAGTGGGTGGAACTATTTGTCTAGTCCACCCTTATTGGATGTGAGAAGATTTTGCATTATCCTTCGATAGGCCTATTAGCTAACAGGCTGCAAATGGCCCCTTACATATACTTTAATATTATTATATGCCTTAAAGTTTGGGTGGTCTGAAAAGCCATAAATTTATCCCAACACTTTTATTAAGGCCATAAATTTATTCCAACATTTTTATTATTTTACGATTTCTAATTATACACCACTTTCCACTGGCTTGTCATAAAACGACACCATGGCGTCTGGCTATTGTTGTTATCTGAGATCCGAACTACATTCAACATTATACATTCATTTTACAATACAACAATTTTTTTTTAAATATATATTTAATATTTAAAATCAACTTAATAATTTTTGTATGAACTTACACTCCTATTTTACTTAAATATATAAACATTATAATTTTACACTCATAATTATATTTTATAAAAAAATATTTATACAAACAGAAATAACAAATTACGCAATTTTACTTTGATTTAACCAACATGGTGCGGGAACATATCATTGTTATATGTTGCCCAGCATCTCTCCCGGTGGTCAGAAAAAAAAAACTGATTGCTGGTTTTATTTTTTTTTGTAAAGCGTAAAAGAATGTACGTGTCCATATGACTGTGTATCTACACAGTTTTGAACCAAGTCTGTAAAGTTCAATTATCAATGGTTCTGGTATATTTTATAAGAAGTTCTTCTATTTTTCATAACAGAAAGTTCAACACATGATAGCATAGTTGTCTGTTGACATTCACATTTATAGAAGACATGTGTACTGAAAATCTGACATCTTCCTCGAAGCCTTTTTTCTTTACCACACACATGTTTAATAATTTTGTAACTTTACAGTTTAAGTGCCCAAAAATACATTCAAAGCTATAATTTTGTATGAAACTACTATGCCGAAATAAACCTAAATACAGGAAAAATAATGGCATACACATTTGACATATTATTTCATCACATATAACCTTATGACACGGTGTTTCATTTAAAACACATTTTATACTGAATAAAAGTAAATACAATGCTTGTCGTATGACATGTTATATTTTCACATAATTAATCTGATGTATTCAAATTATAATCAGAAAAATATTGTATACAAACTGGTTACCTTATTTTATTTATTTATTTGTTACTACTACTTGTATGATACGTCAACATATACAGGCTATGTCATCTCCTTTAATATATCATTACGTAATGCTCTCCCTCTTTACCCGATACGAGAATCAAAACAGGGTAGAAAAAAAAAGAAGGAAAAGAGAATAAAACCAGTTTTTGACCGTCCCCCATCCTCCCGAAACGAGGGGTTGGTCAAGCTACTAATCACTTTCTGCTGAGGTGAATTGGGCTGTGACAAAATTTTACGACTTCCAAAAGTATGTATTTATTATCATTTCATGCTTGTAATTACCTTATTAATTAGTATAATTTCTTGATATACTTTCTTCTTAACTAACTGTGCATGCCTGTATGTAATTTTTAACATAATCTATGCATAAACAGTGTATGTATTTGTATCATATCTAATGTAAACCTTCTGCTTTTTTTTATTATTTTGCAGGGGAAAATGGCGATTCTAGCATTTGAATTTTTCTGCCTCGTACTGCAACTGAAGCGAGCGTGCCTTTTATGCTGTCAGGTTCAAATCTAAACAAAATTGCCTTTCAGGATTTAAGAAAAAATGCATATAATTTTCTTTAACTGATTACATTGTATATTTTTAGACCTTTCTAACAAACACAAATTTTGATTCATGATATTGTTTACTATTAAAATGTAAACAACACGGAAATATGACTTCTACAGCCTCTCAAAATGCAATATATGCATTACGCTGACCTTAAAAATGCACCTTCATTTAATACTATTAAATAGTGTTGTCAGAAAATGCCATTGACGAAGAAGAGAACAATTTTTTTTGTCTTTAATTATTATTTATTTAGCCAACAATTCTATCTTAAAAGATTGTTAAATTTTCATATTTATTTATTTATTTTATTTATTTATTTATTTTTTTTTTTTTACTGAATGAAATAAAAATTTATTTATTCAAAATTTTATTTATCATTAACATTCCGTATGCGAATTCTACTGTCTAAACTTTAATGATATGTTTAAAAATAAAAGATAATAAATTATTATTATTAATCAAACATTAATAATTATTATTTAATTATAAAAAAATGTAATTAATACACTTGTATAATTTTAAAAATACAAAAGCAAATGATAATTACTACGTAAAATCGTATGTAGTAACCCATGAGTACTCGGCCGAACCAAAGAATTTCTGCCAGCAGAAAAGAATCTTTGTATACTCATAAATATCTACACCCAATTGTTACAGATTAAGTTTATAAAATAATTACTGTATGTACTAGAAAAAAAAATTACATAAATTAATTTATTAAGCCATACTACATATTTTAATAAAAATAAGGCCAATATATATAAATATATTTATTTATTTATTTTGTTTCCTTATGTACAATTGGCCAAATTATATAAAAAAAAATTTTATGAACTCACACACTCAAATTTATCAATACGAGGTGGAACCCGCCGAATTTCGACGAAAGAAAATGTTTACAAAGGAACTGTTGCATCAAATTTATAATACATCAACAACAATAATTAGAATAAAAAATCCATCTTACACTTCTTAATTTAACTCTCCAAAGACATATTTTAACCTAAGATTAACAAAATACTTTTTCATAACCTTCAACTGTTAAAATTATTGAAAAATTAAACTTAATTCATATACGTCATCAGTAAAATATAATCAAGATAAGTAATTTTGATTAAGTTATTAATTGATGCTTGGTATTACGGAATGAAAAATCCGCAAAAAGGATTTCCCCTTGACATAATTATAGAATTTTTCTACCTTTACATCTAAACCAAATCAAGTCATTTTCCACGTTTCACATCCATATTAACCATTTAAAAACATTTTAATGCGTAATAGGTTATTAATAAATATATTTTCAAGCTTGAAGTCACGTTTGTCAATTATTACAACTTTTCATGTTAAAATTCCCACTCGTGATTTGAGGTCTTAATATAATCTCTGTACCTGCGCGTAAAAATTCCAGAAATTTATAACTTTTAGACGTATTCAAGGGGAAATATATCGTTTTATCAAATAAAGTTATCGTTTACTTTTAAATATGACGTCATTTTCAGTCGCTGAAATATTTTGCCTATTGACTCAAACTCAATATCAGCGAAATGAAAAAATAGTGGAATATAACAGCATCATCAGGGAAATTGTGTCTTTTTTAAAGCGTAACGTCATTTTCTGTTCAAATTTTTAAAAATATATTTTTAATTGTAATGAGAAAATGGCATCAGTAAGAATATAATCAAAAAAGATAACTGATCACTTTTAATAGAAATGAAGTACTTCAGTTGCCACGATTAGAAAATTGGTATTAAAAACTATAAAAAAATTAATATCTCAAAAATAAATTGAGATACAGCTTTCAAACAAATTGCATTTAAAAGTGCTTTTTTTCTGCATACGACGGTGTAAACATTTAAAATGTGGGATGTTTAGAAGTTTAAAAATTTGCAGTAGCAAAAATTGCAAAAGCGAAATTTCATTTCAAATTTCAAAGTGTTGCCATTCGCAGAATGACGTATGCGTTACGCACAGATATGTTTGTCCTTTATAATATAGACTATGTATATTTATATGTGTTTAATTTAGAATTGCATTTAATTCTAAGGGAAAGAAAAGAGAAAAAGAATGCTTAAATTCTAACGTAACATAAATTTATAAAATATTTTATAAAAAAAAAAAAAAACTAATTTCTAGCTGATTTCAGCAAGATGTCATTTAATATTTATATTAAATAATTTTGCTAAAACATTTTATTAATTATTAAATTCGCATATTTATATATATACAATAAAAATGTAATAGTCTTACATAAAATTTTACACTATAACAATGTTATTAATTAATTTAACTTGGATTTAAGCCTACTTTAATTCTAATTGAATACCGTTAATAAAAGTAAATTAGCTTATCAAGTTAAATATAATATAAACTATGTTTGTCTAATGTTAATTTTGCTGAAAATTCCATAAATTTTAACTGTAAATGCTAATTGCTATACCTTTTGTTATTTATTTTGAAAACAATACGAACTTATATTTTTATTTATTATTTTTTGAATTAAATCTAGGACCTATACACTGAGCTAGACACTCCATAAATGTGTAAAACCTAAAAATCAAAAGTTTTCCTAAATAAAACTCAAAAGGCTGCTTTTTACAATATAATATTACTAACTTTATTGTTTCTGAGCATAACATCTAGTAATTATACCATACTTAATTTTTTTTTTTTATTCCTTTTTCAGCCAAGAATCCCGAAGTGAATGACCAAGTGATGACCAACACCCTGATTTACCTTTGAATAAGTTTACTACAAATATTTTGTTGGTGTTGGTGCATACCCAGCCGTAGGCCAAAATTGCACCCTATACAGAAAGCCTTTGGTGAGAAAATTTTAATTTTTACTTCAATTAATTATTTGTGTATTTGTTTACTATAATTTTGTGTGCAATCATATTGAAATAACTTGCCTTGTCCATTGTCATATATATATATGTTTTTTTAAAAGCCAATGTGCTACACCAAAATCCTTTTTTTTTTTTAAATTATTTTTTTTTATAACACTTTTGTTCATAAAACTTATCCCTGCTGTCTAAATTCTAGACTTTAGCATATAAGTTGTAATTGAACTACCGGAATAAATCTTAGCACTTTTTGTATATTTTATTATATTTAGGCTTATAGCTGACCGCTATCCTAATATAGAGTGCACTAATAATTTATTCCTTGTCAACCATATATTTATATACGGAAATATATATATATATATATGAGTATGCTATAAAGCTGTTCTAACTACCCTGAACCCAATAGCTTACACCTACTCATTTTAAAGAGTAATTCTGAAATTCTGTCATCTAAATTGTAAGGTTATTAACAAAGGCTACCCTTATAGAAGACAGAAAAAAAATTCTCTCTCTTTTTTTTTTTTTTTTTTTTTTTTTTTTTTAACTTTTGAAAATTACTCCAACATTATTCACTATTAAATTAATTAAGTTTTAATGTTAATTGGCTTTGTTAAGATTTTATATTTTCTAATTCATATTCGAAAAGAAAAAAAAAAGATATATAACTTTTGCCTGGAGAGAAATATTTCACTGCTCCAGTGAAGTTTTGTGAAGCACATTTCATAATTTTATAAGTATGTTTTCGGGTGCGCCCTGCACATTTGCTCAATATTGTAACCCTGAGACAAATTGGCGTTCCCATGTTCCTATCCTTTCTTATTATTATTTTGAATTTTAAAAAGGCAAGTTATTAATTTTGTTTCAATTTTTTTACCTAAAAGAGAAAAATTTATTTTTAAATTTTGAAAATTTTTAAATTTTGAAATTCGATTAATTATGTATTTTGTTTTATTTTTAATACCAATTCATATCCCATGGATAATACTGGGGAGGTGGGAAATGGTAATGATCTTGTATAACATCCCCGTATAAGTTTGTTTATGGTGTATAACCATATAACGACATATTTTTATCATCGTAATCCCTTTGATACTTTAAATATGGGTCTACATTCTCAGAATATTTATTATTTTTTTTATAATACTTTTCAGTAACTTTGTCACCCTTTTGACTCGTATTTTTGTTTAATTCAAACCAACAATTTTCAGTTGAGTGCGATTTTCTCTGACAAATGCCACATTTATTTTTGTAATTTTTATCACCCTTAATTTTTTTCTGAGACCCCTGTAAATTCGTAATTTCCGCCTCTGTATGACCTGTTGCATATTTCGGAGCGTACAGCTGATCTATATGTCGTTTGATCGGCTCTATTGATTTATCTGGAACATATTGTAATAAATAATTAAAGTTTCTAAACTTTTTAGTAACTTCGTAGGGTCCTTGAAATTTTGGCTCTGGTTTTCCAATACATTTTAAATATACTGTTTGACCCAAATTTAAATCCTTTACTTTTTCGTATGCCTCTTTGAAGGACCTGGGCGCCTTTTTACGAACATCTAGTGCAATATCCTGTCTAATTGCATTTAAAATATTCGACATTTTTAAGATTTCGATAAAATTCTCTTCCTTATTATCTACATTTTCGCCTGCACTTTCGATATAAGATTTTACACCCTTTTTAAACTCCAAAATGAAATCCTCTATCGCTTGACTTGCGGCCTGTTTTAAATTTAGGAAATTGCTCTGAGCATTAAGGAAGCTTAGTTTTGTACCAAATAACTCCACCAAATTATTTTTAAATAAATTATAATTGGTCTCGTTATATTTTTCAATCTGTTTACTTAAAATATGTTTTGCGTCCCCAGTAATTTTAGCCTTTAAAATTAATAATTTAGTTTCTTCCTGTATATCTTTCGAATTAAAAATATTATCAAATTCATCTAAGAAAAATATAATGTTTTTGTTCTTTTTATTGTCAAATGGTGACACTAACTTAATACGTGTATCTATATCCAGCGTCTGTGTCATTTTTAACAAATATTAGTAATCAATGTATACTTTTTCAAAATATCAATTCAAAATAGATCCTATACCTCTTAAAAGAATATTTTGCATCTCATACTATTTTCTCTATATTACAACATATGTATGAATATATTCTAAATTGCATAAATACATAAAAACAACAGCACTAAAATTTAAAAGAATTTCTTAGGAGATGAAGTTGTTTTGTAGATTATTCTTTTACACACATAAAAACCCCTAAAATATTTATAGTACACGTATATATAAAAAACAACATAATTTCATTTTACAGAAGAATATCTGTCTTTTTCTACAGAAACAACAATCTTATTTATATATATATATATATATATATATAAATATTGTACTACTACTTCGTAGTACGACTCATAAATTTTCTTTTGTATCACCTTGATACAATTTCAAAAATCATGATCTATTGACCTTTCAATCATTTTTATACCAGTCATATTATAAAATTTTACTCATTATTCTTCTTATTATTATTTATACAGTATATAAAAAAAAACATTTTATTTTTACAAATGTGTTATCCGTGATGTGAATGCCATTATTTCTCAATGGTAACTGAGATCCAACCAAAAGAGAAAAGAGAGAAAAAAAAAATTGTAATTCCTAAATTTACCTATTATAAATCCCAGAATTATTTTTTTTTCATTTCTTTTCTTTTCTTTTCTTTTCTTTTTTTTTTTTTTTTTTTTTTTTTTTTTTTTATATTGCTAACATATATTATTCATTTTATTTATTTAAATTATTATTTGTGTGTCATTATTTTTACATTAATAAAATTTTAATCAATTAAACTTACATACCTACAATATCTTTAAAATTGTGACATTAAAATAATACTTAAATTTATTTTCCTTTATTATTATTATTATTATTATTATTATTTCTAATGACCTCAGATGAACGTTTCTGAGTCATAGCACCATTTTACTTTAATGGGGGGGGGGGATGCTGGACAGATAATTACACTTGTTTATTTCCCATTTAATTTACATCCAAAATTGTTAATTGGTCCAAATCATCCAAGCAACCTCATAGTAAATTGGTATATAATTTTATATACCTTAGACAAATTCAAATAACATAAGTGATCGTAATTACATAATTCTAGTAGAAGAGCAACGCGTATAATTAATAAAATTAAATTATAATCCGCGTCAAAATGTAATTATTAAATTTAATTAATTACGAATAAAATTAAGAGTTTGCGTTGTGAATTATTTAGACGAACTCTTCCACTTATGAATTAAACTAAAATTTAAGCTGTAAAAATAAATTGACACACCTTAAACATTATCAATTAAATTATTACAGAAACTTTTTAAAACTTGATTAAACATTTTATTTACATTGAACACAACTATATACAGAAACACACAATATTAATTAAAAAAAATAAGAAAGCAACACTTTTGTTTGCTGCTCATTATTTTATGTATATTTAATCCTTAAAAAAAAGACAATGTTTTCATTTACTCTTATTATTACATATTTTTCTTTTTGCAATAAAAAGAATAATTATCTTTCATTTTTAAATTACCTTAATTATATTTAATTATTGGTCTTGTTGGATCTCAGATTGCTCTCTACCATAAAATATCAGAAAAGGGTATTTATAATTTCTCATATGATTTCAAGTGGTAAAAGAAAAAGTTTAAGGTAGTACCTTATTTCATATACGGGATGATGGCCTTTATTCATCAAATTCAGAGTTGTCGCGTTGCTAAGGATCATATCCATATGTCATCAGGAATCCGCTTCTTATCAGAGCGGCGATATCGGGATGGCAGGATGCATAGCTACGGACCTCGGTAGAACAATCCACTTTATTTTAACATCAGGAAGACATCCTCAATTAGGCTTGCTTAGGCTCACTCCGATATGTCCATCTCGCCTGGGCATTACTAGGGCTTTCTGGATTCCTTGCACGGGCTTTCAGGGGAGCTCCTGCGTCCTCGACATCTTTTTTCAGACTCCTTTTTCAAACCTTTTTCTTCTGGCACACCAACTCTTGCAGTGGGTGGAACTATTTGTCTAGTCCACCCTTATTGGATGTGAGAAGATTTTGCATTATCCTTCGATAGGCATATTAGCTAACAGGCTGCAAATGGCCCCTTACATATACTTTAATATTATTATATGCCTTAAAGTTTGGGTGGTCTGAAAAGCCATAAATTTATCCCAACACTTTTATTAAGGCCATAAATTTATTCCAACATTTTTATTATTTTACGATTTCTAATTATACACCACTTTCCACTGGCTTGTCATAAAACGACACCATGGCGTCTGGCTATTGTTGTTATCTGAGATCGGAACTGCATTCAACATTATACATTCATTTTACAATACAACAATTTTTTTTTAAATATATATTTAATATTTAAAATCAACTTAATAATTTTTTTATGAACTTACACTCCTATTTTACTTAAATATATAAACATTATAATTTTACACTCATAATTATATTTTATAAAAAAATATTTATACAAACAGAAATAACAAATTACGCAATTTTACTTTGATTTAACCAACATGGTGCGGGAACATATCATTGTTATATGTTGCCCAGCATCTCTCCCGGTGGTCAGAAAAAAAAACTGATTGCTGGTTTTATTTTTTTTTGTAAAGCGTAAAAGAATGTACGTGTCCATATGACTGTGTATCTACACAGTTTTGAACCAAGTCTGTAAAGTTCAATTATCAATGGTTCTGGTATATTTTATAAGAAGTTCTTCTATTTTTCATAACAGAAAGTTCAACACATGATAGCATAGTTGTCTGTTGACATTCACATTTATAGAAGACATGTGTACTGAAAATCTGACATCTTCCTCGAAGCCTTTTTTCTTTACCACACACATGTTTAATAATTTTGTAACTTTACAGTTTAAGTGCCCAAAAATACATTCAAAGCTATAATTTTGTATGAAACTACTATGCCGAAATAAACCTAAATACAGGAAAAATAATGGCATACACATTTGACATATTATTTCATCACATATAACCTTATGACACAGTGTTTCATTTAAAACACATTTTATACTGAATAAAAGTAAATACAATGCTTGTCGTATGACATGTTATATTTTCACATAATTAATCTGGTGTATTCAAATTATAATCAGAAAAATATTGTATACAAACTGGTTACCTTATTTTATTTATTTATTTGTTACTACTACTTGTATGATACGTCAACATATACAGGCTATGTCATCTCCTTTAATATATCATTACGTAATGCTCTCCCTCTTTACCCGATACGAGAATCAAAACAGGGTAGAAAAAAAAAGAAGGAAAAGAGAATAAAACCAGTTTTTGACCGTCCCCCATCCTCCCGAAACGAGGGGTTGGTCAAGCTACTAATCACTTTCTGCTGAGGTGAATTGGGCTGTGACAAAATTTTACGACTTCCAAAAGTATGTATTTATTATCATTTCATGCTTGTAATTACCTTATTAATTAGTATAATTTCTTGATATACTTTCTTCTTAACTAACTGTGCATGCCTGTATGTAATTTTTAACATAATCTATGCATAAACAGTGTATGTATTTGTATCATATCTAATGTAAACCTTCTGCTTTTTTTTATTATTTTGCAGGGGAAAATGGCGATTCTAGCATTTGAATTTTTCTGCCTCGTACTGCAACTGAAGCGAGCGTGCCTTTTATGCTGTCAGGTTCAAATCTAAACAAAATTGCCTTTCAGGATTTAAGAAAAAATGCATATAATTTTCTTTAACTGATTACATTGTATATTTTTAGACCTTTCTAACAAACACAAATTTTGATTCATGATATTGTTTACTATTAAAATGTAAACAACACGGAAATATGACTTCTACAGCCTCTCAAAATGCAAAATATGCATTACGCTGACCTTAAAAATGCACCTTCATTTAATACTATTAAATAGTGTTGTCAGAAAATGCCATTGACGAAGAAGAGAACAATTTTTTTTGTCTTTAATTATTATTTATTTAGCCAACAATTCTATCTTAAAAGATTGTTAAATTTTCATATTTATTTATTTATTTTATTTATTTATTTATTTATTTTTTTACTGAATGAAATAAAAATTTATTTATTCAAAATTTTATTTATCATTAACATTCCGTATGCGAATTCTACTGTCTAAACTTTAATGATATGTTTAAAAATAAAAGATAATAAATTATTATTATTAATCAAACATTAATAATTATTATTTAATTATAAAAAAATGTAATTAATACACTTGTATAATTTTAAAAATACAAAAGCAAATGATAATTACTACGTAAAATCGTATGTAGTAACCCATGAGTACTCGGCCGAACCAAAGAATTTCTGCCAGCAGAAAAGAATCTTTGTATACTCATAAATATCTACACCCAATTGTTACAGATTAAGTTTATAAAATAATTACTGTATGTACTAGAAAAAAAAAATTACATAAATTAATTTATTAAGCCATACTACATATTTTAATAAAAATAAGGCCAATATATATAAATATATTTATTTATTTATTTTGTTTCCTTATGTACAATTGGCCAAATTATATAAAAAAAATTTTTATGAACTCACACACTCAAATTTATCAATACGAGGTGGAACCCGCCGAATTTCGACGAAAGAAAATGTTTACAAAGGAACTGTTGCATCAAATTTATAATACATCAACAACAATAATTAGAATAAAAAATCCATCTTACACTTCTTAATTTAACTCTCCAAAGACATATTTTAACCTAAGATTAACAAAATACTTTTTCATAACCTTCAACTGTTAAAATTATTGAAAAATTAAACTTAATTCATATACGTCATCAGTAAAATATAATCAAGATAAGTAATTTTGATTAAGTTATTAATTGATGCTTGGTATTACGGAATGAAAAATCCGCAAAAAGGATTTCCCCTTGACATAATTATAGAATTTTTCTACCTTTACATCTAAACCAAATCAAGTCATTTTCCACGTTTCACATCCATATTAACCATTTAAAAACATTTTAATGCGTAATAGGTTATTAATAAATATATTTTCAAGCTTGAAGTCACGTTTGTCAATTATTACAACTTTTCATGTTAAAATTCCCACTCGTGATTTGAGGTCTTAATATAATCTCTGTACCTGCGCGTAAAAATTCCAGAAATTTATAACTTTTAGACGTATTCAAGGGGAAATATATCGTTTTATCAAATAAAGTTATCGTTTACTTTTAAATATGACGTCATTTTCAGTCGCTGAAATATTTTGCCTTTTGACTCAAACTCAATATCAGCGAAATGAAAAAATAGTGGAATATAACAGCATCATCAGGGAAATTGTGTCTTTTTTAAAGCGTAACGTCATTTTCTGTTCAAATTTTTAAAAATATATTTTTAATTGTAATGAGAAAATGGCATCAGTAAGAATATAATCAAAAAAGATAACTGATCACTTTTAATAGAAATGAAGTACTTCAGTTGCCACGATTAGAAAATTGGTATTAAAAACTATAAAAAAATTAATATCTCAAAAATAAATTGAGATACAGCTTTCAAACAAATTGCATTTAAAAGTGCTTTTTTTCTGCATACGACGGTGTAAACATTTAAAATGTGGGATGTTTAGAAGTTTAAAAATTTGCAGTAGCAAAAATTGCAAAAGCGAAATTTCATTTCAAATTTCAAAGTGTTGCCATTCGCAGAATGACGTATGCGTTACGCACAGATATGTTTTTCCTTTATAATAT
The DNA here is from genome assembly GCA_963932465.1 of Maratus speciosus. NCBI lineage: Eukaryota > Metazoa > Arthropoda > Arachnida > Araneae > Salticidae > Maratus > Maratus speciosus. The sequence continues at coordinate 435,338,674 of OZ010787.1, forward strand.
AGACTATGTATATTTATATGTGTTTAATTTAGAATTGCATTTAATTCTAAGGGAAAGAAAAGAGAAAAAGAATGCTTAAATTCTAACGTAACATAAATTTATAAAATATTTTATTAAAAAAAAAAAAACTAATTTCTAGCTGATTTCAGCAAGATGTCATTTAATATTTATATTAAATAATTTTGCTAAAACATTTTATTAATTATTAAATTCGCATATTTATATATATACAATAAAAATGTAATAGTCTTACATAAAATTTTACACTATAACAATGTTATTAATTAATTTAACTTGGATTTAAGCCTACTTTAATTCTAATTGAATACCGTTAATAAAAGTAAATTAGCTTATCAAGTTAAATATAATATAAACTATGTTTGTCTAATGTTAATTTTGCTGAAAATTCCATAAATTTTAACTGTAAATGCTAATTGCTATACCTTTTGTTATTTATTTTGAAAACAATACGAACTTATATTTTTATTTATTATTTTTTGAATTAAATCTAGGACCTATACACTGAGCTAGACACTCCATAAATGTGTAAAACCTAAAAATCAAAAGTTTTCCTAAATAAAACTCAAAAGGCTGCTTTTTACAATATAATATTACTAACTTTATTGTTTCTGAGCATAACATCTAGTAATTATACCATACTTAATTTTTTTTTTTTATTCCTTTTTCAGCCAAGAATCCCGAAGTGAATGACCAAGTGATGACCAACACCCTGATTTACCTTTGAATAAGTTTACTACAAATATTTTGTTGGTGTTGGTGCATACCCAGCCGTAGGCCAAAATTGCACCCTATACAGAAAGCCTTTGGTGAGAAAATTTTAATTTTTACTTCAATTAATTATTTGTGTATTTGTTTACTATAATTTTGTGTGCAATCATATTGAAATAACTTGCCTTGTCCATTGTCATATATATATATGTTTTTTTAAAAGCCAATGTGCTACACCAAAATCCTTTTTTTTTTTAATTATTTTTTTTATAACACTTTTGTTCATAAAACTTATCCCTGCTGTCTAAATTCTAGACTTTAGCATATAAGTTGTAATTGAACTACCGGAATAAATCTTAGCACTTTTTGTATATTTTATTATATTTAGGCTTATAGCTGACCGCTATCCTAATATAGAGTGCACTAATAATTTATTCCTTGTCAACCATATATTTATATACGGAAAAAAAATATATATATGAGTATGCTATAAAGCTGTTCTAACTACCCTGAACCTAATAGCTTACACCTACTCATTTTAAAGAGTAATTCTGAAATTCTGTCATCTAAATTGTAAGGTTATTAACAAAGGCTACCCTTATAGAAGACAGAAAAAAATTCTCTCTCTCTTTTTTTTTTTTTTTTTTTTTTTTTTTTTAACTTTTGAAAATTACTCCAACATTATTCACTATTAAATTAATTAAGTTTTAATGTTAATTGGCTTTGTTAAGATTTTATATTTTCTAATTCATATTCGAAAAGAAAAAAAAATATATATAACTTTTGCCTGGAGAGAAATATTTCACTGCTCCAGTGAAGTTTTGTGAAGCACATTTCATAATTTTATAAGTATGTTTTCGGGTGCGCCCTGCACATTTGCTCAATATTGTAACCCTGAGACAAATTGGCGTTCCCATGTTCCTATCCTTTCTTATTATTATTTTGAATTTTAAAAAGGCAAGTTATTAATTTTGTTTCAATTTTTTTACCTAAAAGAGAAAAATTTATTTTTAAATTTTGAAAATTTTTAAATTTTGAAATTCGATTAATTATGTATATTGTTTTATTTTTAATACAATTCATATCCCATGGATAATACTGGGGAGGTGGGAAATGGTAATGATCTTGTATAACATCCCCGTATAAGTTTGTTTATGGTGTATAACCATATAACGACATATTTTTATCATCGTAATCCCTTTGATACTTTAAATATGGGTCTACATTCTCAGAATATTTATTATTTTTTTTATAATACTTTTCAGTAACTTTGTCACCCTTTTGACTCGTATTTTTGTTTAATTCAAACCAACAATTTTCAGTTGAGTGCGATTTTCTCTGACAAATGCCACATTTATTTTTGTAATTTTTATCACCCTTAATTTTTTTCTGAGACCCCTGTAAATTCGTAATTTCCGCCTCTGTATGACCTGTTGCATATTTCGGAGCGTACAGCTGATCTATATGTCGTTTGATCGGCTCTATTGATTTATCTGGAACATATTGTAATAAATAATTAAAGTTTCTAAACTTTTTAGTAACTTCGTAGGGTCCTTGAAATTTTGGCTCTGGTTTTCCAATACATTTTAAATATACTGTTTGACCCAAATTTAAATCCTTTACTTTTTCGTATGCCTCTTTGAAGGACCTGGGCGCCTTTTTACGAACATCTAGTGCAATATCCTGTCTAATTGCATTTAAAATATTCGACATTTTTAAGATTTCGATAAAATTCTCTTCCTTATTATCTACATTTTCGCCTGCACTTTCGATATAAGATTTTACACCCTTTTTAAACTCCAAAATGAAATCCTCTATCGTTTGACTTGCGGCCTGTTTTAAATTTAGGAAATTGCTCTGAGCATTAAGGAAGCTTAGTTTTGTACCAAATAACTCCACCAAATTATTTTCAAATAAATTATAATTGGTCTCGTTATATTTTTCAATCTGTTTACTTAAAATATGTTTTGCGTCCCCAGTAATTTTAGCCTTTAAAATTAATAATTTAGTTTCTTCCTGTATATCTTTCGAATTAAAAATATTATCAAATTCATCTAAGAAAAATATAATGTTTTTGTTCTTTTTATTGTCAAATGGTGACACTAACTTAATACGTGTATCTATATCCAGCGTCTGAGTCATTTTTAACAAATATTAGTAATCAATGTATACTTTTTCAAAATATCAATTCAAAATAGATCCTATACCTCTTAAAAGAATATTTTGCATCTCATACTATTTTCTCTATATTACAACATATGTATGAAAATATTCTAAATTGCATAAATACATAAAAACAACAGCACTAAAATTTAAAAGAATTTCTTAGGAGATGAAGTTGTTTTGTAGATTATTCTTTTACACACATAAAAACCCCTAAAATATTTATAGTACACGTATATATAAAAAACAACATAATTTCATTTTACAGAAGAATATCTGTCTTTTTCTACAGAAACAACAATCTTATTTTATATATATATATATATATATAAATATTGTACTACTACTTCGTAGTACGACTCATAAATTTTCTTTTGTATCACCTTGATACAATTTCAAAAATCATGATCTATTGACCTTTCAATCATTTTTATACCAGTCATATTATAAAATTTTACTCATTATTCTTATTATTATTATTTATACAGTATATAAAAAAAAACATTTTATTTTTACAAATGTGTCATCCGTGATGTGAATGCCATTATTTCTCAATGGTAACTGAGATCCAACCAAAAGAGAAAAGAGAGAAAAAAAAATTGTAATTCCTAAATTTACCTATTATAAATCCCAGAATTATTTTTTTTTCATTTCTTTTCTTTTCTTTTCTTTTTTTTTTCTTTTTTTTTTTATTGCTAACATATATTATTCATTTTATTTATTTAAATTATTATATGTGTGTCATTATTGTTACAATAATAAAATTAATTTTAATAAAATTTTAATCAATTAAACTTACATACCTACGATATCTTTAAAATTGTGACATTAAAATAATACTTAAATTTATTTTCCTTTATTATTATTATTATTATTATTATTATTATTTCTAATGACCTCAGATGAACGTTTCTGAGTCATAGCACCATTTTACTTTAATGGGGGGGGGGATGCTGGACAGATAATTACACTTGTTTATTTCCCATTTAATTTACATCCAAAATTGTTAATTGGTCCAAATCATCCAAGCAACCTCATAGTAAATTGGTATATAATTTTATATACCTTAGACAAATTCAAATAACATAAGTGATCGTAATTACATAATTCTAGTAGAAGAGCAACGCGTATAATTAATAAAATTAAATTATAATCCGCGTCAAAATGTAATTATTAAATTTAATTAATTACGAATAAAATTAAGAGTTTGCGTTGTGAATTATTTAGACGAACTCTTCCACTTATGAATTAAACTAAAATTTAAGCTGTAAAAATAAATTGACACACCTTAAACATTATCAATTAAATTATTACAGAAACTTTTTAAAACTTGATTAAACGTTTTATTTACATTGAACACAACTATATACAGAAACACATAATATTAATTCAAAAAAATAAGAAAGCAACACTTTTGTTTGCTGCTCATTATTTTATGTATATTTAATCCTTAAAAAAAAGACAATGTTTTCATTTACTCTTATTATTACATATTTTTCTTTTTGCAATAAAAAGAATAATTATCTTTCATTTTTAAATTACCTTAATTATATTTAATTATTGGTCTTGTTGGATCTCAGATTGCTCTCTACCATAAAATATCAGAAAAGGGTATTTATAATTTCTCATATGATTTCAAGTGGTAAAAGAAAAAGTTTAAGGTAGTACCTTATTTCATATACGGGATGATGGCCTTTATTCATCAAATTCAGAGTTGTCGCGTTGCTAAGGATCATATCCATATGTCATCAGGAATCCGCTTCTTATCAGAGCGGCGATATCGGGATGGCAGGATGCATAGCTACGGACCTCGGTAGAACAATCCACTTTATTTTAACATCAGGAAGACATCCTCAATTAGGCTTGCTTAGGCTCACTCCGATATGTCAATCTCGCCTGGGCATTAGTAGGGCTTTCTGGATTCATTGCACGGGCTTTCAGGAGAGCTCCTGCGTCCTCGACATCTTTTTCAGACTCCCTTTTTCAAACCTTTTTCTTCTGGCACACCAACTCTTGCAGTGGGTGGAACTATTTGTCTAGTCCACCCTTATTGGATGTGAGAAGATTTTGCATTATCCTTCGATAGGCCTATTAGCTAACAGGCTGCAAATGTCCCCTTACATATAGTTTAATATTATTATATGCCTTTAATTTTGGGTGGTCTGAAAAGACATAAATTTATCCCAACACTTTTATTAAGGCCATAAATTTATTCCAACATTTTTATTATTTTACGATTTCTAATTATACACCACTTTCCACTGGCTTGTCATAAAACGACACCATGGCGTCTGGCTATTCTTTTTATCTGAGATCCGAACTACATTCAACATTATACATTCATTTTACAATACAACAATTTTTTTAAAAAATATATATATATTTAATATTTAAAATCAACTTAATAATTTTTGTATGAACTTACACTCCTATTTTACTTAAATATATTAACATTATAATTTTACACTCATAATTATATTTTATAAAAAAATATTTATACAAACAGAAATAACAAATTACGCAATTTTACTTTGATTTAACCAACATGGTGCGGGAACATATCATTGTTATATGTTGCCCAGCATATGGCAGGCTTGACCCACTTTGTTTTATATTGCAATATCTGTGAAGAGAAATAAAATGAATTAAAAAAAAGCAAAATAACATTATACTACATGACTTAATTATTATTTTAAAAAAATATTTTATAAATTAATTTCTTAAGCAAATCTGTTAAGACGCAATCGCAAGTCAGAGGAGAAAGATGTTGTTTTAAACAGGATTTTGTCTGAGCAGGTATAATTGTACAGCAAGGAAAATGAAATTTTAACATTTAGGGCAGTATTCTGTGACAGACAGGTTACGTTTTCATAGTGTTTCATGTTATTATGTCCAGATTTTGGAGCCACTGTCCCCCTATATTATCTCCTTATTTTATTTTTGTGACACTGGATTTGACAACACTAGCTGTCACATAGTTTGGCTTCATCTCACTGTATTCACCCTGGTAAATTGTTTCTACAACCTTCCTAAATTTTAGATCGATGCTATGTTCTTTTGCAACCGCATGAGCACTTAACATATCATTAACATTATTTATACCTTTAAGGGCAAAGTACTTTCAGTACTAAAATGTTGAAACAAATAACTGTCACCGGAATTCATGAAGAAATTTATTTGGAAATAAGTAAAAGGTTATATTTCACATACATATTAAATGAAAAGATTTTAGCAAAGTTCTTGGGTCACTGTGATATTTCGTAATTAAAATTAAATGGTTTTATAAAAATACCACTGCCCCTCAAAGGGTTAAGACTGCTGCTTTAATCCTTTCTAGTCCTTTCCAGTCTTTCCTACTGTTTCTATTTACCTATTGTAAGTAATATTTAAATGGAAAAAAAATCCTATCAACTTTCCTATTTTCTAGCAATTGTTCGCATTTTTTTATTGTCAGTTTTAAACATGTTCTTTTCCATCCCACCATTTTACTGAAGCTTTACAGAATAAATTTACATTATTTTATGTATATACCATTAAATTTTCATTATGCACAGTGTAATAGAAAGATTTCCAAAACTGCTTAATTAAGGGAGCATTGAGCATCTGTTCAAACCCTCCCTCACATTGACTGGGTCAAGCCTGCCTACATAGACATTTTCTAAAGAATACCACATTGTTATGTTTAGCCTAACTTACTGTACAGTCTTTATCCCTGGAATGAAAACTCGATATTTCTGTATTACTTTGAAACCTACTTACTTAAATTTCTATGATATAATTTATTTGAAAAAAGCTTACAAAATATTTCTAAAGAACACAAATTTTAGGTTGAAAACGCCTCACAATTGATTTTTTCCAACCCTATTTCGATTATTCCTATGAAAGGAAGACTGTTGTTTGAGCATTCCAGTAGCTTTGGTCGACACCTATCGATAAAACTCTGAAATTCTTTTAAATATGAAAATTGATGGGTGGGTCATGCCTCCCGCATGGTCAACCGTCCCTAGTCTCCCCTATAACCCCGTCAAAAATGACCAAAGTCATAATAATAATAATAATAATAATAATAATAATAATAATATTCATTTTATTTATATTGAATGAAATTTTAAAATTACATAAATGAAGCTTTAAAAATTGATCTCGAATAACATAATTACGTCTGCAATTTTTTTTTCTCGTATAAGAAACTCTAATTTCAATCGGTATCGAAAATTTTCATTTATATTGATTGCCGAAAGATGGCGCCAAAGCAAAGTTTAAAACTAGATGGGTTTTTCTGTAAAACGCAGGCCGAGAGTGCTAGTGTACCGAATACAGCTTGTACCTTCGGTTAATTAACACTCCATTTTACAAAACATTGTGAGTTGACATGAAAAAGTGTAAAACGCATTTCAAATTTTTTAAAGGCTTTACTATGCTTTTACAAATATTTTAATAACAGAATCAGCTGTTAACCTGTATTTTTTTTTCCTTATGAAACACTGTAAGATATCATTTTTTTTTTTTTAGATTTCGAGTTTGTAGTTCTAAATTGCAACAGTCTTCGTTTGTTTATATCTTGCGCTCTTGTTATCCTTTGTTTACATGGAAATAGCTGGTTACCCGTTATTTTTAATTTAGAATTTAAAGCATTATAATTTGATAGTTTTTGAACGTTTTAGAGAAAATGACGAAGAATATATGTTATATAAAGCATATTATGTGTAACGTTTATTTCTATACGTTAAAGAGTCGGCAAACTTACGGTTTCTTGAATATTTATGCCTAACATGGCCGCGATAATTGCTTTTCTGGAGGATGGGTTCCTCCCGGATTCATTACACTGAGTTTTATTATATAGAGATGGTAACCTGCGCCTTTATTATTCGCGGTTTTTCCATGGAACTATTAATAAAGAGGAAATGACATATCCTTAAAATAGTGAAGCTTCAACTGTAACCGCTTCCTCAGGGGTTGATTACTGCCGGCGGAACCTACCACAAGTAAATTCACATAGAAATTTTCTCCTTATTTAAACGCTTTATTATTGTAAAATTTCAGTCATAAAAAATGGCAGAAACAGATTTTCATTTTTACTGGTACAGCTTTACTTTGGCGGTAGTCAGACTCTGCGTTTCCGCCATATTCTGACTACCAGGGAAACAAACTGACAGTTTTACAAGGCAAACTGACACCAGTAAAAACAAATAGAAATTTTTACATTTTATAAAAAGTATTTCCATGAATAAGACGCTTAAATAAGACTAAATTTTCTATTCAATTTTACTGGTGGGAAGTTTGTCCCGGTAACAATAAGAAACTGCAGATCCGATTTTTAAAAAAGCATCCGCCATCTTGTGACAACCTCCTCAGTTACTTCAGACGCAACTGGTAGACAGTACACTGTATGTCTCCTCCTCTTTATTCATAACTCCATTGGTTTTTCCGCACTAGTCAATTCCGGGTCAAATTATTTTGATTGGTAATACGTGAAAGTGTCTGTTGCCATTAGAATTTACTAACAAAATGATTTGAAAATATATAAATGGTTTTCCTCATGTTCATTATAAAGAGAAAATTTTATTAAAAATTTCTACATGGCATTTGAGAAGTTGTAATTAAGATTAAAGTGTATATTTAACACTAGAACGCCCAGAAATTTTACTCAAGTTTCATAAAAATCCGGCGCCCTAGTGCTAATATACTACTACGTTTCAAAAGCTTAAAAAGTATACTACTTGGACAGAAAACTAGTGACAATTCGTCCTCTTGCACTCATATTCGTTATCTATTAAATAGACAGAATAAGCAAATCCCCATTATAAAAAAACAATGTAAACTAAATCCACGCTTATACAGTGTTCCTACGACTCAAAGGATTTGAAAACAAGTTTACTCAAAAAATTTAAAAAAAGGTTTATTTGGAGAAGGAATTTTGAGTTTAAATATAGTAATCATTAACTAGAAAAAAAAAAACTGATATAGAAATCCCCTGAGGGCATGGATAAAACTTTGTTTTATCCATTGAACTAATAATAAAGAGAGACTGGCATATCCTTAACCCTTAAATGCGCGACTTTTTATTTTGTTTCGAGAAAACTATATATGATTCTCTGAAAGGTTTATTACACAGGTAAAATAATGAAAAAAAAATCAGAGATACATTTTTCATATAATACGTCAATCATTTCGTCTGTGGCAAACCTGCAATACAAGTAAAAACTACTATCGTGTCGCTGTTTTACGCTAAATTATTGCAAATTAGGAAATATTTTAATAAGTATGTCCCCAAATAAACTTACTTTATAGCATTATTTATTTTAATACTTCAACCCTTTAACCCTAGATCTACCGGGAATTTTATTCAAGTTTTAATAAAACGTTCTACACCAGAATTTTTATTTAAAACTATTTAACTTGTTTATTTACCTTATTTTTGTCAGGTTTATATACTTAGTTTATTTTAAAGAAATTTCTGGTTTGAATGAATATTTTGTATGTACCTGTCGGGTCCAATGGACCCGTCTGGTAGACGGAGGGTTAATATTCATGATAGAATATGTTCTAGAAATTGCGTAGTCCAGAGAATCTGACTTCACACCAGAAAGATTCAATGGTTAATTTCGCTTTATTTAAATACGGAAAGTCTGTTATTATTTAAAGCAAATATTGCTATTTTAATTTTCTGGTGTGTATTAGATACATACGAATTAAAAAATCTATTAAATTCAAAACACTTTTATTTGCATATATGCAAAGCTCCGCGCTAAAGGCAGTGTTGCCAGATTGGGGACTTTTTAAATTCAGATTATTTGACTGTCACCACTTTTTAAAAATAGCATAATTAGCCTTATTTTTTATAATTTTTAATATATTTTTAAATAGGCCGGATATTTCTATTTCAAAAAAGCGGTGACAATCACCAATCTGGGGATACTGACTAAAGGGTTAAAATAGCGAAGCTTCAACTGTAATCGCTTTCGCAGTGGTTGATTACCGCCGGTGGAATTTTCTACCAAGTAAATTTATATAGAAATTTTCTGATTATTTAAACGCATTACGAATGCAAAATTTCAGCCATAAATAATGGCAAAAACAGATTTTCATTTTTACTGGTGGAAGTTTATTTTCGCGGAAGTCAGGCCTTACGTTTTCGCCATATTGTGGCAGCCAATCAAACAAACTGACTGTTTCACAAGACAAACTGACACCCTTAAAAGCAAATAGAAAATTTTACCATATTTGTGAGAAAATATGTCCATGAATAAGACGCTTAAATAAGACGTAATTCTCTATTCAATTTTACTGGTGGGAAGTTTGCCCCTGAGGCAATCTAAAACAGTAGATCCGATTTAAAAGAACCAGCCGCCATCTTGTGACATACCCCTTAGTAACTTCACTCGCAACTGGTAGACAGTACACGATATATCTCCTGCTATTTATTCATAACTCGGATATTTTCCCATTGTGCTTGGAGACATCCACAAAAATTTAAGGGGCTTATCCGCCCTTATCCGCTTGAAGAGTGGTGGTTCATTTTTCGACCACTTAATTTTAATCCCTAAATGCCACTTTCGTACTAGTGTTTTGGAATGAAAAATTTCCTTTCATTAAGAAAGTGAAGAATGAAGTTAAGTTAAGCATTGAGAATATGAGATCTGGATGTCTGACTTAAAACAAAATGGAATAAAAAGATTACTCTCATGTCAACGTCTATGGCTGCTATCTCTCCTAAAGGCATATAGTACGATTTCTAATGACGCAGTATGTGTTTTGGCGGGTGCTCCACCGCTAGACACTGAACTGAATTTGTCTTCTAAGCATTATAATATTATTTATGGAAATGACGCAATCTTAATTGACAATATTGGTTTTAAAGTTGAAGATTTTAAGAATAGATTAAAGAAATATAATTATCCTTACTTTATTGAAAACTTAAATATAAAATTTGTTAAGCCAGTGGTTGATACCGTACCAGTGGTGAATCATCCGATACTGTATACTGATGGTTCTCGAATAATGAACAGTTCAGGATCTGCATTTACGGTTTGGTATAAGGATTTTTTAATGCTAAACATGAGATTAAATCTACATGACTATAATTCAGTTTTTCAAGATGAATTGGCAACGATAGACGGGGCATCCAATTGGTGCATTGGTTCGCCACATGATTAAATTCATATGTATACTGACAGCTTGTCATAAATTTACGTTCTTCAGCGCTTATTTCCATCAAACGTTCAGCTTTTTAATATCTTCAATTCTTTACACCAGTTACATAATAAAGTCATACATTTTGGCTGGATAAAATCGCATGTTGGAAAATTAAGAAATGAAAGAGCGGACATGTTGGCAAAATCAGTTATTATAAATGATCTTTATGACAAAGTTCTACGCATTACTGCACCAAGCTCTAAATTAAAACGATATTTTAACACATTACCCACTGGTGTTGGGTTGACGCAAATGTCAAAATAATTGCTCATGCTTAAATTATTAACTTTGCCACCACTTTTTTTGTATTTTAAAAAAGGCCTTACTTATTGGCAGAAAATTTGCTATTTTAATAAAGCGAAAATTACCTTTCTAAAATTCAGGTGGCGAATGACTTTCTTCATGCATAGCTGCCAACTTGTACTTATTTTTGTACCGCTAAAATTTAACAGAAATTTCTGCCTTACTTAATTATCAATATTCACTGCAATTCCGTGATTGAACTAGGAAAAATTTTCTATTAAATTTTAGTGGTAGCAAAAATCCGTACAAGTTGGCAGCTATGTTCAAGAAATTTGAAAATGCTTACTTTATCCCCTCGAGGGGTGGTGGAATATATCACCTACGATTAATGAGGATCTACACCAGAAAAACTTTGCAATTTTTTTCTTGTCTAACTTTAGTGGAAAAAAGTCGTAAAATTGCTTTTCCTTATTTTGCAATAAAAAATTTTAAAGATTCTGGTGTGAATTCGACTTTACAGTAATGCAAGTACTTGCCTCTTAAAGGGTTATAGTTTTGGCGATTAATCGGATAAAACTTTTCTACATGATCAATGACAGACTTCTTGGCAAAATTCGGACACGAGAAGAGATACTTATGCGATATTAAAGACAGTTGATGATTTATTTCTGTGTGGATCCTAGGTGATAGGTTATTTTCTTTATTCACATGGACCATTTCCACAGTATCTGTTTTAAATAGGAAGGATCACAAATAACAGGTGCAACTGCAGTGGAGTAGGAAGTATACAGCATTATTTGTTTAGACATTGTTCGTTCGTGTCTTGTACATTTAAATTCAACAGGAATTGTACACTGAGATGGAACATTCGAAACATTATCCTCAACCGTTCAAACTACAGAAAATTGTGTGCTATGTACAAAGCACTTAACACGTTCACTGCCGCAAAAAGTAAGAATTTTGAAATTTCTTCTTGAAAGTCGTTTGCCACCACAAATTCTGAAAGGTAAATTTCGTTTTACTAATACACGAAATTTCTGCCAATAAACAAGGCAATTTTTTTTTATTTTAAAATAATGCTGAGAAAGTAATAATAATAAATTAAAGCCATGGATATTAACCCCTTGAGGGGCAAGTGATTGCGTTCCCGTAATGTTGAACTCACACCGGAATCTCTGAAAAATTCTATTTCAAAATAAGTAAAAGCAATTTTACGGCTGTTTTTCCCACAAAAGTTAGAAAAGTAAAATTTAATAAAATTTTTCAAGTGTAAAACTTTATTAATCGTAGGTGGTATATAATATATACCGCCGACCCCTCAAGGGGTTAAACCTACGAGTATACTCGTAGCGTGACAGTCAACGTGTTGATAAGGAATATTCATTTATTATGAGTAAATTTTAACAGTTTTACTTTTTTAACTATTTGCTTCCTAACATACTAGAAATATTTATCAGTGGTTTACTACGGACATTTTTTTTGTCACTGCATTATATTCGAGCTCAAAGTTGTACCTTGTATATACTTACCAACTTTCCCTCAAACTTCCGTAAAATGTGAGTTAAATTGACCCAGGTTAAACACGTTTTGAACGAGAAATTTACTAAAGAAATTAATTCAAATAGATTTCATAGAGAAACATGATTTTAAGTATATAATGATACATCAAATAAATTTTCTGGTTAGTATCACGTGTAACCTGGGTCAACTTAACTCACATTTTACGGAAGTTTAGTTGAATGTTGGCAAGAGTGCTTGTACAGTAACTCTACTTTTGTCTGACATATCTTTTAACCGTGACATTCTCTTGAAGAATGAATTTTATGGTGTTCTTTTTTTAAGTTATTTTTTCCTTTAACGGGGTTCGTACGGATCCTTGAATTTCCAGACTGAGAAATTATTCGGTACCAGTATTTTCTTATAGAAATTTCTCCTTAAATAAGGCAAAATGTTTCACGTTTAAACTAGATTTATTTTTCTATGAAATAATACTGGTATTTGGCCTTGAAAATAACGGTACCCGTCATTACCGTCTCAATACTCATGGCCTCCGGACTGATTTCATTCGAGCCGTGGATCTTCCATGCGTTAATACGGATTAGGTTCCCTTAGAAAGACCCCCACGGAGGGCACTCCCCCCGGGCCTATATCCCTCGTGTAGATAATTGGCCGTCAAAAATCAACCCAACCCAACCCGGACTGATTTCGCGACGTACCAAATGAAGATTAACCCCTTGAAAGGCAAGCAATTGCGTTTGTGTAATGCTTAATTCCCAACGGAAATTTAGAAAAATTTTATTTCAAAATAAGGAAAAGCAATTTTACGACTTTTCTCCACTAAAGTCGGACAACTAAAATTTCCTAAAATTTTTCTGGTGCAAACACTGATTAATCGTATGTGGTATATAATATATAGCACCGCCCCTTAATCCCTTGAGGGCCGTACGAACTCTGTTTAATAAACTTTTATGAACTTTTTTTTCAAACATTGAACTTATGTGAACATTGAATACTGAACTTTAATGAACTTGTGGTTTACTTGTGGTTACAAAGATTTTCTAGTGTTGTTCATCCTGTCAATACTTTTTCCCGAATTACGAGCAAAAATCTTTGTAACCACACATTGTCGGTTCTTTAGATTTTCAGTCACTTCGTAACTTGCGGAACGTCTGCGTACGGTTGCATGCGATGGAATTTTCTGTTACTGTTTTAATTTCGGCAGCTCGCATTACAGGGCTGCCACGGGCACTATTTTTTAATTCTTTCTCGCACCATTTTTATAAAACAGAATTTTTTCGGATATACTGTGACAACATCTGCAAGAGAAATGTACAACAAAATGTTTCTCTTAAAATAGCTGTGCCAATAAAATATAAAAATAGTCACCTTTGGCAGCCCTGCATTTTGCAAATTTTTAAGTTTTGACCCGGCCACCTGTCATTATTCAAACTCAATAGCCAATATGCGAGGTGGCAAATTACTTAGCTCAATGAGACGAATCGAATGAGGTATAAAAATCAAAATTCGCCGTCACGGACTAAAGTACCTTTACTTGTTAGAGCTGAAGGACGTTTAAGAATTAAAAGGGTCATCACACTGTCATATGTTCTCTGTTTACAGTGTTCCTTAACTAGTGTTTCCATGTGTCCTATGTAAATCAGAGCTCCAAATGTTCTTTACACCACTAATTTCTTACAGTTTATTTTTAACACTGTAATGCCCATAGTAAAATGCGTTCCAAAAATTCCGTCATTCAGAGATTCCGAATTATTACAAGAAAATCTAAATAATAAATTTTGCTTTATTTACTAACGAAATGTCTGTTATTAACCCTTTCCGAGGCGGTGTCCTTTAAAAAGGACACCTAATTTTAATTCCAAAACTGATAGACGGCACCAAGACTATTTAACTAAAATTTTCCTATTATAATGTACATGAAAATAAGCAATTTCATATTTTTTAATAAATTCATTTATAAATTGCGGTATCAGTCCATTATTTTATCAGTTTATATACAGAATTACTCCGCGCTGGTAAGGGTTAAAGGAATCATACATTATTATTTCAACACTAGAACTAACGTGAGCCGTCATTTTGACGGCTACCATATGAATGTGATTCGGTTCAAACCAGAAATTTGATTATGAAATAGGTTTAAAAGATACAAAGAAGTAAAACGTATAATAATGATGTTAAACTGTTTTAAATCAAAATTCTGGTGTGAAATATTTTTATAAAACTTGACTAAAATTTCCGGTAGTTCTTGTGTTACGTTTCTGGTATGATGGTTTAAGCCATCAAAAAGTACCTATTTTTTTATTACAGAAATTGAATAATTATCAGATTTCTAAATAAAATACGCAATTAGTTTTTTTTTAAGTCGAAAAAAAAAAGATGTTATAGAACAAATTCACGTTTGTGGAAAAGCCATCATGCGAGAATTATGTTGTATTTTTAATATTTGTTTTACACCATACAAATTAATGCGAAAAAGACCCTTATTTTTTTCACATCATAGATTTTTATTCATCATCATCAAACAAATTTTGTGAAGTAAAATTTGAAATAATGTAATGTACATTACATTTTTATTATTGACAATTTTTTTTAGCGTGATATATTTCGAAACGTGCAGTAGAAAGTCTAACATTGCAATCAGTGCCAAAACCCAAACACAAACGCTAATATTCAAAGACTTCACACCGAAATGTCAGTTAAATGTGTCTGGTTTCAGAAGTTTTTTCCAGTAATAAATCACCATCCCGGAAATATGACGGGCACGAGAAATAATGAACGACACCACGGACCGTGATATTGACGGGAGCGAGAATTAAGGGGTTAAAATGAAATTTGTTAAAAAAAATAAGGAAGTCTGGGTTTAAGCGCATAAAAAACGATTTCATGGAAATAAATATGTAGATTGTCATAAATCACAGAAAGCTAAGAAGATGATCGAAAATTATTAAACGACACGAAAAGCTTTCAAAAAATTTTTGAGTTACTGACTTATTTATATTACAGTATTATTTGTAAATTAAAAAAAAAATGTTCATTGTTTCAAACTTGTAATATGCAAGTAAAAATAGAAGAGAAATCATCCTATAGATATAGCTCCACATTTCAAATAGCAAGTAATAGCTACAAAGAATTTGATATTTTCAGAAAAAAAAAAAAATTGTGAAAAATCTGATATTCTTGAAATTAACCGACGTATAATTTTTGCAGTGTGATGCATGGGTAAAAGCCCTTACACACACTTATAAATTTTTTTTAATATAATTTGTTTATAAAATCCCATGCAGGAGAGAATCATACGCGGATGAAAATCCCATGAATGTTAATGTGCTGCAATATATTCTACAACTGGTAGAAGTTTATGCATTCCCAAAAAAATGCTATTAACGCGTTCACTGCCAAACCTATAAAGTAAAAATTTTTTAATTTCTTCTTGAAAGTCGTTTGCCACCGCAAATTCAGAGAGGTAAAATTCGCTTTACTAATACAGCGAAATTTCTGAAAATAAATGAGGCATTTTTTTTTAATTCTAAAATAATAGTGACAAAGTAATTAATAAATTAAAAGCACGAATATTAAAGCTACGAGTATACTCTTAGCTTGGCAGCGAACGTGTTAATAATTCGTGTTTTCAATGAAATAAACTGAATTGACATAAATATATTCTAGTCCTATTTTTTTAATCAAAAGCATAATTTTAACACTAGAACCGCGGTTACAGATCATTTTGACCAGAACCGCTGCCATCGAAATACTCAAGGCCAGAGGACACAAGTGGATGTCATCACTAATCTACCGACATCTCACTATTTTTGGAATTCAAACCGGAAAATTTTGAATAGCAATTTTATTTTATGTTATTTGTGGAATATGTATCATTTTATAAAACTATAATAACTAATTAAACTTACTGGTGAGAATTTGGAATCCCCAATAAAAAGTCAGCCAGATGCGGCAACACTGGTATTGTGCATCTGGCTGAATTTTTACTTAGGGATTCCAAAACTAACCAGTAAGTTTAAATAGTTATCATTGTTTAATAAGATGACAGATATTCCATAAGTAAAATAAAAATGCTATTCAAAAATTTCCGGTGTGAATTCCAACACTAGTGAGAAGTCGGTAGATTAGTGATGCCGTCACAATTCATGTCCTCTGTCCTTGAGTAATTCAATGACAGCGCCCGAACCCAACGAATATATGTCGATTCGAGCCATAAAACTCTTTATAAAAAAGTTAAATATATGCTGCACAAAAAATCATTTATAGGAAGTTTTAAATACAGATTCTGATGTGAAATATTTTTATTAAACTAAAAATTTCCCGTGGTTCTAGTGTTAATTATGAAAAAATTAATAAATTCATATTAAAAAGATATGATTTCTGATGTACATGGATAGTTACATAAATAAAATGGTCACTGTCAAAAACATGGGTAGGTAGGGTAGGTTTACAGTTCATTCCAATTTTTAGTTTTCGAGATATAGCAAAACTTTATTTTGCTAATGTCTAAGGGGACCCTATTCTGCTACCATTCAAGCACATGTAAAAAAAATACGATACAGAAATTTTTAAGAATTTTTTCCTTAAATAAAATTTGAGAGATAAAATTTTCAGGGTTATAATTTTGAAATTTTATTTAATTTTAGAAATTTCAAATTCATACCATAAATTCTGAACAGTAATTTATTTACTTAAGTGCAAACATTTCGTGATTACCTAAATTAAAAGTTCTTCTCTTTGTATTTCCGCTATGAATTCAGAATTTTCAAATTAAAAAAAGACCTAACTGCATAGCTGCCAACATTTACGCTTTCTTCCTACCACTAAAATTTAATAGATATTTTACCCTTGTTTAATCCTGCGATTTCGACGACTAAATAAGACAATAATTACTGCAAAATTTTAGTGGTAAGAAAAAGCGTAAACCTTGGCAGCTATGCCAAACTGGGAATCCTAGCGAGCATTTCTTTGATTATTTTCTACATATATTGTCTATATAAGTTTACTGGCGTGATTCTGGAAGTTATTTCATAAAATCCTAATTTATGTTTTCCAAATTTGCGAATATGCCTTTAACCCCTTGAAGGGCAAGCAATTACGTTTGTGAAATGCTGAATTCCCACCGGAATCTTTGAAAAATTCTATTTCGAAATAAGTAAAGGCAATTTTACGGCTTTTTTTCGACCAAAGTTAGAAAAGTAAAATTTAATAAAATTTTTCTGGTGTAAAACTTCATTAATCGTAGGTGGTATATAATATATACCGGTGCTCCTCAAGCGGTTAATGCACTTTTTTATAACTTTATGATGATTTCATACAGCAGGGCTCCTAAATGGTCCGCCAACTGAATACCAATAAATTTTAACAGAAAATTTTATGGTAGGTTTGCGCTAGAATTAACTTTCAAAGGAGGTTTCGGGGCGGTTTGTAAGAAAAATCTAAAAAGAAAAATTTTCTAAAAAAATATTGGTATTCAGTTGGCGGACCATTTGGGAGCCCTGATATAGCAATGAAAGCTATGCCTTTTTCGTGGCCGCCTTGATCCAGTGAAAATCAATAACAGTGGAGTTATGAATAAAGAGGTGGAGACGTATAGTTTATTGTCTACCAGTTGCAAGTGAAGTAGCAGAGAAGGTTGTCGCAATATGGCGGCTGTTTTTTTAATCGGATCAACGGTTTCTGTTTCTCGCCAGGGCTTTCTACCAGTAAATTTGAATACAAAACATCTTAAAAGCCTTATTCATGGAAAATTTCTTTCACAAATATGGTAAAAAATTATATTTGTTTTTACTGGTGGCAGTTTGAGCTGGTATCGTAATCTTTCTCACTGACACTGACAGGATTTTGTCTAAGTTGTCACAATTTGGCAGAAACGTAGGTCCTGACTACCTCTGAAGTAAAATTCCACCAGTAAAAATTAATACCTGTTTTTGCCATTACTTATAACTGAAAATTTTGATTCATAAAGCGCTTATAAGCAGAAAATTTCAATTTAATTTTACTGGTGGTGATTTGCACCGGCGGTGATCAATCTTTGCGAAAGAGGTTCCAGTTGAAGATTTATTATTTTAAGGATATGTCAGTTCCTCCTTATTATTAGTTCCATGACCTAAATATAGTGTATAAAGTAGGTGTTGCCATTTAAAAACCAACTTTGGTGGTACTTTCAGTAGACGGTTGACCTTGATTTTCAACATTTGCATTCATATTATTAAAGAAGACGATATTTCCAGTCAAATAATATTACATTCGGTGCGATTTTATCGCAAGCGGACTGAGACTATAATTTTAATACTGATAGTATGACGAAAAGTACTGTTTTGGAAAACTGGTATTAACCCTTTCAGGGGTAAGTAGTTGTGTTTTAGTAATGTTGATTTCACACCGTAAATTTCGTAAAATTTCATTTTAAAATAATAAAAAAGCAATTTTGCAGCTTCTTTCCACCAAATTTGTAAAAGTAAAATTTAGTTAAATGTTTCTGGTGCGAAACTTGATTAAAATTAAGTGGAATATATTGTATCCTGCGTAATTTTTATGAAGATTCGCACCAGAAACTTTTATTTAAATTTTACTTTTTAAACCTTGGTGGAGAAAAGTTACAAAATTACTTTCCTCATTTTGAGGTAAGTTTTTTTGGAAAATTCCGGTGTGAGTTCAATATTACACAAACACAATTGCTTCCCCTGAAAGGGTAAAATTATTTGTTGTAATTTCTTCCGCGACAAAAGTCAAGCACTAATAATGGTATACTGAAAAATAAATAATGATTATATTTACAGTTACTTTAATAAATATGCGAAACATGCAAGTACTAATAAATGTTGTAATATATTTGTTATTTATTATATCTTTAGGATGATGAAATATGTCTTCTATTCAGTATTTCCCTTCAACTTAATGATATGAAATTAAATTCCTTTATGTTTTTGTGCATGGCTAATAGTAAAATTGTTTGAAATATTCCGTTACAAGCTTTACTTAAAGAATTATTAGAAATATGTCTGCCTGGAGCGGCGAATAAAATATTTGCTTTTGAAATAATATTTATCTTGTTTAAGAAATTAGAAATTTTAACGGTTGCCAGGGTGCAATTTTATTCAAATGAAAAATGAAAATTAAGTTATTGATGTAGTTCTTATTTTACAAGAGATGAAACTAAGTTGATTAATGTGCAAATAAATATTTGTTTTCCTTGAGTATTAAATTATTTATCACTTGAAGCAAAATAAGAAACATAAAATAAAGAAACATTTACAATACATCTTATGTTCTCATATAGTCAAATGATATTATTTTCTGTTTACTCATCATAATATTCACTTTTCAAAATTCAATACTATATTCATTATATATATGTTTAAGAACATAATAAAATACTATTATATTTCTTAAATTGTTATTCCATCAAGGTCTTTCAAGATCTGTTTTCATAAGTAAAAGCATTGTATTATAAATATTGTAACATGGCTATAGTGCAAGAAGCGTATAGGAGAATTTTCATTAAAATTTCATATGTTTCTTTATTTATTTCCAAATTTTTGTCATTGAATAATTTAAATATTTCTATTTTTAAATAGTGGTAGGCCGCTGATAACTGGTTATAGATTTTTAACTTAGACCTTTGAAAAATAAAATTTATTTGTATCTCGAAAACTAATTTTTGGAATGAGCAGTAAATTCATACACAGATTATTTGATGGAAATTTTAATAAAGAGGAACTGTATTAGAAAAGCCCTATGGGGGCGAAATTTTGAACTAATTGTGTTTTCGTTTCACCACTTAATTCTCGCTCCGTGACTTTCACGGACAGTGTAGGCTGTTATTTTTTATTAAGATTGTTTGATTCCTACCCGTTTTTTAAAACAGCGTAATTGGCATTATTCTCGCATCATTTAATCTACCATTAACCCCTTAATTCACGCTACCGTGATATTCACGGGCTGTGCCTTTTATTCAGTTTGTTTGATTCCAGCTAGTTTTATAAAATGGCGTAATTGGCTTTATTGCGGTATCATTTTACCCGTCATTAAAGAAGGTGAATATATCTTTTTAAAAAAATTGGTGCCAATAAACAATCTGAATTTTTAAACCGTAATTTAATGCGACCGCTAATGGGTTAATAAAGATATCCTTAACCCGTTTGGGACCATAGATGCACATATGCACCCTCAAAAAGTGCTTAAAACGCTTGACTTTGATACCAGAAAAAAAGAAAAGTAAAATCGATTTTATTTAATTACGACATTTTCGTGATTTTTAAAGTAAATTGAAATAATTTACAAAAAGCGGTGCCAAACGAATAAAATTCGTGTAAAAGATGCCGGCCCTGAACGGGTTAAAATAGCGAGCTTCAAATGTAACCACTTTTGCAAGGGCTCATTACCTCCGGTGGAAACTTCTACCAGTAAATTTATACAGAAATTTTCTCCGTATTTAAAGGCCTTATTAATGCAAAATTTCAATCACAAATAATGGCAGAAACAGATTTTCATTTTTTCTGATGGAAGTTCACTTTTGCAGTAGTCAGACCCTGTGTTTCCATCATGTTTTGAGAACCGGTGATACTGTTTTAACAGCCAAACTGACACCAGACAATTTTTGACCATATTTGTGAGAAAATATTTCCGTGATTAAGACTTATTAATAAGGCAAAATTTTCTATTCAATTTTACTAGTGGGAATTATTCCCCTGCGGTATTCAGAAACTGTAGATCCGATTTTAAAAAAAGGAGCCGCCATCTTGTGACATCCTCCTCCGTTTTTTCACACGCAACTGGTAGACTATACGCTATATGTCTCGTCCTCTTTATTCATAACTCCATTGAATATTTCGACGTTTCTGGTTGGTTTAAAAAGAATAACGTAAGTCATAATTGCTTTCATTATGAATTCATTAATAAATTTCATTAAAATGTGATTTTCAGTTCAAAAAAGAAACAAGTTGGAAATTGCTCGTCAAACGTGGCAAATGAGGTGCGTTCGTACTATAACTAGTTTTATAATTATTTTTTGCACCCCATATTGTACTGAATGTATAATTTTTTGCACTTCATAAAGCGCATAGTCTGATACATCATTAAAATGCACTTCCAACATTTTTTTCCCATTCCCCGTAATGTAACGGAACACTTTTGACTGTCCCTGTAATTAAACTATACATCCGATTTTCCTAAAATTTGAAATAGCTCAACAAAATTTTACAACAATTATATCTTTAAAATTTCAGACCATTCGGAAGGCTGTAATATCATTAAAATGCACTTGCAATAATTTTTCCCATTGGCCGTAATGTAAAGAAAAACTTTTGACTGTCCCTGTAATTAAACATACATCCGATTTTCCTAAAATTTGAAAGGGCTCGACAAAATTTTGCAACAGTTATATCTTTAAAATTTCAGATCATTCGGAAGGCTCTAATATCATTAAAATCCACTTGCAACAATTTTTCCCATTGGCCGTAATGTAAAGAAAAACTTTTGACTGTCCCTGTAATTAAACTATACATCCGATTTTTCTAAAATTTGAAAGGGCTCGACAAAATTTTGCAACAGTTATTCCTTTAAAATTTCAGATCATTCGGAAGGCTCTAATATCATTAAAATCCACTTGCAATAATTTTTCCCATTGGCCGTAATGTAAAGAAAAACTTTTGACTGTCCCTGTAATTAAACTATACATCCGATTTTCATAAAATTTGAAATGGCTCGACAAAATTTTGCAACAATCATATATTTGAAATTTCAGACCATTCGGTTGGGTAGTTTTTGCTCTGTTACATGCGGACAGACGGACGGACGGACAGACGGACAGACGGACGGACAGACGGACGGACGGACTGAACGACGACTATAGGTGCTACGTATTTATATAATTACGAACGCACCTAAAAAGTACCTGGAGTACAGCGGCGCGCAGTGAAACCAACACAGTAAAATCCTGGACATTGAATAAAATTCCATTTCTTTTTATGGAACAGATGTCATAAGTTCCCACGGCCGCCATCTTGGAATTTTTCTTGGCGTGAGAACCCCTTATAGTAAATATCGTAGTATATAGTAGTAAATATCGCCAAGCACCGGTTTATACGCATGTTTCGCTTAACGAAAATAAAATGTAAATAATAAAATTCGCTAAAGTGGCAATCAGTAATCTTGTATGAGTGCTTCGCGCACATTAACCGAAAAAACATCACTGCATTCAGCAGTTCTCCCGGTATAGCATTCTACAAATTCAGCAGTTCTCACTTTTTGCAATCTCAAAATGTAAAAAACTCTTAAAGCATCAAAATATGCATAAAAAACGAAACTCGATAAAGTGGCAATCAGTAATCTTGTATGAGTGCTTCGCGCACATTAACCGAAAAAAAACTTCACTGCATTGAGCAGTTCTCCCGGTGTAGCATTCTTAAAATTCAGCGGTTCTCGCTTTCTAGCATTCTCAAAATGTAAAAAAACTCTTAAATCAGCAAAATATACATAAAATTATCAACATACCTTAACAGATATCTGCTTTCTTGAGAGCTCCAGGACGAAATCTCTCTCATAACACCACCGACATTTTCTAAAATAAGCTTATGAGTACGCATTGAGACACAATAAACAAACCTACTTTTCTTCTCAAAATTTCCTCATATTTCTTAATTACTTCAGCAAAAGCGTTTAAACAGATTACAGAAACCATAGTCAGTCAAATACATCCAATAAATTTAACATAAAAATAAAAAAAAACAGGACGATACAACACGATATCAAAATACATCCACAAAATCCATCACTTCTCAGGTATTGCCAGAACACAACACGTCAGAATACACACGTCACACGGTGTTCCACATATCGAGGTTGCCATAGCTATAAACACCGTCAGTAATAACCTCGGAATAACCTCGGGTCTGACACTTAAACACATAAATTGGTTTCATCCTTAAATTTCAAAACTCATACATTAAATTAAATATTTTCATGTTTAAGGAAGATCTACCTATCGTAATATAGTAGCATCTATTTTCTAAAACACCATTTTCATACTTAAGAAGTATTTACTTTTCTGTGTGTCAAATCCGCAACACATGAAAATTATCTTTTTTAAAAAATGAAGGTGATGTTTCAGAAACCGATGTTGCAATATTACGATAGATACAATCAAGATAATCGTAAAATTACTTAATTTAAATTTTAGTATATACGACCTTTAAGTACAAAACTATTTTATGTGTAAAAGTATGAGGAATGCCACCAAGGATTCGGCAAGCTTTAGATGACTCAAAGCAGGAAAATGAGTTGGCTCATAAGGACTCCGTTCCTTCGGGAACAGAAGTTCTCACAAACTCGATCTTTTAAGTGTAAAGTTAGACTTAGTACCGCACTATCTGGCCCCACCAGTGGCTGAGAGGTTCTGCTCTCGAAGCTGGTAGACGGGAGGTGCTGGGTTCGATCCCAATCGCGCCCGTCGGCCTAATCGTTCGGAGTTTTCGTGGTTTTCTTCGAGCCATGGATTTCCATGCGTAAATACGGGTTAGGTTCCTTTAGAAAGACCCCCACGAAGGGCACTCCCCCCTCGGACCTATATCCCTAGTGTAGATAATCGGCCGTCAAAAATCAACCAACCAACCAACCAACCGCACTATCTATTATCGTTATCAGAATTAGATTACAAGTGAGTGAGAATTCCTTGATAAGTGTTTTATGCTGATTCATTTCTGTAACAAAATAATAATAATAAATAAACAACTACATACAGGATGCAAAAGAAAGTCCCTTTAACCTGAAAATACTTGAGAACGGAGCGAGCTGCAGCGATGCAAGTGAGGTAATGGCATAGTAAAGCGACTACGCTGGACCTGATGCAAACGACAGTAGCGCCCCCTAGTGGCGAAATTTGGAAGATAGACATTGCAAATCGAAAACGAAAACAGATAGAACAAAATTTCCAGTTAGAAAGTTTTAGAGCATCAATTAATTAGTACGAAACGACATTTGGTTTACATGGATAACATAAATATTCGCCTGCATACCCAAAAATGTCCGAAATCGATGCACTCCATTTTGTGTAAACGTTTCAATGGAATAGCCTGAAGTATGAAGAAATACGCACAATTTATGGTATAAATACGTACTTATCTCAATACATTTTGATAACATCACACACACAAACACACACAAAAAAAGACAAACTGCCTCACAGCGATAAGAAGTTAATATTGAGTATGTTCGAAAAGTTCGCCATTGCTCACTATAAACGTTTGTATTCGTGAGAGTATTTCTGCATTATTCCCAGCATGGAACGTCTATTACAAGCCTCTTCAATAGGACTACATAGATTTAACCCTGTCAAGGGCAGTGGCCAGACAGTCTAGCCACCTAATTTTAATTCACAAACGGATAAATGTCACCAACAATATTTTAATAAAATTTTGCTTTTGTAATGAAAGTGTTAATTAGCGTGTTTTTATTTTTTAAGATATTCGTTTGAATATTCAGGTGTTAGTCAATTATTTCATCAGTTTACGAATTTTGAAATAGGCGATTACGAACAGAACACTTCTGCCCCTGAAAGGGTTAATCTAAAATTTTAAACGCATTAGAAATAAAATTTTTACAGACATTACAGCACAGTACAACGTCACAATCTGCAATTGTGCACTGCTACATTTCCGGAATATGACTATGCAAAGTAAATCGTCGCTCATCGATTTCGGACATTTATGGGTATACAGGCGACGATTTATCTTATCCGTGTAAACCGAATGTCGTTTCGTACTAATTAATGGATGCTCTAAAACTTTCTAACTGGAAATTTTGCTCTATCTCTTTTTGTTTTCTATTTGCAACGGCTATTTTCCAAATTTCGCCACTAGGGGCGCTGCTGTCGTTTGCATTAGATCAGACGCAGTCACTTTACTATACCGTTACCTCACTTGCATAGCTGTAGCTCTCTCCGTTCGCAAGTATTTTCAGGTTAAAGGGACTTTCCTTTGCACCCTCTATATGTTTATAAGGGTCTTTAGTTTTTTAAGTACGTTGTTATACCCGTACCCTATAGTAATCGCTTTATTTAACCCTCTGTCTACCAGAAGGGTCCAATGGACCCGACATGTACATTCAAAATATTTATTCAAACCAGAAATTTCTTCAAAACAAACTAAATGTATAAATCAGACAATAATAAGTTAAATAAACAAATTAAACAGTTTTAAGTAAAAATTCTGGTGTAGAATGTTTTTATAAAACTTGAGTAAAATTTCCGGTAGTTCTAGGGTTAACAGCTTGAACTGCGGCCGCTTGTTTTTTGAACATTTAAATATAATACCTAAATACCACACTGGCACCAATTTCGGAATGAAAAATTACCATCATTTAGAACGTGAAAAAAAGCTTTGAAATAAATTTGATTGTAAATTCTGGTGTCAATCAGTTACTTCTGAATTTTACAAACAAAAGTACTTTTCCCCTCAAAATGTTAGACATTTTTAAGGCACATTCATTCTGTTGATAGAATATTCATATGGGTGAATGCCATCAAAATTCAATAACAACCTTATTTGAAAGTAGTAAAAATATTTTCGTCACCACCTACTATATTACAGAAGCACAATGTTTTTCAAAAATTCTGATAAAACTTTCAAATCTGGAGATTAAAATTTAGTTGCATAGCTATTTCATACTGCCCTGAGAAATGTAAACAGTAGAATATTCTACGATTAATCAATCCGAAGAATAGTTGCATAATTTTATGATTTTCTGTTACCCTTAAAATTTAATTGACAAGTTTGGCTAATTTAATTTTTCAAATAGGCGATTAAATAAAAAAAAAGTACCATTAAGTTTTAGTGGTAAGAAAAAAACTTAAATGTTGTCGGATATGACTCCAAGCTCAATATTTAGAAATAGAGATAGTAAAATGACTTACAATTGTCAAGACAAGGAAAAACACTTACATATTAACAGAAGACTACAATAAGTTATTGAAAGTATTCAGAGAGCGTTTTTATTATACATTTCAAAGCATCCCTTATTTTAATTTTGACATACATAACTGAACTTTCCATCCTGGCGCACGTAGAATATTAACCTTTATCGGATGCTAGCTTTTAATGCACGATTCCATTTTTATATTTTATTCCCTACACTACATTTTAAAAATAAGTTTTGCAGGAAATTTCTCTTAAACATGTAGGTAAAGTACAAGTAAAAGTGTTTCTTAAAAAAAAGTGGTGCCAATCGAATAAAATTCGTGTAAGAAGTGCTGTTCCCGATGTCACGTGGGAAGTAAGAGGCTGTGAAGGAACAGCGGCGCAGCAGTTGAGCGATTGTCATCACTAATTTTTTATAGTATTCTTCGCCTTCTAAAATCTCAGATATTCTGTCCTGAAGTTAGATCAAGAATACTAATAAAATTTTGTGGTGTGAATTGATTCTCTGCTGCTACACTATTCCATTACGGAAGATTGGACAGATAAGGTTTAACCCCTTAACCTACAATGACGGGCATAGCCCGCGTACGATGATCGAGCCAAATGTAAATTCATCTTACCACTAAAATTTCACAGTAAATATAGTTTAATTTAATCGTCGAAATTCCATGATTAAACAAGGCGAAAATCTCTATTAAATTTTAGTGGTAACTATGGATTTGCCAAACCGTGGAGCTGTTGAAACTAAATCGTAGGTTAAGGGGTTAATATGACAGAACAGTTATTCTTGCCTGATATAATCAAAGAAATTATTAAATGCATATTACATAGGTGCCAACCTCAAACTAATCTTCCGTAATACTTGAGTTAATATAACCCTGTTTAATACGTTTCGAACCAGAAATTTTTTCAAGAAATGAAATTAAATATGTTAGATGTAGAAACCTGGAATTAAATAAATAAGCATTCACGAAATAAATTTTCTGGTTCAAAATGTGATTAACCTGGGTCAAATTAATCCAGCATTACGGGAGATTAGTGGAAGGTTGGCAGCTATGCATATTAGCAATGCATAGCTGCTAACACTTACGCTTTTTTGTACTACAAAAATGTAATTATAAATTTTGCCTTTTTAAATCGCCATTATTTGCCGATTAAATAAGGCTAAAATTTCTATTAAATTTTTGTGGTACAAAAAAGCGTAAGAGTTGGCCGCTATGGCAATAATATAAATTCATTAATTTTAAGTAAAGTAAAATAAAATTTGTAAATTATTTTTAATATCTCAAAATCAAAATCTTTATGTCCATAATCAAAGCGGCAAATATTACTATACAATTTTCAAGTGAAAAACAAGTTGATTTGCACCAAAATATGTTTAATTGACTTCGACAAACAGTAAGTAGTGTGCATATAGGTGCTTATTTTAGAGTTCCTTTTACAAATATTTTTCTCAGCCTTTTTTAACCCTTTCAGGGGCAAGCAATTGTGTTTGTGTTATGTGGAACTCACACCGAAACTTTCGAAAAAAATTTCCTCAAACGGAAGAAAAGCAATTACCGTATATACTCGCGTGTAAGTCGAGGAATTTCTAACAATTTTCGGTAAGCAAATTTGGGGGGTCGACTTATACGCGAGTCAGTTAAAAAAGAAAAACCAAAAACTTCGAATACTGCAAAATTACGGCTTTTTATGTGTATGAATAAAAAAATAATACATAAAATGTACAAATAACAATAATTTATTATTTAAAAAAATTTCAATGTTTGTTTTTGTTTACTTACTACCTTTTCGCATTGGCAAGTAAAATCTTTGATTTGATTTTGTGCAAAATTGAAGTAAAAGGTTAGGGGGTCGACTTATACGCGGGTTTTTGATTTTTTCCAGAATTTGCATTCGAAAGTTAGGGGTATAACGGCTTTACCGTTATATATTCATTATTCCTCCTTTCCCCTCAAAAAAATCAACTTTTAACTTTACTGGTTTATTATAAATTGTCATTATTCTCCCCCCCCCCCCTTCAAATAAAATATTTAGTTTAAATTTGACATTTTAGAGTTAATTTCATATGTCTTTATTCATTCTCTTCCCCCCCCCCCCTCTCACTACTGTAAGTTTCGCTTTTACCTTTTAAAGTCTTTCCAAATGCAGACATCATTTATCTCGGTTCCTTTTTCTGTCTTTCAAATTCACACGATAGAAAAAGATCTTAACCGCAGTTATTTTCCATTGAAATAAAGTAAAAGAATAAAATACAAATGAATGTCTTTTCGCTTTGCAGCCGACGTTATCCAATGCATATTTTCCCAACCTCTGGGCTTGCATTAGTATTCAATTCTCACCCTTGTACTCTGTCAGATACAAACCATATGCCCATTGCTGACTAATTTGCAGCTGTAGTTAGATCTGTAACGTGCATATGAAAATCACGTGTTCCTATTTCGTTAACCACTTTTCCTTACCGCAAGAATGTCAAGATACGTGTAACCATATAGCCGCGCCATGGCGTAACTTTGAATTCTATGTAATACTTCGGAATGCTTCTGATTCCTTTGTCCACGCCTTCAATTTTCATCGCCAATACAGTACATATGTTGCTATTCATCTCGCCAATGAGTGAGTGATTGTAATGAATATTTTACCACTACTGCCTCTGAACTTGGGTGTGACAGACCTCGGTTCTCTGCCCTTCGGGGCTGCCCCGTCGGGCAGTCGCGTCTGTGACTTCTCCCTTCCACTGTACCATCATGGCCCTCCTTTTAAAAAGTTTCATAATAAAGAAGTAAGTCCTCGAAAAATCCTCGTGTTGGAGTTTTTTTTTATTCATCCATGAACCTGGAATTTCTAATTAATCTTCTATACAAATTGGCGCCGTTGCCCAGATTTTTTCTCCAACAGTAATAATAAAAAAAAAAATACGAGGAGAAGTATCGTTCCTTCCTTATCATCCTTTACCAGCAACCAGCGACGCGAAAGGATGTCCATAGATCTTTTTTCCCACGGGAGTTCCGGCTGCCCTACTCTGTTTTCGCTCGCCGATGTCAACGTCAGGGTATTTCCCTTTCTCGCTACCCCAACGGGTTTCGAGAGTGCCTCTTTCTTCCGGACTTTACACTAGCCTAACGAGAAGCAAGATTTAGACTGCGGTGCTCCAACGGGGTCATCGAACGACGTCGCCTCCTCCAGCAGTTCTTTTTTCTACGAAATATCACACCTGCATCACTTGTTTCCCTGCGTGAAGTTGTGGCTTCATACTCCTACTCATTACGATCGAAAAAAGTCTGTCTGTACTCCAAAACAAAAACGACAGTTTCTGTTTTTTCGTGCGCGATCTTCAACCTTCAATCAAACATGTTCGTGCTACCAGTGTGAGTGCGAAAGGTTTTGTGAAAAAATGTGCCATCTGAACGTACATCCATAGTTTCCCAAAAGGGAAATGTTTTGTAAAAAAGTCCTCACCTAGCTGTGGTATGAATTATCCGCACAAGTAACACACATTTTAAACAAAGTTCTTAGTGCAACAAGTCCAGGAAATATGCGCCGTTTCGCTTTGTGATCTTGTGACTAATATTGGCAGTGCAAAGTGTCCAGGAATCCCACAGATTTGGTGACAAAATAGTGAAATATGCAAAAAAAAAGAAATATAATTTCGCGAAAGTGTCCTAGTGTTCAAGACAATTGTGAAATTTTTCCAATTATTTTTGTGTCTAAGGTGATATTCACAATTTTTCAAAACAGTTCTTCAAATTCATTCTGTGTGCAATAATTAAGAGGAATATTATTTTTCCTCCTTTTAGTGGTGTGTTTCAGCAATATAAAAAAAAAAATTACCCTACTGATGAGCATGCTTCAGTTAAAAAAAAAAAAAAGAAACCACTCTGCATTAAAAAAAAACAGTGTACTAAATCACAATTCACATGTTGTGTCATCTATCATTCAACATTTTTATAGCATTCAGAGTACGAAAATAGGACGTTAATGATTTTTTGTTTTAATTTTTTCCGTTGCTAATTGTCACTAAAATCTTTTTATTTTAACTCTCTTTTTTTTTCTTAAAAAAACAAGCGTTGTTTTCTCATCGCTCTGTTTTTGTACTCCAAATGAATGCTCTCTACAAAAAATGACATACTAGTTCAACAAATCCAAAGAAAACACTTGTGTCACAATACTTGATACAAAAAAAAAGAAACACAGTTTGCATGTAAGTATGAACAGGGAATGCTTTTATATTAAATTATTTACTCTAAATTGTTATAACCTTTTTTTTTCTTTCTTTTCAATATCAGTAAATTATCAGTTTCTATTCATGTTATGGTTCCCTATTCATACTTGTACTTTTACCATTTGGATTTTCATAAGTTTGTTGATTTGACAGCTTGAACGAAGAAATCACTTCTGAACTATTTTTTTATAATATTTTTAACAGTGATAGCATATTAGCTCCTTATTATCTTCTTCCAAGCTGCGTTTGTTTGTTTGTTTGTTTTTTTAAGTACTTTTTGCAGTTAAAATGATAAAAATTATTATACTTTTATTAATATTTCACTTATAATGTTTTTATGGTTAAATCATGACATACTTCTCATATTTTTTTTTCTTCCGTGAATTTGCATAAACATGCTATGTTTCCTTTTTCGTAAAAATGATTTTTTTATGCATTCAAAAATCTAGAGTTTAACCCTTTTGCCCCACAGGCGTACTTTGAAAGTACACTTATTCTGCCGATAGGCAACAAAAAAAAGTTCTCTGCTCCAAGTTTTGCAGTATTTGATATTTTATATAAATATGTGCATATTTCGCTCACAACGTTTGCACATTTTTCACTTGTGTGTGACATTTGCACAATTATTCTCAGCATGTGTCGCTCGACTCTGACCTTGTTTGTTTTTTTGCATTTTTTTTTATTTTAAACCAGAATTACAATTTAATTACCTGTTTTTTTTTTTATCTTATTGAATTTCGAAACTTTAATCCAACTGGATGTTGACAAAAATTTAACGTACAGAAATGTTGTGATTGATACACTCATATTATTTTTTACACTCCCCCCCACCCCCTTCATTTTTTTCCTTTTGTGTATAATTTATTTATGCAACTTATTGGGTTTTATTTTATGTGCATGCATTTCATTTCTGATAACTAGAGTTTTTGCATACATACACCGTTTTGAAATACTAGTATTATCTATTTTGCATTATTTGTGTTGCTCTCTCAAAAAAAAAGAATTCCTTCTTTTTTCCATTTTGGCGGTCAAAAAAAAAAAAAGTAAACAACAGAAATTAAATAAACACCAGAAAATAAAAAAAGGGTTTTGGAGATAACAGACACTTCACCAGTCTTTTTTTACAAGATGGCAGCAAATCATGTAAATTCTAGTACTGATTTTAATCACCCCATTTCTGTATCTCCATGGGTAGATTATCTTGAGGAGATATTATTCAGATATTCGGATTCCATTAATATGGAAGCCACATCTATTCAAAATTCACTTAAGACCGAAAATGCTGCCTCCATGTCTGAAAATATTATAGATTTCCTTCAGATCATTAAATTCAATTTTCATGTGCTTAAACTAAACTTTAATGTTCTAAAAGATGATTATTCCAAATTAAAACAGGATAAAGATAATTTATTTCTTGTAAATCAGAAACTTATAGAGAGATTACATGAAATCACAGGCAAACAGAAGTGTAAGAAGAAGCTTACTAAATGTAGTAAGACTATGGTTGACCAGGTGGTAGATGTCAACAACAAACTCCCTCCATCTGCCCTAGATAAATCTACACAAACTATCCCCTCTTATATGTGTAAACAAGAAAAGTTACCACAACTGGAATATGATAAAAAAAAACACATATCTTAGCTCCGACCTGCACACTCAAGGTAAGCACAATGAAAAATTTACAGATATTAGCGATTCCTCTCTAAAGTCCTTATCCCCTGCTAAACTTAATGTACCTAAACCTATTCGTGTCATTATTTTTAACCTCCCTGAAAATTTAAATATTCCTGATATCTTGTTTGGTATCTCAGATTTAATCCATATACCTGAACCTGATTTTTACTTTGTTAAAAAGTACAAGCTCCTACATATTAAGTCCTTTAATTGGATCTTTGAGCTTGCACCACAGGATGCTAGGCAGTTATTAATGCATAAGGAAATTATCATACAATCAAAACCGTACCCTGTTAAACCATATATAAATGTTAAACGTTGTTTTAAGTGTCAGGTATACAATGATCATCTTGCAATTTCATGTTATAATGACATTAGATGCTCTGTGTGTGCCTTGCCACACATTGGCCCTCAGTGTAGAAATCCTCCAAAATGCATTAATTGCATTAGAAATAATGATAGCAGTAACACCAACTTTGACATTTTCCACAGTGCTTTTGCACCTTATTGTCCATCATTAAAAAAATTCATCAAGCAAATGCGAGAAAAAGTATACAACTGCAATACATTCCTATAAACATCTCATACAGCTTCCTTTTTTTGAAAAAAAAAAAACAAAAACAATGTAACATACATTTTACATTTTTCGTTTTTATTTAACACACATTACTGTGAAGGAGTTACTATCTACAGCATTCCTTTTAAAATTTTTATTTTTCTATACATTTACATACATATGTCAGTTTTCGACAGCATTATTCATACTGATTTGAAGTTTAAAATTAACTTAATTCTTTCAAGATTTTTTTTTATAAACACAAGTGTACAGTAGGTTGCTTTTTCATTTGATTATTTAGCCGGCAAATAGTTAAATGAATGTCGAATTGGAACAAAAGTGAAATCGTTTCTGATACGCGTTGTCAGACTATATGTTTTTCACTTTTTGGAAGATTTTGCTGAAAGAGTACACATTAATTCAACTTTAAACATTCATCATTACACTAGTTACATCTTTAGATTTTTTTTTTTAGAAATTTGGATATAATTTCACTTGTTAATCTTAGTTAAGTTTATTTACTTACATTTCATCACACAAGTAGCGTTTCCTGGTTACATTTTATCCTTTTTCACTTTCCTTTACTTAGAAGCACATTTTTTTGTGGTTTGTTTGTTTTAACTTTAGGCGAAGCATTTTTGTACTTGTGATAAACTGCTCTTGGTTCCATATGTACACAATGAGTTTCTGTTCATAGTTAATACAACTGAGTTCATAGGTCATACAACTGAGTTCATAGGTTACACAACTGAGTTCATAGGTTACACAACTGAGTTCATAGGTTACACAACTGAGTTCATAGTTCATTGAGTTCATAGAAAATACACTTTACACGAGTTCATAGATAAAACACTTTACACGAGTTCATAGTTCATTGAGTTCATAGAAAAATACACTTTACACGAGTTCATAGCATTGTCAATTCTTTGTGTACTTCAGGGACCAATTGCACTATCATTTTTGTTTCATGGCAATACTTAGTTCATAGAATATTTCCTTACACATATTAGTTCATAGATTGTTTTCTTTCTTGTGATTTGTTTTGCATACTAGTTCATACCAATTTTTGTTTTGGTAGACACTTTAGTTCATTGGAATATTTTTTTTTTTGTTAGACACATGAGTTCATTGTAAGTTTTTTTTTTCACACATTTCAGTTCATCGTATTACTTTTACACTTTAAGTCAGTGAAATACTTGCTCATAATTTGTTCATTGAGGTACTTAGACTGCTGTGTTCACAAACATACATCTAAGTCGTTGAAATTTTCCTTTTTTTTCACTGACATACACTGTCTTAGTTCATAGTGATATACTTTTTCTTTGATTCATTCATTGATATACACATTTTTTTTTCTTTGGTTCATAGATATACACTTACAATTTAGTTCATTGATATTACAATTTAGTTCATTGATATTACAACTGAGTTCATTGATATTTTGTTTGGTAAAAAAAACACATTATACACAATTGAAAATATTTTGTTTCTAGGTTTCAACGTTACACATTAAGATATTTCCTTTTTGTTTTCATTATACCAGGAACTACTTTTGACCTCACATGATATGCACAAATTAAACATGTATTAAAAGGTTAAGTTTTAACACATTCTTAATTTTTCCATTATTATTATATTTCTTTTATGCCATGACATTTCATGTCACCATCACATTGTTTCACAACAAAGAATGCCCAGTTTACAGGATGCTACCCCTTCACATGCATTTTCTTTAAATTTCAACCTTATGATGTTTTTATTGTTTTCATCACACTTGTTTTGGTTTTCTACATGTACATAATTACACGTTTTCTTTTACATTTGGAGATTAAATATAATCTCTGGTTAAGCTTCACTTAGACAATACACACGTCTAAGATATTATGTCGTTCTTGTAATAACATAACTTCACAATAACACAAAAAATTTTTGTTTATAGCATTAGTAACCTAGTGCAGCTACACTAAATGTTTCAAAACATTAGTTAAGGTCATACAATAGACATACAGTTCATATCCTGCTCGATACATTGTAGGGAATACAAAGTTAGAATTTACTTAAATAAAAAAAAAAAAATTGTGGTTGTTATACTTACCCGATCATGTCACCAGTCTCTCCACACACTCGGATTGTCCTTTTACCGTTGATATGTGAGATATTTATCTCAGTTTTTTTTATTATTTTTAATTTATCCCCTCTGAAGTTTTGTTCCCGTTCAAAATTTTTGCCCTAAGGGTCCAAACTTCATTGTGTAGAGAGACAAAACCCTTGAATTGTTGTTTCAATTCAATAAACATAACTTTTTATATGATACATTGACGCATGCTCCTTTGAAGATCAATGTGATCTTTGGGGAGCAGGGACCTAGGTATCACTTGGTGTCTGGGTCTCATAACTCCCTTCCCCCCCTAGGGCTGATGTTCTAAACTGACGCCATCACACTTGTTTATTAACAAGATTAAGGGCTACACCAAATCATAGGCATGCTATATGCATCCCGTTCTTTTGTAGTCCTGTGCGGTGTGCACGAAAACAAATTTTCTACTCTTTTTATTTTTTTATATCTTTTTCATTTAGCTTCTATTCACAGACATGCATATGTCATTTATTTTCTATTTCATTTTAAAGTAGTATCTGTGTATTTTGTTGCTTGCACTTATATGATTTTTATTTTGAGAAGATATTATAACAAGTTACTAAAAAAAAAATATTTACTTCTCTTATTTTGGTCATGAAAAATGCTGGTACCAGCCTCTTAATCAAATACTAAAAAGATATTTAAAAAGGATCCTGTTAAATCAAAAAATTATTATTTGCAGTTTCTTGGTGACTGTAAAGACTAATGAATACCAAGAAATGAATAAAAATAAAAAGGCGCCATTTATCATGACCTGAAAAGTTTTGCTTTATGCAAACATTTAAAAAATTGCAAGCACACAGTTATATGTTTTATATATATATATATATGGAGGCTTATCTTTCTTATTATGTTATATCTGTTTTAAATACTTATATGTATGGGGTGGACAAAGTAATCTTCATATATAAAAAAAAAAACTGTTCTTCAAGATTCACAGTTTTTTTTTCCGGTGGTAATGGGTGATATATATAACGGCTTTACCGTTATATATTCATTATTCCTCCTTTCCCCTCAAAAAAATCAACTTTTAACTTTACTGGTTTATTATAAATTGTCATTATTCTCCCCCCCCCCCTTCAAATAAAATATTTAGTTTAAATTTGACATTTTAGAGTTAATTTCATATGTCTTTATTCATTCTCTCCCCCCCCCCCCCCTCTCACTACTGTAAGTTTCGCTTTTACCTTTTAAAGTCTTTTCAAATGCAGACATCATTTATCTCGGTTCCTTTTTCTGTCTTTCAAATTCACACGATAGAAAAAGATCTTAACCGCCGTTATTTTCCATTGAAATAAAGTAAAAGAATAAAATACAGATGAATGTATTTTCGCTTTGCAGCCGACGTTATCCAATGCATATTTTCCCAGCCTCTGGGCTTGCATTAGTATTCAATTCTCACCCTTGTACTCTGTCAGATACAAACCATATGCCCATTGCTGACTAATTTGCAGGTGTAGTTAGATCTGTAACGTGCATATGAAAACCACGTGTTCCTATTTCGTTAACCACTTTTCCTTACCGCAAGAATGTCAAGATACGTGTAACCATATAGCCGCGCCATGGCGTAACTTTGAATTCTATGTAATACTTCGGAATGCTTCTGATTCCTTTGTCCACGCCATCAATTTTCATCGCCAATACAGTACATATGTTGCTATTCATCTCGCCAATGAGTGAGTGATTGTAATGAATATTTTACCACTACTGCCTCTGAACTTGGGTGTGACAGACCTCGGCTCTCTGCCCTTCGGGGCTGCCCCGTCGGGCAGTCGCGTCTGTGACTTCTCCCTTCCACTGTACCATCATGGCCCTCCTTTTAAAAAGTTTCATAATAAAGAATTAAGTCCTCGAAAAATCCTCGTGTTGGAGTTTTTTTTCATTCATCCATGAACCTGGAATTTCTAATTAATCTCCTCTATAAGGGGGTCGACTTATACGCGAGTATATACGGTATCTAAATTTTTTCCGCTAAAATTAAAAAAATAAAATTTAATTAAAAGTTTCTGTTAGGAATCTTCAATAAAATTAGGTGGGATATAATATATCCCACCGCCTTTCAAGGGGTTAATCGCAAAACTCTGAGATTAAGTAAGGCGGTGATAGGGATGTCATGGTATTCAACAATAAGAATTTATGCGTACTCTGGTAAAGTTTGACAGCTATTTCAATAATATACATGTTTCTTCATAAAATATACTTCAGATTTTACGCAATGGCATGTAAAATGAAACAAAATAATAATATCTACAAATGAGTTTCATTAGTGGCTCGTGACTAGTGTTGCCAGGTGTCCCGCGTAAATCAGGGAATTTAAATGGGCAATTTGTTCGTGAATTCTGTATATATATATGCAGGTTGTCCCAGCTAAGATGTTACAAACTTCGAAGGGATGTAAGGTTCACCTAGACGACTCGAAAACACATTGGAATGCCGGGTCGGAACGCCTTCCTGGCCCCGTAATGGGATTGGCAGTGTTACCAGTGGGCTATTTCTTTTAAAATTCCGATCTCTTCATTGACACCACTTTTTTGAAATGGTAAAACTCCCATTGTTTTTAATTTAATTAATGTGTCATTTACAAGGGGAATTTTATCCTTTCAGCATAGTGGTGCAAATCAAGATATCGGAATTTAAAAAAAAGGTAGCCCCTGGCAACTCTGCCAGGGCCAAAGATCAGCTTTGTGTAATCTAGCCTTTTCCAACTAGTGAACTTGCACCAGGAAAATTGAAAATCTGTTTTGTCAATTTATTATTGACTGAAATTTTGCATTCATACGGCTTTTAAAGAAGGAGAAAATTTCTATATAAATTTACTGGTGGAAGTTTCCACTGGCGGTAATCAACACCTGCGAAAGCAGTTACAGTGGAAGCTTCAATATTTTAAGGATATGCCGGCTCCTCTTTATTAATAGTTCCATGTTGGAGTCTCGATATACGAGGGACACCTAGCAACGGTAGTGGTGGGTGAAAATAGATACTGGAGTGCAAATGGTTAATATACTGAAATGTAGGGAATGTCAAGATGCATAGAGGAAAAATTGTTCACTCTCCAAAAAATCTTTATAGTACTAAAAATTAACAATAGATAAGATGACGAATACTGTAAGGATTTAATTGTAAGAAACAGCTTAAAATGTAGCATTTATGCGTCGTAGCTTCCTCTAAACATAACAGTAATTTTCCCGCTTGTTTAGTTCTTCGATGACTTAAAGCAAATATTTCTATTTACTGAAAAGATTAATAAAGATTACATTTAAAATGATTCAGATATGAATTACTGCGAAATGTAGGATTAATATCTGTAATTTATTCTTGCTACATTAAAGAATAAGATGGAATTTCATTTTCCACCTAAAGAAATATTGCTGAAGCAAAAATACTTACAAACCTAATGAAATGATACTAAAAATAAGTGTCAACTGCATCTGTGAAATATTAATATCATAGGTGCCTATTTTTACGATTTTACTGCTACCAGTAAAATTTAATAGACATCTTTGACTTATTTAATAGGCGATTAAATAAAATAAAATTTAGTATTAAGTTTTAGTGGTAAGAAAAAAGTTTAAATGTTGGCAGTTATGTAATACATTTTTTTTTTTCTTTAGTAAATGTTTTTAAAGCTCTTGGCCGCGGTACAATGCAAAGAAGTAAACGAAACATTTTATAATCTAGAAAGACTCTCATGGGACAAATATGAAAAAAAAAAGTATGTAATTATGATTTTATAGTTAAACGTAAAATTTTACACTTACTTAAATTAGTTTTTATAAACATTAACATCAATAATTTTTTTTTCATTAAAAAAAATTACTCTCGACATTTAAGTTCTTTCTAAACAAATATTTCTATTGCAAAAATAACAACAAATCTCAAGAAATAATGCGAAAAATAAGTGTCAACTTTTTCTCCCAAAACTTAATGTATTTTTTCTTTTCTTTAGTAAATGACTATAGGCGTTCTCATACACGATACAAAGTAACGCAATAAATGAAACGTTTTTTAATATAGCAGAAATCTCCTGAGGTAAAAAATGTAAAAAAATAGAATCATTGTAT
This sequence comes from Maratus speciosus, assembly GCA_963932465.1. NCBI lineage: Eukaryota > Metazoa > Arthropoda > Arachnida > Araneae > Salticidae > Maratus > Maratus speciosus. Next base: position 435,378,089 of record OZ010787.1, read on the forward strand.
AAATGTGACTGCTGAGACTATCCCTTTTTCTTACAATATTTAATTCTACACCATTTGTAAGTGAAGTAAATACATTTATAAAGGAACGTGAGTAAACATTTTTTTTTGTCTTTGTAAAAAATATTTAATACAAGTCTTTATAAATTTTTACTATGGCCTTTTTGTAATTAGTAACGCTTAACACTAGAACGCCTGGAAATTTTACTTAAGTTTCATAAAAATATTTCATCCCAGAATTTTTATTTAAAATTATTTAACTGATTTATTTAACGTAAATCTGCTTCACTTAAATTTAACTTATTTTATGAATCAAACTCTGGCTCCAATGGACATTTAATCATGTGGTCGGAGTCGAATCGACTCCGTCCGGGCGTTCTAGTGTTAAATTAACGCATTTCTTTATAGTCAAGACTATAGATCTTTGTTCAAGATTATGACTTTTTTATGTTCAATAAAGTTCACTGTTCACTAATGTTCATATGAGTTCAGTGCTCGAATAAAATGTTCATAAAAGTTTAATATAGGGAAAACTAACATGAAAAAATATCACCATAAAGTTCAGACCATAAAGTTCGATTTTGATGTACTGTCAGAAAACCACGTAATGTCCGTAACGAACCACTGATAAGTATTAATAGTATGATAGAAGCAAATAGTTACAAATATGAATATTATCAAAATTTATACACAATAAATGAGTATTCCCTATTAAGTGCGTTGTACATAGCACACAATTTTCTATAGTTTGAACGGGTGAGGAGAACGTTTCGAATGTTCCATCTCAGTGTACAATTCCTGTTGAATTTAAATGTACACCGCAGTTGCACCTGCTATTTGCGCGCTTTCCTATTTTAAATAGATACTGTGGAAATGCTCCATGTGAAGAGAGAAAATAACATATCACCTGGGATTCATCTGGGATGGCAATTTACACCACTATGCATTTAACCCTTAAATGCATAATGATGTAAATGTCATCACCTTTTTATTTAATTTTTAATCCCTAAATTAAGTTCTTTCAACCACTATATTTATATAGAAATATTAATCCTCTAAAAATTACAAGAATATGCTACTAAATAAAGTTAAAAATCTATCTTAAGATTTCTGGTGTCCAATCCTTTATATAATAATAAAAAACACAATTCTAAAAGAATAATTCATGCAATTAAGGGTTAACCCCTTGCGGGGCGCCGTTTGCAGTCTGCAAACGGCTAATTTTAAAGCCCAATATTCCAAATGGCACCAGTAATTTTTTAGTACATGTTCGATCTCATAATAAGCGTGAAAAAAAAGCTTTTAATTATTTGCAAATAAATTTGATCGTATATTGCGGTGTGAATTAAATATTTGAACTTATTCGGAGAAGAAAAGCCTTGCCCCTGAAAGGGTTATGGGTTAATTAATATTTTTATCAGAACTTTTAAACAAATTTACTTTTATAACTTTGCTGAAGAAAAGGGAGGTTGTGAAATTTCATTTGCTTATTTTCAAATATTTTTTTCGAAAATCTTGGTGTAACACAATAATAATAAAAAAAACATAATTATTTTCCAATTAACAGGTTGACTCTCCTTGTACTAGTCTTTACTGTTTCATGAGCGTTGTTAGTTTGCCATGATTTGAACAAAAAATTTAATTTTGTCAAATTCAGGTTTATCATACAATGTGTCTATCAGATTTGATTGGGTTTCTTTCATTCGAAAAAAGAAAATATTTAAAATAAATAGACCAAAAAAAAAAGGCGTTAACATTTTCTTAAATTATACTAGGAGAGTTATATTTTTAAAATAAACAAATAAATAAATTGAAAAGTTCCAATTTTATTTCGCGGTGTTTTCCGGAATTAAATTTAAGAATTACTTTAAACGCATGAGTTCAAAGAGAAGGAAATTTATGAAAATCGCAGTATCATGTTATTCGATTAAAATAACTCGTTAAAATTTCAAGTAAATTTAAACACTTCAGCACTTTCAAAATTGATATAGCTGATGCCTTAAAAGGATAATAGTTTTATACTGCGTTGGAAATTAGAGATAAGTAAAAATGCTTTTAAAATAATATTTATTTAGTAAATTGCATTTTGAGGATAGTCGATAAAGATGGAAATATAGCAAGATCCATTTCTAAAATAAAATTAACCATATATGTTTAATAAAATAGAACTTAACGTATCAAATCTTTTATTATTTTCTGAAGTTTTCAAATTCTTCGGTCAAAATTAAATCATACGTAGGTTTATATAAAGGTAAAGAAACAAAATAAATAGTTAAAAAGTTCGATGTGAAATATTTTTATTCTTCAAAATAAAAGATTTATTCACAAAATAAAATAATATTTTCTTTGTGATTTCATCGAGAGTGTCAATGTGCGACAGAGATTATAATATTTATTTTTAAAGCTACCAGAAACTAAAATGAAAGATCATAGAATTCAAATATTATTATTAGAAATATTTCTAGCTTCAAATTTGCTCTCTTTTCTGATAAAAAAAAAACACAGTTCCTGCAATGTATAGTGAAACACAAAAACCGTAATAAAAAACAAATAGTCATGGAAAATAGTATTACCTTAACCCTCTATTGCATACTGTTGTCAACTGGCAACACATTAAATTTTATCTCCTTATTGCTTATTTACCGTTGCCTCTTGATAACTTTATGCTTTAAAAGTTCATTTTGGCCCTATATCTATGTTTAGTTCATAAAAAGTATCATAGTTGGCCATAGTTGTTTATAAATTACAAATAAGAAGTAACTTTTGAAAAAATATTTATTATACAAAATTTCATTTCAAAACATTTTTTTTTCAAAAGAATATACTTTTAAAAGTTATTTTAAATAATTTTCTGTAATGTTTATAGCAATAAAAATTTCATGCGCATAAATATACATTTGTTGCCATTTGGCAACATAATGAAATAAGTTCCGCTTTTGTAAACATTTTCAGCATTATGTTTGTTTCACAACTGGTTCGAATTATTATTTTTTTTTTCATTTTTATCACCATATATTACACTGAACCAGGGGGGGGGGGGCAACTGTGGCATGCCCAATGCCACTAATTTTTTTTAGAGAAATAGCCGACTTCGAGAATCGCACAGATTCGATGATTGGATAAGATAATGATTACTATAAATTTTAGTGGTGTCTTCCCAAGTCCAAATTCATGCTAGTACCAGCAACAAAAAATAGGCTATGTATTGCTTTGTCTGCTAGATTTTCATGCTATTATATGCTTTATAATGCTAACCAGCATCAAATGCTGTATAGCTAGCTTACACAGGAATAGTATGACAAGCTATGTACAAGCATTCTATGCTTATTTGCTGTTTAAGCTTCTTCCAAAGCATGGTGAGGTAGGTACCTTAACGTGCTGTTATACTCTTTTTATGATTGCCCGCATAATATGCTATGCACCCAGTTTATTGAGAAATAGCATGACAAGCTATGTACGAGCATGTTATGCTTATTTGCTGTTCAAGTTTCTTCCAAAGCATGCAGAGGTAGGTACCTCAATGTGCTATTATATGCTTTCTTATGCTTGGCAGCATAATATGCTATGCAGCGAGCTTATTGAGAAATAGCATGACAAATTATGTACAAGCATGTTATGCTTATTTGCCGTTTAACCCTTTCAGGGGCAAGTAATTGTGTTTCTGTAATGTTGAATTCCCACCGGAATTTTCAAAAAAAAATTGTTTCAAATTAAGGAAAAGCAATTTTTCCACTTTTTTCCCAATAAAGTTATAAATGTAAAATTTAATTAAAAGTTTCTGGTGCAACCATAATTAAAATTTGGTGGGATATACCCTCATAGCATGCAGGGTCACAGTGACGTCGTTGTGACGTCACTGTAAGTCACTGTGGTCACGTCACATCTGTGACCAAAATGCCACCATTCAGTGATGTCACATTGTGACTGAGATCTGAACATCTTAGAAAACTTTAAAAAATTACAAAAATTATTAAAAACATGTTATTTACTGTAAAAAATATTTTTCTGCCGGATTTAAAATTTTTTTAAACCGTGGTCCAAGTTGCCTCCGTGCCTCTAACCAAAACTTTTTATTTTCATATAACATAAAATGTAATTTATTGATCAGCGACACAAAAAGATTTCTTAATTATACGAATTTCATATTATTAAAAAAATGCTTTAGTTAAACATACCTCGAATTATCTTTTATAGAGATTTTTGTAAATGATCATCTGTTATACTAGAAGTTTCTCAAAGAGTAGTCGAAACATTTCTGTGGTTTCAAACTAAAAATTTTCTTACAGTTAAGTCTGCAGCTTTTAATGAGCACGCAGAAAGCGTCTTCAAAGTTTAGTCGTATATGCATTTCCTGCTTTATAATTTGCATTCAAGTCATATTTTTTTCTTCTTAGTGTTTCACTATTTTAAGTAACTATTTTTTTTTCTACTTCTTTCAGGCGTTTAAAATAAAATTGACATTTTCCGAATATAAAATAAATGTACAAAATTTATGCAAAGCCCATGACATAATTATTCATATTTCATTTTTTGTTTTCAAAATATATCTTTAAAAATTATTTTACAAGATGTTTTATTCTACAGAAAACTAATATTAAGAGAAAGACAGATTGACAAAGAAAAATCCATCTCTTCTCGATAATCTTGTTTTTTTTTTAAGAACATATTTTGTATATATTACCTGTGATACAAATTTTACTTTAAAAAAAGGAAGGGGTCTTCATTATTACCATTAAATTAATTTGTACCCATTTTGAAAATTTAACACTAGAACGCCCGGAAGGAGTCGATTCTACTCCGACCACATGATTAAATGTCAATTGGAGCCAGAATCTTTTTCATAAAATACGTTAAATTAAAGCGACGCAGAATTACATTAAATAAATCAGTTAATTAATTTTAAATTAAAATTCTGGGGTGAAATATTTTTATGAAAATTGAGTAAAATTTCCGGGCGTTCTAGTGTTAAGCAATGTTTTATCTAGTAAACTCTAATTATGGATAATATTATTATTACAATTTACATAAATGACAGTTTACAATTTAATAAAACTGATAAAAATAAAAGGTGAAATACAATAAACCATTTTCAAACAGGAAATTGAATTAGAGGACAATTTGATAAAATTATTACGCATTTAATTTCCTTCCGAATCTGTATACAAAAACAAATTAAACCGAAAAACATCTGCTTCGAATTTCGAAACATAAAAATCGTCTGCGCTATTTCAGTTGTTATGACTCGACCGCAGAATAACGGATAAAAGTAACAGTGAAGCTTTTTAGAATAAACGCGGGAAGTTCTGTGGACACTGGACACGGACAGCATAGACGTATTTACACGGATTTAAAAATTGAAACAAGAACGTTCTCAGGATCCAAGTTAGTTCAGTTAACAAAATATAAACCCGAGAAAATTACGGTAGCTTTGACTTGTTGAAGATGATTCAAGTAATTGCTATCGTACTTATTATCGGATTTAATTGGTTCCCCAAAATCAAAGTATCACGTACAACGTCAATGAAATTAGGTATGTATAAATATTATTTTCCCTGTTTGCTTTTTTTTAATTACAACGATTTTAGTTAGCTACTCATAAACATGCTGCAGAACATAAATATTTCATTACATTTATTTTTTATTTTGTTGAAATATCTAAAATATTATTTTCCCTGTAACTTTTTTTTTAACCCTAGAACTACCGGAAATTTTACTCAAGTTTTATAAAAACATTCTACACCAGAATTTTTACTTAAAACTGTTTAATTTGTTTATTTAACTTATTATTGTCTGATTTATACATTTAGTTTGTTTTGAAGAAATTTCTGGTTTGAATAAATATTTTGAATGTACATGTCGGGTCCATTGGACCCTTCTGGTAGACAGAGGGTTAATTACAATGATTTTAGTTATCTTCTAATAAACATGTTATAGAACACAAATATTTTATTACATTTATTTTTAATTGTATTAAAATATCTAACTTCCTTTTCAACAGCTTTGATCAGATTATTAAAATTAGTGATTTAAATTGCATTTTAATCTGGTTTATTTTCTTATTTAAATATTTGGTTAAAACCACATGGTGTCATAAATATGGAAGTATATGGACAAGTATTATAATCAATCATTAATATAATTAATAAACTTTTAAAGATAATTAAATTATTTAATAAAAAAGGCTTTTTATAGAATAAAATTATTGGCAAACGTAATTTTTTAATTTTGTATTAAGTGATGGTCTTAAACCATTTGCATTGCATGTTTTTATTTAAAAAATTTGCATCTGCTCAGAAGAGGAATTTATAAAAAATAAGACACCACGGAAACGTATACTATTAAAAGAGATCGTAGATATGTAATGTTAAGAAAAAAAAATGATTATTTAACGTATTATTCAACCTGAGAAATGTTTTAAAATCTATAAAGAAATAGTCATAGCGGGTGAAAGCTTTTCAGTTGTTAAACGTTCTTATTGAAATGATTTCAAAGTGAACTAGAAGTCGGTTGGCAAATAAAAATATAGAAGTTACGCAATCAGTAAGAGTTTAAATATGATTTTACTTAAAAAATAACGCAAATACTTGAACGGTATGAATCTAAATTGTAATAACAATCTTTTATTATTTACTTTTTTCTGGATAGTTTTATCATTTTATTTTCTGAATGATTTTATCGAGATAAATTTCAAAGTATCGATATTATACACTCTTTACAAACAGCGTGATTAAAATGGATTTCTTATTTATAATTACCATAATCTTGTAAATAAAATATTATTAATGATAATGAACCTATGTGTGGCTCTATTTTGTGTTTATGGTCTTAATTTTTATACTTTATTTACATAAAAAGTAGTTAACCATTTGATACTGTGTTCATTATTTTGTTTTATTGTGTCATATAAAAATAAATATGATTATTTGTATTTCTAATACAATATATACAGTAGGCGCCAATTATCCGAACAAGTCGGGACCGACCCTAGTTCGGATAAGCAAAAGTTCGGATAAATGGGCAGACAGTTTAAGGGATGTTCCTGACTATTCTAATTCCTTCACACTTTATCTAGGTTTAGGACTGACAGCACCAGTTAGTACTGGAGTGCTTAATTTTTTTTTGTTTTTTTGAATTGTTTTTTTGTTAACACTAGAACGGCGGGAAATTTTGCTCAAGTTTTATAAAAATATTTCACATCAGAATTTTTATTTAGAACTGTTTAACTTATTTATTTAAGTTATTTTTGTGCAGCATATATTAATCTTATATTATAAAAAAAAATCTGGTTCAAATCGAAATGTTTTCATTCAGCAAGGGTCAAAATGACCCCTCGCCGCCGTTCTAGTGTTAATGTTTTTATTATTTTTTTTCTCTTTTTATCATTTTCTAAACTTCAGAGATTATAATTTAAGCAAATAATAAATTGGAAGTTAGGTGTTTTTAATCATTTGGAAAAATGGTTATTGTTCTCGCCAGGATGGGAAATGAAAAGCGTATCTGAAGGTTTTCATTGGTTTAATCCGCAATTTATTCGTTTTCTGATTGATCTATACAATAATCTGTATTTCCCTTTAATTTCAACAACTATGGATACTTTCTGTTGCCACTATAACAAAAAAGTAATAAAAACTACAAAACAAAAATTAATAACTCAGAAACAAATTGAGATACAGCTTTCAAACAAATTGCATTTAAAAGTACATTTTTTTTCTCTATCCGACGGTGTAAAAAGTAATATTGTCGGATATTTAGAAGTTTAAGAATGAAATTACATTTAAAATTGGCCGTCAGATTTCTAGGAAATCTGACGATGGAAAAGCCTTTTCCCGAACAGCCAATGAAATGCTTGGATATTTACGTAAGTTTCAGGTGGATAATACTTAAGTTTCATGAAATCTGACGGGTCGCAGGCGATATTTTTGGCTTGCAATTTTTACGTGTAATAACACTATTAATGTTTAATTCATGGCGTACGTAATGTATGATCAACTCCGTGCGATTGTTTATGTCTTAAATTTTAGTCTTCAAAAAAATCGTTTTCTAAATGGTCGTCGTAATTTGATAAATTGCTTTTTTTTTTTTTTCTTTTTCTTTTTTAGAGAGAGAAATATTTGGATAATTGGAAATTCGGTTAAAAAGAAATCTTTGAGAGAAATACGCTGTTCGGATAATTGGAGTTCCGATAATCGGCGTTCTACTGTATTTATAAAACTTTCACCAGACTTTATTCTAAAAATTTCGTAGTAGATTCTAATCTATCTGTGCTATTTATGATAATATCAGAGTTATAGCGGTCATGGCAAGATATATCTAGCCAGATAGATCTTTGGCAAAACATAAAAACTTTCACATTAGACGCAAAATAGAGTAGCTGCGGTGCTGAGTTTTATAAACCATAAGGTATTATTGTTTTAAAAAATCATAGGTAGTAAGAGTTATTATTTTTATAATATTTAGTTTCATAAATAAAAATGTAATTTTGGCAATCAATTATGAAAGTTATTTTTTAATAATCAAAAAGTTGTCTTATATATGTATTTTACATCAAGCAAACCCTGATGTAAAGTAAATTAACCCTTTGTATAACCGTTCTATACATACCCAAAAGCTTTACTTACTTTTACAGTGAACTTAAAAATACGATTTTATTTATTGCTGCTATCTTCCAACATAACGATTGTTGCCGAAATTGTTCTTAGAATTCTCAACATAATGATACTGGTGATACTCAGTTAATTTTCTATACCAAAGCTGTATTTTTCATTTGAGTAGTTTCAAATGGTTACTGCTAAAATGTACTTCGGAAATTTTGTAATGCATGTATGTGGCATAAAAACGTAAACAATACGTATATAATGACTATATGGCACATGATGAGCGTTTCGAGTGTATATATATATATATTTATATAACGCATGCATAAACCTCACAATGATCTTAGCAATGTCGTTACTCCAAATCAAATTTATAGGGGCCTCTATAACAAAGAAGTATCATATTTTCTCTGCCCCAACTTGTTTGAATTACAATCATATATATATTTTTTATGGTAATCAGTATCATAAAACATATAAAATTTAATTACTTAATATCGGCATTTCTTTTTATCTTTCATTTTTTTTAAAATTATAAATGTTGTGTAATCGAAAAAATTCGACTTCACCAGTGACTTCGAGTTGGTAATACGTATTAAATGAAATAAATTAATTTCATTCAGTATTTTCTATAGTTTAAAGAATATAAAAAGTACTTTATATATTATAAGATATTATATTTTTAACACAAATTTTATTTTGATAAAGATTTGAAAATTTAAACAAATTGTTTCTTTGGTAATTTTAACACTAGAACGCCCGGAAATTTTACTCAAATTTCATAAAAATATTTGACACCAGATTTTTTATATAAAATTATTTGTCTGATTTATTTAGCATAAATCTGCGTTTTTAAAATTTAACTTATTTTATGAAAGTATTTCTGGTTCCAATTGACATTTAATCATATGGTCGGAGTCGAATCGACTCCTTCCGGGCGATCTAGTGTTAATGCTTTTAACAAATAGCTATTTTTGAAAAAAAAAAAATGTGATAGATCGATCATTCAGTTGTCTTCAATATTCTCATTTATTGCAATAGGAAAGAAAGGTGCAACAAAAATGGAAGTCTGCGGGGCATTGCATTTTGATTCAATAAAATTCTTTTGGTATACCCTCGTTATAGCGGCCCCGAGTTTTAATTGCGATGTATCGCCGAAGTATATTAACGTTATAGATGTAAATGATTTTACAACGTGCATACTTATGACTATGTGTGACATGCATACGTGTTTACAACTGTACAAATATGTCATAGTGTGACTTCACAAGATTGCCACTAGAGTAACATATTCGTCACAACGTTAATGACAAAATCGTCACAAATCACACAATTTTCACAAAATTGTCACAATGTGACTTCAAAGCAGTGTCGCTGTCGTCGCAGAATCATCGCAGTGTTAAAGACAATTCACATATTTCACAAACTGATCTCAATGTGACTTTAAAGCATTGTCACATTCGTCACAAATTCTTCACAAAGTTAATACCAAAATAGTCACAAATGACACATTCTACACAAATTTGTCACACCGTGACTTCACAAAGTCGTCACAGTGTGACGTCACATAAGAGCTCTAAAACGGCCATAACGACTTTACATTCTAGTCACAATGACTTCACATCGACGTCACGTGACGTCACATCGAAGGTCACAATGTCACAGCGTGACTTCACAACTACGTCGACGTGACGTCAACATGCCTTACGGTTAATATATCCCAAATCAACTTAACCCCTTGAGGGGCAAGAAAAAATGTCTCTAAATATTGAATTTTCACCGGAATAATCTAATAATTTTATTTTTAAATAAGGAAAAGCAATTTTCTAACGATTTCCCTCCAAAGTTAATAATATAAAATTTAGTTAAAATTTTCTGCTGAGAATCTTGTTTAAATTAGTTGGGATATATTTTATCCCACCGCCCGTCAAGGGGTTAAGTGGTTATGCATCTTTCAAAGCATGGAGAGGTAGGTACCTTAACATGCTATTATATGCTTTGCTTTTTTATGCTTGCCCGCATAATAGGCTATGCAGCCAGCTCAGGGAGAAATAGCATGACAAGCTATGCACAAGCATTTTATGTGCTTATTTGCTGTTTAAGCTTCTGTCAAAGCATTGAGAGGTCGGTACTTTACATGCTATTATGTGATTTTTTATGTTTGCCAGCATAATATGCTATGCAACCAGCTTTGATAGAAAACAGCATGACGTACTATGTGCCAGTAAGATGTTCTAATTTCCTACACAAGTCTCTTCCCATTAATGATGAGGTAGGTACATAAACGAAGCATTGTGTGCTTCTTATTGCTTGGCAGCATCAAATGTTTATTATTATTTTATTATTATTATTATTTTTTTTTTTAGTTACCTTAAAATTATAAATTTGACTATGTTTTTGGAAATAGAAGAAAAGGAAATTTTAATTATAAATTAATTTTTCAAATCTGGGGAGAGACAATAGCTCTCTTCCACCTCCCCCCCCCTCCCCCCCCCCCCCAACAGAAAATACTTACTTTCTCTTTTATTTTAAGGTAAGAGAAAAGATTAAATTTAAATTTGTTTTTAAAATCACAGAAAAAATGTAGTTAAATTTCAAATTCGAGGAAAGTTTAATGGATCACCTAAGCCTCTTCGCTTAACGGAATATTCAGGTGTTTGCATTATGGACGTTTCACTGTACATTGCAATTTTCCAAGATGTAAAATATAACTTCTATTTTTTTTAATTAACTTCTATGGGGGTGGGTTAAATTTTGTGAGGGATTTTACTTCTGTCAGAGTCTTCTAGGGGAGACCTTCCCCCTCCCGCCACCGCTTATAAAGGAATTTTTTCTTCTGTTTCTTAGAATTTAAATATTTTAACTTACACGAAAAAAATGCAGTGTGTCTTTAAAAAACGGAGAAAAAGAAAATTTTGTTCATTAAAATCTAAAATCCGGGCTGGCCCTCTCCTGAATTCAGTACTGTCTTAAATCACCCATTTGAGATTTGTTTTTAACATCTAATCATCAAAAGAAACAGAACTAAAAGTTAATTTCCAAAGCAGATATAGAAGAGTACCCCCCCCCCCCCCACACACACACACACACACTAACAGCAAATTTTAAACTGACCTTCCTCTTACTGTTAAATTATTTTAAGTTACCTGTAAATTATAAATTTTCTATATCTATTAAAATGGGAGAAAAATAAATGTTTGTTTATTAAATTTCAAAAGCTGTGAGGGGGGGGGGGGCTGTGTCACCGCCACCTGAATTAAACACTGTCTCATGAACACGTTTGAGATAATATTTTAACATATAAACTTAAAAAAAATTAACAAATAATTTCCATGGTAGACTTAAAGGGAGAAAGCCCCCTCCCCTCCCCCCCCCTGAATTGGAAGAAAATTCATAGCTGCACTTTCTCTTAGTATTTTATTCTTTTAAGTTTCTCGAAAAGATTACTGTGTTTATTAAAATCAGAGAAAAAATATTTGTTTGTTAAATTTCAAAATCCAGGGGCGGTAGATTTATTTTTCGAACCACTGCAAAGTAAATTCAACACTGCCTTCGTCCACCCGTTTTATATTAAATATTAACACATAAATCTAAAAAAGAAACTGAAAATTAATTTCTATAAAAGATTTATTGGGAAAAAGCGCCCCCGCCCCCCGGTTTAGATAAAATTTCAACACATAAATATAAAAAAAAAACCCTGAAAATTAATTTTCATGAAGGATTTTTGGAAAAAGCACCTCATCTCCACTTCCCCATCGTAAAATTCTTAGATGTTCATTCTCTTAGTGTTTAATTATTTTAATTATACAAAAAAATCCGTGCTTTTCAAAAAGAGAATTTAGTCAGTTAAATTTCAAAATTCAAGGAGCACTGTTTCACTTAAGAAATAAGTTCATAATAATCAAATTGAAAATATGTACAATTGACGCCCCCCCCCCCCCCCCATGTCCAATAAGGACTAAAGTTTTAAAATCTTAATCCCCACCTGAAATTGGTAAATTCTATCTTAAATACACTTCAAAATCTTTTATTTTCTGCAACAAATAATTACGACCATATTCAAACCATTCATTAAGCAAAGAAATTTCCACCAATGAATTATAATAATCAAGCCATATTCTAATTATCCATTAAACATAGAAAAAACCCTAATAATAAATTAACCTTATTAATTTAAACTTGGAGGATTACAGCATCGATAATTGCATCCTCTATATTATAAAAATATCAACAATTACCCGCATTTAAAATCGTTTACTAAACACGACCACAGTAGAGAAGTAAATAGAGCATTCTGTTCCCAAACCGGAGTAGTGAGTTCTGTCCTCCTCAGAGGAAAAGAAAACCCGGCACAAGTTTCCCCTTTTAAAAAATGTAGGTACTTCAGAAATTCTCGAAAGATGGCGGCACCAGCGTCTTTTTATTCTAACTGGGAGAATAGCAAAAATTAAAAGCAAGTGATGCTAGAAATATAATGCCAGCATAGCATAAATTAAAAGCAAGTGATGCTCGAAAATCAAAAATTAAAATCAACTGATGGTAGAAATGTAATGCTAGAATAGCAACAAAATAAGTATATGTTGTTTGTGAATTACTGCTAGAATAGCAAAAATTACAAGCAAGTGGTGGTCTTGATTGCTGTTAGGACAGTAACATATTCAAGCAAAACAAGCTGGAATATGTATGCTGGCCAAGCATTAAAGTGTTCCTATACAAACCATGACTTGCTGTTAATTATTGTGGAACCAGCAATTGTATTATGGTAGTTTATGCTATTTTACTTTGCTTGGATACAGCATTTAGTGCTTGTCCAGCAAAAAAATACCAGCATGAACTTCGACTTGGGTAGCGTGCCGCAGTAATGGAATTATTAATAAATAGGAGGAGGCATATAATGTACTGTCTACAAGGTGCGAGTGAAGTAACTGAGGAGGTTGTCACAAGTTGGCGGCTGATTTTTTAAAATTCGGATCTACAGTTTCTGACTACCGTCGGGGAGAGCATCCCACCAGTAAAATTGAATAGAAAATTTTGTCTTATCTAAGCGTCTTATTCATGGAAATATTTTCTCGCATATATGATAAAAACTTCTGTATGTTTACTGGTGTCAGCCTAAATAAATCAGCCAAACCTAAAATATTTGGGATTTTCGATTTTTTAATATTTTGAATCTACCATTTCTCCTCTTTCTACTGATATATTACTTTTGTTTCTACGGTAACCAGAAGTTGGAAAATTTTTAGTTATTCTGCTTGTTTATCTACTTTACTTCTATTGCGTTTATTTACTTTAAACTTGATTTTCTCAAAATGCTATTCTTTAACTTCGATGTACCTTTTTGAAAAACCTATTATACATCATGCTTTGAAATTTTGCTGGAACATTCTATAGACATCCCTGTTTAATTTGAGGGGAATTGTTTAAACTCACAAAAAAAAACTTTTTTATTATTATCATTATCTTAGAAAAAATTGCATGTTTTTTTGAATTTTGAATGTGGTTTCTACTTCAGATTTTTTTAGAAATATCTAAGCTTTATTTAATTATAAATTTAACTTCAGATTATTAAGAGTTGTTTATTTTATGCATAAAAAAATTTCAAGTCCATATCTTAAGTAGTTTATGAGAAAAGGTACATTAATTTAACATGGTAGGTATAGGGATTCCGACAGCCCTTAAGTGTTTGGTACCTCTATGTTTAAACAAAAACAATAATTGCTTTATTTCTTATAAATATAAACATTGGCCAATCTTTTCAAAAACCGCTGTCAAAATGATAGATTAACAAATGAGTTTCGGTCGTCATTAGGAAAACACTCCATCAGGCGTACAGCTTGGAGCTAAGATTCGGAATTCCCATTCCCATTCATAACTTTGATAAATATTTTTTCTATAATATTCTGTAATATTCTACTGCATTGCCAGTATATTTATGGATTGTATTTTATTCGTCTATGGTTTTTTCATTGCATATTATACTTTATAAGCACATTTTAGCTTTTAAATTTTAAATGATTTCAATTGGTTCGAAATACAGGATAAATATAGCTGCTTTTGCGCATTTTATTATTTATTTAATTATATTTTTTTACAATATTTGTATTGTTTTCTAAATCAGTGCAGCATATCTTATTCATTTATAAATTTAAAATTATTCTATTGCAGCATCTAATTTCAAGTTCATTTAATATTTTGGAACTATAAGTTATACCATTATTATTTTATTGATAGATAACAATTGATGTATAATATTATTACGTGTGCATCTTTATTTAGAGTATTGGTGAATAAATAGTGTTATATGACTTGCAAGTTAAATTTTTGATTTAAAATTATTTTAGATATCTATATAGTATATGTATATATATAGTTTTCTTTTACTAAGTGTATATGTAAAGAATTATATGCATTTTAAATCTTATAATTTACAAAAAAAAAAAAAGACAATAAAACACCATAGTGTTACTAGTTGGCAAAGTTAAAAAATAAATATATATTTGTGTTACTGCATGGTGTTGCCATTTGGCAATAATTTAAAAAACTTCAAAATAATAAAAAATATAAGACTGAAAATTTTTTCAATATTTTTCTTGTAATTTATGCCTGCTAAGGAAGCAAATTTATATATTTTTAAGGAAAAAAAATCAAGCACTAGAAGGTTAAACAGGGTTTCAACACATGTGTTTTGAATACCAGTAATTTTCTAAAATTTCAAGAGAAAAGTAAAAAGAATTTATTTTCAATAGATATGAAAAGCAATTTTATATGAAAAGCGGAGCAAGTGGAAGTGCTTCCTCAAATTTCGGATACTAGGATTGCTGTTTTGGCTTTCTTTTTATGCAGAAATTTCAAATAGTAAAACATATATATATATATATATATATATTTAATGATAGAAATTTCGTGATTACCTAAAGCAGAAATTTTCCTTTTGTAGTTTCCAGTATACATTCTGAATAAAAATAGATGCTAAACTGTCCACACAGCTATTACCTTTTAAGATATAAATCTTCAGTTTCACCTCATTAATTCCCAGAATTTCTGCATTTCAATAACGCGGTTATTATTTTTCGCAACAAGTTGTGTGGGAATAATTTTCGTAAATAATGAGGCCATTGTTTTAAAAGCAGCCAATAGGCAAAAATGTCGATTTGCGATGTTTAATTATTTTTAATTTTCCATTACTTCTCTTTTTAACGATACACAGGGTGTTTAATAAAATATGGGCAAAAAGTTTAGAAGTGATAGTGCACATAAAAACAAACAATTTTCATTTAATAATGTATGGTCGGAATTAAAACGCAAGGGTGCTAAAACGAGCTAAAGGAGATATTTAATGTTGCTAGTGAACTACTTTTTTAAAATTCAGATTTATTGATTTTCACCATTTTTTTCAAATTGTAAAATTACTCGTATTTTAGCCTTAATTGCCCTCATAGCATGCATGGTCACGGTGACGTCATTGTGACGTCACTGTAAGTCACTGTGGTCACGTCACATCTGTGACCAAAATGCCACCACTCAGTGATGTCACATTGTGACTGAGATGTGTTTCTTAGAAAACTTTAAAAAATTAAGAAAATTCTTTAAAACATGTTATTTACTGTAAAATTATGTTTTCTTGGCAATTAAAAAAAAATTGTGAGGTCACTGTTATGTCACTGCTATGTAACGTACGTCACGTCACATATGTGACAAAAAAACCACCATATTGTAAGTCACAGTGTGACAAAAATATGAACTTCAAAAATCTTTGAAAATGAAGAGAAATATTTTAAACAGTCACGAGTTACATGGCATAAGGAATAAAATATATTAGTGGATAGCAAATGGTAAATTCTGTCACTAAAGGGGAGGGGGGGGGGGGGCATAATAAATAAAGTGCACGATACCAGCATTAATAAACTAAATTTTCAGGCTATATTTTATCAATTTGATATCTAAGATAGTGAATGTATACTTTTTCATGATTTCAATTTTATCTAGCATTTGGATAATATATTTAGAATTAGGAATATTAAATTTATACACTTTACATATTTAGTTTGCTGGGAGGAAATTTATTTATTTATTTATTTTTTTACCGACCAGGATTATTCGAAACACTTCTTTGGTTTAAAAATAAAAAAAAATTTATTACAGTTAAATCTGCACCTTTTAATGAGCACGTAGAAAGAGTCTTCAGAGTTTAGTCATCTATGCATTTCTTGCTTTAGAATATTTTTATAATTTGTATTCAAGTCATAAATTCTACTTCTTTCAGACTTTTTAAATAAAATTAGCATTTTCCCAAAATAAAAGAAATATACAAAATTTGTGCAAAACAAACTTTACTTTAAAAAAAAAAGAAAAAAAAAGGGGGGGGGGGCTCGTTATTACCATTAAATTTATTTTTACACCTTTTGAAAATTTAAACAATGGTATATCTAATAAACTCTAATTATGAATATTATTATTATAATTATTTAGAAAAAACAAACTTTACAATACATTTTAACTTGAATTATATGGTACGGATAAAAAGAAAAGGTTAAATACATTGGACATTTTTTCAAATACAAAATTTTAATTAACCATACTTTCAGAAAATTACTGCGCATTCAAGTTTCATATCTCTTGCATGCATAAACAAATAATCTGTACCAGACCATCTGCTTGAAAATCGTCTGCCCACAAAAAAAATAAACATGAGAAGACGCGGGAAATAAATAGTTCACTGTTTTTAGAACATCACCTTCACCACGTCTACAACACTTTAAGATAAGGAAATGACTATTTTAGGATACGCGAATATTAATAGAACGTATATGTAAGTTTAATTTAAATATTTTATTCCTGATTTGTACATATGAGTTAAATAGTTTTATGTTATATTTGTAAGAGACTGATCTTTAACTGTCAGAAGCGATATTTTCAAATTCGATAACTGTAAAGAAAAATATCTTAATCTGCCATCGCTTGAAAAAAAGAAACTGCGCAGAGACCGTGCATGTCTACATTCATACTAGAATTAATATAAACATTTTTATCGGCTTCTTACTATTTTTTGATTACTAACACTTATAGTTATTATTATTTTGGGGTTAAATATGATGTTCGATTATCATGAGATTACGAAACTGTTTCAGATTAGAAATTAACATTATACTGGGAAAATGTATTTTTACATATTACAGTAGTAAAACATTTGAAAGAATTTTCTTTTAGTGCTAATAATATTTTAAATTGTCTTTCAAAATCCTAAATCTTCAAACCAATGTTTTCAGATTTAACATTTGCCGAAATTATAAAATAATAGGAATTCCTTATACCATATGGAAATATTTTTGAGATATTGTTAAATCTAATAATGCATTTAATTTATCTATTGAGTTTGCTGTTGTTTAATAGTACAATTATAAATACTAATTATTATTTTTAGTGTTTTTCAAATTGGTATATTTATTTTTTTTTAATTGTATGTAAGCATTTTTTCTGTTTGTGATTTTAATCAAACATTTAATTATAGACATCCTGAATCGGTTATTAAATTTTCTTCTATTGTAAATTCATTTTCTACGTTTATGATACGCGTAATTATTGGCACTAAAAAGTAAAATATGATATTTAAGCATTGAAACAAAGTGTTTTTCATGCCTGATGGGAAGTTATAGATTAAACAGCTTTAGTATATATTTTTTAAAAGTTCATATAATACAGGATACATAATACAGGACACAAGTTGAAAAGTGCTTATGACTTCGGTTTGTCTCTCCGTCTGTCCGTCTAGCAGACTGTCCGCACTCTAACTCTCGAAAATATACTCGGATGGCCCTGAAATTTTTGGATGTTATTGACGTTTACCATAGCACGGAACCTATTTGTAATGAAGTTTGTAGCATGCTTTGTTCATTTACAGGGACAGCCAAAAGTTTTCCGTTACATTACAGCCTATGGGAAAAAATCGTTTCAAATGATTTTTTTATGATTTTACGCACGCTTTTAAACAGAATAAAATTTATATGCATTTATGAAGTGCACTAAAATATTCATTCTGTTGACTATGCGATGCAAAGAATAGTTATTGTTCATTTACAGGGCTAAAAAAGGAATTCAAATACATAATGAGATAGGGGTGGAGGGAATTGTTTGCGGCTTACTTTAATTATGTTAATCTATTTCATATATAATGAAATGGATATATGTCGCTGAGGTTTACATACTATAAATTATTTCATGTATAATACGAATAATACGTATATAGCATTTACAGGGACACACAAAATATTTCAGATACTATATTGTATCCGAAGTACTGTTCATTAGCGATGATTGCTGGAAATGTATTTTTAATTATGATATGCACTTTTATGATTCACTATATTTATGCATAGTATAGGGTGTATTTAAATGCTATAATTCCTATACAAGGCTACACAAAAGTATTCGTAAGGACTACTGGGTATGGGCGCAAATTGCTTAAAGGTGGTTTTTAAATGAGTTATGCTTTTTTTTGCTGAACTGCATTTGATTTACCAAGAAATGTTTGTAGAATATAGATAAAATGATATACAGGGTCACGTAAAGAATTGGATACATGGCCGTCTATAAATTATAATTTCTGGAAATGTCATTTCAGCAGTTTTAAGAGTGTTTTAGTTTGAATTAAATTTTAACTAAATAGTGGCGTGTAATAAAGATTCTAGGTAAACTACAGGGTTGTACAAAAGTATTCAAGTATGTTTCCATACATTAGTATAAATTGCTGAAAAATAATTTCAACCTGTTACGCGTTTTCTTGCTAAACTAAATTTTCCCATTATATAGTATATATACACTTAAAAAAATGGGAAGTCAAAATTGAGTAAAAAGTACTCAATTTTAAATGCGTCACATACTCAAAATTGCTCCGATCCAAATGTACTCAAAGTTGAGAAACACATGTACTCATTTTTTATTCATTGGTAGTGATCAAATATGAATCGTTATGTACTGCGCACCCCCCCCCCCCCCAAAAAAAAAAAACAAACAAAAAAAACCTAAAATTTAAAGTAAAAATGTACTGACATTTATTTCCCGTTCAATGTTCTTAACAAGAAATGTTTAATTGATTATTTATTAAGAAAAATAGCAAAATTCTTAACAAGATACTCAAATCGAATATTTTTATGACAAGAGCATTATTTCCAAGCACTTTTAAATTATTTTTAAAATGCTGTGCATAATTTAATATTTACATTAATAAACATCATTTATGCCTCCATAAATGAAATGAACCATTACAGGGTACAAAAGTATTCGTTTGTTTGGGTTTGATAACATGTGATGTTTCAAAATAGAGAAAGCATGGGTTTTTTTTTATCCAAAAATATTCAATTCGATATGAGTACGTCGGTTTAGTTATTTTTGAGTACTTCATTTTTCTCAGTGTATCAACCTACAGATCAAATACAGGGCTGTTCAAAAGAATTGGAAAACATATTTGGCTATGGACGGTAACTGCTGAAATCAATTTTTCAAATGTTTTATGAATTTTCTAAAATGTTTACTTAGTTATCTTATTTACGTCATTTCCCTAAATTACGATGTCTTGTTAAAGCATTCAGAAAGTATTGGAAAGTATTTTATAATCTATGATTAACGCATGATTTTTCTTACTTTTTTTTTTCTATTTCCCAGATCAGTCTTTTCCTATAAAACATACCAAATCTATTTAGCTCATATTCACAAAATACAATATACACGGGAATAAAAAATTTAAATAAATATAGCTTATCATGCCGCTCTATAAATAATAGTTGTATTAATATCCGTTAGTCTCCATGTTCGTATTTAATAAAGCAATGACAAATCACAACAAATTAAAAAATTTACACATTCTAACTATCAAGCTTGAACTCAATATCAAGCATAGAACTTAATATCAAGCATAGAACTAAATAAAAAAATATGTCAGTTGATAAGAATTGTTTTTTAAGTGGAAAAATTTAAAATGTTTTAGAAGAATAGGACTCCAAAATAGATATATTTTGCTAAAAAGTGCGGTAAAAAGATAAGATTTTATATTTACAGCAAAAGGTTATTTCAAAATTCATCGCTGTATTAATACTTAGAAATTTTTCCAGAGAGAATCCTTCGCCTTATATACAATATTTCAAATTAAAATCAAATATCAAATCAGTTGCTTAAAAGGCGCAAAGGCCAACATAGTGAAAAAGATTCCATGCCGGGACTCGACACCGGGCCATCAGTATAGCACACTGACATTCTACCGACTAAACCACATGGAACGACGCCCAGTCTGTAAAATTTCTCACTATTACAGGTTGGCAAGGCTACAAACGCAGCACAAGATGGAATATTTATCGTGAGCCTCCGACATGGCGTAAACACGAAACTTAATGAAATCCAACATCGATTGAAACTATATTAATAATTGGAAAATTTTCCAGGGAGAAACATTCGCCTTGCATACAACATTTCAAATTAAAATTGCCTTTTAAGCAATTAATTTGAAATTTGATTTTCATTTGAAATATTGTATGCAAGGCGAATGGTTCTCTCTGGAAAAATTTCCAAGTATTAATATAATTTCAATCGATGCTGGATATAATTAAGTTTCGTGCTTGCATCATGTTGGTGGCTCACGCTAAATATTCCATCTTGTGCTGAATTTGTAGCCTCGCCATCATGTAATAGTGAGAAAGTTTCCAGCCTGGGTACCGTTCCATGTGATTTAGTCGGTAGAATGTCAGTGCGCTGTACTAATGGCCCGGGTTCGAGTCCCAGCATGGAATCTTTTTCACTATTTGCGTCTTTTAAGCAATTAATTTGAAATTTGATTTTCATTTGAAATCACAGTGTTTATGACAAGTTCGTCACAAATGACACATATTTCACAAATTGGTCACAGTGTGACTTCAAAGCATTGTCGCTTTCGTCACAGGTTCGTCACAAAGTTAATGCCAAAATAGTCACAAATGGCACACTTTTCACAAATTTGTCACACTGTGACTTCACACAGTGGTCACAATGTGACGTCACAAACGACCTCTAAAACGGCCATAACGACCTCACATTCTAGTCACTATGACGTCACATCGACGGTCACAAAATCACAGAGTGACTTCACAACGACGTCGCCGTGACGTCACCATGCCTTACGGGTAATATGTCATTAAATAAAGCGAATTTTACGATTTCAAAAAAGTGGTGCTGATAGGAAATTTGGATTTAAAAATAGTAGCCCACTGGCAGCACTGGATATGTTGTCATGCGAGGCAAAAGCAAGTAAAGAACGAATAAGTGAAAAAAAAGGTTGGAAACCCCTCTCCGTACAATCGTTGAGTGTCTGAGCCGTCTCCATTTGCAGCTCCGTAGATAAAATGCATATCAGCATTTTCCCTAATAGTGAAGGACAACATATTCCGTTATGTTCCTACTGCGATTGACAGTTGCACATTCGGATCAGCAGCTTTTGTGTATTAATCGAGGCGAAATTTTGCATGCGCGTTCTTCTTCTTCCGCATATCACATTTGTATGCTATTGGTGTCATTCTTCTCCCATTAGGATTGGAGCTTTAACATCTGCATGTACCAAGTGAGTGTTGCGAGTGGGCTACTTTTTTTTTAATTCAATTTTTTTTTTATTGCGACCAGTTTTTTAATCAAGCAATCTGAATTTTTTTTAATCTGAATTTTCCTACACTTTTGGGGTGCGACGCTAAAGGATTTAAACAAAGTCCCATCACTTTATTATGTATTTCACAAAATTCCGCAATTTTATCAACAACAGTTTCAACTGTAGACAGCTTTAAAGTAGGGAGTCGTTTAATTATGGACACCATGTATATTGTACGTCTTTGAAACTAGCCTCTTGCATTGCATTATAATTTCTTTCATTCTTTTTTATAGCATTCTATTTTATTTTGCAATTTTAGGTTTAGGAATAAACATTATACTACGAAACTGGTATACAGCATTGAACTATAGGCCTCGGAGCGATCACATTTTCAGCCACTGCTATTTTTTTGTGGTACAAAACTACAAGAATTGCAATAATGAGCTAACCACGAAGCGGGTTCTTGCAACATTTCCAAGATAATCAAAAAGAAAAATTTCGTAAGGAAATAGAGGTGATAAAAGTTTTGATTTAGTCTCTGTAAAAAGATACAGCAACCATGCCTGGAACTATAAAGAAAGTGGAATTGACGTATAATCAAAAAATTGAAGCTTGAAATGCAACCTGTTACAACCGGGTCAAATTTTCAGCAGTAAATTTGAATATAATTTTCTCCTTATATAAATGCTTAATTAATGAAAAAAGTCTGTCATAACTAAGACAAAAACGGATATTCGTTTTTACTAGTGAAAATCTCCCCCGATTGTTGTCAGGAGCTGCGGTTCCGCCATTATGTGACAACATAAACTGTCTTTCGGTCAATGTCAGAGAATTGCGCCGGGGCAAAATTCCACCAGTTAATTAGAAAAAAGTTTTTCTTTTATTTAAACGCCTTATTCATCCATAATTTCACATATATAAGGCAAAATTTTTCTAAATATTTGTATTGGTGGATGTTTTCCCGGCGTCACTCAGACCCTCATCCTCTGGAAACAAACAACAACCATAATCTTGTGATTACGTTCCCAGTTACTTCACTCGCAATCAGTAGACACTAAGCTATCTGTATCCTCACATTTATTCATAGCACCATTGTATACAGTTTCTGTTCCTTTCTCAGTCGATCGCGTGGAATTCAAAAATCTTGTCAGCTCTTTAACCCCTTAAAAGACTTTGGTACATTTTTAAACTATTTAATTTTAACCCAAAAATGTCTCAATGGCACTAAAATTTAAAAAAGAAAATTTACCTTTATTATGTACGTGAAGTCATTATGTGTTTGTGTCCGTCCATCCTTTCAAACATTTTAGCAATATGCAAGCGTTGGAATTGAAATGGTTAGTGTGATTAAGCAGATATTTCAGACATTTCCCGGGATTTCCTGAAACTATATTAACCCCTTGAGGGGCAAGTAACTGCGTTCCTGTAATGTCGAATTCACACCGGAATCTGCGAAAGATTTATTGCAAAATAAGGAAAAGCTATTTTACGAATTTTTTTCCACCAAAAAGTGAAAACTAAAATTTAATAATTTTTTTTTTCTGGTACAAATCTTCATTAATCGAAGGTGGGATGAAATATATCCCATCCTCAAAGGGTTAATTAGAAAAGACTACTGATCAATAATGTGTATTGCATAGTTGCCAACTTTTGCCCTTTTTCCTAGCACTAAACCTTAATAGAAATTTTCCACTTATTTAATTATCGAAATCTGAAATTTAAATAAGGCAAAAATTTCTTTTAAATTTTAGTGGTAAGAAAAAAACGTAAAAGTTGGCATCTATAGTATTATATTAGATCTACCTGAAAGTTCTGACCGGTAATGTTATTCCACGCCTACTTTTTTCAATTTCAGATATCTTCATTGGCACCACTTTTTTGAAATGGTAAAATTCCCTTTGTTTTCACATTTCACATTAAGGTGGAAACAAGGGGAATTTTACCATTCCAAAATAGTGGTGAAAATGAAGGAATCTGAATTTAAAAAACGTAGGCTTGAGATAACATTATCGGCAGAACTTTCCGGTATACCTAATATTTAGGTTTAAATAAGGTATGTTTAAAATAATATCGCAACGTCTACCCAATGCACTAGTAAATAAATAAAAATAAGTTCTTGTTTTATTGTGGTTGCTAAAGACATGCCTATGTAAACATTCTTTGTCATTAAATAAAAATACATTTTTTTCTTACATGAGTCATTTTTTTAAATGACCAAAATAAAAGAAGAAAAACAACTTAAAAAAATTATTTTTTCTGAAACAAATGCAAATCACCCTTACATAATATACGCTATTACACATATCAAAAACTCAAAATGTATTACATGATATCATCGGAACTTTCTTTAAGCCTTTTCGAGGGCGGTGTCTTTAAAAAAGGACACCTAATTTTAATTTCAAAACTGACAAACGGCACCAAGAATATTTAATTAAAATATTCTTTTTATAATGTACGTGAAAGTAAGCACCCTCATATTTTTTAATAAATTCGTTTATAAATTCTGGGGTCAGTCTATTATTTCATCAGTTTATAAACAAAATTACTCAGAGACAGAAAAGATCAAGCAAAATCCAATCGGATGAGTGTGGCGTCTCTACATATTTATATATAAATTGGTTTTGTATTTAAAATGTTTTACCCAGTTGTATCTTTTCGGATACTATTGGGGCGTTCGGAATGTCGTGGCCGTTTGGGAAAATCAATTCGTACCGGAAAATTCTCTCATTTAATAAATAGACGCTGATTCCGATATCTAATGCCTAATAATTACTGGGCAGAATTTTCCGGTATGAATTGTTTTTCCCAAACGGACACGACTTTCCGAACGACCCAATATAAGCGTAAATTCAGGAATTTATTTTTTATTCAGACATTTTGACTTCATACGAAAATTTCTGAATAGTATTTCTTACTTTATTTAATGACAGATTTTTCGTTATAACATAAAGAAAAATTATTCTTTCGAAATTTCGGGTACGTATTCATAAATTCTGAATAATAAATTCTTGAAACGCACGCATATGATGGAAATGAATTAAAATAACTGCAAAAATTTGCACTTTTGTCCTGTCACTAAAACTTAATAGTGTTTTTTACCTCATTAAATTCGCGAAATCTGCGATTAACCCTTTGTTGCTGAGTGTTCATAACATGGAACACCCAACCTGATTTCCATAAGCCACAATAGAACCAGAATCTTGGTACAAATATTTTCCGTTCATTATGTATGTGAAGTAACGCTTTTTCTTTTTTCAAAATAAATGTATTCGTAAATTCAGGTGTCAAACATTCGTGTAATAATTACAGCAATGGAAGTGATTGGCGCCTAAAGGCGTTAAATAACTCAAAAATTCTTTCAAATTTTAGTAGTCGCCAAAAAGCTTAAAAATTGGCATTTATGGCCAAAAACCCAAACATTTAACACATTTAGGGGCAACTAATTGTGTTTATCTAATGTGGAATTCATACCGGAATTTTCGCAAAATTTTATTCGAAAGAAGAAAATGCAATTTAACCCTCTGTCTACCAGAAGGGTCCAATGGACCCGACATGTACATTCAAAATATTTATTCAAACCAGAAATTTCTTCAAAACAAACTAAATGTATAAATCAGACAATAATAAGTTAAATAATTTTAAGTAAAAATTCTGGTGTAGAATGTTTTTATAAAACTTGAGTAAAATTTCCGGTAGTTCTAGGGTTAACAGCTTTTATGCTCCAAAGTTATAAAAGTAAAATTTTATTTAAAAATTCTGTTGTGAACTTTTATAAATATTAATTGGGATGAAATATAACCCACCTGCCCTAAAGGGGTTAAATTAAATATTTTTATGCTCTCCCAGCAGTTATCTATCCAAAATATTCAACATCAATTTTCTGAAATAGAATTTTTATATTAAAAAATTAGTTTTAATATGATGTGGGTGCGACATGATTGTCACATCTGTCATAAACTCCTTCAGCTTAAAAAAAAAAAAAAAAAAAAAAAAAAAAAAAAAAAGTTGTAACCACATGGTTATATGATTATAATTCGTGCAAGATCACGCTAGGCAAATATTTTAGTAACTCTGTTTTTACCATAAGAGTGCTTTGTATATAAATACTTCGATTAGAAGCAATACTATTTATTATATACCGGGTGTCCCAAAAATGACTGATGGATTTTAAAATTCAATAATTTGCAAACGGTAACATATATTTAAAAAATTCTTGCAGGAGGGTTATGTCAGGAGTTTTTTTACTGTGATTCTTGATTTTAGTTCGAATTTTTGACAACTGATGGCGCTGACAGGAATAGGCGCTCAGTCCAGACCCTTTTTTTGGTACTTCGGGTAAAGCGACTAGAATACATAGTGTGGAAATAGACTATCTCTGTAATACTAAAAAAAGCGCTAAAATATTGTATCCCTTAAATATGCAACGATGCTGCTGCAATATACAGATCGCAGCGACATCTTCTGGACATTTTCTACAACTGCGAGTTATTGCTAGTGTAAACAATGTAATACTAGTAATACGAAAATCCCGCAGATGTCGCTGCGATCGACAATTGGAATTTTAGTAGTTTCGTCGCACATTTAAGGGATAAAAATTTTTAGCACTGTTTTGATCATGGAACTATTAATAAAGAGGAACTGTCATATCCTTAATATAGTGAAGCTTCAACTGTAACCGCTATCACAGGAGTTGTTTATCGACGGTGGAAACTCCCACCAGTAGGCTCATATATATATATTCATCTTATTTAAACGCCTTATTATTACAAAATTTCAGTCATAAATAGTGGTAGAAACAGATTTTCATTTTTACTGGTAGAAGTTTTCTTTGGTGGTAGTTAGGCCCGGCGCTTCCGCCATATTGTGACAACCATGGAAAAACACTGACAGTTTTATAAGGCATACTGACATCAAAAAAACAAATAGAAATTTTTACCACATTTTTGAAAAAAAAAATCCATGAATAAGACGTTTCTTTAAGACGAAATCTTTTATTCAATTTTACTGGTAGGATATTTGACCTATCGGTAATCAGAAACAGAAGAACCGATTTTAAAAAAGCAGCCGCCATATTGTGACAACCTCCTCAGTTACTTCACTCACAACTGGTAGACAATACACTATATGTCTCCTCCTTTTTACTCATAACTCCATTGTTTGGATAGCATATTTCCACACTAGGTATTCTAGACGCTGTACTTCGGGATCTTTTTTAATCTCCTTTTTTCGCATGGAAGAAGAAAGAGGACGAAAAATCGAGCCTTGATTTAGCGGTTATTGCTTGCAGCGCCAGCTATCGATGATATTTGTAACTAAAACTGAGAATCGCAGCATAAAAACTCCTGACATCTTACGTAACACTCCTACAAAAAATTTTTTTTAATATTTGTCATCGTTTTCAAGTTATTGAATTTTAAAATCCATCAGTCATTTTTGGGACACCCGGTACATTCATTTATAATATAGACCCGAAGAGAGAAAATTATTTTGTTAAAGTTGCATCCAAGTATAACGCCCATAGGTGCGGCCTCCTGTTCAGGAGAAAACTAGCCTTCACCTTTCTGTTGGACATGGCGATAATTATTCTTCAAAAATAGTACTTGCAATCCAGCCATCTCAATAAAAAAAAGTAGTGGAGTGGAAACACTGATTGAAGTGCAGTGCTGTTTAAAAGGCGTATTTTTTTCAAGGATGATGACATTAACCCTCTCGCTGCGTAATTGTTTTATCAAAATAGCTCAAAAAATTGCTTACTTAATTCCTTCGCGACGAGCGCCTTTTAAGAATTTTTATTCTTTCGCACCGGTTTTTCAAAACAAAAATTTTCGTCTGATTTAATCGGGAAAATGCTCCGATTATATAAGGCAAAATTTACAATAAAAAGTAACTGGTGCGAATGATCAAGACGGGTTAATTAGACGGAGAAAATGCACCCCCGATGAAATCTCGGGTTGCGCAAATTTTCTACTTTTAAGTTGCACGAGAAACTCTCGGGTTCCGCAGAGGAAGGGTTAAGCATTATAGAATAATTAGAGTTTTGTTATTAAATACAACTTTTATTTATTTTTTTCTGCTCACTCTTTTGTTATTAAAATTTTGACTCTGTTTTGTAATTTTTTTGTTATAAAAATTTGGATGTTGTTTGGGTAAAATTCTTCTTTTCTTAAAAAAAAAAAAAAAAAAAAAATGTATTTATAGCAATAACATTATCTCTATTTCTTTATAATAATCTCATAATCTGATTATAAACTACAAAGAAATAAAACGGCTGTACATCAAGATAAAAAAAAAAAGACTTACTCACGAGATTAAGTGTGTTTAGGGAATTAATCAACAATCAAAAGTTTCTTCAACATCACGTTTGAAAAGAAAGAGGAAATTAAGAGAAGTGTTAAGGGAAACGTATAGCTTTATGTTAGTGAATATTAAAAGGAACGTTGTACAAAGAAATTTTACTTCAAAACATTTTTTTTTCATACGCAATTCTGAAAAAAAAAAATGTTTTTTATATACAAGCAAGTTGAAAACACAGCCACTTGGGATTTTCATTTTTGATGCGTTTTTATGCCTGCAGTTTAAATAGTTAATTTCTTAAATGTTTAAAATATTTCCCAACTTGATCGTTCATATTTATATTTGATCTTGTGGAGCAGTCATAACATAATGCCGTTGAGGTAAATAAATAAATAAATAAATAAATAAAATTAACTATATATTTTTCCAGTGGCGTAGCGTTAGGAAAGGAGGGGTGTGCGATAATTTTACTACCAGTATTATTTTATGCTAAATTTTAATTTGTCTAATCGTATAACGTTTAATTATCAAATAAAGCCAAATTTTCTATTTAATACTGCTTGTAGTAAAATGATCGACATTCCCCTTTAAGGCCACCTGCGACTCTTTTTCTGTTCTACCACTATTTTAAAAAACAGATTTTTTAGTATATTTTTCTTGCAAATGTTCTCGAACAGTATGTCAAAATGTTTTGTTTTGTGAAAGTGGTGTTACGTAGAATTAAAAAATAGTCGCCTGTGGCAGCCTTGCACTGTATTCTTCTTGAAATGATATTATTTTAGTTGCCTTTATAGGCTAGTGGTTAGGGAGTTGAATTCGGAATTAATTATGGGAAAGCTGGAAATTGTTTTAATCCCTTCTGTTTAGGTCTAGAATGAATATGCTATGTTTTCCCCCTCGTACTTGGTGAGCGTTAGGAGAAATGTATAGATTTCTAGCCAAAAAAACACATTTTATTGCATACCATAACAATATCTCAAAACAACTAACTCTGTCAAAAACATTTCAATACAAATGTTGTAGAGCTTAAAGTTCTGAGTAAAATGAGTACCTACACTTAATATTTTTGTTGAACATTAAGGCTACAATTCTACTTTAAATTGTTAGACCCGTGCTCAGGGGGTTGAACTCAGAGTTAATTTGGAGAAAACTGAAAATTGTTTTAATCCCTTCAGTTTAGGTTTATAATGAACGTACTATGTTTTCTTCCTCGTACCTGGGTGAATGTTACAAAATATGTACATATTTATTTTTGAAAAACACGGTTTTTTTTTTTTTTTACTTTCTTTAACAATATCTCAAAACAGCTACTCTATAACAAAACAGTGTCAATGCAAAAGTTGCAGAGCTTAAAATTCTGAATAAAATGAGTACCATCATTAATATTTTTGTTCAACATTAAGGTCTCAATTCTATTTCAAAATTTTGCCTTAATCGCTAATCAAGAGCTTGAAGCCAGGAGACACCAAGTTAACGTAACAATATCTCAAAACAGCTAACTCTATCAAAACCATTGTAAATACAAAAGTTGTAGAGCCTAGGATTCTGAATAAAATGCATACCTACACTTAATATTTTTGTTCAATATTAAGACCGCAATTTTGAGATATTTTAAGTGAACTTAGTCTCTCCTGGCTTCAAGCTCTTGATTTGAAAATTTTTGAAATAGAATTTCGACCTTAATGTTGAAGAAAAGTATTAATGAGGGTACACATTTTATTCAGAATTTTAAGCTCTACAACATTTATATTAACAATGTTTTTGAAAGACTTCGTTGTTTTGAGATATTGTTATGGTATTTAAAAAAACGTGTTTTTTTATTATAAATCTGTACATATTTTCTAACGCTAACCTACTACGACTGGCAAAACTAAGCATATTCATTCTAGATTTAAACTAAATGGATTAAAACAATTTCCAGCTTTACCCTAATTAATTCCGAATTCGGCCCTTTTTCCGCCCCTACCACTGGGTTATTAAATGTTATTATTTGTTTGAGAAATGATTTAAACATTTATGAAGAAGAAGATTTAATTTTTTTTAAGTAACTTCTATATATAATCATAGAAATGTTTTATCTTTTGTGTAGAATTATCATTAAATTAATACAAGGTGCTTATATTCTTTAGCATTACCAAGGAGTATTGAACCATTATTTCAGATTTGAAATTTTCTATTTAATATTTCAATCACAGAATATGCGAACGCCTTCTTTAATCACATAATTTGTAATAATTTTATGATATAGAATAAGCGCAGAATTAAAAAAAAAAATTCTGATATTAATTTTTTTTTTGTAGAACTGTTGTGAAATACATTTTCAGATCGTTTGCTTGAAATAAGAACGTGATACAGGCCCATAGCTGCCAACCTTCCACTAATCTTCCGCAATGTCTGGATTAATTTAACCCAGAATAAACCAGAAAATTTATTTCATGAATGCATATTTATTTAATTCTAGATTTCTACGTGGAACATATTTATTTTCATTTCTTAAAAAAATTTCTGGTTTGAAACGTACTAAACCAGGGTCAAATTAACGCAAGTATTACGGAAGATTAGTTTAAGGTTGGCAGCTATGCACAGGCCTAACAAAAATGCAACTATTTATTTACAGAAGTAATAGGAGAGATAGCAGTGGAGGGAATAGCTTTAAATGCAGATACAGTGGACGCTCGTTAATTTGAACTCGGTTAATTCGAACTTTCGGTTAATTCGAACTAATCCAAAGGCTCCACAAAACTTGTATTGGAATCAATGTTAAAAATATCTCATTAATTCGAACTAATTTTTCATCCCTTCGGTTAATTCGAACTAAAAATTTGGCAAAAGAAATTTCTTTTTCCTCGTTTAATGGAGAAAATACACGCTTTTTTATTATTTTCTGTGCCAAAATTATCTGTATTTCTTTTCTGTGTAAAGACACGTATGCCTGCATTCCTAAACTATTGTATTTCCGCTAAACGTCAGTCCTACTGTCCTCTTCTTATCAGTGCTTAACTGACAAAGTTCTCCGTCGTTACCTGTTTCCTTACATTCATTCAGAAACGTTTATGAATGGGTGGTGGTAGGAAAAGTACCTGCCGTGACGTAACAACATCAACGTACTTTTTTTCCCTCACCGGCAAGCGTGCGCGGTAGTTAGAAACTTAAACCAAAACCATTGCAACATACTTTTCCTTCCCCCTGCCCTCCGCCAAACAGAATCCACTCTCGTGAGTAGAAACATAGCGCGCGGAAAAAAGAATTAGGGAGGGGGGAAGCTCTACCATTCGTTTATTTGCTGCTGATTTTCTTAGAATTTCAGAAAAACTAGTCTTTACTTTAGATTTTAGGGAAGCTGCGTCCAAATTAATGTGCTCTTGTTGTTCTTCCTCAGTGTGTGGTGTGAACGTGTAAAAATTCAGGATGTCTACACGTGGAAAGTACAAAGCCCTAACTTTGGAGACAAAGATATAAATTTTAAGGAAGGTAGAGAATGGCGAAAACAAAACAAAGTTAGCAGCTGACTATGGAATTAAAAAAAATACCTTGTCAACTTATTTGAAAAACAAGGAATCAATTTTAGATTAATGGGAAAAATCGAAATTTGCTAGAGGAAGGAAACGCATGAGAAATGCGTCCCAAGAAGATCTAGAGAAGGCTCTAATGCTATGGTTCCAGGATGCAAGATCTTGAAACTTTCCGATAAATGGACCCTTAGTGCAGGCGAAGGCTGATGAATTGGCGAGTCGAATGGGTATTGAAGATTTTAAATGCAGTGATGGATGGCTTTCTCGGTTTAAGTCAAGGCACAATATTTCTTATAAAGCGGTATGTGGCCAGAGCTCTGATGTAAGCGAAGATGTATGCACTAATTTCGGTAGGAAACTGCCAGAGATTTTATCTACTTACCTGCCGAAAGATATTTTTAATGCGGACGAAACTGCACTTTTTTATAAACTCTTGCCAAACAAGACATTACATTTTAAAGGGGAAACTTGCGTAGGAGGTAAAAACAGTAAAGAGAGGGTTACAGCTTTAGTTTGTGCTAATATGGATGGGAGCAAAAAGCTTAAATTATTAGTGATTGGAAAGTCCAAGAATCCACGGTGTTTTAAAGGAATTAAAACACTGCCAGTTGATTATGTATCCAATGCAAAAGCATGGATGACACAAGACATCTTCCGTAGCTGGTTAAAAGGAATAGATAAGCAGTTTTCGAGGCAAAAGCGTAAAATTGTATTATTTGTGGATAACGCAAGGTGCCATAATAACCTTCCAGAACTGAGTTCCATACAGGTTGAATATTTGCCGCCAAATACAACTGCTAAGCTACAACCAATGGATCAAGGAATCATCCATAATCTTAAAACAAATTATCGTAAGAGACTCTTAAAACAAATCCTTTTTTCTTTAGATTGTGGTGAAAATTACAATATTACTCTGCTGACAGCTATAAATGATCTATATGCCGCATGGGATGCTGTAAAGGAAAGCACAATTAGTAATTGCTTTCGTCATGCTAAATTCATTCACCCCGAAAAGAAAAATCATATCGAAGAATGTGACGATATTGATACAGATTTTCCTGATTTCAAAAAATTTAAATGTGATAACATTACTTTTTCTGATTATGTAAGGGTAGATGAAGACGTGGACGTTTGTGAAAAACTGAGCGACGATGACATAATAAAAACTATCCGAGAAGATGAAAATGCAGAGATCTTATTGGATTCAGAAGAGAATGCAGAGACTGTTAAGCGTCCTAATGATCAAGCCATAATGGACTCTATAAAAACTCTGAAAGCATTTATTCAGATGGAACCTTCCTCTGAAAATGAATTAAAATGTTTACTTCAAATCGAGAAGCTGGCTGAAAAATGTAGGCATAATAAACAAAACCAAACAGTCATTTTACACTTTTTCCCAAAAGTGTAATTCATATTTTTAATTAAAGTTTACTTTCTACTGCGTATCTTCTTCTTCATTTTATGATTAAGGTAAGTCTTTATTGCTTTTTATGTACTATGTTTAATTTTAAATAGCATAATACAATATAATATATTTTCTCGGGTTATACATACTAGGAGATTTTTCTTCTTCAGTGATACACATTTTAAGTTATATTTTCACTTAACATCGGATAATTCGAACTTATTTCTGAGAACCTTTGAGTTCGAATTAACGAGCGTCCACTGTAATTATAAATTTCCTCAATTTTACTTAAAGGCTGAGGGGGAAAAATTCCTTTCCCCCATAACTTATTAAATTTCACTCGCGTAACATGGCTCAAAAGGACCTTACTGTTCTTTCAGTAGGAACGTAAGAAAGTCAATTAAGACATAATACCACTTTAAAAGTAAACCCCGTGGCTTCCAATAAGTTTTTTTAGTAATAAGTAGCGTATCTTCTTACTAAACCGGCGGAAACTTACAGCCGTAAATATAATCCAAAACAATTTATTGGAAACCCAACTTGAGGTCAACTCGTAAGGTATTTTAATTTCCGAAGGCAGGATGCTTTCAAAATCCCCCTATTTCATCTTCTACCGCACTATATATACCAACTACACAGCCACAGATACCCAATGAAAATATAATTTTTAAAACAACCGTAACAACGCGTTTCCCAGAGATTCAGACATTATACCCGAAAATTAAATAAAAGACACAATAAATAGCTTATTCACTCCCAAGTGTCAGAATGAATTCAGGACACCCCGATCACACGCAAAATCTCAAACCCACGCTACCACTAGATACCGATATAAAAAGGCATATTTGCCAACTTTCCACTAAACTTCCATAAAATGCAAGTTAAATTGATCCAGGTTAAACACGTTACTAACCAGAAAATTTATTTGATGTATCATTATACGTTTAATATCATGTTTCTCTATGAAAACTATTTCAATTCGTTTCTTAAAAAAATTTCTGGTTCCAAACGTGTTTAACCTGAGTAGATTTAACTTCCATTTCACGGAAGTTTAAGGGAAAGTTGGCAAGTATGAAAGAGTAGATAGGTACTCTGCTACACAGTACGTACACTGGTAATATTATTTTTATGTTATTTGAGTAAAAGTAATCACTTGGTATTGTTTGGAATGTAGGTTTAGTTCTCACAATGGGTTCCAAAAACGATTACTCCGAATTCTAACAAATTTGAATACAATTGCACGGTTATAATTTGTTGCCATACATATTAAATGCGAATATATCCAACCTTCGAGTTTATTTATTTTTAAGTATGAAAAATTAATTTGTGCACTATTTTTGGATACGTTGCAGTTTTAAATACTCCTGCAATGCTGCCTACTTTCAATTTTTTCCATGTCAAATAGGCCTGATTTGAACAATAAAATTTTGTTTACTAAAAAGTGTCTTCATTTACGGCAATACTTGATTTTCTTAATAAATACGTTTCTACTTCAAATCCTGCTAACAAGAAAATTTCGAAGGAATTTCGAATCTTTCATATTTTTAATACAATATATTAACAAGGGAAGTTCCCGAGTTTGGGGTCACCGAATGCGGTGAAAGTTTGTGAATGGCTAGAGTATAGTTTGCATATAAATACAGGTCAGCCGTAAAGCGCAAAACCCCTGGCGATCTTGAGAAAATAAGTCATAAATTTTGAGCTACAGTTAATCCTTTTCGCTCGGTGTCTCTTACACACATTCTATTCAATCGGCACCACTTTTTTAAAAGAAGTTTCGTTCAAGTACACAATTTCAAAAATGCTCTAATTAATTAAGGTACATTTTATTTTCCTTTAATACTTGCCAAAAACAAATTTTGCAAAGAAAGATTATGTCTCTGCAGCAGAGCCCTCGAGTGCAAAGGGTTAATAATCGCATAAATTTCTTTCTTTGGCAAGCGGTTCAGTAGCATGGTTGGCAGCATGATAGATTTGAGATTTTTATTTGTGAGTTCAAATCACGTCCGTTTTTGTTTTTTTCTTTCGGAACGAAAATTTTCATCGATTATTTTCGATGCGCAATTGAAATATATTTATAACATAGCTACCAATTTTTACGCTTTTTTGCTACCATTAATATTTAATACAGATTTTTGTCTTCTTTAATTTTGAGATTTCGATAGTTAAATAAGACGATATTTACTATAAATTTTTAGTGGTAAGAAGAAAGCGTAAAAGGCGGCACTTATGGTATAATAATTGAAATTTACGAAAAGTGTACATTAAATATATGTTTTGTAGCATATAAGTGCATTTTTAACTACGAAATTTTTCATGTTTATACAGCAGCACTCAAAAGTATTTTGACAACTTTATATTCTCACTTATTTTATTTAATATAAAAATATAAAAGAAAATGTGTCCCTATAATTGAGAACACTATGACTGCAGTTATTCAAGTGTATCAAGTTTCAACTTATTTGTTCACACTCGGCGCCACTGAGGAAATATGACTGCTCCTTAACTCGAAAGTATTTTGACAATTATTTTGTATTTAATTGTTGAAGGCGTCAGTGGCTCTATAGCTTCCTTCGATAAGTGTTTATATTGACTTATTGTGATTATTTTTTAATGCCGAAAATTTAAGTATATTCCTGTGATTGTAGAAAAGTCGTTGTAAATGCACTTAAGAAAGATAGACTGTTAGCAGAATTTGCTGGTTCTTTTAACGTGTCTCGGCAACTTGTTATTACATGGAATAAAGTTTTTAATAAACAGAAATACATAGAAAATAAGCCTCGAAGTGGCCATCCGAAAAAACAAAACAAAAATACAAAACAACTTGCAATGTTGGCTGTATTATAAAAAGGATAGCTATAAGTGACTGTCGTAAGTCCGCTGTAATAATAAAAAATGAATAGAAAGAAAATTAAGGCATAGACATACACGTTTCAACTGTCAAAAGACTTCTAAACCTGTATGGTTTACTGGGCAGAAGATCAGCAAAAAAAGCGTTTATTAACTACTAAGAATAGGAAGGCTACAGTTGCATTTGCAAAACGGCAGAAATCATGGAGAAGGGTAGATTTGGCCTAATGTTTTGTGGAGCGAAGAAAGGAAGTTTAATTCAGTATCATCTGATGGACTGAAATACATTTGACATCCTAAAAACAAAAACAAAAAAAAATATGATGTTCTATACCAAATAAATTACCCACCGTCAAACACGAAGGCGGTAATGTTATGGCTTGGAGTTGTTTTTCTCTCAGCGGAGGTGGACCCTTAGTTCCAATTGATGGTAATATGGATAGGTGCATGTATGCTGATACATTAAAGACTCGTATGCTACCGTACGCTAAACAAAACATGCCTGCTCAGTGGTATTTTCAGCAAGATAAGGACAAGAAACACAAATCCATGTCCGAATTTGATTTTATGAAACGCAGAAAAGTCACGTTTCTACAGTGGCAAAGCGAAAGTCCGGATTTGAACCCCATAGAGCATCTGCGGGAGGAATTAGATCATACACAGTAAGATGCCAAAATTATTCAAATAAGACAGCTTTATACGAAGATCTTAAAAATGAGTGAGATCGAATTATTTTAGATCGAATACAAGAATTAGTCGACTCTATGACCACATGTTGAAAACTACCTTAAAGTCCAGAGGATATGCTACTAAATATTGACTGACTCATTACTTTACTATATTTGATAATTATTGTGTTAAAGGAAATTTTATATTTTTATGTCAAAATACTTTTGATTTATCATTTTTCTGATTTTATTGAGTTTCGCATTATTTTGCATCAAATGACAGTTAATTTACTAAAATTCTTTAAAACATTGCATACGATTAAATAAAATAGTGATTGATTTTTGTATTTTATTATGGTTTTCAATTAAGCCAATTATTGTCTTTGTCAAAATATTTTTGAGCGCTATTGTATATATATAATGAAAGTAAAAAAAAAAAAAAAAGAAGAAGAAGAAGTAGGCAATTTATATGTTTATAAACCAGAATGTTTATGTTATTTAAAATTATTTGCAGTTATTTCAATGAATATCTATTATTTTTATTAGATAAATAATTTAAAATATGCGAAGAAATATATCCTTTTCATTTTGTTTCCTTATGCAAAAATTTCATGTTTTATTAAAAAATATGCTTGTATATTTTTGGTATCATCTTTTAAAGCCTGGTATTCTTCATTTTTAATTAAAATAAGTGTCTACGAAGTAATTGTTTTAGGAATTCAAATTTTTTTCTTGTTTAATATGTTTATATAATGTAGTTTGATTGTATAAATACAATTTTAACTGTGAATTTTTTCATGTTTATATATTTAATGAAATGTAGAGAGAAGATAAATAAATAAATAAATAAATAAATAATAAAAAACGATTAAAAAAGTTAATTTGAACTTTTATAGACTATAAAATTGCGCTAATTTAAAAATTTATTTACTGTTTTTTACGTAAATAAACTACTGTTTTTCACAGTGAAATAAATTAAAATACGTTACATAAAATTATAACATGCTGCTTTATTTTTTAAATTGTAATTTTTCAATTATCGTAATAATGCATCTTTTTTAACAGCTAGCTTTTAACATTTTAATTTTTTTAAATCTTGCATTCTTATGCTTCTAGTTATAATAACTTTTTAAGTGCTTAAAAATAAATTCTAAAAAGTTATAAATTGCTGAAAATAGTTGTTAAGTAGGCAGTAACTACAAAATCAAGAAAAAAAAATCCTTCTTAAAAATTTAAAACAGTATTTTTACAAAATCATGAAATATTCGAAATATTTGCATAATGAAACAAAATTTGAATAATATATTTATTCACGAATTAATATTACGTATTGTTATTTATTTCTCTCTGAAAAATAGTAGATTATTCATTTGAATATAACTGAAAATAATTCTAAATAATAACAAAAAAATGATGGTCAATAGATATATAAATTGGCCTACTTTTGTTTTGCTTTTGATTTTCATTAAATATTTAAACGTGCAAAATTTCTTACAATTACACTTATATGCTGCAAAACATACATTTAACCCTTAACTGCATGAATCATTCTTTTAGAATTGTGTTTTTTTATTTTTACATTAAGGATTAGACACCAGAAATCTTAAGATAGATTTTTAACTTTATTTAGTAGCATA
Source organism: Maratus speciosus (assembly GCA_963932465.1). Taxonomy (NCBI): domain Eukaryota; kingdom Metazoa; phylum Arthropoda; class Arachnida; order Araneae; family Salticidae; genus Maratus; species Maratus speciosus. The sequence goes on from OZ010787.1 coordinate 435,416,646, forward strand.
TGTTTGTAATTTTTAGAGGATTAATATTTTTATATAAATATAGTGGTGGAACTTAATTTATGTATTAAAAATTAAATAAAAAGGTGATGGAAATTTACATCACTATGCATTTAAAGGTTAATTTATATTTTTCGTAAATTTCAATTATTACATACATTTTTTCAATTATGGTTCGAAAATAATTGATGAAAATATTCGTTCCGAAAAATAAGTCCGAGTGGGATTCGAACTGACAAAGAAAAATCTCAAATTCAGCATCGTGCCAACCATGCTGCTGAGCCGCATACCAAAGAAGGAAATTTATCCGATTATAAACTATAGCGTAATCTTTGGGAATTATTTTCTCAAGAACCACCTGAATGTTGTGCTTTATGGCTGTCATATATTTATACACTTTATACTCTATCGATACACAAACGTTCACAGCATTCGGTAACTCCAACCTCGGGACCTTCCATTGTAAGATTTGTAAAGTTTAGACAATTGTGCATGCGTAATCAAGCATATAGGTATATTGGACAAGTGGACATATACCTTTTCCCATACGTTTGGACATATATGTTTTCTCAAAAAAGGAGTGAAGTATCAAACACGGAATTAAGAAAATGAATGATCCAGAGTTTATATTGTAACAAAAGTCCATTTTATGTACAAATAATTTATTCAAAACAATATATATTTGTAAAGTTTAAGTAGAAAATTATAAAAGCAAATATGAAAAACAATGAATTTCGTTTAACTCTAGAACTTTCATGAGCGATCGTTTTGAAAGGCACCGAATGATTATATTTTGATTAGAACCAGAAATTTCTTTATAGAATAAGTTAAAAATGCACCACACAGAAATATGATTAATAAATATGTTAAATAATTTTTAATAAGAACTCTGTTGTAAATCGTTTTCTTAAAAATTGAGTCTTAACTCAGCTATTCCTTAAGTCGAGTGACATATATACCATTCATAGCGGCTAAATCTGTGCATTATTTCAGTACCACTGTTTCGGAATATAAATATCAGGTTTGTTTAACCACGAAATTCTGCGATGAGATAGAGCTAATATTACTAATCGGAAATTGTATTACTGAAATATTGAGAGCCTTGGCAACATGACGATTAAAAAATTGCGCAGCGATTCAGAAAACAGAAACTTAAATTAGAAGAATTTTCTTTTAAACATACTTTTTGAAATACCATGAATTCCAATTTGCCTTGGTTCTTGAGTTCCATGATCTTTTTTTTTATCCTAAAAAGACGCAATCACTTGCTATTCAACAGATAACAACCTCAAAAAAATTTCGTTTTGAAAGAGATTTTTCCTCCAGACAACTGTCATTGGCCTTTAAATTATTTTAACGAATGTCGACATTCTGCTCTCGAAAGAGAATCAGTTTTGCTAGTTTCAAGTTTCAAATATTCGCAAAACTTTCTTTTTTATTAACATTATTGAACATTTATAAAAGTTATTTTACTTGGTCGAACTATTTGTTATCACAGAACCAACAAAAAAAAAAAAAAAAAAAAAAAAAAAAAAAAAAAAAAAAAAAAAAAAAAAAACGTGAACTGAAGATATATTATTATTCTGAAAGCTATTCAAATAAATGTTTGCATTTTTAAACTTTGATTTCTAGGCTGCAACTAAAACAACTGTTTGTATTTTGTGGTTGAATATTAATTTTTATATTAAAATAACCTGGAAGTAAAACACCTTGTTTAGGGTTTTTTCTTTTTAGAAAATATTTTAGTAATGTAAATTTATGCAGAAATAACAAGCTATTGGTACAGTTCTATGGCAATCATCAAATAGATGTTTTTCCTTTATTTATACGCAAAAAAATATTACAAATCCTGCGATTAATTGAAAAAAAAATAATTAATCTGTTGAAACACATTAGGCAACGATGATCGGAAATGATTGTGCCATAAATCCATGGAGTTTCCGAGGAGTCTGGCCATAATTTTTAGGATAAGACATTTTATATTTACCCCTTTGTATCATCGCGCAGCATACACAAAAATCAATGTTACTTGTACAGCGGATTTTAAAAGAAGAAGTTTTTATTTATTGCTGCAGAGAAGAAAACGCTGCGCCACATATGGCTGATTTTCATCACGAAATTTTAATAGTATTCTTTGCCTTATTAAATTAAAAAAAATTGTCGTTAAATAAGGTGCAGAATACTTTAAAAATTTAGTAGTAGTAATCAGCCATCTGTGTCGCAGCACTGATTGCTGCTAAATTGCTACCATCGATATACTACGTGGCGTGTGACCTTGATTGATGTGACTTCGTCTTTAATCTTGCGGTTACCTCTCCCGTTTACATAGCCGCCAACCTCAAACTAATCTTCCGTAATACTTGCGTTAATTTGACCCTGGTTTAATACGTTTCAAACCAGATTTTTTTTTTTTTTTTTTTTTTTTTTTTTTTAAGAAATGAAAATAAATATGTTCCACGTGGAAACCTGTAAATAAATAATCATTCATGAAATAAATTTTCTGGTTCGAAATGTGGTTAAACTGGGTTAAATTTTTCCAGACATTACGGAAAGTTAGTGGAAGGTTGGCAGTTATGCATTTATGATAGGACGCTTACTTTGTGTCTTGCTTCGGTTTAACAGCTGACATCGAAATACTCAAGGCCAGAGGACACGAATTTCTCACTAATGTTGGAATTCACACCGGAAAAGTTTGAATAGCAATTTTCTGTTATTTTATTTGTAGAACATCTATAATCTTATAAAACAATAATAACTATTTAAACTAGTGATGGGCGATTCTCGAAAATTCGACAATCGAGAAGAATCGTCATCGTAAAAAATCACAATCGATACAGCCATCGATTATTTCCTAGAATCTACAATCGAGATGTTTTACAATCGATTATAACGAGAGAGGTAAAAACAATTGTTGGAAAACTTAGCTATTATTCTGGCCGAAATTTTCGTAGTAGTGATAGGGTTTGCTCGATAATTCTGCTATCGTAATTATTTTCTCCTGATTTAGGTTTAAGGGGTTACTTCAGTCAATTGAAAAGACGTGCTCGCTAATGCTAATCTTATGGAAGAAATTTATAAAGATATCTCATTTGAATTTCAGTATTTTAAAGTGATTTTCTTTGCATTGGAATAAATTCCCTTTCTTCTTTATGAAACTGCAATGTCCAAATCACGTAACTATGGCTCATTTGATGAATCAAATAACCTTTCTACTAAAACACACATACTAAAATATATATTAAGACACACATACCCACAAAAATAACGCCTGCATTCAACAGTTTAAAAATATGTATATATACCTTTAACCTTTCTACTGTTTAGATAACTCCAAAATGTTTGATACAGTTTAAAGATCCCCTAAATGTAAAATACTGTGGAATTTCTCCATTGATCGAAAACAAATGTTTCTTTCGAAAAACGTAAGGATAGTAAGATAAAGATACCTGCCAAGAGGGAACTGCCTAACACGGAAACTGTTTTCCAGTACCTAGCGATTCCAACATGACTCTTTAAGTCTGTATCGAAATCCAAGGTAGCTACTTTATGACACATTTAAAAACTCATTTTTTATTTTAGACGCATTAGCTAGAATCGATTAGCATTTCCCTCTTTTCGATAAAGGAAAAAGGTTTGATACAAATTAAAGTTCCCTAAATGTCTAAAGTGTATCAAATGCTGTGGAATTTCTCTGTTTATCGAAAACAAGACAGCTTTATCGAAAAACGTAAGGATAACCAAACATATATAACTACTGAGAGGAAACCTGCCTAACACGGAAATTATTTTCGAGTGCCTAGCGATTCCAACATGATTCTTCAAGTCTGTATCGAAATCCAAAGTAGCTAGTTTCTGACACATTTACTAGCTCATTTTTTATTTTATGCGCATTAGCTAGAATCGATTAGCATTTTCTTCTTTTCGATAAAGGCAGAAGGTTTGATACAAGTTAAAGTTCCCTGAATGTCTAAAGTGTGTCTAATGCTGTGGAATTTCACCGTTTATCGAGAAACATAAGGGCAACCAGATAAATATAACTGCTAAGAGGGAACCTGTCTAACACGGAAATTGTTTTCCAGTGCCTAGGGATTCCAACATGACTCTTCAAGTCTGTATCAAAATCCAAAGTAGCTAGTTTCTAACACATTTACTAGCTCATTTTTTATTTTAGGCGCATTAGCTAGAATCCATTAGCATTTTCTTCTTTTCGATAAAGGCAGAAGGTTTGATACAAGTGAAAGTTCCGGTTCCCTAAATGTCTAAAGTGAGTCTAATGCTGTTGAATTTCTCCGTTTATCGAAAACAAAGGAGTGTTATCGAAAAATAGAAAGGTAAACAGACAAATATATCCGCTAATAGGGAATTCTATAACTAAAATAAAACTTCAATGGACTTCATTTTTGGTATTTCGGATAATTTTAATCTTCCAATCCTTACCAACGTGGTATTAGATGATGGGCCTGGAAAAAGTAGAAGACCCCCCCCCCCCCCCGAAGGGGCATTAGGCCCCAAATTGACAATAGGGCAGACCAAGGATGGAAGTTAACTTGATGTAAGAGAGGACTAGGGGAAGTTGAGAATGGTAAAAAAAAAACCGAACCATTGAATAAGAAAAAAATTGAAGAAAAAGAAGAAATGGTAAAAGAACAAGTGAAGCGTGTGATTAGAGCCAGACAAATGAAGAGGGGCCCAATGGGCCACAGCTGGTCCAGAATGAGTGCCCAAATGGTCAGAATGGATCAAGAACTTAGAGAATAGTATCTACAAGGAAGAAAAACAATGAGATAAAATATTATGAAAAACAGATGAAAAATACCAATAGACTGAGGCTAAAAGTAAAATGTTTCACTGGGCGGCGTCCCCTGGTGGTAGTAACAATAAAATTGATACGAGAAGATAGGGAAGAGTGAAAAGACTTTATTTTGTGAATTTTATAATTTTTGGACAAACAGTATACTAAAGGTTTAAAGAAACAAAACTTTAAAGCGCCCTCTTGAGGCGAAAAAGGGAGTTAAAATTAAGAAACACATGTCCATATTTTTTATTCGATTTTAGACGCAATTTGATGTTAGTCTTACAATTTTCCTATGAGTGAAAGATACCGTACCAGAGTACGAAAAAAACCACCGCTAAGTATATTCCTTTAGAGCATTTTAAGCCCAGGGGTCTAAAATTAACAGTGGATTGACAAAAGAAAGGTAGATTTAGAAAGGTTATGAAATTACCCTTATTTTAATATATTACATGAGTGGGGTAAAATAATTTTGAAAAATCCTCTTCCCTGAGGCGACACTTTAAAATCTTGAAAACACATATTTTGCAGTGCAGTTTTGTTTTAACAATAGCATTCTAATATTAAGAGATATGGGACAGCTTAGGAGGGCTAAAATAAGAGAAACATTGAAAATCAAAGACAAACTGGCGCCAAATTCAATAGAAAACTTCTATATCAACAACTGAAACTCGAACTGATAACTTAAACCACTATGCCTCCTAACCCATATCGGTTAATAACAAAAGCGAATGGAAAAAACATGCACTCCTTTGGGAAATCATGACTTACACCAGAAGCGCGGTAAGTTTGACTCTTCTGAAAGCTTCCTTTCTCTCGAAGTGCGAGAGAGAGCTCTCGCACTTCCGAGATCTACTTTCTGGACGCAAACTGCTCGTTTATCTCGAGGAGACATTTTGCTCGAGGGCAAACCTCTCGCTTACTTCGAGATATCTCACCGTCTCGTTTCTCGCTCTCGGTCTCTGTTCAACATTTCATATGACATTGTCGAGAATGAGAAATCAGTTTTCGTCCGTTCTCCGAAATGTTACTCTCGATGATTGTCATTTCACGCTCAGCCAAGAAGGGCCGAGAAGAGATATCGAGGGGCAAACTGGAGAAAGAAATAGGCATGTCAATGAACTGTGAAATGAAGCTTTAATTTTCAATGTTTTTCTTATTTTAGCCCTACCAAGCTGTCACATACTTGGAGCCCTCCGATAAATATTATTTATTAAATATAAAAATTTCAAAGAGGAAGGTGGGTCGGGTGAGTTCCGAGGACGTGAGAGTGGGTGGGGCGCAATTAAAAAAAAATTACCGAACTCTTCCTGTGACATATAATCGAAAAGCCCTTTGACAACTCTTTCATATTATGAACCTTTCTTCCACCGAAGGTGAAATTCGGGGCAGGGTGGGGTGGGGGCGAACAAATTTTTAAAACCGTAGCCGACTTCTATAATAAATTTAAATATCATTTTAGATGTAGGTTTTTTATGCAGTCTTCCAATAAATATTATTTATTGAACATAAAAATTTTAAAGTGGGGGCTGCGTAAATTCCGGGGCGAAAGAGTGGGCCCAAAGGGGGGAGGGAGGGGGAGCAATTTTCAATCTTTTTTGGACCCGTCATGTGATATGTTATCGGAAAGCTCTCGGATGACTCTTTCATATTATGAGACTTTCTTCCTCCCCTCCCCAATTTGGCCCCCACTGCGGGGGGTAGTTTTTTCCGTTTTTATCATTTTAGATCGGATTTTTTTATGGAGCCCTCCGATAAATATTATGTATAATATATGAAATTTCAGGACACTTTTCTAAATTTAGCCAAGACCCTTCATGTAACATATCGTTGGAAAGATTTGTGACTACTTATTGATGTTATGCACTTCCGGGGGCCGTCCAACCACTTTGCCCCCCGGGGGACACTTTTCCAAATTTAGCCAAGACCCGTCTTGTGAGATATCATTTTAAAGGTCTGTGACTACTTTTTGATGTTATGCACCTCCGGTGACAGACCCCCCCACATTCCCCCCCCGGGGGACATTTTTCCAAATTTAGCCAAGACCCTTCATGTGAGATATCGTTGGAAAGGTCTGTGACTATTCATTGATGTTATGCACCTATGGTGTCCGTCCCCCCCACTTTGCCCCCCCGGGGGGCACTTTTCTAAATTTAGCCAAGAGCCCTCATGTGAGATATCGTTGGAAAGGTCTGTGACTACTTATTGATGTTAAGCCCCTCCAGTGACAGCCCCCCCCACTTTGCCCCCCCGAGGGACATTTTTCCAAATTTAGCCAAGACCCTTCATGTGAGATATCGTTGGAAAGGTCTGTGACTACTTATTGATGTTATGCTCCTCCGGTGTCCGTCCCCCCAACTTTGCCCCCCCGGGAGACACTTTTCCAAATTTAGCCAAGACCCCACATGTGAGATATCGTTGGAAAGGTCCGTGACTACTTATTGATGTTATGCTCCTCCGGTGTCCGTCCCCCAACTTCCGGGGAGACACTTTTACAAATTTAGCCAAGACCCCACATGCGAGATATCGTTGGAAAGGTTTGTGACTACTTATTGATGTTATACACCTTCGGTAATCGCCCCCCCCCCAAATTTTCCGCCACGGGGGACACTTTTCTAAATTTAGCCGAGACCTCTCATGTGACATATTGTTGGAAAGGCCTATGACCACTTACTCATGTTATCCACCTCCCGCACCCCTCCCCCCACTTTGCCTCCACGGGAAGGGCATTTTTATAAATTCAGATCCAGACCCCTCGTGTGACATATGGTTCGAAAGGCCTGAAGACCTGTGACAGCTTATTCATATTATGCAGCTACTTTGCCCTCCGCTCACTTTGACCCCACCACCAAGAGATCTGGCCCGAGGTTCGTTCGTTTCGAGATTATATATTTTTTTTCAAGATTTTGTAGTGCGTGCACACCACGCCTGCTATACGGTGTCGTATATAGCGGGTAACCTGTTCGTGATTTCATATTACAAGATTACGTATAACTTAGGGACCCGATTAAAGGAGTGGCCCACTAGCGGGCGACGTCACCTTGTCTTTATTAACACCGACTCATTCCAGTTCACCCGCAGACGATTCTTGATAAATGTATGACGTATATAATATATGATGTATAAAAGCAATTGGCAAACTGGAGTCATCGAGAAAAAATTTACACAATCGAAAAATATTGAGATGTCCATACAATCGAGACAATCGAGAAAAACATCTCGTTATCGCCCATCACTAATTTAAACTCACTGGTGAGAATTCGGAATCCCTAGATAAAATTTAGCGAGATGCAGTATACCACAGTGTTGCCGCATCTGGCAGACTTTTTATTGGGGGATTCCAAATTCTCACAAGTATGTTTAAATATTTATTATTGTTTTATAAGATGATAGATATTTCACAAATAAAATAAATAAAAGTTGCTATTCAAAATTTTCCGGTGTGAATTCCAACACTAGTGAGAAGTCGGTCGATTAGTGATGACGTGACACTCGTGTCCTCTAGCCTTGAGTATTTCGATGGCAGCGACTATGTCCCAACAATGGAGTTATGAATAAAGAGGAGGTACGAGTAACATATAATGCAGAGTCTACAAGTTGCGAGTGAAGTAATTGAGGAAGTTGTTACAAGACTGAGGGTGATTTTTTTTTTTACATTGGATAAACAGTTTCTGATTACACAAGCAAATTTTGAACTGAAAAATTTGCCTTTTAGATGCTTATTCATGTGAAATTTCTCTCACAAATATGGTGAAAAATACTATTCTTTTTTACTGGTGGAATTTGGCCCAGGTATTATAATCTCTTTCCCTGACACTGACAGGAAATTGTTTAGTTTGTCCCAAAATGGCTGAAACGCAAGGCCTGACTACCACCAAACTAAAGTTCCATGTCTGTTTTTGGCCATACTTATGACTGAAATTCTGAATTTATAAGATGTTTAAATTAATTTAAATAAAGAGAAATTTTCTATTGAAATTTACTGGTTGAATATTGCCCAGGTTGTAATTAGACACTGTAAAAGCGGTTACAGTTGAAACTTCAGCATTTTGAGGATATGTCAATTCCTCTTCAGTCTTAGTTCCATGATCCCAATACCAACACAACAGGTAATATAAATTGTTCAAAATTCTCAACAGACGGCGATAATGTGTTAATATTAAATGATAAAATTTTATTAATCGTTTAAGCAGTTTTACATCGTTATTGCTAAAATGAACTTCGCAATTTTTGTAAAATTAAACAAGTCTGGAAACTTCCAAAAATATATTTTTACAAAGATAATTCTGTTTACATTTTTTTATTAGAAAATATGCAATATTTGTAAGAAGTATGTCATTTTCTGTCATTTGCTGCTCTGAAAAAAACACCTATTATTCAATATATATTTTTATGTTATTTTTTTTCTACATGCTTAAAATCATATGTTCTAACATCTGAGTAAATATTCTTATACTCGGACTTGTTGGGTCACAAAGTGTTAATATTTAAATAGAAGACTTTGCAGCCACCGCTTTGAATCGCCTGATTTTTAACACTAGAAGTATTGAAAATTTTTGTCAAGTTTATAAAAATATTTTACACCAGAATTTTGATTTAAAACAGTTTAACTTTATTATTTAACGTTTCTCTCCTTTGTATTTTTTAAACTTATTTCATAATCAAATTTCTGGTTTGAACCGAAACATATTCACATGATGTAGCCGTCAAAGTGACGGCTCGCAGTAGTTCTAGTGTTAATAACATTCGAGAAGGAAAAAATTCCAATAAAAATTTTGAGGTAAAACAATGGAACAATGGTACAAAATAAGTAGTTTTGTGGAGTGTCTAGTTGCGGAGCAAGTAAATATCCAGTATTGGTTTTTCGACCTCCAGCGGCATTAGGGAACCATAAAAAGAAAAGTGTTTAGGGGTCAATATCACAAAATACGAAAATTGCAGTCCGCACAATAAAATTTCTATTTAATGATATATAATGCAATTTTCTTTTTCACATTCTAATAAAAGAGTAGTCTTAGAAGCATTTTCAAGAGGTATTATATTCATGATAATACAAAAATAAAGCAATTAAAAGACTTAAAATTTCAGATTGTCATTTTCCTGGCATGTCACACTATGATGTGTGCAAAGTAAAAGACTTTCTGCTATCATGTACAAATATCTTTTTCTAGTTTTTTTTTTTAATTTCTAATTAATAATTATACCTTATATAACTCATATATGAGGAAGGTAACAAGTTCTGTATTTTACAATAATTTTCCATAATTAAAATATGATTGTCACTGAAAATGAATGTCATTTTCCTGGTCTGCTCATTTTATTTCTTTATGAGGTATAAAGATGGCGCTCCAGAGTAATTCTTCTTGTTCTTGACATAGTTCAAGTGAGAAGTAGTAAAATCATTTTTACCAGCAAGATCTTTTAGATATTTCTTTGAAAATAATGTGTTTAAAGGCTTTGTACAAATTGAGTAGACTTTCATTATGTCTTTTTTTCTGACTTCTATAAATCAAAAATAAAACTGAACATTACACGGAATTTGAGATAACGTACACTGTTAAAAATATCGTAAAAAACTACCTCTGTTTTTAAAGGCTCTCTATTTTCTGACCAATGAGAACGCTACATAAACATCTATGAAACTTTCTCATTGGTCAGAAAAAAGATAGCCTTGAAAAAGAGAAGTAATTTTTCCCAATATTTTTAACAGTGTAGAGGAAACATGTTTCTTTAACACTAGAATGTCCGGACGTTTTACCCAACCTTAATAAAAACATTTTAACATCAGAATTTATACTTAAAACTATTTTACTTAATTATTCAACTGAGTTTTCTCTACTTAGAATTTGCCTGTTTTTACGAAAAAATCTCTGGTTCGAATCGACATTTTATCATTTGATCGGTGTCAAAGTGACACCAGCTTGACGTTCTAGTGTTAAACATAATTAAAATGTTAGATCTAAAAAAAAAAAAAAAGAAAAAAAAAGAATGTGAAAAATGTTTTAGAATGAAATTGTCACTACCCTGGCATACATATGCCAAGAAAATTACATATAATTATATTTATATCAGTAGTGGAAAATTGGCGCAGAGGCGCAGCCTATCGACACCACTAAATTTTAGTAGTATTTTGCGGCTTATCTAATGACATAATTTCCGAGTTTTTATTAACGTAAATAATACAATAAACAATTAGCGGTGTCAATAGGCTCCTCCCCTGCGCCAATTTTCCACCACTGTTATATAAAAATGAACTTAAGCTCTTCAGAGTTTAACAATTTTACATATATATTCCTTTATTCAGCTATTCAACCAATATTTAAAAAAAAATCAGAAGCTTTGAAACGATTTAAATTTTTAAATTGTTTTTTTTCAAAATCTCACATTTTGTGATATTCACCCTTAGATGCGGCTAAACCATGGAACTATAAATAAAGAGGAATTGAAACACCCTTAAAATGGTAAAGCTTAAAGTGTAACCGGTTTCACAGTAGCAGGTTACCGTCTTGGAAATATTGCATCAGTAAATTTCAATTAAATGTTTCTCCTTATTGAAACGGCTTTTTAATGCAAATTTTCAGTCATAATTATGGACAAAAACAGCTATTTATTTTTAATGATGGGTATTTAATTGAGCAGTAGTCAGGCCCTGCATTTCCACCATATTGTGTCAACCTAAACAAACTTTTGTCAGTATCAATGAAAGAGATTATAATACCCGGGCCAACTTCCGCCAGTAAAAACAAATAGAAATTTTTACCAATTTTGTGACAGAAATTCCGCATGAACAAGTCGCAAACTCAAAGAGAAATTTTCTATTCTAAATTTACTGGTGAAAGTTTTCTTTGGCATTAATCGGAAACTTTTGATCTTATGTAAAAAGCAGCCGCCATCTTATGATAAACTTTCCAGTTACTGGTCATCGCAAACTGGTAGAATCCGCACTATATGTCACCTCCTTTTTATTCATAACTTCATTACTGGAAATCCCATGGAACTATTAATAAAAAGGAACTGGCATATCCTTAAAATAGTGAACCTTCAACTGTAACCTCTTCACAAGGGCTGATTACCTGCTGTGGATACTCACCCTAATCTCACGTTTATTTATAAATGAAATGCATTTTGGTACTAGTTTCAAATCAACACAGAATGCACAGAATATTGCAGAATATATTAGTCGTGGAATTCATAACTGATTGTTATCGTTTACAAAAAATATTTTTTTATAAAAAAGCAGTAACATTGATTGTTTCGACTGTTTTTAAAAAATAATTAACAATCAGTCTTCATCGCTGTCTTCGTTAAAACCAGGATTTATGTTTTGAACATCGAAAAGCCTGCTGTACAGTAGGGTGAAGTGAAAAAATCGAAAATCGGAAAATCAAAATGCTATACCGCGCAAAAGTTGGGTAAGACCCTCAGTAATAATCAAAATCAAATCATAGTTCAAAATCAAATTTTATCTTCCGGTGCCCCCGCGCCCCCAAATTTTGACAAACTCGTCAAAAACGCCTCGTAGAAGTTATAAATCGAAATAAAGATAAAGCTGGAGAATGAAAATGTCATACCTCGAAAAAGTTGTCTATGGTACGTAGCAATATGCCAGCACAGTTTTTTCGAAATCAAGTTTTATCTTCCGGTGCCCCTTGGTCCGGGCAATTTTTGCGAAATTCTTCAAAAATGCCTTGTACAACTTATAAATCAAAATAAACATAAAGTTGGAACATAAAAATGTTATACCGCGAAAAAGTTGCGCATGGTACGTAGTAATATGCCTGTACAGAGTTTTCGAAATCATATACCGTAATTTCCCGCGTATAAGCCGCAGCTCATAATACGATTTCCTCCCAGAATTCGTTTCAAGTAAAATGTGACCTGCTTTTGCTTAGCATTTATTTGACTTCATTTTGTTAAATAAAATTTCCGGTATGAAAAAGACTTAACTAAGCCGCTGCGTATACGCGAGAAATTACGGCAATTTCTTTCAGGAACCTGCTTATTCGAAATTTTGAAAAATTTGCCGTAAATTCCCTTTTATCTGCTGTAGGGGAGGTGGGGGATGAATGGGACATTTTTACAAAAATGTTTATTTTTAATACTTTTTTAAAGTTATTATCAATTTTATATATCACATTTCATACATCAGGTATTTGGCAAAATCTATGCACCATATTTAGTCTAGATTATTGTTATACAGTAAAATATTATAAAATTTAAAAAACGTTACTCTCTGTCCCAATCATCCCTGTAGCAGGGATGAATGGGCATTGATAGGGATGGATGGGACACCAATATTTTTCTCCCTGTATTCAATGTTATCTAGTTAAAATTTATATTTATAAACTTATATGTATTTATATTTGTAATATATGATCTTATAATATGGCTATTTTACTTCTAATTATTTCTTTTACTGCAGTTTTAACACGTAATGCAAACTTCGATTGTCTATCTGTTTCCCTTTCCCACTTCTGAGACATTTTAGACATGAAATGAAAGTGAAAAATGTCTTTCAAATACGGCATAGCCAATATTTTTCATTAATAAATATTAATTCAATGTATCGTAGATATCGTGCACAAATATAGGGGGTCGTACTTGTACTGAAATTTTACGACCGGGAAATTCTTCGGTACTAGTACTTTCTTATAGAAAAATCTCTTCTTAAATAAGGCGAAATTTCGCCCGTTTAACCTAGGTTTATTATTCTATAAACAAATAGTCATAAACGTCCTGAAAAAATCCCTTAACTACTTGATGGGCGGTGATGCCGTCACAGCATCACATAATTTTAATCCATAATTACCACATTCGCACCGGAATTTTATAATGAAAATTTCATCTTTATTAAATACGCGAAAATTTGCTTTTACTTGTTTACAAGTAAATTCTCTTGTAAAAACTGGTGTCAATAAATTATTTAAACATTTTATTAATACAAGTACCTTGCCCCTGAAAGCGTTAAGCGTGCGACCCCTGCAAATGAAATTATGTTAGGGGAGGTGCGAGTGGGAATTTATTTAAGCACAAGTTTGAATTTCAGTATAATTTACACAATCTGATCAATAAACATACACTACTTTTAACAATTTTAGCTATTTTGATAATGTTTCAATAGCAATTTTTTGATAAACTATTTAACCGTTATTACAATACAATAAGTAAAATTCAATATAATTTTTAATAATAAACAATCTACATAATACGAGTACAGTTTAATGTTAACTCGTTGGGGACAAGCGACCCGTATACGTTCCGCATGAAGTGCTCAGAATCCTTGTTTTTCCTCACCAGTAAAATTTTACTGTAAAATTTGTCTTATTTAATCAGCGCATTTTCTCGATTCAAGAAAACACAAATTTCTGTTTTTAAAAAACGGTGACAAAAGATTAAAAATTTCGTAAAAGGGTCCCGTCCCCAAGGGGCTAATAATTAACATAAATCATTAATTTGTAAACCTATATAATATTTTTTAGTTAATAAATAAATGTTTTAACATCTCTAGGGATGAAAACGACTGTCCCATTCATCCCCATTTAAATTGTCCCAATCATCCCTTTGATACATATATTCAATTGTCCGCCATTTTGCCTCAGAAATTATTTAGTCACATTGGTTAATATCCGCTCATTTTAATTACCAATATTGAACCTTCAAATAAATAACTACAACATATCTTATTTGTTTATATTGTATTAAATATTTGACTACATTCAATTAAAAAAAAAAGTTACTTTTAAGCAGAGATTCAAAAAATGCAACTTTGAAAAAAATTAAAAGATCAATGTGATTTTTCTTTTGGTTCTAAAGCACACTATGGTAGGGCCATATATGAGAATAGAAATCAACTAAATAAAAACGTTCATTGCACGAAATATTGAGAATGTCCCATCCATCCCTTGCCCCATTTATACCCCAGCTCCCCTACATATAATAGAATGAATCACACAAAATCAAGAGTGCAATACAAACATTCTGTCTACACAAACAATCAAAGTTCAGTAATGAAAAACAAACATTTAAATCTGTTAAAAGTGTCCAAAAAATTTAGAGTTCACTTAAATTGGTTCGTAAACATCAAACAAAAATCTAAATATTCCAAATGTTTCGGCTTGGTTTTTATTATTGGTCCTGGTGGAGTTTTCTAACCTTAAAATCCGACTTATTCTCAAAGTATGACATAATGGCTTTTGATTGTAAACTAGATCTTATGAATTCATCCCTGCTGCTTGCAACACAAAGTGTCGCAGCAGCTTCAGTGACCACTAAGTCACACATTTCTGCTCTTTGAGTGTGGCATGGAAACTCAGCAAACGAAATGATATCTTCACGATCACGTTTGCCAATGTACATCTTAAAATCATCGTATGAAATATTAGGCAGCATAGGTGGTTACGTAACTTTTACCTTATCCCACTGAATCAGGTCAATACAATTTGCTGCGCTAAAATTGATTCCAGGAATTTGGAACTGCCTGACTTCTCCACTAGTATTCGCACTCCGCTCTTTAAAGATTCTACGAAATCTTACCTCGTGGATGTGTTTCCGATCATCAGTTACCATTTCAATCAGCAGGTTTTCCGGATGGTCAAAAAGGGTGCTGCGCTGGATTACTGGGTCAATTACAACTTTAACTGCCTAAGACATATCTCTGGAAAAATAAACAGTTTCCCAAAGATGGCTTGCACATAATTGCAAACCATACTCGTGCGCACACTATGACTAGAAGCTCTGTCAATATCTTCATATTTGACGTTTGATCCGGAGTTGCCACTTAGAGTCTCACATTTCTGTTGGCGGTGGTAAAACATCTAAGGTTAGTTAGGGAATTTAGACCCACGAGGTAACTGGGCCACAGGCTATTAAAAAAAAACTGTTGATGTTTTAAAAATTTTAGTTTTTGTGAACAATGCAACATAATCGCTACTTCCTAAAACAACGTGTGTCAACTCAATCATAACTCTCACTTTGCAGTGCTAGGTTGTCAAAAATGTACGTCTCTTTTTTTTAAAACAACGTCAATATGGTTGAACTTCCTCGGCTTTTTATTAAAATACTTTAAGTCCTTTTATTAAACAATATATAGGGATGAGATTTCCGCGTTTTTGCGCACCGGTATATTCTTAGGGAAAATGTTGTTCTCTTAAATCGCAAGAGTGTTCCGATTAAAGAAAATATCATTTTCTCTAACAAAATACTGGTGTGCAAAAACGCGGAAATCTCATTCCTGAATATATATTTTTTAAAGATTGGGCATATAACTACATTAATATTATTAGGTCTCTACATATATTTACTTCATGTTTCAAATGTAAGCCCGGTATCCCAGTTAGACCATAAATTTCTAAAGAATGGGGTTACTGGGACATGTATCCGGGGTAACTGGACCATGCTGGATCAAAATACCCAAATAGTTATAAATAATTTCTTTGGGTTTCTTTTACTACGGGAAATAAATTTCTCCATTGCTTTTTGTTCACAATAAAAAAAATTATTGAATATCTTATTAAAATTACGTAATAAAATTTAAAAAAATCATATTGGGTGGTATCAAACCATATTTTTTGACCCCTTGAGAGGCGGTGATGTCGGTTTCGCATCACAGAATTTCAATCACTAATTGCCACATTGTCAGCGGAATTTTGTAATGAAAATTTCACTTTTATTAATTACGCAAAAATATACATTTATATCTTTACAAATGGATTCACATGTAAATACTGGCGTCACTAAATTATTTCAAGATTTTACGAATGCAAGTACCTTGCCCCAGAAAGCGAGATAGCCAAACCTTGAAATTTTACGATACACATGGTTCCCATTATATAGGGGAAATTTATTGTTCCTACCACTATTTTCAAACAAATATCTTCATCACACCTTTCTTTAGCATATGTTAAATAAAATGATGACGAAGGTAATTCATTAAGAGTTCTGGTAGGAACAATAAAATTTTCCCTATATAATGCGACTCCCCGATACAGACAAAGTACTTAAGTATTTACGTTGTCGTTTGTTCTGTTTCCTTGCTATTTGTTTCCTTAAAATACCCATGTGGCTTTTAAACTTATTACCTATACTAAAGTCCATAAGTACATACTTAATTTTTATGTTTTTGGTATGAATAAATCTAATGTTTTCACTTTTATTGCTTTTTTTAGACAAACTGACTGCGAAGGTGTCCCTTACAACGCTCTTTGTTTGATACATAATTTACATGATCTGCCTGGTTTAAATTTTTTGAGTTGTTTACACTTTTTCAAACAGAACCTGATATTCAATATGAAAACAAATAAACGCGTGTGGAACATAGACCCTCCTGGTCCACTTACCCCAATCTTATGGGGCAACTGGACCCATGAGGAAAGAAAGATGAAATATGCATATTTTTATATCTTTAAATATTAAAATGTAATTTTGAGCATTTCTGTCTCATAACGGGAACCTAACTGAGAAGATTTACAGACGTTCATACTTTAATTCAAATGAACATTAGCTTTTTTAAGCAGTGTTGCCAGGGGGCTACTTTTTTAAAATTCAGATTTCTTGATTGGCACCACTTTTTGGGAATAATAAAATACGCCTTATTTAACGACTTATTAATAAAGACGAAAGTGAGAGGAATTTTACCGTTTCAGAAAAGCGGTGCCAATTCAAGAAATCTCAATTTTAAAAAAGTAGCCCACTGGCAACTCTGTTTTGAAACTGAAATGTCAAATCTCCAGAGTCACATTGTAATATCCACAGAAGTATCAATAACCCCTTGAGGGGCAAGCAATTACGTTTGTGAAATGCTGAACTCCCACCAGAATCTTTGAAAAATTCTATTTCAAAATAAGTAAAAGCAATTTTACGGCTTTTTTCCACCAAAGTTAGAAAAGTAAAATTTAATAAAATTTTTCTGGTGTAAAATTTCATTAATCGTAGGTGGCATATAATGTAAACCGGTGCCCCTCAAGGGGATAAAGAGGAACTGACATATCCCTAAAATGGTGAAGCTTGAACTGTAACCGCTGCCGCAGATGTTATTTACCACCGGTGGAAACTTCCAACAGTGCATTTATATAGAAATTTTCTCCTTACTTAAACGCCTCACTTTTGTAAGATTTCAGTCATAAATAATTGCAGAAAGAGTTTTTCATTTTTACTGGTAGCAGTTTATTGTGGCGGCAGCCAGGCCCTGCGTTTCCGCCATATTGTGACAACCTGGGAAACAAACTGACAGTTTTACATACAGTTACATGACTTTTACCATACGTGTGCGCACAGCTTGACTACAAGATCTGTCAATATCTTCATATTTGACGTTTGATCCAAAATTGCCACTTAGTGTCTCACTTTTCTTTTGGCGGTGGTAACCCATCTAAGATTAGTTAGGGTAACTGGACCCAAGATGATAACTGGGCCATAGGCTATTTTACAAAAAACTGTTAGTGTCTTTTAAGTTTTAGCTTTTGTGAACAATGCATCATAATCTCAACTTCCTGAAACAAAGTATTTCAACTCAATTATAACTCTCACTTTGCTGTGATAGGTTGTCAAAAATTTATGTTTTTTTTTTTTTTTTTTTTTTTTTTTTTTTTTTTTTTTTAACAACTTCAATATGGTTCAACGTTGACGTACAAGACAAACTGACACCAGTAAAAACAAACAGAAATGTTTGTTTACTACATTTGTGAGAAAAAATTTCCTTGAATAAGACGCTTAAGTAAGATGAAGTTTTCGTTTCAATTTTATTGGCGGGAGGTTTGTCGCGGCAGTAATCAGAAACTGAAGATCAGATTTATAAACAGCAGCCGCCATTTTGTGACAACCTCCTCAGTTATTTCACGTGCAACTCGTAGACGGTACACTATACAGTGCGCAGCAAATGTTTAGACAATGATCGATTATGCTTCTGTACTGAGAAGTATGTAACGAATTGTTGTAAATAACCGGTAATGCATTGCATGAGACTTATCCGTCATTCATAAACAATAATTTTAATTTATACACTTTACATAATACATAATGAGAGAAAAAATTAACATTGTCACAAAAGTATAGACAATCGGTCTGTTAACAGAAAATAACTATAAATTAAAATCGAACTGCACCTACATTGTCTGCTATTAATGCAAAAATGTGACTTTCCATCGAAGAAACTAAATCTTGCATCACTTGGGAGTCTATTTCGCACCAAACACTTTCAAAAGCAGATCGAATTTCATTTATCATCATTACAGAGGAGTATTGTCAAAAAATTGCATAAACCATATGCCATATGATGCCACAAAAGTTTTCGATTACGTTCAGATCAGGCCTGCACGCGGGCCAGTCGAGAACAGCAATATTTTGAACGTTAAACCTTTTTTTTATTAGTATGCAACATGAATAGACGCATTATCTTGCTCAAATACTCACTTTGGAAGAGCTAAAAGTTCACCAAATGGCTGTAAATTGTTTTTTAATGTATATATGTTCTCTTGCGCTGCTCGGCGACCATTGAGAAACTCCAGAGATATTTGAGAATTAAAACAAAGTGATGCCCAAATCATCAACCCTTTAGACGGCAAAGGACATCTAACTTTTAATTCAGAAAGTGACAATAGGCACCAAGAATATTTAATTGAAAATTTCCTTTTATACTGTGCGTGAAAATAAGCAATTTCATATTTTCTAAAATCTTCGTTTATAAATTCTGGTGTCAGTCTGTTATTTCATAAGTTTATAAACAGAATTACTCCGCGACTGAAAGGAGTCAATTGGTTGTGGGATTTCAAGGCTGGTTGTTTTATCATTTTCATGTAAACTAATTTACATATTTCTTTATATCATCTACGAAAGTATCCGTAAGCACAAAAAGCTCTGACTCATTTTTAATGCGATTAGCAATCATCATTTGTCTAGATGCCAGTTTATGAATACTTCTACAATCTCGTTTTCTGGCCACACGAGGTCTTCCAGATCTATATTTTACTTTGAAAGAGTCACCCTTAGATAGTACTTGATAGATGGACTTCTTTGGGCGATTCAAATTAGCTGAAATGTCTACACCAGTCTTCCCTTTCAATTTCAGCTCCCATGCTGAAATTACTTCGTCTGACTGAAAAGTTCTAGCTCGTGGCATCTTCACTAACCGATACAATCGCGAGGTGCACTTAAATACTTCATATGCATGTGGCGTCATAAGTTTGAAATTTGCGTTTTTCCGTTAACAGTTGCCAATCTGCCAAGTGTCTAAACTTTTGCAAAATGCAAATTTCAGTGGTGTAAAATTGGCGCAAAGGAGGAGCCTATTCACACCACTAATATTTTGAAGTATTCTTCACCTTAATAAAAACTCAGAAATCCCATGATTAGAAAAGCCAAAAAAATACTACTAAAATTTAGTGGTGTCAATAGGCTCCTCCTCTGCGCTAATTTTCCACCACTGAAATTTCACTTTTTTCAGTTAAATTTAATAATATCCTACATTAAAACCGTTATTTCTGTCCTAAAACTTTCAATATATATAAGTAAAGCCATTTGTATAATCCAAGTGTTCGTATTTTTTAATTAAACGTTAAATATCACCAGTGTCTAAACTTTTGCTGAGGACTATATGTCTCCTCCACTTTATTCTTAACTCCATTGTAAAATCATGGCCCAGTTGCCCCAACTAACCTTTCTGTGTGATACTGTACCAGAAAATCTATTTGAAAAGTTCTCCCAACAATTTTCTTTCTGAATAGTGAGGATAATTACCTTTAGGTATTTTTGATCGGTGCTGAGATTGTAAATAACTTTTTCGACGTTATAATTAATGTCGATAGCATGAATGAAACGATGGGAACTGATTCACACTTATCGAACATTTTTCCAGTCGGCCCACTATAACTGTATGGTCCCCTGTTGCATCCGTCTAGCAAGAAATGATTTAATAGAATTTTTATTTTTTTTTAACAAATTTAAATATTCGTTTTCATTCTTGAACTTTAATTGTTTGCGCACTTTTCACAGATAAAATGTTTGCATTGCACTCTTGCTTCTTGTGAGATGCATTGTATTACACATGTACGATAGAAAATAGGGAATTTACGGCAAATGTTTCGAAATTTCCGATGACCGGGGTCCTGGTAGACATTACGTAATTTCGAAAAAACTGTGCAGGCATATTACTACGTACCATAGGCAACTTTTCTGGGGTATGAAATTTTTATTTTTCTACCTTATGTTTATTTCGATTTATAGGTTGTACATGGCATTTTTGACGAATTTTGCAAAAATTAGGAAGACCGGAGGCGCCAAAAGATAAAACTCTATTAAAAAGAATTGTGCAGGCATATTACTACGTACCATACGCAACTTTTCCACGGTATAACATTTATTTTCGAACTTTATATTTATTTCCATTTCTAACTTCTGCAAGGCTTTTTGACGAGTTTGGCGAAAATGTGGTAGCACGGGGGCACTGAAAGATAAAATTTGATTTCGAATAAACGGTGCAGTTTTTTAATGAAGACTATACTGAACTTTTTTGTGGTATTACATTTTGATTTTCCGATTTTCGGTTTTTTCACTCCACCCTACTGTACAGTACGGAAAATCTAGACAGATGTCGGTCATGCGAAAGATAGAACAGTACAGCAGCAACTCGAGAACAACAACTCGACCGTTCTATTGCCGTTTTCGTATTCGCAGTATTGACGTTTAAAGCCCGAGTATCGGATCGAGTTGGTGTGCAGTTAACGTAACATTGACACGATTTGCTGCGTATGTGTCGAGATCTTACTTAGAACTTTATAACAGCATTATTTTATAAACTATATAAACTTTATAAACTATATAAAATTAATTTTTATTTAAGAAACCCCTCACACTTTTCATCTTTTCACATTAAAATAAATACCATTTCTATACTCGTTCAAACATATTAAAATTTTTAAATAAAAATACGTTCGAAAAAATAAAAAAATATAAAAGAATTAAAAGAAGAAAAGATATAAAAGAATTTAATTCTTTATTATGAAATACAAAAGTATAAGTAAAAATGTAAAAATGTAAAAATGTAAAAAAGAAAATAAAAAGTTATCCCACAAAATCCTGGCTTCTAAACACTATTTTATCGACACTGTTATTGAGATAATGATATATATAAATATTCGTAAGAACAGCAATTTATTTTCTTTAACATTTGTTCTGAGATATTAAGCCCAGATAAGTTGTTTTGTCAGATAAATGAAAATATTTATATCTCTATTGAGTGGCATATTTTTTAACGAATACTTCATTTTTGATAGTAAGGTAACTTAATATTTCAGATATGTTGTTAGGTATTAAGATAAGATAAATTATTAATACGAAAAATAGCAACAATTATGTCCTTATGTAGGTTTTATGTATTAATGTTTAAAATGGCCACAAGTGCAAACAATTTTATAAAAGATATTTTAGTGATAAGCCGAACATTGGCGTATATTTCATTTTTAACCCTTTCAAGGGCAGAATAATTCTGATGAAATGATGATGATCATTAAAATGATGAAATAATTGACTGACACCAGAATATTCAAACGAATTTCTTAAAAAACAAAAACCCGTTTTTTTGCGCTTTCATTACAAAAGCAAAATTTTATTAACATATTCTTGGTGCCATTTGTCAGTTTTAGAATTAAAATTAGGTCGCTAGATCGTCAAGCCACCGCCCTTCAAAGGGTTGAAAAATGACTCATCATTAGCCATCTTTTTTGATGTCGGAGTATACGAGGTGTTGTAATTCGACCGACAAATTCAGAGGGATTGATAGTAGGTATCAAGAAGATTAAAAACTGCCATAGAACATGGGGTCGCAATCCACTTATTTAGGCACAAATACAGGGTTTTTCATCCTAACTGAACTCTAGATGACGGTAATAATTTTGAGAAAAATGAAAAAATTGCTTCGAAAACGTAACTACATGTACTTTGTGTTGCATGAAATGTGATAAAATCACTAAAAGTCCTGGAAAAACAGGACGTTCAAGTAATCGGTGATACCGTATGGACGATGGTAATCGCAGTTAAGAATGTAGAGATTCAAGTGCATACTGCTGGCGCGTATAATGGAAACTTCTATCACTTTTTTATGTTATCACATTTATAAAAAAAAATTGAGCATGTCTATTACAAGTTTCATTATAATATACTTCAGCTTTCGATATGTTATTATCGTCAAACCAAGTTGAGTTACAGTGGAACATCCAGTTTTTTTGATTAAATAGGTGGTTTGTGACCCCATGTTCTATGGTATTGTTTCATCCTCTTGATGCCTACCATAGCCCCCACTGAATTTTTCGGTCAAATTCAGCAAGTCTCTGTACATGTCTCACTGACTATTGTTTTCGAACCATTTTTTTAAAAATTCATCTCTGTCCTACGCTATATCTGCTAGCTTTTTTCTTGCCACTAAAATGTAATAGAAATTTGTTCCCTTTTTAATACCGAATATTTCACTGATTAGACATGTTAAAATTTATAATGAAATTCTACTGGCGAGAAAAAAGCATAAAAGTTGGCAGCTATGCATACACCTTTATTAGGATATTTTCAAGAGAATTTACATTGTGTTACTATTGAATATATATAAAGTCGCCAGTCCTGGACCGTGATCAAGCTTGAGCTGGAAAGACGTACCACCGACACCAAGATGTCTTTGTGAATTAACCCATAAAAGCTGGGTTTATTTTTCTATTTAAAATGGAATTATTTCTTTTCAGAATAGAAAGTTTTGTCTTATTTTATCACGGAGTTTCTGTCATCAAAGAAAGGTAATATTTTCTTCACAATTACAGGTGTACAAACAACAAACGTATTGGCAGATATGCTGTTACCCTGAGACAACGCTAGGTTAACCTTCCGTCTACCAGACGGGTCCATTGGACCCGACATGTACATTCAAAATATTTATTCAAACCAGAAATTTCTTCAAAACAAACTAAATATATAAATCAGACAATAATAAGTTAAATAAACAAATTAAATAGTTTTAAGTAAAAATTCTGGTGTAGAATGTTTTTATAAAACTTGAGTAAAATTTCCGGTAGTTCTAGGGTTAATATGGGTTAATTGTGGCGCTCCCATATGTCTCGTATCACTATTTTTACACAAATAACAACTTTTACCATTTTCTCCAACCAGTATTATTGACCAGAAAAATTTGCCTTATTTACTCATAATTTTCGGCGACAAAATAAGAGATATTTTTCCGTTAAAAAAATAGTGGTGGAAAATAAAGAATAAAATTGACAGCTCTATTATAATAGTGTTTTTCGTTTTATGTACCGTAATTTCTATCCTATATTCAGATGATCAAACAATCATATTTTAGACACAAAAAATCTTTTTACAATATCTAACTTACACTAATGCCATACATATTTGATTTATTATAGTATTACAGCCATTTTTTTTTTTTCGCGCCTTATTTAATACACGAAAAATATTACAAATTATACAATGAAATAAGATAAAAAAAATTTTGCGGTATAATTATTAAAAAGAAAATTTCTAAATTGAAATTGTGGTGGTGTACATTTTGGAAATACCCCTTCTTTTTATGAGGAGGCTGGGTTATGCCAAGGCATGATTACCACAAGGTCAAATTTCCACCGGTAACTTTGAATGGAAATGTTCTATTTCTTTAAACGCCTTTTTCGTGAAAATATTTTTTAATAATTAAGGTAAAAGATTCTATTAGTTTTTACTGGTGGATGTTTGCCCCCGCGGTAATTAGGCCTTGTTCTACGCGTTAAAGTACTACCTAAATGCTGTGAGTTTTACCTGTCAAACACTACTTATTTGTATTGCTGCAATACCTCTTACTCCCATAGTACAGACGTGTAACCGCTTAGGCTCAAGCCTGTAAGACCCAAGCTTCGATGCGGTCACTTTTTTAGACACCACTAAATTTATAGAATTATTTTTATTGCACATTACTACACAAATCTAATACCACACAAATCTACACTAAAGAATTGCTACAAGCACCTCGCCAGAAAGCGTGTTATTGCGACATTTCCAAGATAAATCTAAAACGAAAATTTTCGTAAGGAAATAGTGGTGACAAAAGTTTTGATTTAGTCTCTATAAAATGAGACCGCTCCGAGGCCTGAAGTCCTTAAGTTTAATAATGATTGTCCAAGTTTTTTGCCGAAAAATCGTGTATCAATTGAGATTCACGTTGCCGTTTATGGACTTTGTGGTTTGACTTCTTGTGAAATTGTGATTCACACTGTTATCCAGCTCACCGTTGATTTTCAATTTTTTTTTTCTTTTTAGGTGTTTATATTTTGTTTCATCTATATTTTATGTTTTTGAACAATGTTTTTACATATTATTGAAATTTTAAGCTTTTTGTCTTGAACGGATTTTTTTTTTTTTTTTTTGATTCGTAGTTTATTGCACTCAGAAGATTTAATTTGTCAATCGGTAGAGTTACCAAGTTATTACTTATCACATTTTCTTTAGTAAAAATGACTACCAGAATTTTCAAACGGATTTTTTTTTCGCTGTATTTAATGACGTACATTCAATTTCATAAAGCAAAGATTAGTACTTAAAATTTCTTTTTAACCTTTTTCATAAAAAAAAAGAAAAAAAAATTCTAAATTAGTCACAAGTTTGAACTTTATCCGCCAGAAAAGTGTTAAAATGTGAAAAAAAAACCCCATCTGATTAAAATCATTTTTTCTGACTGCCAGAACTCTCTTTTCTGATAATAAACTCATTCTGCCATTATTTATGACTGAAGTTTTGCATTAATAAGGCGATTAAATAAGGAAAAAATTTCTATATAAATTTACTGGTGTAAGTTCCCACCGGCCGTAATCAACCTCTACGAAAGCGGTTACAGTTGAAGCTTCACTGTTTTAAGGATATGTCAGTTCCACTTTATTACTAGTTCCATGGACTGAGCATATCGTATACATAAACAGTCTGCAGGAGAAAACTCCATTCAGTATTTTAAACTAGTAATCGTCATTATTTTTTAAACTCAGAATTTCTGTCATAAACAAACGAAAATGTCTATTTGGAATATATGGTGAAAGTTTGCCACTGCTGTAATCAAGCTCAGTACAAATATGTCTAATTCAAATCTGGAACGCGTAAATCCAGTCTTTTCTTATTGATATTTTCGTATTGTTTAATTGCAGAAGTTTGGGGGTTAAATAAGGCGAAAGTTTCAGTATGAAAATTTGGTTCCACGCTGGCCGCAGTTGGACCACACTTATATAAATAATAAGTATTAATTTGGTTTGTACACATATGCATGAATCAGGATTGACTTTAGAAACTATTTGTTTATTATTTTGTCAACCACTGTCATAACTACCAACTTTTACACTTTTTTGTTACCACTAATATTTAATACATTTCCTCCTATTAGCGGAAACTTCCGAGAAGAAATATAAAAAAAATTACTATTAAATGTCAGTGGTAAGAAATTAGTGTAAAAGTTACCACCTGTCCTCTATTTAGAAATAGCAATAATATGCTTTGATGATTAGTAGAAAATGAACGAGATTCTGTTTTTTAGTTTTGAAATAGAATACAGTAAATGGAGAAAATAATAATCGCCAAAGACCAGATATTCATGTAGTTACGTAATGAAAAAATGAAATAATAAAAAACATAATTTTAAAGGTGGGAATACTTTTTCATATTTTTCGTCGCGAAAATCTTTTTGTTTGCTCCCTGTGACAGATTTCTGTCACATATTTCTTTTATTCAAAATTAATTAAAGAGAATTAAATTCCTTTGCTTAAAACCATACGTTTTTTATTAAACTGTTTTCCTCCTTTCTGAAAAATCCTTTGATTCATTCCGCTTAAATATTCAGTTACTTTCTTTCCCTTTCTCATTGAACCATTTAATCATTTATCTATCTGCTTCCAGTTAAAAAAAAAAATAAAAAATAAATAAAAATTATAAGGCGCGGCTGCTAGTAACAATATCTCTTCATTTATTTATTTCGGATTTTGCCCACCGCAGTGATAAGCTTCCTTATCACTGCTAATATGGAGCCGTTGAAAATCTTTTAACAACAAATGTGAAAGGAATGTATTTTATGCGATTCACTGCATCTTTCCCTTCCATCTGCCTGCAGTATGTAATTTTAAGTAACACTTGTTTAAGCGAATGCCAGTCTGTAATATAAACACCTCCCAGATGTTTCTGCCGTCTCTCTCATCGAAATGAGATGCGGTTTTCAAAATCACGTTTCATGGATGTTAAATCTATTTGTCAGTTGGTTTACCAGATGCCTTTCTTGGCATTTCGCGATTGTATGTTGCGGGCATTTTTAACGTAATCATTTCGGTTAGATAATGATTCCCAGGATGTGTGGAGTCACTGAGAAATTCATACGTAAAACTGTTAATTCTGGCAACCATTTTCCATCACGCGTTTCATTGTTCTCATCGGGGTTACTGGATTTTTTGGGATAATCTTTTGGCTCGCGAATAAAACCTTTGTCCACAGTTCGTTCAGGGTGCCAATGTTTGAATTTGGCGATGTGTAGTGACTAGTGTTATATGATTCTTATGAAATCACGAGCACTCAACTTTTTATCTCGACCAAAAAGGATGTAAGACCTTCGTGGTCTGACGGTCACGCCCAGGCGTACCTTGTAAATATGGATTCTCTCTCTCACTTTTTAATCAATTACGGCGAGGATTTATTTTTGTAATTCTTAACTTAATATGTTTTAAATAAATTTAATTAGTTCCTGTATTTATGGTTGGAGTTTTGCATTTAAATGAACCATCACACTGAACACCGTTACACTTCCAGTCACAGAAATTCAATATTTATTAAAAATAATATAACCATTTCCACAAGTTCCGTTTACAGGGACAACTAACTGTTTTTATGTGATATCACACTAGTGATTGGTAGAATGAAGGATTTTGCTGATCGAATGATTCATTAGGGGATGCGCAAAAGCATAGTCGAGAACCTTTGTTTCTTTAACCCTTTGCAGTCTGCAAACGGCTAATTTTAATTTATAAACTACCAAATGGCCCCTGTAATTTTTTTAGTACAGTTTCGGTCTCATAATATATGTGAAAAAAAAGCTTTTAATTATTTTCAAATAAATTTTTTCGCAAATTGTGGTGTAAATTAATTATTTGAACCTTTTTGGAGCAGAAATGCTTTGCCCTGAAAGGGAAAATTATATTTCTACGAGAAACATAGATTAATATACAAGATCAGACATTTCCATAGAGCGTAATGGTAATGCGATTGGCAATCCTAGCGCCTTTAAAGACAATAGGGAAGAAACTCCCCATCCTTGTAATATTTTTATTATTGTGTATCTACCTAATTATTATCTTTCTTTTTTTAATGTTGGATGTTTACATTTTCAATATAATCTTACACCGATACAT
This sequence comes from Maratus speciosus, assembly GCA_963932465.1. Taxonomy (NCBI): domain Eukaryota; kingdom Metazoa; phylum Arthropoda; class Arachnida; order Araneae; family Salticidae; genus Maratus; species Maratus speciosus. Next base: position 435,444,828 of record OZ010787.1, read on the forward strand.
GAACATAGAATAGATATACTATTTTATATATGTAATATCTATTCTATGTTCATGCACGGTTATATGCGCTTTAATTTTTTACATGATGAGGAACGACTTAAGTGCAATGAAAAACAATGTAAAAATTTCGTCTTGAATGCCATTATATATCGAAACCAATGATGTAATATAAAAATGTACGAAATATTGCACTCTAAATGTCCCAGAAATTTTCATAAATATTCCCTTTTGATAGGAAAAGGTTTATAGCCGATGTTTTATTAATTTATGAAGTTTAACGTATTAAATAATAGTTACAATAATCCTTTAAAATTTACGCATTTCCACTTTCTTACAGATAAAATTAAAATAATGTTTTTAATGTAAATAACGTAGAATTAATTCAATAATACTTATAATATCAGGGTTCGTACGCTTCAAGGACATTTTACCAGAATTTTTGTAAAGTGATATTAATGAAGTGATTTAATAAAAAAAATCTATCTTCAGATATAGCGACCAGTATTTTAGGAAATTCCTGGTACTAAATCACCTAAAATCCCAGGAATCCCCTGATGCGTACGAACCCTGAATATTAACGTATAATAAATAATAAAATTACAGATGGGGAAAAATTCCTTTCGTCAAATTTTTAGAATTATATAAATCTAAAAGTTAAAAATAAATAAAGGTACTGAGGTTACACTCATTGAAACTTTATTCGATATGAATAATTTAGCACAATACCTGAATTTGATTTTTTGCAATTTAATCTCATAAACTTACATATTTACGTTCTTAACAGAATTTTCTATGGTTTTTCTTTTATATTATTACTCTAATTATCCTTTTGTAAGTTAAAGGTGAACAATACAAGTACAAAAAAAGCAGCTAAATAAATAAAGCATAAATAGAGTATCGTCTGCCACTTCATCGTTTTAGGAAAGAATAGATAAACAAAACGTAGGGCGCAAACATATTTCTTCAACAGAGGTAAATTTCGTAGGCTTGTTAATTCTACCCCCTTGTCGGTAGTGACACCAGTACTGTTGCCATTACTGATTTTGCCGTAAACGTCCCTTCTTGAATATTAATCTATGACGAGAAATTTCATATCGAAAAAGAACTTTATCCTTTTATTAAGATTTAATTTAAGAACTCCATAAAAAATAAAATTTATTTTTGTCTGCCAAATTTCTGAAGAAAATTGCTTAAAAAAAAAAAAAAACAAAGACTGGCATCTAAGCTTTTGCTTCTTTGTTTTTCGGACATTTATGGTGGTAATTGTTTAAAAATATAAACCAAGGTTGGCAACTATGCTTTTGCGCATGACCGAATGATTCACTCGATGAGTAAAATCATTTATTCTTCCCATCATTATTTCAAACCCAAATTTTCGAAACATATTATTTGAAAATAAAAAAAAAGCATTTTTTTTTACCAAATTAAAATTTTATTAAAAAGTTCCGTTTCAAATCTTAATTATATTAAGGTGTATTAATTACAGCGCACAGTGCTTGAATTACTTAACACTTAACCATTAAATACATGATTTTTTTACTTTGTTTAAAAAAATGATATAAAGAAAGGTTTATTACACAGAAAAAACAGTAAAAAAAATCAGAGATATATGTTTCGTTTAATACGTTAACTTTCTGTTATGTTTCACTTCTAGCAAGCATTATGACCAGCAAAAACTACTGTTATCAATAAAATAGTGCAAAATAAGTTATAATTTTAATAAGTATGAATCTATGTAACTTATTTTAAAAGAATTTTATTTTGAAAACCTTAAATCTTAAATGCATGAATTGTTCTTTTAGAATTGTGTTTGTTATTCTTATATTAAGGACAGGACACCAGAAATTTTAAGATAGATTTCTAACTATATTTAGTATCATATTTTTGTAATATTTACAGGATTAATATTTCTATATAAATATAGTGGCTGATAAAAGTTAAATAAAAAGTGATGCAGATATGCATTACTATTCATTTAGCCCTCTCAAGGGCAAGTGATTGTGTTCTGTAATGTTGAATTCACAACGGAAGCAGTGTTGCCAGTGGGCTACTTTTTAAAATTAAGATTTCTTGATTTGCCCCACTTTTCTGAAATGGTAAAATTCCCCCTTTTTTACCTTAACACTAGAACGCCCGGAAGGAGTAGATTCGACTCCAACCACACTGTAAACTGAAATGTCTGAAACGCAGTGTTCAATTTTCAGACGTTTTAAAATGTCTTAAAATTTTCAGACACTTCTTGCGTCTGAATTTCAGACACTTAAGTGTCTGAAACACGAGTGTTCAATTTTAAGACGTTTTAAAATGTCTTAAATTTTTCCGACACTTCTTACGTCTGAATTTCAGACATTTCAAATGTCTTAATTGCGGCCATCTTTGAGCCTTTTTTTTAGCCAATATGAAGCCATCTTTGACCATTTTCTTTCTAAACCATATACGCAGCCATGTTTGACCACATTGAATCATTTTTTTGTAAATGGGAATAATTTGTTACCATACAGCAGAGTTGATTGCAGCGTGGGAAAACTGGGATGCTTCTCTGCCCCCTGATTTTAGGGTACCCCAAATTGAGTATGAAATTTTCATAAAGCTGATATTTTAAATCAGTTTTGACCTTATGAGGATTGTAATCAGTATTTTGTAGTTTTAGAATATTATAATATATATTTTTTTTCACCTAAATATGTATTTATGTGTTATCATATATGCCCTACGGCATCAAAAATGTTTATTACTTTTAGTGAGAACTTCAAATTGCTTCTAGTCCAAAGACCTAGTATTCATTCACCCCCCTCCCCCCATTGCCTTTATATACTGTTACAAAAAAAAATAAGCCTATTCGATGCCGTCAAATACATATTTGGATAAATATATCATTTTCTTTAGCCTAATCATGTTCTAAAAGTGCAAAATATTTATTAAAATAGGTGTAAGATCAAAACGAATTTAAAATATCAGCTTTATGGAAATTTCGTACCAAATTTAGGGGCCTGTAAAGCTAAAGGCCCATAGAAACAGCCCAGTTTCCCCATGCTGCAATCAGCTCTGCTTTATGGTAACAAATTACTCCCAAATATAAAAAATGATTCACTCGTTCAGAAAGAATCCCATTCCTGCTATGTTGTGCAATTTTTTCCCATTTAAATAAGATATTCCCAGTAAATTAGTTTAAGCATTTTTATTTCTGTGTTAAATAAAATCTAACACTGGATTCCCCCAAATTTACAGTATATGAGTATTATATTGTAATATTTATTATTAACCAATATTATGAATTTCTAGAGTAGAATAAGGTTAAAAACAAAATATATTTTTCTTAATACAGTAAAACCTCTCAATAGCGGGCACCTCGGAACCGTGGAATTTGTCCGACGTTCAGAGGTGTCTGCTTTTCTGAGGTATGAGAGTATAAAAATTTTGCATATTTTCAAAAAAAAAAAAAATGTGTTTCCTAAATAGTGGTGTCCTTTATTTAGGATTGTCCGTTATGGAGATTTTACTGCAAAGCCTTCATACGAACAGTTGTCTTTAGCGAACACTCACCTTTATCAATATACAGTAAAACTTTCCTAAAGCGACCACTTCCGTTCCAATAAAAATTGGTCGCTCCGAAAGGTGGTCTCTTAATGGAGGTCATTTTAAAATCTAGAATTTAATTGTTGAAAAAATGTAACAATTAATGTTACTAAAATTATATTTTTCAAATTAAGAAAACATATGAAAATTTAAGTATCAAAACAAAAGTTAATTATATAAGTTAATTACTGCAGAGTTTAAAAAATGAATACATTGATGTTTGCTTTGCTTTTATGGTTTATCTACTATAAATTTTATTCCCAAGTCCTTTCGAAATTCAATAAATAAATGCACTTTTTTTTTTTTTTTTTTTTTTTTTTTTTTTGTCTAGAACGAATTTTGACGATTTCATTACTTTATCTATTTGTTTGAGAGTTTCCTGACAGAATAGGGCAGGGGAGTTTATGGACCGTCATCCTTAATGTGTCATCAGAGTTAAATTCATTGCCTAAAAAGGAACAAAGGGGTTTAAACACTTACAAGTTACCGGAATAAATAAAAATTCTAAACTTAGTTTAGAAGTTTGATAAATAATGCGCTCTCCGGAATTATTATTCTAATAAAACCTTTTTCAAGCTACCCGGAAAAAACGGAATTTGTTTCATTTTCTTCAAAGAAATGGGTCCCTTATGGAGGGAGTTCAACTGGGGTGGTCAATAGAGGTAAAATTAGTATTGAGCCTATGGGAATAAATTTCGTACCATGAAAAAATGGTCGCTCAGGGGGGGGGGGGGGGTCGCTTAATGGAGGTGGTCGCACAGGAAGGTTTCACTGTATATACATTTACCTCATAAAAGCTAACACAATCGAATAGCAGACAGATTCAGCGTCCTGAAGGTGCCCGCGATTAAGAGTTTTTACTATATTTAAAGTTTTTTGTACTTAACTTTTAATCTTATTCTACTTTTTAGTTCAAAATACTGATTATAACCAATATACAATGTCGAAACACATTTACCGTATAAGCTTTAAAAAAATTGCATATCGAATTTGGGGCAAGAAAAATCATAGGTGGTGGGGGGCGGGGGGGGGGGGGGCATGTCAAAGTTTACCCTTGCTTTAATCAAGTCCTTCTAGAATAATTCCAGCTCTGCATTGTGATTCAGTAAATATAGAATAATTCAGCTTTAAGTACAAAATCTAGTTATCCTTAAGTACATATAGTATAAAATTCTATCTTTTTACTGATATTCATTTAAAATTTCAGATTTCTTTTTTACTAAAAATAATCAAAAAATCAATATTATAATTGATTTCGAATGAAATATAGCTGTATATATTTACTGTATTTTTACAATTATGTTAACAGCACATAATTACATGAATTTAAGAATTTACAAATAATCATTATGACTAATACAGAGATAAGGCGAGAACATTTTCTAAATCGTTAAATAAGATTTATTAAAGACGCCAACAAAATTTTCTCCGCTTTACGTCTACAGATTTCAGACGATTTCTGATGAGTCTTCAAATTGTGGTGTGAATCACCGGGCTTGAAAATGAAAACATCTGAAGTTGACTACTTTCAGTATAGGAAATAGAATATTTCTAAAATGCTCGGAAACAACAAAAGTATATAGCAGAAGGAAAAAACAGATTTCATACACCGGATTTTGTTAATTAATATGGTATTAAATAAGGCGAATTTCACTATTTGAAAAAAGTGGTGCCAATCAAGAAATGGGAATTTTAAAATAGTAGCCAACTGGCAACACGGAACGGAAGCTTCAAAAAATTTCATTTCAAAATAAGGAAAAGCAATTTACAGCTTTTTCAACCCAAAGTTATAAAAATAAAATTTATTTAAAAGTTTCCGGTGCAAATCTTGATTAAACTTAGGTGGGATGGATATAATATATCCAATCGACCCTCAAGGGGTTAAGGGTTAAATGCATGCGGACGCATATCTCAGCGGTGGAAAATTGGCGCAGAGGTGGAGCCTATTAACATCACTAATTTTTTATAATATTCTTCACCTTAATAAAAACTCACAAATTCTGTCATTAGATAAGCCAAAAAGTACTACTGAAATTTAGGGGTGTAAATAGGCTACACCTCTGCGTCAATTTTCCACCACTGATATTTGCATCATTTTTTATTTAACTCTTATCATCTGCTACATTTTTATAGAAAAAGTACTCCTTTAAAAGTTAGGAAAATATGCTACTAAATACAATTAAAAATCTATCTTAAAATTTCTGGTGCCTATTGTTTAATATAAGAATAAAAAACATAATTCTAAAAGAATAATTCATGGATTTAAGTGTTAATATTTACAAAGATAAAACATTACATAAAATAGGGTATTTAAATCCATACTTATTAAAATATTTACTAATTTGCAATGTTTTAGATATGACAGAAGTTTTTACTTGTATTGCAGTTGTGCAACATAAGAAAAGGTTGACTTATTATACGAAAATGTATCTCTGATTTTTTTTTTTTCATTATTTTTCCTGTGTAATAAACCTTTCTGAGAATCATATATAATTTTTTTGAATCAAAATAAAAAATATTGCATTTAAGGGCTAAAATAGCTCTCTTTATTTTATGTAGCATTAAATACTAAATGAACCATATTACGTACTTTAATTTTTTAAATCATATACTTTGTTAATAAATAAATTATCTTAAGCAATTTTAAACACAAACAGAACACTTATTTATTCTCTTTATATTACACCATAATTTATGTCCTGTTGCATTTTAAATGCAGAAATAGTAAATTATATATTTTTAGAAAACTCGAATATATTTCGTTTGCAAGTATTGAATGCTTTTATTTCTTACAGGGTTATTTAAAATATCTGAATTTTCAAAATATTCATTTAAAATTCATCATGTGTTTAAACTCAAAATGAAATGGCATAGGTTCACGATTAACATATTGCTATTATTTCCTTCGGGAATTTAAGCATAAATTGTTATTCAAATTTCCTTGAATTTTAGTATTATAAAAGAATCCTTTATAGCGACAGATTTATTGCTTTGAGATTATTGAGATCAGAAGTTTCTTAGCCATTGGCAAATTTTCGTTTCAAAAAAAATCTTTTGAGAAAGAACGAGAATTGTACTACAAAAGTGTTTAACTGTCTGATATCAAACAAGAAAGGAAAATCCAATTACATTTGAAAGTCAAAATATTCATTTTTTACTTAAAACTTTCGTATATTTTAACTTTAACTTTTTACATTTTTGCCTTGCCAAAAGTATTTGCTCATTATGTCCGTAAAATTAACTGTACTTGGATAAAAATTTGAAGCAGATTTAAAAAGAGTAAATATCAATTCTCATCCTAGCTGTATAAAAATTTACGCAATTATTCATAATACGAGCGAAAGTGTTGAGGGATAAAACCTATTTTTTTAAAATGCATGTTATCTGATCAATAATGGGATTCCAAAATGCTAGAAAATTTTATTTCCATATCTCAGTACAACATCTTAGCATTTTTTGGGCCCCACCAGTGGCCGAGAGGTTCTGCTCTCGAAGCTGGTAGACGGGAGGTGCTGGGTTCGATCCCAATCGCGCCCGTCGGCCTAATTGTTCGGAGTTTTCGTGGTTTTCTTCGAGCCTTGGATTTCCAAGCGTTAATACGGGTTAGGTTCCCTTAGAAAGACCCCCACGAAGGGCACTCCCCCCCGGGCCTATATCCCTCGAGCAGATAATTGGCCGTCAAAAATCAACCAACCTTAGCATTTTTTGGTCCCAAATCAAGGTTGCCAGTTTGACCTCCATTTTTATCAAGATATTTCGACTTCAGACCGGAAATTTTTGAAAAAGAATTTTTACTTTATCTGATCATGAATGTTTGACGTCAAATAAATCTGAAAATACTTCTTGCATTTTCTGGTGGAATCCGAAATTCTTTAATAAAAGTGGAGGCCAATCTGCCAACCCTATCCCAAAACATAAGTGAATGTTAGTACATCATGGCTGCCAACATTCCGGGGTTTTTTCAAATCGACTAATAGTCCAGGCAATAGAGACCATATAGGAGCTCTACCTAGCAAAATTCATGGTAGTTCTGAAAAAAAGCTTACTATATGTTTTTTGGGTCGCTGAGTCCGAATTTTTAAATTCCCACTAAAATTTCCCACGGCAACCCCCCCAAAATTTGGTAAAATGCCCCCCCCCCCCAAAAAAAAGGTTTTTATTAAAAAATATATTTTTTTATTGTTTTAGGAAAAAAGTATCTAGAAATTCAGAAAGTAGACAAAATTTGTAAGAAATAGATGTATGACATTATGACTTAGGATGAAGGGGAAGGGGGTGATCTGCCTCGGAACATGCGCGCTGGGCTGCGTGAACTAAGTTGCGCAATTCCACTTAACCACTCACGCGTTTACATTCGCCCTCCCATCTCCCCTCCGAACTTTCTCTATAAGGTTTACTTTAAGTTTTTTGGGTAGCTGAATCCGAATTTTTAAATTCCCCCTAAAATTTTCCCCCCTGAAGCCCCCCCCCAAATAGTTGTTTTTAACTTAAATTTGTTATTGTTTTGGGGAATGTTCCAATGCAGCACCCTCTTCCCCCGTTTATCCTACGTCATAAAGTCATATATCTTATTTGTTGCAAATTTTATCTAGTTTCTGAATTTCGTAATGCTTTTCCACTAAAACAATAAGAAATTTAAGTTAATAACAACTATTTTGGGGGGGGGAATTTTGGGGGTAAGTTAAAAATTTGTATTCAGCGACCAAAAAAACTTAAAGTAAACCTTATAAGGAAAGTTCGAAGGGGAGATGGGAGGGCGAATGTAAATTTGTGAGTGGTTCAGTGGAATTGCGCAACTTAGTCTACGCAGCACCGCGCGCATGTTCCGAGGCAGATCCCCCCTTCCCCTCCATCCTAAGTCATAATTTGATATATCTAATTTGCTGCAAATTTTGTCTAATTTCTGAATTTATAGATACTTTCCCCCTAAAACAATATAAAAAAATATTTTTTTAATAAAAACCTTTTTTGTGGGGCTTTTTACCAATTTTTTTTTTTTTTGGGGGGGGGGTGTTGTCGGGGGAGATTTTGGTGGGAAGTTAAAAATTCGGATTCAGCGAACCAAAAAACATAAAGTAAGCCGATTACCAGAACTACCATTAATTTTGCTAGGTTAAATTCCCTATTACCTGGACTATAAAAACAGACACTATTTTAAATAAAATAAAATATCTAATAACAACATTAAATGCAAGAAACATTTAATTAAATAATTTTTTCTAGTGTCATTTTTTATAATTTTTCATGGAAAGTAGCAAATAGTTGACAGCTATGTTGTACACAGTTGGACAGTTAACCCTTTCGAGACGGCATCCCTTACACATATTTTATTTTGTGGCATCGCTTTTTTTTAAACAAGTTCCCCTTTACTTGTAAAATACCAATCAATACTCTAATTTAGAAAGATAACAATTACATGTATTTATTTATGGTGCCGAAAACAATTTTTTCATGCGCCTATGTATCACCCGTTCCGAAAGGGTTCAAACGGGCCTCTCAAAATGATCAATACAGCAAACAGACGTATGTATGTATCAAACGCCAAAACGGCAGAGACGGGTTGAAAGGCGATGGTTCGTTGTTGGGTCACTTAATTTTAATCCCTAAATGACTTGTTGGCAACAGCATTTTGGAATGAAACTTTCCTTTTATTAAGCACGTGAAGAAAAGTTTTTACTTATTGTCAAAGCACAGTTTTTGTTAATTATTATTTTAGGAATGTAGTTTTCACCTGATAGAGTTAACCTTTAGAGCTCTAATGGGTGAATTTCTTCAAAATACCCAAATGTTCCATTGGCACCAGTATTTTGTAAACAAAAGATTATGCTTATAATGTAGGCAAAAAATGCATTAATTTATTTAAAATAAATCTGGTCGAATATCCCGGTGCCAGTGTGACATTAGGAGATTGAAAGTAAGTGGAAAGAAATTCACCATCAGAGCTGAAATGTTTAAAGCTTCTGCAGAATCTAAAAGTTTATGTGACGAGCTAGTTTGAAATAAAGAGATTCCCTGGAGTGACTCTTAGAGAAAGTTATATTTGTGTAATGACAGAAAAAGGTGCCTCCTTGCCATAAGAAAATAAGGCACTGTTACTCACAATGCGACCCGCGGAGTTATATAAAATTTTGATGACCCGCAATTTATATAACTAGGGAATTCAACCCGGACCTTCCGGGTTACAGAATATAACAGAAAAACACTTTTTATATAACTAGGGGATCCTACCCGGAAATTCCGTGTTACAGAATATAAGGGAAAAACATTTTTACATTAATATATTTTCTTTAGATTAACAACACACAAAAGCATTTATATTCAAAAAGTATCAATTTTGCATTTAAGTAAAATTTTATAATTTATTAAAAGCGATACTTTCGTAAGAGTTAATGGGCAAAGAAATTGCCAAAGATTTCGTGACTTACAGCAGTCCATTTTAGTTTTGACCATTTCAATTGTTTAAGCGCGTAGCTCAATTATATGCCTGTTAAATTTGTGTTTATATTATTTTATTTTATTTTAATTTTGTAAAGGAATACCACGCGGGAAAAAATGCTGAACTGTTTATATTAACTTAAGTGCAAACGGATTTATATTTCATAATCATCTGCAGACAATAGAGACAGATTTAAAAGAAAACAATCATGCTTGAAGATTATTTTTAAAACTATGAAAAAGGAGTAAAATGCGTTCAGTACAGTTTACAAAGTACGGTTTTCAAATAAATTACAATACAGTTTTGAAACAAATTTCATTTCTAAGTACTTTTTTACTCGTTCAGCGGCGTAAAAATTAAAAATATGCGATGTTTAGAAGTTAAACAAATTACAGTAAAAGCGAAATTTAATTATCTGCTGTTGCCACCTGTGGTGGAGATTCAGTGGCACAGGTAAATATAATACACAAAACTCCAACTCTGAATCACGGGAATCAACAATTTTATTTAAACATTTTTAAAAGCTGCAAAAGGGGCATTATATTTTTAATTGCTTAAGGTGAGAGAGAGCCTCTGCATAAAAAGTGCGCCGAGGCGCAGACATATTAATTGCTTTTTATATCCAAGAGAGCAGAGTAGAAGAGAGACATTTCACAGGAAGGTAAGATAACTTGGCGTTACACTCTATCGCCAATTTAAAAACGTTCGATTACTGATCGAAGGATGAACAAAGGTTTTTGCGAAGACAATTTATTACCCCACATTAATCTGGTTTCCCGACCAGACGCATGACGCATAGGTTGCCAAAATAACGGTTTTCATATTTACCTAAAAGACCCGACAGAAAATCTGGCTTTGTGTATAAACTCTACATGATTAGCTTAAGTAATCGCTACTTATAATTGCGCCATGCCGAGAAAAGGCATATGTTTTTAGACTGACCATAAATCATGTTAACGTACATGAAATGATTTCAAAGACCGCAATCGCATAAAATATCTTTTACTTTTTGTTATTTCATTGCAACGGCCCAAATTTTAGTAGTGATTAAGACTGAATTATTTCCAACGTGGGCGTACGCAAATGGAAAATAACTGCCATTCTAATATTGCAGACATCTGCGCTTATACTCTTTTTTGTTTTACCTTATTTCTTTTAGACAAGGAGTGTTAACGGTTTTAAATTGCTTCTGCGAGAAACTGAATATTAATTGTATTGAATTAACCCCTTGGAGACGAGCGATAAGTATACGTGCCGCATATGGTGCTCAGAATCCGTGATTATTCTCACCAGTAAATTTTTATTGTAAATTTTGCATTATATAATCCGAGCATTTTCCTGATTCAATTAGGTAAAAACTTTGGTTTTGAAAAGCCAGTGATAAAATATCAGAAATTCTGTAAAAGACTCTTGTCCCGCAGGGGTTAAAGACTTTACAGAAAGGGAAAAATCATCTTGATAGAATTCCGTATGGTTTTAAGCACTGAATTTAATTATTAATTTTAGTTTGACGAGGGGGGGGGGGGTCGGGAAGAACAACATATTTTAAAGGTAATAAAATTATGTTTTAAATTAATTTTGAAGGAAAGCCGATATGTGACAGAGAACGCTGTCACACTACCGTCAAAATGACATAAGCGTTACGTACGGACACGTTTGTCCTTTATAATATAGATAGGATTTTTCATCTTAATTTATCCCAGAATATTTGTTATTAACCGTTCAATTCACGATTTTTTCCTTTTGCAAGCATGTTTTTTAAACTCATATTTATATTTAAAGATGCTCGAAATTTTAAAGTTCTCTGCCTTTCTTAATAGTTGGCTCATGGGCGAAACAAAAAAAAATTATGTCCTTTTCATGCCCACAATTATAATATATGTTTTCTGGGTAAAATGGAAATGAACTCTTTTTTTTTCTTTAAAATAATCAGTAAGAACTTCAATAGAAAAAAAAAAGGTTTAAAAAAATATTTTTCTACCGTAATTTCCGGCGCATAATCTGCGGATCAAACAATCATGTTTCGACCCAGAAATTTTCAAAAATAAAATTTAACTTTTTAGATCGCGGTATATATATATATATGTCTTAAATTACAGAATAAATTTTCTAGGACGAAACAGAATTGTTTGAGCGGCGGATTATACGCCGGAAATTACGGTAATTTAAATTATCCATTTTTATTCATCTTGACTATCAAAACAGCCTGTCCGGATAATTGTAGGCATAGATTTCATTTTAAAATTTTAACTAATGATATTAAAAATCACATTTTTAACTGGTTTTATGTAATCATAAAACGTAGTATTTTAACTACCGTAATTTCCGGCGTATAATCCGCAGGCCAAACAATTCTGTTTGAACCAATAAGTTTCATTTAGTAATTGAAAACAAATATTTACCGCGATTTAAAAAGTTACATTTTATTTTAAAAATTTCTGTGTCGAAACATGATTATTTGATCCGTGGATTATGCGCTGGAAATTACGGTAGATAGGCCTGAAACACTAAAATATTTATTTTTTTTTTTATCATTATATTTGAAGATAAAATTTTATACATTGAAATTGTAATCTCTGTTACTGCATACTTGCCAACATTCAACTAAACTTCCGTAAAATGTGAGTTAATTTGACCCAGGTTATACGCGTTGTTAACCAGAAAATTTATTTGATGTATCATTATACATTTAAAATCATGTTTCTCTATGAAATCTATTTGAATTAATTTCTTTGAAAAATTTCTGTTTCGAAACGTGCTTAACCTGGGTCAATTTAACTCGCATTTTACGGAAGTTTAAGGGAAAGTTGGCAAGTATGGTTACTGTAACATTTCTTGACAAAGAAATGACTTCCATTGTCCTCAACAGAGGTGACTACAGTGCTTACTTGTAGGTATAAATATTAGAAAAGATATGCTACAGCCATTTTGAATTTGTTCTTCACACATGTGGTCAGTGAGTTGAAACATCTGAATTTCAGGTTAGTGCATTTTCTATTTGTAACCTCTGTTACATAAATTTTAAATTTAAAAATTGTCATTTTAATTAAAGTTTTATTTTTATTATATGAAATTAAGTTAATTTAATTTAAATAAATGCAATATTTACATATTTATATAAAACTATTGAAAATACATTTTATTCTTTGTTAAATGTAACAATTGTTACCTGTAACTTCTTTTACTACATATTTGTAACAGATGTAGATAAATTAACAAAAATCTAGTTTGTAATTCATATGCATAATAAAAATCCATCAAAGTGCTTCAGTGGTTATATTGTTTTTAGATTAATGTAAATATACTTCTACTGTCTAATTTGTGTTGCTTAATGTAACTTCTGTTACAAAAATGTAACATCTGTTACGACATATATAATTTCTGTTACTCGCACTTTTTATCTATATTTTTTCTTGTTGTATATGAGTAGCTTTAAAAAAATGTTCCCAAAACACCAAAAGGCATCTCTTCTTTCAATATAATAAAACTATTTGACAATTAAAAAATATATTTAATACATGGCACTGAAAATTTGGTCTGTAAAATTGAATACAAGTAACAGGGGTTACATATTTTTATATAAATTAATCCACATTACTGTTTTCATTTGAATATAAAATAACATATTGAAGTCTAATACACTAATGATGATATAATACACTATAAATAATATTTTGGTAGGAATAGAAATGTTGTAAATTGAGTGGATGTTGTCCATTAAAATATTCACCTTTAACCCTGTCGCTGCGCACCCCGAGATATGCTTGGGCATGCATTTTCCCGTCAAATTAATACTATTTGGTTATTCCCACCAGTTATTTTTTTTTAGCGAAATCTTTGTCTGATTTAATCAGGACATTTTCCCCGATTACGATAGTCAAATATTTCTGCTTTAAAGAACCGGTGACAAACGATTAAAAATTCTGTAAAAGACGCTCATCGCGAAGAATTACTTACGCAGCGAGAGCGTTAACACGTTTAGGGACAAGATACTTCTATTCGTAAAATGCTGGAATTGAAGAATGACTGGACGACACCAAAAATTTCCATCAAATTTATTTCAATATAAACAAAAGCTTTTGTTCACGTACTTAATAAAGAGATATTTTGCATTCCAATATTCTGGTGCCTATGTGGTATTTAGGAATTAAAATTTAGTGTCCAAAAATGAACCACCGCCCTCGAAGAAGATAAAGCATTTTTAAGAGACTGTATTTTTATACTAACTAGTAATGTTTCGATGTTGGAACTCATTTTATATAGGTTGTATATATTTAAACACAGAAAAAATATTCGGTGAAAACAACGTACTTAAAAAAGAAAAAAATATATTGGGAAAAGCACGTAATTTTTTTTTTCATCCTCATGTTATTACAAAGTCGATTTTTTTCCCTTAAAAACTAAATTTAATTCATTGATATTGTGCGTGACTGTGCAATGTCGGGTTAAATAAGCAGATTACACTTTACGAAAATAGCGATGCGAGGATACCTTTCAAAAAAGTAGACAGTACCACTTTTGAATATTACTATAACTTCCGCTGGCATACCGCTGAAAACTGATAAGAATAAACGGAAGCTACGTCATGGCTGCCACTGGCGACTATTTAAAAAATAATCTTTGTGTTATTTTTATCTTGCACATGTTGTTAAAGTGTATGTAAGAGAATTTTGTTTTAAATAAGTGGTGAGACATAGTATTAATTAATTGTCGCCCTGCTAAGACGATGTTCCTGTTTCTAAGTTCCAATCAGAAAGAGCACTCCCAAATAGCATTTTTAATTTGCAGATTATTTGCAGCAACCTTGCTTTGAAAACCTGCAAAGTTGCAACAAGCTCATCATGACAAGACAAAGTTCATAACAAGACCTCATCAAGATAACGCAAACGCCGAAGTCAGCACACTTTTAACTTGCAGCTAACTTGTCGTGCAAGTTAAATTCATGCTGCATCAAATTTATTGCAAATTAACAGCAAGCAAGTAATCAAAAATACTGCAAAGTAGCCCCCATTCCATGCGTAACCCCTATGGAGGAGTCCACATATCTGTTCAGATCTATTGAACAACGCGCAGAACACACCGTCAGAAGGTACATGCATCGTTTTCGTCGCCATAAACATGTTAAATTAACATTTGGATACTTTTCAAAACGAACTTTTTTTGGTATGTGGTAAGTATAGCGTTTAGAAAAAGCGATGTCAACCAAATAAAATTTCTGCATTTTCTGCGTACGTGCTTATTGTCTATTCTGTCAACAGCGGGATATTTTGCTTTCGTCACTTTCATAAATTAAAGACAGTCTTGCCACCAGTTTAATAACAGATTACTCATGCAAGTGGAGGATGGTATGCCTTGCGGAAAATTTGCTGCGAATTTCTGAATTCAAATTTGTCATTACAAGATAATGTCAGAAAAAATCAAACTTGAGGCTAATGTTCATGCTATCTGGGCTAAGACCATAGATGCTAACATTACTTAATTATTCTGGAATCTGATCCAAGACAAACATGTTTGTAACCGCAAAATATATATAAGGGAATGTTTCCACTAAGGTACATTTTAGATTTGTACATTTTAGATTTCAGCAAGGTACAGTTTAGATTTGAAATTGATCTTTTCGTTTAAATAAAATTTCCGGTTGGAAACATGTTCATCTTGGATCAGACTACGGAATAATTAAGAGATGTTAGCATCAATGCTAAGGCCACCGCGCCCTTGATACTAGGCCTACGCGCTGATACAGAAATGACGGCTGTCGTAGGCGGACTTTTTTCAGTGTTGTTACGGACCCTTTAAAACTAAATTTACTTTAAAAGTATTCTACACATGCTTTTTCAGGAAATAAATAAAGCGAAAATTGTTTTAAAAAATACTGTAATTAAAATTCATGGGACCGTACAAAATCTAAAAAGAAAAAAAAAACCCGCCCACGTGAACCGGAACTTTTTTGTCAGTATTTAGACCTAGTGCTCAGGGGGCGGTACGGATGGATGTTGTTTACATAGTTTTCCAGAGGAATTCCGATTTTTCTCGCTATAGAAGCACGTGTTCCGTGATATGCTACTGTCGATTGCTTTATTTCGAACTAGAGTCACAAATAACATGTCCTCTATCAGCTTTAAATCTTTTAAGGAAAACAAAATTATTAACTCTTGATTTCACATAACAATTTTTGAAAAACTATATTTGAAAATAAGGAGATATAACGTTACAGCTTTTTTTATATTAACACTAGAACCGTCGTTAGGGGTCATTTTGACCCCTGCTAAGATTGATAATAGTCGATTCGAACCAGAATTGTTTTCATAAGACATGTTATATGTATGAAGCGCAAAAATAGGCTAATTAACCCTCCGTCTACCAGACGGGTCCAATGGACCCGATGGGTACATTCGAAATATTTATCCTAACCAGAAATTTCTTTAAAATAAACTAAATATGTAAACCAGACAATAATGAGTTAAGTAAATAAGTTCAATAGTTTTAAATAAGAATTCTGATGTGTAATATTTTTATAAAACTTGAGTAAAATTTTCGGTAGTTCTAGGGTTAAATAAGTTGAATAGTTTTAAATAAAATTTGTGGTGTGAAATCCTTTCTTATAAAAATTGAGCAAAATACCCGGCGGTTCTAGTGTTAACCCCTTGAGGGACAAGTGATTGTGTTCCTGTAATGTTGAACTCACACAGGAATCTTTGAAAAATTCTATTTCAAAATAAGTAAAAGCAATTTTACGGCTTTTTTGCACCAAAGTTAGAAAAGTAAAATTTAATAAAATTTTTCTGGTGTGGATCTTCATTAATCGTAGGTGGTATATAATATATACCGCCGCCCCTCAGGGGGTTAAAGTTATAAAAGTTAAATTTTGTTAACTTTATTTGTTAACAAAATTTTACATTTATCACTAGTAAAATGAATATACTAGTACTAGTCAATATTATTAGTACAATTTTGGATTAAAATTACGCAGCATAAAAAATATTCCACCACCCTTCAAAGGGTTATTCTGTCTGGTGTGTTTGCGGTTAATACATACAAATATCTGTTTTTGTTTTATAAAATGTCTGATGGAGGAGCGTGGTATTTTTCTAAAATTTTGCAGTTGATTTATACACCGGGAAATACACAAACTGTTTTTAACTCATAAGTGCAAAGTGCAATGTATTTTCAATACGAAAGCGATATAAGTAAGAGTCCTATTTTAAATGGGAGAGGCATCGATCAAGGTCGCACGCCACGTGGCGGACGGGGTTAAACTACAGATGCCTAATTATTTTCTTGGATCACACCACTAAAATTTTAAAGTTTTTTTCACTTTGATTAATAGCTGAAGAGCTTCTGACAAGGCGAAGAAAACTTCGTGGTGTCAAGTTCATCTGGACGCCTCTCTCGCTACGCTATTATTTTGTAATGAATGAATGTGGTAAACAAAATATAGTTCCATCAGTGACTAAAGATTTAGAAAGTATGCACAGATGGTAGATATCCTGTCATATATGACGTCACATTAAAAGTCTGCGTATGTCGATTATCACCTCATCCACAAGATGGCGCAACTGTGTTAATTTACGCACGGTTAAAGTATTAAGTTTGTATGCTTACTTATATCGCTTTGTTCAACACCCTTAGATTTGTGTTCTATAGTTGCATCCCCCCTTATTTAATCAAAAGAAAACATGTATTAAAAAGAGCATTTTCTGCTACTGTGGTAAGGATTAGAACAGTGTTCCCAGTGGGCTACCTTTTTAAAATACAGGTTTCTTGATTGGCACCACTTTTCTGAAATGATAAAATTCCCCTTGTTTTCGGATTAATTAATATATCATTAAATAAGGGGAAATTTACTATTTCAAAAAAGCGGTGCCAAACACGAAATCTGAATTTTAAAAAAGTAGACCACTGGCAATTTTGATTAGAACCACAATCACTTCTTAACTCTTTCAGGGACGTCGTTTGCAGCCTGCAAACGCTTAATTTTAATGCCCAATTTCCCAAGTGGCACCAGGAATTTTTTAGTAGAATTTCGATTTCATAATATACTTGAAAAGCTTTTGATTATTTTCAAATAAATCTGATCGTAAATTGCGGTGTGAATCAATCATTTGAACATTTTTGGGGCAGCAATGCCTTCCCCCTGAAAATGGTAACTACTATTTCGTGCGATTTCTAACTTTCAGTACTAGAATAATGCAAACCTAATCATTGTCTTGTATAATATTAGAATTCTTGGATTAAATAATTAAACAAAAATTATACGGAATTACTGCTATTTAATATTACAATTTCGTTAATTGAGCCCTGTTTTCCAGGGGTTAAAGCTGAAAGAATTTTATGAGACTTTTCAAAGGCATATTTAACAAGCACGAAATTGCTAGATATGGCAAACAGAGAATTTCCAAAAATATCGCAAATTAAAATCCATCCAGCGTAAATACTCAAACCATGAATATCAAAACCATGAATAAAATGGAGGTAACTGTTACGCTTTTTTGCACCACAAAAATGTAACTGTAAATTTTAGTTTTTTAATCGCCGTAATTTGCCGATTAAATACGACAAAAGTTCCTATTAATTTTTTTGTGGTACAAGAAAGGGTAAGAGTTGGCAGCTATGATGAGTACTTTGTTGTTTTGGCACAATGATGATAAAATTATCTGTCAGGAAAAATTCTAACAATAAAGAATTCTCTTTTTATTCGGCCAAATTTTACACTGTAATGATAATTTGAATTTTATGAATTTTTAACCTTTTATGGCACTAAAAACGGAATAAACATTCTTAATGGCAGAAAATGAGCAAAAAGATATAATAATTAAAGGATCATAACTCGGTAAGTTTTGGTAGTCCGAGAATGGAATTTTTACTGGTTACTGATAGAAATATGGAGAATGATTTTCTAGATATAAATTTCAGAACACAGAAAGCAAGTAAAAATTTTCGTTTTGAAACTTTTTTGAAATAACTGCATTTTTATATAATAAATAACAACATCTGAAACATAATTGAAATTGCAACTGTAACTTTAAAACGAACGACTTAGAAATTGACTAATATTGAACGATAAAAAAGGATACCCTATGCAGATACTTAATACCGAAAAAAAAAAAAAGTTAGATGACGATTCAACATATCTGGAATTATTTTATACATATGATTTTTGTATTAAAGTACAGTTGTGTCCTCGATTAGTTTAATACTTTCTTACTAATCTATTTCATTTATTTTTTAACGGGAATAAAATGGTGAATTGAACAATTTAAAATAGTAAATAAATAAAAAACCCGTAAGTCGAAAAATGTTCAGCACTGCCAAAAAACATTATTTTCATAACAACTAGTTATTTGAAGTTAATTCGAAAATAAATTGCAGGAACTGTTTTTCTTAAACAGATGTTTATGCTTTGAAATGGGCAAAACATATTTTATCTGAAGTGATATGATTCTTATTGAAAAGGGAATATTTCTTTTTTTTCTTTATTGTCATTTCACATATTTTATCGATGCTTTTTCTCATTTTCCCTAGAAAATTAAAAGTTATAAATTATATATTAACCCTCGAATGATAATTTAATTCTAAATGATTTTTTAATTTCAAATTTTTTTAAATGATTGTATCATATATAACCACAGAAAAATAATTAAAAAATCACATGTTAAAAGTAATAGAATGAAATGAAATTTATCCATGTATTAAATTTGGTATAACGTGCATGATAGCACTTTTCCCGAGGTATCACATTTGATACAAAGCGAAACCATATCAATTATTAACTTGTTTATTCAAACATGTATTTTAGATTACTTGGTTGGTTGGTTGATTGAGGTTTAATTGCATAAAGTCCCTTTAGGGACATGCTGCGCCAAGAGTATTTTAGAATAGAATATGGTTCAAATGGTTTTATTAGAGAATATGGTTTAAATAGCAATTTTAGCTATTAAAATTTGTACAATGCGTACCAGTAAAACACATATATTTCTACTTCAAAATAACAAAAATATAAATTTATGTATGAATTTTCATACACTATGCAGTGAAGGGTTAAAATAAATTGTTGAACGAAGCAGTTGGACATAAATATTTTTACATAAATTTTATGTAGGCCGAAAATTTTCATCACATGTCTACCAGTAATTTTATAGAGCATACTTCAGCTTATTTAATCACAGAACAGTACTTGGACTGCGCGAGTATCCGCCGCACCTCAAGTAAATCGATTTCCCACCAGAATTTATTTTAAATAAAATGTGGCTGGCTTCTGCTTAACTCTTATTTAACTTCTTTTTTTTCAATAAAATTTCCGGTTTGAAAAAGACTTAATTAAGGTGCGGAAACGCGGGAAATTATGGTAATGAACTTTCTGCGATTAAATAATATAAACTTTACTAATCGTAAGAAGTGGAAGGGCTGGGATACACTGTGGCGTTGGTCAAAAATTTTTATCTTGAAAAATGTGACAAAATATATTAATGTATAAAAATTTAATTTTTTGCGTATTTATTAATTAATGAGGTCTTAACAGTTCATGGGCCGGAGCGCTTTTTAAAAAAAGAGGGTCAACCGGTAGGCAGGACAATACATAATAGGCTTAATCTAGAAGAATGAGAGAAATTAAATTATACTTTTTAGCTATAAAATAAGTGTAATAGGTAGCATTTTGAAAAAATGTGCACTTTTGTGAAATAGCATCAAATCAGATATAAATGTGAAATTTTATCCAATAATTTCGTTACTTAACCCCTTAATCCTTTAAGCTCTGATATGATGTGTGTACTTCTTCAACTTAATTTTAACTTCCAATTGTCACATTGGCAGCGGAATATTGAACCAAATTTATTTGAAAATAGATTAATGCAATTTTTCGTGTATATTATAAGCCGAAACTTTTGTTTACAAAATACTGGACAACCGGGCATTTTGAAGTTACGAAGTTTTGTGGTTACGAATTCTATGGTTAAAAAATTAAAAAGAATTTTTTTTATCATAAATTGTGGTGCCAGACTCTTTCGAAATTCCAAGAAATATGCAAACCTTGGATATTATATACCATACGCATAAAAATAGCAAACAATGTATTTTTCAATTGTCAACACCCCGTTTGGACTTTTTATATTTGAGTTCCTTGGTTAAAATAAGATGGGAAATATTTGGAGTTTATATATTTTCTTAAAACTTCTAAATGGTTTAAAAATAAAACGCAATAGACTTTTATCTATAAATTTAGAAAATTACATAAAATCATACAGAGGAAATTATTAAGAATCACTCAATTTAAGTTAAAAAAAAAAATTCACAATGCAGGGCTCCCAAATGGTCCGCCAACTTAATACCAATAAATTTTAACAGAAAAATTTATGGTAGGTTTGCGCTAGAATTAACTTTCAAAGGCGGTTCCGGGGCAGTTTGTAAGAAAAATCTAAAAGGACAATTTTTCTAAAATTATATTGGTATTCAGTTGGCGGACTATTTGGGAGCCCTGACAATGTAATAAAAAAATTAATGTAAGATAAATTTGCCTAGATGAAAATTTTTAATAAATTGTCGTGTTAGCATGCTGCATTTAAACCTTATTAAGGAAGTTTTTCCCACAGATTGTCAGAATTCAAGGTTATCCAACGACTTAATCATGGGCTGCAGATCAACCAGAAATTTAGTAGAGTAATATTTACCTTATTTAATCGTAGAATTAAGAATAATCTGTATGCGATAAAATAAGGCGAATTTTACTGATCAAAGTAAGTGATATCTCTGTGGCCCATTTTAGATGACGGAAATCCCTGCTATAACCAAGGAGCGGGAAATTCTTAGAATTTTCAAGGGGTCTGGCCCCAGGGCTCCCACTGGTCCGTTTTTTGAACACCAGTATTATTAAAGAAAATATTTCGTTTTAGGTTTCGGCAACAATTGGAAGAAAAACGCCTGTCTGGGCCAGTTTCTACGAATTTTAAAAACGAGATTTTTCTCATAAAAATAGTGGTGTTCAAAAAAGGGACCGAGTGGGAGCCCTGGGTCTGGCACAACTATTTCAGATTAGAAATTTTTTATTAAATTCATAAATAGGAGAATTGGTAATCCTCGAGTTGGTTTGCAGGATTTGTAATAATTTTCTGAGATTAAATAAGGCGGAAGATTCTGTTAAAAACAATGGTAGAACTTTACGCACACTGTAGGAATTTTAGATGTGGCACACGGATGAGGAGAATCCAGAATACCATCATTTTCGTATGGAATATTTGCCTTAATTTATAGCAAAACTCTGGGATTATAAGAAGAACGATTCTATATTCGAAAATAGGAGTAGACATCCTTCCTCTCTTTGTGTGCGCCCTGAGTTTTTTTTTTTTTTTTTTTTTTTTTTTTTTTTTTTTTTTTTTTTTTTACTTTTATACTCATTTTATAATGCAAAAAATACATTATTGATTCTTCATTTAAGCATATTTCGCATTAGATATTAAAAAAGTTCCATAATGTTTTCGATCTAACGATTCTCCTGAAATTCTCTCATTTTCTCCCAAAATACGATAATTAATTTTGCCTTCACTGCATAACATATAATAACAGGGGCTTTAGAAAATAGCGTGATGTATTTATCGGCAAAAATTGATAATGTAATTTTCGACAAACTTGCAAATGACGCATTTTGATAAGTTTATTTTAGTTTGGTGTACCAGCTTCATGATTGTACCGTAATTACACCAGGTATAATTTATTTCTGATAGGAAAAATCCCAACACTAAAGTATTAACTGTAGATCTATTAATATTTTATTTCATTATATTTTTCTTTACCACATATAATGTCGGTTGTAAATGTGCTTTAAAGAAAATTATAAAATAATAATTAGTTAATGCTTAGCCTATAAATGTGTTTTTTTATTTATTTTTCCAAATATTATTTTAAAAATTGCAATTATATAAAATAAATTTATTTTGTAATAACACTTTTTTGATCGGTGGAGACAGTACATAAGACTAATTTAGCGCGTATGTAATTTCAATCATTTAGAGTATTTTTAACCCTTTAGTGTTCAGCTTTGCATATATGTAAACAACAGCGTTTTGAATTTAATAGATTTTTTTATTCGTATATACATAATTCACACCAGAAAATTAAAATGGCAATATTTGCTTTAATTAATAAGAGATATTCCGCATTTAACCCCTTGAGGGGCAAGTGATTGCGCTCCCGTTATGTTGAACTCACGCCGGAATCTTTGAAAAATTCTGTTTAAAAATAAGTAAAAGCAAGTTTACGGCTTTTTTCCACCAAAGCTAGAAAAATAAAATTTAATAAATTTTTTTCTGGTGTAAAAATTCATTAATCGTAGGTGGTATATAATATATACCGCCGAGCCTCAAGGGGTTAAATAAAAGAAATTAACCGTTGAAATTTTCAGGTGTGAAGCCAGAATCTCAGAACTACGTAATTTCTAGAACGTATTCTATCAGGGAAATTAAAGGGTTAAAGGTTAAGTTTTATAAAACAAATAATTACATAAAATAAGGTATCTGGAGACATACTTATTAAAATATTTACTAATTTGTAATATTTTAGCGTAAAACAACCACACGACAGTAGTTTTTACTTGTATTGCAGATGTGTAGCAGAGGAAAAGATTGATATATTACATGAAAAATGCATCTCCGACTTTTTTTCATTATTTTTCCTGTGTAATAAATCTTTCAGAGAATCATATATATTTTTTTCGAAACAGAATAAAAAATCGCGCATTTAATGATTAAACTCATATGTAGAACTGTCGCGTGATCAAGGTAGGTATAAATGCAACCGAGGTCAACGTAGTACCACGAAATGACTTTTTCGTGCTAAACTCTTTGAATGGCTGTAGATCATTTTTGGACCACTTAATTTAAATACCTAAATGTCACATTGGCTCCACAATTTTGGCGTGGACATTTTCCTTGTACGTGCGTGAAGAAGAGCTTTTGCTTAGTTTCAAATTAATCTGTGAGTAAATTCTGATTTCGATCAATCAGTTTAACATTTTGCGAAGAGAAGTACTTTGCTATAGAAAGGTTTGATTACTGGAAATGGGGATTAGGAGTCTTAAAATTCTGATTTCAACTATCCATGTTTGTTACTGTGTTTAAGACAGACAATTACTCTTGAACTTGACTATTAAACAGTTCGTAGACTTGAAAAAAAATAACGGTCAAGTACGAGTATTACTCGAGTACAGAGGGTTCCATACAATAAATATATTAATTAGTAACTGTATTATCACAAAAAAAACCAATTCTAAAAGAATAATAAGACTTTTTTATTTCGCAAAAAACAATACAACGTACGGTTGGGTATATCTGTACGCTGTATATACTAGAAAAGTATCAATGAATATACACAGGGGTTGATTACCGGACCGGTGGGGCAAACTCTCACCAGTAAATATTAACAGAAACTTTTGTCTTATTTAAACTTCTTAATACTGCAGAATTTCTGTCCTTAATAAGATAAAATTCTCTATCCCTTTTCTACTGTTGTGAATTTGCCCCGTTCGTTATCAGGTCCTGGCTATACCGTGAAATATCAGAGATATATGAAGCCTAAATAGTATCAAATATTGCTATTCTGTATAACTCTTTTTTAATCTTATCCTAATCTGTTTATGATGAACTTAATTCAAAGCTGACAGTAAAAGTAGTATATATTTAAACATCATTTGACATTTCATAAAACAAAATTCAGCGTAGTAATAACCTTTTCTATTTACCGTGTACCTAAAACAAAACCCTTGTCAAAGTTTAAACTTGGCGTTGTGCTAAGCACGCTTCGAAAGGAGGTCGCAAAGTTGCAACGCCTGCTTGATCCTTGCTGCGTTTTTACAGATTTTTAATTAACCTTTAAAAACACGGGTGGCGTATTGAGAGAGCCACTCGATTAAAACTAGTCATGAATCCTATAGTTATTATGTAATTAATTCTAACTAAATTAGTCTGTCTTTAACAGTTTGACGTTTATTGATTTTGTTCTACATCTGGGCATTTCATTACACAAATATATCATTAAGAGTTTTTATCTGGGCCTTAAAAGCAGATGACGCGTAGAGTACGCCGGCTGTGTCTTTATGTATGTCCAAACCGTCAGTGTCTTTAAGGGTTACTATCTCGACAAATTACCGAAATTTTTTTTCGAAAATAAGTATCAACAATCCTTTTATACATTTACGACATTAGGTACAGTCGTGAGAAAAAAAAAGTAAACACCCCTACTAACTCCTCAACAAATTATTGTAGAAGAAAATTACTGGTACCGAACGATTGGAAATAAAGTCTACTTTTAAATGATGTATATAAAATTTGCTTAGGAGGCTATCTACATATTAAAACGAACCATAACTTTGTTTTTTTCAATTTTCAATAGCAATACAGAATTTTGACAGCATAAATGAAATCTACACCTTTCAATTAGCCTAAAAACAAATTTTTATGCAATTCGTACAACAAGTTTCCGAGAAATTAATTATTTTAAAACGAGCGTATTTTAAGGGCTGTATCCAAATTGAAGTTCCGTACTCCATTGTTAACCGAGGGAGCCCCCTTCTTGATCAAGACACCTTAAGCGCCACTCAAGGAGTCAATGAAGCCTGTTAGATTACGGGACATCAGAATAAATTTCAAAATATCTACTCACTTCTATCATAGACGGCCCCTTAAACCATCATTTTGCCGTTTTTTAAGCATAATTTGAAAACTACTTGCAAGAAAAATGTGAAATTTTTTGATTTCAATAAAGCAGGACTTAATAAATCTAAATCCATCAAAAAAATTGTAGGTTGCAATTCATAATTTTTTCGAATATTAATTTCATAATTCATATCGTAAAATTTAAAAAATTGCAAATTCAGCGTATTTATGTTTGGATATATTAGTATTATTGCTACAAAAAAAATTAGCACATTAGGAGCATAATTTCAGGAGATATAAATAAAAATATGAAAATGTAATTTAACGATAGAAGCACTAAATTTTGAATGTTTATAATTCAAAAACTTATCATTCAGATGACTTGAAATTTGGTGTCTAGGCATAGTTAGAACCGAAGATTTGAAATGCCTTGTTAAACTTGGGTATTGCCATTGAAAAAAATAAAGTTTGGATTCGTTTTAATATGTAGATGACCCCTAAGAAAATTTTATATACATCATTTAAAAGTAAACATTGTTTTCAGTGGTTCGGTGCTAGTAACTTTTGGCTACGATAATTTGTTGAGGAGTTAGTAGGGGGTGTTTACTTTTTTTCCACGACTGTACCTCCAGCGCTGTGATGAATGCCCGCAAATCGAAATTTGTATGTAACGAAAACATGCGATTTTCTCAAAAACTATGTGACTTAGGGTACGTATAATTTCCGGCGTATAATCCGTGGATCAAACAATTGTGTTTGGACCAAGAAATTTTATTTAGTTATTGAAGCCAAGTATTTACCGCGATTTAAAAATTTACATTTTATTTAAAAATATTTCTGGGTCGAAAAATGATTGTTTGATCTGCGGATTATACAACGGAAATTACGGTAATCCCTATAGTTTTCCTTCAAGGTTTAAATTAACTTCTACTACTCCTAATTTTTTCATAATTTTAGTTTCAGTAGATTCGTAAATATAAGAGGGGTGGGGGACATATTTTTGCATTAGATTTTCGACGGTATCTCTGAAGATATAATACCTAAAATTAAAAGAAATGTATTGTTGAGTTCAGAGTTACGAAAGCATGCACACGATATACAAAGAAAAGATTTTTTTCAAGTACCTTGTTAAGCCCCTCTTCATTTCTTCTAAATATATTTGTAAATAGTTAATAATCTATAAATATGTAGGTCATTAGCCTTAAGCCAATTTGAACTTTCAACGTTCCATAGCTTACGAGTAAAATGGCTGTGACAATGGAGTTATGTATAAAAAGGAGGAGACATGGAGACATACAGTGTATTGTCTACCAGTTGCGAGTGAAGTAACTGAGGAGGTTGTCACAATATGGCGGCTGCTTTTTTGAAACCGGTTCTTCAGTTTCTGACTACCGATAGTTCAAGCATCCCACCAGTAAAATTGAATACAAGATTTCGTCTTAAAGAAGCGTCTTATTCATGGAATTTTTTTTTCAAAAATGTCATAAAAATTTCTATTTGTTTTTACCGGTGTCAGTATGCCTTATAAAACTATCGGTTTGTATCCATGGTTGTCACAATATGGCGGAAACTCAGGGCCTAACTACCACCAAAGAAAACTCCTACCAGTAAAAATGAAAAATTGTTTCTTCCACTATTTATGACTGAAATTTTGTAAACATAAGGCGTTTAAATAAATTAAAAATATGTATATAAACCTACTGGTGGGAGTTTCCACCGTCGATAAACAACCCCTTTGCTAGCGGTTACAGTTGAAGCTTCACTATTTTAAGGCTTTGTCAGTTCCTCTTTATTAGTAGTTCCATGGCTGTGACAGACGGACAAACACACACTGGAGTGATGTTATAATGGTCTCGTTTTTATTTTTTAAGTACGGAACTCTAAAACTATATATTTATTTTTATTTTAAGCGATATTTAAATGAATCGTAAGTGTTTTATTAATACAATGTTTGCTGCAGTTGGGAACAATGAATCAAAACGTAGTATACTGCTTTAACCGTTAACGGGCGAAGTACTTCTCCCAAGCACAGACATCTCATATACGAATTTACTCGGTTGGCAGTACTTTTTTTTTAAATAAACATTTTGACTTGCACTTTGACGATTGCAAGAGAAATTTATTAAAAAATGTACTTTTAAAATATAGAGATGCTAATAGGATATAAAAATAGAATCATGTATATAAATATTGGGTGGCATTTGCCAACACCCAAACGGAAAGAATTAACAATATAGCTATGAGTAAAAGAGGAGGAGACAGATTGGTTAGTTACTACCAGATGCGATTGATGTAACTGAAGATGTACTCAGATGATGAACGCTGGGGTTTGTTTGCATCGGATCGGAGCTCAATTAACATCGGGACAAACATTCACCAATAAAACGAATTTTTTTTTCTTATTTAGGACAGAATTTCTGCATGAATAAGGCGTATAAAGAAGACGACATAAATGAAATTTAGTTGTGCATGTTTACCCGGTGGTAATTAAATTCATTGACATTAACAGGTTTGTTTATTTAGCCACATTATTGTTGAATCACAGGGCATGAGTACTTTCGGAACAAACTTCCACAGTTAAAAGCAAACAGATATTAATGCCTTAACTGTAGCAGAAAAATTTCAATTCAAATTTTCTTGTGGAATTTTGCCCCGCCGAAAATTAGGCATGCAAAACCGGTTACAGTTGAAGTTTCAATATCTGGTGAAAATATCAATTGCTTTTCATTCATATTTCCATGATTTTAACGCATTGCAGTTTTTTCGTATCCATTGTTTGTGACCTCCCGATTTCTTAAATACTAATATTTTTATGCAGAAATACTTCTTTTACACAATCGCACAATATCTGAAACTAAATAAAGCGAACATTTTTGCAAGAATGTACTCGAATTGAAAAAATTGGGAGGTTGGCAACTATGCTTACCTTAACCCTTTGTTGTTCAGTATTCCATTACACAGGCAGCAAACCTACCAGTACCAGTTCTTACCAGTATCTTTAATCAATTAGCTTCAAGAAGCATTTTTATAAGATATGCAATAGCAATATATCATGAAAATTATTGAAATAAAGATACTGGTAAGAACAATAAAGTTTGTCCTATGTACCCCGACCCCTGGTTACATGGAACACCAAACTTGATTCCCAAATGCTACAGTGACATCAGAATTTTGGTACAAGTATTTTCCATTCATTATGCATGTGAAATAAAGCATTTTCCTATTTTCAATTAAATTTGTTTTAAAATTCCGGTGTCTCTCATTCATGTAATCATTTTAGAAATGAAAGTGCTTTACGCCTGAAAGGGTTAAAATTCACTGTTGCTTATGAATAATTATTTGGGTGGTCCAAAAAAATATGAAATAATTTTTATCGCTATACTTAGGAAAAGTTGAGAAAAAACTTAGTTATTTAGTTAACAATAATATAATTATAAACTTATTTATGTTTCGTTTTAACTCTTTCTAACGCAGTAGGTAACTCTCGTAATTTTAATTCTCCAAATCGATATTTGTACCAGTATTTTTGAATAAAATTTCATGTTTATAATCTAGTCGATGAAAATAATTTAATTGCTTGGAAATAACCTCCTTTTATCCTCAAATTCAAGTTATATTCTATCTTTTCAATGTTCTAGCAGCAGAATTATTTTGCCTTAGAAAAAGTTAGAAATCTTACGCATATAAATTCAACATTATTTTATGTATCAATCAAATAAGACGACAACCGAGATGTTTATACCTCATTGAATGTATTTTATTATGAGTAATATAGGAATAATTTAGAAATGAATATGAGATCATAATATGAAAATTAATGTATGGCATCTCATTATGAAAAGTTACGATAATATTTCACCAAATAAGTAAGCCTCTCACATATTCTTCGTTATTGCATAGAGAATCAAAGGTTCGCATGGTTTATATATTCTAACACTGATATGATGCTATCGATTCATATCACGACTAATCCATGTATTTGCTTATAAAGAGAAAATGACATTTACATATATTTGTGTTACTTGAAATTTTAAAATCAAAATAGCTAGTATGACTATATTTTTAAAGTTAAACTTTAAAATGAAATAAATAAATGTACTGTGAATTAATAACGTATTTCCTAGTATGTTACTTCAATTTAGTTCATATTAAGAAATTGCAGTCCTATGACAAACAAGTTTATATAACTTTTTTTTATGAATAGTAGTTCTTTTAAATATATAGTTAAATCTGTTATTTTAGCATATAGTTTCATGTGCATGCCTGCCAACTTTTATGCACTTTTGTTACTATTAATCTTGAATAGTAATATTCTACATAATCCATTGTAAAATTGATTACAATAAATAAGGCAAACATTATTATTTGGAAATAATTATAACTAGTGTTCTCAAGTGGCCCGCATAAATGACGGCTCCAAATGTTCTGGACACCACTAATTTCGTACATTTTATTTTGTAATCTTTAATCATTAGATAATTCTGCCGTTATATAAGGCAAAGAAAACTACATTAAAATAATTGTGTCCAGAGCATTTGAAACCTCGATCTACGCTGACACCGGGAAACACTAGTGGTAACGCAATAGATGAACATTTCGCAGCTGTATATCTAAAATTGTTCTGGCATAAAAAGTTTTGGAATATTCTTTAACACGTTCACCCCGGAGCGGTGGGTCACACTCGACTGCCTCAGAGCTGACAAGTCTCCGACTTTTTGGATACCAGTATTTTAATGCAGAAAATGTTGTTTTATTTAATTAGAGCAATTGGACGATTTAAAGGAACAACATTTTCCCTAAAATAACAATGGTGTGCAACAAGCCGGAGACAGTCGAGTGTGACCCACCGCGCCGGCGTGAACGTGTTAAAGAAATGTTCTTATACACCAAAACCCATAAACTAAGTTTCCTGTTATAGCAAATAGTTTTATTTAACACTAGAACTACCGTGAACAGTAATTATGAGGGCTATCATATGAATATGTTTCGGTACAAACCAGAAATTTTATTATGAAATAAGTTCTTTTAAACTTATTTCAACAAAGGAGAAAAACGTTAAATGATAAAGTTAAACTGTTTTAAATCAAAATTCTGGTGTGAAATATTTTTATAAAACTTGACTCAAATTTCCGGTTGTTCTGGTCTTAAGGGCACCGGGTAAGCTCTATCTCGGCCATGTTAAAATACACCAAATTTATGTACCTTTTTCTCAGAAATGGTGAAAGATAGAGGTCTAGATTTTTTAGAGTAGTTTGAATATCATGCTTTATGTATTTTAACTGACCATTTTCTTTCTAAGTGAAACTGAAAATTAATTAATAATTATATATTGAAAGGTATTTTTAAATTAGCATTTTTGGTAAGATTTCACTGCCTAAAATAAATAATTCTCATCAAATCATTAAATCCCTGCATTAAAGTATGCGCTATAACATAATATAAGTATTTAGAAAATCTGAGTACTTAAGTTTAGTAGATATTGAAAAAAAAGGAACACAGACCTGAAAAATCGAAATTTTGAGAAAAAGTCCATTACAGCCGTGAAGCAGAATTGCCAGTGGAATACTTTTTTTAAATTCTGTTTTCTTGATTGGCACCACTTTTTTGAAATAGTAAAATTCGCCTTATTTAATAACATATTAATTAAGGCGAAAACAATGGGAATTTTACCACTGCAGGAATGTGGTGACAATCAAGAAATCTGAATTTTAAAAATGTAGCCCACTGCTGTGAAGTGCTGTTAGAAAGAATGAAAAAAATCCAACACTTTTTTTATATAAACATGTGTAATACATCGTTGAAAAAATAAATGTTTAAACTATTTAATGATATAAAAAAGTAAAAATCGATTATTTTGGTTGAAATTCGCTTACCTGGTCCCCTTAAATAAGGGATTCCAAACTGTAGTGCAGCGAGCCGCTTGTTTTCAGTTATTACGAAAGGTTAATCTTTGACGTTTTAACTCGCAGACTGTTTTGAGATTTATGAAGGCAAAAACTGCTATATTAAAATAACTCTAAGACGATATTAAAATAACGTTCAAGCCAAACTTTGTACTCGTGAGGTGACTCGTACTCGCTCGTGTTGTCAGGTATGCCGCGTAAATCGTGGCTCCAAATGCTCTGGACATCAATATTTTAAAGTAATTTTCTTCTTTCTTCTTATCTAATGGCAGAATTATGAGCTATTATAGATGTCGAAATAAACTGTAAGAAATTAGTGGTGTACAAAAAATTTGGTGTTCTGATTTACGCGGTACACCTCAAAACACTTGTGGTGAGTGAGAGTCACATCTCAC
The DNA here is from genome assembly GCA_963932465.1 of Maratus speciosus. Lineage (NCBI taxonomy): Eukaryota > Metazoa > Arthropoda > Arachnida > Araneae > Salticidae > Maratus > Maratus speciosus. The sequence continues at coordinate 435,476,779 of OZ010787.1, forward strand.
ATGCAAAGGGTTAAAACCCTTTTATTAAATAATTGTACAGTCGTGGGAAAAAAAAAGAGTAAACACCCCCTACTAACTCCTCAACAAATTATCGTACAAGAATGTTAGTGGTACCAAACGATTGGAAATAAAGTCTGCTTTTAAATTATGTATGTAAAATTTACTTAGGGGGGGGGGCATCTACATATTAAAACGAACTTAACTTCATTTTTTTTCCAATGGCAATGCCCAATTTTAACAAGATATTTCAAATTTTCGGTTAAAACTATCCCTAGACACCAAATTTCAAGTCATTTGAATGATAAGTTTTTGAATTATAAACATTCAAAATTTAGTGCTTCTAATGTTAAATTACACTTTCATATTTTTATTAATATCTCCTGAAATTAAACTCATAATGCGCAAATGTTTTGTGTAGCAATAGTACTGAAATACCCAAACATAAATACGTTGAATTTGCAATTTTTATAATTTTATGATATGAATTATGAATTATGAAATTAATATTAGAAAAATTTATGAATTGCAACCCTCTATTTTTTTGATGGATTCAGATTTATTGAGTACTGCTTTGTGGAAATCCAAAATTTCACATTTTTCTTTGAAGTAGTTTTCAAATTATGCTTAAAAGACAGAAAATGATGTTTTTCAGATAGACTATGATAGAAGTGAATAAATATTTTGAAATTTCTTATGCTATCCTGTAATCTAACAGGCTTAATTGACTGCTAAAGGTGCCTGGATCAAGAAGGGAGCTCGCTCGGTCAACAATCGAGTATGGAACTTCAATTTGAATCCAGCCACTAAAATAGGCTCGTTTTAAAATAATTTCTCGGAAACTTATCGTACGAGTTGCATAAAAATTCGTTTTTAGGCTAATTGAAGGGTGTAGAATACATTTATGCTGTCAGAGTAATGTAATGCTATTAAAAAAACAAAGTTATGGTTCGTTTTAATATGTAGATGGCCCCGTAAGCAAATTTTATATACATCATTTCAAAGTAGACCACCGCCCCCTGAATACTAGGCCTGAGCGCTCACACAAAAATGACACAAAAATGGCGGCTGCCGAAGGCGGAGCGTAGGTACGGTCCCTTAAATGTAGACACAAGTATTTTATAAAAGATTCCTCTACCTTGCTTATTCTCAGAAAAATGAAGCGGAAAAACTTCAAAAAATTATTGGTAGGAATATTTAAGGGACCGTACACACGCTGAAAAAAATCCGCCTTCGGCAGCCGCCATTTTTGGTCCAGCGCTCAGGCCTAGTATTCAGGGGGCGGTGAGTAGACTTTATTTACCAATCGTGTGGTACCAATAACTTTCTTATACGATAATTTTTTGTACAGATAGTAGGGGGTGTTTATTTTTTTTCAACGACTGTACATTTTTTCTCCATTATAATTATTGAGGTAAGAAAACTTCACTTTGGTTTTTAGTTAAGTTGCTGCATTATTAGAAATTGGCAGAGAAGTTTTAGATCATAACTGCATTACTTTTCATTGGAAATAAAACTGTGTTAGGAGATTTATATGTGGGTACCAACGATTAATCATTTTCAGTAACAATATTTCCGTACACAGTAATATTTGCTTTTATTAACACTAGAACGCCCGGAAATTTTACTCAAGTTTCATAAAGATATTTCATACCAGAATTTTTGTTTAAAATTATTTAACTGATTTATTTAGCGCATTTCTGCGTGAACTTAATTCAACTTATTTTGTCAAAAAAGTTCTGGCTCCAATGTACACTTGACCATTTGGTCGGCGTCGAATGGACTCCTTTCGTTCGTTCTAGTGTTAACACTAGAACGCCCGGAAGGAGTCGATCCGACTCCGAACATATTATTGAATGCCAACTGGAACCAGAAATTCTTTCATAAAATATGTTAAATTTAAACCACGAAGATTTATGTTAAATAAATCAGTCAAATAATTTTAAATAAAAATTCTGATGTCAAATATTTTTATGAAACTTGAGTAAAATTTCCGGGCGTTCTAGTGTTAATGACAGATATTAGCAATTAATTAAGACAAAGATTGCTATTAACAAAATACTTACAATCGATAATCTCAGGCAGAATTTGATTTGAGATTAGTGACTGATAGCGCACACTGCCCAACTTCAAACTAAAATTCTGCAAAACGTGAGTTAGGTCGAACCAAGTTAAACACGTTTCTAACGAAAAAATTTTTTGATGTAAGATTAAATTTATAACTGCTTACTTAAATGTGAAATCTACTTGAAATCATTTCATAAAGAAGATTCTGGTTCGAAAAGTGTTTAACCTGTAATCAATTTAACTTCCATTTTACGGAAGTTTGGTTGAAAGTTGGACAGTATGCTAGGGACATATTCTAAATACTCTAAACACTCAAAAATTTCCACTAGTATTTGAAAGGAGTGATTTTTGCTTCATTTAACCCTTTCCGGCGCGGTGTCCTTAAAAAAGGACACCTAATTTTAATTCCAAAACTGACAATCGGCACCAAGAATATTTAGCTAAAAATTTCCTATTATAATGTACATGAAAATAAGCAAGTTCGTATTTTTTAATAAATTCGTTTATAAATTGCGGTGTCAGTTCATTATTTCATCTATTTATAAACAGAATTACTCCGCGCCGGTAAGGGTTAATCACAGATATAAATATTAAAATCACTAATTTAAATTACCGGCTCAAGTCTGCACATATTTTACATACACATAATATGGCCTAGATGACTATCATTAAGTGATATGCACAAATTATACCTTGTGGATACATATTTGAATTTGAAGCAATTTTTTTAATTTCCAAATGAAACACCCAGTTTAATATAATGTTTTTATAACTCTTGAAAGTTCTGTCCGCATATTAAGTTTTTATTCAAAATTAACTGAAATCTCTGGAATTTTAATTAATGTAAAATATGATGTTTTTATATTTAATTACGTTTGGATTTTTTTACATACACAACTTAAAACATTTTACCCGTATTCTACACCAAAAATGCTGGCAACTACTTTCGGCAAAAGTGGTGTAATGAAATTTCTGTTGTAGTGAAACATCAAGAATTGTTTTTTCGTTTTCCTTTACACCACTTTTGGTACAAAGTAGTTCTCATTATTTTTGATGTGCTGTCCTGGAATAAAAATGTCGTCAGAAAATTATCGTATGGAAATGCCAGTACCGCTAGACAGTGAATTATATCCACCTACAGAAAGAAATAGAATTTTTGAAATAGGGATAGTTTATGTATAAAAACCTGTCATCTCTAATTTTGTAAATGTTAGCACTTTTTGATAACATATTTGAGTTCTTTAGATCAAGGAAATTCGGAAAAGTTTAGTTTATATACTCTTTTCTTCAACATTTATAGAATTATAATAAGGAAGTGTCAACTATTGGATCAAAAAATCTTTACAATTTTGATAAACCACGTTTGAATTTGGCGGTAAATTTTGTATCTACTCTAAATTTAGGACTTAACACAACAAACATATCCCCTTATCTTGTTTTCGTGTACGCGCTAACAATAACTAAACCGGTGGAAGAAATGGAGCTTATGACAGCTTTTGCATGGTCCCTTGAAATTGAGAACTGTTTCAGAACATAAATATTCACCTAATTTTTCTGTAATTAAATAACGCTAATAACACTGTTAGAACATAATGGTATCCAAATATGAGCACATATTTGGTTCTACGATAGTTGTCTACGGTAGTTGTAGAGAAATATTCATGTTAACAAAATGTTTATTTTTCAGATAAACGGAGTAAACTATAGAATATACACTTATAAAATGAAAAAAAAAATTATTATGCCATAGCTGCCAATTCTTTCGCTTTTTTGTACTACAAAAATTTAATAGAAAATTTTGCCTTATTTAATCGGTCGATTACGGCGATTTAAAAATGTTAAATTTACTATAAAACTTCCGTGGTACATAAAAACGTAAGCGTTGTCCGCTATTTTATGTATGTTATTGTACATTGGAAAATTTTAAGTAATACATCAGGGTAGATTCTTTTATTAACCCTTTGCGGTCGACCGCACCCCCCCCCCCCCCATTGTGTCGGCATTTAATTTTAATTCTCACAGGTCATATTGACACCAGTATTTTTAAACAAAATTTTCGGTTTTCTTATGTACAACCAATAAATACATTTACTTATTTAAAAGTATTTTTTTTTCTTAAATTCCGGGGCTAATGTAACATATGAGGATTAAAATTCAATGCTACCACTGCGGAGGCATAGATCGCAAAGGGTTAATATTGGTTTAATATAGACTTCTTCATCCTCAAGAAATACTATAGCTATTTTATTACATCTGTAGAGTAAAAATTTATATTGCTCATTCTCCTTGAAATTGACAATCCTTTGTCACAAAACACTTTTCAAACAAGTTAACTTTTCAATTTATGATATTTGAAGAACATTGGAAAATAATATGCTTTATGGAAAAAATTTGATCAACGGTATTTTCTAAGATAGGAAAAGGGCCAGTCTAAAGACAGGAAGAAGCATTGTTAAAAAACCTTTGCAATGTAAAAGTTGAAATTTTATAAGTGATGTTTCGAAAAGGTTTTTATAAAACATTACCGACATATGACATAATAAATTTTGTTTTTTCGTTTAAATCATTACAGGAAGGGCAATACATATATTGCTGTACAAATTACATTCTGTCATTTTATCACTTTCACGGCGAAATAACTCTGTTGTTAAAATATTGGTTTAATTGACTGTTACCAGAATTTAGGAACATATGGTTTTGAAATTTAATAAAAGTTTTTCACCACGTACATTACAAAAGCATAATTTTATTCAAAAATTCTTATATGAAGCATGCAGTTGTGATGTCACCCACCTCTAGATGTCAACATCTTCAGGGATGAAATTTTCGCTTTTTTTCACACCAGTATTTTGTTAGAAAAAATGTTATCTTATTTAATCGGAACATTTTTTTTACATTTAAAGGAAAATTATTTTCTCTAAAAATATACTGGTATGCAAAAGAGTGGAAATTTCATCCCTGCATCTTGCCTTTTTTTGTACCACAAAAATTTAAAAGTAAATTTTACCTTTTTAATCGGCGGAATTGACCTATCAAATAAGGCTAATATTTCGTTTAAATTTTTCTGGTTCAAAAAAGTGTAAGATTTTTCAACTATGCCCACCCAACGGCAAATTACATCTGTTTTTAATATATTGAAATGACTGAGTGACACACAAATTTACGAACACGTTTGTTTGAAAATAAAACGCACATTATAAATATATATATATATATATATTAAAAAAATTCTGGAGTAATTGTGGCATTTATTATAAAATTTCTCTTCGTTTTCACTAGAGTAATTTGGTTCCGGTATTATAATCTCTGTCACCGACATAGACAGGAGGTTGTTTAGGTTGTCACACTATAGCGGAAACACAGAGCCTGACAATCGCCGAAGTAAACTTCCACCAGTAAAAATAAATATTTATTTCTGTCCATAATTATGACTGAAATTCTGTATTAATACGACGTTGAAATAAAAAGAAAATTTCTCTTCAAATTTACTAGTGGAAGTTTGCCCCAGCGGTAAGTAGCCACTGCGAAATGGGTTAGAGTTGAATCTTCATCCTTTTGTGGATATGTCAATTCCTTTTATTCACAGTCCATGTGCGGGGATTATTGAGCTTAAGTCCATATAGTCCAGTAAAATTAGACCAAAAAAGGCGTCTGCCTAGAAAGTTTTGGAGAATTTTTTTCTAGTCCCCCCTTTATGTCTTTGGAATGCTGAACACGATTTTGAGCTTTGCCACCTCGCATGTGGGCAGCTTAAAAAGTTACAAGCGAAAAACCATGAAAAAATTGAGTTTTTTCGGGTTTTCTATTGTAGTCGCTAGAGTGTTAAACTTTTTTGAAAAAACTGCTGCACCAAATTAAACTAGATAAAATGTCCTACTTTTTTCATATACAATGATCTTTTCTAAGATGAATACTTTTGTCTATACGAGTAAAAGGAATTTTAGCGATATATTCAAATTCCATCATTGGAGGACGAAAACGCAATACAATCACAATGCATCCATGTCAATCAGCAATTTGAAGCTTTTTAGTTAATTGTAGCTGCATTTCGAATATGTTAATATTTGCTTACCAAGTTTTAAGCCTTTTATATATTTATTAACAAAATAAATTGAAATCGGGTAATTAAGAAAAAATATAAAACACAAACACTCCGAACGGATGAGAGCCCCAGTTTTTATTTTCCTACCAATCTGATTATAACTATTATAAGTTTAATATAATAACGTAAGTGAAAGATTGTAAACAGGAAAAAAAGAGAAATGCAGAGTTGTTCTCCCATTAATGTCGTTTTGGTAGCTTTCAAAAGGCCTGGTTGATGTTTTTCGAGAGGAGGCTCATCGTGATCTTGATTGCTCAGGTTGAGTCTTCACTTGGCTTACAATATCCTAGAGAACTGACTTATCAACCTCTATTTCAAAGTCATTTTCGGCAATGAAGGAGCTGAGATTGGCACAATAGCCATCGCGGTTCGAAGGAAAGATCACACAAATCAAATCTACATTCCTATAGTGACACTTTTCACTGCAGTTTGTTTTGAATTTGCAGGATTTTTTTTCTCAGATCAGCTGCTGGTGCGTGAGTTTGACAGTTGTTATTGGTGTGGTGCTTCTCTTGGTTTTATTCCAGCCCCATTCCTTAGTTTTTTTTTAGAGTTACCTCGCCATAACTGTACTGGTGGTAAACTCTTAGTATGTGTATCGAGTTTGTTGTTTGTTTGTTGCACAATATTTCTTTCTAAGATGAACAGTTTTGGCAATACGAGTAAAAATGATTTTAGCGATATATTCAAATAATATAATCGGATGTCGAAAACGCTTAATGTAATATTTTTTTTAATGCAAATCGAGTGGGTGGGTGTCCTTGAAACACTTCCATGGTGCCACGCACATGATATTACAAGAAGCCCCCAACCTTTCTTCTCCTTCCCCTCCCCATCCGGGCCTTTTTGGCTCGTGTTGAAATTGAAAGCTCAGTTCTCAGTTTGTTTCTATACTTGCTCATTTAATTAAAAATTATGTGTTTTAAAACGATTCTGTGAGACGTAAAGTGATATTCAGAATGGCAGAGAAGCGTTTTATCTGTGACACGGAGTTAGAACTAAAATAACAGAAGTGAAATCAAAAGGTGTGGAGTCATTCAGATTAGCACGTAAAAACTAAAATATGGGAAAATGAATTATTCATTGAACAAGGAGTTTCTAAAGATCCATAAAAATGGCCGTAAGCAGAGTACAAACGAAAAACACATTGTTGCAACTTGAAGAGGATTTCTGAAGACGTAGGATACCAACCATTTAACACTACAACAATTTTCGTTTCAAAGTCGTTACTTTTTGTTTGGAGAAAAAATCCCACCATACTTTAAATCAAAAGAAATTCATCAAGTAGTAACAAAACGAAATATATCCTACATTGACAATCCTTTAAAAAGTTAAACTGCTTTCTGAACATCATGATGATGAGGTGGGGCTTGCCATAATCTACGGACTAGATCATGTGAATGACCGCTTTACTGCTGATAGGCAGTATCTTTGAAATGTATGAAAATGTCCTATATGCTCGCAAAACCCACGGAGACGCAGGAAAGTCCATTTGCCTCTGACATAGACACATCTGTGCAAGTCATTTATTTTATCTGGAGGAAAATGAAGAACAATACCAATTTTCTATAGAAGAATTAACAGACCAGATTACAGCAGGTGAATACTGTCCTTCAGTCAAAACAGTTAAATCACGCCTTCTAAAGAAATGTGAAGAAGATATTGTTATATGAACCACTACAAACAAAGTACCTGTTTTTTGCTTCAAGAACACATGTCATAAGATTTTGAGTGATGTTTGATATCAACAACGATGGTCATCTCCCCAGGAAGAATGACGGCGTATTGTTCAGATTACGGCGAGGATAGTGGCTGAAGATATTCGGTCACGGGTTTACAAATCTACTCAATATCCTCCTCCAGACGAGTTTTGAAAGAGAATGGGACTCTCATTACAAAAACTATAAAGATTTTTATAGAAACACTAATACTAAGAAAAAGAAAAGGGGAACTTAAAAAATGCTAGAACAGGACTACTGCACTAGCTCACAGCATTATTACTGCAGTAAGACAATGAATTCTTTTAAGACCACTGGAAATACAGCGTCGCTTCCTCTAACAGAAGATGCAACTTGATACACATGTTTATGAGTTTACCACCAGTACAGCTATGGCTAGGTAACTGTAAAAATGCTGAGGGATGGGGATGGAATAAAACCAAGAGAAGCACCACACCAACAACTGTCAAAGTTATGCACCAGAAGCAGAGTTGCCAGCGGGCTACTTTTTTAAAATTCAGATTTCTTGATTGCCACCACTTTTTTGAAACGGTAAATTTACCTTTGTTTTCGCCTTAATTAATATGTCATTAAATAAGACGCATTTTACCATTTCAAAAAAGTGGTGCCAATCAAGAATCTGAATTTAAAAAAAGTAGCCCATCTGGTAAGACTGACCAGAAGCTCTTCTGCGAAATAAATCCTGCAAATTCAAAACAAACTGAAGTGGAAAGTGTGGCTATAAGAATGGAGGTTTGTTTTGATCGCTTCTTCATTTGAACTGCGATGGTCATTGTGACAATCTCAACTCATTCATCACCGAAAATGACTTGGAAATAGAGGTTGGCAAGTCTGTTCTCTAGGATATTGTAAGCCAAGTGAAGACCCAACCGGAACAATCAACATCACAATTAGCCTCCCTGCGAAGAACATCAACCAGGCCTTTGAAAGCTACCAAATCGACATCAATGGGAGAACAAATCTGCATTTCTCTTCTAGGTAGATTTCGTATGAAATACTACCTATTACATTTTCCTCTATGTTGGAATTTCGGAAAAATTTTTGCAGATCTACAACAATCATGACCCCTCGAACCCAAAATCACCCTCAGTAAAAAACTTTATATATATATATATATATATATATATATAACTTTATTCTCGACACGATAACTTCTACACTTCTGCACAAATCACTTCCAAACTCATACATAAAATCTCGGTCAAGTTCGTTAATGGGCAAAATCGGAACCAGGGGGTGGAAATAGGGAGGAGTTTTGTGAAAACCGAAAAAAACCCCATAACTTCTTAATTCTTGTACTTATCAAATCAGATTAAAGTTTTTATTACTTCTAAAAATAGGGCCAAAAATTTATGTATCACAGATTTTTGATAAAATTAAAAATGGGCTCAAGAGGCGAAAAAAATACATAACTTCGTCAATTCTCCAGATGTGAAATCCAATTAATTTTTTAATAAATTTACTTAATATTATCTACAAATTTTATATTCGCAAGTTTTTGATGAGATCAATTCGAACCGCAAAAAATAATTAAAAACGAAAACAAAAAGGGGGTTGAAGAAGAAAAATTTCCATAAATCCGTCAATTCACAAGATCTAAAATCACCATGAATTTATCATGTATCTTCTTAATATTGTCTTCAACATTTATATAGACAAGTTTTTCATAGGACCAATTCTTACAGCAAAAGCAAATTAAAAATGCATAGCGGTTAAAAAAAAAAAATCATCTTATTAAGAGTGTATTCAAATCCAAATTGCTTATTTTTTTACTAATTTTTAAATTCATTTTTGAACTCAGACGCATACAACTGGTAGATTCTCTTTATCAAAAAAATGTATAATGTACCGTAATGATCGATTTTTTGATGATATAGGCAGCATATATTTCAAAAAATGATGTCAAAGTTGGTATTTTGAACAGAATTTTCCGAAGCGATTGTGTTAGAAACGAAAAATATTGTCCTACTAAGAAAATAATTGTTTATAAATCTAGTTTTAATTAATAGAACGAAAAATAAAAACACGGGTCGCTTATAAATCTCTTCAAATATCACTTCAGCAAGTTTCATATTTTTTCTATTAAAAATGAATCTGAAAATGTGCCAGAAAATTTCGAGTTGTTGAGCATGGAAATATATTTTTTAAAATACCGCCTTAACATGATTCTGATAAAACCAGCTATTATATAAAAATGAAATAAAAACTCGTCAAAAGCGACAAGATAAAATTGTTAAAGTGGGTTTATCTCTAATCAAGATATAGTTTTTGTTGGGAAATTAGTATACTTAACTGCGAAATCTACCTCCGCCTGTAGGCCGGGCCGGCAGAGATTTTTTTTCCTATTTACAATCTTCGACTTACGTTATCATATTAAACCTATAATATTTATAATTTTACAAATATAATCATGTAATAGTCATAATCAGTTTGGTAGGAAAATAAAAATTGGTGCTTTCATCTGCTCGGAGTGTTTGTAATTTATATTTTTCTTAATTATCTGACTTCAATTTATTTTGTTAATAAATATATAAAAGGCTTAAAACTTAGTAAGCAAATGTTAACATATTCTAAATGCAACTTCATTTAACTAGAAACCTTCAAATTGGTGATCGAAATGGATGCATTGTGATTGTACCGCGTTTTCGTCCTCCGATGATGGAATTTGAATATATCGCTAAAAGTCTTTTTGCTGGTATTGCCACACGTATTGATTTTAGAAAAAAAACATTGTGTATGAAAATTGTAGAAAATTTTATCTAGTGTGGGGCCTCAGATGAGGGCGGTAGCGTGACGTAAACTCCTCAGAGGCGTGATGACAAAGGTTTTAGTTAAGATGAAAAATTAAAGCTTTTATTCTCGCAAAACAACAAGAAATATTGGCTAAATACAATGTCTACACTAACACAACAAATACTTAGGAAATTAATTTGATGAAATAAAGTCTTGTAAGGTAGGAATATCTAGAATTGTCCTTGACCGGATAACAAATCAGAGTCCAGATTAGTTATATTCAAGAGTCTCTGGGAAACACTATGGTCCCTTCTAAGTAATCAAATGTCCTTTAAAGGTGCGGACTAACTTTCGCCCGTGCGTTCAGCTTTTCCGCTGATGCTCCCAGCTGTGGCTCAGCTGATCGGCTATTGTTGCCGTTGAGAGAAACAAGTCTCCTCTCTCCTCGGAGCGACCTCCGAAAAATAATCCCGTGAAAAGCCTGGAGAGAAACTTTTCTCTCCTTCAGGTTGAAGAACCTCTTTTCACGTTTAGCTTCTGCTAAACTCTTCTAAAAGTCAACTAATCCCCCTGATCTCCTCAGAGATCTCGTATATATCTTCATTTCTCTCTCGGAAAACAATGCTAGTTTTCAACATCCGCTGTCACTGGTCCGCGCATCAAGACCCTTGTGACAGCCGACCTTCTAGTGGCTGGTCGGGGGCCCTTCCCCCTTTTTGCACACGGAACTCTCCTGTCAAAGTATGCGATGTCAAAAAGCACTTAGCGGCATATTTCGGTGTTACAAAGTGGGAACCAGTGGTCCTCTTTTTATGTACTATGTTCCAAAGTGTCATCTTCATAAGATCGATCGCACTGAAGTTATTTACTTTTAAGTTACCGGCAAACTCTGAGACTTAGACGAATTTTCTAGTGTCACTCCCGAATACATGGAGTTTCCATAGGCCGTGATTCTGTAGCATTTGTGAGGGTTTTTATGTGTGGAAACTGTGAAAAGGCTAAGTTTCAACACTAGTTTAATTTGGTGCAGCAGTTTTTTCAAAAAAGTTGAACCATTTAGTGACTACAATGGAAAATTTAAAAAAAAATCCGATTTTTTCATAGTTTTTCGCTTATAACTTTTTAAGCCGTCTAGATGCGAGGTGGCAAACTTCAAAATCGTGTTCAGCACCCCAAAAAACATAAAGGAAGAAAGAGAAAAAAAATTCTCCAAAACTTTCCAGGCAGAATCCTAGATTGCCTGGTCTATTAGATAAGACTACCCGAACGTTTCCGAATGGCGGATAGTTTGGTAGCGGTTGATTGGCTATTTCCGGTAAGTGGTAATATTTTTTAGGCTTACCTTTTTTCGAAAGTTCGTACAATTCTTAGAATTTCCAAGTCATATGACACCACTATTTCAAACTAGAAGTGTTCTATTTAATATTTAAATTGTATCAATTGCTTCTAATTTATTTATTCACACGATTGGAATATTCTTCTCGTGCCGAGGGAAAATTTCTATTCAAATTCTGTTGTAGAACTGCAAGCTTCTTGTTTGCTTTAAACGTTTAATATTTTTAGATTATTATACTTTTGCAATTATAAATTTAAATGACTCATTGTTTGCACAGCATTAATATTTAACACGCACTTCCTTGCTTTTGAAAGCATTAAAAAAGGTTAATGAAATCGCGAAAATTATATTACTAAAAATAAATCAGAGTTATAAGGGAATTAAAAATACATATTACTATATAATTTCGGTTAAAAACATAATTTAAGGGACTACAAGATTTAAGGGAAGATGCCCACTCACATTAATTTTACTCTAACATTTTATACTCATTTATTATATATAGCTAAATTTTAATTAGGTGTTTATATACATTCAATTATGTGTTTGAGAAAACTGTGCAAGAATCTCACACAAGTCAGAAGTGTACAAGATTTTCAACTCTCCGAAAAATTGTACTTTTCAGCTAAAAACCCCATTTAGTCCCAAAGTGTACTCGAGCGGTTTCGATTAAAAAAAATTGTTTATAGAGTATAAATATAAGATCATACATGGCAGACAGTTTTAAAATTTTTAATTACTTTCAGAAAAAAACAATTCTGAAAAATTGAAAATTTCTGAAATATTGCCATTGCTCTAAAATAAAAAGTTTTAGTCACACAAAAAAGCTGTCTGTAATTAGTCTTGAGCTAATCCTGTCAATATAAATTCCAAATTTTATTAAAGTCCGTTGGGTAATTTCCGAGGAAACTGGTCTTAAAGCTCGCATATTTTCCCTAGGATTGCACCCAGTCTTGTCTTCCATTAACATCTTGAGGGGCGGTGGGAAATATTATATCCCATCTAATTTAAAATAAAATAATAATATATAATAAAATATTCTCACCAGAAACTTTTAACTAAATTTTATATTTTTATCTTTTGGGGGCGAAATGTTGAAAAATTGCTTTTCTTTATTTAAAAATAAATTTTTTCGATTATTCCAGTGAGAATTCAATATTATATAGACATTATTGCTTGCCCCTCAAAGGGTTAAGACTTTCGCAATTATTGAATCAGGAAATTCTTTTTACACTGATTGATTTTTTTTCAAACAGAAACATATGATCTTGTCAAGTCTTGATTTTGTAACGGTATGTCCACGAAATTATTATATTTTTGGCACCACTAATTCCGAACAATAATATTTGTCTTATTTCTGTTATTAAATGGAGCAAATATTTCTATTTTAAAACCCATTATGTATTAACCACGAATATACTCGTGGTTGGCAGGGTGTTATGGATTGCCAACACTAGTATACTCGTTCGCAAAAGCATGTATATCGGACATGGCACTACGAATAAACTTACAAAATTTGAGCTGGCAGTGAACGGGTTCAATTGCTGGAACTCAAGAATTGGAAAGTTTGTCAACTACTTCCTTAAATAAGAAACTGATCTACAAAGCTTATAAGGAACATCTAACTGAACAGATGATGTCAGTGTTGCCAGCTAGCAATTTTTTAAAATTCAGATTTCTTCATCCACACTATTTCTATTAAATAGTATAATTGACTTTATTCCCACCACACCATTATTTATCCTCTCATTAAATAAGATGAATACTTCTATTTCAAAGAAGTGGTGGGAATCAAGATTTAGTAATAAAGAAAAATAATGAACTGGCAACACTGGATGATGCATGAGGCGTTCTACGAAAAAAAAAAAAAATCAAACGAAATTCTCGAAAACATTGATGTATAAATAGCAGTGATGGAAAAGATGCGAAGCAGTGGATCGATTACCACCATTAAATTTCAATAGTATTTTTTCCCTTATTTAATGACAGAGTTTCTGGGATTTAATAAGGCGAATAATACTATTAAAATTTACTGGTGGCAATCTGCCCACTGCTGGGTACATTTTACACCTCTTATAAATAGCAATAAATATCATAGATATTATATATTTAAAACAATTTCAAATGACTTAAAATATTTAGAATGACAGTTTCAAGCAGTGGCGTAGTGTCAGGTGGGGAGGGCTGGATCATTTTACTACCAATACTATTATATAGAAAATTTGGCTTTATTTAATCATTGAGCGGTATACGATTAGACAAAGCAAAATTCAGTATATAATAATATTGGCAATAAAATAATCCACCCCCCCCCCCCCCCCTGACGCTACGACACTAGTTTCAAGTATACTTTTCAATATATTTGCACAGAAGACATCTATTACACATTCTGAATTCCACCATTGCCGAATATTAATATTCGTCTTATTTAATTGCAGATTTTTGTACTTTAATACATTGATTATTACAAGAAAATACTTCGGAAATCGTTGAAATTAAGATAATTTTTTAAAAAAAAGTTCGGAAATAGAGGTATTCAAAATACGTAATCATCGGCACCTATGTTTATTCTAAACTTTCTTATAATAATGAATGTAATTTATTACAAATTACACAAAAATATACATTTTAATACGTTATTACAATAATTAGAAATATTCGATTAGCCATTTCAGGAGCGCCGTTTGCAATAGGCAAAGACTTAATTTTAATGTCCATACTGACAAATGCACCAGCAATTTTTAGTACAATTTAGTTCTCATAATATACGTGAAGAAAAGCTTTTGATTATTTTCATATAAATTTGTTCGTAAATTGCGGTGTATATTAATTATTTGAACATATTTGGAGCAGATATGCCTTGCCCCTGAAATGGTTAAAATTATTTATAAATCAATTTTTATTATAGGAATTGTTTCATTTCACAGTAATTTGATTACTTGGTTATTCTATTTCACTAAATAGTTTATAAATATACAAAATTGATAGAATATAACGCAGTAAATGTAATGTCTCCGTCTTTAGTCACGTTCCCAAACTTGCCGATATTGATTGTAATTATTCGAAGTATATATATGTTGAAGCTTATTGCGGGTGACACATATAGAGAATTCTAGATTACAAGGCCATCTATCTATTTAGGTATACCTGCAGTAGCTTAATGATACGTGAAATTACAGGTTCCATAGATACACATGGAAATATTTTAAGCTTTCTGCAGTGATGTACACTAAGATACTGTATATTTATACTATAACTGTTTCATTAATTGTATAATTTTGATCTAAAACTTTTTTGTTATTATAGCATCATCGTACACACACACACACACATATATATATATATATTTGCGTAGTTTCCAACCTCCCAATTTTTCTATACCAATAAATTCCTAGACAAATTTTCGCTTTATTTAATTGCAGGAATTGTGCGGTTATATGAAAGAAATATTTCTCCATAAAAATATTGGTATAAAAACATAGGGGAGGGTTGGCAACTATGTATATATACCGGGTGTCCCAAAAATGACTGACGGATTTTAAAATTCAATAACTTGAAAACGCTGACAGATATTAAAAAAATTATTGCAGGAGGGTTATGTATGATGTCAGGAGTTTTATTACTGTGATTCTTGATTTTAGTTCGAATTTCGAACAATAGATGGCGCGCTCTGAGAAAGAGGTGCTAATTCCAGACCCGATTTTTGGTACTTCGGGATCCATTCAAAACATTTTATTCTCTTTTTTTCGCATGGAAGAAGAGAGAGGCCGAAAAATCAAGCCTGGATTTAGCGCCTATTGCTAGCAGCGTCATCTATCGCTGCTATTTGTAACTAAAACGGGGAATAAAAGCATAAAAAAATCCTAGCATCTTACATGACTCTCCTGCAAAATTTGTTTAGATATCTGCCACCGTTTGCAACTTATTCAATTTTAAAATCCATCAGTCATTTTTGGGACACCCGGTATATAATTTATTTAAACAAAGCACCACGAGACAAACTGATGGAACTGTATTAATAGTTTTATAGTGTTCATTTCTTTCAGACTTATTTTGAGGGATAAAACCCGATTAAACTTTTCAGGAGTAAAGTATTTCTGTTGCTAACATGTTGAAATGGTTGAATGACTCCAGGATTTACGAACAAATTTAACTGAAAATTAATGAAATTTTTTTTCACATACATTATAAAAATAAATTTTTAATCAAATATTTGAGTACCACTGTTGCATTCAGTGTTACCGGATCTGGTAGATTTTTATTTAGCTATTCTGAATTCACACCATAAAATTTTGAAAGTAATTACTATTATTTTATGTATAGAATATCTATCATCTTATGAAATAAAAATAATTAAAACTTAATTATTAACTTAATTATTAACTTAATTATAATAAATAAAACCTAAATGCGCGATTTATTATTTTGTCTTGAAAAAATTACATATGATTCTCTGAAAGGTTGTTGGGGAAACAGCACAGGGAAAATAATGAAAAAAAAAATCAGAGATACATTTTTCATAAAATATGTCAATTTTTTCCTTTTGTTGCACATCTGCAATATAAGTAAAAACTACTGTCGTGTGGCTGTTTTACGCAAATATATTGGAAATTAGTAAATATTTCAATAAGTATGTCTCCAAATACCTTATTTTATATAATTATTTATTTTATAAAACTTAACCTTTTACCCTTTAATTCCCATGATAGAATACGTTCTAAAAATTACGTAGTTCGGAGAATCTGATTTTACACCAGAAAATTTAAATGGTTAAATTTGCTTTATTTAAATACAGAATGTCTGTTATTAATTAAAGCAAATATTTCTATTTTAATTTTCTGGTGTGAATTAGGTACATACGAAAAAAAAAATCTATTAAATTCAAAACGCTGTCTTTTGCATATATGCAAAGCTGGGCACTAAAGGGTTAAAGTCGGTTGGCCAGAAAATTTACCAGGTAAAGCGAAAAAATTTTTACATTTCAATACCAGTATTTCAGTTTGAAAATTTTCTTATTATTTAATCTCAGATTTTGAGCGATTAAATAAATTCAAATTACAAAGTGGCAAAAACCGGTGTCGCAGAATTAAAAGAAGTGTAAATGAGGTTCGTCGTTAATGGGTTAAAAATTTCTGATGAGAATTCGAAATTCCTAAATAAAAAAAATCACCCAGCAGTACTGGTTGTATTTGAGGATTAAAATTAAGTGGGATATACAATACCGCCTTGCAAGCAGGGATGCCAGGTTGGCCTCCATTTTTACTTCGAAATTTCAAATTCATACCGAAAAGTTTGAAAGAAGAATCTTTACATTATGTAATCACAAAATTTCTGCAACATAAGCAAGAAAATCTATTTTATAAAGCAAGAAATACTATTTTTAATTTCTACCACGAATTCGGATCATCTGAATATAAATGGAGGGCAAACTAGCAACCCTACATGCAAGGGGTTAACCCTTTCTCAGGAAAAGTACTTCTGTTTTAAAAATGTTGAAATATTAAATGACATCAGGATTTGCAAAATAAACTATCTGGGAAAATGTAAAAGCCCTTCTTCACTTACACTATTAAAGCAAAACTTTATGGCAAAATTCTGGTATCAATGTGGTAATTGGGAATTAAAATTAAGTGGGATAGATAATATTTCACCCCCCCCCCCCACAAGAATTTAAACATTAAGAAAATATAATTAATTTCAAAACACGAGTCTAATCCAGGAAGTAATACCCGTTTACATATAATTAAAAGAAAAATGAGGGAAAGTAAATAATGATTTTATTTAAATTAAAGTAATACATTTACTTATTTTTCAATGTAGTCACTGCCGTTATTAACCCCTTCAGGGGCAAAGTACTTCTGTTGCAAAAATGTTAAAATGATTGAATGACATCGGTATTTATGAACAAATTTATACGAAGCAAGTAAAAGCTCTGCTTCGCGTACATTATGTAAAGAAAATATTAGTTGATAAATTCTGATGCCAGTGTGGCATTTGGGAATTAAAATTAACTGGTATATATAACATACCGGTGCCCTTGAAGGAGTTAAGACATTTGTCGTATCTCGAATTCAGTTTGTTTATACCTTCCTCGAAAACATCTACCGCCAAAGCAGCCAGCCAATGCTGTACCCCTTTTTTGTCATAATCACTTTGGAAAGATTCTCCTGACAAAAACTTCTTCAGTGTAGTAAAGAAATGATAGTCACTTTGACCCACGTCGGGGCTATAGAGAGAGTTGTCAAAAACCTCCCACTTAAGTCTCTTTCCTCTTTGACATTTCGAACCCAGCGCCTTACAGATGACTCATCCATTGTTCTCGTACAGTATACTTCAGTAATCCTGCGATGAAATTTGCTTGGACAGTCGTTTCCTGGATTCTAAAAACGGATCGCACTTCGCAATTGGTGAGATTTTCTATCTTATGTGCCATTGTAAAGCTGCTATCAGATTCACCAAGTTTTCGAGCAATTTTTGAGCCAACGCTTGATTTCCTCCAATGTTTTGCGAAATATTGTCTCAACACCCAGTGCGATAGTAAAAAGCAATATCCCCTTTTTACTTTTATACTTTTTATCCACGGTTCTAAATGTGTCCGCGCTGGCCGCGTCTTTTTCCCCCAACTTTCAACATTTCAGCCAATCAGAGATAAGCGATTGATACGAATAGGCGATAAATATCAACCGCTGGTACTATTAGTACTGGTTTTCCTCCAACATTAGCAACGATGATTGTAACCTTTTTCTCCCTTTGAACGGGAAAAAGTTGTGGTTCAAATTGGCTGAAAAGTTGGTTGCTCAAAAAGTTGGTGAATGTGATAGCAGCTTTAATAGTCACTAAACTCACACCATGCATCAGAAGAACTCGAACTTTTTCCCCCCGGAAAGCTATGACGTTATTCCAGACACCTGCGCTACTTTACTTTTAACGCCTTGAGGGGCGCCGTTTGCAGTCTGCAAACGGTTAATTTTAATGCCGAAATATCCAGTCGGCACCAGTAATCTTTTAGTACAACTTCGATCTCATAATAAACGTGAAAAAAGGCTTTTGATTATTTTCAAATAAATTTGTTTATTAATTGCGGTGTGAATTAATTATTTGAACATTTTTCGAGCAGAAATGCCTTGCCCCTGAAAGGGTTAATGGGATCAGTAGCGCCATCCATATGACCAAACGGGGAGTATTTTCTAGAAAGCCCTCGTAATTCATTTTTACGCAGCAGTTACTCGACAATAGAAGATAATATTTCATAGCTCCCAACTTTTACACTTTTTTCTTAACACTAAAATTTAATAGTAAAATATTCCATTTGAAGTCGGCGAAGATTGCGATTCAAGGAATCAAAATTTCTCTTAAATTTTAGTGGTAATAGAAAAAACGTAAAAATTGCCAGCTATGATATTTTTATTACTGCTCTTTTGCTTCGCCTTTCTTAATGCACTACTTATGGAAGAAAAGTGTTTTCTTATTTTCGATTAATATCAACTCATTAAAAGTCAAAACTACAACTAAGGCCTTCAACATATTTTCAAAAGTCATTTGCCACCACAAATTCCGAAAGGTATTCTTCAATTTATTTAATTTCGAAGATTTTGCCATTAAATAAAACTATTTTTAAATTCTGAAATATTAGTAGCTTTGTGAGAAAGTAAAGCATGCGCATTTATTTAACTGTTGCGTCCACTGAACGCCAGAGGTTAATGAATTAACATTTTCAGGGTCAAAATAATTTTGTTTTTAAAAGTTTAAAATGGTTGATTGCACCAAAATTTTCGATCAAATTGGTTGAAAAATACATGATGGGTTTTCTTCACGTTTATTATAAAAGCAAAGTTCTAATTAACAATTCGGTTGCGAATGTGGCATTTGGGGATTAAATTTAACCCTTTCAGGGGCAAGGCATTTCTGCTCAAAAAATGTTCAAATAATTAATTCACACCGCAATTAATAAACAAATTTATTTGAAAATAATCAAAAGCCTTTTTTCACGTTTATTATGAGATCGAAGTTGTACTAAAAGATTACTGGTGCCGACTGGATATTTAGGCATTAAAATTAACCGTTTGCAGACTGCAAACGGCGCCCCTCAAGGGGTTAAGTAGCATAAATCAGGGTTGTCATTTTGTCTTCCGTTTTACTGAATACATAGAAATTGCAAATAGGAAATTTTTCGAATTTTAATGACAGCCATTTCGTGTTTATTTTAGGGTTTGCTTCATTGATACTGTGTATTTCTGTACAGCAACGATGGCGTTAGTCAACCGCATAATTCTCGCTTCCATGATACTCACGGGCTGTATCTTTTATTCAGATTGTTTGATTCCCACCAGTTTTATAAAATAGTGTAATTGGCTTTATTATGGCATCATTTTACCTGCCATTAAATAAGGTGAATATTCCTTTTTCTGAAAAGTGGTGCCAATAAGCAATTTGAATTTTTAAGCCGTAATTTGATGCGACCATTAAGGGGTTAAGTAAAGCAAAATATATATATATATACGAAAAAAAGATTGAAACAAGTGCATTTTATTGAATGGAATATTTTATAACATATTGTTTTACACAATATTCGTTTGTGAATTACTTTTTCTGCAATTCTTTACGCAAATTAAGAAATTTATTCAAACGTTTTATGCTATTTATGTGAATTTAATAAAATTTAATGTTAAATACTGCACATAAATTCATATATGCAAGTAAATTTTAGTAAAAGGCACATTTAAAGCTTAGAGTATTTAGAATTCAAAGTTTAAATCATTTCACTTTGTTCTAAAGTATTTTTGAGCAGTTTCAAAAATGTGCGTCACTAAATAAAGAAATCCAATACCCCCAAAAAATTTCCCATTATGCAGTATAAGATTCTATTCTAGAATTTAATAATTGCACTTCCTTAGATCTTTTTATCTACTGATTTAAAGAACGCGTTTCGAACAATTTTGTTTAAAAAATGTTTGCCACCACTTTTCTCGAATGCAAATTTCTGCTTATATAATGGAGAAATTACTACAATTAAATAACACGATAAAATATTTCCTAAATGAGGGGTGGAATTCCGAGGGCCATAGAGTTTGTTTCATTGGTACTGTGTATTTCTGTACAGCAACGATGGCGTTAGTCAACCACATAATTCTCGCTCCCGTGATACTCACGGGCTGTATCTTTTATTCAGATTGTTTGATTCCTACCAGTTTTATAAAATAGTGTAATTGGCTTTATTATGGCATCATTTTACCTGCCATTAAATAAGGTGAATATTCCTTTTTCAAAAAAGTGGTGCCAATAGGCAATTTGAATTTTTAAACCGCAATTTAATGCGACCGTTAAGGGGTTAATAACTGAGCATTCGTTAAAAATAAGGAGAAACTTATGCTTTTGAAAATAAGATTAAAATTAGATCTGCGTCTGGGTTTTCTTTACTATTCATGGCGTTTTCTTTATATATATATATATTTTTTATATATGAGGACGTGAGTTTCAAATCTCGCTTTATCCCCAAATTTAAAAAAATTAGATTTGTCTATCAATCTTTTCTATTGGTGAACATACATCGAAAGAACACTACAATTTGAAAAAACTAGTTTTATCGTGTATTTCTGGCATTGTAAAATCTTGGTCACTGCCGCCTGAATACTAGGCATGAGCGCTGACACAAAAATGGCGGCTTACGAATGCGGATTTTTTAAAATTTATGTGCGGTCCCTTAAATTTGGACACCATTATTTTTATAAACGATTTCTTTGACTTGTTAAATTTAAGAAAAATAACGCGAAAAAAAATTAAAAAATTTTGGTACCACAATTCAAGGGACCGTACACACGGTGAAAATAATCCAACTTCCTTTTTGTGTCAGCGCTCAGGCATTCTATTCAGGGGGCGGTGTCTTGGTTTACAATGGAATTCCAATGGACGCCAGTCTATTCTCAGAGCTTTTTCGCGATTTCCAAAAATTTTATTTTCTGGATAAGGTGAATTTTGAAACCTACGTCCTCGTATATTCTATTAACCTTCTTTAAAAAAACTATCCTAACCAGTTCCAACTATTTAGTAGATTTAAGTCATGTACTTTTAGAAAGCCATAAAATTTGCGAAAAAAATATATGAGAGATAAAAAGAATTCAACCCCTGGAAACGGAAACATTTAGCTCATTGTACTATTTATGGAAGTAATGAATGTTATTTCGACTATTTTTTTTTTTGAGTTGTATTGCCGCTTCCAATATTATTTTCTTAACGTACGTTTTTACGTTTTTATCAGGGTTTAATAAATTCTCTGACCTTTTCCTTCCCTATATTATATTAGTAATTAAAAACAAACCAAAATCTACCTCTTATTAAAAATGTATGGTAATATCATTGAAAGTAGCATACCGACTTTGTAGAAAGAAACCTCTTGCCGCTGCGCATGAGTTTCCTTGCTTCGTATTTGTAACTTTCGTAACTTCTGTGATACTTAAAAAAGTAGCTTCTGTAATGCTATGTGCTGACCGCCCAGTACTGCTATGTTCTGACTGCTCTTGATCATAAAGCTTTCACTTGATAACATATATTGGATGTATTTTATTGAAGTTTTACATAAAACCATGCATTCAATGCGCAGTATTCTTTCACAAACGCCTGGCATGACGGTAAATTAGAAGGAGAAAAAAGCTTGATTTCCAATGTGTTAATTTTCCGCCAGTATTTCTGAGAACAATGATCGCGTTATTTAACCCATTAAAGACGGAATTATTTTTTCTTTTTTAAATACAAAAATTGCATTTTGCACCACTTTTTTGGAAAAGAAAAATTTATATTGCTTTATAGCAGAATTTGTGTCATTAAAGAAAATGAAAATTTTTGTTATAAATTACTGATATTCAAACATCAAAAGGTTTTACAGTTAAGCTGTGACCATATGATAACGCTAGTCCTTAATGGATTAACCCGTTCGGGACCGGTGGTGATATATGCAACCTCTAAAAGATCATACAGAATTTGCTTTAGGCACCAGTAAAAAAGAAAAGTAATATTTAGTTTCTTTAATTAGAGCATTTTCGTGATTGTTTAAGTGTAAGTAAAGGTAACTTTAAAAAAAACTGATGCCAACCGAATAAAATTTGCGTAAAAGCCGATAACCACAAAAGAGTTAAAAATAGAGCGTCTTTCAAAATAAGGAGAAAATCATTGTTCTAAACAGTGTTGCCAGACGCACCACTTTTTTGAAATTGTAAAATGCGCCTTATTTAGTGACATATTAATTATGGCGAAAACAAAGGGAATTTTACTTTTAAAAAAAGTGGTGACAGTCAAGAAATCTGAATTTAAAAAAAAGTAGCCCACTGGCAACACTGGTTCTAAAAGTCTAGCGGAAAATATATTTGCGCGAGTGACACCTTTACTATTCATCTTTGTTTGTTATATAAAAAATTATATATATATTCTCTCAATCTCCTTTTACAATCTAACCTTTCGAGTTTCAACAATTTAGTAGATTTAATTCACATACACACAACAATAAAATACGAGATTGCAATAAATCTTATTTTCACATACGACAAAGCAATAAAATTTGCTATAAAAAATATGAGATATAAGAGAATTTCAACAACTGGAAACGAAAAAATTTAACTCATGGTTTATGGAAGTAATGAAAGTTATTTCATCTATTTTCTTTGGAGTTTTATTGAAGCTTCAAATCATTTGCTCTCAACGCCAGTTTTTACGTTTTCTTCAGGGTTCAATAAATTACTTTAAAAGTACAAATGTAGAGGTTAGAAACGTTATATAGCAAAAGGCTTGTGTAATCATGGATAAAGTGGAAATCATACTAACACAGTTAAATATTTAAAGCTAATATATTTTACAGGACACTTTTAATGTTGTAAAAAAGTTTCATTTTATAAAACGTATTTCCTTGTATTTTATTAGGTTGAACATAGACAGATAGAACTAAAATATTTGTTTTTGAAATTATTATTTAACATTTTTCAGACTAGTAAGCAGTCAATATAAATAACAAGATTATGCATTATATGTTATCGTGCACAGCACGTTTCTAAAACATAAAAATCTCATATGTTCAGCTCTATTTTTTTTTATTTCTCCATGAAAAAAAGTTATATTACTTTTCATATATTTTGTGTAACTATTGTCTCTGAACTAAAAATAAGAATTTTTTTTTTATATTTAATAGTATCAAACTACTATTCTTTCTTTTTCCCAAAAAAGTCTGTAGTAAAAATTTTCCATACAGAAAATATTATTAAAATTTATTTAGAACACACTGCAGAGAAATACAGCACTATCCTAAATGAATTCATATAATCAGCATTTTAAAAGAAAACTTGCAAACCAAAAATTCAAAAATTATGTTTATTAAATACGGCAAATATGAAGTAGAATCAAAACTTCTTTAAAATATCCAAAAGACATGTTTACATACGCAAGCAGATTATTTAAAAACAAATTACTGACATGAGCCGAAGGTGAATATACTGCATAGAACGGGGACGGCAATCACAAAATCCAGTTGCCATTACATTTTTTGAATAATTTTTATTCCTTCATTAATCTCAGGTTCTTTTTCATTAAATAATGCAAATCAAACCATTCAGTAAAAGTTACAGTAATTAACTTTCTGGCATGCAGTTTTGCACCAATCTTTCAGTTATGTATCTTTCCCTTTTCTTTTGTTTATGCAGACGAAAAATCTCTCGGTAATTAACCCTTAAATGCATGATTTTTTTTTTATTTCGTTTCTAAAAAATTATATATGATTCTCAGAAAGTTTTATTACACAGGGAAAATAAGGAAAAAAATCACAGATACATTTTCGTATAATACGTCAACCTATTCTTATGTTTCACATCTGCAATATAAGCAAAAATTACTGTCATAAGTAAAATATTGCAAATCAGTAAATATTTTAATAAATATGAATCTATATACCTTATTTTATATAATTTTTTTTATTTTGTAAATCTTAACCCTTAAATTCATGAATTAGTCTTTTAGAATTCTGTTTTTTATTCTTATATTAAACATTAGACACCAGAAATTTTAAGATAGATTTTTAACATTATTTAGTAACATATTTTTGAAATTTTTACAGGATTAATATTTCTATATAAATATAGTGGTTGCAAAGAGTTAAATAAAACGTGATGCAGATGTGCATCACTATGCGTTTAAGGGTTAACTCCTTAACTGTTTTTCCGAATGCCACTGGGGCAAAAAGTGTTTGCTATCTTCGATACTAAAAGCTTTTGGATATCACTCAATTATAACTGTAATCGCTGGTTTGTTAAATGGCATACATTTTTCAATTGTACAAAGCCTAATAGTTTAATAAAAAAAAATGGTGGCGGGTCATTATTTTTAATTTATTGTGTCAAAAAAGGAAACATTTAAGGGGCTAATGGAAGAATTTGTAATAATTTTCGATGATTCGGTACAAAAATATATTTTGACCATTCTGTCCGTGTCATTTCACAAATATAAAATTTGAATATTAAACGCCTGCAGAAAGATTTGCCAAAAACATTGAGCAATGCTAAAAGAGACAGGGTTTCCAGTTTGGCCTCCATTTTTACTCAGAAATTTTGAGATATCTCCAGAAATAACGAATAGTACTTAATGCTTTATTTAACCCTTTCAGGGGCAAGGTACTTGTATTCGTAAAATGTTCAAATAATTTAACGATACCAGTATTAACAAGAGATTTTATTTATAATCAAGTAAAAGTAAATTTTCGCGTACTTAATTAAGAGGACATTTTCTTCATAAAATTCCGGTGCCAACATGGCAATTTGGGATTAAAATTATGTGATGCCGTGACGGCATCACCGCACTTCAAGGGGTTAATGAGGGACATTAAGTGATGAAATAAAGTAAAAAGTCTTCTTTCGAAATTCACGGTTTAAATAAAAAATTTTGGATAAACATTGGAAGCCAATCTGGCAAAAGTGTACGGAGAACATGATTTTATTTACTTTGTATTTGCTTACAAATAATCATAGAATTGTTTTATTGTAACGATAGTTGCTATAAAAGAGGAATCTGGTGTTTAGTTTTTTCGTATTCTTCAATCATATATAATAATACACTAAGGTACATTTTCAGTTCAGAGCGAAATGGTCATAACTGCTTAAAATTAAATTTAGAACCTATTCAGCTTTGGAGTAAAGTAGGACAAGATCCGGCAACCGTTAGCCCAGTGGTCTAAGGTGTCAGTGTAACCACTTCGATGGCGGTGGTTTTTTTCAACTACTTTATTTTAATTCCTAAATATCACATTGGCACCAGAATATCAGAATGAAAATTTTTCTTTTATTAAATACGTGAACAAAAGCTTTTGCTTATTTTGAAATAAATTTGTTTGTAAATCCCGGTGTCATTCACTCATTCCAGCTTTTTAGAAATAGAAGTACAGTCGTGGAAAAAAAAAAAGTAAACAACCCCTACTAACTTCTCAACAAATTATCGTAGAATAAAGTTACCGGTACCGAACGATTGAAAATAAAGTCTACTTTTAAATGGTGTATATAAATTTTGCTTAGGGGGCCATCTACATATTAAAACAAACCATGAATTCATTTTTTCAATGGCAATACCCAATTCTGACAGAATAAATTAACTCTACACCTTTCAATTAGCCTAAAAACCAATTTTTATGCAATTCGTACCATAAGATTCCGAGAAATTAATTATTATAAAACGTGCGTATTTTAAGGGCTGTATCCAAATTGAAGTTCTGTAGTCGATTGTTAACCGAGAGAGCCTACTTCTTGATCAAGGCACCTTAAGCAGTCAATGAAGCCTGTTAGACAATGGGATAGCAGAAAAAATTTCAAAATATCTACTCACTTCTATCATAGACGGCCCCTTAAACCATCATTTTGCCGTTTTTTAAGCATAATTTGAAAGCCATTTGGAAGAAAAATGTGAAATTTCGGATTTTCATAAAGCAGGACTTAATAAATCTAAATCCATCAAAAAAATTGTAGGTTGCAATTCATAATTTTTTCGAATATTAATTTCATAATTTATAATTCATATTATAAAATTATAAAAATTGCAAATTGAGCGTATTTATGTTTGGGCACATTAGTATTATTGCTACACAAAAAATTAGCACATTAGGAGCATCATTTCAGGAGATATAAATAAATATAAAATAATTCAAAAACTTATCATTCAAATGACTTGAAATTTGGTGTCTGGGCATAGTTTGAACCGAAGATTTGAAATATCTCGTTAAAATTGGGTATTGCCATTAAAAAAAATGAGGTTCGGGTTCGTTTTAATATGTAGATAGCCCCCTAAGCAAATTTTATATACATAATTTAAAAGTAGACTTTATTTCCAATCATTCGGTACCAGTAACGTCCGTCTACGATAATTTGTCGAAGAGTTAGTAGGGGGTGTTTACTTTTTTTTCCACGACTGTACCTTCCCCTGAAAGGGTTAAAGCTGTGAGTATCTGTAGAGAACGTGGGTTCAACTCCCATGCTTGGCAGAATGACTTTTGAAATAATTTTGGCAGTAATTCATTACAATAATAATTTTATATTTTATTTGAGGAGGGAAATTATATGATTTGTATTTTATTATTATTATTATTAGAATGCTTTATAATTGCATGGGTGCCAACCTCAATGTAATCTTCCGTAATACGTGCGTTAATTTGTCCCTGGTTTAATACATTTCGAACCATAAATTCTCTTAAGAAATGAAATTAAATAAGTTTCATGTAGAAAAATTGAATTAAAAAAATAAAAATTCATGAAATGAATTTTCTGGTTCGAAAGTGGTTAACCTGGTTTCAATTAATCCTGATATTACGGAAGATTAGTGAAAGATTGGCAGCTATGTAATTAACTCCTTAACGCCCGAATTAAATTGCGGTTTAAAAATTCAAATTGCTTATTGGCACCAGTTTTATGAAAAAAAAATATTCACCTTATTTAATGACAGGAAAAACGATACTAAAATATATGCAATTTCACTATTTTATAAAACTGGTGGGAATCAAACAATTTGAGCAATCCTTTCACCGTCCGAGGGTTTTGCAGTAATTTTAAAAGAATGCTTGTAAATCCCAGGATATATATTTTTTAAATCTCAGTTTGATGCTATAATATCTTTAATATCACTACTTTCTCGATATGGTTAAAAATAAAATTCTGTTTAAAATATTTTGGTCTACAGCCATTTTAACATGATTATTAGGAACGGAAAAATCCGGGCCAGACGGTTAAAGGGGTAAAAGACACAGCCCGTGAATATGACGGGAGCGAGAATTAAGGGGTTAAATACCGTAATTTCCGGCGTATAATCCACGGATCAAACAATTCTCTTTGGACCCGGAATCTTTATTTAGTTATTGAACTCAAATATTTACCACTATTTCAAAAGTTACATTTTATTTTTTAAAATTCTGTGTCGAAAAAGGATTCTTTGATCCGCGGATTATACGCCGGAAATTACGGTAAGCACTATTTTAAACTTTTAAGAATATTTAAAAATTTACTAATTTTGTATTAAAAATATTTAAGCTAAAACATTTCCCATGTAATTACCAATTAAATAAAGAACTGATCTACAACTTTAGATATACTTTCCGACCATTATTAAAAATATACACGCTTGTGTGTACAAAGAAACGTTTCTCTTTCTTTTCTGTAAAAAATGGGAAATAAAAATATTCATATAAGAACTATGAAAGAAATTACCGTATATCTATGGTTTTACAGTTAAATAATTTATGAAAATAAAAAATAAAATTCAAGTAATTAAAATAAAAAAATATATACTATAAATCGTTAGCTGCACCATCAAGATTTTAGTTTAGAGTTTTACAATGAGACTGATAAAAACAAAATGAATGAAAAATTTTAACGGTCGTGTAGTTGAAAAAAAAGTTAGAAAATACTAATTATTGTTATTTTTAAAGAAGAAATTTAGACTGTAGTATGTAAAAGTAAATGCTCTAACCAATATGTTTAGTTTAACTTCTCATAAAAAGCAATCATAACTGGTTGATAGTTAGAAACTTAAAATTCTTTCACTCCATTGAGGGGGTTAGACTGACAGCACCATATATTGCCTTAAATTGATAGGAATACATAGCTGCCAACTTTTACGTTTTTTTGTTACCACTAAAATTTAACAGAAATTTTTGCCTTATTTAATTTGCAGATTTTGATGGTTAAATAAGGGTAAATTTTCTATTAAATTTTAGTGGTACGGAAAAAGCGTAAAAGTAGGCAGTTATTGGAATACCTTATACAATATAGCAGTTTTTCAAGATTCTGATAGCTTTCTGAAAAAAAAAAATATATATATGGCCATTTTTTCCCCATTCTGACCAGAAAATCAGAGTTGTAACTTTTTACGACTGCTCTTTCATCTTCACCTAACACTTCATTTATAATGGCTGTTTCATAATAATGGAAGCTATCAGTCCATCGGAAAAAAATGATCCATTCTAAAGGTATAATCCTTCATTTGGCGCCCCTTGGTTCTGGCGCCCAGTGCACATGCCCTCTCTGCCACCCCCCATCTTTCGTTTCGGTCCTGCGGACCTGGTGATTCTGCTGATTAAGCACACTCTTAGGCACCGAACGGGTGCGAATTAGGCAATCGGGAATACTTCTATCACGAATTTTAACAACTTATTAACATATTTACTAATTTGCAATATTTTAGTTATAACAGTAGTTTTTACTTGTATTGCAGATGTGCAACATAAGAAAAGGTCGACGTATTATACGAAGAATGTATGCCTGATATTTTTCACTACTTTTCCTGTGTAATAAACCTTTCTGAGAATCATGTATAATGTTTTCGAAATAAAATAAAAAATGATGTATTTAAGGGTTAAGATATACTAAATTAATCTGTCTGCCGACTTTTCTGTACGTACACAATTGAAATTTCTAAAAATGCTCTTGCATCCAAGAATATTTTATTGGCTTATTTTGCACTGTGTTTCACAGATCAACTAATTCTTTCGAAGATTTACCAATCCTTCAAAACATGCAGAAACTCCAAGTAAAGCTTTGCTAGTAGTAGATGATACTCTTTTCTACTAATTAGAATTATATAGAAATTTTATTTTGGATTTCTTGACTAAATACTGAATAAAGGAATCTAAACCTCTTTTAAGATTAGGATTACTTTTCTTTTGATATCTAATGCATCTATTTTCTAAAAGACTACATAAATACATTACTAATGAAAGATGCTGAGAGAAGATTATTTACTTTTCAAATTATTTTATCCGGCTTTAAATCATTTCGATTTTTGCATGGTATTACTAGCTTAGAAATCCTTATTTTTAAATTAATTCATTATATATATTATACAATTCATTATATTAATTCATTTCATTATATTAAGTATACACGTTTCAATAGAAGACACTACAAAACTTAATAAAGTTGCAATTAATTTAATGAATTGTTAACAGTACTTGGAAATTGCTACTTTAAAATACTTTATTGTTTAAGTCATGAACATATTAGTTAGAATATTTACTAATGAATTGAAAACATGAAAATAAATTTTTATTATTTTTATTATTATAATTTTGAAAGAATAATTTATATATTCGGGATATATAGGAAGCGATAAAAGCTAAGCCACTTTTTAAAATTTAAAATCCCCTTTTTGCCCCTTAGAAAATTTGAAATCCCTGTTTTAAAAAATGGAAATTTAAATTTAGAAATTAAAATTAAAACTTTTTAAATGCTTTAGTAATTGTGTTTCAATTGATTAAAACTGCCGTTTCCCCTGTTAAGTTAGTTTTCCCGCATCGCATCTTATAACTTTCAAAGATCGTTTTGTCACATTTCATAAGAATACTTTTTGCTGAGATAAACCCAATTTTAAATTCTCTCTGCGTCCCGTCGCACAGTGGGGTATTTGACCCGAAATCCTAGTCAAAAATATTTTTCGATGTAAATATAGTCCGGTTGGTTTGAAATTCTCCAATGTCATTGGGTATCACTATGGCCTCTTTGGTACTGTAAATGAAGTCTATAGTCTTTACGGTTCATTTACAGAGACATCCAAAAGAATTCCCTTACATTATGGTCTATGGGGAAAAATCGTTTGCTTGGTATTTCAATGATATCATACTTTTAAACGTATTGAAATTTGTATACATCACTAAGGTGTACTAAGGCACTTATAGTAGAATATGGTGTGCATAGAATATATCGCTCATTTACAGGGACACACAAAAAAATATGGCTGAAGAATAAATTTGACTATTGAAGTATATGACCAATAATTGCTGGAAGTGCGTTTATAGTTGTGATAGGCGTTTTAAAATAGAACATTTTTCTTTAAATATTACTTGGTGTGGATACATTCTATAGATAATATACAGGGCTGCACAAAAGTTCTCAAGTACATTTCCATTTATTCACAGAAATGACTGAATGGACATTTTTAACTGTGCTATGCGTTTCACTGGACTAACTTTTAGCATACTATGAAGTATACATGCAAATCCATAGCTAAGTTCAATATTTTATATCTTAAAAGCTGAATAAGTGTAAGTAAGAATTTAACACCTCACATAATAATGAATATACATTTTATAAATATTTTGACAATTAAGAAAAAAAAGTCATCATTTAAGAAGTGCACAAAGAAAAAAGAAGTTAAAATACTAATTTACTAAGTACATATTTTAAAAATACGCATAAATAACATGACCATTGACTTAACATTACCGGAGGGAGTTTGGAAGTTGGGCGACTTGTAACCTTAACTATTTACTGTTTTTAAGAGGAAAGTAATTGTTGATGGGTTTGCCTTATTCACTATTAATATTTAATTAAATGTATTTAATTTTACTATATATAAAACTTATTATTTACATTTCGTAATGCTTATTACATTTAAATTACATTTAATAATAATTATTGCATTTATGTTTAATAGTATTATATTTAGTAGAAGGTTCAGTAAAGTGGAGTCTATATATTATAGATTACTAGTTTTTGAATGTATTTAATATTACCAGTTTCAAAATGATTCTTTAGAACTCTTCTTCTTCATCACTTTCTTCTTGGCTTTTATCGAGACTATCATCAGACCTTGCTGGAAGAAGTTGTAGGGTCTCGCTACTGTATGACTTGATCTTTTTAGTTGATAAACGGAATTATTAGAAAATATGAAGTTGCTTATTTTAACGTACATTATAAAAGGAAAATTTTAATTAAATTTTCTTGGTGCCGTTTGTCAGTTTTGGAATTAAAATTAGGTGTCCTTTTTTAAGGACACGGCTCTCGAAAGGGTTAATTCCCTCCTTTCACTTCTTATGTTACACACATGAGCCCCAAGAACTAATTAGGGAACCCTATTTCAATAAATAAGTATATGCAATTTGAATGCGATCGGATATTTCAATCAAAAGATATCGAGTTGGGTGCGTATGTACGTACCTACATACAGACAGAATATGTAGGTGCAAAAGCTCTCCGGTAATATCCTGTGAGCTAAAAACCTGCAATTCGACAGTAAATATATAGTTCTTACCTCTTCAAAGCCGCAAAACAGAGCATTTAAATAGTCATCCCGAAAATTTTTTTTATAAAAAAATGCCAACAGTATGCTGAAGATTTTTTTGCAGAAATTGACACTCAAGACTATAACAAATACGATTATATTTCAAACATGCCGGGGCAAAGCGTGGCACATATTTAAAAAGATTTCGATATGTATAAATTAGAGCAAAAAACGCTTTAAAAATAAACCTTTTACACATTTAATTTTTTTTATTACATTGAAAACGAAACTATTTAAATTAACACATAGTTTAACACTAAGCTCTGACCTTTGTTAAATACGTAAGCCCAGTTTACTTTTTTTCAACAATTCATTGAGCCACAAAAAAATTATATTTAAACATAACAACAATGCCAAAAACAACAACAAAAAAAAACACGTCTTCTCAGAAAGAAACTTCCTCTTCCGCTGAGGCCAGGAGCCACCGGATATAACTCAGGTTCTTAAAATAGATATAGATCGATGCACCAGTTAGTTAGCTATTAAAAAATATGATTTATACAATTGTTGACGAAATTTTAATTTTTGCATTTTTTGCCAGCTTTTTTGAGCCAAATATTCCACTGTGCTTCGGCCGAATTTGAGCCAACGCCTTGTCCTCGGCAATCAATCATTCAGCTCGCGGCCAATTGAATATCAAATACGCCTCTTATGATTTCGTCGACCTCTAGCAGAAATAATGCAAAATACCTCATACTTATACCGCTGCACGGTTCTCAGGAGAGAAGTTTTACCATCTAAATCTTGCACTAAGTTCACGCCAATTTACTCTCCCGGATAGCACTCACAGCCTACGACTGGAAGAATATTCTAGGTACTCAGAGGGAGCGATCCGACGTAGGCACGGAACCGTCTTCGGTCTGCGCCCCTGTATCCACCAGCCCCGCACCGATCGAAACCGCGACAGAGGACCAACCCAGGGAGCAGGATTTCCTTACATATATATGTATATATGTATATATATATAATTCAATGTCATTTTGCTGAACTATTCACACTGTTTTAATTAATTAGCTACTAACGACATTTTATGATAACTTTATATTTTGTATGTGTTTAACACTTTCAGGGGAAAGGTAGTTCTATTCGTAAACTGCTGAAATGTGTGATTTCAGTCACACCAGAATTTAAAAACAAATTTATTCAGAAGTAAGTAAAAGGTTTTGTTCACGTAGCTAATAAAAGGAAAATATTCATTCCAATATTCTGGTGCAGATGTAGCATTTAGGAATTAAAATTAGGTGGTCAAAAAAATGAACCACCGCCCTTGAAGGGGTTAAACACATCACATGAAGCAGATTTTCTCGGCAGACATTCATTATATATGATTTTTTATTCACGGATATGCTTAAATGAGAATGACTTCTTTAAATAAGAAAAATTCTTTTGAAATTTTTCTTTTTTTTTTCTTTTACTAAACATTTGCATAAAAGGTTATGCATAGCTGCCAATTTGTACAGATTTTTCTCACCACTAAAATTTAATAGTAAATTTTACCTAAAATAATCGCCGAAATCTAACGATTTTTAACGATGAAACAAGACAAAAATTTCTATAACCACATTGCGGTCCAAGTTAGTCTGAGTCGTTATCACCTTTCTTTGCAGAACGTTTGCTTTTGTCGCCAGTACTAAAGAAAATAAAATTCGTCTTATTTAGTGTAGTTTCGAAATTGTGTAACTGAAGTTAACATATTTTATAAAAGTGATGCCAACCGAATATAATTTCTGTAAAAGTCACAGGACCGGAAAGGTTAAAATTTTACTGGTAACACAAAAGCAGTACAAGTTGGCATCTATGGATATGGTATTCCTTCTCTTTTATTTTTAGATCTTTTAAAATTTGCTGAATGCAGTATTGCCAGTTGTGCGAATTCTTTTTATTATTCCGATCTCTTGATTGTTGCAGATTTGTTGCAATACAGTGCTTAGCAAAATTTTAGACAATGATGATTATGCTTCTGTACTGAGAAGTATTTAACGAATTATTGTAACTCGACTGTCATATATACTGGGGACTTATCTTTCATACGCAAACAATAATTTTAATTTATACGCTTTACATAATATATAATGACAAAAAAAAAAAAAAAAAAAAAAATTAACATTGTGGCAAAAGTATAGACAATTTGTCTGTTAACAGAAAAATGTCCATAAATTAAAATCGAACTGCACCTACATTGTCTGCTATTAATGCAAAAATGTGACTTCCCATCGAAGAAATTAAATCCTGCATCACTCGGGGTCTATTTCGTACCAGACACGTTAAACAGCCGATCGAACTTCATTTTCAGAGGAGGATTGTCAAAAATTGCATAAACCGTATGAGATATGATGCCACGAAAGTTTTCGATTGGATTCAGATCAGGGCTACACGCGGGCCATTCGAGAACAGTAATATTTTCAGAGTTAAACCAATTTTTTGATTAGTATGCAACATCAATAGACGCATTATCTTGCTCAAATACATACTTTGTAAGTGCTAAAAGTTGTCCAAATGGCTGTAAGTTTTTTTTCCAATGTATATATGTAGTCTTACGCTGCTTGACGACCATTGAAAAACTCCAGAGATACTTGAGATATAAAACAAAGTGGGGCCCAAATCATTAACTCATTCGAGGGCGGTGTCCTTAAAAAAGACATCTAATTTTAATTCCAAAACAGAAAGGCGGCACCAAGAAAATTTAATTAAAAGTTTCCTTTTATAATGTACGCCAAAAATAAGCAAGTTCATATTTTCTAATAAATTCGTTTATAAATTCTGATTTCAGTCCATTATTTCATCAGTTTTATAAACAGAATTACTCCGCGACGGAAAAAGGTCAATTTGTAGTAAGATTTCAAGGCTGGTTTTTTTATCATTTTCATGTAAACTAATATACATCTTTCTATAATTCATCTATGAAAGTATCCGCTGACACAAAAAAAAACTCTGACTCACTTTTAATGCGATTAACAGTCATCATTTGTCTAGATTTTAGTTTATGTATCCTTCTATAATCTTGTTTGCTGGCCACACGATGCCTTCCAGATTTATGTTTTACTTTGAAAGAGTCATCCTTAGACAGTACTTATTAGACACATTTCTTTGGACGATTCAAAGTAGCTGAAAATTTCTCAACAGTCTCCCCTTTCGATTTCAGCTTCCATGCTTTAATCACTTCATCTGACTGAAAATTACAGCTTCCGGAATATTCACTAACCGATAATATCGCGAGGTGCACTTAAATACTTCATGCATGTGGCATCATAAGTTTGAAATTTGCGTTTTTCCGTGAACAGTTGCCAAAAAATCACAAAAATGTCTAAACTTTTGCAATATGCAAATTTCACTTTTTTCAGTTAAATTAAATAATAACCTACATTAAAACCATTATTTCTATCCTAAAACATTTAAAATATATTTAAAAATAAGTACGGCCATTTGTATAACCCAAAGTGTTCGTATTTTTTATTTAAAGGTTAAAAATCACCACTGTCTAAACTTTTGCTGAGGACTGTAGTAATATTCACTCTAATTATTGAAAGATTTCGTAATAAGAATAAAACTATTTCAAAACTTTGGTTAAAATCCAGTAATCGGTGTACATTAGACTCATCAACGGGAACATTGGCTGAATGTTAAAACTTTACATTTTCTTTATGCTACACACTTAAAAAAATCTTATTTATATAAAAAATAAGGAATTTTGTCTTTAGGGTAATAAAAAAAATTGTTATAGCGATTCCTCTTTATCATTTGTCACAGATAACACCTTTTAGACGAGCGTCATGAATACGAGACGCACAATGGGACGTTTTCACGATCTAGGTGGACATAATTATTTCGTTGAAGTTTAATTAGTTTTTGCTGTTTTTTTAATACATCGCTAATAAAATACTCAAACAGTGATAAATATTTGGTTATTTAACAACAATGTCTTAAAATAAAAATACAGGTGCCCACTAAAGTCCGTTCTTGCCCTCTTAACTTCCGAACGACTGCATCTATATTCATAAACATGGTGTCTAGGTATAGAAGTATAGTAAAGAAGCTATGTGCTATTAGATGAGACCCCTTACAGTGGCACCTGCTGCAAAATGGCGTCATTAGCGTTCCTATCGCGAAAACGGTTCGAAATATGGGATAAAAGGGAATGACAAATTTGTAGAGCATCATCGATTTAGTTCGAAAGGACACATTGTGAGCACGAATGCTAAATGAATCTCGTTCTGAGCATGAATCTCGTTTTCGAGGTAGGAATACTAAATCAGCTGTTTTGAATCAGGTGACGCTGGAAACGGTGTCATCTGGTAGAGCATAGCCACTTTACTATACCTAGAAACCACTTTTGTGAGTATAGCTGCAACCGTTCGGCAATTTAGAGCGTGGGAATTCCTTTAGAGGGCACGCTGTATAATGCATTAGAAATAATGCGTTAAACATACTTATTTTACAATTAAAAAACAATTTAATGCACACATGTAAGTTAACAATAATTTCGTTTTGTATTTTTGTCTACTCAGAATTTCTCGAGAACTTTGTGTAGTCATTCTGGAAAAGAAAATAAAAATTGAAAAATAAAATCATATTAATTTTTTTTATGTTTTTGGTACCCTGTAAGACATATATATGCTACCAAAATTATTTTCGATTGAAAAAATGCGGTTGTGTATATAAATAACTTATATAAATTTATTTCAATTTGAAATAAAATTTCTACATGTAATAAGCTATAGTAATTTTGTCGAAATTTAATTAAAATTTTTGCTTTTTAGCAACAATTTTTCCGCGAATTTTTTGTGGCCCTGTAAAAAATACATAATTTCTACGTTCGCCAAATTAGAATTTAATAGAATTGACATCGGAAAAACACATGTAGGCAAAGTTTCAGCTCAATCAAATAATTGAAAGTGGTTTAAAATTGTTTTGCGAGATTTAAACTAATCTTTTATGTGGCACTGTAAAAGAAGCGTAAGTGCTACGTTCCATAAATTATAATAATATTGCATTGTCATCAGAATTACATATCCTGAGCAAAGTTTCAGCTTAATCAGATTATTGAAATTGGTTTAAAATTAACTTGCAAGTTTTAATCTAAATTTTTGTGAAGCCCTGTAGAAAGAGTATTCTAAACAAACTTCTACTTTCTTTAAATCATAATAATAACGAATTGTCATTCAAATTGTACATGTATTCATTGTTTCGGCTCAATAGGATAATTAAAAGAGATTTAAATTTGACTTGCAAAATTTTAACTGCACATACATGCATGCACTGGAAGTTAATATGATGCTTGTTTATTAATAAAAATTTACTGGTCTGCAGCTATCTGCAGGAGTTTGTTTAATTTTTCAATACTTTAGAAATGGCACTTTGATTTTTTTTAAATGCTTATTGCTGAATGATGCTGAATAATTTGTTAAAAGTCAAGATGAATTTTGTAAACAACATCAAGGATCATCCAGAATTTCAGCCTTTCAAAAAAGCGGTAAAACGGGTTTAATATCGCTTATTTTTAAACGAAAATAGGTTAAAACTGACCTTGACATTGCTGTGACATTAGATCAGCAAACTCGTGCTTTTAATTAAAACGGAATAGTCACGACTTGCTTTCAAACTTAGAGGAAGCTAGTGCAACTTTTGAAACTCCATCAAACCAACTGCGCAAATGGCTACTTTGCGGCCACAATTAACCCTCCGCCTACCAGACGGGTCCAATGGACCCGATGGGTACATTCGAAATATTTATTCTAACCAGAAATTTCTTTAAAATAAACTAAATATGTAAACCAGACAATAATGAGTTAAGTAAATAAGTTCAATAGTTTTAAATAAGAATTCTGGTGTGTAATATTTTTATAAAACTTGAGTAAAATTTTCGGTAGTTCTAGGGTTAATCGAAACCTCTGATGTTTTACGCCAAAACTAGTACGGTTCTCGAAAATACAGGCATTCACATACCAGTACACATGTTTTGTCAAATTCCGAGATAATCGGAAAAATGGATTTTGTCCACCTAGATCATCAAAACGTCCCACTGTGCGACGCTGCATTACAATTAAGCAAAATTTTCTATTTTTAAAAACCGCTGATAGAAGATTAACCCCTTCGCGACGGGAGCCTTTTACGAAATGTTTATTACTTTGCTACCGATTTTAAAAAACAGAAGTTTGTGCCTATTCAAATCGGGAAAATGCTCGGATTAAATAAGGCAAATTTTATAGTAAAATTTTACTGGTGAGGATAAACGAGGTTTCTTAGGCCTATTTCCGGCACGTATACGTGTCGCTCGTCCCCAAGGGGTTAACACTAAACAAACCGGGTATTTTAGTCAAGTTTTATAAAAGCACTTCGCAGAAGAAGTTTTATTTAAAACTTTTTTAACATGTTTAATCAACTTGCTTGTAATTTATATTTTATTCCTTTTATTAAGCAATTTCTTGTTCAAGTCGAAATATTTTCATTTTGTACCTGTGAAATGACCGGTTTTTGCCATATTTACTGTTAAAAATTCTGTAAACCACGCTCTTCGCCAAAGGATTACTGTGGACTATTGTGATAAGGGAGTCATGAATAATGAGGAGGAGACATATATGTAGTGTCTACAAGTTACGAGTGAAGTAACAGAGAAGGTTGTCACAAGATGGCGGCTGAACCGTTTCTGTTTACGGCCGAAGCAAACTTCAACCAGTTACGAGTGAAGTAACAGAGAAGGTTGTCACAAGATGGCGGCTGAACCGTTTCTGTTTACGGCCGAAGCAAACTTCAACCATAGTTACGAGTGGAGTAACAGAGAAGGTTGTCACATGATGGCGGATCAACCGTTTCTGTTTACCGCCGAAGCAAACTTCAACCAGTAAATTTTTAGTACAAAATTCTGATTTATTTTAATCCCTTGAAAGGCACCGGCATGTTATATATACCACTTAATTTTAATTTCCAAATGCTGCATTGGCACCAGATTTTAGGAATTAAATTTTGGTTTGTATAATGTACGCTATGAAAGGCTTTTACTTACTGTCATATAAATTTGTTCATAAATCCCGGTGTAAGTCAATCAGTTTAACATTTTAGCAACAGAAGTACTTTGCCCCTGAAAGGGTTAACGGCTTATTAATGCATAGCTGCCAACCTTCCACTGATCTTCCGTAATGTCTGGATTCATTTAACCCAGGTTAACCAGATTTCGAACCAGAAAATTTATTTCATGAATGCTTATTTATTTAATTCCAGGTTTCTACGTGGAACATATTTATTTTAATTTCTTAAAAAAGTTTCTGGTTTGAAACTTATCAAACCAGTGTCAAATTAACGCAGGTGTTACGGAAGATTAGTTTGAGGTTGGCAGCTATGTTAATGCAGAATTTCTCTCACAAATATGTTAAAAATTTCTTTTTATATTCACTGCTGGAAGTTGATCCAGGTATTATAATATCTTTCAATGACAATAGCAGGAGGTAGCTTAATTGTCACAATATGGTGCAAACACAGGGCTAATTTATGCCGAGGTAAACGTTCACCAGTAAAAATAAATGTATGTCTGTGGCCATAATTACGTTTGAAATACTGCATTAATAAGGCGTTTAAATAAAGATAATAAATTTCTATTCTAATTTACTGGTAGAACTTTGCCCCGATAGCAATGAGCCACTGCAAAACCGGTTACAGTTGAAGTTTCACCATTTTGAAGATATGACACCTTTTTATTCATAGTTCTATGTTTGTGATTAATGTCTGTCTATGAATTTGAGAAAATCTTTGTATAAACTTGAAATATTTAACTATACCAGATATTATCGCTTTTCTTTAGAGACTTTGCGTTATAGTTTTTCCTGAAATAGTAAAATAATGGAAATATATTTATTTTGAGATTAACAGTGGTGGAAAATTGGCGCAGAGGAGGAACCTATTGACACCACTAAATTTGAGTAGTATTTTTCGGCAAATTTAATGACAGAATTTCTGAGTTTTTATTAAAGTGAAGCATACTATAAAATATTAGTGGTTTCAATAGGCTCCTCCTCTGCGCCAATTTTCCACCACTGGATTAAAGGGATTTATTAATACAGAATTGTAAAAATACTGCGATTATTTGTATTTATTTGATGAAATTAATTATATTTATCAACGTTAAAATAGAAATGTATTTATCATAGGCCTTGAAATTCACCATGATTACAAAATATTCTAACAAACTTCTCTATATATCAAACTTTTGTTCCACATGGAGATTTCTTTTTGTATTTTTTAACCCTTTGAGGGGCAAGGCACTTCTATTCGTAAAATGCAGAAATGAGTGATCGAAACCAGAATTTACAAATAAATTTATTTCAAAATATGCAAAAGCTTTTGTTCACATACTTAATAAAAGGAAAATTTTCATTACATTATTCTGGTGTCAATGTTGCAGTTAGGAATTAAAATTCGGCGGTCCAAAAATGAACCACCGCCTTTGAAGTGGTTAAACAGGTGTGTCGAAATATTTTGCCTAAAAATTGGATGTCCTATACAGGGCTCTAACTTTGTTCGATTTTTAAAAAGCAGTTATTTTTTAGAAAGAAATTTTGTGGTAGGTTTCTGCAACAATTTCAAGAAAAACGCTTTTCCCGGTATGTTTCTGCAAAATTTATAAAGAAGATTTTTCTTTAAATAAAGGTATTGTTCAAAAAGCGAACCGAGTGGGAGCCCTGCCTGTATGTTTCTAAGAAATAATATTCCCCTTATTAAAACTCAAAATATCTCTAATTAATTAACGCGCATTATTCTAAACGAAAATAGTGAAAGCCTTGGGGACCGCGTCCCTCGCAGGTTAGACACGTCAAATTCAAATTTGAAATGAAACTCCTATGATGATATATTCCATATACGTCCGAGGATAATACCAGGAAACATGACGAATAATTAAGGAATTCTAGTAGCTAACATTGCGCGACATCATATCAAGAATAAAAAGTAAAAAATAAAATAAAACAAACAAATGCAGAATCGGAAATTAAAAAATTTAATAATTTATTATTTTGAGTTTGTTTCATCATTTTTTAAAACAAAATGTCGCGGCAAAATGCTTAGATTTCAGTAGCAGAGGAGTTTACTAACAGAGGCTTCACTAACGTTTAAATGCCCATTTTTTCAAGTTTTCAAAAACATCTTCCGAATATAAATATTCCTTTATTTAGCCAAAGAATTTCTGTCATTAAATACAGTACAGATTTTTCTATTTGGAAAACCTGGGACCGAAATTCAGAGGACACGGAAACTGTGCATGATAAAAGCAGGATGTCTTACAACCGTTCAGCTCAG
The DNA here is from genome assembly GCA_963932465.1 of Maratus speciosus. Lineage (NCBI taxonomy): Eukaryota > Metazoa > Arthropoda > Arachnida > Araneae > Salticidae > Maratus > Maratus speciosus. The sequence goes on from OZ010787.1 coordinate 435,518,597, forward strand.
TGTTGCCAGTGGGCTACTTTTTTTAAATTCAGATTTCTTGATTAGATTACTTTTTTGAAATGGTAAAAATCGCGTTATTTAATAAAATATTAATTATGGCGATAAGAAGGGGAATTTCACCATTTTAAAAAAGCGCTGCCAATCAAAAAACCTGAATGTAAAAAAAGAAGCCCACTCGCGAAGCTGGTTATGCTAGCAGCAGAAATACCACTATTTTTTGTACAGAACGACGTGTTATTTAATGCAGTGAATTTTACTATTTTTACAAATTATATTATACGACAATTTTAACTCGCAACAACTGGTGGCAAAAGTTTTTTTAGGCATAAAAGTTGGACTTCGTTGGCAACATAAATTCGAAGCAAAGTAAAATATTCCAATATTTTTTTACCCTTTTCCCATGATAAGGAAATTTTCAAAATGATAAACTCAGATCAGACATTTTTTTGTGAGATGTTTAGTTTCAATGCACATCCGGTTTGTTGGAAATATGCTCTTCTTCATCTCTAAAAGCATCCGACTGCATCTGTTAAAAATATTACATGGAAAATATCAGCAAATTTAAATAAAAAGAATTATTATAATTATGATTCCTTTTCATACCGATATACATTTAACCCTAGAAAGGCGATAAAATACTAAGTATACTATTTGAATTTAATCTCCAAATGCCCCTGTGACACCAGAAATTCGAAAAAAAAATTCTTACTTTAAAGTTCGCGGAGAAAACCTATTTATGGTTTTCAAATACATTTTTCTGCAAATCCTGATTTCATTCAATAATTTCAACAGCAGGAATATACATTTATTGATTTTGTGATTTTACATATCAATATATGTAAAATCAATATATGTTGATCAGGTCATCAAGTTTGAAACCATACCGTCCCCCTGAATACTAGAACTGAGCGCTGACATAAAAATGGCCACTGCCTAAAGCGGATTTTTTAAAAGCATTTACGGTCCCCTAAATTTTGACACCAGGATTTTATAAAAGCTTTCTTTTGCTTGTTTAATCCTAAAAAAAATACAGCGGAAAAATCTTTAAAAAATAATTGGTGCGAATAGTCTAGGGACAGTACACCCGCTGAAAAAAAAAAATCCGTCTTTGGCAGTTACAATTTTCGTGTCAGTGCTCAGGCCTAGTATTCAGGGGGCGGTCAGGAAACCTGTGACCAGAAAAAGTCCACATTAATGGGTTACCAGTTTGGCCTCCAAATTTATTCAGAAATTTAGAGTTGATACCATAAATAAAGATATTTTTTAATGCTTTATTTAATAAGAGACATTTAACAATCATATAAATGGAAAAATTCTTCTTTTGAATTTTCCGGTGTGAATTTAAAATTTTGTATTAGATTTGGAGGGCAACTCTGCCAGATTACTAACGGGCAATCTTCCACCAGTAATAAAGAATAGAAATGTTTGTGTTATTCCTGACAGTAATTTTTCGCGAATATGGCGTTTGTATAAGATGAATATTTCTATTAAAATTTACTGGTGGAAGATTGCCCCGTTGGTAATCTGGCCTTTTGTAATCACGTTTCATACTAGGTGACCTAATATATTTGTTACCGCTATTTTTAAAGTATAATCTTCATGGTAGGTTACTATTTCACATGTTAAAGGAATTTGCCCCGAAGATTATCGCTTAAAAATAGTGGCAAAACAGATATGAAGACACTTTGAATGTGACTAAAGTTATCTCTTAAATGTTTCTATGTTTTAAAATTTTTGAAACGTTAAAAAATTTTCAATGTATTAAAATGATTTGATTAATATATTTATATATCAATATATTTTTTCCCACATCAGAAAAATCACATTCATGTTTTATTCCCTTTAAAAATCTTGGGATATTTTCTATACCACTCAATTTCAATTAAATACTAAACCAGAATGTTTCAACAAAATTTTACTTTTATATCTTTATTGAGAAAACGCTCTAAAATCTCCTTTATTTATTTACAAAAACAAAAACAATGAAAATCGTAAATTGTGATGTGAACTCAACGTTATAAACAGGCATTTATTTCTCTCTAAAAGCGTAATTTATATGTACCCTGAAAATTTTCTTTTACGGATTAAAATAAATCAAGAAAGAAATATTTTTTTTCCTTCCAGCATCATTTTATGGAAGTGTAGTAATCAATCACAAAGGCAAACTTTGCAATTAAGATTATAAAACGTGTTTAAAATATCTGATTATTTTTAAGCTTCATAAGTTAGATTTTTTCTTTATGTACAAAGGATAAACCTTCTTCGAAAATACTGAAAATCATGTCGATTAATAATTTTTTTTTTTTAAAGTTTTAAAAACAGCCAAATGAAGTTAATCTACACATGGGTACAGTCTTGCCAGATGGTCTACTTTTTTTAAATTGAGATTCTTGATTGGCACCACTTTTTTGAAATGGTAAAATGCGCTTTTTTTAAAGACATATTTATTAAGGCGAAAACAAAGATAATTTTACCGTTTCAAAAAAATGGTGGCAATCAAGAAATCTGAATAAAAAAAAAGTAGCCCACCGACAACCCTGCATGGGTATCCAAACTGTCGCCCGCAGGCTACTTCTAAATTTGAATACTAAAATTTGCCTCATATAGTGGCTGAATTTCTGTGATTAAATAAATCTGAAATTACTATTCGGTTGGTTTGTTAAATTGGCTTCAATGAAGCAAGACCGACCTTTGAGCACGCTGCCTTCCCTTCAAAAATATGTACATGAAAAATGATATTAATATTAATATAATTCAAGTAGTGATACATTGAGCTGAATATACGCTTTGGAATTTCCATGGAGTATGGCGCCATTATTTCATATTAGAAATTTTTTATTTAATATTTAAACAAAATTATTTATAATCACTACGTTTAACCATCTAATACACATGGTAGCATTTATGCTACAATCAACGTTCCCGATTTAACGATTTTTTATTTACATATTCCGTTTTCAAACCAAAAAATTTAAATAAAAATTTTTGCTTTATTTAATAACATACATTTCATTATTAAATAAACAGATATTTACTATTCAGATTTTCTAGTATGAATTCCGATTTTCTGAATTACTCAATTTCTGGAAAGCATCCTACCATGGACATTAGAGTGTTAATCGTAGAATGTGTTATGTTTTTGTTAGATTAATTAAGGTGAAATATACTTTTTATAAAATATGGCAGAACTGTATATATCCTGTACATATCACTGGATATAAAAATGCACCCTAAAATGAAACAAAACTATATAGTGGACACATATAAAAAAACATGAAAATGTTAACACAGTAATTAACCCTTTCAGGAGCAAAGTACTTATATTCATAAAATACTAAAATGTATGAACGTCACCAGTATTTGCAAACAAATGGCTTTGCAAATAAGTAAAAGCTTTTCTTCACCTTCTTAATAAGAGGAAAATTTTCATTAAAAAATTCTGGTGCCAATACGGCGTTCAGGAATTAAAATTAAGTGGTCCAAAAATGAACCGCTCTCTTCAAGGGGTTAAACTGTGAAATAAATGGAAATTTGCTAAAAATCAAATGGGCTCGAACTTTACCGTATCTGAATCATAGAACTATTAATAAAAAGGAACTGACATAACCTTAAAATAGTGAAGCTTCAACTGTAACCGTCGTCGCAGGAATTGATCACCGCTTTGATAAACTTCCAACGGTAAATTTATATAGAATTCTCTTCCTTATTTAAACGCCTTATTAATGCAAAATATCAGTAAAAAAGAATGGCAGAAACAGATATTCATTATTACTGGTGGAACTTACTTTGGCCTTAGTCAGGCCCTGCGTTTCCTCCATATTGTGACAACCTAGATGACCTCCTGTCAGTGTCAGTGAAAAAGATTATAAAATCTGGGAAAATTGACACCAGTAAAAACAAAAAGAAATTTTTACCATATTTGTGAGAAAATATTCCCATGAATAAGGCGCTTAAATAAGACGAAATTTTCTATTCAAATTTACTGGTGGGAAGTTTGTCCTGGCGGTAATCAGAAACTGTTGATCCAATTAAAAAAATCAGCCGCCATCTTGTGACAACCTTCTCAGTTACTTCACTCGCGACCGGTAGACTCTGAACTATATGTCTCCTAATCTTTATTCATAACTCCATTATCCGAATGGTGTCGCATAGAGAAATAGCTAAATGAAGTACTTTAGAGACCTTTACATTCGAAATTTTTGAGCTAAGGACAGGGATGAGATTTCCGCGTTTTGCACACCAGTATATTGTTAGAGAAAATGTTGTTCTCTTAAATCGCAAAAATGTTCCGATTAAAAGAAATATCATTTTCTCTAACAAAATACTGGTGTGCAGAAACTCGGAAATCTCATCCCTGTAGGAAATGATCTTTCCACACACGGCCGTATGTGATTTTAATGGTGTTGTGCATAATTGTGCGTTTGAACGTTATAAAAAGTTTATGGACCTTATATATTTAAAACTCGCTCATAGCAATTGATTTATAGATATAAATGATCTTTTTCGTATTTTCTTAGATATTTGTTTAAATGACGCTAAAATCATTTATTTAGCTTTCGGAAGCGGTAAATCTTTTCGTTGACTGGGTTGTTGCAGTATTGACAGATACATACTTGCAACCTCACTTTTTTTTAAATAAAAGAAAACGCACTTTAAACAAACAACAAAAAAAAAAATAATTTAAATGTGTCCTGCGATTAAGAATGGAGGTATGAATAAAGAGGGGGGGGACATATAGTGTAGAGTCTAACATTTACGAGTGAAGAAACTCAGGAGGTTGTCACAATATGGCGACTTATTTTTTACATTGATAAACAGTTTCTGATTACCGCCTAATAAAACTTCCACCAGTTAATTTTGAATAGGAGAATTTCGCTTTATTTAGCGACTTATTCATGGAAAATGTATCTCGAAAATGTGGTAAAAATTTCTATTTGTTCTTACTGTTGGAAGTCGTTCCGGGTGTTATAATCTCATTCTCTGGCACTAACAGAAGGTTCTTTAGGCTGTCACGGAATCGCAGAGTCTAACCATTGCTGAAGTAAACTTCCATCATTAAAATATATATATATCTGTTTTGGGCTATAATTATCACTGAAATTCTGCATTAATAAAGCGTTTAAATAAGAAGAAAATTTATATTCAAATTTACTGGTGAATGTTTGCCCCTGCGGTATTAAGTTCCTTCAAAACCGGTTACACTTGAAACTTCACCATTTTGAGGCTATGTCAATTCGTCTTTATTCATAGTTCCATGCTGAGTAGATGGCTGAAAAGTAGCGATATGAGTAAAGAGGTAGAGACAGATAGTGTAATGCCTGAGCAGGTTTATACAAGAGGGCGGATGTTATTTGTTGACATTTGATCAGGGCTTGGTTAACGTCAAGGTAAAGTTCCACCAGTAAAAAAGGGTATAATTTTTGGCTTTATTTATGACAAAAATTCTGCACGAATAAGGCGTTTATCCCCTTAATTCTCGCTCCCGTGATATTCACAGGCTTTGTTTTTTATTCAGCTTATTTGATTCCTACCAGGTTTATAAAATAGTGGAATTAGCTTTATTCTGGTAACATAATACTTGTCATTAAATAAGGTTAATATTTCTTTTTCTAAAAGGTGGTGGCAATAAGCAATCTCAATTTTTAAACCGCAATTTAATGCGACCGTTAAGGGGTTAAATAACAAAAAAATATATTAAATTTTTCTTGTGGAAATTTGCCTTGTCGGTAAAGAAATTCACTGAAATTGAGAGGAGGATTGTTTGAGTTGTCACACTATGGCGGAACCGTAGAGCATGCAATTACATTTTGACAATAAAAAAGACTTTACATAACCTCACAATAAATTTTCGAAATGTATTTAAAATTTCCAGAAATGCAATAACGTAAAAAAAATATATATAAATGTTCATGATAATTATAAGGATCAATACAAATATTGTTTTTCATTTACTTCCAGACACAACTCAGATACTATGTATCTTTAAAAAATATTTCATATTTTTACAATGAACTAACTTTAACCCCCTAACCCCTTGAGGGGCAAGCAATTACGTTTGTGAAATGTTGAATTACCACCAGAATCTTTGAAAAAGTCTATTTCAAAATAAGTAAAAGCAATTTTAGGGCTTTTTTCCACCAAAGTTAGAAAAGTAAAATTTAATAAATTTTTTTCTTGTGTAAATCTTCATTAATCGTAGGTGGTATATAATATATACCGGTGCCCTTCAAGGGGTTAATTCTCACTCCCGTGATATTCACGGACCGTGACTTTAATTCAGAATATAAAGATTTGTTTGATCCCCACCAGTTTTATAGAATAGTGTATTTGGCTTTATTATGGTATCATTTTACCTAACAGTAAATAAGGTGAAAATTTCTTTTTCAAGAAAGTGGTGCCAATCTGCAATTTGAATTTTTAAACCATAATTTAATGCGACCGTTAAGGGGTTAATGGTTCAAAAATTAATTAAAAGCAGATTCTCAACTCTTAATTGTCTGTTGTGCACTATATTTTGTTATATGAAAGAAAATGAACAAACATGGAAATAAAATTTATCATATTGATTAATACCTTATAAAATTATCGCTTCTGTTGTTTAATTTTCAGTGATCCTCTTCCATGTGTTAAATTCCTTAATGACAAGATACTAAAATAGAATTCGTTCTATCATCAATATAAGTATATCACGCTTGATTACTTCTCACACAGGGTTTCAAAGGTTATCGATTTTAACTTGCTCTCCCTTAATTTTCCAACGAAGAATGATTAAAACTTAAAGCACAGTCACATCCTCAACTACCACTTTAGAAAATTAAGTTTCATTCGATCCATTAACTTTAAGAAAAGGGATAACACTTGCTATACTGAAATAAAAAATACTGACCTTAAAATTATAGCACTACAGTTAATTATAACTGTTCGGGGGGTTAAATTTTCTATTAAAACATGAGATGTGACTTTTGATATAATAAACGGTGAACGTACGTTAGTTGGTAATGCTTTTTTTTTTTTTTTTACATTTTCCCCTACAAATGTAAATTTTGGATTTGTTTTCTCTTTTATTAAATATTTCACTTCTTTTGCTTGTAGAAATATTAAAAACATGCTTTTTACAGCTTTTTAAAATAACCTAATATGAATATTTCTCTTCTTAAAATGTAAATACATACTCATAGATCCATTGTATATTTTCCAGCGACATCTCAATGCAATAAGCATAGCTCCCAAATTTTACACTTTTTTCTTACCACTAAAATTTAAATGGAAATTTTGACTTATTTAATTGTGGATTTCGCCACTTAAATAAGGGAAAACGATCTTGTAAATTTTAGTGGTAAGAAAAAATGCATAAATGTTGGTAAGTATGAAAAGTACTTTTAATTAACCCATTAGGGACTAGCGTTACCATATGGTCACAGCATAATTGTCAACACTTTTGCTGTTTGAATACCAATAATTTAACACAGAATTTTTCATTTCCTTTAATGACCGAAATTCTGCTATAAAAGAATATAAATATTTCTTTTCCAAAAAAGTGGTGCGAAATGCAGTTTTTGTATTTTAAAAAGAAAAAATAACTCCGTCTTTAATGGGTTAATGCAGACGATAATTAAGTTGTTAAGAATTTGTGTGAACACCCTTCTGTAAAATAATGATACTGTTTCTATTTAATGTATATACATGCACCGTATACTTATTGTACAAATAAGAATATTGTGTATAAATTTGAGAAAAACTGAACTATGTGAAATATAATGGTAACATAACATAACAAGTTATAGATATAGAAATGCTGAGTTGCCAAATTTTACGCTGTTTTCCTACCACATTTTATGAACATGTCTTATTTGATCGCTGAAAATTTAGTATTGCTCTTTTGATTACGGTGTTGGACTATGTTTTATTCTACTTGTACCACATAATGAAAAATAATCTCTGCCTTTCATTTGTGCTTGGATAGTTATTAGAAGTATCGACTAAAAAGTATATATTTTGTAAATTGTGATATGATTGTATTTAAAATTATTTACCAGTCTTGTACAGTAATCAAAAAGTTAATCCTATCGCTGTGCTATCCGAGATTTCCTCGGGGATGCATTCTTTCGTCTAATTAACACTCCTTGATTATTCCCACCAGTTATTTTTTAATGTAAATTTTGCCTTATTTAATCGGAGCATTTTCCCATTTGAATTATGTAAATTTTTTTGTTTTTAAAAACCGGTGACAAAAGAACAAAAATTCTTAAAAGACGCTCGTCGCGAAACTATTTTGATAAAACAATTACGCAGCGAGAGGGTTAAATAAGGCAAAATTTTCTGTTCCTGAATAGAGGTAAGAAAAAAAGCTACAATTGGGCAATACGGAAATTGCGTCAGTGGTCGCGAATTCGTTAAATTAAAAATTGCTCTGCACATGTAAATCTGTTTCAAATGTAACTTTCAGTCATTTTACTTCATTATTTCAGGAGAGATGGAGTACATCTAGACGATGGTAACTGACACAGCGCGTGGTCGAAAACGTTTTCCTGGAGCCGGTATGACGACACAAAATACAAGAACGGAAGGAAACTTACCAATGTCTGGATACAAAATCAGTTGTATCCAGACGCTGCCATCGAAATAATCACGGCCAGAGGACACGAGTGTGATGTCATAACTAATCGACCGACTTCTTACTAGTATTGGAATTCCCACCGTAAAATTTTGAATTTTATTTTATTTTATTTGTGGAATATCTATCATCTTATAAAACAGTAATAACTATTTAAACTTACCAGTGAGAATTTGGAATCTCCCAATAAAAAAATCGGCCAGATGCGGCAACACTGGCATTCCGTATCTGGCTGAATTTTTATTTAGGGATTCCGAATTCTCGTCAGTAAGTTCAGATAGTTATTATTGTTTTATAAGATGACAGATATTCCACAAATAAAATAAAATTTCTATTCAAAATTTTCTGGTGTGAATTCCAACACTAATCAGAAGTCGGTCGATTAGTAAAGACGTCACAACTCGTGTCCTCTGGCCTTGAGTATTTCGATGGCAGCATCCAGAGTCGTGATGCTGGCCTCACATCTCATGTGCATTGAAGATCTAATTTTCTCGAAGATACCGGTTGTCTCCCGGACTCGCATTTCACATATGGGCATTCACAACGCCACCCGGCGTGAATGCTTCCGTCTGATTGGTTGAACGAATTTCAAGACTATCAGCAAATGTAGAAGAAGTCTTAGGTAACTGTTTGTATTTTGTTTACATTTACGCTATAGCATAAATTAAACGGGATTTTAAAGATTCCAGATCAGCGGTGATTAAATAGTATGACTAATAGATAAAGATAAGAATTAAAATCTTTGTACACATAAAATTTTACATAAATGGATAAAATCCTCATTTTAACTTGATCATAAAATAGAAAAACTACCATCTAAGTTAAAAATAACTACGATTGAATATTGAATATTCGATTATTTTTTAATGCTATTTTCTATATTTTCTAACAGCTAATTAGAAAAAACTAATTATTTTTCGTCATTTATGTAAAATATTATAGAGTTTAATTAATATTTGAATTTTATTATATTTTGAAATATCTCTGAATTTTATTGTTCATGTAAGTGTGTTAAAATGGCGTAGAATAAGTATTTCATAAATAGATAAAATAAATAATATAAAGGTTCTGTTTGGTTAAAATAAAATTATATATTTCCTGCTATTGTGATAAACATACTATTATTCATTCTAAAATGTAAATATATTTTAATAAAATTCACACGTTTTTCGCTATTGATGCATAAAAGTGGCCCTTTGTCTTTAATTGCAATTAAAGAGAGAAGACAGTTTCAAAATTGTACAGTGGAGTGTTTCAACCAGAATTGTAATTCTGCATGGAACTTTGGAGGGTTCAAATAATATATTTTTTATAGAAACAACGTAGTTTTTACATAATTAATTATGTAAATATCGCAACTAATAAAATAAAAGACATGTATTAAACAAATAAATGAGCAGGGAGAGGGGGCTAAAGTAAAGTAAGGTTTCAACCAGATTTGTAATTGTACGTACAGCCTCGGAAGGTTCAAATAATATACTTTTTGTTAAAAAATATAGTTCTGATATAATTAATGACGCAAAGGTAGCAACAAATAAAATAAATGACATACAAAAAAATAAATAAATGAACAGGGGTGTGCTAAAGTAAAGTAAGTGGAGCCAATTTGAATACAAGCTGAAAGAAATGTTGTCTTAACTGATAATGTGATATTATCATGAATAGATAATAAATGTTATATATATATATATGTATATATATATAGCGTAATTTCTGGTGTATAGCCCGCAGATCAAACAATTCAGTTTGGACCCAGAAATTTTATTCAATATTTGAAGACCAATATTTACCGTGATTTAAATAGTTACATTTCATTTTTAAAAAATTCTGGGTCGAAAAACGATTGTTTGTTCCGCGGGCTATACACCGGAAATTACGGTATATATATATATATATATATTACGAAAATGATTTGTTTTCTAGAATAGACAGATAATGAAAATCTATTTTGAATGTATTAAATAATTCTATCTTCATCAAGAATTTATCTTTCTTAAGTTATATTAGTTCAGTACAGTTGTTTTAAAAAGTAATTAAGTAAAAGTTTTAAGGATTTATTTTTAAACCCTTAAGAAAATATTAAGAATGTTACGAGATTTTGTTGTGCATATTATTGCCCAACACGTTGAAACAATTTTTTTATAATAATTACCGTATTATTATTTTTTTACTTATCATTTATATACGCATTTACGGTGTGTAAACGGTTTTTATAGTGTTATTCAGACGCTAGGTCTGTTTTCCAAGGTAGGGATGACGGATACAGGGTGGTCCTAAGGTGATATTATCTCGGTTCCACCTAATTTTACGATGCACGATGGTGAGTTCTGATGTCGGGACGTGTGCAATGATAGTGACAGTTTGTGTCAAGACTTATTTATGACTGAATTTATAGGGTCATAATTCGAGACCTCCCAGGATGGTACGGGGCCCGAGGTCCGCTGTAAACAGTAGGCGAGGTTCTCTACGGCCCGCTGTCTCAGATTCTCAAATGGGAGATGAGCAATGAAAGAGCGAATTTAAATATTTCGTAGAGTTGGGCCGATGAGTATAATGAGTATCCAGGGCCCAGCCTCCTATTATTCAAAGAAAAGAATAAGTTTTTACAACAGAGAAGAAGTACTCTCTCTCAGTATCCCACATGCTGTTTAGTAGTAGTTCAGATAGGAGAGAGTTAGTATCTCTCGCGGATCAGTAGGAATTCAGCTAGCAGAGTTAATAGCAGTATGTATCATCAGTAGCGTATCTCCAAGGAGTTTCTCTTAGTTGTCACGTACTTGGATTAAAGTCGTGTGTTTTCTTTTAAATGATCTGGCTTGGTCTAGAGCCAATGATCATCCACGACGACTCGATTGAGAGTCATTTGAATCCAGACTTGATATAGAGTCAAATGTTCTTCTTAAATAAATGAGTGATTGCGCGGTTGTAAAATGGAAAGAACCATTATGGATTTTTATTTTTCTTGCAACCAGTGTGTCACCTAAGCTGATGTGCCCCGTTCATCACATTGTTGGTATGGTAACAGGTATTTAAATTTTCCTTTTTATTGTTCCCATGTATTTTAAGTGTAGTAGTACGAAATGTACTGTAGAGTATGTCATGCGCAAGTATGGTGATAAATCACAAATAGTCAAAAGGAATAGTAAGATAATAAGGAATTTTATAGGAATTATAATGTGTTTAATTATTTCTCTCGGATGTGAGAGAGTTTTTGTAAGGTTTGATTTCTGAAATGTAAATATGTGTTTTTGTAAATAAATAATGATTAATATTATTACTAGTCATTTTAATTGCATCATGAGTCTTTTCTATTTAACTATACTATTTTATTTACAGGATTTAATAGTGACTTTTTATGGAATTCACTTATCTAAGTTGATCTATACGTTAGTCCTTCTACTAAAGAATCACAACGCATTGGGTGGTTGAAGTTGTCTTCCTGTCTCATTTAAGATAATAAGGGGTTTATTTATTATCTTAGGGCAAGTCAGAATCTGTAACGATTATGTAATTTGTTTATTTAATATTTTAGTTTACTGTACTATGAGAATATATGATAAGGGGTTTAATTTAAGGTAGTTAAATATAAAGTACTATTTAATTTACCCGCGTTATCATCATTAACACTTATATTTGGGGTTGGTCATTAAAGGGTTAAGGGCAGTTTCTTCAAAGAGTCTAGATATCCCCAACATATTTAAAACTGAATTTCTTATAGATGACATATAATTGCATGTAAACAATTAATTTCTGAGTACAAGCTAAACGCATAAAAAGCATAAATTTATACCTTAATTAAAATAAAAGCATGTTATTGATTAAGTTATTACTCAAAGATGTCGAAACTTCTACCAAAAGAAAACAACTAATAAAATAATTGACATTCAATAAGAAATAAGTGAAGCGAATTTGAACAAAATCTAAAAAATATCAAAATAAAGGCAAAACTTGTGGTATGAAAATTTCATGATTGTATAATAAGTAAAGGATGAAGTAACTTTTATAACGAGAAGCCCCCCCCCCCCACCTTTTTTTGGAATAGATGATGATAAACTACTTTTAATTACCGAATAATTCTATCTTCATCAAGACTTTCATTTGCCAAAACCCTATATTAGTGCAATATAATTATGTTTTAAAAAGTAATTTAAACAGAAATGTTTAATTTTAAACCATTAAAAAATGTTTTGTTTAGAATATTTTGAGAAATAAAGTTGCATTGTTTATTGATGACATGCAATTGGCGTGCATTTCTTAAAGATGGCATGTAATACCAGGTAGATAACTCATTTCTGACTACATTTAAAATTTATACCTTAAATGAAAAAGTGTCTTTGCGTAACTACCTTTTAGCGCTTTTTAAGTTCAGATATTCGCGTATTTATAGGCAGTAGAAGTGCTCTACGAAAAACGAAAGTAAACAGCCTATCAGAAAGCAGTATTGACGCCGCACAGTGGGGCAAGAAGCCTTCAAATCTGGCAAAAAATCGAAAAAATGAAATTCTAGTTTGAACTTCCGACATACGTCAATTTAATAGAGCAGATGTCAGTAAACATCTGCCTAGTATTCAAAAGTGTGCAAAGTTATCTTGGTCGTCACTAAAGTAAGAAGTTAAACTGCATTTCGCACGATGATAATAAATGAAAAAAATAATCAATAATTTTGTTTCAAATTCGTTATTTAATTTCGCTGTAATAATTTAAAAATAATATTTTTTGACTATGAAATCTTCAACTTCAGGTATCTAATAAAAATACAATAACTTTTACTTTTTTTTAAATATGATTTATATAGACAAAGTGACACTTAGAATATATAGTAGTCAAATTTTAAAATAAAATTAACAGTGTCTACAAACATTGAAGGTTTTAGTTATGAGTTAAAGCGGGTTAAGTGTCAACTATAATTTTTTCTACTAGGTTTGAGTTTTAGGATGGTAAATATGTCAGAAAATTTTGCTCCTTTTTGCCCCTTTTTTAATTGTATGGTCCTTTTAATAGTTAATCATCCTCAATTTTATGTTAGTGTACATACATAAACATGATTAAAAATTGTTTCTTTTTTAGAGACGAATTTAAATGCATTATATATTACCAGAAGAGAACTTCTGAATATTATGAAACGTTCGAAAGAAAAAAACTTTTGAAAAGCAATATGATTTTTTGGTAAAAGACCTCCAGAATAGGACAAACTGCGAACGTAGTAGTTCTATAGACTTAAAAAAGAAACTAAAATATTTTAAATTTCAATATAAATTCCGATGGGCAAAAGACTGGTCGAGACAAGGATAAAGCAGTCGGTAAAGGAAAAGTTTTTTAGAATTAATAAGGAGTGGCTTAACAAATCGCTTTCATTTCCTCGATTTGAATAACAAACAGAAGCGGCATTGAAAAGCAAACGTGGCTGGCCTTATTCCGTTTGAAAGGGTGTTCTGAGCGATCAAAAAGATTAAGAGCAAAATGATTTTGCGATTCTAGTTCGGCATCTTCTTTAGTGTACGCGACATATATGAGTTTAAGATCTGAAGGACAGATTCAGGCCTCAAACGTTTTAAAAGGTATAACTGCAAGTCCAAAGCGAGCTATCAAATATTAAAATGCTTATACAAAATCTGCAAAATCACAACAGCATTTGTCAGGAGAAGATACTCTGACTGTATTAATAGACGCGAAATTATGTCGCGAACAGTTTAACGTCATTAGAAGTCCCCAGAAAAATTTCCCGCTTACAAAATTGTGCAAGAGGCAAAAAAAAGAGAATGTTATCCTAAAAACATCGCGGTAACAGAAGTTAGTGCTTCAGTTGCATTACAGGCTCTTCTAGATCATACTTCAGAGCGCTTGTTACAAATACTAGAACCTGTTATCGAATCGCTTGGAAATGAATAATTAAAGCAGTTGTACCTTATATCAAAGTGGGGTTTTGATAGGTCTTCGGAACATAGCTCATACAAACAAACTTTCTGTGCTTTGAAGCCAGTGATTCAGCTGTATTTATTAAGTCTCTAGTTCCATTTCGAAGGATATCTGAAAAAAGAGTTATACCAGTTTTTTTGCATTTTTAAGGCGATAGTATGGATGATTTATAAATATTTAACTTGTAAGAAACTATCTTAATTTCTTGTTTTTAACTTATTTTTGTACAGAAAATATTTGAAAAAGTTTTGTAAATTAATTAACCCTTTAGTGCGCAGCTTTGCGTACGTATATGCAAACAACAGTCTTTTGAATTTAATAGATTTTTTTTATTCGTATATACCTAATTCACACCAGAAAATTAAAATAGCTATATGTGCTTTAATTAATAACAGACATTCCGTATTTAAATAAAGGGAAATTAACCATTGAAATTTTCTGGTGTAAAGTCAGATTTTCTGAACTACGTGATTTGTAGAACGTATTCTATCATGGGAATTAAAGGGTTAAAGGTTAGGTTTTATAAAATAAATAATTATATAAAATAAGGTATTTGGAGACATACGTAATAAAATATTTACTAAATTGCAATATTGCAGATTTGCAACAGAAGAAAAGATTGACGTATTATATGAAAAACGTATCTCTAATTTTTTCATTATTTTCCCTGTGTAATAAACCTTTCAGATATATAATTTTTTCGAAACAAAATAAAAAATCGCGCATTTAAGGGTTAATAAATTACTCTATAGCTTATGTAAAAGTTTTAAGTTTTACTACGTAAAATATATAAAAAATGCATGATGTGCTTTTTTTTGTTCAAAGTAAATTTTATTTATTGCCAACTTTGATGGTTCCCTGCCCCACTGTGCGCCGGTCGCGTTGTGATTGTGCATTAGGATGAAGTGAAAGAAAGAAAGTTGGAATTTTGATTTTGAATAGCAGCCAAAAGTTGCCATTTATTACCTCTAATTAGGTGCTAAATTTGATGAATTTTGAAAAACTCCTTCAGGGCTCTACCAGGACCTTTATATTTTCATTGTTTCACACAATGGGTTCTTATCATAAATTGCACATTTACAGGATTTTTTAGTAATCTCGTTTAACATTTTTATATTTAAAATGTTTAGTGTAATTCCTTTTATTATTTTTAAACTTTAAATCTTTATTTTAAAATATTTGATTATCTTAAAATAGTCACTCAGTGGGCTCTTATCATAAATTGTACACTTACAGGGATTTTGGAATTCTCGTTTGACATTTTTTCAATTCCTACTATTAGCTCACACTCTCCCTATATTTATTTATTTATATATTTATATATGTATATATTTATCTTGTTCAAATTTTCAATCGTTAATAAAATACTCATTATTCATCCTATCAAGTTGAAATAAATATTTTTTAACTTGTACTGGATGACAATTGATGTTAATACAGTTTTTAAAATATTAATTAATTAATTAAATTTTAATTAATTAATTTTAGTTTTGCATGGGAAACAAAATGGCGGCCATTGGTTATTGAAGGTCAATGAAAGTATTTTCAATAAGGGGTTACCATAGGGGGGACCCTGTTCTGCCGCCAAATACTGCCACGTCTGTCACCAACTTGGCGACATATCGCCAAATTTGACGATATTTCTAATATTTCGCCAAATTCCCATAGAGTTCCATTGTAAACCTACTTGCTTATAGAAAATCAACAAATTGAGATATTTTAATGCAACAAAAACTAATATTAGTTTAAGGGATTATATTAAATTTTTCTTTGATGACCTAAGTAGGAATTGACTTTAAAAACAAAATTTTTATATTACTTGTTATATTAAAAAATTTAATGTAATTCCCTTTATTATTTTTGAACTTTAAGTCTTTACTTTAAAATATTTGAAACATTTTATTGATTTTTAAAAATTGTTTGTTCTTATTTTAGAGTCATTTTTAAATGAGTGCATGTGGAAGCAAATCGAAGTTTACCATTACCAGAAGTGCAGTAGAATAGCTCCTATTTCGTGCCCCTTCAAAACTAAATAAAGCTGTTTTGCCAACAATGGCAGATGAAAAAATATTATTTTTATACAGGACAATAAAATGATCAAATGATAGACAACAATTTTTCTGAATATCAGAAACTTATTCGATTCCTCAAATCTAAAAGAAATGATGGAAAATTTGAGACAGAGTACATCGAAAAACTACAGTGCTCAGCAAAAGTTTAGACAATGATCGGTTATGCTTCTGTACTGAGAAGTATGTAACGAATTGTAATTCATCTGTCATACATTACTGGGGACTTATCTTTCATACACAAACAATAAATTTTAATTTATGCACTATACATAATATATAATGACAAAAAACAAATTTAAAATTGTGGCAAAGGTATAGACAATCTGTATGTTAACAGAAAAATATCCATAAATTAAAATCGAACTGCACCTACATTCTCTGCTATTAATGCAAAAATGTGACTTTCCATCGAAGGAACTAAATCCTGCTTCACTTGGGAGTTTATTTCGTATCAAACATGTTCAACAGCAGATCGAAGTTCATTTACAGAGAAGCATTGCCAAAAGTTGCAAAAACAGTATGAGATATGATGCCACAAACGTTTTCGATTGGGTTCAGATCAGGGCTACACGCGGGCCAGTCTAGAACAGTAATATTTTGATAGTTAAACCAATTTTTTGATTTGTATGCAACATGAATAGACGCATTATCTTCCTCAAATACACACCTTGGAAGAGATCAAAATATCCCAAATGTCTGTAATTTTTTTTTCCAATGTATGTATGTAGTCTTACGCTGCTTGCAACCATTGAAAAACTCCAGAGATACTTGAGAATTAAAACAAGGTGAGGCCCAAATCATTAACTCTTTCGAGGGCGGAGTCCTTATAAAGGACACATAATTTTAATTCCAAAACTGACAGAAGGGCACCAAGAATATTTAATTAAAATTTTCCTTTTATAATATACGTGAAAATAAGCAAGTTCATATATTCTAATAAATTCGTTTATAAATTCTGTTTTCAGTCCATTATTTCATCAGTTTTATAAACGGAATTACTCCGCGACTGAAAGGGGTCAGTTTGTTGTGAGATTTCAAGTCTGGTTGTTTTATCATTTGCATGTAAACTAAGGTACAGCTTTCTTTAATTCATCTACGAAAGTATCCGTTGACACAGAAAGCTTTGATTCACTTTTAACCCTAGAACTACCGGAAATTTTACTCAAGTTTTATAAAAACATTCTACACCAGAATTTTTACTTAAAACTATTTAATTTGTTTATTTAACTTATTATTGTCTGATTTATACATTTAGTTTGTTTTGAAGAAATTTCTGGTTTGAATAAATATTTTGAATGTACATGTCGGGTCCATTGGACCCTTCTGGTAGACAGAGGGTTAATGCGATTAGCAGTCATCATTTTTCTAGAGGCCAGTTTATGGATCCTTCTATAATCACGTTTCCTGTCCACACGAGGCCTTCCAGATCTATGTTTTTCTTTGAAAGAGTCACCCTTAACCCTAGAACTACCGGGAATTTTACTCAAGATTTATAAAATATATTCTATACAAGAATTTTTATTGAAAACTACTTAGCTTCCTTATTTAACTTATTATTAATTGGTTTATATATTTAGTTTATTTTAAAGAAATTTCTGGTTTGAATAAATATGTTGAATGTACTTGTCGGGTCCATTGGACCAGTCTGGTAGGCGGAGGGTTAAACAGTACTTAACCCTTAATTGCATAGTGATGTAAATTACCATCACCTTTTTATTTAATTTTTAATACATAAATTAAGTTCTTACAATCACTATATTTATGTAGAAATATTAAAACTCTAAAAATTACAAAAATATGCTAATAAATAAAGTGAAAAATCTATCTTAAGATTTCTGGTGTCTATTCCTTAATATAAAAATAAAAAACACAATTCTAAAAGGATAATTCATGCAATTAAGGGTTAATAGACAGACTTCTTTGGACGATTCAAAGTAGCTGAAATTTCTGCAACAGTCTTCCTTTTCGATTTTAGCTTCCATGCTTTAATTACTTCATCTGCTTGAAAATTTCTAGTTCGCGGCATCTTCACTAACCAATACTATCGCGAGGTGCACTTAAAAACTTCATGCATGTGAAGTCGTAAGTTTGAAATTTACGTTTTCCCATGAACAGTTGCCAAAAAATCACAAAAGTGTCTAAAGTTTTGCAATATGCAAATTTCACTTTTTTCAGTTAAATTAAATAATATCCTACTTTAAAACCATTATTTCTGTCCTAAAACGTTTGAAATATATTTAAAAATAAGTACAGCCATTTGTATAACCCAAGTGTTCGTATTTTTTATTTAAAGGTTAAAAATCACCAGTGTCTAAACTTTTGCTTAGGACTGCATATATGAAGAACACGTATTTCTGATTGAAGAGTCAAATTCACTGTATCTGAGACACATTGCATTATCTTATCAATCAGGAAAGAATATTGTTGAAAGCATTTTAAAATTTTGCACTGACAACAACTTAAACCTTGATAAACTTTTGGCTATAGGTTGTGACAGAACAACTGTAAACACTATGAGAAAGTAGGATGCTATTAGATTTTTTAAAACAAAGATTAGTCGCCCACTGCAGTGGTTAATATGCCAGCATCATGCAAACGAGTTGCCATTGCCTCATTAATTTTCTGAACTTTATGAGCAAACTACAGGCCCGTTCGTTGGAAAATCGTTGCATCAATGTGAATAATAGACAGTTGTGGAATAAAAAAAAATCTGCTCTTGTCTTCCAGAAAGGAACTGTGGAAAGTTAAATACAGGCCAAAGTTGTTTTTTACACATGTGCCAAACATTTGCATCTGGGCAATGCTCTTTAAATCTGGTAAATTGCAATCCATGTAATGTGTTTCACTCTAAATGGTTGACAGCTGCCAATCGACTACTTAGATTGAACATTGGAAGCCACAATCCTTCCCAAAATCTGTAGATTATGGCTGAATTTGTAATGAAAGTATATTCATCGATAATGTTTCATATTAAGAAAGATTCTTCCTGCAAAAATGAGCTGAAAATGTTTTTTTTAAATAAGCAAGTTGTCTCGTTATTTCAGAGAACATTTAAAGAAGTTTGTTAATCTCATTTTTCAACTAAACGAATACATCTATCACTGAGAAAGAAAATTAATTGGGATGATAACTAATGAAAGAAACCATGCTCGAGAACTTGGATTCCGAAGAATGTTGACGGCAAGGGAAATGAAGTGTTCAACAATAAGACAGTTTCATATTCCAATATTTAACTTCACTGCTATAGACTATATTAATATTATTGACTGGCAAGAAAGTAAAATCACATCATCCCGCATTCTTAATAAAGTATAAAGAGAGGAGCTGAAAATTATCGTAAAAGATCAGAAGTCCCATCTTTTCAATTCCATAAGTTTCCGTATTTTATTCAATATATCGTATATATAGAATGCGTGAAATTAGCTACTAAAGCATCATTAGCGGCTGTAGTAGTAGACGCAAGGGATGGATATATGCAAGCAAAAATCAAATCACAAAAAGTAATGTATAGTTTTGATACCAAAGGCCAATATAAATTTGAGTGAGAGGATAGATCATTTTACATTATATCGTATATATTATTTTTATTATATTACTATATGTTCAGAAAAATGTCTTTCCTATACATTTAGAGAACTAACTTTTATGTATATTCGAAAAATAAAAGTAAACTGTATGTCTAATTATTGTGCTTTTTCTTTATCTTCTTTGCGACAATGCAATTCAAATTTTAAGGTGTTAAAACACGACAAAATTTATACTGCTCACAAGTAATACTTTAATCAGTCAGTTTCATGGATTATTTTACCATAGATGCCAACATCTCTTAATTATTCCGGAGTCTGATCCAAGACGAACATGTTTTCAACCGGAACTTTTATTTAACCAAAAATTTCAAAATGAAACAAAAAATACACCTCATAGAAAGACGGCACATTTTCTTATATTTTTTTTTCCGGTTTGAACATGCAAATTTTGGACCGGACTCCGGAATAATTAAGAGATGTTGGCATCTATGATTTTACTGAAGTCAACAATTTAGAAAAACAAAAGATTGTTTTTAGTAATTTATACTATTTACAAGGGAACCACTTTTGGTGTTGCTCGCACCTAGCAACAAGACCTGATGCATTTTGTAGCCCTATACATAAAAGTAAGAGAACCGATAAAATTTCTCTGTTAAAATCCTATCTTATATACATTTTTATACATTTTTTTAATTACATTTTTATTTGTTTACTTCATGCCAAAAGAAACAAATATTGGGTTTTTCTTTTTTTTTTCTATGCAGACAATAAATATATAAATACTAAATATATAAATACTAAATATAATTCTATAAAGGCTGTTCAGACAGTAAAAAAATCATACACACTCATACAGATTTAAAAATCTGATAAAACAAAACTCAGTGCGGTGGGAAAACGCTATAATAAAGAAAAAACATGCCTATATTTTTTTTCCAAGATTGAATTCTTATTTGCATGATATGTTGTTTACAACTATATAATACCATAATTATCTGTGCAAAACATGAAATTAAAAGAATCAGTTATACATAGCTCCCAACATTTACGATTTTTTCTTACCACTAAAATAAAATAAAAAAAAATCGTTTTGCCATATTTAATTGACAAAATGTGTAATTAAATAAATAAAAATAATATTTTAAGTTTTAGTGAAAAAAAGCGTAAAAGGTGGCTTCTACGGTTACACAATTTTTCTAATTATATTTAAGGAAATGACATTCTGTTTGAAAATCAGATAAATATAGTCGTGGATTGTTTGCAATTTATGTTATTTATAATCTAAATAGAATTAAAATATCATAGTTGTCAAGTTTTCGGACTTTTATCAATAATTTCCTATAAAAATTCTCCAAGTATTTAATCGCAGACATCTGCATTCTTCAAAAATTTATATTACTCTACGAAAAAATTGGTTGTGGAAAAGCAGAAACTTTGGAAACAATTCTATACATCTAGTACCGTTTTTAATGGTTTAATGCTAGGTTTAATGGTTTAAGTACCTTGAGCACCACAATTTTTTAATAGTTATGTTTTCCTTGTTTAATATCAAATTTCTGTGATAAAATCAGACGAAGAATAATCTTAAAAACTACTGGCATTGTAATGCCCGTAATACTTCAAACCAGTATTCGGGAAAAACAGAATAATGTGAAAGTGTTGTATCTCTGTGGTACATAATGGATTAATGTATTTAAGTAAAATATCTGGTTAAAAATGTTTTGTATTTGAGAATGGTACAAATGGTGTAAAATCGCCGTATAAGCAGCAGGTAAACAAATCGTGTGTTATATAAAATATTTTACTTAACTCCTTAACACTAGAACCGCCGTCGGCTTTTTTAATCATGTTTTATAAAAAGTGATTCAAACCAGAATTTTTAATTAAAACTATTTATCGTATTCAGTAGCTTATTTTTTGCTGCATACATTCAACATAGCTTATGACGAAATTTCTGGTTCGAATCGTAAATTATCAATTTGGCAGGCGTCAAAATGACCCCTAATGGCGCTTATAGTGATAAGCGTCGTGTCCGATAAGTGCCAGCTACTTTTTAAAAAATTCAGATTGATCGCCACCACTTTTTTGAAGTAGAAATATTCACCTTATTTAATGTCAGATAAATAGATGCCAGAAAGAAGCAAATGAAACTATTTTAAAAACTTGGCGGGATTCCAACAATTAGACTACACCGCCCGTGACAGTTACGGGTGCGAGAAATAAGGCGTTAAAAAAGAAGTCAAATAAGTAAAAAAAAAAAAAAAAAAAAAAAAAAAACAAGTGGGAAAGTGTGATCACAGATCGCACAGAGGGTTTCGTTTAATATTCCTTTCAAAACATTTTATATTTTTGAAAAGTCTATTAGTTCCACATTTCGCAACCAGGGGACGCACTCTAATCTACACGAACCACTATCCGAACGAAACTCCGTTTTACAACTTATCCATAGATATATTAGTCGAGAGGGTCAGGCCCGTAGCACCCGAGATAGGTAGCCGCCCCCTGGCGGTAAAAAGTGGAACTAAAATATGTAATGTTATGTGCATAATATAAAAGAGTGGTCAAAGGTGTGTCGGCAAAAGTTAGAAAAGTACCCACCGGGTGCAACGGGGGAAGGTTAGAAAAATTGCTTAAAATACACAAGTTAGAGCCCGGAGGGGAAAATAATATAAGACTTTCTGAAAATTTTAGGATTTATCGTGTGATCGCAAGTGTTGTGCTATAAGTATGCAACATTTCAAGTCTCCAACTTAATAAGGGCTGAGTTTGAAAAATTGTTTAAAATACACAAATTAGAGCCCAGAGGGGACAATAATATAAGACTTTTTGAAAATTTTATGCTTTTTTGGGGTAATCACAAGTGTTCTGCTATAAGTATGCAAAATTTCATGTTTTGAAATTAAATAGGTGTTCAGTTAGAAAAAAAAAAAGCTTAAAATACACAAGTTAGAGCCCAAAAGGGTAAATATAAGACATCTTCAAAATTTTATGATTTGTCGTTTGTTGTGTTCAGCTATAAGTATGCAAATTTTCAAGTCTTCAACTTAATTACGTGCTCAGTTAGAACAAAAAGATTAAAATATACAAGTTAGAGCCAAGAGGGTTAAATATAAGACTTTTTCAAAATTTTATGATTTATTGTTTGGTATGAGGTGTTCAGCTATACGTATGCAAAATTTCAAGTCTTGAACTTAATTATGGGCTCAGTTAGAACAAAAAAATTAAACAAATAAAATACGCAAGTTAGAGCTCGGAGGGTTAAATATAAGACTTTTTGAAAATTTTAAGATTTGTACTTTGATGTGAGGTATTCAGCTATAAGCATGCAAAATTTCAAGTATCCAACATATATAGTTTCTGAGAACGGGCTCTGTGACAGGCAGACAGACAGAGGAGTGAGACGAATAGGATTTCATCAGATGAACGAAACACTAAAAAGAGTTAATTCAATTTTATTAATACAATTTCTGGTTGTTTACAACCAGTATCTGTTCATCTGCTTTGCATACGTCAATTTTACGGTATTTCGTTTTAAACACTTAGTTAATTTTTTAATCCTGAAACTAAATTAAATACAAGATTAAGTATTTTCCGTGTTCTCATACATATTAATTAGATAAAATGTATTTACCTATCTGATTAAGTTTGAAAGGCAGATAATTTTCTGCTTGTATTTTTCTTAACCGCTTGAAAAGCGGTATTTCGTTTTTGATCAAGCTTTCGTTTTGACAAGCAGATAATTTTCTGCTTGTATTTTTCTTAACCGCTTGAAAAGCGGTATTTCGTTTTTGAAAACTTTATTTTAATCCTTAAATGCCAGATTGGTAACAGAATTTTGGAATGAAACATTTTCTTTTACTATACACCTGCAGAAAAGCTTTTAGGGGAGGTAGGGGAGGTAAGATACAGTTTTTTTTTACCAATTTTTTGCAACCCTTAGAAAGCTATTTTTAAACAAATATTTCATGTTTTCTTATAAAGTAACAATTTATTCATTTATTAAAAATATTCTGAATTTAAAAAATAGTCACTCAAAAAATATATCCCATTTATTTTGAATGGTTACTGCTGTATCAAATCTCCCCAATACTGGGGAGGATTGATACACTAGCAAGGGAGGTTTGATACATTATTATGTAAATTGAAAAAAAAATGCAGACAATTCAATTTATGCGTCATACAATTTTTTATAATAAATCTTTAAATACTTATGTAAAATTTTAAACGAAATGACATTGACATATTTTTGTTTCAGAAATGTTTTTTACAAAAATATTTAAACTATTGCTATTATTTAAACAATCCTATTAACACACTTTTTAGAAAATAAATAATGAAAAAAACCCCTAGAGATCTAGCTGCAATTAAAAATGAAGTGAACATTGCTGATTTGCAAACAATTTAACATAAATTTAGCACATTTAAGACTCCTTTAATCCTTTCAGGGGTAAAGCATTTTCAATGCTAAAGTGTTGAATAAATGAATGGCACCGGAATTTACCAATAAATTTAATTAGAAATAAGAAAAGGGATATATTTCACTTTTTTACTAATAGGAAAATATTTTACCAAAATGCTGGTTCCAATGTGGCGTTTGGGAATTAAAATTAAGTGGTTTCATAAACATACCACCACCCCTGAAATGGGTAAAAGAAAAACTATCATTTTGATAAGTAAAATGGGGTAGATTTAACGTTTTTTTTCAGTTTGTCATTCGTAAATTATAGAAACATTTTCCCTTTCAGGCCATTTAAACTCTTTCCCTTCTACATGACGAGCAAAGCGAACTAACCATCTATCATCCCACTGCTTTTCTACGTAACCTACATAATGCCTATAAATAGTCTCTTTGTTCTTCCTTAACAATTTCAGTAGCTCTTGCTGTAAAACAATAATGAATATTACAGTCCTATATTAGTTTGCAAACTTAAAAAAAAAACTATTAAATTTCAAATATACAAGTGTATCATTTCTCCCCAGTACTAATGTATCATTTCTCCCTATTATGCCTTATTGGATTTTCAATAACTTTGTACAAATGCAGTTGCAAAATTGTAATCTACTTTATAGTGAAACTAATCCTAACAATGTGCTTTATAAATAAAAAAAATTACAAAATATTATCTTCACAATGATAAGAGTTATGAAAGAAAATCAGTCAAAGAAAAAATTTACATTGACATTCCAAAAACCTTCAAAATTAAAAGAAAAGAAAAGTTGTCAGTTCTTTACTGATTAGTCCAGCTAATGATGGCTTCGGCAAATAAAAGAAGTCTTCACATGTGTTAGAATGGCTGTTAATGCCATTTCTTGAGAAAAATTGTCAATGTATCAACCCTCCCTATGTATCAAACCTCCCCTACCCCCCCTACTTATTTTCTGATAAACTACCTTGTGAATTCTGATGTAACTTCATTTCAGAATTTTATGAATAGAAGTACAGTTGTGAAAAAAAAAGTAAACACTCCCTACTAACTCCTCAACAAATTACCGTAGAAGAAAGTTACTGGTACCGAACGATTGGAAATAAAGTCTACTTTTAAATGATGTACTAGCGGGCATGACCGAGCTAAGCTCGGTCAAAATTAGCCTTGTGTTTAATTCGACATTTCATTCAATTGTATAAATTTTGCTGTTTAGATAAAATTGGCATGTTCCTAAGCCATAGGGACCCACTAATAGAAATTTTTCGAACACACGACCTAACCAAGGCTCTTCTCGAACCCGAAAACGATAGAATACAAAATTTAGTCAAAATCGCTAAAGTAATTTTATAGATAAAATTAGCTTGACCCACGGTAACCCAAAAAGGACCTACTAATCTAAATTTATCGAACATCTGACCTTTCCCAATAGTCTTCTAGTGCTAGGAAACGGTGTAATAAGAAATTTTGTCGAAATCGTTTGGACCATTTTTTAGATAAAATTAGCTAAACCTTGACCAATAGTGACCCAAAATACTGGTTAATCGAATTTTCTTGAGTATGCAACCTAGACCAATGGTCTTCTGGAACCCGAAAACGATAGAAAACAAAATTTAAAATCAAAATCGTTAAAGCAGTTTACTAGATAAAATTAACTTTACCCACAGTGACACAAAAAGACCCATTAATCAAATTTTCTCAAGCATGTGACCTAACCCAATGATCTTCTAGTGTCCGGAAACAGTATAATACAAAATTTTGTCAAAATCGTTTGAGCCTTTTTTAAAAATCCAATTAGCTTGACCCACAGTGACCCAAAAATGACCCACTAATCGAATTTTCCCAAACATGTGACTTAGCCCAATGGTCTTCTCATACCCAAAAACTGTATAATTCAAAATTTTGACAAAATCGTTTGAGTCGTTTTTTAGTTACAAATAGCCTGACCCACAGTGACCCAAAAATGACCCACTAATCGATTTTTCTCGAACACGTGACTTAGCCCAATGGTCATCTCATGCCCGGAAACGGTATATTACAGAATTTTGTCAAAATGTTGTGGGCCTTTTTTAGATTCCATTAGCGTGACCAGGACCCATTGTGACCCAAAATGACCCGATAATAAAATTTTCTTGAACATGCGACCAAGCCCAATGGTATTCTCGCGCCCGAAAACGATAAAATGCAAAATTTCGTCAAAATCGTTAGAGCCGTTTTCTAGATAAACTTTGCTTGACCCACAGTGACCCAAAAAATGACCCACTAATCGAGTTTTCTCTAATATGTGACTTAGCCCATTGGTCTTCTCGTAATCCAAAACGACAAAATACAAAATTTAGTAAAAATCGTTAGAGCCATTTTTTAGATAAAAATGGCTTGACCCATAGGGACCCAAAATGACCCACTAATCGAAATTTCTCAATCATATGACCTAGTCCAATAGATTTCTTCTACCAAACAACGGTTGGATATAAAATTTAGTCAAAATCGATTGAGCCGTTTACTAGATATAATTAGCTTGACCTTGACCTATTTGACCCAAAATGACCGACTAATCGATTTTTCTCGTACATGTGACTTAGTCCAATGGTCATATCATGCCCGGAATCGGTATATTACAAAATTTTAACGAAAGGTTTTGGGCCTTTTTTGGATTCAATTAACTTGACCCTGACCCATTGTGACCCGAAATGACCCACTAAGCGAATTTTCTTGGACATGCGATCAAGCCCAATGGTATTCTCGTGCCCGAAAACGATAGAATACAAAATTTCGTCAAAATCGTTAGAGCCGTTTTCTAGATAAATTTGACCCACAGTGACCCAAAAATGACCCACTAATCGAATTTTCTCTAATATGTGACCTATCCCATTGGTCTTCTCGTAATGGAAAACGACAAAATACAAAATTTAGTCAAAATCGTTAGAGCCGTTTTTTAGATAAAATTAACTTGACCCGTAGTGACCCAAAAATGACCCACTAATCAACATTTCTTGAACAAATGACCTAGCCCAATAGTTTTCTCGTGCCGAAAAACGGTTGGATATAAAATTTTGTCGAAATCGAATGAGCCCTTTTTGAGATATAATTACCTTTACCTTGACCCATTGTGACCCAAAATGACCCATTAACCGAATTTTCTAGATTACGTGATTTAGCCCAATGGTATTCTCGTGCCCGAAACTGGTAAAATACAAAATTTCGTCAAAATCGTTTGAGCCGTTTTTACGATAAACTTTACTTGACCCACAGTGACCCAAAATGACCCACTAATCGAATTTTCTCTAATATGTGACCTATCCCATTGGTCTTCTCGTAATGGAAAATGACAAAATACAAAATTTAGTCAAAATCGTTAGAGCCGTTTCTTAGATAAAGTTAACTTGACCCGTAGTGACCCAAAAATGACCCACTAATCAACATTTCTCGAACAAATGACCTAGCCCAATAGTTTTCTCATGCCGAAAAACGGTTGGATATAAAATTTTGTCAAAATCGATTGAGCCGTTTTTGAGATATAATTACCTTTACCTTGACCCATTATGACCCAAAATGACCCACTAATCGAATTTTCTAGATTACGTGATCTAGCCCAATGGTATTCTCGTGCCTGAAACTGGTAAAATACAAAATTTCGTCAAAATCGTTTGAGCCGTTTTCACGATAAACTTTGCTTGACCCGCAGTGACCCAAAAATGACTCACTAATCGAATTTTCTCTAAGATGTGACTCAGCCTATTAGTCTTCTCGTAATCCAAAACGACAGAATACAAAATTTAGACAAAATCGATATTGCCGTTTTTCAGATAAAATTGGCTTGACCCATAGTGCCCCCAAAATGACCCACTAATCGAAAATTCTCGAACATGTGACCTATTCCAATAGTTTTCTCGTGCCGAAAAACGGTTGGATATAAAATTTAGTGAAAATCGATTGAGCCGTTTTTTAGATATAATTAGCTTGACCTGGACCCATTATGACCCAAAATGACCCACTAATCAAATTTTCTTGAACACGTGAATGGTCTTATCATGCCCGAAAATGGTAAATTACAAAATTTCGTAAAAATCGTTAGAGCCGTTCCTAAGATAAAATTTACATACCCACACACACATACATACACACACAATTTTTGCTCGCATTATAGTATAAGATATAAAATTTGCTTATGGGGACATCTACATATTAAAACGAACCATAATTTTGTTTTTTTTCAATATCATTACACAATTCTGACAGCATAAATGAAATCTACACTATTTAATTAGCCTAAAAACAAATTTTTATGCAATTCGTACCATAAGTTTCCGAGAAATTAATTATTTTAAAACGAGCGTACTTTAAGGGATGCATCCAAATTGAAGTTCGGTACTCGATTGTTAACCGAGAGAGCCCCCTTCTTGATCAAGCCACCTTAAGTGTCACTCAAGCAGTCGATGAAGTCTGCTAGATTAGAGGACGATGTTAGAAATTTCAATATATCTAGTTACTTCTATCGTAGACGGCCACTTAAACCATCATTTTGCCGTTTTTTTTAAGTATAATTTGAAAACTACTTGGAAGAAAAATGTGAAATTTTGGATTTCCATAAAGCAGGACTTAATAAATCTAAATAAATCAAAAACATTATAGGTTACAATTCATAATTTTTTTGAATATTAATTTCATAATTCCTTATTCATATCATAAAATTATAAAAATTGCAAATTCAACGTATTTATGTTTGGGTATATTAGTATTATTGCTACACACAAAATTAGCACATTAAGAGCATAATTTCAGGAGATATAAATAAAAATATGAAAATTTAATTTAACATTAGAATAACTAAATGTTGAATGTTTATAATTCAAAAACTTATCATTCAAATGTCTTGATATTTGGTGTTTAGGTATAGTTTGAACCAAAGATTTGAAATATCTCGTTAAAATTGGGTATTGCCATTGATAAAAATTAAATTTGGATTCATTTTAATATGTAGATTGCCCCCTAAGCAAATTTTATATACATCATTTAAAAGTAGACTCTATTTCCAATCGTTCGGTACCAGTAATTTCGTCTACGATAATTTGTTGAGGAGTTAGTAGGGGGTGTTTACTTTTTTTTCCACGACTGTACATTTACCCCAATACTGCATACATATCAAGTATATAATCTTAATGCTCGAATCGGCCGTAAATTGACACAGCTGTGCCATCTTGTGGACGGGATTGAGAATGCAAAAACATGGGCTTTTAGTGTGACGTCATATATGACAGAACCGAGGTACAGCGTCTAGAATACCTAGTGTGGAAATATGCTATCCAAACAACGCTAAAAATGTGTATCCCTTTAATTTGCGACGACACTGCTAAAATCCGAAGTGTAATACCTTGCAGTTGTAGAAAATATCCTGCAGATGTCGCTGCGATCTTTATATTTCAGCAGCATCGTTCCACATTTAAGGGATCCAATATTTTAGCAGTTTTTGAAGTATTACAAGAACAGCCAATTTCCACACTGTATATTCTAGGCGCTATAACCAAGGTTAACGAAAAGACAGGTTACCGCGGTACATTCTACGTATCTTTTATTACAGACCCCTGGAGTCACGTGGTGCTCGAATGCACCAACGAAGGTGCGCGAAAAGAGCAACACGTCACTCTAGCGGCCCGTAAAAAAAGACACGTGGGATGCACCACGGTGGCCTGTCATTTTCGTTAACCTCGTAACAGAATATCTATAATCGGCGAATATTTTTTAAATCTTTACTCACTCACGGAAGATGAATCTTGTTTACCAGATTTATTGTAAAATATTTTTTTCAGTTTTTTTTTATACAATTCTGTATATTATGTATAAAAAATTGTCACAATATCAATTTAGTTTCTTGAAAAAACGAAATAATGCTGGGAAACATTATTCCATTTTGTCACGCATCTAAAATGACATTGAGACTATTTTTTAAATACGCATATTTTTATCAGAACAAACTATTACAAAAATATTTTGCAATAAATCTGGTAAACAAGATTCATCTTCCGTGAGTAAGTAAAGATTTCAAATTCGTGATTAGACTTTTAACAGTCATTTTTAAAATTGTATTGTCTGTTTAAAATAATAAAAATAATAAATCTAATCTCTCCATTTCAGAAAATTATTGAAGTTTTATCTAAAATCTGCAAAAAATGTAAACAAATAAATGAACAATACTTGGTCCTTTAATAGTATAACTTTTAATGCATGCAGTTGAAGTTAAATTCGATCCGAATATAAAATGAGTTTTAAATGAAATGTATGAAATATTTATCCCTCTAAGAGTTTAAGTCGTAATATTCCGTTCACTAAGCTCCAGGTTTTACAGCAATACAAGCAATATTTAAGATAATATAATTCTATAGATTTAATGAATTTTAAATACATTGAAGAATGATTAATACTCTCAAGGATTACATTCATATTTGTAATTAAGTTTTTTTTATAATGTTGACAATCATATTTTCTTAGCATTTAAAACAAAATGCGAAGAAAACAACATTATAATTTTACCCTTTTGTAAGACGATCAGAGGGATTATATTTTAAGTAACATGCGTGCAATGTGATCAAGAGAATATTAGAAAATTTATCGTCTGCGCTCGATAAATGAAAAAAGAACTTAAAATTTATTAATATATTTATAATTAAGTTCTATACATATTTTAAACATTCATAAACGTTAAATACTCATCGATAATACATATCATACATTTTAGCACATCAGAACTTCAGTAAAAAAAATGACTGCAAAATTCTATCTTTACATAAGTTAACTAACTTTAATGTGTTATTGTTCATTACATAAAATAATCGAGTGAATTTAAATCAGCGAAATTTGAAAGTATGTATTAAATAAAATTTTATCTTATTCATAAAAAAATATAAACACGTTACTAACTTCTTTTACTCTTTGGAAAACGAAAGAGGTGAATTCTATCAGAAACAGATTTCTTAAAATTTCGGAAACTACAACTATTAGATTGCCAAATTTCTGTCATTTTTACAAATAATGTTACTCCTCAAAATAGCTGTTTTATTTAAATAATTAACTATTATAAGTATATTAAATAATCAAGATTAAAAATTAATTGAAAATACAGCATTTAAATGCTACATACAACATTCAACATATAAATATTAAAAGCAAATAAAAACACGACGTTTGTGCTTGCGCAGTTGTTTCATAGATATAACAATGAATAGATTACGCGCAAACAAAAAAGCAAATATCAGTAGTGGAAAATTGGCGCAGAGGTGGAGTCTATCGACACCACTAAATTTTAGTAGTATTTTGCGACTTATCTAATGACATAATTTCCGAGTTTTTACTAAGGTGAATAATACAATAAAAAAATAGCGGTGTCAATAGGCTCCTCCTCTGCGCCAATTTTCCACCATAGCAAATGTGCATCTTTCTGCAGTTTAACCCCGTCCGCTACGTGGCCTGTGACCTTGATTGATGTGACCTCGCTTTTAGCCTTGAGGCTAAAAGTCACATTTAAGATAGAACGCTTACTATGTATCCTGATTTACATGATTTAGATTTACCCTGGAAGGGTTAAATAGCTGCCATCGAAATACTGAAGACCAGACGACACGAGAGTAACGTCATCACTAATCAACCGACTTCCCACTAGTGATGGAATTCACAGCGGGAAATTTTCAATAACAATTTTCTTTTTATATTATTTGTGGAATATCTATCATCTTACAAAACAATAATAATTATTTAAACTTACTGGTGAGAATTTGGAATCCCCCAAGAAAAAGTCAGCCGCATGCGGCAACACTGTACCATTCCGCTTCTGGCTGAATTTTTATTTAGAGATTCCGAATTCTCACCAGTGAATTTAAATAGTTATTATTGTTTTATGATATATATTCCACAAATAAAATAATAGAAAATTGCATTTCAAAATTTTTCGTTGTGAATTCCAACCAGGGTTGCCAGATTGGGGACTTTTTCAATTCTGATTATTTAACTATCACCACTTTTTTTAAATAGTATAATTCGCCTTATTTTTCAGAATTTTTAATCTATTTTTAAGTATGCTGAATATTTTTATTTAAAAAGCGGTGACAATCATCAATCTGTGGACAAAAAAGTCCCCAATCTGGCAACTCTGATCCCAACACTGGTGAGAATTCGGTTGATTAGTGATGACGACACACTCATGTCTTCTGTCTTTGAGTGTTTCGATGGCAGCGCCCTGAAAGGGTTAAGGGGTTAAACTTTCAAGAGCAGTGGAATGTTTATGATCCACTTAATTTTGATTCCCAAATGCCACACTGACACGAGAATTTTGGTAAAGAAAAATTCCCTTAGCAATGTGTCAGAAATATAGATTTTTCCTTTTTCCAAATAATATTTTTCGTAAATTCCGATGTAATTCATTCATTTCAACATTTTAGTAATAGAAATGCTTGGCCTCTGAAAGGGTTAAATGAGTAAAATAAATACACTTTTAACTTCCAGCTCTGCCAAATATATAAATAATTTTCATTTGTTTGTGTATATCTAGTTGCAGGTTAGGCAAAATTTCAATTGATAAGATTTTTTTTTCTTTTTTTTGACAATCGAAATTATTTTAAACATGGGGTAAATTTATCTAACTTTATATATTTTGAAAAACATTGAAATGGAGTATTAAAAATAATAGAATATGAATCAGTTCAGAAATACCAAAAACTGCGAAAAAGAAAATCTGTGCATTTGATTGAATTTAAAATGATGCCATGGATGCCAGTAATTTAATCTTTTAACAACAGTATTTTTTTAAACCCATAGATTAGTCTAATTTAATGTATGTTTTGTCACTACTATAGTCGCTGGATCTAAGTTTAGACTTTTAACTATCTAAGTGCAAGAAGTGTTACGCACCGATTTTGACGAGACTGGTATCGTTGGAAAGATCTCGTCGTAGGTGTAAAAAACTCAATAGAACTACCCGTCTGAAATGAGCCGTTTTAGAGGTACCGAAAAATTATGTCACACAATTTATTTATTAATTAATTTATTTATTGCAATGTATTAATGCTATTATATTTGTCATATCGTTAAATTTATAATTTGTGCTGTAAAGTGGCATCTTGTTAACTTAGTCATGTTACTTATGTTTGGAAATGAAGTATGCAAGCAAAAAAAGTGGAAAAAATGAACAGAAGTTAACGCCTGCAACAGTGTTGCCAGTGGGCTACTTTTCTTTTATTGAGATTTCTTGATTGCCACCACTTTTTTGAAACAGTAAAATTATCTTTGTTTTCGAACCTAATTAATATGTCATTAAGCAAGGCGCATTTTACCATTTCAAAAAAAGTGGGGCCAATCAAGAATCTTAATTTAGAAAAAGTAGCCCATCTGGCAACACTGGCTGCAAATGCAGTTCACCCACGGGGGATTAGTTTTATATTATATTCGCACCACTATTTTTGAAAAAAAATAAATTTTGTAGTACATTTCTGTTACACATGGTGTCAAAGTGCATGTGAAAGATATTTATTTTGGAATGTGGTGAGAGATGGATAAAAAAATAGTTGTGAATGGGAGACTTGTAAAATTGTTTTTTGTGCTGCGTGTGTGTTTTTTTATGCTAGAAATTTATAGTGTTCACTGGTGGTCGTGGTCTTCTATATAGAAGTGTGCAGGAAACGATTTAACGGCAAAGTTTATAAATTTAATGACAGGATAAATGTTACAGCATTTACATTATAATTATAATAAATACATTAAATACATTATAATTAATAAATAAACAAACAAACTGTGCGACATAAATTGTCGGAGTATCAAAAACGGCTCATTTCCAACGGTTGTTCCATTGAGTTTTTTACTCCCCGCGATGAGATCTCTCCAAAGACAACTCGACAAAATCGCGACTTGCATTTCTGGCAGTTCCTAATCAGAACAAGTTTTTTTTATATTTTTGACTGAATCTGAACACATTGTAACATTTTCATATCAAAGATAAATGTTTATTTCTACCAAAACCAATTTTTACTCTATTATTGACCATATTTTAAAGCAAATTCCCCCTACAAACTCAAACTCTTAAATAGTTCCAAAGGTCATAACTTAGGGATATGTGCGCTATTTTTTCACGGAATCCTTCATCCCCTGGCTTGTTTAATTAACATACAAATTTTGGTCCCATTCTCGCTATTAGATCATGCTACAGAATACTCTGAATGCCTGTCAGTTTAACCCCTTAACCCTTTGAGATCTGGGACTGAATTTCTTCAAAAGGGCCGAATGTGACATTCGCACCAGTATCGTGTAAACAAAGCATCCGCCTTATGATATGCACGAAAAAATGAATTAATCTATTTTCAAATAAATCTGGTTGAATATTCCGGTGCCAATGTAACATTTGGAGACTAAAATTACCGTAATTTCCCACGTATACACCGCGGCTTAGTTAAGTCATTTTCATACCGGAAATTTTATTTAAAAAATGAAATAAAATAAATGATAAGCAAAAGCAAGTCACAATTTATTTAAGACAAATTCTGGTATTATTTAATTATCTGAGCTGCGGTGTATACGCGGGAAATTACGCGACGTGGGAAGAAATTCACCCATCAGAGCTCAAAGGCTTAATTCTCGCTCCCGTTATATTTACGGGCTGTGTTTTTTTATAAAGATTGTTTGATTCCCACCAATTTTATAAAACAGTGTAATTGGCTTTATTACGGTATCATTTTACCTGACATTAAATAACGTGAATATTTCTTTTGAAAAAAGTGGTGGCAATATGCAATTTGAATTTTTAAACCGTAATTTAATGCGACCTTTAAGGGGTTAGAAGATGTCCATAATAAAACTGACACCAATAAGCGTATTCTGTAGCACGATTTAATTGCGAGATTATAGTTAGACTTTGTATGATGATTATAGAAAATAGGGCAGAAGGATTTCCCTAAAAAGACAACGTGCCTGGCCGTGACTTTCAAACTATTTTTCGCAGAATTCTTTGTCCCTTTTCTTGTTTAATCATCTCGCAAAATTTGGCTTCATTATCGCAATTAGATAATAAAATTCAGTCAATTCCACCTGGACCACGTTTGCATATAATTTGAGTGACATCCTCCATTGCTGCAAAATATTTATAACTTTAGTTGCTTAACTTACAGTTTTATCCCTTATGTAAAATCTCTTAAAACAAGTAGTTTGGTGATGAAATTCAATGTGCCATCAGACGTAAGCTCAATCATTTGTCCCAAAAGTATATCAATCTAACTAATCTCCCAAAGTTTGCTTTAATTAATATAAAATGACTAAATCTTTAATTTAAAGCACATTTTCCAACATCACTTTAGAAAATTAAAGAATATTCGATCGCAACGCTAAGTAGAAATCATCACTTTTAAAAGTTTGAAAATTCCAAGATTTTAAGTCATTATCCATGCTTTACACTTGATTAAATTTATTTAAGAGGGATGAACTTTCAGGAATAGTTTAAAGAAAATTATGTCTTTCTGCTAAGTTTTATGTTATATATAATTAAAAAATATATTTGGAAATTTAAATACTTTTCTTAAGGTTTATATAAAATATAGAAAATACACCGGACTACTCAGACATAACAGAAAAGTACAAATGTCTTATTTCGAAAATTATAGAGAGTAGCAAGATACGGTTTACACAGAAATACATATAAAGGCATTAGTATTTTTAAAATATTAAATGTTGCTGCTCGATTACTAATAATTGTCGCCAAAAAGTGTCTCTTCAGTTGAAAAAGAAGTTTGCACTAAGGAATTACGCAATTCTCAACTCAAATGGCATTTTAAATGGTTGGCGTAACAACTTATATTAAGAGCCCTCAGACCTAAAAAAACATAACAGACATTTCTTTTTTAATCCTTTATTCCTTTGACGGATAGCATTATATTATGTATACCATTTAATTTTAATTACTAAATGCTACATTGGCTGCAGAATGTCTGAATTAAAATTTTGCTTTTTATAAAGTACGCGAAGGAAATCCTTTACTTACATGTAAATTTGTTCGTAAATCCCATTGCCATTCAACCACTTTAACATTTTAGCAACATAAGTACTTTGCCCTTGGACTGGGTTAGATACTCTTTTTCTCCCCTTTCTAACGATATATTACTTTTACTTCTATGGCACAATAAGTTTACAATTTTAAACAATTCCCTTTGTTGCATGGCTAGTTCCATGGGTTTTTGTAGTGTAAGCCATATAGCTGATAACTTCTACGCTTTTTGGTCACCGTTACTCTCGAAAAGTTTGCTTTTCTTTATTTCATTAAAGAGATATCTCCAATAATATAAGCCACATTTTTACGTTCTAAATTACTGGTAGTCAAAAATCGTAGCAATTTGAACCTATGTGACTTACACTACTATGTGACTTACTTATGGAACTAGCCACGACTTTTCTGAAAGCTCTAAGGCTATGGCGCATCTTTTGAGACGTAACGGTAGCAGAAACAGAATTCTTTTTAGAACTAATATTATTTTTTAAACTGGCAAAATTCTGGCCATCTAATAGTTGTAGTTTTCGAAATTGCAAGACAATTATTTTTCTGATGGAATTCACTCTGTCCTTTTCCCTAGAGTAAAAGAAGTTAGTTCTGGGTTTTTATTTTAATTTATAAAAAAAAAAATGACAAAATATTAATCAGTATATATTATCAAATGTTGCTGATTTAAATACGCTCGATTTTAATTTTTTTTTTAATGTAATGAAAAATGACGCGTAAAAATTAGTAAATAGTTAATATGTAAAGATAGAATTTTGTAGTCTAATTTTTTACTCAATTCTTATGTGCTAGAGTCATAAAAAATGATATACATGGTTGTATTCCCAATGAGAATACAATGTTTATGACTGTTTAGAATATGTACAGAACTTAATTATAAATAAAATATTCAATTTTAAGTCTTTTTATCGTTTATGAAGCGCAAAAGATAAATTCCTAATATTCTCTTGAACGCACTGCACTCATATTATTTAACTAACAAGTATTTCATTCATTTAATTTAAAACCCGTTTCGTTATATATTCGGAATCACTTTAATTGAAAATGCATGCATTAAATGTTCTACTATTAAACAAACAAGTACTGTTCATTTATTTGTTTAAATGTTTTACGATTCTAGACTACAGCTTCCATAATTAATTAAGTTATGAATAAAGAGGCGGATACATATAGTTTATCATCTACCAGTTGTGAGTGAAGTAACTGAGGAATTTGTCAAAAGATGGTGGTTGAATTTTTGCATCGCATCAACGAGTTCTGAGTACCGCCGGTGCGAACTCCCACCAGAAAATTTAAATAGAAAATTTAGTCGTACTTAAGTGCCTTATCCGTGGATAGTTTCTCTCTCAAATATGGTGAAAATATCCATATGTTTTTACTGGGTTCATTTGCCAAGGTTTTTTTTTTTTTTTCACTGACACTGACAGAAGGTTGTCTAGGTTTTCACAATATTGCGGAAACGCAGAGCCTGACTACCGCCGACTACCGCAAACTTCCACCAGTAAAAAGGAATATCTGTTTTTACCATTATTTATAACTAAAATTTTGCCTTAATAAGGTATTTAATTAAAGAAAAAAAATTCCATTTAAATTTACTGGTGGGAGTTTTTCCCGGTGGTATCAACTCCTTCGAAAGCTGTTACAGTTGAAGCTTCACTATTTCAAGAAAATGTCAGTTCCCTTTATTAATAATTCCATGCCTTAATTATCCTAAAATCGCTAGATTAGATTTTTTTTTTTTTTGAAGCAGACAAGCCATTTAGAGAATCTCTGTTAAAAATTCAGTCACAAATTTCAAATCGTTACTTACTTATGGAAGATGAATCTTGTTTACCAGATTTATTGCAAAATATTTATGTTACAGCTCGTTTTGATAAAAATAATGTGCATTTAAAAAATAGTCCCAGTATCATTTTAGTTTCACGGCAAAAGGCAATAATGTTTCCATAGCATTAGCGCTTTTTCTCCCGAAATTAATATGATATTGTGACTATTTTTTTGAAACGTGCGCAATTTTATTAAATACAAACTGTAACAAAAATATTTTGCAATAAATCTGGTAAAGAATATTTATTTTCCATAAGTGAGGAAAGATTCAGAAAATAAGAGCAGGAGATACGCAGATAGTAGATATTCTCTCATATATGACGTCATACTAAAAACCCGCGTTTTTGCGTTATCAACCCCGTCCACGAGGCTAACGAAAACGACAGGCTACCGCGGTGAGCTCGATTCTTCTTTTTTACAGACCGATGGAGTCACGTGATGCTCGAATGCGTCAATGAAGGAGTGCGAAAAGAGCATCACATGACTCCTGCGGTCTGTAAAAGAAAAGCAGAGTCAGACCCACCGCGGTAGTCTGTCTTTCTCGTTAGCCTCGCCCTCTCCACAAGTGACGCAGCCTTGTCAATTGACTCCAGATTCCAGTATTAATATTGTACGCTTAATACACTACATTGCCAAAGATAACCGGTCACTTGCGATTTTAGACGTTTTCTTAAATATATAGAAAAGTGCATGAGGAATTATCCTGAAACTCCAGCTGTGTAAACAGAATAGTACATGTCATATATTTCCGTGATGATTTTTTCCCGAAACCCCATAAGGGACCGCCAACATATTGAAAAAAAAATGAATATCATTTGGATAACCCATTCAAAACTAACGTAGCAAAAGCGTTCAAACTGTAAATTATGATTAAGTGCCTTATTGGAATAATTTGTTTTAATTTTTATGAGGATAGCATGTACACTCGAAGAGAAACTCAGGTTTTCATAAAAACAGTCTCAAATTTTGCTATGTTTTTTGCTTATAATTTGCAGAGTTCTTATAAAAAAAATGTTCTTTTCAGAAAATATGGCGAACAACATCATGGCTCGTACGCCACCTTGAATTTTGCAGACCAGAAAATTTTTTCAGCACCAGTATTATCTTATAGAAAATCTCTTCTTAAAAGAAGGCGAAATTTTTCGCGTTTAACTTAGATTTTTTTTTCTATGAAAATATACGGGTACTCTCCCTGGAGAAATAAAGGTAACCGTACGAACCATGAACATTGTACACAATACCCTGCAATGAGAATTAAAAATAAAAATAAAAATTGTATGAAAAATGAGCAGGTTTTCTAAATAATCATTCACTGCGCATGCGCGAATGTAATCAAAATATAATAGGCATAATGTGTTAGCAAAATGTATAAAGTAACATGTGTGAAAGTTTCAAATACACAGTTTGAAAAGTCTGAAAATTATCATTGATAGAATAAGATCAAAGTCCGTTATTCCCAAAAGAAAGCAAAATAATGAGGGGATGTATCCAAATACAAGTAGTACGTGCAATATTGTGCATGCCATATTGACATTAATCAACAGATATATGGATACAGCCACTCATCTTTTTGCTTAATTTTGGGAACAACGGATTTTGAGCTTTTCTATCAACGATAATTTTCAGAATTTTCAAGCTATGTTTTTGAGACTTTTACAAAAGTTGCTTTATACACGGGCGCCTATTTTTATATTCGGCTCGCACCACTATTGAAAAAAAAACACATTTTGTAATATATTATTTTGCAAATATTGTTAAAGTGTTTGCAAAAAAATTTTCTTTTGAAAAAGTGGTGAGAAATAGAATTAAAGTATAGTCGCCTGTGGCAGCCCTGTATACATTTAGCTAACACATTATGCACATACAGGGTTTGCGCGCTATTAAGCCACGCCCCAATTTTAACGACTCTACACACCAGTCCTATAATGAAGATCATTTTCTTCACGATTCATTAGCTAGAAGATAGTTTTATGCAACTACAGGTGGTAGAGTCCTTACAAAATGGGGTGTGGCTTAATAGCGTGCGAACCCTGACATTATATTTTGATAGCATCCGGGCATGCGCAGTGAAACGTTATTTACTAAACCTTCTTGTTTTTCATGCAATTTTTACTATATTTCAATTCTGATTGCAGGGTATTGTGTACAATGTTGTTGGCCATATTTTCTGAAAAGAACTTTATTTCATATTAAGAACTCTGCAAATTATATTCAAAAAACTTGGCAAAATTTGAGACTGTTTTTATGAAAACCTGAATTTCTCTTCGAGTATACATGCTATCCTAGAAAAAAAAATGAACACGACTTATTCCAATAAGCCACTTAATCATAATCTGCAGTTTGAACGCTTCTGCTACATTAGTTTTGAATGGGTTATCCAAAGGATATTCGTTCTTTTTCAATTTGTTGGCGGACCCCTATGGGGTTTCGAGAAAAAAAATCTTCACAGAAGTAAATGACCTTTCTATTCTGTTTACACACCTGAAGTTTCAGGCTATTTCCTCATGAAAATGTAAAATAAAATAATCATTAATAAGTATTATTATACTTACAACAATAAAAAAATTGCGCAATAACGCTCAAGGTATGTATTTTAACTCAAAATAATTTTGTTAAAATCAAAGATGCCTTTTCGTGTTATAACAAAAAGAATGCTGAGAACTTGTTAGAATGCTCCTATCTTTTCCCTTTTCAATATTTATAATTGTTTGCCTATTATTGTTACTGCATAACAAGCACAATAAGTGGGTTATAAGTAAATACATGACAGTCAGTAAATAATTAGATATGTCGTTCGTTTAACCTCTTGGATACATATTTGTTTCAGGGCGGCCACTGGCATTATTTCTTTTTTTTAATTCAATCTCGCACCCCTTTCTCAAAACAAAAATCTCTCATTTACCCTTCGACAACATGTGCAAGAGAAATATACTGAAAAAGAATCTTTCTTTAAATACTGGTTTGTACAGAATATAAAAAATATGAGCTAGTGGACAATTGTATGACGATTCTCAGTCGTCGAATGTATCTAAGCGGTTAACCCCTTGAGGGGCGGTGGGATATATTTTATTCACCTATGATTAATCAACTTTTGTACTAGAAAAATCTTATTAAATTTTACTTTTCTAACATTGGCGGAAAAAAGTCGTAAAATTGTTTTTCCTTATTTTGCAATAAATGTTTTTGCAGATTCCGGTGTGAATTCGACACTACAGAAACACAATTACTTGCCTCTCAAAGGGTTAATAGAAAATTACATAACTCAAAAATAACAAATTTTCAGTACAGATGTTTTAAATTTTTTAAATTAAACAATTTATTTCAGTAATATAAGTTACTAAAATATACTTTTCTGTGACTTTTTTATGTTAATGGATTTATTGATGTCATTCCATTAGCATAAACTACTCAAAAGGGTCACTTTACAACAAATAATAATTTAAATACTTCGGACACTTTTGCCCACTGAAAACAAAAAACAACTTCCACTCTGCCGTTTTTCCTGATAAAAATATGAGTGTTTAGTACTTGAAAAATGCCTTTATCTCAAAAATGCCGATTTTAAATTTGTGTCACTTTTGTATTAAAGAGCATTGTTTCTAGGCCTTGTTTTAACAATGTGTGAAACTTTACAAGTATTAACTAATTTTGTTTCATATAACTGTGTAATTTTAATCAGTTATGATTAATCCTTTCAGGGGCAAGGCATTTCTGCTCTAAAAATGTTCAAATATTTAATTCACACCGCAATTTAAGAACAAATTTATTTGCAAATAGTCAAAAGCTATTTTTCACGTATATTATGAGATCGAAAGTATATTTAAAAAATTCTGGTCCCATTTGTTAATTTCGGCATTAAAATTAACCGTTTGTAGACTGCAAACGGCGCCCTTCAAGGGGTTAAGAGTTTAGTTCTTACTATAAAAGAGGTAGATATAGAAAAGTTCAGAAAACATCTCAGTTTCTTCTATGTGAATTTCTAAAGTCTTGGAAATTCGAAGTTTAAACTGAGAAATAACAGTTTTGCGTTGTGAATATACGTGTTAATATACCCTATTTATAATTGGCCAGTTTTATGGGGTTTTGCAGTGTATGTCACATAGCTAATAACTACGATACTTGTTGCCACCGTTATTTTTGTGAAGTTTGCTTCCAATTCAATTAATGAGTTATCTCCCATAAAATAAGTCACATTTTCCATTCTAAAATACTGTTAGCTAAAACAAGTAGCATGTAACATAGAAATAGCCGGTTATATAATCAAACATCATGGCAAAATGTTTAAGAATGTGTGAATAAGGAAATTTTGCTATTTCTTTAATTTTTGTAGGGTGAGTGCCAATTGAGTACAAAGTATTTCCCTAGCGCAAATAAAATAAAATTTTGGGTATTTTAAATTCTCAATTCTACAAATAGCGCACTTATTAAGACAAGAGAAATTCGACTGTAAAGAACAGCTATTGGTCTAGCGGATTGTGCAGATGAAGCTCAAAAGGCTTCTTTTATGTGACAGTCATGGAAGGCATGGTAAGAAAATGTTATCGTATGATTTCTCATTTCTTGAAATTATTAACCCTCTCGCTGCGTAACCTTAGATATTCTCGGGCATGCATTTTTCCGTCTAATTAATACTATTTGGTTATTCCCAACAGTTATTTTTTAGCGAAAACTTTGTATGATTTAATCAGTACATTTTTCCCGATTACGATTTTCAAATAATTTCGGATTTAAAGAACCGGTGATAAAAGACGAAAAATTCTGTAAAAGACGCTCATCGCAAAGAATTACTTATGCAGCGAGAGGGTTAACCTAGAAGGATGCGCAGTACGCCAAAAGACAATTTAGAAACACTGTACTATCCTATATGGAAGAGTTATGCATGGAAACATTCTCTTATTTTGGTGTACTGCTCACCCTGTCCCGGTGGAAATGCCACGAAATGACCAATCAGTTGATAACAGCGTGTTTCTGAAAATACAAACAAGAAAAGCTAGGGATATTTTAACTCGTTATTAGGATTATTTTTGTAATAACTCAAACAGCGGATGTTCGATTTTAAGGAAATTTTTTTGGGTTAAAGTACATACTTTGAGGAAGGGGTGTAAAAATCTAGGCGCCAGCGGACATTCTCTCACCACTAAAATTTATTAGTTATTTTTCGTCTAATATTTCATCTAATTTTTTTGTAAGACTGCCAATAAAATTTAAGCGAAGAAAACTAATAAAAATTAGTGATGAGAGGTTCCCCGCTGGCGCCTAGATTTTCAGTTTCCTGTCTTGAGGGTCACATCTACAGGAATCAGTGTTCACTTATAAATTTCTAAAACATTTGTAGTGAAAATTTGTTATTTTTGAGTTATGTCATTTTCTATGAACACTAGAATCGCCATTGCGGGCATCTTGACCGGCATCAAATGAAAATATTTCGATTCAAACCAGAAATTCCTTTATATAACAAGTTAAATGTGCACCGCGGAGAAATAAGTTAAATAAGTTAAACCCTTGAGGGGAAGGAAATTACTTTTGTGAAATGCTGAATCCCCACCGGAAATTTAGAAAAAAAATTTTCAAAATAAGAAAACACAATTTTCCAACTTTCTTCCACCAATGTTAGAAATATAAAATTTCATAAAATTTTTCGAGTGCAAATCTTCATTAATTGTAGGTGGGATAAAATATATCCCACAGCCACTCAAGGAGTTAAATGGATTTAAATAAAAATTCTGTTGTGAAATATCTTTATAGCGCTTGAGACAACATTTTCGGCGGTTCTAGTGTTAAC
Source organism: Maratus speciosus (assembly GCA_963932465.1). Taxonomy (NCBI): domain Eukaryota; kingdom Metazoa; phylum Arthropoda; class Arachnida; order Araneae; family Salticidae; genus Maratus; species Maratus speciosus. The sequence goes on from OZ010787.1 coordinate 435,562,784, forward strand.
CCTTTTGGTACATTTGACGACTGAGACTAATCATACATTTCTCCACTGACTCTTATTTTTTATATTCTATTCATACCACTATTTAAGGAAAAACTTTTTTATAGTATATTCCTCTTGCCCATTTTGTCAAAAGGTATATGAGAAATTCTTGTTTAGTGAAAGTGGTGCGAGATGTAATTTAAGTAAAAAAAAAAACGCCAGAGGCTTCCCTGAAACAAATATGATCCAAGGGGACCCTTTCAAGAGCACACAATTGTGTTTTTCTAAGGTTGAATTTACACAGTAATTTTCGAAAAAAATTACTTCAAAATAGGGAAAAGCAATTTTACAACATTTTCCCACCAAAGTTATAAAAGTAAAATTTAATTACATTTTTCTAGTGCAAATCTTGATTATAATTATGTGGGATATAATATAACCCACCGCCCCTAAAGGGATTAAAGAGTGACATATCTAATTATTTACTGACATTTATTTGTTTACTTACAACCACTTATTGCACTTGTTATGCAGTAACAACAATAGGCGCGTAATTCTACAAATTCCAAGAGGGAAAGATAGGAACATTCTAACGAGTTGCTAGCAATATATTTGTTATAGATCAAAAAACGCATCTTCGATTTTAACAAAATTATTTTTTGTTAAAGTATTAAGCCTTAAGCGATCGCCACCTTATCGCCACCTTAAGCGATATTATTCAATTTTTTGGTTGGTGTAAGTGTAATATTACTATATTAATATTTTTTTAAATATTTTTCTTTAATTTTCGATGTTAAAAATTGTGTAAAAATCTGGAAAAAATATATAATATGAAGTAATATAATCTTCAGTAATTGGTGGTAGTTTCATTTTTTTTTAACGCATACGCTTTTTCAGAAAAACGTATTTGAAAAATAGTGGTGCCTTAAAAATAGTGGTGCCATACATCCTTAATTATCTCAAGGACAGTTAAAGGTCAGAAACTAAAAACACTCTATATTGCGTTCTCATGGTAAGCTTTATTACCACACATGTTGCTTCAAATATCGGCCACGGAGGCCATTTTCCTATGCTTATCCGGCTAGACGCTTTCTCAAGAGAATAACCGCCAAAATTGGCAACATCGCTTCCGGCCTGCATAATGTTAATATTTGCTTTTGTTAACCCCTTCAAGGGCGGTTGTTTTTTTATGGACTGCTTTATTTTAATTCCAAAATACCACATTGACACCAGAATTATGGAATAAAAATTTTCCTTTTATTAAGTACACGAAGAAAAGCTTTTACTTATTTTCAAATAAATTTGGTTGTAAATTCTGGTGTCAGTCAATCACTTCAGCATTTTACTAGTAGAAGTACTTTGACCTTGAAAGGGTTAATGACAAAAAATTTACGTTTAAGAGAGGTTAAGATTTGTATTTAAAAAACGTGGAAACGAAGCGTCCCGTTGACCGCACAGTGAGTACCAGTAGACAAAATGTTGCTTTTCAACTTCTGTATACCTTTTGTTAAACACTACTATACATCAGTGCTTGAAATTTTACCTAAACGTTCTGCATAATCCACGTTTAATCTGAAGTTTTTGAATTCTTGTAGCTAAAGTATGTATTAGTGCTCGCGATTATACGTATAAAACGTATTGTACCGATTCGGGATTTCGGATAGGTGTAATATTGTAAAAGCGGTTCACTACATATACGTTTTTACGTATTATACGTATAATGGCGAGAACTAGTATGTATACTATTTTCAAATGCATGCTTCAAATATTTTTCTTGTTTTTGAAGAAATTCCTTTTTAGACCTTTGAGAGGCAAGAAATTGTGTTTCTGTAATGTTGAAATTCCACCAGAAATTTGGAAATTTTTTATTTCCAAATAAGGGAAAGCAATTTTTCAGTAATTTTTTTTTCACTGAAATTATAAAAGTAAAACTTAATTAAAAATTTCTGGTACAAATCTGAATTAAAATTAGGTGGGGTATAATATATCCCACCGCTCCTCAAGGGGTTAAAAAGCATTCATACATTTGCCATAATAATTCACTAAAAATTAAACTGACAAGGAAGGTCTCCATACGGGAATATTCAGAAAAATCTGAAAAATTACAGTGTTCTTCGCACGTGGATATATATGTTTATAAAATTTTTGTTTAGCGGAACCTCGATAGAACGTTCGTAAAAAATAATGAACATTTCGTTTATTTGGCTATTTATCATCGGTTGGCGATGAAATGAAATTTCGAAAAATAACTTTTTTATAACGAATTCTCCTTAAGATAAAAATGTTTCAGATTGAACTTGTTTAAATACATTTAATGTAAATAACTTTAGTTTTTGTCAGTTTTGTCATATATATATTTATAATGAAAGTTAAATATCAAATTTTATGAATTAAATCAAAATTAAAATAAATTAAAATTGTTTCAATATCTCAAAACTAAGTTCAATTGAGCACTCTCGATTCAATTTTGTTGCTATGGAAACGACGATTTTTTTTATATTGAAATGAATAACTGGTAAAAAAATCTTGCTTTTATTTTGGAATACGCTTGAATATATGAAAGTATTTTTTATATATGAAATTGTTTTTAAAGTAATAAAATTAAATAACAAGCAACATAAATATGTAATTCGAAAAAATGTATTTATTAAACTCTCTCGTTGTTTATGTTTAAATTCATTAAATACTTTTACACGCATTCGAAAAATCAATTAGCAAACAATTTTCAGATGCAATAAAATCGTTTTCTTTTGGTGAGGAAATGCACTGCTCACCAAATCGCATGACGCTTTCGTCTTTTCGCGCTAAATACTCGAAAGTATTTTATTTTTTTACAGACATTCTACTGCAATTCCGCCGCTAAATTTGACTGATCTTTATTACATACATAAGTAGTTTAATTGGTATTTAAAAAAAAAAAAAATTCTGAGTATTAAATGATCTTGAATTAAATCATAACATACAAATCATAGTACCAGTCAATTAGTAATGATGTCTACTAATTATATCGCTATTTTAACCGCTTGAGGGGCGGTGGGATAAAATACATCCCACCTAATTTAAACAAGATTATCACCAGAAAATTTTACATTTTTAACTTTGGAGGAAAAGCATTGAAAAATTGTTTTTCTTTATTTAAAAATAAAATTTTTCTATTATTCCGGTGAGAATTCAATATTTAGAGTCATTTTTGCTTGCCCCTCAAGGAGTTAAAAATATTACCTAAATTGTACAAACTTTAAAATTTTGAATGCTAACACGTATTTTGAAACAGTATTTGGATTAGTCTATAAATTTTATTTTCGGATATCAAAAGGGAAGATAATCGGTAGTTTAGGAATTATGAAAGATTAAATTATTGGACTCCTAAGTTCATGTTTAATCATTGTAAAACAGATTGCAATGCAGATAGTATTTTAACCCCTTGAAGGACAGTGGTTCATTTTTGTACCACTCAGTTTTAATCCCTAACTGTCACATTGGCACTGGAATTTTTGAAGGAAATTTTTCCTTTAATTCAGGGATGGCCAACCTGCGACACGCGTACCACAAATGTACCAGTATTTATATACAGAAAAAAATGCATTGTTTAATGACAGAATGTCTGCAATTTAAAAAGGACAAAATTACAATTTTTAGAAAATGGTGTCACGTGAATTTTAGACAAAAAGGTTGGCCACCCCTGCTTTAATTGTTACGTGAAGAAAAGCTTTTGCTAATTTCGAAATAAATATGTTTGTAAATTCTGGTATCATTCAATCATTTCAGAATTTTACGTGATCCTTTGAAAGGGCTAAACATAACTACAGCATACTTATCAGAATGCTGTACATGTAACACAATGGCATATTTGAAACTTTTGTAAATCGATCTCTGTTAAGAAAAATCATTTTTTTTTTCGAAAATAACCTTCAAATTTTTATATATTTATACGAATTTTTTATATATAAATGACGCTTGACACACTACACAGCATCAAAGAGGATTGCAGATGTAATTCCTGACTCTAAAATGATACCTCGAATTACAAAAATGAAGTGAGCAAGTAAGTCAAAAATGACACATCGAAGAAGCTGGTGTTAACCCATTCATGGGCGGTGTCCTTAAAAAAGGACACCTAATTTTATTTCCAAAACTGTCAGACGGCACCAAGAATATTTAATTAAAATTTTCCTTTTATAATGTACGTGAAAATAAGAAAGTTCTTATTTTCTCATAAATTCGTTTATAAATTCTGGTGTCAATCTATTATTTCATTAGTTTATAATTAAAATTACTCCGCGCCGGAAAGGGTTAAAAGCAAAGGCCGTAAGAACTCAATATTTCTCCGACCTAAGTGGTAGAAAATTGGCACATAGGTGGAGCCTCTTGTCACCACAAATTTTTTATAGTATTCTTCAGCTTAACCCATTAACTGCCGAAGTTGTGAGGTAGGAGTCTTCAACATTTTTACGTTTGCCACCACAAGTATTAAAACATAATATTCGCTTTATTTAATGTTCAAACTTTCCGTAATTAATCAAGGCGATTTTTTAAATTAAAAAATAGTGGTATGTAGATAGTTAATAAAAATTTATTTTTAACGGTGCGAAAATGCACCAAAGCGATATAAGTAAGTGTACAAACTTAATACTACAATCGGGCGTAAATTAACACAGATGCGCTATCTTGTGGACGGGGTGATAATCCACATACGCGGGCTTTTAGTGTGACGCCATATATGACAGGATATCTACCATCTGCGCATATTTTCTAAATCTTTAGTCACTCATGGAACTGAATTTTGTTTACCACATTTATTGCAAAATAATGGCGTAGGGAGAGGGGCGTCCAGCTGTACTAGACACCACGAAGCAAAGCCGTATAAGTAAGCGTCCAATCTTAAATGGGAGAGGTAACCGCAAGATTAAAGGCGAGGTCACATCAATCAAGGTCGCACGCACATAGCGGACGGGGTTAAACTAGAGGAAGATGCCCAACTGTTTTCTTACTTCCCACCACTAAAATTGTAAAGTTTTTTTCACTTTGATTAATAGCTGAAATGACTCTCACAAATCGAAGAAAACTTCGTGGTGTCAAGTGCATCTGGACGTCCCTTCGCTACGGTATTATTTTGCTGTAAATGTGGTAAACTAAATGCAGTTCCATGAGTAACTAAGGACTTACAATATATGCGCAGATGGTAGATATCCTGTCATAATGACGTCACACTAAAAGCCCGCGTATGTGGATTATCACCATGGAACTATTAATAAAGAGGAACTGACATATCCTTAAAATAGTGAAGCTTCAACTGCAACCGCTATTTCAGGAGTTGTTTATCGACGGTGGAAACTCCCACCAGTAGGTTTATATAGATATTTTCAACTTATTTAAATGCCTTATTATAACAAAATTTCAGTCATAAATAGTGGTAGAAACATATTTTCATTTTTATTGGTAGGAGTTTTCTTTGGTGGTAGTTAGGCCCTGCGTTTCCGCCATATTGTGACAACCATGGAAACAAACTGACAGTTTTATAAGGCATACTGACACCAGTAAAAACAAATAGAAATGTTTACGACATTTTTGAAACAAAATTCCATGAATAAGATGCTTCTTTAAGACGATACCTTCTGTTCAATTTTACTGGTGGGATGTCTAACCTATCGGTAATCAGAAACTGAACAACCGATTTTTAAAAAGCAGCCGCCATATTGTGACAACCTCCTCAGTTACTTCACTCGCAACTGGTAGACAATACACTCCATTATTATCACCTAGTCCACAAGATTGTGCAACTGTGTTAATTTACGCCCGATTCCAGTATGAAGTTTGTACGCTTACTTATATCGCTTTGATTAATCAAGGCGATTTTTTAAATTAAACAATAGTGGTATCTAGATAGTTAATTTAAATTTATTTTTAACGGCACGAAAACTGACCATTAGCAGATAATGGATTAGTAAAATCTCAGAATTTCTGTCATTAGATAAGTCCAAAAGTACTGCTAAAATTTAGCGCTGTCAATAGGCTCCACCTCTGCGCCAATTTTTCTCCACTGCGACACGCTCATTTTTAAGAAGCTTCAGTTAAGCGGTTGCGGGACACAAAAATCTTCAAATTTTCAAAATTTTTCTTATTGGATTAAAAATTTTTTATATCTTTTTATGCTTAAAATGACGTTTAAATCTTGTTTTTATCTTGTTTCTATTAGAACAGGAAATATTAATTTTTTCGTTTTGGTTTGTTTTCAAAATCTACCTTTAAAACAATGTTTGTCAAGGAAACGACTACTTGTCAAATTGCGTTTTTCTTAATGATGAGTTTTTACACCATTACTTATATTTAAATTATTATAAATCAAGAACCATTACAGATAAATGGTTCGAACTTGGAACATGTCTTTTTCAATAGCGTTACTTTAATATAGATCCAGCAATTTAAAAAAAAATGTATTACTTTTGAAAATATGATTTTTCTTAAGTGATCCATCATTTTTTTTTTCTAATTTTACTTTAAACATTTTCAAATTTTTTTAATTAATATTTTTTATATGCTGAATCTAAATTAAAACTTATATATTTCTGTTTATTTAAATGAAAAAAAATTGAAATTCTATAAATAACATTTCGAGTTATAACGATTTTAAACTACCCCACTATTTTCACAAAATTTAAATAAAGAAAAATTTTTCAAAAAATTATGAGAAGTTTTATCATGCGATTTTGTTTACAAACAATATGGTTAACAATCACAAAAAATTTCAAATTTTAACTAAATAAATAAAAATTGTTTGAAAAATGTGTCCCGCACCCCCTTAAAACCAAAATTTCATAATAAAGAGTGGTCAACAAATTGGTAAAAAAAAGAAAAATAATTGAATAATATACAGTTTGGCGATAAATTAAAAATTTTTGGAGCAGATGTCATATATTCCCGGGGTCGCCATCTTGGAATTTTTCGTAACGTGAGAACCCCTCTTCCGCCAAGTAGTAAATGTCGCCAAGCTCCGGTTTATACGCATGTTAGGCTTAACCAAAATAAAATGTAAATAATAAACAGAACTCGTTAAAGTGGCAATCACTAAACGTCGTATGAGAGCTACGTGCTCATTAACCGAAAAAAAAAAAAAACATTACTGGATTCAGCAGTTCTCTCTGTGTAGCAATACCAAAACGTATAAAACTCGTAAGGCAACAAAATATGCAAAAAATTATCAACATACCTTAACAGACATCTGCTTTCTTGAAAGTTCAAGCACGAAATATGCTAGCATCACCTTCATTTTCTAAAATAGGCTTATGAATACGCACTGTAAACAAACCTCCTTTATTCGTTAAAATTCCCTCATATTTCTTAATTACTTCAGCAAGAGCGTTTAAACGGACTACAGAACACATATTCGATGAAATACATCTGATAAATTTAACACAAAAATAATTGACAGAAACATACTACACGATATCATCACAAGCAAAAACGGCCTTCTCGCGTACTCGCAACACAATCTCGAATGAAAAACGGGGATGCCAGAACATGTCAAGCCGAAACACATACGTCACACGGGGTTCCACATATCGATAAAGATCGCGAACATAAAATCACCAAGAAATCGCAAAACATCGAAGAGGGCGGACATCTGGGAATATATGGCATCTAAGCCTAATCTTTAAAACATTTCTCGTTAATCATTTAACCTGTTTTAAAGCAGATTTCAACTATCAATGAAACTTACTTTTATGCTATACAACGGCTATTCAAAACATTTATACTAATTTTAATTTAAACATTTGTAGGGTAGTGTAAGTCATTTATAACACTCAATTTTATTCGAAATTTGTACAACATTTGAATAAAACTTATGTATATGAAATATGAAGTATGAAAATAAAATTGAAATTACTTTCAAATTAAAAATTATTCGAATATTTTCATGTGTTTTCAACATTTTAGCACTGAAATTGCTTACCGCTGAAAGGGTTAATTCTGTTAAAGATGATTTACAATTTAAACAAGATGATGCAAAACGTTCCTTAGGCTATTCTATAAATATCATTACCAGTTACTGAAGTTTTAATTGTATTACTCAGTTGAATTAAACCTTTACTCACATAACGTATTCCCCAACTCTTCTATCTGATATATTAAATAAATTAACACAAACTAATCCTGAATGTCAAGCGTCGATAGTCCTTTACTATGTTTATCTTCCATTTCCTTGAAAAGACTAAATTGGTTTGGATAGCTATTTTCATAAAACATTTATTTCAAACTGCATTAACAAAAGGCTTACGCAAAATCTTCAGGAAATTATGGATATGGGTCAGACTCAGAAAAAGTTTCTTATTTTTTTTAATACAAATATAAAAAATACGGGAAATATCTTAATTTTGAGAATAAATATTTACAATAAAATCTTACCCAAATTGAGAATAACGTAAGGGCTGTAGTTCTTCGTTAAAACTGCATCGTTAAGCATGCGCCATTTGTTTTCATTGGTCCGACTGCATAACAATCTAATCTTCTGATAATAGCGACACCGCAGTTTCTGTTTACTCCACACTGTGACACCACACTGTTAAAAATATTGTGAAAAATTACCTGTGATTTTAAAGACTATCTATTTTCTGACCAATGAGAACGCTCCATAGGCGTTTATTCAGCGTTCTCATTTGTCAGAAAATGGATAATCTTAAAAAATAGAGGTTATTTTTCACGATATTTTTAAAATGGAGTTATGAATAAAGAGGATAGTGTGCTGTCTACCAGTTGCGAATGAAGTAACTGAGGAGGTTGTCGCAAGATGGCGACTGCTTTTTTGAAATCGGATATACAGTTTCAGATTACTGCAGGGGAAAACGTCCCATCAGTAAAATTGAATAGAAAATCTCGTCTTATTCAAGCGTCTTATTCATGGAAATATTTTCTTACACATGTGACAAAATTTTCTCTTTGCTTTTCCGGTGTCACTTTGCCTGGTAAACTAGTCAGTTTGTTTCACTGGTTCTCACAATATGGAAAACATAGGACCTGACTTCCGCCAAAGTAAACTTCCACCGGTAAAAATGAAAATCTGTTTCTGCTATTAGTTTTTACTATAAATTTGCATTACTAAGGCATTTAAATAAGCAGAAAAATTCTTTATAAATTTACTGGTGGAAGTTTCCACCGGCGTAATCAACCACTGCGAAATCGGTTACAGTTGAAGCTTCACTATTTTAAGGTTATGCCAGTTCCTCTTTATTAATACTTCCATGATTTTTAACAGTGCAGTGTTCATTTTATAAAACTTTTGAACTGTTAGCTTCAAATCGGATTCTTGGACCCTTGGTGGCTCGGTGTTCTGTTACATGGCACACCCAACTTGATTCTCAAAGGCCACAGTGGCACCAAAATTTTGTACTAGTATTTTCCGTTCATTATGTATGTGAAATAAAGCTCTTTTCTTATTTCCAAATAAATTTGTTCGTAAATTTTGATGCAATTCATTCATGTAATCATTTTAGCAATGGAAGTGCCCTGTGCCGGAAAGGGTTAAAACCTTCGACAGTGTAAAGCTGCAGAATGTGTGGAAGAAACTTTATTACAGATTAGATGTTTGTCCTGTTAGGAATGAATCACACATCAAAAATTTATAACAAAAAAAAATTGGATTATTTTTCTTTATTTTGATATATCTTTTATTATAAAATGTTAATAATTTTTAAAATATAAAATTTTAAATTCGGTCATTTATTTATGCTAATCGTGTACTTTAAAATTGCACAAGGTATCCATGAAAGTAAAAACTTTTAAATTCTACATAAAACTAAGATTAACTTTTTTTTTTATGTTGACAAGTTTTCTATCTTGTCTCTTTTTCTTTACCTCGAAGCTTGTTTCCTCCAGGTGCTAACGTCCTATACAGCATCCACAAGTAATCTGCTATCATGCTCATATTCACCGGAGGTAAATGTATGGAAATGCTGTGTCAAAACAGCTCTCCATAGAGTCAAGATTCAAGTTGTTGACATTTTTTTTTTGGTTTTTGATTCGTGCTGATCGATGATGTGTCACAGTTATCGCTGTAGCTTTAGTCACTCTCCATATCATAGAAAAACAAAATGAAAATACTTCCATTTACTGTTAGACCACCAATATGACCAAAAATATTAGAGGCTAAAAAACTTCCTAATGATAATCACTCCTGCCCATAACATTATACAAGGGGTTGTACGCTTAAGGGATTTTTTCAGGGCAAATATTACTATTTATTTATAGAAAAATTAATGTAGTCTAAATGCGCGAAATTTCGCATTATTTAAGAGATTTTTCCATAAGGAAATACTAGTACCGAGGAAATTCCTGGTCGTGAAATTTCAGGATAAGTACAACCCCTGTTATACAGATGCATATTTCCCAAATTTTACGCTTTTTTCCTACCACTGTATTTGACCAGAAAAGTTTGCCTTATTTAATTTTATGTTTTCGATGAATAAATAAAACAAATTTTTCTGTTAAAAAATAGTGGGAGGAAAAAAGCGTAAATGTTGGCAGCTATGCAGAAATGTTCTACCTGTGGCTCCCGGAAATTATGCAATTTAATTTCGAATAAAACTATTTATACATAATAATATTCCATTTATTTACTTACAGAAATTCTGTGATTAACCCATTGAAGGGCGGTGGTATATTTTTGCGCAACTTAACTTTAATCCCCAAATTCCATAAAGGTGCCAGGAGTTTCGAATAAAATTTAGCTTTTATAATTTGTGCGAAAAAAAAATATTTACTTAGCTGCCAAGTTTTACGCTTTCTTGTTACCACTAAAATTTTATAGAAAATATTATCTTATTGAATCATTGAAGTCTCATGATTAAAGTAGGCGAAAATCTCTATTAAATTTTAGGGGTAGCCAAAACGCGTAAAAGTTGGCAGCTATGCTTTTACATATTTTCAAATAAATTTGTTCGTAAATTCTAGTGTCATTTAATCATTTCAAACTTTTAAAATCAGAAGTACTATGATCCTGAAAGGGTTAAATAAGGCGAGTTTTCAATGTGAAAATAGTGGTATTTGAAATTCAGATGCGGTGTTTTCGTGAAAATTCATGCATCGAAGTTACTACTAGCTTCAAAAAAAGATTTTTACCTTGTTTAATGAAGGAAAATATTGTTTAAATACAAACGAAGGCCTTTTGGAAATAATGGTTACAGGCTACATGCAATCAAATGAATGCAGGATATCCCTGCTAAAATACATAAATAATAGTAAATAATAGATGTTATTAATAATTTACTGCAGCATCACTTTTACAGGATGATTTGTGCCAAAAAGTGTAAGTGTCATTTTGGTGGAGGTATGCTTTTGTTCCGCGTTTGTGCATTGATGTCAAGGTACATTGTCTAGAAGAATATGGTGGGGAAATCAATAATCAAAACCTTATCCAAGCAATTAACATCGACTCTATTGCTAGGAATGAATAGAAATGCAGTGTGTTTTTAAATATTTATGATGCAATTTAGACTACGGGGAACTTATTTTTGAAAGTTCAATTTTGCAAAAAACTGAATTAAAAAGATTTATGTTATAACACGAGATACACTAGAAATTGTCAAAAATTCAGGCATATATTACTATGAAGCATCTTATTTGAAAGTGGTTTTATTTATTTAGAATTTCGGAATTCGCAACAGAAAATTTTGAATAGTAATTTTTTGTTTGTGGAATATCTGTCATCCTATAAAGTAAAAATAACTATTAAAACTTTCTGGAGAGAATTAGGAATTTCTAAACAATAAAACCGCTTTAGAATCGGACGTTTTATACTTAATGACCTACTATTTTAAATGCATTTCGAACTAACGATTAGTGTTTACACTTTCAAGAAATAAATTCCATGGCAGTGCCGCCTATGAAATTGTATTTTTTGCATACATTCTAAAGCAATACCGGCATTCGCAATTTCCATGCTGTATACAGGGCTCCCAAATGGTCCACCAAATGAATACCAATATTATTTTAGAAAAATTTTCTTTTTAGATTTTTCTTACAAACCGCCGCGGAACCACCTTTGAAAGTTAATTCTAGCGCAAACCTACCATACAATTTTCTGCAAAAATTTATTGGTATTCAGTTGGCGGACCATTTGGGAGCCCTGTGTATATTTCTAGAAACTGTTTTCAAGGTCACTCCATGCAATTTACATGGAATCAACCACAGTTTTTTCAGATTAGTAAATTTCCATTTAAATTTTCAATATGAAAACTTGTAGTCAACACATTTATTCTTAGAATTTGTAACATTTTTTTTGCTACTTTACCTGACAAAAATTTAAGGTAGAACTTTACTCACCTTGTATGTTCAATATGATATACGATATGTGAAATACGCTATAAGGGAGACTGGGGAGGGTAGACCCATTTATTACAAAATTATTTTTTTTTAATATTGAACCTAGAATAAAGTTTAATATATCATTTTATTCGTTATACAATCAGTTATCATAATAAAATTGCCACATAAGTGTAATATAGGGGTGACTTAACACTAGAACGGCAGCAAGGGGTCATTTTGACCCCTGCCAAACGAATACATGTCGATTCGAACCAGAAAACTTTTTATAATTTAAAATTAATATATGCTGCACAAAAATAACTTAAATAAATAAGTTAAATAGTTTTAAGTAAAAATTCTGATGTGAAATATTTTTATAAAACTTGAGTAAAATTTCCCGCCGTTCTAGTGTTAAGAGAGTTGACCATAGGGAAGGCTTGACCCTCAGATCAATTTTCATATTTAAAAAAATTTCAGAGTTTTAGCAATATGTGTCAACCAAAGTTACTGTAATGCTCAAACAACAGTTTTTGTTTCATACAGATAATCGAAATAGGCGTGGAGAAAATCAACTGTGAGGCGTTTTCAACCTAAATATTGTGTTTTTTAGAAATAATTCGTAAGCTTTTTTCAGATAAATTATATCATAGAAATTTAAGTAAATAGGTTTTAATTAATACAGAAATATCGAGCTTTCATTCCAGGTATAAAGATTGTACAGTAAGTTAGGCTTGACATAACAATGTGCTATTTTTTAGAAAAGGGCTATGTGGGGAGGCTTAACCCAGTCATTGTGAGGGAGGGTTGACCAGAAGCTCAAGGCTTCCTTAACCCTTTCATGGGCATGTAATGGCGTTTCTGTAATGTCGAATTCACACCGGAATTTTACAAAAAAATATTCCAAAATAAGGGAAAACAATTTTAAGGCTTTTCGCCACCAAAGTTAGAAAAGTAAAATTTAACAAAATTTTTCTGGTGCAAAACTTCATTAGTCGTAGGTGCGATATAAAATATCCCACTGACTTTTAAGGAGTTAATTAAGTGGTTTTAGAAATCATTTTATTATACACTGTGCATAATGAAAGGTTGATGGTTATACAAGGTGTCCCTAAATTTATGGTACATACGTTGGGGGTGGTTGAACACAACTAAACAAGCACAAATCACCATACAATCCATGGACAGAACACAAGTAGTAAAAAGCTACAGCGCAAAATATACTGTGGCACAAAAAAGAGGAGAAAAAAGATAGACAGCGATGGAATGAAAGAAAACTGATAATATGAAGGAAAAACATTTCATTCTACGAAATGAAAGTAAACAACACGTACGTCCCCCATCACAGCAACTGCTCAAATTTGCGGCAGCCAACAATAACGCAGGCTTTATACCATGGATGGAGTGACCGCCGTACATTGGTGAAAACACCAGGCACCTCTCGTATGGCGTCAGCAGCTATAGATATCCGGACAAAAATATCTTCAACGGAACCTATGGGACCACCATCGTAGATGAGGCTTTGTGACCCCAGAAGAAAAAGTCCAGACATGAAAAATCGGGGGAGCGGGCCGGCCAGTTTATTGGTACAACCTTAGGGCTGTCCTTGCATTGCCGTCTGCAGCTTCGTACATGTAATGCATATCGGCCTTCTCCTGATTTGAGTACGCATCCATCTCATCGGTGATCCACAGAACGAATGAAGACAGCTGCGTTGAACAGCCTTTTCTATTGCGGTCACTGGGAGGCTCCCTCAAGCGCTAAAGCGCAAAGTGGCTTGCGTTCCGTCCATGGATTATAAGGTGATTTGTGCTTGTCTAGTTTTGTTCTATCACCCCGTAATGTTTGTACCATGAGTTTAGAGACACACTGTATATAAAAATGAATGAAAGTTTATTCTGTAAAGGTACTGTAAAATGGGGTGATGGAAAAGATAATGTTTAAAACTAATTAAAGAAAGATATGAACTTTTTTTTTTTTTTTTGTATCCACTGCAAGAAAAAAATTAATGAAATGTAAATGGAAAAGATGATAGGAAATTTTTTCCATTCAAATATTACTTACAATAGGTAAATAGAAACAGTGGAAAAGGCTATAAAGGACTAGAAAGTATGAAAGCAGTAGTCTTTTCAGGGGAAGTGTTACGTTTATGTAACCACTCAATTTTAATTCGCACACGCTACAATGGCACCAGAATTTTCCTAAAATATTTTCCATTTAACATGTATGTTAAATATAGCCTTTTTTCTTATTTCTAAATAAATTTCTTCGTAAATTTCGGTGCCAGTCATTTATTTTCACATTTTATTACTGAAAGTATTATGCCCCAGAGAGTGTTAATGAGATGTTAAGGGTTATGGTAACTGTCTAATGGCAATGGTATCATTTATGCTATCATCAGTGTTCCCGATTTAATGATTTTTTTTATTCACAAATTCCGTATTCACACCATAATTTTAAAATACAATTTTTTTGCTCTATTTAGTAACAGACATTTCGTTAATAAATAAACCGAAATTTACTATTTAGAATTTCTGGTGTGAATTCCTATTCTCTGAATCACGCAATTTCGGGAAAACGTTCCACCATGGGCATTAGAGGGTTAATGATAAGTTTAGTGCTCATGCGGCTGCAAAGGAACATAGGATTGATCGAAAAACATTAGGAAGGTATGTAGACAAATTTCACCAGGATGAATACGCTAACTGAACTGGATGAATACAGCCGAACTATGTGACAAGTAGAGTTGTCATGTCGAGTGTCTTAAAAAGTATAACAAGGAGACAAAAAAAGTGGGACAGTAGGTCTTAAATCCGGACATTATAATGTATGAAACCCTATGAAAACGGAACCTGTCTCTAACGGAATACTGTCTTAAATGTTAAAATTTCATGTTCTTTTCTGTACAATTATACCTGCTCAAGCAAAATCCTGTTTAAAACAAAATTTTTCTCCTCTGATTTGCGATTGCGACTAAACAGGTTTGTTTAAGCATCATTTTCAACATTTTTTTAAAAAATAATTAAAGCATGTAGCATGAAGTTGTTTGCTTTTTTTAAACTTAATTTCTCTTCACTAATATTTCAGTTAAAACAAAAAGGGTCAAGCCTCCCATATAGTGGGTCATCCCTTCCATATGTGGGGAGCCTTGACCCATTATTTTCTTATGATTAAAATCAACCGTTTTTTTTATTCTATATTACACTTATATAGCAATTTTATTTTGATAACTGATTGTATAACGAATAAAATGATATATAAAACTTTATTCTACGTTCAATATTTCAAAAATAAAAAAATCATTTTGTAAAAAGTTGGTCAACCCTCCCTAGTCTCCCCTATAAGAAAGTTGGAAAATTATCGCTTTTAATCATGAGAAAATAATGGGTCGTGGCTCCCCTCCTATTGGAGGCTTATTAACTATTTTTTTATATTGCAATATTGGTTAACAGAGATAAAATCACTTTGAAAAAATGTAGAATAATTTTTCGCTACATGGTTTCATTATCAATAAAAATTATTTGGAAAAATGTGATGTGTAAACAAATCTGCTTTGACGGAATTCAAGGCACAGGAGAAAATTTCCATTTAAAAAACCCACTTTTGTGGGATACTCTATGTGGGTACACTATTTGCCACATATTTTGGCTTCATCTCATTCTATTCATCTTGTTCATTTTTGTGTTCATCTTGTTTATCATTGTGTTCATCTTGTTTATCATTGTGTTCATCAAATTTACCTACATACCTTCCTAAAGCGTTTTGATCATTGTTATGTTATTTTGCAGAGGCATGAACATTTAACATTTCTTAACCCCTTCGGAACGAGCCACCGGTATACTTAGCGCATAAAGTGCTCAGAATCCTTGCTTATTCTCACGAGTTATCTTTTATTTTAAATTTTGTCTTATTTAATCAGGGCATTTTCTCGATTCAATTAGGCCAAAATTTTTGTTATGAAAAACCGATGATAAAAGATTAAAAATTCTGCAAAACACGCTCGTCCCCAAGGGGTTAAAGAGTCTCAGGACTCTTGAAATTGGGAAAAATGAAAATAAAGACCATTTTTAAACATTTAATATCTTAAAATGTATGTGATTTTAAAACAAAATTTTTATTTGTATGAAACATATAAGTATTATTTTTCATTTAATGTATTGAAAAAATTGCGTGATGTAGATTTAGCATTTACAGGTGGCTCAAAACTGTGAGATAGCTGACCAGAAAGAATATGGGTATAACAGCTTGCGCACAGGATTACCAAATAAATATTGCAACCAGAACGAAAAATGTGCTGCCTACTTATATTTCAGATTATAGTAATTACCCTGAACCTAAATAAAGCTTTATTTAAAGCATTATTATACTTTTAATACAAAGCTGTTCTTAGCTAAAACAAAATTTTGAAAATTTCAACGTTATAATCACCAAAAAAATATTTTTTTTGCGATATCCTGTGCGTTATGCCCAAAAACGACATTTGGAGAAAAATGACTTCAACGTTTCGAAAACGCCGCTTGAACTATTGAGCTAGTTTAATTCTAAAATACATAACTTCTGCTCTAACAGGAATTTCAAGAAAACAATTATATCAAAATGTTAAAAAAAAGATAGGAATTTAATATCTAAAAAAATAATAATAAAATTTTGAAAATTTTGAAGCTTTAAGAGTCCTGAGACCCCTTAAGGCCTACTTTCATATTTTCCAGTCTTTTCCATTCCTTCTATTTACCTACAATAAGTACCATCTAGATGAAATAAAAGTTTCTATCAAATTTCCCATTTGTATTTCATTAAATAATTTCTTGCTTCTATAGATATTTTTCACATATTCCTTTAACCTTTTAGTGGGCGGTGTCTACAAAAAGGACACCCAAATTTAAGAGTACAGGCACAGATAAAATTTAATTAAAATTTTCCTTTTAAAAAGAACGGGAAAATGAGCAAGTTTTTATTTTCAAATAAATCCGCATGTAAATTCTGGTGTCAGTCTATCTTTTTACAAACAGAATTACTCCGCGCCGGAAAAGGTTAATCAATTTTTTACATATGATTTCTATCACTCCATTCTACTGTAGCTTTACAAAATAAATTTACATCAATTTAGAAATGTAACCATTCACCCTTCATTATGTATAGTGAACAATAAAAAGATTTCCAAAAACAATTAAGGGAGCTTTGACCATGGTCAACACTTTCCTCACATTAATAGGGTCAAGCCTCCTCACATAACACTTTTAAAGAATAGCAGTTATGTCTAGCCTAATTTACTGTACAATCTTTATGCCTGGAATGAAAGCTCAATATTTCCGCAATACTTAAAGCCTAGTTACTTATATTTCTATGATATATTTTATCTGAGAAAGTCTTACAATATATTTCTAAAAAATACATCTTTTAAGCTGAAAAATCTTCATAATTGATTTTTCCACACCTGTTTCAATTATGTGCATGAAACAAAGACCATTCCTTGAACAGTTAAGTAGCTTTGGTTACCAACTATTGCCAAAACTCGGAAATTCTTTTAAGTATGAAAATTGAAGGGGGTCAAGCCTCTCTTATGGTCTCCCTATATGAAATACGATAACGGCTAACGTACAATATAATAAAATGTTAAACATCTGACGTACAAATGGAGTTATGAATAAAGAGGAGTAGACATATAGTGCGTTGTCTAGTAGTTGCGAATCTAATGAAAAAGACAGTCTACCGTGGTGCATTCAACGTATCCTTTTTTACAGACCGCTGGAGTCACTTGATGCTCGGATGCACCAATGCAGGTTTACGAAAAGCACATCACGTCACTCTAGCGGTCTTCAAAAAAGGACATTTGGGATGCACCGCGGTAGCCTGTCTTTTTTGTTAGACTGGAATACCGTAATTCCCGGTGTATAGCCCGCGGATCAAACAATCGTGATTCGACCCAGAATTTTTAAAAAATAAAATGTAGCTTTTTAGATCACGGTAAATATTGGTCTTCAAATACTGAATAAAATTTCTGCGTCCAAACTGAATTGTTTGATCTGCGGGCTATACACCCGAAATTACGGTAGTTGCAAGTGAAGTAACTGAGAAGGTTGTCGCAGGATGGCTGTTGATTTTTTTAATCGGATCCATAGTTGTTTATTACTGCCGGCGAAAATTTCCACCAGTAAACTTGTATGGAAAACTTTTTCTTATTTAAGCGCCTTATTCATGGAAATTTTTTCTCACAAATATATTAAAAGAATTCTATTTCTTTTTACTGGTGTCGATTTTCCAGGTATTACAATCTTTTCACTGACACTGAGAGGAAGTTGTCTTGGTTGTCACAATATGGAGCAATTACTACCGTTGAAGTAAACTTCTACCAGTAAAAATGCATATCAGTTTTTGCAGTTATTTTTGACTGAAATTTTCCTGTACTAAGGTGTTTGGTCCTTTAATAAGGCAACTAAAGAGACAATTTTTCGTTAAATTTACTGATGGAAGTTTTCCCCGGTGGTAATGAATCTGTGCGAAAGCGGTTACAGTTGTAGCTTCACTATTTTAAGGATTTGTCAGTTGCTCTTTCTTAATAGTTCCATGGACCTACATGTAGGATAACTGCAATATACAGATTATTAATTTTTTTTTGCCTTTTTATTCCACAAACGCTAAATGTTAACTTTAACCGCTTCCCTGATTTGCCCGTACGTCATACGGACAGTGTGTTTTCGCCAATCATGATTTACCAGTACCACATACGGGCATCTATATTCCAATCATGATTTATTATTCTCACCGACAAATTTTTATTGTAAATTTTGCATTATTTAATCCGAGTATTTGTCTGATTAAATTAAGCAAAAATTTCTGTTTTGAAAAATAGGTGATAAAAGATTAAAAATTCTGTAATAGACATGAAAAAAATAAGCATTATTTGAAAGTTTTTTTCAAAAATATTGATCAGTTAAGTGGTTAACTAGTGAAAAAATGGTAAGTGTAAAATCCCCTTTTTTTATGTAGCACTTTATTGCTTATATTTAGTTATTTATATAACCATTTTATATAACTTGAAGAAAAAGAAAACAATCTTAAATTCCGCCCGTGAAATAAGAAATGTAATTTTAGTTTTAAGTGAATTTCCATTATCGTTCTTAGTGCGTTATGTGTCACAGATCCTTCTAGTTAAGAGAATTCAGAACCCTCCATATTCAGTTATTTATATAACCATTTTATATAACTTCAAGAAAAAAAGCAATCTTAAATACCGCCCGTGAAATAAGTAAAGCAATTTTAGTATAAAGTGAATTTCCATTATCGTTCTTAGTGTGTTATGTATCACAGATCCTTCTAGTTAAGAGAATTCAGAACCCCCCATTCGCTGAAAAATGACTAAAATGTCTATTTTACAATTTTATCTTTAAAATGTATTTTAAAATACCTAGTATGTATTTCGAAGCTTCCTTATGGTATAAGAATAATAAATATTAAAAAGACATTTTGCTGCATCAATATACCTTGATTATTATAATTTTTATTTTTTTTTTTTAAGTTGAAGTCTCTAATAATAGAAACGCGGGAAATTTTACTCCAGTTTTATACACATTTTTGACATTAGAATTTTTATTTAAATTTATTTATCTTATTTATTTAAATTATTTCTGTGAAGCATATATTTAAATTAATTTATAAAGCTTTTTCTGATTCGAATTGACATCTTTTCATTTGGTACGGGTCAAAATGATGCGTCACCGCGGCCCTAGTGTTAACGCTCTTCGTTCCCTCGTTAACCCTCTCGCTGCGTAGTTGTTTTATGAAAATAGCTTCAAAAATTGCGTATTTAACCCCTTCGCGACGAGAGTCTTTTAAGAATTTTTTTTCTTTTGTCACCGGTTTTTCAAAACAAAAATTTTCGTCTACTTTAATCGGGAAATGCTCCGATTAAATAAGGCAAAATTTGCAATAAAAAAATAACTGGTGGAACAATCAAGGAGGGTTAAGACGGAAAGAATGCATCCCCGAGGAAATCTCGGGTTGCGCAAATTTTGCTATTTTTACGTTGCCCGAGGAAATCTCAGGTTGCGCAGTGAGAGGGTTAAAATGGAAATTTTTATTTTGTATTTTTTTAATATATCAGTACCTTTAACCCCTTAATTCCCGCACCCGTGATATTCACTGTATGTGCGTTTTATTCAGATTGTTTGATTCCCACCAGTTTTATAAAATTTTGTAATCGGCTTTATTATGGTATAATTTTACCTCTCATTAAATAAAGTGAATATTTCTATACCAAAAAAGTGGTGCCAATAAGCAGTTTGACTTTTTAGACCGTAATTTGATGCGACCGTTAAGGGGTTAAAGTAGGGATCTTCAATCTTATTGCCTGGATGTTTTTGCGGCCACATATTCTGATGGATTATCTTCGATATGTTTAATTGCAAAGTTTCTGTCATTAAATGAGACAAAAATTTCTATTCTAAAACTGTGGTAGCTTGGGGGCTTGCTCAGCTGAATATATATTTCAAGCAATCGCCAATATTTTCCATATGGTTGCTACCATTATTTGAACATGGTTATTTCTGTTGTAGACTTTTAACCCTTAATTGCATAGTGATGTAAATTTCCATCACCTTTTTATTTAATTTTTAATACATAAATTAAGTTCTTACAACCACTATATTTATATAGAAATATTAATCCTCTAAAAATTACTAAAATCTGCTACTAAATATAGTTAAAAATCTATCTTAAGATTTCTGGTGTCTAATCCTTAATATAAAAATAAAAAACACAATTCTGAAAGAATAATTCATACAATTAAGGGTTAATATGTATAAAAGAAAGCTACAACATATACTTTGAAAACAGTGATGGTGAATATGAAAAATATCTATAAATAGGATTCTCCGACAGTGTTGCCAGATGGGCTACTTTTTTTAATTCAGATTTCTAGATTGGCACCACTTTTTTGAAATGGTAAAATACGCCTTAATTAATGAAATATTAATTAAGGCAAAGACAAATTGCATTTTACTGTTTCAAAAAAGTGGTGCCAATCAAGAAATCTGAATTATGAAAAAGTAGCCCACTGGCAACACTGTTCTCCGATTCTTGTATTTCCCAATCGACTTTATTTTTTTCTCTAGTTGATTTTAAAGATCCATTTTATAAAATAATGGAACATATTTCTATTTAAACATATATATGCATATATTCCATGCAATTGTAAAATAACTATTGTACTGAAATTTCACATACATTAGGACGAGAGACTGATTCGTGATGGGCAAACTTCCACAAGAAATTTTTAATAAAAATCTTCAGCCTGCCGTGTTTGAAAACATTATTCATTTCAAACATTTAAAGGTAAAAACATTTAACCCTTAACCCTTAAATGCATGATTTTTTGTTTTGTTTCGAAAACGTTATATATGATTCTCTGAAAGGTTTATAACACAGGAAAAATAATGAAAAATATCTGAGATACATTTTTCGTATAATACGTAATCCTTTTCTTATGTTGCACATCTGCAATTCAAGTAAAAACTAAAATATTACAAATTGGTAAATATTTTAATAAGTATGAATCTAATTAACTTATTTTATACAATTTTTTTATTTTGTAAAACTTAACACTTAAATGTATAAATTGTTTTTTGGAATTATGCTTTTTATTCTTATATTTAAGATTGGATACCAGAAATTTTAAGATAGATTTTTAACTTTATATTTTTGTAATTTTTACAGGATTAATATTTCTATATAAATATATTTGTTGCTAAGAATTAAATAAAGAGTGGTATAGATATGCATCACTATGCATTTAAGGGTTAAATGCCCAGGGAATGCGTAATTCAGAGAATCGGAATTCATACCAGCAACTCTAAATAGTGAATTTTGATTATTTTAATAATTTAAATTTCGGTTATTTTACTAACGAAATGTCTGTTATTAAATATATTAAAAATTTCCATTCTAAATTTCTGGTGTGAATACGGAATATGTGAGAAAAAAATCCACAGAATTTGGAAAATTGATGGTATCATATGTGCAATTAATTAAAATACAGAAGTTGTTTATTTTATTAAAATAAGGACAATGGAAGGAAACACCCGTAAGGCATGGTGACGTCACGTCGACGTCGTTGTGAAGTCACGCTGTGACATTGTGACCGTCGATGTGACGTCACGTGACGTCGATGTGAAGTCATTGTGACTGGAATGTGAAGTCGTTATGGCCGTTTTAGAGCTCTTTTGTGACGTCACATTGTGACGACTTTGTGAAATCACGGTGTGACAAATTTGTGAAGAGTGTGTCATTTGTGACTATTTTGGTATTAACTTTGTGACAAATTTGTGGCGAATGTGACAATGCTTTAAAGTCACATTGAGATCAATTTGTGAAATATGTGTCATTTGTGACGAAATTGTCTTTAACACTGTGATGATTCTGTGACGACAGCGACACTGCTTTGAAGTCACATTGTGACAATTTTGTGACAATTGTGCGATTTGTGACGATTTTGTCATTAACGTTGTGACGAATATGTGACTCTAGTGGCAATGTTGTGAAGTCACACTATGACATACTTGGACAGTTGTAAACACGTATGCATGTCACACATAGTCATAATTATGTATGTTGTAAGATCATTTACATCTATAACGTTAATATACTTCGGCGATACATCGCAATTAAAACTTGGGGGCCGCTATAACAAGGATATACTAAAAGAATTTTATTGAATCAAAATGCAATCTCCCGCAGACTTCAAATTTTGTTGCACCTTTCTTTCCTATTGCAATAAATGAGAATATTGAAGACAACTGATTGATCGATCTGTCACATTTTTTTTTTCAAAATTAGCTATTTGTTAAAAGCATTAAAATTACCAAAGAAACAATTTGTTTAAATTTTCAAATCTTTATCAAAATAAAATTTGTGTTAAAAATATAATATCTTATAATATATACACAATACATTTTATATTCTTTAAACTATAGAAAATACTGAATGAAAATAATTTATTTCATTTAATACGCATTACAATCTCGAAGTCACTGGTGAAGTTGAATTTTTTCGATTACACAACATTTATAATTAAAAAAAAAAAAAATGAAAGATAAAAAGAAATGCCGATATTAAGTAATTAAATTTTATATGTTTTATGATAGTGATTACCATAATATATAAGTATATGATTGTAATTCAAACAAGTTGGGGCAGAGAAAATAGGATACTTCTTTGTTATAGAGGCCCGTATAAATTTCATTATGCAAAAATTGCAGTAACGACATTGCTAAGATCATTGTGAAGTGTATGCAAGCGTTATATACATATATATATACACTCGAAACGCTCATCATGTGCCATATAGTCATTATATACGTATTGTTTACGTCTTTTATGAGACATACATACATTACAAAATTTCCGAAGAACATTTTAGCAAAAACGGTTTGAAACTACTCAAATGAAAAATACAGCTTTGGTATAGAAAATTAACTGAGTATCACCAGTATCATTATGTTGAGAATTCTTAGAACAATTTCGGCAATAATCGTTATATTGGAAGATAGCAGCAATAAATAAAATCGTATTTTTAAGCTCACTGTAGAAGTAAGTAAAACTTTTGGGTATGCATAGAACGGTGATACAAAGGGTTAATTTATTTTACATCAGGGTTTGCTTGAAGTAAAATACATATATAAAACAACTTTTTGATTATTAAAAAATAGCTTTAATAATTGATTGCCAAAATTACATTTTTATTTATGAAATTATATATTATAAAAATAACTCTTACTATCTATGATTTTTTAAAACAATAATACCTTATTGTTTATAAAACACAGCACCGCAGCTACTCTATTTTACGTCTAATGTGAAAGTTTTTATGTTTTGCCAAAGATCTATCTGGCTGGATATATGTTGCCATGACCACTATAACTCTGATATTATCATAAATAGTACAAAGAGATGAGAATCTACTACGAAATTTTTAGAATAAAGTCTGGTGAAAGTTTTATAAATACAGTAGAACGCCAATTATTGGAACTCCAATTAACCGAACTTCCAATTATCCAACAGCGTGTTTCTCTCAAAGAATTCTTTTTAACCGAATTTCCAATTATCCAAATATTTCTCTCTCTAAAAAAGAAAAAAAGACACCTAACTTCCAATTTATTTTTTGCTTAAATTATAATCTCTGAAATTTAGAAAATGATAAAAAGAGAAAAAAAATAAATAATATAAAAGTAAACAAAAAACAATTAAAAAAACAATTTTTAAGCACTCCAGTACTAACTGGCGCTGTCAGTCCTAACCCTAGATAAAGTATGAAGGTTTTAGAATAGTCAGGAACATCCCTTAAACTGTCTGCCCATTTATCCGAACTTTTGCTTATCCGAACTAAGTGTCGGTCCCGACATGTTCGGATAATCGGCGCTCTACTATATATATTATATTAGAAATACAAATAATCATATTTATTTTTATGTGACACAATAAAACAAAATAATGAACACAGTATAAAATGGTTAACAACTTTTTAATGTAAAGAAAGTATAAAAATTGAGGCCACAAACACAAAATAGAGCCACACATAGGTTCATTATTATTATTAATATTTTATTTACAAGATTATGGTAATTATAAATAAGAAATCCATTTTAATCACGCTGTTTATAAAGAGTGTATAATATCGAAACTTTGAAATTTATCTCGATAAAATCATTCAGGAAATAAAATGATAAAATTATCCAGAAAAAAAGTAAATAATAAAAGATGGTTATTACATTTTAGATTCATGCCGTTCAAGTATTCCCGTTATTTTTAAAGTAAAATCACATTTAAACTCTTACTGATTGCGTAACTTCTATGTTTTCATTTGTCAACAGACTTCTAGTTCAATTTGAAAACATTTCAATAAGAATGTTTATCAACTGAAAAGCTTTCACCCGCTATGACTATTTCTTTATAGATTTTAAAACATTTCTCAGGTTGAATAATACATAAAATACTCATTTTTTTCTTAACATTACATATCTACGATCTCTTTTAATAGTATACGTTTCCGTTGTGTCTTATTTTTTATAAATTCCTCTTCTGAGCAGATGCAATTTTTTAAAATATAAACATGCAATGCAAATGGTTTAAGACCATCACTTAATACAAAATTAAAAAATTATGTTTGCCAATAATTTTATTCTATAAAAAGCATTTTTTAAAAATAATTTAATTATCTTTAAATGTTTATTAATTATATTAATGATTGATTATAATACTTGTCCATATACTTCCATATTTATCACACCATGTGGTTTTAACCAAATATTTAAATAAGAAAATAAACCAGATTAAAATGCAATTTAAATTACTAATTTTAGTAATCTGATCAAAGCTGTTGAAAAGGAAGTTAGATATTTTAACAAAATAAAAAAAAATATATAATGAAATATTTGTGTTCTATAACATGTTTATTAGAAGATAACTAACATCACTGTAATTTAAAAAAAAATCAAACAGGGAAAATAATATTTTAGATATTTCAACAAAATAAAAAATAAATGTATAGAAATATTTATGTTTTACAGCATGTTTATGAGAAGCTAACTAAAGTAGTTGTAATTAAAAAAAAGCAAACAGGGAAAATAATATTTTTACATACCTAATTTCATTGACGTTGTGCGTGATACTTTGATTTAAGGGAACCAATTAAATCCGATAATAAGTACGATAGCAATGACTTGAATCATCTTCAACAAGTCAAAGCTACCGTAATTTTCTCGGATTTATATTTTGTTAGCTGTACTAACTTGGATCCTGAGAACGTTCTTGTTTCAGTTTTTAAATCCGTGTCAACACGTCTATGCTGTCCAGTGTCCACAGAACTACCCGCGTTTATTCTAAAAAGCTTCACTGTTACTTTTATCCGTTATTCTGCGGTCGAGTCGTAACAACTGAAATAGTGCAGACGATTTTTAAGTTCGAAGCAGATTTTTTTTGGTTTTATTTGTTTTTCTAACAGATTCGGAAGGAAATTAAATGCGTAATAATTTTATCAAATTGTCTATAATTCAATTTCCTGTTTGAAAATGTTTTGTTGTATTTCACCTTTTATTTTTATCAGTTTTATTGAATTGTAAAGTTTCATTTATGTAAATTATAATAATAATATTATCCATAATTAGAGTTTACTAGATAAATCATTGCTTAAATTTTCAAAATATGTACAAATTAATTCAATGGTAATAATGAAGACCCCCTCCTTTTTTTTAAAGTAAAATTTGTATCACAGGCAATATATACAAAATATCTTCTTAAAAAATACAACAAGATTATCGAGAAGAGATGAGTTTTTCTTTGTCAATCTGTCATTCTCTTAATATTAATTTCCTGTAGAATAATTGTAAAATAATTTTTAAAGATATATTTTGAAAACAAAAAATTAAATATGAATAATTAATTATGTAATGGGCTTTCCATAAATTTTGTACATTTATTTTATATTCGGAAAATGTCAATTTTAACGTCTGAAAACGTCTGAAAGAAGTAGAATTAAAAAAAAAAATAGTTACTTAAAATAGTGAAACACTAAGAGGAAAAAAATATGACATGAATGCAAATCATAAAGCACGAAATGCATATCTGACTAAACTTTGAAGACGCTTTCTGCGTGCTCATTAAAAGCTGCAGACTTAACTCTAATAGAAAGTTTTTAGTTTGAAACCACAGAAATGTTTCGACTACTCCTTGAGAAACTTCTAGTATAACAGATGATCATTTACAAAAATCTTTATAAAAGATAAGTCGAGGTATGTTTACCTAAAATATTTTTTAATAATATGAAATTCGCATAATTAGGAAATCTTTTTGTGTCGCTGATGAATTAATTACATTTTATGTTATATGAAAATAAAAAGTTTTGTATAGAGGCACAGAGCAACTTGGACCACGGTTAAAAAAAAAAATTTAATCCGGCAGAAAAATATTTTTTACAGTAAATACCATGTTTTTAATAATTTTTGTAATTTTTTAAAGTTTTCTAAGTAGTTCACATCTCAGTCACAATTTGACATTACTGAGTGGTGGCATTTTGGATGTGACGTGACCGCAGTGACTTACAGTGACATCACAACGACGTCACTGTGACCATGCATGCTATGAGGGCAGTATATTAACGTTTCTCCAATTATGTTAATTCTTCATCATGTATATAAAAAGCATTTACTGGACCATTACTTATTAAGGCTAATTCCATGGGTTTATGTAGTGTAAGTCACATAGTTGATAATTGCAATGCTTGTTGCACACCGTTATTTTGGAAAAGTGTGCTTGGCCTTATTCAATTAATGACATCTCTCCCGTAAAATAACTCGCATTTTCCGTTCTAAAATACTGGTAGCTTAAAATCTTAGCTTGTGACTTACACTACAAGTGCTCATGGAAATAGCCTACATAAAGTCAAATGTACTATCACATTTTGTTAAAGTCGGGTAATGTGTTTAAAGGTAAGTTAAATAAATTAAATTTGAAGTGGCATTTACAGTAAAATTATCACAGATGTAAATGTCCTTTGACAACTAAATATATATTTTGTTTATTTCTTTTGACTACAAAAGTACTCACAGATGTCTTATACAGTAGCTTTTTTCTAGATGAAAAATGTAAAACCATCATCAGAGGAAACAAAACTATACTTTTAAATTTCGTATGGCACCTCACCGCAGGACAATCTAATGCATAACACTTGTTGCATATACCGGGTATTCTTAAAGTGGATCAGATAGTTACATGCTTTTTTTAGAAAGTAAAACAAATAATTGCAAAATGAATAAAATTGTCATGAAAAAAACTTTGTGACATCTTACGAGTAAAATGCTAAATTAGAAAAATGTTCAACTCGAGACTTCGTTTAAAAAAATCTGCATGACAACATCGTAGAAAGTAACGAAGTTATGATGAAAAAATTCATATTACATATCAGGACCTTGGAAGAGAAAGGGCGAATCCCGAAATTGGGGTGTTTAAATCAAGCTCAAAGTTTTGCAAGTAGTGTTATAGAATAGGGTAGTACTCAATTTAATTCGACACTGTGAGAATACTAAGGACGAACCAGGGCAAAACGACTTACCTACGTGTTGCCTACATCTATCTGACGCGGGAAAAATAAACAAAAAAAAATCGATTTTTCGAGTTCGCACGTTCTCTTCCAAGCTCCTGATAGATATATTTGTTCAAATTAAGAATAAAGTATGTAAGTAAGAATTTTACCAAATTTTTAAATATTCTTGAAACTTATGAAGAATGTATAAGATATATTACTGCCTTCAATTTGCATTTTTGAAATTCATATATTGTCATTAAAACATTTTTTATTTAATAAAATATATGTGATCCCTGTGATATCTTACTTTATTAAATGATTTTTTTTAAAGACAGATTATCCAATAAACATTTCTAAAAAAAAGTACATCTAACAAATTAAGATATCTTAGACTATATAATTTATTAAGTAAAAAATGTTTTCAGTGACAATACATTGTCATATATATATATATGTGTACATATGACTTTCAAAAATGCAAATTGTATGCAGTGCAATATTACTGCACTACATTTTAGTTATTACATTTTAAAGCAGATGAAAACGATGGATAACTACACAGACGGAAATTAAACAAGAAGTTTTTCTCCAACACCCAGTGTACTGACGGTACTTATAAGTACCGACGAGTAATTCAACTGTTAAATCAAATACATACACCGTTCACCTAAAATAGCTAGTCATATTGTATTCTAAGATCATAATGAACACATAAAAAATATCCAACACTTATATCCTTTACTTTGTTTGCAGCAATGAAAAGACGAGCGTGGTACAAAATATCGGCACAAAACACATCGACTGCTTCAAAGATAGCCTCATTCCTCTCTAAAATAAAAAAAAAAACCTAGAACTACTGCTGACATGTATTCGGATAAAGTGGAGTTACAAGCAGTGTTGCCAGATGGGCTACTTTTTTAAAAATCAGATTCTGGATTGGCACCATTTTTTGAAATGATAAAATGTGCGTTATTTAATAACATACTAATTAAGGTAAAAACAAAGTGAGTTTTACCGTTTCAAAAAAGTGGTGCCAATCAAGAAATCTGAATAAAAAAAATGTAGCCCACTGGTTACACTGGTTAAAAGAGCGTTTTTTGCAAAGTACCATTAGAATATTAGTAATATTCACTATGGTATTAATGTTTAAAGTGAGTGGTACTTATAAGTACCGTCAGTAGATAAAGGGTTAAACGAGTTAATAATATGCCAAAAATGGGCAAACTAATATATTATTTAAAAAAAACTGAAATATAATAAATTAAATGATATCGAGATTTCTTAAGATAATTCGTCCTAATTGAAGAAATCAGATGATAAAGGTGGTAAGTGACAGAAACATAATTTTGTGAAAATGGGCTGTAAAACTCCAATCTTTATTTGCGTTTATTGTGATATTTCTCTTTTATCAATTAAAATCTGTGTATTAGTTTCTTTCACACAGTAATTTAACATATGGTAGAGGACCACTAACTATTTTCAATCATATATATATATATATATATATATATATATTTTGTCATATGCCACCTTATCTGAGATTTTCAATTATCACAAGAACATAGCTGCCAACTCTTCCGATTTTTCGGCCCGGAAAAATTTAATAGAAAACTCTCCTTTATTTAATCGGAACATTTCAGCGATTTAAAATGGTTAAATTTACTATAAAGTTTTTGTGGTCTGAAAAAGCGGAAGATATTGGCAGCTATGCAAGAAGAATTATTTTCTTTTTGACAAGCAAACCAATTCTGTTCCTAAAATTTTGAAATGACTGACGGTCACTAGAATGTACAAAAAAAAAAAAAAAAAAAAAAAAAAAAAAAAGGATTTGTCGATAAATAAGAGCTTATCTTTACGTGCATTATAAAAGTGAAATTTCTTTCAAAAATTCCTGTTCAACTTCGACATTTAACCCTTTCCGGCACGGGCAATTTTTGTTGTAAAATGAAGAAATGATTGACTGACACCGGAATTTTAAAACGACTTTTTTAGAAATTAAAATCATGTTATTTTAACTATTCATTGTAAAAGCAAAATTTTACTAATATATTCTTGGTGCCGTTCGTAAGTTTGGAATTAAAATTAGGTAACCCGAACCGGGCACAGTGTGCCGGAAAGGGTTAAAATTAAAAGTAAGTGTGAAATACATTTCTCATTTCGTTTCAAGGGGTTAAAACTTTCGAATGGTATTAAGAACAAGCACGTATAAATTTAATCAGTTGATGACTGGTATTTTAATCCTACACTGAACAGTGATGCATACATGAATAAATAAATTCAGTACAGACTATACTTAAATAAAAATATACAATTTATCTAATCACATAATTCTGCTATTAAAATAGGTGCAGAATTGTTCATCATAGCTGCCAACTTTTACGCTTTTTTGTTACCATTAAAATTTAACAGAAAGTTTTTTCTTATTTAATAGGCAGATTCCGTCGATTAAATAAGACAACATTTACTATACAATTTTAGTGGCAAGGAAAAAGCGCCAAAGTTGGCAGCTATGGTTCATTCAAATTATTTAGCAGCAACGAAAACAATGACATGTCATAATTTTCACATGTTGTTTTCTGCATGCTTTATAGCTAAAAGGGCTCAATGTCTGTGATAGTGACTACTTTTATTTGTAAAGCATGCATAATGTATGGATTACATTGCAGTCAAGGTATTTAATTTGACAAAGCAAAAAGAAGCACATGAATAAAAATGGCTGTTGCATCCTCTTATATGGTAATTTTCAGTGCTAGTAAAAATCGAAAATGTTCTACATAAAAACATAGTTTTAGGAAGACTCACAATCAGAAATCATAAGATGTGCACAGGCGTGCTAAAAATTTTGCGTTGCGTGCATACTGTTAAAATTCTCAAATACCTCAATACTTGAAAACAGCATTTTTCGACATTAAATTTTCGTTTTATATAATCGCAGAATTTATCCATTCGATAAAAGAACTGTTTATATTTTAAAATAGTGGTAATGAAAAATCCGGCGACCTGCAGCTAAGTACTTTACCTCTATTCATTGCCTGACGAAGCGCTCTCTATTGTAGAATTTATTTTCTTTTTTTCATGCCATACAATACACTATATCATAGTGATTATTAATCTGGATATCACAAGTATCTCCGACAAGTAGATCGTTTTATTTACACACTATTGAAGCACCCGCTACTATATTAAACCTGGTGAACACAAAAAAATGCATTCTAATATAAATGGAATTAAGCTTGCTAGCTACTGGTAATTATTTTTATTCCATCGTACAACAATTTTTAAAATATTTTCTTTGTGCTAGATATGTCTTGAAAATATCCTAGTGTGATTATTTTTTCAAAAAGTGTTAAGACTAGAGTACATAAATAATCGCTAATACGTACGGTGTTCTAGTCCCGTAATAAAAAGCATAAAGTTTCAAAAACCTCTTTAGTAAAGCACAGACAGAGCAACATAAAAAGGATTATGTATTTTCTATTTATATTTGATTAGCGTAATTTTATTCTTAAACAATGCGATATTTTTGAGATTGTGGCCAGTACTACATTAAATGGTAATGTTGTGGTAAAAATCGTATGCTTTAGATTAATACTAACTCTCGCAGTACTAAGATGGGGTCAGTTTGACCCTATCTGGACATTTTCCAGTTTTTTTTTCTCATTTAGAATATGTATGATAAAATTATTTTCTTGGAATTATCATATAAAGGTCTGTTTCATGATTTCATCTTCTTAGTAAATTTCGCACAGTTATTTTTTTTATTATTATTTATAGAAATTGCGAATGGGGTCACATGGACCCCATCTTAGAAAATCAGAGAATAAATAAAAGCTTTCTGTCACTTATCACATTTCAAGAGAAAGAAAGGTAATTTTTGGCACCCTTTCAAATGTAGTTCGCTGTGGGTACAGCGTTACCATGAAGTGAGTGTAGACCCCTCCCTCATATCGTTATTTCTTTGTTCTTGTGTTCAGTTGTGTGTAAATTTCGCTATTCAATGAAATGAATCGTCGCATCGTATAAATATTATAATTTCGGTTTTTTTTTTTTTTTTTTTTTTTTTTTTTTTTGGTGGGGGGGGGGGGGGGGGATTACGTATAGGATCAGCACTTTTTAAATCTTAGGCATTTAAGCAGCACTTTGATCTTAGTACTGCGAGAGTTAACAATCTCGCAGCTCAACCCGAGAGTTTCTCGGGCAACGTAATACAGCAAATTTGCGCAACCCGAGATTTCATCGGGGATGTATTTTTTCCGTCTAATTAACCCTTCTGATAATTCCCACCAGTTACTTTTTATTCTAAATTTTGACTTATCTAATCGTAGCATTTTCCCGATTAAATCAGAGGAAAATTCTTGTTTTGAAAAACCGATGTCAAAAGAATAAAAATTCTTAAAAGAATCTCGTCGCGGAGGAATTAAATGCGCAATTTTTGAAGCTACTTTGATAAAACAATTACGCAGCGAGAGGGTTAAACTCTAAATCATTAAAAATACTAGGATGTGAAAATAGAATTGTAAACTTAATTCATTGAATTTTATCTGCAGCTTCAATTTGAAACAATGGAGTTATGAATAAAAAGGAGGAGACATATAGTGTATTGTCTACCAGTTGCGAGTGAAGTAACTGAGAAGGTTGTCACAATATGGCGGCTGCTTTTTTGAAATCGGTTCTTCAGTTTCTGACTACCGATAGGTCAAGCATCCCACCAGTAAAATTGAATAGAAGATTTCGTCTTAAAGAAGCGTCTTATTCATTGAATTTTTTTTTTCAAAAATCTCATAAAAATTTCTATTTGTTTTTACCGGTGTCAGTATGCCTTATAAAACTGTCGGTTTGTATCCATGGTTGTCACAATATGGCGTAAACTCAGGGCCTAACTACCACCAAAGAAAACTCCTACCAGTAAAAATGAAAAATTGTTTCTTCCACTATTTATGACTGAAATTTTGTAAAAATAAGGCGTTTAAATAAGTTTAAAATATCTATATAAACCTACTGGTGGGAGTTTCCACCGTCGATAAACAACCCCTTTTCTAGCGGTTACAGTTGAAGCTTCACTATTTTAAGTATATGTCAGTTCCTCTTTATTAATAGTTCCATGTTTGAAACAGTATCTAATGCATATTGTGTAAAACACTGCTTTTTAAATTGGAAAACAAATTTAGATATAATTACCGGTTAACAAGAAAATGTTTTCGTGCCATTAGATGAAATAATTCAGTCGATTTATTTTAAATTTATTCGGTTTAATTTCCCGCATGCAATTAGTAGAAATGTTTGACATGACATTGCACTTGTGTTTATTTAACGAATACTGTCATTAAAATTGTAATTTGTAGAATTTGTATTTATAATTGTAAATCTGTATAGCTGATAATATGTGCATAAAAAATATAATATTCAGTGCTCTTTCTGTCTGTTCCTAAAACTTCTTCTGTTTCCTACTTTTATTTCTAAACTGTGTTTTTAAATTTTAAAAACATTTTTTTAGAGATTAACCCTTAACTGCATGAATTATTCTTTTAGAATTGTGTTTTTTATTTTTACATTAAGGATTAGACACAAGAAATCTTAAGATAGATTTTTAACTTTATTTAGTAGCATATTTTTGTAATTTTTAGAGGATTTATATTTTTATATAAATATAGTGGTTGTAAGAACTTAATTTATGTATTAAAAATTAAATAAAAAAGTGATGGAAATTTACATCACTATGCATTTAAGGGTTAAGATTTCCAGTTCAAAGTTGTTTAGGAAAATTTTCCGATTTAGGGGGAATTTTTATTATAACAATTGCCATAATATTTATTTATGTTACTGATCATGTATACCAAGATCGTTCATACAACGGACAGCTTGCTTTCACTCTCTCTGAATAATATTCTTCGCTTTATTCTTTTATGATGAAATAGAGAAATATTGCTGTTCAAAAATTTGGTAAAAATCAGTAAGAACCTTTTCTGCGATTAAATAAATAAAAGATACAAAAATTATATATGAACTTTTTGTGAATAGAGCTAAGTAGAAAATAAAATATTGTCTGCTAAAGAAAAGAATAAAAGTGTGTTTAGAAAGTATATTTTGTGTTTAATTGAGACGTAATATCTTTCTCCAAATAGTTTATATTTTTTCAGATTATTCCTTTTTCTAAATAATTTTAAGAAGTTCCTATAAAGTTGTTGCTGTTCTAACTAGCTCCATACAGATAAAAACTAAGATTTCAGAATTTACTAAATATTTTTATGTAATAAAATTATTACAGGAAAATACTTTCTATTTTGACCTGTAGCAAATAAATTAAATCACCGATTATGACTATTTCAGATACGTCAAACCAGTGTGTCAGAAGACCCAACGCCTTTACTTATAAAAAGTTTCCTTAGCATTATTTAATCTCAGAATTTCTTTCATTATATTAGTCTAAGAATATATTTTAAAAAGACTGGCGGAAATCAGGAATCTGGTACACGCTTTAGACATCCCAGGACTAATTCTTTACGATACACTGTTGCAATGTAAGAGTAAAATTCAAATTACAGATACCGCCTTCTGAATACTAGTCCTGAGTTCTCACACAAAAAATGACGACTTTGGTAGGCGGAATATTTGCAGCGTTTGTACGGTCTCCTGAATGTAGACACCAGTGTTTTTCAAAAGTTTTTTTTGACCTAATTAATCCCATAAAAATAAAATGGAAAAATCTTTAAAAATATTATTTTTACTCAAATTCATGGAATCGTACAGACGCGGAGGAAAAACCGCATACGACAGTCGCCATATTTTGTGCCAGCTCTCAGGCCTACACCAGATAACATGAACATTACCAGCAAGTTTGTTGTTTCATGATATTATCTTGCCGTGAAAATTTTGAATAGAGAAATTCGCAGCAAAATTCCCGCAAGGTATACCATCCCCTACTTGCATATGTACTTTGTTGTGAAACTGATCACAAGACTGTTTTTAATTCACGAAAATGACGAAAATAAAAAATCCCTCTGTTGAGAGAATAGACAATCAGCACATACGCAGAAATTGCAAAAATTTTATTTGGTTGGCACCGCTTTTTCTAAACGCTACACTTTTCAAGTACCAAAAAAAAAGTCTTGTATTGATAAGTGCGTATATTGATTAACTTGTTTATGGTGAAAAAAACGGTGCATGCGCCTTCTGACGTTGTTTTACCATCAATAGGCCTGATCAGGTCTATGGGCCCCTCCGAAGGGGTTAAACTGATAGTGCGGCGTGGAAAGATTAAGTTTGCAGTATTTTTGATTAATTGTTTGCCGTTAATTTGCAATAAATTTGATACAGCATGAATTTAACTTGCATTACAAATGACCTGCAAATTCAAAGTGTGGTGACATCGGCGTTTGCGTTATCTTGCTGCAATCTTGTTATGAACTTTCAGTCTTGTCATGCTGAGCTTGCTGCAACTTTGC
Organism: Maratus speciosus; assembly: GCA_963932465.1. Lineage (NCBI taxonomy): Eukaryota > Metazoa > Arthropoda > Arachnida > Araneae > Salticidae > Maratus > Maratus speciosus. Next base: position 435,598,571 of record OZ010787.1, read on the forward strand.
AGTCTTTCAAAGATAGACTGCTGCAAATTTTCTGCAAATTAAAAATGCTATCTGGGAGTATCCTGGAAACGGTGACCAAGAGATGAATGACATAGCTGCCAACCACTACGACTTTTCCCAACAATTCGAAATTGTAATTTTCGCCTTCTGTAAACTCAGTCTTCTGTGATTAACCCTAGAACTACCGGGAATTTTACTCAAGTTTTATAAAAACATTCTACACCAGAATTTTTACTTAAAACTATTTAATTTGTTTATTTAACTTATTATTGTCTGATTTATACATTTAGTTTGTTTTGAAGAAATTTCTGGTTTGAATAGATATTTTGAATATACATGTCGGGTCCATTGGACCCTTCTGGTAGACAGAGGGTTAAATACGACAATAATTAATACATTCCAAAGACCCCGCCTGCCATAATGCCACTGATCATGAAAAACTTTCTTTGTATTCTTTAAGCACAGATTTTCTTTCATTAACCCTCCGTCTACCAGACGGGTCCATTGGACCCGACAGGTACATACAAAATATTCATTCAAACCAGAAATTTCTTTAAAATAAACTAAGTATATAAACCAGACAAAAATAAGGTAAATAAATAAGTTAAATAGTTTTAAATAAAAATTCTGGTGTAGAACGTTTTATTAAAACTTGAATAAAATTCCCGGTAGATCTAGGGTTAAATAAGTTGAAGAACATATTTTTGAAAACATAGATCTACCGGGACGATTGTTCACCGTTCTTGGTGCAGACGAACGATGTCACCTGGCTGCAGTGTTGCCAGATAGGGACTTTTTTAATTCAAATTATTTGACTGACCCCACTTTTTTTTTAAATAGTGCAATTCTCCTTATTTTCAGAATTTTTAATTCATTTTTAAAAAGGCCGAATATTTCTTTTCAAAAAATTGGTGACAATCAACAATCTGGGGACAAAAAAGTCCCCAAGCTAGCAACACTGCCTGGCTGACTTTTGACGATTCTAGAAACTGTGCGGTCAATTTTGGCAACTACTATTACGAAATAATAATCTTCTTAGTAGATTTCTACGTAAGTCCATAGATGCAAACATCTCTTTATTCCGGAGTCTGATCCATGACAAACATGTTTTCAACCGGAAATTTATGTTAAAAAATTTTTGAAAAAGAAATCTAAAATGCATCTTATTGAAAGAAGACACATTTCCTTATATTATATTTTCCGGTTAAAAACATTTTTGTCTTGGATAAGACTTCGGAATAATTAACAGATGTTGGCATCTATGTAAGTCTCACGAGAAATATTTTTCGTATTCAATTTTTTTTTCATCTTGAGAATCCTGTGTAATGTTGATTTAGGAATACTAAAATTTAATGATAAACTTCGCAGAGTGCTGGAAGTGTATCATGTAACTTACATAAATACCCTTGATACCACTTCAGCAGGTTATTATTTTATTTTATTGTCATAAAAAATACTATTATTTACATATTTTGATTATTATTATTATTTTATAAAATGCATATATATTTAGAGTGTGTATTACATATAGGTATTTTGATTATTATTATTATTATTTAATATAAGTATACTCATATAAGTATTTATGCTATAAGGTCTTAATAAGAGTAGGGCCACACAAGGAGTCCTATCTGTAGAGGGGATCTTTTCAGCGAGTCACGAAGTCTGCAAGCCTGACAATAGTTTGACATAAAATGCCAAGTAGTATTTATGACGGGGTACTACTTTATTTATGATACCTAATAAAACAGGCCACACAGGCGAAGACTCGGGTCTCAGAAACCAAGATCGCTGACGCTCAAGGGGCGGAGATGGTATACCCCGGGAAAAAGTGCAAGACCGAATCAGAGGTTTGCAGGTTGAAGGAAGAAATGGGGGTCAGCAAGGCTGACCGATCATTCGACGGAGGGGGCGAAGGACCTTCCTCCACACTGTTATCACGAGGTGATGTCGTATCTGGAGGAAGAAGTTACAAATATATCGAAAAAAATCTCTATACTATGAAGTACTAAAATAATATGCAGATTGATTAAAGTTTCTATACCATGAAGACGTAAAAATATCAGATCGATGTCAGTTGATGACTTAAAATGAGATCGATTGAAAATCTCTATACCATGAAGACTAAAAAGGAGATTGATTCGGAAGTCTTATATATATTGATACAAGCTCCTATATCATGAAGTACTAAAATATTTGGGTCGTGTTTTCCCGTTAAGGGATGGCCCTATGGATAATCTGTCCTCGGAAATTGCTTAATCGTCAAGTGTTTAAATTAGTGAACTTTATTGTGAGTGAAAAAAAAAGCATTCAAGGTGTCAAGGATTCAAGTGTGACCTTAACCACAAGTGATCCCTCTCTACAGAAGGTTTGACCTTTTTAATATTTTTGTTTTCCCATTGTGTGAATAATTTATGTTATATTAGGGAGGTACAATTTATGGTACTCAAGCGAATAAGTATTAATTGTAATGTTAATTTAAAAAGTAAATTTAATGTAATTACTAATTCATTTTCGTTCTTTGGAACGCTGGTGTCGTATGACACAATTCTAATTTGTTTCTTTTATTATTTTGTAAATATGTACATTACTGTAAATAAACCTTTGGTTTATTGTTAACTTTTGGCTATGTTTTAATACAACATGAGTCCATTGTTTTACTTTAATGTAAATTTTATTTCAGATGACAGTCTGCTTTATGAGGCTATTTATGCGTAGTTTAGATAGGTTTTATTTAGATTCAACTGCGCGGTCTATACGCTATTCCTTCACTAAAATTACACAACGCAGCTCGGGGCCTTTTGGAGATGTGTGTTCTCCCGCCTCAATTTAAGATAATTAAGGTTAGTTTAATTATCAGGAATAGCCAGGACCAGTATTATATAATTACGATCACAAATGTTTATCTATAAATTGTAATATTTAAATACCCACTATAATAATTCAGGTTTTCAGGTTCAGTAATTGAGGAGTAGTTAACCTCTCTTACTCACTTGGGTAATTACCCCCATTACCCAATTATTTTCCCCCATTCTTCAAGGTATGTTTGGGTAGTTAAGTTGGTTCCGGTAAATGGACCTGGATCTCCCCAGCACAGAGATTGTCTTCGTTTTATTGGGTCATATTTAATTTTACTCCATTGCTTAGAAAAGTCTCTTTTTTTTGTCGTCCGCATTTACGAATTTTTTGTGAACTTACATTGTAAATTTCATCATCATTTATTTTTGACGACTTTGCTTTCTTCCACAAACGGGATATTGTACTTCGATGAACATTAAAGTGTCTAGCCGGATAAGCATAGCGAAATGGCGCCTACGGCCGATGTCTGAAAAAACATATGTGGTAATAAGGCTCAGCATGAGAATAAAATATAGAGTGTTTTTAGCCCCTGACTTTGGACTATCCTTGAGATAATAGAAAATGTAAGCGCCGGCGCTGCTATTTTTTAAATACGTTTTTCTCAAAAAGTACAAAAAGTTAAAAAAATGAAAAACAACGGTCATTATTGAAGTATATATTAGTTCACATTATATATCTTTTTCAGATTTTTACACAAATTTTAAGATGGAAAAATAAACAAAAATATTTTTGTAAAAAAAAATTATTAATGTAGTAATTTTATATTTACACCAACAAAAAATTACAGAATAACGCTCAAAGTATGTACTTTTAAGGAAAAAAAATCGTTAAAATAGAAAATGTGCTTTTTGAGCTATAACAAAAATAATACTAGAAACTTGCTAAAATATTCGTAACTTTCCCTGTTTGTATTTTCAGAAATACGCTGCTGTCAATGCATTGCACGAATCGTGACATTTCTACTCAGGCAGGATGCACAGTGCGCCAAAATAAGAGAATATTTCCACAGTTACCACATCTCTATATTAGTTTTATTTCGCGTTTGTAAATATTCTGCATCCCTAATAATATCAAGAACTGACAAACAAAATAGTAACATTCGGCTACTATTATTTTCAGATAGAAGAATGCTATGGGGATGTACAGTGTACATATATACAGTGTTGAAACTTTGCAGCATTCTTTCCAGTCATTCGACGGTTTTTTGAAAAAACGGTTTCATAACCGTAATTTAACTATATCCTGAACATAAAATGGCCTATAATATGGTCAGAACAGTGTTAAATTACGGTTGTGTAACCGTTTTCGATAAAAACGGTCAAATGACTGGACAGAATGCTGGAAATTTTTAACAGTGTAACGTATCACTTTAGAGGTAATGCGTGTTTTGTGGAAGGGGCGGGAGCCCGGCATTTGACATCAGAAAATATATGTAGGGAGAGGGGGTTTTTCATTTGATATCGTTATAATTTTTAATCAAATCAAAATTTACTTTTTTGTTAACTTTTTCTTTACATCTCTTATCTTAAATTTTTTTTAGTCTGTTTTCATATTTTTATGAAAATACAAAGTTATTAAAATCATTGAATGATTATAAAATCATTTCATTCCAAAACATGGAATAAAGTAAAGTCCGCCATTAATATTCTCCTGTAATATGCGTAAATAATTCATTGTTAGCGAAACCAAATTCGAAATGATATCTAATATTTTTGCTGGTAAAAGAGGGGAATAATGTTGTCCAACAGTTTTGTTTACAAGAAATTCTGTTTAGCACCGCGCAATTAGGAAAAGCAAGAAGACAATATCATAGTTCAATACATTATGTAACAAATAGTTATTATTAAAAACTTTTCAAAAATAAGTATTTCGTTAAAATGTTATTTGATATAAAGTTATTTATTATATAACAGTGATAGTTTATGAATTTCTTCTCTTCATTTAACCCTAAACCCCCGAAAGGAGTCGATCCGACTCCGACCATATGATTAAATGTCAACTGGAACCAGAAATTCTTTCTTAAAATAAGTTAAATTTAACACGTTGACTGCTGCAAAAAGTAAGCATTTTCAAATGTCTTCTTGAAAGTCGATTTCCACCACAAAATTTCTGCCAATAAATAAGGCAATTTTTTTAAAAAGAATGGTGGGAGTGTAATAAATTAAAGCCTCGAATATGAAAGCTACGAGCATACTCGAAGCGTGGCAGTCAACGTGCTAAATTGCGCCAATTTATGTTAAATAAATCAGTCAAATAATTTTAAATAAAAATTCTGGTGTCGATTATTTCCATGAAACTTGAGAAAAATTTCCGGGAGTTCTAGTGTTAAATCAGTAAAATATGCGAATAAAAAATGTACAATCATATCTGTATATCACTGGAAACGTATAAAAAGAAAAAAAAAGTAAAAAAGTAAATGTAAAAATAAAAATAAAAACAATTTTTAGACACTGATAACAATCTTATTAGGGAGAGGGGGGGGATGATAATGTATGATATCGGAAAGTCGATAGGGATCCGAAATTGCCAAAAAAGTTGATAACCTTATACATTTACAGCCCCTATTTAGCTTCGCTTGTACAATCGACTAGACCATCGACTACTATAGATAGTATTACGCGAGAAGGATGCCTAGTACACCAAAATAAGAGAATGTTTACAAACGCGAAACAATCGTACAGAGAAGTAGTATGAATGAAAATATTCTCTTATTTTAGCGCACTCCGCATCCTGCCCGAGTGCAAAAGTCACGAATCGACCAATGTATTGATAGCAGCGTATTTTAGCAAATTCAAACAGGGAAAGTTACTAATATTTTAGCAAGTTACTAGTATTATTTTCAGTATAACTCAAATAGATCATCTTCGACTTTAACGAATTTTTTTCCTTAAAATTGCATACTTTTAGCATAATTCTGTAATTTTTTGGTTGGTGTACATTTATAAAATAACTACATTAATAGTTTAAAAATATATTTTTGTTTATTTTTCTATGTTAAGATTTGTGTAAAAATCTAAAAAAAATATATATAATGTAAACTAATATATTCTTCAATAATTGGCGTTGGTTGCATTTTTTTTAACTTTTGATCTTTTTGAGAAAAACGTATTTGAAAAATAACAGCGCCGGCGCATACTTTGCCTGCTATCTCAAGGACAGTTCAAGGTCAGGGACTAAAAACACTCTATATTGTTATATCATGCTCAGTCTTATTACCACACATGTTATTTCAAACATCGGCCGTGGGGGCTATTTCGCTATGCTTATCCGGCTAGACTCTTTAAGTCGCTGCAGCATTTATAGCACCACGGCTTAGTTTATCATCTTTCACATATTGCAATAAAAATTGCAATACAGCATTACGCTCTTTATTATTCATTTCCTTTTATAAGGTATTTTCTAAATTAATATTCATAATTACAATTGATCGTCCAGTTACTTCACATTCAAGTTAACCTTTCCTAATCTTTCGTAACTCATAGTACAACGCGTTATATTCATTGTAGTTTAATTTTACTGGTGTCGATCTACTAATCTGCATCCGAAGTTCACATCCGACTCTACACACTTGAAATATAGCAACTAATTTGGTACAAAATTTTCGACCTAAATATCGCAACTGATTTGGGACGGAGGGAGTATATAATAAATAAGGAATTATAGCTGCCAACTCTTACGCTTATTTGTACCACAAAAATTTTATAGAAATTTTTGCCTTTTTCAATCGGCAGATTTCGGCGATTAAAAAAGATAAAATTTACTATTAAATTTTTGTGGTATACATAAGCGTAAAAGTTGTCATCTATCAATGAAGTAATTTTAGTAATGTAAGTAATTTAATTGTTCATATTTATTTCAGATTCAAAGTATGAACGAATTTCAGTCATTCATATTTTAGAAAAGAATTTTTTTAAATAAAATGTTACCTTTTTTCTATGTTGTTAGTGTTGCCAGTTCGCTATTTTTTTTTTAAATTAAGATAGTTAGATTGTCACCACTATATTGAAGCTAAAATAGTCAACTTATTTAATAACAGACCCAAAAAATATGAAAATAAGGCGAATTATACTATGTTTAAAAAAGTGGCGGCAATATAGAAATCTCAATTGAAGTAAAAGTAGCGAACTGGCAACACTGTATGTAGTAGGTGACTAATTTCATGGGTTTTTGTACTGTGTCACATAATTGATAACAGCTATGCTTGTTGGCAACCGTTATATTTGAAAATTTTGCTTCGCCTTATTGAATTAATGAGATATCTCTAATAAAATAAGTCACATTTTCCCGTTCTAAAATACTGATAGACAAAAATTGCAGCAAGTGACTTACACTACAAGTACTCATGGAATTTGCCATGTAAGGTTAGTTGGGGGAACTGTACCCACGAGGTAACTGGGCCATAGGCTATTTTATAAAAAAACTGTGGGTGTTTTTTAAGTTTTAGCTTTTGTGAACAATGCCCTTTAATCTCTACTTCCTAAAACACCGTGTATCAATTCAATCATAACTCTCACTTTGCTGTGATAGGTTGTCAAAAATTTGCATTTCCTTTTTTAAAAACAACGTCAATATGGTTGAACTTCTTCGGTTTTTTATTAAAATACTGTAAGTACTTTTATTAACCCCTTGAGGGACACCGCTTGCAGTCTGCAAACGGTTAATTATAATGCCTAAATATCCAAATGGCACCAGTAATTTTTTAGTACATTTCCGATCTCATAATAAACGTGAAAAAAGGCCTTTGATTATTTGCAAGTAAATTTGTTTATTAATTGCGGTGCGAATTGATTATTTGAAAAATTTTTGAGCAAAAATGCCTTGCCCCTGAAAGGGTTAAACAATCTTTTTTTTTTTTTTTTTTTTTTTTTTTTTATAAGATTAGACATTAAACTACATTAATATTATTAGGTATCTATACATATTTACTTCATGTTTCAAATGTAAGCCTGGTGTCCCAGTTATCCCATAAATTTTTCAAGAATGGGATAACTGGGACATGTATCCGGGGTAACTGGACCATGCTGAATCCAGTTACCCCAATACTTATAAATAATTTTTATGTGTTTCTCTTACTACGGGAAGCTAATTTCTCCATTGTTTTTTGCTCTCAATAAAGAAAATGATAGAATACCTTATTAAAATTACGTAATGAAATTTAAAAAAAGCATATTGAGTGGTATCAAACCAAATTTCTTGACCCCTTGAGAGGCGGTGATGCCGTTATGGCATTAATTAATTTTTATTCCTAATTGCCAAATTGGCACCTGAATTTTATATTAAAAATTTCACCTTTATTAAGTATGCGACAATATACTTTTATTTGTTTTCAGATAGATTCTCTTGAAAATATTGGTGTCAGTAAATTATTTCAACATTTTACGAATACAAGTACCTTGCCCCTGAAAGTGAGATATCCAGACCTTGAAATTGTACCATAACCAGGGGTCGCATTCTATAAGGAACCGTTGATCGTTCCTACCACTATTTTGAAAATAATATCTTTCTTCCTTCTTTAAGGGTTCTGGTAGGAACAATAAAATTTTCCCTATTTAATGCGACTCCTGGATAAAGATAAAGTACTTACGTAGCCGTTTGTTCAGAGATTTACCTTGCTATTTTTTTCCTTAAAATACCCGTGACATTTATACTTATTATCTATACTAAAGTACATACGTACTTACATAGTTTTATGTTTTTGCTATAAATAAATCTATATTTTCACTTTTAGTGCTTTTTTTTAGACATATTGACAGCAAAGGTTTTCCTTAACCCCTTCACGCTCGAATTAAATTGCGGTTAAAAAATTCAAATTGCTTATTGGCACCACTTTTATGAAAAAGAAATATTCACCTTATTTAATGACAGGTAAATCCATACTAAAATATAGCCAATTTCACTATTTTATAAAACTGGTGGGAGTCAAACAATCTGAGTAAAAGACGCAGCCCGAGAATATGACGGGAGCGAGAATTAAGGGGTTAAAACGCTTTTTATTGACATATAATTTACATGGTCTGCCTGGTTTAAATTTTTTATGTTGTTTACACTTTTTCAAACAGGACCCTATATCCGATATGAAAATATATAAACCCGTGTGCAACATAGACCCCCCCCCTGGTCCAGTTACCCCATTTTGGGGGGCAACTGGACTCATGAAGAAAGAAAGATGAAATATGCATATTTTTGTATTTTAAATATTAAAATGTAATTTTGAGCATTTCTGTCTGATAGAGGGAACATAACTGAACACATTTACATAAGTTCAGACTTTAAATCAAATGAACTTTAGCTTTTTGAAGCTGAATTGTCAGAAGCTCCAGAGTCACATTGTAAAATCATGGCCCCGTTACCCTAACTAACCTTATATCTTTTCATTCATTAAATAAAATTTCTCGATAATATATGTTTATGTGACTTGGAAAAAGACCCTGTAGGCAGTGTTACTAATCTGGCTGGTTTTTTATTTAGACATTCCGAATTGTTACCACAAAGTTTTGAATAGTTTTTTTTTATTTTTAAGATAATAGATATTCCATAAATTATAATAAAACAAAAATATTGAATATTGTCTGGTTGGGACTAAGAATTTCAAAATAAAAAAAACAGCCAGAAACGGCAACACTGCCCAGATGTTTGGCAGTTGTGACACACCGAAATTTAAAAAAAAAAAATTAAACTATTTTGGTATATTTCGTTATAAGTCTTAATTTTATCTTACGAAATTCTACGAGAAATTCTTAACACATTTTCTTTTGCATCTCTGAGAAGATTAATCAAAAGTATAGAAATTTTATTTCATTCCGATTTGTTTGATCTAAGGAACTTACATATAGTATAAAAATAGTGTATTACCATTTTAAAGTTCGAAATTGATAGAATTTTTAATATGTAGACAGCTCATACTTCAAAAACTGCATTAATACTAAGAAAGGTGACGAAATTCCTGATAGAATGGTACCTCTTGTATCTCTCTGCGCTAATTTGGGGAAGAATATGGAACGGGGTAATTTTTTTTTTCCTTTTGACTGACTATACTTGTTAACTCATTTAGACTTTATACATAATACAATTGTACATAATTTTATTACTCGAATTTTTCGACACAAAAGTATTTATAACAAGTTTTATTTTTCTTAAAATGTAAAACAATTTCGAACCTATTCTGAAGATAAATAATAATTATAAAAAAAAATCAATTTGTTATGGCTGATTGTTATGCAATAATATTATTTTTCCTTAAAAATATGCTTGGTAATCTTTAAAAAAAATCATTTTTCATTTTAATTTTATTAAACAGCCCACTTCGAAATAGTCGATAAACTATTTTTTTTTCAGCTGACCGTCTACAATAAAATTACATCAAAGCTGTCATAATCTTGATAACAATTTTTCAAAAATGAATATATTTTTTGCATATATGTCCGTCTAAATATTGAAAAATATACAAACTTTCATTTTCATATGCATAGCTGCCAACTCTTCCGCCATTTTGCGCCACAAAAATTGAATAGAAATTTTGGCCTTATTTAATCGGATGATTTCGGCGATTTAAAAATCTAAAATTTACTATGAAATTTTTGTGGTACAAAAAATCGTAAGATGTTGGCAGCTATACATATGGGAACATCCCCTTTAACCCTTAGAGCTCTGATGGATTAATTTCTTCCCACTTAATTTTAATATCCAAATGTCACATTTGCACCTGGATATTTAAACAAATTTATTTGAAAATACATCAGTGCATTTTTTAGTGTATATTATAACCCGAACAAAATACTGATTTACAAAATACTGATGCAAATGTGACTTTTGGGCATTTTGAAGAAATTTACCCCCAGAGCTCAAAGGGTTAGTTATTTCATGATTCTGTATGATCGTTCAATCAAAACAGCTCAGAAAAGTATATAATTTATGCATTTTATATTAACACTATACAAGCAGTGTTGCCAGATTGGGGACTTTATTAATTTTGATTTTTTGACTGTCACTATTTTTTAAAAATAGTATAATTCGCTTTATTTTTCAGAATTTTTAATACGTTTTTAAATGGCATTGCTGCCAGCTTGTACGGTTTTTTCATACCACTAAAATATGATAGAAATATCTGCCTTATTTAATCATCAAAAATCGCAATATTTCGGAGATTCAAATAGGCAAAATTTGCTTTTAAATTTTAGTGGTGAGAAAAATCCGTACAAGTTGGCAGCTATGAAATAGGCCGAATATTTATATTTACAAAAAGCGGAGGCAATCAATAATATGGAGACAAAAAAGTTCCTAATCTGGCAACGCTGTATACAAGCTGCTTTACGCATTTATTCATCATTTATGAAACGATTGTTAAGAAATTCTAGGTTTTCCCCAAAAAGTTTGAATAGTTATTTTTGGTTATCATAATAAAAGATATTTCGTGATAAAACAAATGAAAACTCTTATTAAAAATTTTCTGATGTGAACTCAAAATTTCTGAATTAAAAAAACCATATTTGGCAACACTGTTTGCGGCCTGTATACAGTGCCTTTTCAATTAATTCATACTCAATTAATTCAAATTCATCTTCATACAATTAAAATAAATCAAAATTTAATGATGTTAATATAAATCTACGTAAAAAACATGGTATTTTCCCAAATATCATACGACCGCAATGTTTCTTTGCGAAATCCAATGAATGGAACACAGAAATTAACCTTATTTAATTGCAAAATTTCTGAAATTTAATAAGGAGGAAATTACTTCTTTGAAAATATTGGTAAAAAATCGTTAAAGTTGACAACTGTGAATCGTGAATTTTCCTTCAAGTTAGTGTAACTTTAAATAGTAAAAATATATTTTCACTCTTTTCCTTCTTTCCAATATAATTAAGCAAATTATCATTTTTCAACAGTCAAATTACCAAACTACAGTTCTTAAAACGATTATGAACGTCATTAACAGAAGTTTGCTTGATAATTTATCTTTACAGAATAATGATGTTTACATTCACAACTAGTAATTAAAATACAAATCTTTGTAATGTGAGTAAAAGTTCGCAATTTTCTGTAAATTTTCAAATACGGTTTCTCAGTAACCGCGAAAATTATATTTTGTCTCATTTAGAAGATGTGTTCACGAAAAATAACAATATTAAATTAAGATAAAAAAATGTTAGTTCTCGTCTAGTATATCAAAATTTTACTTGAACTTTCTGACTAAATTATGCACACTTCATTTAAGACAGAACAGTAGAGAAACAACACTTCTAAATTATAATTGCAATAAAATGCATTACATAATGTATCTGATTAATAATGCATTACGGTGTACGTGTTTCTAAGTATTTTTTTTTAATCTGAAGTTCATTATATGCTGGCAAATAGGTAGAAATGGATCAAAAGAAAATCAATGAAGCACATATCCCTTTTTAAACTTATACCAATGATGATTGAAACTAACTTTAGAGATATTTGAAAAATATATATTTTTGACATCTAAAAATTTTGTATCCCATAATACCGTTATAAAAATAGAATAATTGTATTATTTTTGTACGATCAATATTGAAAAAAAAAGATACAGATCGTTTAAAAACTTTAAGGACAGAAAAAAATTGTACCAATTTTGATAAATTTAAAATACGATAGTTGAAATGGTAATTTAATATTAATATTAAAGTGAAAATACTGATATAAAAATCACCAAAATATATCAGCTATCTTTTTATTGTGAAAAAATAATTATTATGTAAACAAACTCTATTTTTGCCTGTGTAAAAACTTTAAGGATACAGATATTTTTCTATCGAAATATTATGTGTAATTATTATTCATTTGCACAATAAAAACTCTTCTATATAGTGATTTTTCGGACGATTTCTATTATGAGTTTTACTAGTTTTATAAAAATTCCAAAAGCAAGTAAATTGACTGAATATGAAAAAGGTGCTGTTGAATATTTTGCATTATCAAGAAATAGGTAATGCAAACTACTATTGCAAAAGGGATAGGAAGATTTACAACAATTTCCTAAGGTTAAAAGATGAGTGTAGTAAAAAAAACTGCTGTAGGCAGACCAAAAGTCCTGTGGATGAAAGGAGGGTTTTAAAGTTAGCATTGACCGCAAAATACTCAAGTAAAGAAATTTTAGAAACGACCGGGCTCTTAATATTTAAGAAAACAATCTGCAATACAGTTAAACCCTTCGGGAAGAGCGTCTTTTACATAATTTTTAATCTTTTACCACCGATTTTTCAATACAGAAATTTTTGGGTAACTGAATCGGAAAAATGCTCGGATTAATTAAGGCAAAATTTACAATGAAAATTTACTGATGAGTATAATCATTGATTTTGAGCACCTTACGCGGACGTATACCGGTCGCTCGTCCCGAAGGGCTTAATCGATTTCGGAATTTTCCCCACACACCAAAATTGTGTAAACCCACAAGAGTCTAGCGATCACACTTTTCCATTTTGATCCTGTGATCCTGACGAGCCGTTAATTCCCAAATTGGCTCATCCGATCTCAGCAATCTGATCCTTTGTTAATATTAATATTTTGGATTACTTTACTGTGATTTTCATCAAATTTAACAAAATAAATCAATTTAAGTCATTATAATTGCATTCTATTTTACATTACACTACTTCATAAGAAAATAAATATAATTATCTACTATATAAATATCAGTTTTAACCAATCAGATTGCTCGGCTCGGTTGAGCCAATTTGGGAATTAACGGCTCGTGTGATCCTGCGGGATCAGCACGCTCCGCGCATATCGTTCCGCGTATGACGTATTTTGCTACTTACTAGAAAAATTCTAGAAACATATAAAAATTTATTATATTCAGAATTTAAAGTGGCTTTAAATGATAAAAAAAATCAATTACTAAATCATTATAAAATTTATTATATTCAGAATTTAAAGTGCTTTTATATGATTAAAAAAATTAAATTACTAAATCATTATAAAATTTCAAATTATGAAAAAATATTAACAATTATTATTTATTCAAAATTAAAAGTTCTTTTAAAATTATGATAAAAATTAAAATTATTAAATTTAAAATTATGAAAAAATATTTAATTATTATTAAATTTAAAACATTCTTTGTGATTTGCTAACCTTTACACCACTAGATGGCGATACTAAAGGCATTAAATCTGAAAACTACGATAACCATATTAAATGTTTGAAAAAATTCAATATAAAAAAAATGTGAATGGTGGTACAAATATTAAACAATATAAATTTTCAGTTTTTCTCTTCAAAAAAATTTAGTTTTTTAAAGCAATCTTGACATTCATTTTCATTCAGCTCCGTAAGGAATCGAACCCATGCCATCTAATCTGAAGTTGGACGTCATACCACTACACCATAAGGTTCCTTAAAGAATTTTGCTTAGAATATTATTTTACACAAACATCGCTACGTCATTCGCGGAACGATATGCGTGGATCACGCTGATCCCGCAGGATCACAGGATCATAATGAAAAAGTGTGATCGCTAGACGCTTGTTGTAAACCCCAGGGCTGCCAATTTTCACGCTATTTTTCTTACCGCTATTTTTTAACAGAGATATTTGTCTTATTTAACCCTTAATTGCATAGTGATGTAAATTTCCATCCCCTTTTTATTTAATTTTTAGTACATAAATTAAGTTCTTTCAACCACTATATTTATATAGAAATATTAATCCTCTAAAAATTACAAAAATATGCTACTAAATAAAGTTAAAAATCTATCTTAAGATTTCTGGTGTCTAATCCTTAATATAAAAATAAAAAATACAATTCTAAAAGAATAATTCATGCAATTAAGGGTTAGTCATCGAGAAAGTAGCATTAAAAAGGGCACATTTTCTTAACAAAATTAGTGTTAAAAAAACCGTAAAAGTTGTCTGCTATGAACCCCCCTTTACTGACTAGCCGCAAAAACCAGCGTTTACAGTTTTCCAGACACGTTATGACTTGGGACGACAAATTGCTGCAGGTTAATTTCTGCGATGAAATGAAATGGAACTTGGACGGTCCTGATGGCTGGAAATCTTATTGTCATGATTTGAGAAAATAAAAAGAAATTTTCTGAAAACGTCAGTTAGGTGGCGGATCCATTATGACATAGGTTTGTTGTTCTATCAGCGGTGTGAGGTCATTTGCATTTCTTTCAGGAGATGGTCTTTCAAAGGTATTCCTAAAAACTTTTTATGATCATATTTCACCTGTTGCAACACTTCTGGGAGAAGAAAAATGGTTTTATCAGCAAGATAACGCGCCTATCCACACAAGCCGTGAGACAAAACTCTGATTTCCAAAGAAAAATATTGAAGTTTTGCAATGGACACCCAGAAGTCCCGATCTAACCCTATCGAGAACTTATGGGGAGATCCAGCAAGACGGGTTTATAAGAATGGAAGAAATTTATCCTCAGCTTCAAGAACTCAGATCTACGATTGAAGATGAATGGTACAAAACCAGTATCGAACTGTGCGAAAATTAATAATAACATTGAAAGATAGAATATTTACAGTCGTCAAATTTAATAGTGGTTGCATAATATATTAAGTAGTTTTTCTTAGTTACTGTATTGTTTTTATTTTGCCGTCATTCAAATTTTTAATTATATATAGAAATAGTGTTTTTATCTGCAAAAAAAAAAAAAAAAAAAAATTATATTTTTTGCCGTCCTTAAAGTTTTTACACTCTCTGTACATCTGTCGTTATTATCAGATTGTTTAGAAACAAAATTACACCAAAAGTGTCATTAGGCTCAAAATATTATCTAAAGAAATTTTCAGAATATTAATGCCACTGTTGATATAGGGAACTTTTACGTATTAAAAATTATACCAACTTTGATTTTTCAAGTTGTAACATTCATTTCGACCCCATGTTTGAGATCTTTAGATAAAACATGCCCGATAAAGTATAGTTTATATAACTTTTATTAAATCTTCGCAGAGTTAAGACAAAATAATATTTAGTGAATATCCACAAATTTGGGAAAACTAAATTAGGACCTATATCCCCTTAAGGGCCGGTGGGATATATTATATCGCACCTACGCTTAATGATGATTCGCATGAGAAAAAAATTTATTAAGTTTTGCTTTTCTTACTTTGGCGGAAATAAAGTCGTAAAATTGCTTTTTCATATTTTGCAATAAAACTTTTGAAAGATTCTGGTATGAATTTGTCATTACAGAAACACAATTACTTGCCCCTGAATGGGTTTACTACTAGAACTGTAGAGGAACAAGGTGAATAAAATAAAAAAGTCGACATTCTTCTTTCCCAATTCTTATGTAAATGAATTTTCATCATAAATTGTATTGTTGTTGTTTTTTAACACTTTCCAACAAATTTGAAAAGTGTTTATAAATTCAGTTTGTCTGTCTATCTGTCCGTACGTGCTCTAACTCGTTTAAATATTGTCCGATTGACATGAAATTGATAGATGTTAATAAGTATCCCCATGGCATATTCGGTATTGAAGTTGAAATGAATAGCATTTACGGTTCATTTACAGAGACACTCAAAAGAATTCCGTTAAATTTCGGTCGATGGGGAAAAACCGTTTGCTGTGTATTTGAATGGTGTCTAATCTTTAATATAAGCAAAAAAAAAAAAAAAAAAAAAAAAAAAAAAAAAAAAAAAAAAAAAAAAACACAATTCTAAAAGAATAATTCATGCATTTAACGGTTAAGTTTTACAAAATAAAAAAATTATATAAAATAAGGTATTTAGATTCATACTTATTAAAATATTTACTAATTTTCAATATTTTAGTTATGACAGTAGTTTTTACTTGTATTTTACATGCGCAGCATAAGAAAAGGTTGGCGAATAATACGGAAAGTGTATCTCTGATTTTTTTCATTATTTTTTCTGTGTAATAAACTTTTCTGAGAATCATATATAATTTTTTCGAAACAAAATAAAAAGTCATGCATTTAAGGGTTAATATACTTTTGCATCTCTCGGGTAAAATACTGACCCCCACATCTTATATATGGGTCATTCTCCAGTGGTGGAAAATTGGCGCAGAGGAGGAGTCTATTGACACCACTAATATTTTATGGTATTCTTCATCTTAATAAAAACTGTCATTAGATAAGACGAAAAATTCTACTAAAATTTAGTGGTGTCAATAGGCTCCTCCTCTGCGCCAATTTTCCACCACTGCATTCTCTGAAAAGTGTCTGTATTTAAAAAAAAAAAAAAAAAAAAAAAAAAAAAAAAAAAAAAAAATTACGGCCCAATAAAATTGCTTCAAAAATCTCAACATTTAGCCTACAAGTACGTTATTGTTATATTTATCAAAAAATAATATGAACCAAACTCTATCTCATAGTTATTCTAATATTTTAATTTCAAAGCACTTCCATTGCTAAAATGTTCAAATAAATGATTAGTACCGGAATTTAAGAACAAATTTAATTTATTAAATATTATTATAATAAATAAGAAAATGCTATATTTCACTTACATGTTAAATGGATAAAAGTTTATAAAAAGTCTGGTGCCATAATGACACTTGGGAATTAAAATTAAGTGGTTTCATAAACATACCACCACCCTTGAAAAGGTTAAAAAAGAACAGAAATTATAATTAGAAGTCATACTGTCAATAAATATATTGTATATATATATATTTTTACTCTATGTCAATTGAAAAAATAAAGATAAAGCATTAACATTTAGAAGAGTTAATGTTTATTTTAATTAGTAAAATTATTTATTTATTTATTTTTAACTTCTCCCTGTAAAATAATAAAAATTAAAAATGTATTATCTTTACTTACGGTAATTAAATGTCGTATGAATTTTTTAATGTGTATTTTATTGAATTAGAGTTTCTTATTTTACTGTTTATTACATATATAAATGGATTCAGATCATTCCATCACAATTTAAATCATTCCCTCACATTAAAATTATGAAGGAATGATTGTGAGGGAATGACGAAATACTTCTGAAAACCATGTTATACAAAAGTGATTAGTCTTAGGTATATTTTCAGTTGCTAAATATCTCTTGAAACACATTTCTGATAATTTAACAGCATAAAAAGACATTTCATTAGTTTTTATTAAATTTGTAATAGATGAAGGAATGACGCGTAATAAAAATACTTACATTGATCTAGTACTTCAAAGCCATATACGAACTATTCAAGAACGTTTTTGAGCAAACAATAAGATGGATACTTCACTTTACTCTTGTACAAATCGTCCTAGACCTATATAAAGCATGTGCTGCTTTCTACAAAGTAAATAATGCCAAATTAATAGTTATGTGAGGGAATGACGACAGATGCTAAGGACATCATTAAAAAGTGCCCCAATTCATTCATTATATAAAATATAAATATAATTAAATGGTTAAATTTGTATTTAAGTGTGTTTCATGAATTGAGAAAAAAATAATTATAAATATACGTGCTGCAATAGCAGATAAAGCATTTTCTTTCCCACATATGTGAATGGGGACATAGTGAGGAAATGATATTTGCATTAAAAAATACATTAAATTTATCAAATTTCATATCCAATAAGCAAATAATTACAGTTTTTATGTATAACTGATTCATATTGATAGTTTAAATCACTTTTTCTTTTTGTAATTTTAAAACTATGTCTTCAAGACCCCTCGGACATAAAATTGCCACTTTTCAGAGAACGACTCATATATTTAAATAAATATATTCGAAAAATCTGGCAAAAGTTTCCAATCTATGAGGGTCATTCAACTGAAACCCGGTCAGTGCGTGTAACTTTGCATTAGATTTAAGAGGGCGCCACGTAACTGCGTGTATGACGGCATCATCTATTGGTAGAGAGACTGACGTATGCGCAACGTTACAAATTGCATAGTGAGAGTGTGGTTGCACGCCGAAAAGAAGGTAGTCACACAAGTTATCGTCCACTACTGAACCTACATAGGCCGTGGGACAAGCCAGTCTATCGTTTTATTTCGTTCCTCATGAAAGGGGGGGGGGGGGGTAATATCTGTCACTTTGAAAATACAGAAAATATTCCTCTGTTTCTGAAAATGCAATGTTCATGGTATAATGTGTGCACATTAATTAATTAAAGACATAAAACAAAGATGCTTTTTCTACTTTTTTAAACCAATGACTCGGCTGCGATTCGTTTGCTGCGAGACAGTTCATCGCTAACTAACCAATGAGCAAACGGAAGAGGGGAGAACGAGCGAGTTGTTTGTAAACAAATCGACACAAACTTTCGAATTCCGACTGTTTGACTTAATTTATTTACGATGGAATGTGCCATTCACATTGTGAATGACACTGAAAATGATTTGCAGACTTGTTCGGCTGTTAAACAAACTGTCGGACAAAAATAAAAAGCTGTGCATATCAGTGGCTTGCAACTGATTCCGTTGAAAAAACAAATCGCTGAACAAGTTAACAGCATGTCAGATACAGCGATTGAAAACATCCTGTATCACAGAAAGTGCTATATGCGATTCACAGACAAGGTGAGAATTGCTGCTGCGTAACGTACAACAAAATTATCAAAAACGAATGTTCTTCCGAATACTCAAAATATTACTGATGATGAACATAACATTCCCAACAAACGATTTTTGCGTAGTAAGAGTACTATGAAAAACCACCATGAAGACTCTAAATCTAAAAATGTACTACCTAAAGTTTGCATTTTATGTAGGAAAAATAGTTACATTTTGGATAAATCCACGGGTAAAAGAAAAATTGAAAAACTTTCTCAGTGTGAGACAAGTTCAAACTTAATTTTGGAAGCAGCCTTGAAAAAAAAATAATATTTATTTAAAAATGAAGGTAAAGACCTCAGATTTAATTAGAACACAATTTAATGAATTTAAAATGCTACTTGTTAATAAAAATGAAATTAGGTTATTAGATTTAAAAAAAACATGCAATGCATATGAAAGGTATTATTTAAAGTATAGGGAATAATAATATTAAGACATAATTGCCATGATTAATTTAATAAGTAAAAAAGTTTACCAACTGCAGTAATTTAATTTATTAAATTTAGCGTTTGATAAATTAATATTGATGCTGCAAATTAAAGAAAATTAAAGTATTGCATATGTCTGTTACTAAAAGTAACCAAAAAAGAAGAAAAAGACCATTTTAACAAATTCTAAAAGTTGAATTTAATAAAACTTTAAATTTCGACATTATTACAATGAACCTAACAATATTTAAATGGTACAGAGACCTACAAATTTACATATCTGACTTCTGTAGGGAAAAAAAGAAAAAGGTCTTGTTAAAGTGTTTTTAACCATTTCCATTTTTGTTTTGATTACAATTTGTGTTTTTCAAAATAGAACCAAATTCTTGAGTTTTAACTTATTTCCTTTTTGCTCAAACTTAACATGTTCCTTTTTGCTCAAACTTAATATGTTTGGTTGTATGGACAATTAATGATGACGCCAAATTTACATTTTTTTTCTTTTAAACTAGGAAAAAAAAAAGGAATTAAATGCTTAGTCTAGTATTTACAACTATTATTTTAAAGGGAACATACTTTGTGTTTTTCTAAATTATTTATTTATTTTTGTCAGTATTTAGATTTTTTTCTGTCAAGTATAATCTGTTTATAATTTTATAAATTTTGATAGCAAATTTACATTGTTTTTGAAACAGCAACAATTGCTTTTAGAAAAAGGAAATTTTATTTATCAGAAAAAAAATATACTTGAATGATTTAATTTTGTTTCTCTCGATACTAGATGGCGCCATGGTGAAATTTGGTTAATTGTCTTAAATATTAATAAAAACTGGGAAAATGCTGTGATAAATTTATTAACCCCTTCGGGACGGGAGCCATTTGCGAAATTTTTAATCTTTTGTCACCGTTTTTTAAAAACAGAAATTTGTGTCTTCTTGAATCGAGAAAATGCGCTGATTAAATAAGGCAAATTTTACAGTAAAATTTTACCGGTGAGGAAGAACAAGGATTCTGAGCGCTTCATGCGGCACGTATACGTGTCGCTCGTCCCCAAGGAGTTAACACAAGCATAACTTATAAATTAAAAAAAAGCACCTGTGCAAAACATATTTAAGAATGGCATGTAAATTTTTGGAAATGCGTTTGTAATTTATTTGAATGATAAAACAAATATCTTAATTAATATGTTAAAAAAATCATGATATATATAAAACTCATCCTCCTTTGTTCATATTCTTCAAAAACTAATTATTTTATATCGAATTCGAATGGTTAAATAGTCATAGTATAAAAATTGCTGTTTTGCTTCGTGAGTTAAAACCCGAAAGTCGCATAGTGAAAGCAACATTAAGGTAAAGTCATCCCGCAGCATACACGAAGACGCCATCTCATTGGTCGAAAAAAATATAGACAACAACTCGCTTTATTTTTGCCGTTAATTAAATAATGTGCAATTTTCGGACCATGAACATTGTATTTTTTGAGTTGTGACAAAATTATCTGTTTTATTGAAGTTGCAAAACATAGCCCTCTTTTGTGAGGAACGAACTTAATTTTTTAAACGGCTTTTTCGTCCTTGTCTCACGGCCTAACAGGTGAGTAAGCAGGAACAACGAGGAGTGATTCGATTTTTAGCGGCGGAGGGAGTTCGGGGCCGTGAACAGTATCGACGGATGAAAGATGTATACGGTGAGTACAGTCTGAGTCGTTCAACTGTTGTGGAATGGCGTAAAAGATTCCTTGACGGGCACGAGTTACTGGAAGACGATGCTCGTGCTGGACAGGGTCGTCGTGTCATCACACCGGAAATGATTGCGAAAGTGAATGATTTAGTCGTGGCCAACCGCGGAATAACTGTGGACAAGATCGATCGGTTACTGGGTATTAGTGTGGACACCACTCACACCACATTGCATCAACACTTGAACTTTCGAAAAATTTGTGATCAGAGGGTTCCCCACCAACTGACCGCCGAACAGTGCAATACTCGAATGGCGCTGTCTTTGAGTCATCTGCAACGTTATCATGAGGAGGAATACGACTATTTTTGAGTTTGTGTACTGTGTATAACTACATTTGTGTGCGTTAATAAAATCGTTTCTTTACAGTAGTGACCGGGTTTCATTTGAATGTCCCTTATACATCAACATAAAATCTTACCCCTGAAAACAGAGTTTCTACACTTGCAGGTGATATACCAGTATTTTTAGGTATAAAACGCAATTTATGTAATCGCGCGATTGCAAAAATCGAGTTTTTCTCAAAGAAAGTACTGGTGTTCATCTGATCTGAAGTCAGGGAAATTCCCTGATCTGTAGGAACCCTGGAAAATGATAAAAGATTGATTGAAATAACTAAAACACAGAAATAAATAACTTTTCATTAAATAAAATTTCTGCTTCAAAATACTTTTATTACATAAGAAATTGCCGGAAATTATGGTAAGTCCCTTTACCATGTTGAAATAAAGCACTGAGAAGCTCGATTGCAAATTAGTACACATTTTTATGTAAAAAAAAAAAAAAAGAAACTACTATCCTATCAGAAAATATGTGCTGGCTATTTCAATGAGCACTTGCAGTGTAAGTCATATGCTACGGTTTTTGGCTACCAGTATTTATGAACGGAAAAATGTGGCGTATTTTATGTGAGCATGGTGCCAACTTGTACGGATTTTTCTCACCACTAAAATTTAAAAGTAAATATTGCTTATTTGAATCTCCGAAATCTTGCGATTTTTGACGATTCAATAAGGCAAATATTTCTATTATATTTTAGTGGTATGAAAAAACCGTACAAGTTGGCAGCTATGTGTGAGATATCTCATTAATTGAATAAGGCCAAGTAAACTTTACGAAAATAACGGTGGCCAACAAGCATAGCAGTTATCAGCTATCTGACTTGCACTACAAATACACATGGAACTAGCCCACTGTATTTTTTATATTTAACAGGGCTCCCACTCATTCCATTTTTTTAACACCACATTTTTTTCAAAGAATTTTTTTTTACCTATTATAATTCTTACCCAGAACGGCGTACATATAAGGGCGTGTAATAATAGTAAATTCTTACCTAGAAGGGCGTTTTTCTTGCAACTGTTGCAGAAACATACCACGAATATTTTAAAAAAATATACTGGTTTACAAAAAACGGACCAGTGGTAGACCTGAATTAACCCCTTAATCGTCGCGCCCGTGACTGTCACGAGCGGTGTAGGCTTCTTTTCTTTTATTCAGATTGTTTTATTCCCACCAGTTTTTTTTAAAGAATGCAATTGGCTTTATTCTCTCGACATTTTATCTGCCATTAAATGAAAAAAATATTTCAACTTGAAGAAAGTGGTGGCAATCAAACAATCTGAATTTAAAAAAAGTATTCGACACTTATCAGGCGCGAAAATTAAGGGGTTAAAGACATTCCCTGATCAAATAGTCACAATTTAAAAACTACTTCTTTTTTTCTTTTTTTTTTTTTTTTTTGTTCTTCATCACATAACAATCGATTTACCATTAAAGAGTTATTTTTTAAAAAGTTACTAAATTTAAATTTTTATACAACACTCAAGTCTTATCGGTTATAGTTTTAAAAAAGTTTTCAATACCCTAACAAGTAAAAATGTAAAAAATCATATTATGCTCAGGTCAAAACATGGAATTTTATTAATTTTTGGCATTTCTGGCAATAAAATGAAATAAAAACGCGTTTTAAATGGCAGAAAAGCGGACAACTGACGAAATCCAAAATGTCATACTCTGGTAATTTTTATCATACAGAAATGGAATATTTACTGTTTTAGTTATAAACCCTCTCACTGCGCAACTGTTTTATCAAAATAGCTTCAAAAATTGCGCATTTAATTCCTTCGCGATGAGCGTATTTTAAGAATTTTTATTCTTTTGCCACCGGTTTTTCAAAACAAAATTTTTTGTCTGATTCAATCGGAAAATGTCTCCGATTAGATAAAGCAAAAGTTAGAATAATAAAATAACTGGTGGGAATGATTAAGGAGAGTTAATTATACGGAAAAATGCATCCCCGATGAAATATCGGGTTGCGCAAATTTTGCTACTTTTACGTTGCCCGAGAAACTCTGGGGTTGCTCAGCGAGACTGTTAAAGCATGAGTGTACAAATTTATGGTACCTTTAACCGTTTCCGACACGGGCAATTTTTGTTGTAAAATGATGAAAAGATTGACTGACACCGGAATTTTAAAACGACTTTTTTAGAAATTAAAAACATGTTACTTTAACTATTCATTATACAAGCAAAATTTTACTAAAATATTCTTGGTGCCGTTCGTAAGTTTGGAATTAAAATTAGGTATCCCGACCCGGGCACACTATGCCGGAAAGGGTTAAAGATATCACCATGTCTTCCAACCCTTCCACCTCTCATTTTGGTACCACAAAAATGTAATAGAAAATTTTGCCTTATTTAATCGGCCGATTACGGCGATAAAAAAGGTAAAATTTACTCTAAAATTTTTTGGCACAAAAAAGCGTAAGATGTTGACAACTGTGTACCACTATTTTCGAAAAGAGTAATTCGACTTATACAACTGAAGAAAGTTTGACATTTAATAAGACGAAGATATTTATTTGGAAAAATTGGTGCTAAACTTTCTTGAATCAAAATGGCGTGACAGTCTTATGAATGGAGGCGATTATATGGGGGCACAAACATAGTCAGTGGTGGAAAACTGGTGCAGAGGTGGACTCTATTTCCACCACAAAATTTTTATAGCATTCTTTAGCTTAACCCCTTAAGAGGAAAGCAATAATACCTCTATAATATTGAATTCTCACCGCAATAATCGACAAATTTGATTTTTAAATAAGTATGATAATTTTTCAACAATTTTCCCCAAAAGATAAAAATATAAAATTTAGTTAAAAGTTTCTGGTAAGAATCTTGTGTAAATTAGGTGGGATATATTTTATCCCACCGCCTCTCAAGGGGTTAGTAAAAACTTTGAAATTCTGTCATTAAATAAGTCGAAAAATACTACCAAAATTTTGTGGTTTCAATAGGCTCCACCTTGGCGCCAATTTTTCACCACTGCATAGTAGAACACTGCATTTTTTGAACACTTAATTTTAATTCCTAAATGGCACTTGACACCAGAATATTTAAATGAAAATGTTCCTTTCCTTAAGAACGTGAATAAAAGCTTGTACTTATTTTGAAATATTTTTTTTTGTAAATCATGGTGTCAGTCACTCCTTTCAGCATTTTACTAACAAAAGTAGCTTGCCCCTGAAAGGGTTAAAAAATTGAGGTAGTTAATTTAGAAGGTGCATCAAATCTCTTTTATCCACTCCCACAATGAATCAAGTGTTTTCACATACTTTTTCATATACAGGGTGTTCCGTTAAAGGGGTCCAATATTAATAGGGGTAATAGAGGAGATCACATGGAGCATAAATCAGTATATAAAGCCTGGTCGGATCTCAATAGTTTTCAAGTTACAGCAAATAGAATGAAAATTCGGAAAATTGTAAAAGAACCCTCATTGCTAAACTATCGATAATGCTACATAAAAACGAAGCACATATTTAGAAAGAGCAGAAAAAAACCTACAAAATGACATCAATTGTATTAAAATAGCAATATTTATTGACGAGTTACAAGCCCTGAAACAGTGAAAAAAGTACGAAATCCAATATACATCAAAATAGTTAATCGTTAATTCCAAAAAGACAACTCTAGCTACAACAAGAAAAATGTAGTAAAATTTGGTCCATTCCGAAAACTTTCGAAAAAGCTTACAATGAACCATATCGGTTTAATTGTGTGAGAGAAATTAATCAGTTTCTTAGTTACAACTCCGCTTTCTTTGACACTAGCAAAGGTTAAACTCCGCCCATCACGATTGGAAACACCGCCTTTTTAATTACTCTCAACTATACATTTTCGATCATGCTTCTTCTGAGATGCAACATTTTTAATTATTCAAGAGTTGAATGAACCAAAATAACTTTACAATAATAGTCTACATTTTAAAGTGGTCTTTTATTGATATAAATCTTAAGTTAAATTCTTTAAAATTAAACTGGTGGTGAAAATTCGGAAATAATTAAAAATATTGCGATTTGTAACTATGCAAGAAGTTTCAGTACATGTTTTACATGGACAATTATTGTATGTATATGTGCATCATAATTTATGATAGGAAATAATAATAACAAATAGCATAATAATTTTATTAATTATAAATTTAAAAAAGACACTAAATTTTAAATTAATTCATACAAACTTTATAATTTACAATTTGAGTACACCACAGTCTGTGACTTACAAAATACTGTGCCAAAAAGTGTTGAAAATAAAAGAAAAATGACAAATAAAGAATTACATTCCACGTACTTTATGACATATGTGAAGCATAGTCTTCTGGCCTGCGCTGCGCAGTTCAATGTCGGAAGGCAGACGAACGGACATTATTATAATAGGTGTTCGAAGTTGCGCCCATTAACAGAATCGCACAGCCGACAGCGACGTCGTAAAGATTGGCGAACACGCCGAAAAACTCCGACGGAGTTGGGAATGTCTCCTGCAGCGACAACGATTCGCGCTAGTAAATCCTCCGGTGTATCCACAGGCGCTTCATACACCAGCGATTTAAGGTGTCCCCAAACAAAAAAGTCTAACGGATTGAGGTCTGGAGAGCGTGCAGGCCAAGCAACAGGTCCACTGCGTCCAATCCATTTCCCAGGATATGTTGAATTGAGGTGATTGCGAACACCTATGAAAAAATGTGCCGGTGCGCCATCGTGAATAAACCACATATTGTGGCGCAATGTTGCTGGCACATTTTGCAGTAACTGCGGTAAGATATCCCGTAGCAAAACCAAGTACGTACTGCCATTGAGTACATCTGGGAGTAAATATGGTCCTATGAGATAATCGCCGAGGACACCTGCCCATAGGTTCACACTGAACTTTTGTTGTGCGTTCGACGGGAAAACAGTGTGCGGATTTGTATATGACCATGTGTGAATATTGTGCGTGTTTACCACGCCCTCTCTCGTAAATGTTGCTTCATCAGTAAATAAAATGTTTTCCAGAAATTGTGGATTATTTTCTGTTACATTAAGCAACCAGCGTACGAATTCTGTCCGCTGAGCACAATCTGTTACTGATAACAGTTGTACCCGCTGCACATGAAAGGGGTGCATGTTTTCTGCACGCAGAACACGCCACACACTTTGGTGAGAAACACCGACTTCAGACGCAGCAGCTCGTGTACTCGTGGAGTGGTTATCTTTAAAAATATTCAGTACATCTTCTTCCATTGCAGGTGTTCGTACATGTCGAGGTTTCCCTGCATCAATGCTTGCTGTATTAAAGGATCCAGTCTCCCGTAATCGTCTATCGATTTTTATGAAGAGTTTCGAACTTGGGCAACGTCTCCTTGGAAATTGCTCACGGTACATGCGCTGTGCTAGACATGCATTTCCATGAGCTTGCCCGTACATCAGATGCATGTCCGCATATTCTTCGTTAGAGTATTCCGGCATAATTATTATACATCAACTTACTACAATCCCACTTACAACAGCCTCCCTTTAACATAACGCCCACTGATGACTGCTGTTTTATTACACTTTTCTTCCTATACACATAGAAAATTTGCATAAAAAGTACTTCTTCTTCATCATCCTGAAAGTTCATGGAGGAAACGCAGCAGTCACGGAGTTTGCTTTAAGACAAGGCGAGAGCTGCACAATATGTCATTCACTTGACCAGACTGAATAATGAAAGGGTATTGATAGAGGTTGATCAGAAATGTATAATTGAAAGATATTAAAACGGGGTGTTTACAATCGTCATGGGCGGAGTTTCGCCCTTTCCGAGCGTCCAACAGTACAGAGTTGTAACTAGGGAACTGCTTGATTTCTCCCATACAATTAAACTGATATGGTTTATTGTCAGCTTCTTCGAAAGCTTTCGGAATGGACCAAATTTTATAACATTTTCCTTGATGTAGGTAGAGTTGCATTTTTTGGAATTAACGATTAACTACTTTGCTAAATATTTGATTTTGTATTTTTTCACTGTTTCAGAGCTTGTAACTCGCCATTAATTCTCAATATTCTAAAACAACTTATGTCATTTCGTAGGATTTTTTCTGCTCTTTCTAAATATGTGCTTCGTTTTTATGTAGCATTATCGATAGTTTAGCAATGAGGGGTTTTTTACAAATTTCCAATTTTTCATTCTATTTCCTGTAACTTGAAAATTATTGAGATCCGGCCAGGCATTATATACTGATTTATGCTCCGTGTGATCTCCTCTATTACCCCTATTAATATTGGACCCCTTTAACGGAACACCCTGTATATGTCATTTGTTTACAGACTGATTTACTGTGGGGGTGGATAAAACAGATTTTATGCACCTTCTAAATGAACTATCTAATTTTTTTTTTTCAAAATGGACTTAGTCTATTATGGTTGTGAATCCATCCCATTGGAATAAACGGTTACACAATTGCTGTATTTTAAATTTTAATGAACACATGAGCAATAGGGTGGGCCGAAAAAAACTTTTTATTTTTATTTTTGACGATGGGTAGTGCGGAAAAGTGGCCACTAGTGGCACCAAGTTCACACAAAAAAATTGAGATTTTTAGGACAAATCCTATATTTGCCGCTTTTAGCTTGAAATTTTGCTAAAATGCTGATTTTTGAACTTTTTTAGCAAAAATATAAAAAACGTTAAATTAAATTTATTTTGATTGTATTTACTTGAAAAGGCACATTTAATGTGCCAAATGTTTAAATATGCTCTGATTATGCACTATTTTTGCGCTACGTGCTTTTAAAATGTACAGCTTTTAGCTTGTTTTGCGTTTGGTACCGCGAAACAACCCAAAACTCACCGCAAGGAGGTAGCTGTACTGCGAGTTCCACTCGCCCTCCTACCCAGAGAATATTATATTCAAAGCGCATACCTTTTTAGGTTAGGAAGTCCTTCATTAGAAATAAATTTTGGCATCTTTTTCTCCGCTTGCAGTTTTGCTGTAATGAAGGCATCTCATCCTTCACACCCCACATACCTTTGATGCAGCTTCTGTAACAATTTTGGGTCATTCTAAGAAAAATCAGGAATTTCATTACTGATTTTTTTAAAATAAAATTTCTTCAAACTTGTTAAATACTTATAATTAAGTTAAATCTTACTTAAAGTAATAACACTGTTATAGTTGTTCAGATCAAACATATAAATATTTTAAGTTTTTAAAACTAAAAAACAGTCAGATTTTTTGTATAATATACAAAATATAGATGCTCTTGTGTCAGCATTTAAATAAAGCAATAGCACAATAGATATTCACCGAATGTATTCTGAAGATATTGAGGAGTTGGATAAACAACTCCCTAATAACATGCAGGCATTTCGGGGTACTCTAAAAGTACATGAAATTACATGCAGCAAAAACAACAAATCGACGATTCAGGTAAGACGACTTTCCTGTATGCATTGTACAACTGAACAAACTTGCAATCATTATGGGATTGGAAACATCAAGATTGATGATCCAACAACTATCCAACATGCAACTTGGAAGCCGTTAAAGGTGCATGAGGTATACTCTGATGAGGAAAGCGATAAGGAAGAATTGGAGACCATCAGGCCTAACCGCTATATAGTTGTTGTATTTATATCAGAAAGACTCCTTATTGAGCATTATTTTGGTA
Source organism: Maratus speciosus (assembly GCA_963932465.1). Lineage (NCBI taxonomy): Eukaryota > Metazoa > Arthropoda > Arachnida > Araneae > Salticidae > Maratus > Maratus speciosus. The sequence goes on from OZ010787.1 coordinate 435,628,087, forward strand.
TGGTGGAAAGAGTACAATCTGAGGAAGAGTTAATTGTAAATTTTATGCGAAAGTCAACTGGAGTTGGAAAATCTATATTTCCTGATGAAACCAATGTGGAAACTGTTGATAAAAGTGCTGTGGTTAAAGTTTGAGAACAGCCAGAAATAAATAAACGTAGCCAATACATTTTTATAGAAAACAAGGAAAATTTTAAAAATATGCGTTGATTTTGGTAATGTTTATTGCTCAGAACTCATAGGTCGAGAATCCAATATGATTTATAAATTGTCTTGCAATTTTTCTCCTTTCTATGAATAATATTACTTACATTGATTTAGTTTTCAATTGTGTTACGGTAGTAAGTTAATAAAATTTATTTCATTCACTATATAAGCTCTCTTATTATTTCTATCACAAGCATTTCTATTAATTCCATCATGCGAGATTTTTATTATCCAATCTGTGTAACAAATTGTCATATCTGTGGACTGAGTGTCACGTCTGTGGGCCTGGTTGTCAAGTCCGTGGACCTGAATTTTTTTTAGGTTTGAAAAACTTAAAATATTTATATGTTTGATCTGAACAACTATAACAGTGTTATTACTTTAAGTGAGGTTAAACTCAATTATAAGTACACTGCTCAAAACAATTAAAGGATATTTGAAGTTTTATATAAAATAAAGATATAAACGGAATTTTTTTTGCCGAAAATAGAAGAAGAGAATCACAAATGCAAATTTTTCTGGTTTTCAAACTGTGGAGTATGCAAATTTTGAGTTCGACGTCAAAAACGTCGCTTCAGCGGCAGCGAATGAAATTTGACTTTCAACTGGATAAAAGAGAATGAAGACAAGGATGATCGGCATTCAGCGATTGCTTTGTTTCGATGAGTACGATGTCTCAGCGAAGTCATTTGACAGATTCAGAAGCTTTGAGAATTGTTGGTAGGTTAGAAGGGGGCCAAACTCAAGCCGAAGAAGCGCAAGCCATTGGAGTGTCACAAAGTGTCATTTCCAGGATCTGGAACCGTTTTATGGAGAGTGGATGTGCAGGCCGAAGACCAGGGCAAGGTCGTAGACGGGCAACAACGCCCAATGAAGATCGGTATTTAGCGTTAACAGCTCGGAGACACCGAACCATGAACGCTACTCTTCTTCAACAACACCTTCGCTCGGCTACAGGCACCACGATTTCAACTCAGACTGTCCGAAACCGGCTCCATGCTGTAGGTATGTATGCTCGCCGACCGATGGTATGTGTTAGATTAACATCAAGGCATCGTCGCGACCGCAGGGAGTGGGCAACCGAGCATGTCAACTGGAGGAGAAATGAATGGAGCAATATTCTGTTTTCTGTGCATCCGGATAATAGGCGTATTTTCATCTGGAGGGACCGTGGCAGTAGGAATAATCCTGCGTTCGTGCACGAAAGTGTCAGATTTGGCGGTGGAGGAGTGTTGGTGTATGGTGGCATCTCCATTGACGGGCGCACTGACCTCTACATCATTCGAGATGGAGCTCTGACTGGTCGCCGATATAGGGATGAGATCCTCAGACATATTGTAGTCCCTTACGCTGCAGCAAACGGAGATAACTTCATTTTAATGGACGATAACTGCAGGCCACATCGTGCAAACCTGCTGGAGGATTTCCTTTTTGAGGAAGGAATCGTTCGAATGGAATGGCCAGCGCGTTCTCCAGACATGAATCCAATCGAGCACGTTTGAGACGCTCTAGGAAGACGAGTTTCTGGCCGCCAACAACCCCCACAAACTCTCCAAGAACTGGAAAGAGCTCTTCTAGAAGAGTGGGGCAGAATACTCCAACTCGTCATTAATAGCCTCATTGAGTCCATGCCTCAAAGGTGTTCAACGTTGCTGGCCACCCGTGGAAACCATACCCCCTACTGAAAATGATTTTCTTTGAAGAAAACACCTTTTCTTATTCTTTTTTCTCATATGCGCAAATTGTGTTTTTTTCCTTTAGTACACAAATGCGCAATAAAATGCATTTTTTCTGCCAAACATGTGTAATTTATTCTCATATAACCTACTATGTCTGTCGACCATGTATCAATCAGCTATACAGTTTACCAGATACAAAATCCACCTAAAACTGCAATATCCTTTAATTGTTTTGAGCAGTGAATTTAACAAATTTGAAGAATTTTTTTTTTTTTTTTTTTTTTTTTTTTTTTTTTTTTTTTTAATCAGTAATGAAATTCCTGATTTTTCTGAGTATGACCCAAAATTGTTACAGAAGCTGCATCAAAGGTATGTGGGAGTGAAGGAAGAGATGCCTTCATTAGAGCAAAACTGCAAGCGCAGAAAAAGATGCCAACATTTGTTTCTAAGAAGGACTTCGTAACCTAAAAAGGTATGCGCTTTGAATATAATATTCTGTGGGTAGGAGGGCGGGTGGAACTCGCAGTACAGCAACCTCTTCCCGGTGAGTTTTGGGTTGTTTCGCGTTGGTACCGAACGCAAAACAAGCTGAAAGCTGTGCATTTTAAAAGCACGTAGCGCAAAAATAGTGCATAATCAGAGCATATTTAAACATTTGGCACATTAAATATGCCTTTTCAAGTAAATACAACCAAAATAAATTTAATTTAGCATTTTTTGAAATTTTTGCTAAAAAAGTTCAAAAATCAGCATTTTAGCAAAACTTCAAGCCAATAGCGGCAAATATAGGAACTGTTCTAAAAATCTCAAATTTTTTGTGTGAACTTGGTGCCACTAGTGGCCACTTTTTCGCGCTACCCGTCATCGAAAATCAAAAAAAAGTTTTTTTCGGCCCACCCTAATGAGCAACATCCTCAACACTGTCGATATCAAAATAAACATGATGTTGAAAAACATGGATTATATGCTTAATTGCATATAAACTACATCAGTTGTCATATTGTCTGCTGACTTTGTTCCAAAAATTCTTCGGATGTTGAAGATAAGTAGCTCCGCCCCAAATAACGCCTTAAAATGAATTTAATAATTTTAATATACATTTTGTAAATATATATATGTAGTACCCAACGCAAAATTTCGGCATTTATAAAGAGTATACGGGCACAGATGGACAAATTTTTACAAGAAAATGGAAATTTTCGGATAACCATAAGATATGATTTTTATTTTTTTTTTTTAATTTTTATTTCGCTATTTCACAAAGTTTTTATAAACAGAAAATTATACAAAAATTACCAGTTATGCATGTTTGGTATCTATATATCCTTAGATAATGGCATGGAATTCTGTGCAGCAGTTTTTCAGAAAATCCGTTTTTAAAAAAATTGAAAAAACATTTTTATCTCATTAAATATGAATATTTATAGGGTGATAATAGGGGAAATATATTGTCAGATATGTAGCCACATCTGGGGAAATAATCAGGAAATTTGATTGAAAGGCATGTTTCCAATGCTTATCCGGCTATGTTCTTTTAGCAATTGAAGCGTTTTGTCCCTGAAAGGTATAAAATAGCGATGACGAATTCCTTAAAGAATAAATCTTAGACATCCTTGATCGCATTTCACCGAATATATTTATGCCATCGCCTAGTTGAAGGCATACTCGCTGACATAAAATTACGGGCTGTGGTAGGGAGATTATTTCAGCCTTTGTACGGGCTCTTTATTTTGAAAACCACTCTTTTAACCCTTTCAGGGGCAAAGTACTTCTGATGAAAAATTGTTAAAATGATTGACTCTCACCGGAATTTACAAGAAAAATTATATGAAAATAAGTAAAAGGTAATCTTTGCGTATATTGAATAAAGCAAAATTTAGTTTTAAAATTCTGGTGCCAATGAGGCATTTGGAAATTAAAATTATGTGGCGTATATAATATAGCGGCGCCCTTCAAGGGGCTAACATTAGAATATTTTACTCATGTTTCATAAAAATATTTGACACCAAAATTTTTATTTAAAATTATTTTACTGATTTATTTAACATAAATCTGCGTAGTTTGAATTTACTTTATTTTATGAAAGAATTTCTGGTTCCAGTTGACATTTAATCATATGGTCGGAGTGAGATGAACTCCTTCGGGGTGTTCTAGTGTCAAAAAGTATTTTTCACTGTAACTTATAGCGAAAACTATTTCGAAGAATACTGTTTGAAATGACTGATATTCAATTACGAACGCTGAAAAAATCGGCTAATGACAAGCGACCTTTTTGAGTCAGCGCGTTGGCCTAGTTTTTACGGCTGTACCCACGCAATAATCAAGCATATTACAAATTCGACTTGTATAAGATTAAAATTTGAAACCTTACATAGTACTTAATAAAAACCATCTATTGCAAAATTTATGGGAACCAGAAAATATGCAGAACGTACTTGAGTACTTTAAATCAATATAGTGGTTTATTATTATCGTCAATTCGAATGTCAGTTTACTTTCAAGGTACAATTCTGCCATTTTAGGCAGGTTGTGCTACTCTACATGAGAGCTAATGTAAATCTCACATCCAGCAGTGTTATGCTTTTGAAGTTTAATCAATGCGGTGTTGCCAATGGGCTATTTTTTTAACCCCTTGAGGGGCACCGGTATATATTATATACCACCTACGATTAATGAAGTTTTACACCACAAAAATTTTATTAAATTTTGCTTTTCTAAATTAGGTGGAAAAAAGGCCTAAAATTGCGTTTACTTATTTTGAAATAGAATTCTTCAAAGTTTCCAGTGGGAATACAGCATTTCACAAACGTAATTGCTTGCCCCTCAAGGGGTTATATTCAGACTTCTTGTTTCGCACAACTTTTTTGATATAATAAAATTCTCCTTATGACATGTTAACTGAGGCGAAAACAATGGGACCATTTTACCATTTCAGAAAAGTGGTGCCAATTAAGAGATCTGAATTTAACCCTTTGCACTCGAGGGCTCCGCTGCGGAGACATAATCTTTCTTTGCAAAATTTGTTTTTGGCACCAGTAATAAAGGAAAATAAAATGTACCTTATTTAATCAGAGCATTTTTGAAATTGTGTACTTGAACGAAGATTCTTTTAAAAAAGTGGTGCGACCGAATAAAATTTGTGTAAGAGACGCTGGGTGCAAAGGGTTAACAAAAGTAGCCCACTGGCAACACTGGATCAGTGTTGCCTGTGGGCTACGTTTCTTCAATTCAGATTTCTTGATTGGCTCTATTTTTCTGAAAAGTTAAAATTTCCCTTCTACACTTTAATTAATATATCAATAAATAAGGCGAATTTTACAGTTTGAAAAAGGTGGTGTCAATCTAGAAATCTGAGTTAAAGAAAAGTAACACACTAGCAACACTGTGTTTGATTAGTGTTCTCTGTCTGCTGCTTTTTTAAAATTCAGACATATTACAACCTGAGCGATTTTACTTTGAGTACTACGTGTTCCGTACGTGTTAAATTTGTTAGCGCACGCTAGCGCAAACTTTCGGCCGTTTTGCAAAATAGAAATCAGAGTGTAATTAATTATACAGAGATCCAACTTCGCCTCAAATAAGCGCTTGCGGTGGATGACTTAAACCCTAATCATCGCGTTGGCGATTTTTATGATCAAGACTTATTGTGAATTGTAACCCTATTCTTGTTTGGCGCGCGATGTTTCTGTCATAGGCACATAATAGATTTATGAATAAAGAGGAGGAGACATAAAGTGTACTGTCTACCAGTTGCGAGTGAAGTAACTGAGGAGGTTGTCACAATATGTCGGCTGTTTTTTTTTAACCGTTTAAACGCCAATGTTCCCATTTGGGAACATCAATTTAAAAAAATCTTCAAAAATTTAATTTTAAAGATACCTTTATGAGATTTTTATTTCATAAACTTAAAAATATGATTGATTTTTTGAAATGTGTTAAAATGGGATACTTTTGTTTTTTTTTTATATCGAAAAAAATGTTCAAATATGCAAATTTTGCCATATTTCATATTGATAAATTGTAAATTTTTTAAAGAATATATAAAATATAAAATATTTTTAAATTCATGTGAGTTATGAAATAGTAACCTTAAAACAATATGTAGAATACAATTAAATCATAAAAAAGGGTATAGTTGAGTAAATATGAAGAAATATATTTTGATGTTCCCATTTGGGAGCATTGGCGTTTGCCATGAACTTTTTTTATATGTTTAAACTCAATGCAATTAACCGATTTGAGTGATATTGTACAGGTATTTTCTGCATGAAAGCAAGGTATAATTGAGTGCAAAGATGGTTTATTAGTATAAGATTCAAGTTTATCCCAAACCGCCCCGCCCCTCTCTCCGCCCAACAAAAAATAAAAATTTCAACTTTCAGTATTTCATTTTCTCTGTTTCCTACTGCCTGCACTGATGTCACCTCTTGCTAAAGGATATCTATTTCTGCTAAGTACAACCGAAAAATATAAACAAGTGAGTCACAGTTGTAGCTTTATGACGTAGATTAGAGGAGAATTTTATTTACCCCTGTCTTCTTATCAGATGTGCCGAAAGGTCAAAGTTGAGTTCCATTCCCCACGTGTTTCAGGAAAGAAGGAAGGAAAAGTCACGCTTAGAAAGGAATAAGTTGTTCTGTCTTTCTCTTGTGGGCTTATTTTGTTGATTATGGATCACGCTAAGCGTTTTAAAACTGTGGAAGAAGCTCTCGAATATTTCGATACGCTAAATTCAGATGAATCTGATAATTCAGATGTTGATATATGCATTATTCCGCCAAACGAAAGTGGTGATATAACAGAAAATGAGGATATCAATGATGAAGATTTAGGGGAAATTATTCCGACGGATGTAACGGGAGAATTGGATATTCTGCGTAAAGATGAGGCTTGTGATGCGCCATCAACATCACACACAAGAACAGAAGCAGAGAGCATGGGTAAAGGTGATGATGATTTTTCTACACGAAAAAAAATTAAACTGTATGAAGCAAGATGGAGTAAGAGAAAAGAATTTAATCATACATTTCTTGATGAGGAACCAGGTGATTTAAAAATTGATTTTCCAGAGTTACAAGATTTGGATCCTATTCAAATTTTTGATAAAATTTTGCCTAAAGACTATATCGGAACATTAGCATGGATGGCAAAGTTATACGCTAGTCAAAAAGGAGAAATAATTGCCATTGACGATACAGATATTGCTCAGTTTCTAGGATTGCTCCTCTTGAGTGGTTACCATTGGGTGCCAAAAGAAGATTATTATTGGAGCACTGCTGAAGATTTGAAAGTTGATATTGTTCCAACAGTCATGTCAAGAAGTCATTTCCGTACAATCAAAAAGTTTTTTCACTTAAATGATAATTCTAAATTGAAGCCAGGTGATAAATTTGGGAAAATAGCTCCAATTTGTGAAGAATTGGGGAAAAAATTAGATCAGTTTGGAACTTTCCATAAAAAATTGAGCATAGATGAATCTAGGGTACCTTATTATGGACACCACACTTGCAAAATGTTTATAAAAGGTAAACCCATAAGATTCGGGTTTAAAATATGGATGTTATGTTCCTCGTCTGGATATCCGTATGCGATTGAAATTTATTCTGGAAGGAAGATTGAGTCTACAGGAATGCCTCTGGGTGAGGATGTCGTGACGCAGCTAATCTCCACAGTTACAGATCCGGGCAGGCACGAAATCTATTTCGATAACTTTTTTACATCTTATAACTTATTAAAAAAATTGGCAGACTCTGGAATTAGAGCTACAGGTACATTCCGAAGTAACCGCATCCAGCAATGTCCTTTACTGGACAATAAAAACTTGGCCAAAAAGACCAGAGGAGCAATGGATTACCGTAGTGATGGAACTGTATTCATTTGCCGGTGGAATGACAATGCAGTTGTGACAGTTGCCTCTAATCATCAAACGCATGAACCTATTTCAAACACAAAGAGATATTCTAAATCGGCAAAAAAGAAAATTGATGCTCCACAACCTGCTCTTATAAGATATTACAATGAAGGTATGGGTGGAGTTGATGTTCTGGATAAACGTCTTTCATCGTACAGACCGCAGCTACGAAATAAAACATGGTACTGAAATTTATTTGCAAATGCTCTAAATATTGCTGCAACAGCATCTTGGATAATTTATAGAGACATTCATGGAAAGAATTCAATGTCACATTTAGAATTTCGTCGAGATATTACGAAGAACTTACTGCGTTCCAAACCAAAACTTATATCTCAACCTGGACCAAAAATGCATGTTCAAAATAAACTTAGAAAAACTGATAATCATTATCTGATATCTGCGTCACAAGGACGCTGTGCTCTTTGCCAAAAAAACTGCCGCAATATGTGTGTTGAGTGTGACAAGAGGTTGCATAAAGATTGTTTTCCCTTATATCATGGCAAATAAATTGGATAAAAAGCTGTAAAAATAAAAAAGTAAACAATTTTAATGTAAATTATTTTTAAATTGCCAAATATTTTCATAATCTTTTATTTTTTCGCCTTTTTGTTCATTTGATTTTTGTAAAAAGAAAATCTTCAAAACCTATAAGAAAAGTACTCATTAGACGCCAATGTTCCCATTTGGGAACATCTAAAAAATCCATATGAAATTTTTTTTTCTTTAAATGTTTTTATTAATTACTTATAAGGGGTCTATAAGTATACTTAATTAAGCAAATTTAAGTACCAGTTCGATCTACTTCATAATTCGGCATCTAAACGGTTAAATCGTGTCTTCAGTTTCCGATAACCGCTGGGGCAAACATCCCACCAGTAAAATTGAATAAAAAATGTCTTATTTAAGAGTCTTTTTCATGGAATTTTTTTCTCACAAATGTGGTCAAAATTTCTATTTCTTCTTACTGGTGTCAGTTTGCCTTGTAAAACTGTCAGTTTGTTTCCCTAGTTTTCAAAATATGGCGGAAACGGAGGGCGTGACTTCCGCCAAACTAAATTTCTACCAGTAAAAATGAAAATATGTTTCTACCATTATTCATGACTGAAATTTTGGAATAATAAGGCGTTTAAATAAACAGAAATTTTCTATATAAATTTACTGGCGGAAGCTTCCACGGGCGGTAAACAACCCCTGCGATAGCGGTTGCAGTTGAAGCTTCACTATTTTAAGGATATGTCAGTTCCTCTTTATTAACGCATTCAGGCATTACCGTCTCAATACTCAAGGCCTCCAGACTGATTTCGTGACGTACCAAATAAAGATTAACACCTTGAAGGGCAAGCAATTGTTTTTGTGTGATACTTAATTTCCACCGGAAATTTAGAAAAAATTTATTTCAAAATAAGGAAAAGCAATTTTACGTCTTTTCTCTACTAAAGTCAGAAAACTAAAATTTCCTAAAAATTTTCTAGCGCAAATCCTGATTAATCGTAGGTGGTATATAATATATAGAGCCGTTAACTCCTTGAGGGTCGGTGGGATATATTTTAAAACTATTGTTAAAGCTATTTTTAGTGTACCTTTTTACTCACTTATTTTGAGGCCTTCAACAATCAAGTTACCTTAAACTTTATAAATTAACTAAACTACTAAACTAATTAAACTACTAAACTAACTAAACTACTAACTAAAATTACTAAACAAGTTACAAATTAACTTAAGGTTTGTGTATTATATTGTGTTATTTTTGATTTGGAACGTGTATGTTACAGAAAGAAAAAATTAATGAAATTCCAAAAGTGATAAAATTTTATTATTCAGTGGTTCGCTGCTTAGATTTTTTTACATTTATTTAATAGTAATCTTAACTGTACAGATAGTGTTTAATAACTTTAGAGTATTTAACAATATCAAATTATGTTCTTAAAATCTTACTATGGTGAAATGTTAAACATAAAATCTGAGTGATCATATATATGATTCTTTGGTTGTATATTTTTACATTCTTCAATCTTCAACAGAAAAAAGTATTGTAATTGAAATTTTTTTCGACTTCCAGTTTTCGAGGGATTTACACGTTTTAGGGGTCCGAGATTCCAAAAAACACGTTTATAGAAAATGTCTGTCTTTCCGTCTGTTTGTCGCCATTGCACCATCAAAAAGCGTATGAAGTTATGCATAGAATTGACCCAATTTTTTTTAAGGTTTTGGCTGTGGCAAGTACGCCCTTCATTAATTTGGAAAAAATCCGCCGAATGGGGGCGCTGTAAAAGCGATTTTTGTGCCATTTTGAATATTTTGCCATCGGAAAGTGTATGAAATTATGCATTGAATTGAATTAAATTTTTTGTGTAGGTTTTTGGCCATGGCAAGAAGTTCCTCCCTAAATTTGGAAAAATTACGCCGGTAGCGGGCGCTATAATAGTGATTTTTGTGCTATTTTGAATATTGTACCATCGGAAAGTTATGAATTTAAGTGTAGAGTTAAATAAATTTTTTGTGTAGGTTTTTGGTCATGGCAGAAAGGTTCTCCCTGAATTTGGAAAAATTACGCCGGTAGGTGATGCTGCAATAGCGATCGCCAGAAGTAGGCGCTGTAATAGCGATTTTCGTGCAATTTTCAATATTGTACCATTGGAAAGTGTATGAAGTTATGCATAGAATTGAACCAAATTTTTTTCAAGTTTTTGGCTATAGGAAGCAGGTCCTTCATTAATTTAGGAAAAATCCGCCGAAAGGGGGCGCTGTAATAGCGATTTTTGTACCAGTTTGAATATTGTACCATCGGAAATTGTATGAAGTTATGCATAGAATTGAATCAAATTTTTTGCTTAGGTTTTTGGTCAAGGCAAGAAGGTCCTCCCTGAACCTCGAAAAATTCCGCCTGTAGGGGGCGATGTAATAGCGATTTCTGTGCAATTTTTAATGTTGTACCATTGAAAAGTGTATGAAGTTACTCATAGAATTGAACCAAATTTTTTATGTATGCTTTTAGCCATGGTAAGAATGTTATCCCTAAATTTGGAAATATTCCACCGAAAGGGGGCACTATAATAGTGATTTTTGTGCAGTTTTCTTGATTTTTCGCAGTGCTATTGTACACCGGACTCTGATGAAGCGACGGGAATTTCCCATTCTAATAAGTTGGCTATTCGCGAACAGCCTTTGTACAACATAATAACGGAAAACTATTGATTTTAATAAATATCCTGATCGAGATTAACCCTCCGTCTACCAGACGGGTCCATTGGACCCGACAGGTACATACAAAATATTCATTCAAACCAGAAATTTCTTTAAAATAAACTAAGTATATAAACCAGACAAAAATAAGGTAAATAAATAAGTTAAATAGTTTTAAATAAAAATTCTGGTGTAGAACGTTTTATTAAAACTTGAATAAAATTCCCGGTAGATCTAGGGTTAACACTAGAACGCCGGAAGGAGTCGATTCGACTCCGACCATATGATTAAATGTCAATTGAAACCAGAAAGTCTTTCACAAAATAAGTTAAATTTTAAAAACGCACATTTACGTTAAATAAATCAGTCAAATAATTTTAAATCAAAACTCTGGTGTAAAATATTCTTATGAAACTTGAGTCAAATTTCCGGGCTTTCTAGTGTTAACTCGTTTTTACACCGATTAATTGACTGAAGCAGAAATTTAAGATGAAAGTCAAATTTGACATAGTATTGAACTAATAAAAATGTAATATTGACATATGTAACAACATTTTGAAATATTAAAATATATGCGATTGAAGAGAGTTTTGGGATTGGCACATACAGCTAGTTAAGAGCCAATTTGCTGAAAATGTGTATACATGATTCCCTTATTGTACGATAAGTCATTGAAATTAATCTATTCCCAGTACTTAAGAGAAAAGAAGAAAATTGATAAATATTGAAGATATGTTATAAATCTTTCATTTATTATTAATCCCAACAAACTAACGTATTCCTAAAACATTCTTTTTGTAGACTTACATCCAATTGCAAAACTTTTTCAAAATTTCTTGCTGAATATTACATTTTGTTAGTTTTTTCTCACACTAAAAAGGAAAAGATATCCATTGAAAAATGTTTAAAATTACTAAAATTCAAATTATGGTGAAAGTTTTTGGCATGAATAGCGGATATTTTACAATGGAAAATATTCCTCTGAAAGTAATTACATATTAGACCAATGTCAGACGGGCGTCTTTTTTGCTTATGTATTATACATTCACAATGCTATAGCATTGTGAATGGATAATACGCAAGCAAAAAAGCAGCAAAAAAGACGCCCATCTGACATTGGTCTGAATCCATTGAGCAGCGATATGAGACACTCCGTATCTATTTACAGATACATAGAGAATTACTTTAACTAGAGACATCAGTTAAGCGTTCTTTTTACATGATAGTTTAAATAATTTTTGGCTGTCCAGAAAGTTCGTGCCGAATCGTGACCATTGGTGAATGTTTTTATATTCTATTCGTACCAATATTTAAAAAAATCGTTTTATAGTATGTTTCTTTTGCAGATATTGTCAAAGTATATGTGAAAGATTTTTATTTTTAAACAGTGGTGCGAGATGAATTTAAAAATATCACGTGAGTTGAGAAACAAACTTTTGGGACAAACTTTGACTGCCAGAAACAAACACCTTGCATACGTTGGAGACATTCTGTCCCTCCCTACTCCGGACATTTTTTTCTCCTGACTACTAATGTTTTTTTTTTTGTTTTTGTTTTTTTTCTCAAAAATTATCTTCGTCGACAGCATTGACTCTTTGTATGACATAAAAAAGCATCTCGATAAGTATTTTGCCATCAAATCACAAATGCATTGGAAAAGGCATTATGAAAGTTCTGGAGAGATGGAAGAAAGTTGTAGAATAGAATGGCACCTATATAATCTAATAAATGCATGATAAAATTTAGATCTTCTGCTTTTCAATTTCCCTAGAAAATCGGCACGAACTTTCTGGACAACCCAATACATTACTCAAATAAAATTAATGTATATGTGGATTATAATATCTTCTTTTCATTATTTCATTATGAAAAGTAGAAACAGTTTTTCGTTGAAGAATATTTATCATAAAAATGTATTTTTTATAATTTAATTGTGTCGCCAATCGCCTACAAAACGCCAAAAGACCAAAATTTTCATTATTTTCATACATGCGCTATATCGAGGTTCCATAGGAAATTTTTGTATAAACATATATATCCTTATGACAATAATATTCAGTAATTGTTTTCCAATTTTATTGCGTATGCGCTTGCAGAGACATTCCTTATGAGTGAACAATTATTTAAACCGTTAAGGGGCAAAGTACTTCAGTTTCTAAAACATTTAAATGATTGAATGACACCAAGTTATTCGAACAAATTTGTTTTACAATAGGTAAAATAATTTTCTTCCCGTACATTATAAACGCAAAATTTTATTTAAAAATTCTGATGCCATATTGGAATTTGGTAAGTAAAATTAAGCAGAACATTTATATCCCACTACCTTTCAAGGGATTAAAGGTCATTTTCACTGATAGCATGCAGAGCGCAAACACTCAGGTGAGATTTTCTTAGGGTCAGATTCTGAACACCGTCGTTACATTTCGATGTAAAAGAGAGACATTTGTTTCTAAAACAACATTTCTTTACAATTTTATAAGCAGTCGCCATTGAAAAAGTCGAGCTTTGAATACTTAGTTCCACCTTTGTCTTTTTTTTACATTAATTAATTGTAAGATTTTGACTGACAATATATGATTATTATATATTTGACCATATTCCAAAATTAAGGACCAGTCACAAAATGCTAATTTTTAAGCAAGCCAATACTCAAAAGGAAATAATATAATTCAAATAATTACTATCCCTACAGCGTAGTTTGTCCATATAGTATCTTATCCATGCCACACATGTTCACAAGTGTCACAGTCACTACGGTGAAACAAAAAATAGGAAAATCCACACACCTCATTATGAGTATCATATGATCACTATGTATGACCCCACTGAGACGTCAATGCGACTGTTGCTTTGTGATGAGTCACCAGGTGACTTTACAATATATTTACATTGTGACTATCATGTGACTGTCATTTTTAGACTCAATTTCAAAGTCATCATGAACGTTGCATTATGATAAGTCACCCAATAATATCACATTGTAGTCACATGGTCACTTTTTACAAAAGAGCACAATGGACACTTCACAATAGTCTGTCACCTAAAAGTCATGCAACTTTAATGTGACATTACATGGCAATTTATCACAATGCAACGTTCACGATGACTTTGAAATTGAGTCTGCAGATGACAGTCATATGAGAGTCCCAGTGTAATTACATTTAATGTCACCTGGTGATTCGTTACAAAGCAGCAGTCACAGTGACGTCTCAGTGGAGTCACATATAGTGATCATTTTAGACTCATAATGAGATGTATGGAATTTCCTATTTTTTTGCTTCACCGTAGTGGCCGTGACACTTGTGACTATGTGGGACATGAATGAGATATTATATGGATTAGCTGTGCACTAGAGATAGTAATTATTCGAATTATATTATTTCCTTTTGAGTATTCGCGTACTTGAAAATTATCATTTTGTGATTGGTCCTTAATTTTGGACACCAGTGTATTTGGACATATTTAATGATGCGTGAAACTAGGAAAGATGCCTAAACTCATAATGTTCAAAGAAGAGGTTGTGGTTTCTTTTGTTTACATAGAAAATTGCCCGACAACAATATTTCAGGGAACTATGAATAAAGAGAAATGGACATATCTCAAATAGGTGAAACTTCAACTGTAACCGGTTTTGCAGTGGCTTGTTACTGCTGGTGAAAACTTTCACCAATAAATTGGAATAGATATTTGCTTATAATTTAAATTATCCTCAAATAGGTGAGGCTTTAACTGTAACCGGTTTCGCAGTGACTGGTTGCTGCTGGTGAAAACTTTCACCAATAAATTGAAATAGAAAATTGCTTATAATTTAAATGCGTTACTAATGCATAATGTCAGTAAAAATTTTGACTAAAAACAGATTTTTTTATTTCTGGAGGCAGTTTACTCGCCAGTAGTCAGTCCCTGTGATTTTGTAACATCCAAAACAAACTCCTGGCAGTGTCAGTGAAAGAGATTATAATACCCAGACATATTTCCACCAGTAAATACGAACGGATATGAGAGTAATTTTGTAGGAATGAACCGTTAAAATACCACTAACCGGAAGGTTAGTGGAAGGTAGGCAGCTATGCATGTGGGATACCCGTTAAATTCATTAATATTTTTTACAGCATATGTTTCATAAAGAATATGGCAATTACTGTTTCAAAAATATACCTATAAAAGTATAAAATAACATTAGATGTCAAAGGTGACAACTTCAAGGGTGAGAATTATTCAATGATGCATGCTTCTACAGCTAATTGTAAAAGTTTCTTTGTCTTATTTAATCACTGTGATTAATTAAGACGACAATAACATTTAAAAATTACTGGTGAAAGTTCGCCTTATGGCCTTATCCACCCCCACCCCCCCCCCCTTGGCACCTTTCCATCGGCACTTATCTTTTATCATTGTAATCTGAATAAAGAGGAATTGACATGTCCTAAAAATGGTGAAGCTTTAACTGTAACCGGTTTTGCAATATCTCATTACCTCTGTGGCAAATTTCCACCAGTAAATTTGGAAAGAAATTTTCTCCTTATTAAAACCCTTTATTCATGCAGAAATACAGTGAAAATTACCCAACAAACACAGAACTTCTGAGGCGCTCACGGCTACTTTAGCCTTGGCCCCAAGTGTTTGATTGAGGCCAGCTAAATTGGCCGTTACGGCTCCGTCAAAAAAGTGTCACGCCGGACATAATATGGACGCAAGATAATTGGCCGTAAATACAAGAAGTTGCCCACAATCATGCCGCTAACTTTTCACCAATAATTCTGGATAGCCTCAAACTGGCCGTTTTTATTCTTTTAATGGCTACTGAAAATAATGGATACCCAGAAGCTCGCCCTAGTCCAGTCATTTGTGTTTGCAAGAGTTAAATCTAGCCCAAAGCTGCCCACGAAAAAGCCTTTTGGGGCATTCCACGTAAATCAGGCAGTAAAATATCAATATGTAACCCACCATCACAGATTTTAATGAAACTGCGTGTGTTTGTTCTTACTATTAAGATATGATCACCAGTAATTTTTTTTGCTCCTTGGTGAAATAGTTTCCGAGAAAAAAATTATCAAAATTTTGAAAAACTGCCGTCAGTTGGCATTCTTGATAGCTCGGTTTTCAAATGTAGCATGTCATATATATAATCATACTTCAATATCTACTCTACAAATCATCTTCAAATAATTTATGCACAATATTTAGGGTACGCAGATTATGAAAAAAATATATTGTTACGCTTATAGCATTTTAAGTGTGTCTAAAAAAATATTTAAACTTTGAAGTCATGAATTTTTTATGAAAAATAATGCATTAACAAAAAAAGCATTATCAACAAAAGGCGGTATTTTTATTAAATTTATTTTTTATGGGAGATATACTTAAAGGTGTCCTTTACCTGATTCTGAAATAAAAATAGTGGGATTTTGGGTGTTTTTGGTAGTATTTCCTATTTAAAAATATTTTGAGGTGCATTTCATATCAAATCAAGCAGAGTCATTCCATGTCAGTTCCCCTAAGCCATTTAATCACTGTCACAAATTTCAATGAAATTGGGTTTGTTTATAGCTTATTTTAAGACGTAATCACCTTTAATTTTCTTGATCCTAAGTAAAATATTTTTTAAGATAAAAAAATATCAAAATTTTGAAAAATTGTTTTAAATTTTTTTAATGACAGTTCGATATTCAAAGACTACATAAAAAAAAAAAAAATTCATTTCAATATAAAATCACTAAATAGGTTTCAAATAATGTATATGTGACAAATAATGTAGGCTGATTATTATTTCTTGTTTTTTATCATGTTTAAACACTAAGAGTGTCTTTTATCTTATGAATTTTTAAAATCAAGAATTTTGTCAAAAATAGTGTGTTAATCAAAATTTTATTATTAACCGAAGGCAGGGTGTTATTGCTTTTTTTTATTGTACGTAAAAATATCTTTTAAATGGTTATAAAATAAAAATAGTGAACATATGAGAAAAAATTATCAAAATTTTGGAAAAATGTCACGAGTTGCCATTAATGATTGTTCAATTTTCAAAGGCCTCATTTTATATATAAAATCATATTTCAATAACTAATAAAGAAATCTTCTTCGAATAATTTAAGCAAGGTAAACAAAGTATGTAGAGTATGAAAAAAATATTGCTATAATGTTAAAAAATATTTAAATGTGTCTAAAAAATTGTATAATCTTTGAAATCAAAAATATTTTACAAAAAATAATGAAATTATTAAAAAATCTTTATCAATCAGAGGCGGAGTTTCTATGACTAATTTTTTAATTTTTAATTGTACATAATACTACATTATAACTGGATCTGAAATAAAAATAGTGGGATTTTGGTTGGTTTTAGTAGTATTTAAATCATATTTAAAACTATCAATATTTTCAAATGTAAAACCTATCCAATGTATCATCCCTGGAAATATTTTTATTTATACATTTATTTTATTTTTCAAATTATCTTTTATGTTCGTTCCTTAAGGAAAAAAATAAACAATATTGTTGTTTAGTAAAACTTCTAGGGCGAAGAGCAATTATCCCTTTCCAAAAAAGAGAAAAATCACTAGCTCCTCACCGCCCAATAGAAATTTTCAAAATGACAGTCCTAATCTTTAAACTCATATTTGCCTGTTAATATTGAAAATTTAGCATTGAGCTGCTAATATTGAAAAAAAAAAACAAATTTCACTCTGTTGAAGAAATTTTTGACGTATTGTGCTTTAAATATATGCAAAAAATGCATAATCCATTATATTTATATCTTTCAAATAACTATATCTAAAAAAATATTTAAAACTTAATGAGTTGCACATTTGTAACTTTATTCAGTTTCTAATAATATGTACCGTAATTTCGGGTGTATAGCCCGCAGATCAAACAATTCAGTTTGGACCCAGAAATTTTATTCAGTATTTGAAGACCAATATTTACTGTGATCTAAAAAGTTACATTTTATTTTTAAAAATTTCTGGGCCGAAACACGATTGTATGATCCGCGGGCTATACATCGGAAATTACGGTAATTTGATTTATTTCATCACAATATTGCTGAAAGATGGATTTTCAACATATATATATGTGTATATATATCCCTATTCTCAAACAAATTATTTAAAAATTATTCATTTATGTTTAATAAAGCATATATATATTGTTTATACACTTACAGAAAATACATATAGCAAATTTTATGATATTATGTCAATAATGTCTAAAAGTAAAGAACTTATCTAATAGTATGTAACGAAAAATTTAACATCTTGTGTAATGACAACAAAATTTTATAATTGTTTTACTTAATTTGGATGAATGAAAAAAGCTTACATGTTTATATTTTATTGAAGTACAGGTGAAAATGTCACAAAGACATACCCCAACAACCACTGAGTATGTCACATTCACACTACAGATGATTTTTATTTTCTTTTTGATCTTTCGGTTTTGATTTCAGATGGTAATGAATTAATTAGTTTTGTTAGAAGTGTCATTGCAGTCAGCATATTAGGCTCACTATTTTTTTTATATAATTTGTTTTGATTGACTCGATAAACAACAATATTCAAAGGGACCATTTCATGACTTTTCAATTAAAAGCTGATTTATAAATTCATCATGTTGTTTAGTTATTATTATCGTCTTAAGATAATAAGTTGATATTAAAATTTTTAAATGCAGTTTATTTATTATTTGAACAGTTGAAAGTATTTTTCAATAAGAGTGCGGGCTGTTGATTTTATGTCGGCTGTTGAGCAATGTAGTGTTGGTAAAGGAACTGGTACTATTTAATTTAATTTTTATTGCTGTAAATAATATTTGTTATTTTATTATTGTATGTATTATATTTAAGCAAGAGTAAAAATACACGATATCGTAGTCATTTTAGTACATCTTAGCATGAAAAGCTTCAATATTTATCATTAAACATTCACATTTTATGAACATTTTGTTAAAATTGCTCATATTTTCACTATTTTTATTTTATAACTATTGAAAAGATATTTTTACGTACAGTTAAAAAAAATAATAACAGCCTGCCTTCGGTTAATAATAAATTTTTGATTAACACATTATTTTTCACAAAATTTTTGATTTTAAGAATTCACAAGATTAAACACACTCTTAGCATTTACACATGACAAACAACATTAAATAATAATCTGCCTACATTATTTGTCACATATACATTATTTGAAACTTATTTAGTGATTTTATATTGAAATGACTTTTTTTTATGCAGTCTTTGAATATAGATCTGCCATTAAAAACATTTAAAAAAAAATTCAAAATTTAGATATTTTTTTTATCTTAAAAAATATTTTACTTGTAATCACCTTTAATTTCCTTGATCCTGTCTTAAAATGAGGTATAAACATACCCAGTTTCATTGAAATTTGTGACAGTGAATTAAATATCTTAGGCGAACTGACATGGAATGACTCTGCTTGATTTGATTTGAAATACGCCTCAAAATATTTTTAAATATGAAATACTACTAAAAACACCCAAAATCCCACTACTTTTATTTCAGAATCAGGTAAAGGACACCTTTAAGTATATCCCCCACAAAAAATAAATTTAATAAAAATACCGCCTTTTGTTAATAATGCTATTTTAGGTAATGCATTATTTTTCATAAAAAATCACGACTTCAAAGATTAAACATTTTTTTAGACACACTTAAAATATTATATAAGCGTAACAGTATTTTTTTCATAAAATACGTACCCTATATATTATGCATAAATTATTTGAAGATGATTTGTGGAATATATATTGAAATATGATCATATTTATGTCATGCTACATTTGAAAATCGAGCAGTCAAGAATGCCAACTGATTGCAGTTTTCAAAATTTTGACAATTTTTTTCTCAGAAACTATTTGACCAAGGGGTAAAAAAAAATACTGGGAATCATATCTTAATAAAAGGAACAAACACACGCAGTTTCATCAAAATCTGTGATGGTGGGTTACATGCCTGCCTGAACTGACATGTAATGACCCTTTTGTGATTTTTTTAAACGTAAACTACCCAAAAGCTTGCTACTGTCCTGCCATAAAATTTATTTAAGCATAAATTCAAAATTTGTTGTATAAAAAATACTTGTTGAAAAAGTGTTTAAACGATAAAGCGTTTTTACATGAAAAACTAATATATTAATAATCATTTATTACTCTTTGAAAAAGTATAAATTTACTTATCTTATTTTTTTTTTTTTTATTCCAAAACACAATACTTGACATAGTGAATTTATTAATTTCTTTATTTATTCAATTTTATATGTAATATGATTTTCAAATAGTTTCATTTCCTATATATTTAAAATTATTAATTGAAAATATAAACTAATTAATTAATTTGCTATGCCAAGCATTGCCTGTGAAAATTTTTTGAAAAATTCAAGATAAGTAAATTATCCTTTTTTTAAGTTAACCTAAATGATTATCAATATATTATTTTTCATGCAAAATCACTTTATCACTTAAACAATCTGCCAACAAGTATTCTTTATATAAGAATTTTTGAATTTGTGTCTAACTAATGTATATAATATTAACGTATGTTATGTATGTTCTATTAAAAGTAAATGTGTTTGTGATTTTATTTAATTTTTTTTTTACACTTACTGGTAAGTCCGCTGCCAAAATTTTATGCACATTCATTAAAAACTTATTCAATCAGATCAGAGGAAAAAGTGAAATATTTCTGAACCATTTTCATTTAACCCCTTGAGGGGCGGTGAGATATATTTTATCCTACCTACGATTAATGAAGATTTACACCAGAAAATTTTTAGGAAATCTTTCGTTTCTAACTTTGGTGGAAAAAAGACTTAAAATTGCTTTACCTTATTTTGAAATAAAATTTTTCGAAATTTGCGGTGGGAATCCAGCGTTACGCAAACGCAATTGCTTGCGCCTCAAGGGGTTAACAAACACAAGTTTTCACATAAGTATTATTAAAAAATAAAGAAATAAAAAATGCCGTTTTATGTTTATATATGTCCCGAATGACATTTTTTAAAAATAATAATTTATCGTTCTCCTATTTTTTTTAATATTGTTTAATATTAAATAACATTAGATTTTCCTATTAAAGTTGAATAATCAAATTTTAAAATTATAATAATTATAATTTTTAAAAAAATGTTAAAATATGCATTCCAACTTTTTTTTCTGAAAAATATTTTCAGATATTTCAAAATATCTTAAATATTTTAAAGAGTTTTTTCTCGCTCTAATTTTTCTTATATTGTAATAAAATTATTCAGTTGTTTAATTTGATGACATTTCCTCTGAGGACAAATTATAATCCGATAGCAGAGGAAAAGAAAAAGAAATCGTTTCAAAATCACATCTAAAAAAACAATTATGACATTAAATCAATTAATTTTAAATAAACTAGAGGAATTATGAAAGTGATATAAACAATTCACAATTTTTAAAATTACTTTATACAGCCTCAATAATAGGAAAAAACTTCTTAAAACAGACTACATTCAATGAAACTACTAAATGAAATTTTTCAAAGAATAATAAATAAAAATCAGATATTATCCTGCATTTCCTTAAACAAAAATACTTTTAACCCCCTCACTGACAAGCCGGTGTTAATACGTTCACTAAGCTCCAGGTTTCACTGCAATACAAGCAATATTTAAAGTAATATAATTCTATTGATTTAATGTATTTTTAATACATTGAACAATGGTTAATACCTTCAAGGATTGCATTCATATTCGTTATTAAGTTTTTTTATAAAATGTTCAAAGAATAATTTTTTTTAGCATTTAAAACTAAATGCAGAGAAAACAACATTACAATTTTGCCCTTTTCCAAGACAGTCGGAGGGTTAAAAATCAAAGTTAAATCGCAAATTCTAACATTTTACGTCGTATTCATTTATAAAATAACAACTAATAATGTTAACATTTAACTTTACATATTTATATAATTCTTTTATAAAAATGAGTATAATATAATGGTACAGAAAGATTTCGAATTAAACTGATTTAATGAATAGACAAACAAGATATTCAGACTTACAATATGTTAATTCTATTCCTACCGCAGACATCCACTAAATAGATTTTGTACAAACAGTGTCATATGTCGAAATAAACAGAAACAGTCGTCCCGTCCTCGTCAAACAACCGTGACAAGTGATTTCAAATCATGACACAGCGAAATCTTGACCCCTAATATGTCATTGGTTGTGGCCTTGAACAGTCCCCCGAAACAGATCATTCTGTCCGTCCCTTAAAAAAGCGGGAGAGAGACTTGAAAAACATCTTATAGTCGGATTCATCCTCTCAATTTCTGTGTATAATGATTCCTATTTTAAAGCGACTTTTCCGAATTTAATTATAACACTTTCGAACTTCAAATAATTTAAACTCTTTCTCAGTTATTTTTCCTTTTATCATTTACCTGCTAATCGATTAGAAAAAAAAGGATAAGATTTTTTATAGAATTATATTTAGTGGATATCTGAAATTGTAAAATGTGTATAATCATTATATGTAATCCATTTGAAAGAAATAAGAGCTATGTCATTCTGATTTAAGTAAATATACACATCTATGTACCGATAAAATATTTTTATGAAAGTTGTATATTTAACCCTAGAACTACCGGAAATTTTACTCAAGTTTTATAAAAACATTCTACACCAGAATTTTTACTTAAAACTATTTAGTTTGTTTATTTAACTTATTATTGTCTGATTTATACATTTAGTTTGTTTTGAAGAAATTTCTGGTTTGAATAAATATTTTGAATGTACATGTCGGGTCCATTGGACCCTTCTGGTAGACAGAGGGTTAATTCACTGGAGGGGAAAAAACATTTAAATACTACTGATAATTTAATTTTCAAAATTTAATAACCCACTTTTATGCAGTTTTGATTTATTTAATGTATATGTGTATATGATATATATATATATATATTTCGCTAAATAAACGTGAAATTTTCTGACATATTTTGTAAGTCATTTTTAAACGTAAAAATATGATACATGAAAGAATAATTATAGAAACGATTTGTCATCGAATTTTTTTTTCGTTATTTCAGTTTATCACTATACATGAATTACTTGTAACACAACTCCTGTAACACAACGACTGTAATTTTATGATTTCATTGTTTCCACTTTTACGCGCTGCCACATCCGGATATTTCATTTAAACGCCAACTTCAGAGGCATTTTATGAGAGAACTTTTGTCTTTACCAAGGAGAAAATAATTCAATATGGGGAAATAAATCCATTACACACTTTTTTATTAAGAGGTCTTGCTAATTTTATGCGTTTGGTGAAAAAAGTTAATTTTAAAAATGTGTCAAAAAGTAGCCAATACGGATTTGAGAAAAACCTTAAACACTTTCAAATGTGTTTCGTTCTCGCAAAAATATACAGTCAAACTTATTTATTTATTAATTATTATTATTATTATTATTAAACAAATAGCAATTGTAACTGATATATTTTTTTAAATCATTTTATCATTTGTTTAAATCTAAATTTTTCCGTTTTACTTAACACTAGAACGGCGGTGAGGGGTCATTTTATTTAAATCATTTTATCATTTGTTTAAATCTAAATTTGTTCCGTAAACGGCTGCGAGGGGTCATTTTGACCCTTGCCAAATGAATACATGTCGATTCGAACCAGAAAGCTTTTTATAATATAAGAGTAATATAGGCTACACAAAAATAACTTAAATAAATAAGTTAAATAGTTTTAAGTAAAAATTCTGATGTGAAATATTGTTATAAAACTTGAGTAAAATTTCCCGCCGTTCTAGTGTTAACATTAGTTTTCATGCAACTGGCATTGAAATAACTATTTTTATGCATATGAAAATATATATATGGCTTTAACTATAACTTTTATTAGTGAAATAATAATAATAAAGCAATTAAATATGCATAAATCATTAGGAATTTAATCGAGGCAAGGAATTTTATCTTTTTTTACCTGTACACTGAATTCAGAAATTTAAATCTTATAGTATTTTGTTTTACATTCATTGTTTTCAGCATGACGATAAAAAATATATCTATTCATAGATATCGAAGATTAGGTTGGAAATATTATTTTACATTTTGTAAAAATATGTTAAAATTAATAAAAATATCTAATCTATTTTACTGCTTTAAATATAAATCTCATAATGTATTTATATTTTACTAAAACCCACATTTAAAGTAATTAAGATTAATTTAAAAGGAATGAAGAAAAAATACATTTCATCTCTTTAAATAAATATGCCGGCTAGATAATTTTAGCCCTCTACTATCTAAACGATGAGGGTACATTAAATGCTTGCCAGAAATTGCTCTCAATGATTGACCGGTAAAACAATCCCAACTGTTTTCTCGCTTCCGATCTGTAATCCGTTTGGTGAAAGCTGCCGTAATTAGCGGCGCGCCACTTACGGCACAGTATTGTTTGGCTACAAATGGCCTTAAGAGGCCACACTAGTCACGGCTTGAAGTTCGAACGCTAATGATAAGTCTATGGCAACAATATTTTCAAATATCTTGCTTGATTTTTAATATTTTTAAATGATTTTTTTTGCACAGGATAGCTGAGGACTATCTGTTTACGGGCTATTTTTTACTTTTCCGATTTTCGTTGTAGTTTAATTCTCAGGATCCTGTCAATTTAGGATCCAGTGAAATTCGAGGTGTTGTGTCCTCTTTAGTCTTATAACATTCATATCAGCAAAATTCAGGAAATTTTTTTTAATAACAACGAAGATATAGAGTTTAAGCTTTCCAATAACATGCTTTCAATAGTTCTACTACAATTAGGCTGAGCAAAATATGCAAAGATTTTGATGAAAAATGTGTCAAAAATGGCCTCGTAATGTTATGCTCTCCGCCTCTACCAAGACGATGAAAACCACGCCTATTAAAAATATGATTGGCTAGTATCCAAACACTTTAGCAAATGGAAACGATTTAATTGTGATTGGATTATTGTATCGTGTTAAAATAGATCACTCCTATTTCAAACCTTGGATTTATTTTTTTCTAAAATTATTGTTTAATTTCAACAAAAGTCTCTTGAAAGAATGAAATATTTTAAATTCTATATTTCTATGAATAACGAAGGAAATTATACATTTCGTTTATATAAACAATTTCAGAATCACACAAAGGGAGTTACAACATATAGAAGTTATTAAGGAATCAAATTTCAGTCCTAGTTTATTAAGTAAAATGGTAAAAAAATAGACGAGTATTTTTTAAATTATTTTTTAAGTTAAAATAGTTAACAAATAATTACGAAGTCATAATTTGTTAGAACATATTTGTGGCCTGGCCAGGAGACTGGTTTTCAAGCCTCCTATTCTTGTATATGTATAAAATATTCGACAATTTAACATTTTACGTTCGAAAAACAGTTTTTTTAATTAAAAATCAGCAGAATTTATAGTTAATAAGTTTTAAAGATTGTTAACTTTAAAATTGTAAATCAACTTGTTCAAAATTTTAAAGAAATATTTTTATAGTTCATTACTTTAATATTTATTATTTTTAAGGGGACAGTACACCTTTAACAGTCGGAGAACGAAATTTGTTCTGTGTAACAGATATATTTTTTAAAGAGCCCACTTCAGACACGGAGAGAAAGTAAAACGAAGTCTATGGGGGGCGTTTATTTAAAATTTCTCGCTTTGTTTTAATATTATTGAATGATGATTTTTACATAGGATAGCTGAGCACGATCTTCAACCAGGCTAGATTTTACTTTTTAGATTTTTATTATATATATATAAAGCCCAGTGGTGTAGTGGTCAGGGCATCTGACTGCCGCACCGCAGGTCTCAGCCTTTCATCCCTTTGGGGTCGATAAAATGAGTACCAAGCTTGCTTGGGAACTAAACACCGAGGGTCTCGCGTTAGGCTGACCACCTGGCCGGGACGCATGCTGTATAGCACCTCGGGCCTAGGGTCAAGAAAACAGAGATGGGCACTGTCGGCCCTGATCCTCATGGATTGTATAGCCGCAGAGTTTAGTTTAGTATATATATATATATATTAGGAAAGTTTCAATTTCAGAAACGATTCACCCCTGTTCCGAAATTAAAAGTATTTTTTTTTAAATATCTGAAACCAAAATCGAAAGAGTAAAAACTAGCCCGGTTGTAGATCGTCTTCAGCTATCCTATACAAAAAAAAAATCATTTTAAAATGTTAGAAAGGAAGTGAGGTAAAAAGGAAGTGAGATTTGAAAATAACGCTTCCATATATTTAACGTTAGCGTTTACAATTTTCCCCCGTAACCTGCGTGGGTTCTCAAATGTAACGCAAAGATATTTTTTTTGCAACGGTTAGGAAACGCGAAAATTTATCATTAACTTTAATAATGTAAAACTAAAAGTTATGAAACTGTAAGATAAAATATAGCATTTTATAAAAATATACTAGCTAGCAATTTTTTTTTTCTAATACGTATTACCTTATAATATTTTATACTTCACTTACATGGACATTCAAAAGTATTTTATATTATGGTCTATGTGGGAAAATACATTTGCGTGTATTTTAATGACATAAAACAATTTTAAACATACAATTTATTCGCATTATTGAAGAGCATAGGTACTTGTACAGGGGAATTAAAAAGTATATTTCGTTACATTATGGACTACGAAGAAAAAACGTTTGCGGGGTATTTTAATAACGTTTTCTGTTACAACATAATGAAATTGATATGAATTTATGAGGCGCAGTAAAACATGCTTTCTGAAGGGATAGCAAAGCATTTATCATTCATTTACAGGGTCACAGAAAAGGGTTCAGTTTTATTACAGAAAAAACTGCTTGCAAAGTGTGTTTTAGTTATGTTTCACGATTTCAAACAAGATGGAATTCATATACGTTACTGAGGTTTACAATATGATGCTTACATTATAATATGATGTGCATCACATTTTATTTAATTTACAGGGGCACATAAAAGATATTGGATACAATATTGCATATGAAGTATTGTCTATTAGGGATGATTGCTGAAAGTGAGATTTCAGCTATGATATACGTTTTTAACTAAATTTCTGCATACTAGATTATATATATAAATTCGATAGACTACGTATAGGGCTACGCAAAAGAACTAGGAAGAATTGTTGAGAAATTGATTAATTTTATTTTCAAATTCAACTACATTTAGAAAGATATGTTTGGAAAATAAAAATATAATAATATACAAGGCTATTCAAAGAATTGGATGCATGCACGCCTATTTCAGACACGGGAAGGAATGAAAACGCTAATTTTAAGTCTATGCGGAGGGGGGGGGGGTCATTTTCATATTTCTCGCTTTGATTTTAATATTTTTGAATGATTTTTTCTTTTTCTTTTTTTTTCTTTTTTTTGCATAGGATATCTGGTGACTATCGACAGTGAGGCTAGCTTTTACTTTTCGATTTTGGCTATAGTTTTTTTTTATATATAATAGGATAGTTTAAATTTTAGAGCGGATATGAAAGTAAAAGTAATTTTAAAGAAAAATATCTGAAACAAAAATCGAAAAAGTAATAACTAGCCCGGTTATAGAGCGTCCTCAGCTATCCTATGCAAAAAAATTCATTTTAAAATGTTTAAAAGGAAGCGAGATAATTGAAAATATAATGCTCCCATAGACTTAACATTAGCGCTTTCATTTTTTTCCCGTTACTAGTGTGGGTTCTCAAATGAAACATAAAGATATTATTTGTAACGGTTAGGAAACGCGAAAATTTATCTTTAAATATCTACCCTATATATATAAAATCCTAATGAAACGAATTTATGAAACGATTCTTTGAAACGACTGATTCAGTTTCACGGCTATTTTTCCTAAAATATGGAATACATTGCGATGAAATTAACACCAAATATCCGTATTGATCTGTAGTTCTCAAAGCTGGTATTAGAACTTTTAAATTCGAATTAGTTTTCGAAATATTAATTTTTTTCTAATTAGGGTTTCGTTCATCTGACGAAACCCTATTCGTCTTGCTCCTCTGTCTGTCTGTCTGTCTGTCTGTCCGTCACAGAGCCCGTTCTCAGAAACTATACATGTTAGAGACTTGAAATTTTGGGTACTTATAGCTGAACACCTCACATCAAACAACAAATCATAAAATTTTGAAAAAGTTGGTAATTAACCTAATTACGGGCTAATTAAATTCTAAAATTAACCAATCAACCTTTTGAATGCAGGTGAAAATGCACGTTATCGAAATCCTCCCCAGTTTCTCCTAATGGTTGCCAGTAAACTCGGCGGATGCTCCGTCAAATCAGCCGGTGCAGGGTTACCACGGAGTACTTTAAGCAATAAATGAAGTGGACCTTCAAAAAGCAAAATTGGATCTGCCGAAATATCGGTCGTACAAATTCGTAACAGGTGTAGAAATACGCGGAAAAAATTCTACTTTATTTTGGTATAAATTTCAAATTTCTGCATAGGATAGAACGCAAAAAATCCACTAAAAATCGATCGATAAAAATTTAATTTCTGTGTTTTTAAAAACAATGAAAACAGATTTCCATTCACCGGAAGGCAACTGTCATCATTTCTCGACATATCGGCGCGGGAGAAATTTAAGGGGAGGAAAGTCTAATACGAAATTTAAACTTTTTAAATATTAAATTTTTCGATTAAATTTTTTGACATCCGGGCTGGAAATTTCTCGCAGATTCCATACATACCCGGTTCAAAGAGATTGCTTCATTACGAGCTGAGATATTAATTATTATTTTATTCCTTTTATTTCCATCAAATGCCAGATTAAGATGGAGGCACGTGCTTTTTTAACGGAGATTTCATTTAAATTGGGAAATTAACAATTTGCGTGGTGTGTTTCGACGGCGCGCTATGAGGTAAGTATTAATTATTCAATATGAAAAAGTTTATAGGTTTATAAGTGTTCATCCCACTATTTCCGAATAGCAATTTCAGGAAATATCTTAAATTATTGTTTAAGACCGCCACTCGATGTCTTCGAAACTTTAAGATAATTTATAACACATAAGAAAAAGTGTAAAAAAGAATGGAGTGTGATATTTCGAGGAGTGGAGGGGGGGGGGGGGACTAGATTTATTTATTAAATCTTAGCGTTTGTTATCGCAGAAAATGTTTTAAATTGTTGGTTAAGACTGCACCGCCACCCTCCCGACCATGTATCTACGGAGAGATTGCGCAAAGGAGTTTCGTTCAGATATGCTTTTGTTAAGAATAGAGTGCGCTCCCTGGTGGTGGAATGCGGAACTAACGTAACGCGATTTTGTTAAAATTAGGAAATATAACAAGGCGATCCGTTTGCAACTTTAAGATACTTCATGACACATAATAAAAAGCTTATAAAATAATGGTGCATGCAATTTCCTGTGAAGGGAGGGCGGGGGAGGGGCGCTGGATTTCTTTTTTAAAAAATAGCGTTTACGACCTTTTTAGGTGTCGTTTTTTGAGCACTATGATATACTCAGACACGTGCTGCTTATGAAATATAAAAATGTCAAAATTTTAGTTACCACTATTTCCGAATAGTACTTTCAGCAAATTTCTTAATTTCTCGCTTAAGGCCGCCACCAACTCCAGTAACACATCCACTGATAGGTTGTTTAACAGAGTTTCGATCTGATACACTTTTGTTATGAATAGTGTGCGCTCCCTGGTGGTGGAATTTGCAACTAACATAACGCAATTTTGTTAAAATTATGAAATCTAACAAGTCGATCTGCTGGAAACTTTGACATAGTTCATAGCACATAATAAAAAGCTTATAAAAGAATGTTCCGTGCAATTTCCTGGGGCGCCTACCTATCTCGGGTGCTATAGACCCGATCCCCTCGACTAATATACCTACGCATAGGTTGTAAAACGTAGTGTCCTTTGGATAGAGGTTTGTGTAGAATAGAGTGCGCCCCTGGTTGCTAAATGTGGAACTAACAGATTTCACAAAAGGATAAAGTGTTTTAAAGGAATATTAAACGAAACCCTCTGTGAGATCTGTGATCACACTTACCCACTTGTTTTAAGTACATTTTTCTAATGATGGCAACTGAAATTTTAATCAGAACAGATATTTTTTTTTCTTATTTCAGAAAAGGTTATTTTAAATTAATTTGGCGACCAGTTTGGCCTCCCTTAAATATATGCCAAAAAATGTATCGTGCTACTTTTATTTATAATTCAATTTACTTGAACAATCTTTCGCCAAATCGAAAGATTCTGATTGGCGCCAAAATGGCATTATTTTGATTGACATGGTAACTCGGCTATTGTTGTTTATTGAATAATAAATGTTTATTTACTTTTATTTCTTTTTTAAAATTATATAAATTATTTTGTTCTATAGTTATTAATTATTTTTTTTTGTTATTTCCTTTTGAAAATAATAGAAAATAATTTAAAAATACGGTACTACTTACGTAAATAAGTGCGAGTAGTAAATCAAAATTACGTCCATTACGAATCATATCATAATATTAAAATATTTATTTGCTTAAAATACGTTATAAAAACACATTAAAATTAAATTAAAAATCTATATTTTGTAAATATAGATAAAATATATTTATAATATGGATTTTTAATTTACTTTTAATGTGTTTTTATAACGTCTTTTAAGCAAATAAATATTTTAATATTATGATACGGTACTACTTAGTTATTCCGTCGACCAAATTCGCCAAATTATGTAAATCGCCAAATTATACAAATTGACATAATTTTTATTTTAAATAACGAAAGAACAAATAAATTAGTATAACATTAATAAATATACAAATAAAACGTCGAAATAAAAATCATTTGATGACGTAAACATGTGTAACTTACATAAAGTCAAGTGAATGTGACATTTACGATCAACCATTATTGACATTTAATATTATAGTTTGGCGATAGATTTTTGGTTGACGGGATAACTAAGTAATACACAAAATGCATATGTAACTGCTATTCGAAAACAAGGTTTTCGCCAAATTTTTGTAAAAAAGAAAAAAAAACACGCCAAATCTGCGGTGCGTATGTGACATCTGGCCAAATGTTAAATAATGCGGGAAGAGTTCCATATTGTGTGCTGGTTTTTTTGGCGAGATTTTTTTTTTGGCGTTAAATGAATGGATGTCGTTGCGATCTTCAGCCTTTGAGGTTTTTTTTTCTGGAATGAACTTTATTCATATGTTTTTTGCGTATTTTTTTTTTTTTTTTTTTGCATTTAGCCTATATTTTTCGGAAAAATATATAACTTTGTTGTAATTTGACATGTATAATAAATATAATAAATACATAAAATATAAGTACATAATATTTATTTATAGATGTATATATACTATATTTGTATAAGGTATATCTCTATACGTGATATATATAAAACTATCTGTGTAAACATCGTACTTTTTTTAACATGTGACATACATAAGATTTATTAAATATATATATATTTACAAATATTTAAAGACCATGTTTTTCCGACATCCTGAAAAAATTTATAAGACGCTAAAAATGGCTTTTTGACGCCATTTTGGATTCATTCGCCAATCGTGCCAACCAGCAAACAATATGGAACTCTTCCCAATAATGCAACAAACCATGACATTTAATTTCAACTTCAAATCAATGTTTTAATTTACCGCTCGAAAAAAAAATGCTATCTGGCAATTTGAAAAAAAGCTATTGGTGAGATTTGCACCCGGCTAGCGTAACAGTACCAAGAACTCTTTGTGACCATGACAACTTTTATATAGTTTTATTTGAAAAAAAAAATTGATTTTTTAACCAAAATGGAAATCTTTTGTACAGATGTTATATACCGACCCATATTGGCGCGATTTTTTTTTCTGACGCCAATGGCATATACGCAACGGGTACTGGCGCCAAAGTATTGTTATTTTGCTTGGTATGGCAAGCCGTATGTTGTTGTTTATGCTGTTGATGCGTTTCCCAAATTGGCGTTGGAAAAAAATCGTGCCAATATCCTATATGACATCTGTGCCAAAGTTTCATATGAAAGGCGAAGGGATCAGACCGTATTTGTTTATGACAGTTGTTGACTTGAACTATTATAATATAGATGAAACGATGGCGATAAAATAATATTTGGCGACTTATCACCTGTGCATGGCTAACATTAAAGTACCAAAATGGCACCTAGAGTATAAAAAGCGAAATGGCCCGCCCGAAACTGTTGATGATAGTCACATGACTTAGGCTATTGTTATAGAGATTGTTTTAAAATACCGGGAGACAAAGACTCTGTATACTTAATTCATTTTATTTCAGCTATTTTTCAAATGTTTAACTGATCCTCTTTAATCAAAAACGAAAATAACCATTGGATGTCTTAACAGCAACTGATTCGGCCTTACATTTTTGCAATCAAATGGAATTGAATGGAAACCCATTTACAGTGAGATCTGCACAGCTTTTTTCAGTATAATTCAAACTTCTCTTATATTTTTTAAACCCATCAGATTAGCATGTTTTTAGATTCTGCGGTGTCTGAACGGGGGTTGGCGAGCGTAACTTGCAGGGGGCAGAGCCCCCTAGTAATAATGTAAAACTAAAAATAATGAGACTGTAAGGTAAAATATAGCATTTTATAAAAGTCTGTCAGCTGACAAATTTATTTTGCAATACGTAACTGTAACGCAATCCTGGTTTAAATTGAATATTTTCATGGTTCCCCTAAAAATATTTTACAATTGTATCTGCTAAGACGGATACAACCCACCTAAAACGGTATTTCGCACTCATTGTTTTTTTTCCGTCCTACCAGGTTTTATAGCGTCACGTTTTTAGCATGAGGGGGTCGAATTTTAATTACTATCAGATCGCGCGTATTCTTTTATATTATGGCCTATATGGGAAAAATCATTTGCGGTGTACTTTAATGATGTAAAACAATTTTAACATAAAAATTATGCACCTTATTTAAGTGCACAGATCCTATGCGGAAAGGTTGGCTGTCCACGAGTGGGTGATTTCGGTACGTGTACAGGGGAATTAAAAGTATATTTCTTTATATTATGGCCTATTAAGAAAAAACGTTTGCGGCGTATTTTAATAACGTTTCTCTGTTACAACATAATAAAATTGATATGAATTTATGATGCGCAGTAAAACATGCTTTCTGAAGGGGGTGAAAAGCATTTATCATTCATTCACAGGGTCACAGAAATGAGTTCAGTTTTATTACAGAAAATATTGCTTGCAAAGTGTGTTTTAGTTATGTTTCACGATTTCAAACAAGATGGAATTCATATACATTACTGAGGTTTACTACAAGATGCTTACATTAGAATATGATGTGAATTACATTTTATTTCATTTACAGGGGCATATAAAAGTTGCTGGACACAATACTGTATACGAAGTATTCTCTATTAGAGTTGATTGCTAAAAATGAGTTTTCACCTATGATATCCGTTTTAATACTTGATTATATATATGATTTCTATAGACCGTGTATAGGGCTACGCAAAAGAACTAGGAAGAATTGCTGAGAATGAGAGTGAATTGCTAATTTTTTTTAATTAAATTCTACATTTTCAAGTTCAACTATAATTAGAAACTGTTTGTAAAATATAAATATAATAATATACAAGGCTATTCAAAGAATTGGATGCATGCGCGCGCCTATGAATGATAATTTCTGGAAATACGATTTCAGTTGTTTTAAGCATGTTTATACTGCAAAAATTTTTATCTTCACATGTTGCGTGTATATAAACTTGTTCGAATGCAAGGGCTGTACAAAATAATGCAAATATACTGCCGGTTATTGGTAGAAATTGCTGAAAGTTTACTTTCATCTGCATTAATCGTTTTCTTATTATATTAAATTTTATCATTTTTTTCATGCCGTTAAAACAAGCCCAAGAATATCCATTGATGACTTTATCATTTTAATTTTTCAATAATTTGAACAATTTAAATTTACTAAGATTTAACAAAAACTTAAAGCTAGTAAGTATTAAAGAATGTTTACTTTGAAAGTTTTGATCAACTTTAAAGGAATATTGTTAATATTTATTACTTTTAATATTTGTTATTTTTAACGAAAAAGTACAACTTTAACAGCCGCAGAAAATGCGAAATTTGTCCTGTATTACACATCTTTCTTTAAGTGCCTACTTCAGACACGGGAAGAAATAAAAAAGCTAATTTTAAGTCTATGGGGGCGTTAATTTCAAATTCCTCGCTTTATTTTAATAGATTTTTGCATTGGATAGCTGAGGACGATCGACAACCAGGTTAGTTTTTACTTTTTCGATTTTAGTTTTAGTTTTTTTTAATATTAGGATAGTTTCGACTTCAGAATGGATTCCAACCGGTTCCGAAAGAAAAAACTAAATATAATAATATACAAGGCTATCCAGAGAATTGTATGCATGCACGCCTATGGATCATAATTTCTGGAAGTGCGATTTAAGTAGTTTAAGCATGTTTATACTGGAATAAATTTTATCTTAACATGTGACGTGTATAAAATCTTGTTGCTAATGTAAGGGCTGTACAAAAGAATGCAAATACACTTCCGTTAATTGGCAGAAATTCCTGAAAGTTGATTTTTATCTGTATTATTCATTTTCTTATTATATTAATTTTTAGCATATTTTTCATGCCTTTAAAACATGCCTAAGAACATTATTGATGACTTTATTATTTTAATTTTTCCTAATTTTGAACAATTTAAATTTACTAAGATTTAACAAGAACTTAAAATTTGTAAGTTTTAAAGATTGTTAACTTTAAAAGTGTTGATCAATTTGTTCGAAACTTTAAAAAAATATATTAATATTTAATATTTTTAATATTTGTCATTTTTATGGGTACAGTATACCTTTAAAAGTCTAAGAAAATGCGAAATTTGTCCTGCGTAACATATTTTTTCCAAGAGCCAGCTTCAGACACGGGAAGAAATGAAAATTCTAATTTTAAGTCTATGGCGGCGTTATTTTCAATTTTCTGGCTTTGATTTTAATTTTTTTTTTTTTTTTTTTTTTTTGCATAGGATAGCTGGGGGCGATCAACAACCACGCTAGGTTTTACTTTTTCGATTTTAGTTTCAATTTTCTTTTATTATGATAGTTTCAATTTCAGAACCGATTCCACCAGTTCCGAAAGTATAAGTAATTTTTTTTTTTTTAATATCTCTAACCAAAACCGAAAAAGTAAAAAACAGCCCGGTTGTAGATCGTTCTCAGCTATCCTATGCAAAAAAAATCATTTTAAAATATTAAAAAGGACGCGAGATATTTGAAAATAACGCTCCCATAGACTTAACATTAGCGCTTACATTTTTTTCCCGTCACTACACTGTAAAAAAAGGATTAAATTACGGAAATACTACTGGCAATCTAGACGATAGTACTATTTCCGTATTTTAACGGAACTTTTCCCCTTTAAATTACAGAAAAAATCCGTTAAATTCCGGTCTAAGTGCTGGCGTTTAGATTGCCAGTAGTATTTCCGTATTTTGGTCCTTTTTTTCTTCTACAGTGTTGTATGTGTTCTCAAAGGTAACCTAAAGATATTTTTTGTAACGCAAAGGGAACGCGAAAATTTATCATTAACCATAATAATGTTAAACTGAAAATAAGGAGACTGTATGGTAAAATATTACATTTTATAAATGTCTGCTAGGTAACAAATTTATTTTCTGATACCTAGCTGTAACGAAACCCTGGTTTAAACGGAATTCTCATTATTCCCCTAAAAATACCCTGCAATTGTATCTGCAAAGACGCAAAAAACCCATCTAAAAAGGTATTTAGCACCTATTGTTTATGTTTCCGTCTTACCAAGTTTTATAGTGTCATGTTCTCAGCATGAGGGGGTCGAATTTTAATTACAACTAGGACCCGCATTTTTCTTGAACTCCGCCTTTTTTTTTTTTTTTTTTTTTTTGGAGGGAAAATAAAATTTGATATCGATACGAGTGTGTTTCGAAAGGTTATTAGCCCGACAAAGAAAATGAAAAAAATTTGACAATATTTAATTTTTTTTAACGTAGTTCCTTACAACTTAAAAAAATTAAACCAACGAGTTTCCGACTTTTTATTATCTTTAGCATAATATGCCTTATCTAACTTTGGAAATGAAGTGGTGGTCTCTGCTTTAACCCCATATTTTGAAGTGAATTTCCGACTACCGAGCCATTTCTTCAGGCTTGGGAAAAGGAAATAATCGCTGGGAGTAAAATCCGGTGCATGTGGAAGCACTACAAAGCGTAGGTCATTGACTTTCGTAGCGAAAACTACAAGCATGTGTGCAAGAGCACTGCTGTGGTGAAAGAACACGTATTTCTTGCTCAGGTATAGACGTTTTGTCGGAATAAGCACTCTTTAATTGGTCCCGTAGAAATGCATAACACTGTCCGGTGACGATTCTACCTTTTTGCCGGTGCTCTATGATCACCACACTTTGTGAATTCCCGAAAACCGTATCCATGGCTTTTCCAGCAGATGGAACCGTTTTCACTTTCTTTGGCGCAATTTCAGCTGCTCTTTCACATTATTTAGATTGCTGTTTCATCTCTGGTGAATAATGGCGAATTCATGTTTAATCCACCGTTATAAGACGTTGATGAAAATCAGAAGATTGGTTAAGTTTTCTAACTTAACTTGAAATCACCATAGTCCACATTACTAAAGGCAGTGGGCCATCCGCACTACCTTCTTTTGAAAAAAAAATTGAACAGTGAAGATGGAGAAACTCATAAAATGATGAAGAAAGGAGGGGGGGGGGGTCGTGAAGAAGGAGACCAATTTCACGAGGTTTAATTTGATTATGTTAATAAATGAAGTGTTTTCATGAAGGAATTTTCAGCAGAAAGTCCACCCAAATTAGAATTTCATTGCAAAGTATATATATGTGATAAAATCATAATAAAATCTCCACTTTTGAATTTGCCAAATTCGATCTATAAGCGATGTTCTAATGGAGGCAAATCAGACAAATTTCTACCACTTATTTTAAAATGTTATTATTGTCTTAATTAACTGAAGTTATTAAATAGGATAAAAGAAAAATTAAAAAATTTGTAATAGAAGTATGCCTACTTCATCCTCGTGAAATCGGAAGCTACGGTTCGATCCAGCACATTTCGGCCTGAAACTTTTTCTATAAGCAAGCCTCTATGATTGAATACGAGTCATAATTGATTGTATCAGTTTATAAGTCTTTGTTGGCTAAATATTTGAAAGTAGAGGTCTCCTCGGAGGGAAATTTCTTGTTCCTGGAACTTGACAGTACAATTAGCAGTAAAAAAAAAAATTACGTTTTATGAAGCTAAAACTTTAGCCTGACTCAGTTTCTACAAAACATGTCGATATTTTTAAAACAACGTTATTCTACATTATTCAAAAACCAGATTTACGCATAGTTTTTATTTTCAGATTATTTTCGAAATTCATGGAATATAAGGAATAGTAGCAATGTTAATAATTATTTAGACTACATTGATGACTACATCGAAGAGGCCTTTTAATCAAAGCAAAAGTCAGTTCCTACCTACAGAAGATTTTTCTTCGCATTCAGTGAGACAGGAAAATTGTTTATTAATAGATGTTACGTATAGAAAATACAGCATTAATTTACAGAAATACTGTTTATAATTAAGTGAATTAAATCAAGCAATCCGCTAGAAGCAGCTTCAAACAATCAACAATTAGGCATTGTTTTCCAACAAGACTGCTAGACCACATGTATCTAGCCCACTTCAGACACAAACCGTTATAATTGAGATGAAATGCTTCAATCCAAGAACCATTCTCCAAAACTTGCATCGTCGTATGACCGTTTATTTAGATGACTTCAAAACATTTTGAGGATAAGATATTTTATTTTTTGGAAGATTTGAGAAAATACATCGATTCTTTAGCCAGATGAGCGCTAATTATGTAACTGCTAGGAATTGAAATTTACACGAAATACATTTTCTTTAATTTCCATCAACAATATGCGACAAACTTTTGCATCCGTCCCAAAAATTGGAATTTGGTAATAGATTCTTCTCTGGTCTTTTACTATGAATTTTAATAACACTCGATCTTTACTTTCAATTTACATTGATATCCTGTTAAAGATTGCGTTAGTTAACATTTTTATTTCATGTTGTATTGTAATGGCACATTCTTTCGTTTACTACAATTCATTATTCAATCACACAATTTTATAAAATGATTGGAGAGGAAATTAAGGCTCACAAAACAACAGTTAGTAAATTTGTTATTAGCTTTTCAAGAATTATAGGAGAAGGATAATACCGTCATCAACAAGTCTATCACTGTGAAAGTCTGCGTTATATACGTAGAAAATGTCAGTAGGACATTTTTAACAAACTGATAAAAACATTTTCTGGGCACCAATGAATGGCAGCTTACCATTGTCTTGATCGGCAAGTTCAAGTAGAGGCTGCAAAGTAAAACCAGTGATAATTTACCAAGCTAATTTATAAACTAGTAAAAACAGTTTCTTAGCAACAACGAATGATAGCTTAACACTGTCATGATCGGTAAGGTCAAGTAAAGACTATAAGCTAAAAGCACTGCTAATTTACCAAATTCCGATATAGGACACAGATTGGTAAAGGATATTACGGCAACTCCTCCTGATTATTAACTGGGAAGTAGAGGAAGAAGATGGAGAATCTCTGGAGATATTTGACTGTGAGCTTTCAACTGACAAGGTAAAAAAAAAATCTCTATCAGCAATGCGGGGAAAATAAAATTGTAACTTAGTCTAAAGATAAAGATGCAGAAAATAAATTTATTTTCACTGATTTCTGATAAAGAAAAAGAATGCTTTGGTAAAATTGGAAGAAATTCGAAATATTGCTTTGAAATGGAATTCTATGAAATTCATTATCAGAATTGCATATCAATGTAATGAAAAATCCAAGCAGTTTTCAGAGAAAATAAAAACAAAGTCTTTCTCAAAAAAAAAAAAAAAAAAAAAAAAAAAAAAAAAAAATACAGCTGTATTTGTTACAAAAATCTCCAAATTCAGAGTAATGAATTAAAAAAGGTTTTTATACACAATCTAGGTATAAAAACACAGATAAGATGTTTTTGTGCCTGTCCACAGATTCCTAAAGAGTGATACAAGATTTCACAGGAAGGGATTTGTTCGACGGGTGGCAATTGCACAGACCATCAGCTCATCAAGTTGAAGGCTGAAATTTTAGGATTAGTTAGAACTCAATTAGCATATTAAAATGCAAATGGTCTGCTAAGTCATATCTTGATAGAAAACACCTGCACACCGGAGTTTAGTTTTTGATCGATTGGTTTATCATTGTATTTTGCAGCACCCAAATGTATGAAAATATTGAAGTTTGGGTGCATGAAAACACAATGGTAAACCTGCGGATCAACCACTAAATTGATGTTCTGCAGATGGTTTCCACCAAGATACGACTTGGCAGACCAATGTATATAGCTTGTATATAAAATAAACGGTCAAGTACGAGTATTACTCGCGCTCAGAGAGTTCCGTACAATAAATATATGAATTATTAACTGTATTATTTAAAAGAATAATGAAACTTTGTAAAAACCTATACAACGTAGAGTTGGGTATAGCTGTATATATTAGAAAAGTATGATTGAGTATACCACAAAGGTTCAAAGAGATATGAAGCCGAAATAAAATTAAATATTGCTATTTTGTATAATTCTTTTTTTAAACGTATCTTAATCTGCATATGGTGAACTTAATTTGGTACTAACAATAAAAGTACTGCATATTTAAATTTCATTTGGCATTTCATAAAACTAAATTCAACATAGAAATATTTTTCTTTTTACAGTGTAGATGAAATAAAATCCTTGTTCAAAGTTTAAACTTGGCGTTGTACTACGCGCGCTTCGAAAGGAGGTCGCAAAGATGCAACTCGACTTTGTCCGTGCCGCGTTTTTTCAAATAGGTCTTTAATTATCATTTAAAGACACGGGAGGCGTATTGAGAGATCCACTCAACGCAAACTAGTCGCGAATCCCATAGTATTTATGCGATTAATTATAATTAAATTGGTCTGTTTTTAACAATTTGACGTTTACTGCTTTTATGCTGCTACTGGGTATTGCATTACACATATATATCATTAAAAGTTGTTATCTAGTATTTAAAAACCGATGGTATATATAGTACGCTGCCTCTGCCATTATGTATGTCCAAACCAACCGTGTCTTTAAGGGTTAAGGCTCCTGCCCCTGCCAGCGAAGACAATCACGAGCTAATGCTAATCGTATAGGGAAGGATTTTTCTAATATCTATTTTGTATTTCGATATTTAAATTTTTTTTTTTTTTTTTGGCATTATATAGCCGAGATCCGTCTCTACATCGCACCTTTCTTTACTTTTTCCTCCCCATCGGATTAGCATTAGCTCGTTAGTGTCTTCGCCGGCAGGGACAGGAGTCTTAATATCTCGGCGAATTACCGACGATTTTTTTTTCGAAAATCATTATAAACAATGCTTTTATACTTTTGATACGATAGGTACCTTTAGCGCTCTTCGATACCTTTGCTGAATGCCCGCAAATAGAAATCTGTATGTAACAGAAAAATGCGATTTTATGAAAAACTATGCCACCTAGGGCAATCGCTATAATTTTCCTGCGAGTATTAAATTAACCTCTACTACCTCTAATTTTTTTCATAATTTTAGTTTCAGTAGATTTGAAAATAGATGGGGGGGTGGGGGGGCACATTTTTGCACTACATTTTCGACGATATCTCTGAAAATATAATATCTAAAATTAAAAGAAATGTATTTTTGAGTTATGCGTTACGGAATCTTTTAACCGATACCCCAAACGATACACAAAGAAAATATATTTCTTCTTTAAATAACCTAATTATCCCCTCTACGTTTTTCCCACATATATTTGTGAATGTTTAATAATCTGTAAATATGTGGGTCAATAGTCTTTATTACATCTCCCAATTTGAACTTCCCACGTTCCGTAGTTTACGAGTAAAATTGCTGTGGCAGACAGACACAGGAGTGATCTTATAATGATTCCGTTTTTACTTTTTAAGTGCAGAACCCTAAAAATCATGATTATTGCAACTGAGAAATACAAAAACATAAGAAGATGAATTATTGAAAATAAATAAAACAAGAAAGGAAAACCATGTGTCAAGTATGGATTATGAACCCTTTCCTACATTTTTAGTTCAGTTAGAAAAACACATAACACATTTGAATATACACATTTATTAATTCCTAACAATAGACGGAAACGTACTTCAATTGTTTTGTGAAGCTCTGTATGTTCCTTATAAATTTTTATACACGCCACATACTGAGCTGAAATTTAATTCAGAAATAAATACGCTGAAAATTACTGATATCACACTTCTAAGGCTAACATTAGCTTAAGAATTGCTATCCATGGACGGCCGTGTATCCAGTTTTTTGTCATATCCCTATTTATTTATATGCTACAATGTCACTTAGCCGACGGGACATTTAGCAGACAGCAATTAGACGACAGGATGTTTAGCCGACAGCGACTGTTAGCCGACAAGACAGTTAGCCAACAGAGGACAATTATTCGACATGGACATTCATCCGACAGGATATTCATCCGACTTAACTGTAACGTAACTGTAACCTGATCTTAACCTAATTATAACCTAAGCATAAACTAACTGTAGCGTAACTGTAACCTAACCAATACCAAACTGTAACGTAACTATAATCTATCTGTAACCTAAACGTAACCTAAGTGTAAGATAACCGTAACCTAACTGAAACCTAACAGTAACCTAATTGTAGCCTAAATGTAACCTAACTGAAACCTAACAGTAACCTAATTGTAGCCTAAATGTAACCTAACTGGGACGTAACCGTAATCTAACTGTAACTAACGTTTACCTAGTTATAACCTAATCGTATGCTAACTGTAATGTAACTGTAACATAACTTTACCATGACCAAGCTCTAACCTAAGCGTATTCTAATTATCACCTAAACGTAATCTAACAGTTATTTAACCGTAATCTAATCGTAACCTAACGATAACCTAATTATAGAGTAACCGTAACCTAATTGAAACCTAACAGTAACCTAATTGTAGCCTAAATATAATCTAACTGGGACGTAACCGTAATCTAACTGTAACTAACGTTTATCTAATTATAACCTAATCGTATGCTAGCAGTAATGTAACTGTAACACAACTTTACCATGACCAAGCTGTAACCGAAGCGTAATCTAATTATCACCTAAACGCAACCTAATTATAACCGAACAGTTACCTAACCATAATCTAAACGTAACCTAAGTGTAACCTAATTATGAAGTAACTGTAACCAAACTAAAACCTAACAGTAACCTAATTGTAGCCTAAATGTAACCTAACTGGTTATAACCATAATCTAACTGTAAATAACGTTTACCTAGTTATAACCTAATCATATGCTAAATGTTATGTAACTGTAACATAACTTTACCATGACCAAGCTGTAACTTAAGTGTAATCTAATTATCACCTAAACGTAACTTAATTATAACCTAACCGTAATCTAAGAGTAACTAATCGCAATTGTAACCAAACTGCAAATTAACTGTAACCTAGCGGGAGGTGCATAATATGAAAGAGTGATCAAAGGGCTGCCCAGTCCAATGATATATCACTTGAGGGATGTCGGAAAAGTCAGAAAAATGCTCCCGGTGATACAAATTGGGGGAGGGGGAACGGGAGGTACATAATATGAAAGAGTGATCAAATGGCTCCAATGCGATGTATCTCATGAGGGGTGTTGAAAAATGTTAGAAAAGTACCGGCTAATTATACTATCAGCTAAATGTCCTGTCGGTTAATCGCCTTTTCGGCTAAATGTCCTCCCGGCTAATTGCCACGTTCGGCCAGTTGCCTGTCGGTCAATTGTCTGTATTGCTAAAATTATTACTATATGTCCGTTTCGATCAATTGTCCTGTATGCTGTATGTAAATTTCAG
Source organism: Maratus speciosus (assembly GCA_963932465.1). NCBI lineage: Eukaryota > Metazoa > Arthropoda > Arachnida > Araneae > Salticidae > Maratus > Maratus speciosus. The sequence continues at coordinate 435,671,048 of OZ010787.1, forward strand.
CTAATTGTGTTGTCGGCTATATGTACGTATCGGCTAAATGCACGTCTCAGCTAACTGCAATCTGCTAAATGTCTTGAAGGCTATTTGGTTGTCGGCTAAATGTCTGCGACCGGCTACGAGTCAAACATCTATACTAAAAGTAGTTGAGCTTGAAAATGCATAAATCAAATTAAAAAACATCTTTAAGTAATTCATAGTCATTCTCGGTACTACTGATGAAATCTTTTGTGTAGTGTCTATGCAACGGAATAGCAATAATTTCAGCAATACAGACAATTGGCCGACAGACAACTGGCCGAACGTGGCAATTAGCCGGGAGGACATTTAGCCGAAAAGACGATTAGCCGACAGGACATTTAGCTGATAGTATAATATTCCGGTACTTTTCTAACATTTTTCGACAACCCTCATGAGATACATCGCATTGGAGCCCTTTGATCACTCTTTATATTCTATGCAATTCATATACACCACCTATGTGTCTGTGCAAAAATATTAGTTTGACTTAACTTATACCATAACTTATCATAAATCAAACATATCATAATTTAAAACTCACTATCAGCAATCATCCCTAATGTTTCCCTGTAAATGAACAATAAATTCGATGCACACCATATTCTTATCCAAACATCTTGCACTCTTTGTCTCCCCTTCTTCCGAAATTTCGTTTCCCGTTTTGCTCCCCTTACAGTATCAAGGTTTAAAATCTTTAAAATTCCTTAATATTTTCTTTAATTTTCTGTTTTATTTGTTACTTTAAACTAACAATAAATAGTCAGTCATAAATTTCGTTATCAATTTATTTCACCATATTCATTTCATTAAAAGTTCTTGTAAATTGCCTCCATCGAAAATGTCATTTCTCCCTTTTGCTCCCTCATCCACGGTACCCATATTTTAAAATAAAAACCCTTTAAAACTCTTTAATTTTTTTAAAATCTTTTCTGCTCAATTTGCCACTTTATTTTAACAATAAACAAACGATCATAAAAATTTCTCATCCCCCCCCCCCAACCCCAACTGAAATTGGTATTTCCTCCTCGCCTCTCCCTCTTACCAAGCATCTGAAATTTAAAGTCCTTAATTTTTTTTCGTTTATTATTTTTTTTAACTTATTTGTAAATATTTTCTAAGGTAAGTAAATAATAAGTCGCCGATAAACTTCCGCCCCCCCCCCCCTCGCAAAAAAGAACTAATTCTGCTTATTCCTCTTTTTTTTCCCTCAGATCACAAAATTTTAACCTTAAAAGTCATTGCTTTTTTTAAAACATTTTGTACTCTATCTGTTAATTTATTGTAATCATAAATAATCATATAGGGGAAGACGGGGTACAATGAAACACGGGGTACAATGAAACATTACTTGTAAAATCAATCAAATTTGTCATAGAGAGTTGCAGTTTATATATATGTTATACAACTATATGTTCCAATTACTGATGTGATTTGGATACATTCACACTTCTACAACAGTAGCAATAGCAGATTATTGCTTTTACACCATTGAAAGTAACTTTCTTTACTAAAAGTAATTTTGTTTTTTTTTCCTTGTTGTTATATGTAATAATTATTTTTTCTATACATTGGTATCTTTGGGTTGTTGTCTTCATTTCTCCAAAACCAAACTAAAAAAAAATAAATATTAGAAGTTTGAAAATAAATTTTTATTTAGTAACCTCAGTGCGGGGTACAATGAAACATGTTTTATTATAGTAATAAAAGTAGTAAATACAATATATTAGAAGTAAGAGTAGGAAAACTGAAAAAAAAAGTTTTGTTCTAACCAGGTCAGTAAAAAATGCTCTTGTTAAGCAATTAAAAAATAGAAAGAGAGAAAAAGCTAAGAAGGGATTGTTTTGAAAACAAACTCTGCCTGCTACAGACTCTGATGATGATCCAGATTTTTTTTCCAGGCCCAGCTGGTCATCAAGGTACTAAGAATGAGATATCCACACACAACATGTATGGCACAAGCAGTACCCGTATAAATGGAAACGTAAGGAAATATATACTGTTGGAGAAATCATACATTTAAATGAAGTCAAATGTGAAGTACTTGATATAAGAAGACTCAACCTAGTTTTAATTTTTATTTTTTTTTTTTTTAGAAACTTACATTTAAAAAAAAAAAGCTCATTGTGTTGAAACTACCACCTCATATTCCTTCAGGAGCAACTGAAATATAAGCAGAAATGCTAATTTTTGAATCTGACTTGAGCCAATTTAATATAAAATGAAAGGTATTTCTTAAATTAATAGAATTTTCTTAATTTTCACCTTAGACTATAATATTTTTATCAAGTTTCTTATTAATCAAGTTTTGTTTTTGTATTTATCTCATTTTTCATAAAATAAACTATACTGGGTGAAAATTGTTTCCATCATTTGGAGTGTTTCATTGTACCCTGGTATGTGTTTCATTGTACCCCGGCATACGGGGTACAATGAAACACTGTAAGACATTTATTTTTTATTATTTTTCAAGCATAAAGATATTGTTTAGAACCTAATAAAAATTTATTTAGATGGGGAAAATACAAGATTAAAAATATGCATTAATTATATTTTTGTGCATGCAAAATTGTGGATACGAAAAAAAAATTAGTAAATTTCGTTTCATTGTACCCCGTCTTCCCCTAACTATACTCCTCCCCCACCAAAATTGACGCTTGCTCTGACTCTACCCTTACCAAGAACACAAAATTTAGTCTTAGTAAATAAGTCATCAAATAAAATCCCCCCCCTTTTTTTTCGTTCCCTTATTTAAGTTTAAAATCTTTGAAAGTCTTTTTTTAATACATTTTCAGCTTTATCTGTTTCATATTGAACAATAAATAATCGATTATATAATTTCTTCCACCCCCATATAAAATTGACGTTTTCTTTTCTCCCCCCCTTTTTTCCATGCTCATAAAATTTAAAGTCTCTAAAACTCCTAATTTCAATGTTTTTGCCCTATTTGTAAATCTTTAATAAGTTACATAATCGGTCATCTATTAAAGCCCCCCCCCCCCAAAAAAAAAAAAAAAAAATCTGTTTCTTGATTTGTCTTACCCTCAACTCATAAAGCTAAAAAATCTAATTTACAGTCTTTAAAACTTTTTTATTTTTACTTTTTTTTCGTCCTAATTATAAATCTTTATTATCTATAATATTAACTAAATCATTTCAACTATGTACGAAAGTGTTAACAATAAAGCGATAGGTGTACATTTAATTGTGCATAAAAAACTTTTTAACTGTATTTTTCAAAGGAAAATGTCTTTAGAGAGATATTTGTAAGGAAAATATTGTGGTTTCTCGTCAACGTGCAAGTAAATTCTCAAAACCTTTCGAAATCATTTTATTCCGACTAGCTCAGAAAGAACCATCAAACGTAGATACCAAAGGTGCCTGAGTAATCGACTGAACCGAGTATGTCCATAAAGAAAAAAGAAAAATCATGCGTCTACGTCGATACATTCCAACACTTACAGAACACTGTAACAAAACTTCGCCGTTTAATAAAGTAAAGAAGATATCTAACTAAACATTTGTAATACCTATGACACGTTTGAAAAGCAGATTTCAACAATTGCACCCATAACCTGGATGGTACTCCAATTCTTTTGTGCAGCTCATATGATATATGCAGCTCATATGAGGCAGTGTATATGATATATTTGTACTGCATATATTTGTACAGATTCTACATACTATGTTAAAATTTAGTTTTGTAAGAAAATACATAAAACAGTTGAAAATTCACCCTCGGAAATTTCTACTAATAGACGGAAACATACTTGAATTCTTTTGTGCATTTCTGTATATAGAATACAGATTTTTATACACGTCAAACAGTATTAAGCTGAAATCTAATTCAGGCAAAATCATGCTCAAAATTACTGAAATCACACTTGCAGGAATTATTTTCTATCGGCGGTCCATGTATCCAGTTTTTGGAATATCCCTGTATAGGATTTTATTTGTATGATACAAACATCTCTAAGCATATTAAATGTAGTTGAGCTTGACCATTTATAACTAAAAAAAACCTAACATCTTTAAGAAATTCATACTCATTCTCAGCAATGGTTACGAATTCTTTTGTGTGGTCCTGTATAGGGTTTGTAAAATATGTGCACACCACGTAGTGCGCAAAAATTTAGTTAAACTTAAAAACGCATTCTGTAATTGAAAATGTACTTTCAGCATTAATTTTTAATAGCTATATCGGATACAGTATTGTATCAAAATATTTTATGTTTCCCTGTAAATGAACGCTAAATGAAATGCAGACCATATTCGAATGTAAGCATCTTGTAGTAAATCAAAGTAATGTGTATCTATTTCGTCATGTTTGAAATAGTGTAACGTGATCAAAATACGCTACAAACAGTTTTTCTCGTAGACCATATTGAACCAAGTTCTTTTGTCTGCCCCAGTAAATAATTGTTAAATGCTCATGTTGTACAGAAAGTAGGCTAAGGACACCTCAGAAATTCATATCAATTTCATTATCTTTGTGACGGAGTAATATCAATCAAATACGCCGCAAACGATATTTCTTCACATAACGGAATACTTTTGAGTCCCCTATACTCGTACTTTAAGCATTACACATAACATAGTCTATAGTAACAATTTTAAAGTGTGACTCAATGTACATAAATTTAACTGTGTTTAACATTGTGTAACACTATTAAAATACATCCTAAATAATTCCCCCCCCCACATAGACCATAATGTAGCGAATACTTTTGAGTGCATCTGTAAATGAACCATGAATGGTGCACCGAACATACCATGATGATTTTCAATATCGTATATCAATTACATGGCAATCCGATTATATTTACGCTAGTTAGAGCACGGATAGACAGACAGAAGGACGGACAAACCCAATTCATAAACACTTTTCAACTTTCTTGGAAAGTGTTTAAAATGAAAAAAATCTAAATGAAAATAAAAGTATTTTATTGTTATTTAGATTACGAACCGCTACAAAAAACATTCTTAACTGTCTGCATCATTTAAAAAATATTTAGTGTACAGAAATCTCTCCCCCCCCACACACACACACCTGAATTTACTCCTATGCACTTAAAATTTCAAATTGTGAAAACTCCTTTATGTTTTATAACTTACTTGTAAAAATAATATATAATCTAAATTTTCTTCCGCCTGAAACCTTTCTGCTAACATCACACAAAGTTTTGAATATTTGGAAAACTTTATTTTTTTCTGTCATATATTTTAGTGCTAACAACAATAAATTATGTACTATACCTATAAATGACTACGCTGGGATTTAGATGTATAGCCCCCCCCCCCTTCTCCTCAAAATTAATATTTCCCGTTCTCCCCTCCACCCCTCTACAGTACAAAATATACAGTTTATTTGGTTAACCTTTTCTCTCCTAATTTTATGAACATCTTATTTTTAACCTTCAATGTTGTTTAGCTTTTATATATCTCTTGATAAATTTCATGTTCTAAAAAGAATCCCCACAAAAGGTAGTTATTTTAGAATATTTGTATCTGGTATTTCCCCCCTCATTCAATATCTCCCCCCCTTGATTTTAAATGTAATTTCGTTATGTGAAATAAAATAGTTTTTATACTGCGCTAATTTCAATTTTATGTTTGTAAAAGCTGTAAAATGAACTTGATGATTAAAAAAAAGAAATATATCTGAATAAAATAATCATTTATTTTCTGAAAGTCAAATCGCTTTAATTTTTGCACCCTTATTATAAACAGATTAAAATTCTTTTTACGGCTTTCAGCGTTATCCAGATTCTCCACAAAACATACGGCTTTGATCTACGCTGGACAGTTGAAAAAAGAAATCTCTTAGACCACCTGAAACCTATTGGAAATGATCCAAGAATATTCTATTTGCTGATTGGAAGAGCTCGCTTGTCAATCATTTGAATTTAGACCATCCTTTCAATTCAGCTAAAATGCCAGCGGCCATCATGATTTCTTTTTGTCCGTGACTGCAGTGGGGTCTTAACTCACCCTGGCCGCAACAAATACGCCATTCGGTCAGAAGTTATGTGTTTGTTGGGTATGGCCAAAAACAGATATTTATTTTTACTGGTGGAAGTTTTGATTAGCGTTAGTCAGGTCCGGGAGTTTCGCTATATTGTGATAACCTAAACAACTTCCTGTCAGTGTCAGTGAAAGAGATTATAATACCTGGGCCTACTTACACCAGTAGAAACGATTAGAAATTTGTACCATATTTGTGAGAGAACTTTTGCATGAATAAACTGCTAAAATAAAGGGAAATTTTCTATTCAAAATTTAAAAGTCGACGCTTGCTCGGGCGATAACCAGAAACTGTTGAACCGATGTAAAAAATCAGCCGTCATTTTCTGAAACCTCCTCAGTTACTTCACTCCCAACTGGTAGATTCTGCACTATGTGACTCATTCTCTTTATTCATTTGTTAGATAAAGTTTAAATTTTAGTGAAATGTACTTGTCAGTGGGCTACTTTTGTTTAATTCAGGTTTCTTGATTGTCACTAGTTTTTTGAAATAGTAAAATTCGTCTTATTTAATGACATCAAATAAGTCGAAAATAATTCAAATTATACAATTTCAAAAAGTGGTGCCAATCAAATAATCTGAATTTTAAAAATGTATCCCACTGCAAATACAGCTTTAATCCGCTAACCCTTTCAGGGAAATCCATTGTGCGTCTGTAATGTTAAAAAAATGTTGTCTGTAATTAAAAAAAAAATATTTGAAAATGAAGACATAGCTGCCAACCTTTACGCTTTTTTCATACCACTAAAATTTTATAGAAAATATTATCTCATTCAATCGTCAAAATCTCATGATTAAAGCGAAATTGCATTCACAAAGCAATTCACAAGCATGATTAAGGCGAAAATCTCCTTAAAATTTTAGTGGTAGCCAAAAAGCGTAAAAGTTAGCAGCAATGCGAAGAAAAAGATTTTTTAAATTTTTCTTTCGACCAAAGTTAAAGAAGTAAACTTTATTAAATGTTTCTGGTGCAAATCATGATTAAACGTAGGTGGGACATAATATATCCCACCGCCCTTCAAAGAGTTATTTCTCGCGCCCGTCTCTTTCACGGGCAGTGTAGGCTACTTTAAAAAAAAAAAAGATTATTTGACTCCCACGAGTTTTTTAAATAAGTGTAATTGGTTTTAATCTCGCATCATTTTATATGCCATTAAATAAGGTGAATATTACTACTTTAAAAAAGTGATGTTAATCAAATAATCTAAATAAAAAAAAATAGCCTGCACTTCAAGGGCGCGACAGTCAAGGGGTTAAAGCATAGCTGCCAACATCTTACGCTTTTTTGTACCACAAAAAATTAACAGTAAATTTAACCTTTTTTTCGCCGTAATCTGCCGATTAAAACAGGCAAAAAATTTCTATTATGTTTTTCTGTACAATAAAACGTAATACCTGGTACCCATGGGTTAAAGTGATTTATCTCAAAATGAATATTTTTACAATTGCTTGCAAGATACCTATGGATCTTTCCCATATTTTTACCTGACATTTTTAGATTTTATACATTATATCCATAACATATGATATAAATTTCTTAAATGTAACTCACTTTTATGTTGTACTTGCATAATTTCTTTCAGAAGACAATGTTTTATGTACGAAACGTATGCATTTTTTTTTTAAACTGAGCACAGCTAATGATTTTCAATATATTAATATGTCGCATACAGTACATTTTAAATCAATGAAAAAATTTTTAATCCCATTTTTTATGGATACTTTATTTAAACCACTACTGGTGATTGAATGTGGTAGCATCAGAAGACAGTTTGAAGAATATAATTCAATATCCTTACCAAAAGCTGGGATCAACAGATTTAAGACTTATTTACCTGTATTCTGAAAATTTTGTTCAGAGTTATAAAACACTTTTGATTGAATTTTTATTTTACATTATTTATTTACAGGTGATTTTAGCTTTTCATTTTAATATAGATATTGTATTATATTTCATGTTTAAAAAATATGTAAATAAAATACGGAATTAATTTCTACAATAAGTTAAATAATATTACATATGATAAATTAAAATCCAATATTTACAATAGTATCTGTTGCAAAAGATGAAAAACGGGTGTTTTTATTCGAGTTAAACAACCCTAATTTCAATGGGTTAAAAATCCCGCCACTGTCATTTTGAAAAAGTATTAAAAAATGGCAATAGCTACACCGAGTAGTAATTAACGATATTACATTTTGAATCATTATATGCAGTGAACTATAAAGCAAAAAAACTCTCTTTTTTTATTTACGGCAAGCACAAAACTTACGACTGGAGAAAACAAAAGTTTTTTTATTGTGGGAAATTGTCCTACGCCTTATTTTTTATTATTACAAATAGCTAAAAACTCATTAACTAGTCCAAAACGATTACAATATAATTATATGTCCTACCGATTATATAAAAAAATTAAATGAAGTACAATAAGTCTGCCAAGACGCTGTCATGGAAATACTCAAGGCCAGATGACACTAGTTGTGACGTCATCACTAATCGACCGACTTCTCACTAGAGTTGGAATTCACACCGGAAAATTTGGAATAGCAATTTTCTTTTATTTTATTTGTGGAATATCTATCATCTTATAAAACAATAATAGCATTTTAAACATACTGATGAGAATTTGGAATCCCCCAATATAAAATCAGCCAGATGGAGGTAACACTGTGGCATTCTGCATCTGGCTGAAGTTTTATTTAGGGATTCCGAATTCTCACTAGTAAGTTTAAATAGTTATTATTGCTTCACATGATGACAGATATTTCACAAATAAAATAAAAGAAAATTGGTATTCAAAAATTTCCGATTTAAATTCCAACACTAGTGACAAGTCGGTCGATTAGTGCTGACATCACAATTCCTGTCCTCTGGCCTTGAGTATTTCGATGGAAACGGCCAAGTCTAACGTATGGTCAAATATCCCATAACTCAACTATACCCTGCCACCTCATTTCTGAGATATGGTCTAAACATTTTCATTTGAATATCAAATTGTAACTGTTTTTGCTGCAATATATGGTAAAAATTCACCTGACAATAGCTATTTTGTACGCTTTTGTACTTGGTGAATTTTTCTTGTACTTCTGGAATACAATGAGCATGTTTGATCTCATATTTTTTTAGCAACGGTGTGGTCAGAGGAACAATTGGGAACAAAACACAGATAAAAATTAATAATTTCTGCCCGCCCCCCTGCAGAATGCAATGCTTGAAATGATCTGCATCTGTGGTACACGATTATATGTGATCTGTACAACATTTCTGTAAAAATAGTGTTTGTACTCATGGATATATAAAGGATATATATTTTTTTGTAAAATAAGGGAAATTTCCCATTAATTCTTTATAACGGGCAGGGTTTTCAACAAAATTTAATGTCAATTTCAGAAACTTGAAAAAGTACAGTAGAAACTGTATATTACAATTAGAATATAAATACAGGGTGAGTACAAATGATGGATGCGATATTAAAAAAGTCATATTTTCGGAACTACTGCACATATTAAAAATAGGGATACATGAATTTAAAGAGAAATATACCAAGTTTTTTTTTCAGTTATAAATGTTCGATGTGTGACCCTCCTGTTACACGGGATACGTCCAATCTGTAAACCAGTTCGTTCCAAACATTTTGTATCATCACTCTGTCAATGGTTCTGAATGCTGCACAAATGAGTAATGGCAAAATTTCAGTGATAAATAACGGCAGAAAGATATTTTCATTTTTACTGGTAGAAGTTTACTCTTGCAGTAGTCAGGCCATGCGTTTCCGCCATATTGTGACAACCGGTGAAACAAACTGACTGTTTTAACACCTCGAGGGGCACTGGGCTATATTATATCCCACTTAATTTAAACAAAATTCGCACCAGAACCTTTGAACTAAATTCTATACTTTTGACTTTTTTTTTTGGGGGGGGGGGGGCAAATGTTGAAAAATTGCTTTTCCATAGTTAAAAATTAAAAAAAATTCGATTATTCCGGTGAGAATACAATATTACAGAAGCATTATTGCTTGCCCCTCAAAGGGTTAAAGGTAAACTGGCACCAGTAAAAACAAACAGAAGTTTTTAGGATATTTGTGAGAAAATATTTCCATGAATAAGACGCTTAAATAAGACAAAATTTTCTATTCAATTTTACTGGTAGGAAGTTTGCCTCGGCGGTATTCAGAAACTGTAGATCCGATTTTTAAAAAAACAGCCGCCATCTTGTGACAACCTCCTCAGTTACTTCATTCGCAACTCGTAGACATTACATTGTATGTCTCCTACTCTCCTACTACATTGTATTTCTCCTATTCATAACTCCATTGGTCAGACAATCTTGAATTAACGCATGTCCACGACAGAAGTTTTAGACAGAAGCTTCGATTTTGATAATTATTTTTTGTTGGAACGCACTAGACGTACAGTGTAATGCCGGGGTGTCAAGCTGTCGCCCGCCTGATACCAGTATTTTTTTAAAGAAATAGTCGACTTCATGAATCGCAGAAATTCGATAATTAGATAAGACAGTGATTTCTATAAAATTTTAGTGTTTTTCTTCGGGCTACTGCTTGACACCGCTGCTGTAGAGTCTAGTTGCGAGTGACGTAACTGATGACAGGATTGCAACTTTAGCCTTTTTTTTCATTTGAAAATTTCGCATTCACATTAGAAATTACCTATTATATTCTACTCTTTATTTAATGACAAGCATTCTATTATAAAATAAAGTAAAAATTCTTCTTTAAGAATTTCCTGTGTAAATATTTTTACACAGGAATATGAAATTAGTAATAGAATGAAATTCGTATACGAATTTCATTGAAGTAGAGGCCACACTGGCAACCCTGACTGAGGAGGATGTCACTAGATAGAGGCTCGTTTTTACATCGGACCAACTGTTTCTGGTTACCGCAGTAGCAAACTACCGCCAGTCAACTGTGAATAGAAAATTTCGCCTTATTTTAGAGGTTTATTCATGCAAAATTTCTCTCACTAATTGATAAAACTATTTGTTCCTTTTTAATGGTGGAAGTTGTACCGGGTATTATAATCTCTTTCACTGAAATTGATAGGAGTTTGTTTAGGTTGTCACAATATGCAGAAACGCAGGGCCTGACTATCACCAAAGTATACTTCCACCAGTAAAAATAAATATATGTTTTGGCCATAATTATGACTGAATTTCTGAATTAGTAAGGCGTTTAAATAAGGCGAAAATTTCTATTAAAATTTACTGGTGGAAGTTTGCCCCGGCAGTAATGAGCCACTGCGAAAGCGGCTACAGTTGAAGCTTCACCATGTTCAGGATATTTCATTTCATCTTTATTCATAGTTGCATAGACAAAATTACCCGTTATCGCGGATCTAGTATTAATATTGTTATGATTTGAGTGCGTTTTATCATTAAGAAAAATACCAGCATTTTACAACAGTAATTTTTGCATTATTACAGACATTCCGTAATTAAATCAAAAAACGACTAGTACTCGAATTTGCTAGTAGATCAGGCATTTCCAACCCGCGATCCGCAGAGCTATCCGCAGAGATATTATTTTATAACTGAAATTTTGCAATTTTGTGAAAAAAAAATTTTTTATTCGTAAATACTGATGACAATCAGTTGTCACGCAAATTGTGTACCATGCTGTGGTAGATTTATTGAATTAAAATCGCATTAAATTATTGGCGACTACACCGCGTCCCAAAAGTTTAGAGAATCAATGAAATTTGCATTAACATAAAAAGTAATAAGGTACAATTAAAATTCGTGGGATAGATAATAAATAAAAGCAGTTTTTCTGGTATACATATATAAATTATGATCAAAGGTTTGAAATTAAAAAATATACATTAAATTATATAAAAATGTGCTGTCCAAAAAGTATAGACAATTGTAATTTTTTTGGTTTTACATTTATAAAATTAACTAAAAACTTACTTTTAATATTTAATTGTATTGCCACGACACTTTATAACATCGAATACACGTTGTTCCATAGAATTAACTAAGCATTGCATTACAGAAGGAGGTATTTCATACCACGCTTTGTCAATAGCAATTTTTAAGTCATTTACACATGTATATTGCTTTCCATTTTCATATATTTTACGTGATAAGATCCTCCATATGTTTCCATGGGATTCAAATCTGGAATAAGTGCTGGTCAGTCTAATAGTGAGATATAGTTTTGCCTAAACCATGTTTTCGATGATGTGGAGGTATGAATGTATGCCCCATCTTGTTGGAAAATACAGTCCGGTCCTGCTAGCAAATCCATAATTGGCAGTAAATTGGTACGTAAAATATCCTGATAATCCTCTGATTTTATTTTTCTGTCCGTAAATCCTAGAAATGTTTGGCCGTTGAAAGAAAATCCTCCCCAATTCATTATGGATCCTCCGCCTTGTTGCTTGCTGAAACAGTTCTTGGGTTTTTTCTTAGGTCATGTCAGTAAAATTTATGACCATCAGGGCCGTTTAAATTCAATTTCTTTTCATCACTGAAGATGACAGAAATCCATTTTTCACTGTATGACATATGCTTTCTAGCCCACTTTAGACATGCATCTTTATGTCTCTGCTTCAAGCAAGGTTTTGCTTTCATTCTCCGGTAAACAATATTTTTTGAAGCTTTAATTCTTCTGTGTACAGTACTTTTTAAAATTCCGGAATTTGATGAATTTCACGCAAAGATAAATTATCAACTGAAGCCATTTTTAATAACTTTCTATCATGACGTAACATTGTTTTCTTTGGTCTTCCGAGTCGCTTTCAAGTAGTCCATGTTCCGCCTGAGCTCAAAACTCTATAAATACTGCTCAAGGAAATACTTTGTTTTTCTCGATATTTGTACAGGATTTTGCCCTTGCGCTTTTAAATATAAAATCTTAATAATTTCATCTTTAGAAATTTCTTTAGAACGTGGCATTTTTATCAGAATATACAGGAAATGTCTTTCCGAATCAAAAACAAAACAATACCTTGAACTCATTTGATTCCACACAATTTCAATAAATTATTATACTAAAATACAGCAGACGATATTTAAATTAAAGGGAAAAAATATTCTGCATTTATAGAAAAATTAGATATAGATAGAATAAATAGAATTATTCTGCAGACGAAAATAAAAATATTTTATTTTGTGAACAAAAATGTAAAAGAAAACATGTAATGTTGTATTGTGTCTATACTTTTGGGACAGCACATTTTTATATAATTTAATGTATATTTTATAATTTCAAACCTTTGATCATAATTTTTATGTGTATATCAGAAAAACTGCTTTTATTTATTACCTATCCCACGAATTTTAATTGTACCTTATTACTTTTTTATGTTAATGCAAATTTCATTGATTCTCTAAACTTTTGGGACGCGGTGTAAACATTTTCTCGTTCATTAAGTGTTAAAAATCGAAATTACCCAAGAACAAAATTTAAAACTTAGCATTTTTTTAATCTTTCAGCATCCTAAAAAATATTTCTCTAAAACCATATTTTAATTATTTATAAAAAATGGATTAAATTGGAATAAAGCTCTGAACACAAACGCTTCTAAGAATCCTATAATAAGTCACCTGTTACTTTTTTTAATCGTCATGGATTTTTTGTTTCCTATTTCAGAAAGGTTATTTATTGCTACCATTTCTAACTAATTGAGATTTTTTGCTTAATACAAAGGCATAAATATCACATTTGTAATTCACAGAAGGGGAAGAAATAATTTAATTACTTACGTTCCTTTTAGATTTCCCTGGAGCAAAGAGTTGTTGTCACAAGTTCCGGCCACACTATCTTCTTTTTTATAAGTCTATCTCTAAACGAAAAGAGTGATTTATTCTAACCCCTATTTTTATAAAGTTTCACAACAGTCTTCAACCTTTTTTTCCATTATACATTACATATTTTTTTGAGTAGTGAAATTTTTGTATTAGATTACAAATTATAATATAAAACATACTTTTTAGTAACATTTATGAAAATAATAATGATTAGTTTATAATATGGTTTTGTGTTTGAATTGAAATCTAAATTTATGTAAATTTTCTGTTCATTCAAAAATATGCGTAATTTAAAGATTTTAGGCATCCGTTGAAAGAAGCTAATATAGTTTTAATTCGGAAATCAACTTAAAGTTTCAAACGTTTTTAACAATCTTAAACTCACTGTTAATACTTTCCTTGATAGCTACTTAATTTCGTTTTTGTAATATTAAACAAAGACAAAAATATCTTCTGATTATTGCATCCATCTGTTCCGAATATTCACAAAGTTGGGTGATTGCATAGGGGATATATAGGACCAGGGACTGATTGCTACGGGTAAAACATCCACCAGTAAGCTTTAACAGAAATGTTCTTCTTATTTAAAAACCGTATTCAAGAAATATTAGGGTCATAAATAAGGCAAACATTTCTATTACTTTTTACTGGTGGAAGTTTATCCCGTTGATAATAAGGAGCTATATAGACTTGATTTACGCAACTCAAAAACGCACTGAAAATTCGGAGTTACCATTTGAAAAATGAAAGTTTGTACACTACTTAATATGTAGACCATACGCCATGACAAAATATACCACATTCCTTGATATAAATTTTTAGATAATTAAGCCCCTTGGAGGACGGTGGTTCATTTTTTGACCACTTAATTTTAGTGTCTAAATACCACATTGACACCAGAATTATGGAATGGAAATTTTCCTACAATTAATTAAATGACTAAAAGATTTTACTTGTGCTTAAACAAATTTGTTGAAAACTCTGGTGAGAGTCAGTCATTTCAACATTTTAGGAACAGAAGTATTTTGCTTTGAAATGTTAAAACGGGACTTTTCCTTTATTCCTTCTCCCTTTCAGGGGCAAGGTACTTGTGTTCGTAAAATGCTGAAATGAGTAAGTGACACCATAATCTACAAACAAATTTATTTCGAAATAAGCAAACTTTTTTTTCCTTTTCTTTCCACGTACTTAATAAAAGGAAAATTTTCATTTCGATATTCTGGTACCCATATGCATAGCTGCCAACATCTTACGCTTTTTCAGACCACAAAAATTTTAAAGTAAGTTTTACCTTTTTAAATCGCCGTAATGTGCTGATTAAATAAAGCAAAAATTTCTATTAAATTTTTGTGGTCTGAAAAAGCGGAAGAGTTGGCAGCTATGCATATGGCATTTAGAAATTAAAATTAAGCAATCCAAAAATGAGCCACCGCTCTTGAATGGGTTAATTACGACTGAAGTTATAGCGAATGCTCAGATTTTTTTATTCAGTGTACTGTATATCTATAGGAATACATCGATGAAAAACAAAATCATTATCATGTAAAGCAAGTGTGTCCTGTTGCGGACCGCGTGCCTCAGATGTACCATTATTTTGGTATAGACTTCTTATCACTATTTAATGACAGATTTTTACGATTAGATACGGCAAAGTTTGCTAAATGGAAAAAATAATGACACAAGTTTGTGTTTATCCTGCATGTATCATAATATAACATCATCCATTTTCTATATCATCAATTTCATAATAATATTTTCTATTGTAGATGAAACATCCATGTAACTCCTGCAGCGCATGGAAATTCTTTTTATTATATAAGAAGCAGACGTTTCAGAATATCGCTGCTGCTATATTCTATAAATAATTGTTGGGTAAGACGGGATTCCCATCTCCCGGTCCCAGGCCCTTGCAGGCCCATACGTCTACGAGCGGAAAGACTTCCGTTCCAAACCCCGCGGCGCGTCCCGAAGGTCGCCGCCAGGAGTGGCCCGTTAGGGCCGATCCACTCGCAAACTCCGGTCAAGCCGGTGCACTGCCCAGCGCACGTCACACCGGTTATTCCCAAGAGGACGAATGGTCGCGCGCGACATATCCCACCACTTAGCCAGAGGAGCCAAATGGTTCTTTCTCTTAGTTCCCGACCCGGGACGCCCCGACAGCCCGCAGGTACCGAGCACCTATAAAGGAGTTGGGCCCACGAACCAGTTCGAGGTTACCGAGCCGGAGTTGATGTACGGAGGTCCCTCAAGATCAAATACCATTATCCGGCAAATACATTTATGAGGGACAACCGATTAAAGGGGGTAGGTGCCGCTCGCGAGCCCAGGAGAATCGCGGAAAGTTTCTCCTCGAGCGCATAGACACGCCCTCGCTAGGGGTATATAATTGTTGGGTAAACAAAATAAACAAATTAATCATAATTTTTAATTTCAATGTTTTGTATCCGTTATATATAAAGCTAATTTATTTATATAATTTCCGAGAATGGCACCCATTGATTTGGCAATTATTTGATGACAAAACGTTAGAAATTTAATAAGGAGAAAAAATTTATTTAAAAATAATGGTCGCAAAGAGTTTTCAGACAAAAAGTGTGAACAACTCTGGACTAAACCCTGGACAACCCTGGAATTTTCTTTTTTCAGACCTCTAACCAGGCCCTTATCTACCTGGATAATGCCCAGATGAACAGGTAAATGCCTTGTTTGCTGCACGTCTGAGTTGGCTAAAAATTAAATTAAATTTTCTTCCATTTTAGTCAAATCTAGAACCAGAAATTTTAATAAAAATAATTTTTACTGATAGATATACTTATATGTATATTTTTTGTACAAAGAACCACGTACAAATTATATAGATTGTGGTGCCCGTGGAATTGGATGAATATTTGGTATGTTGTAATTCATGCGAAGCTTATCAAATGTCTCAATTAGCATAATCTGTGAATAAGGCTTATGTGGTCGCTATGATCATTTGAAGCATGGAACTATGAATAAAGAGAAATTAACATCAGGGAACTATGAATGATGAGGAATTGACTTATCCTAAAAATGGTGAAGCTTTAACCGCAACCGGTTTTGCAGTGTCAATTTAAATGAGGGACAAACGTCCTTCGGTAAATTTGAATAGAAAAATTTCACTTATTGCCTCATTAATGTTGCATTTCAGCCTTTTTATCCATATACAACTTATTAAAGTAGAATTTCAGTCATAACTGAGGCCAAAAACAGATCTTTATTTTTACTAACAACCTAAACAACCTCTTGTCAGTGTCAGTGAAAGAGATCATAATACTCGGGCCGAGTTCCACCAGTAAAAACAAATAGAAATGTTTACCAATTTTGTGAGAGAAATTTTGCATGAATAATCAGCTAAAAAAAGCGAAGTGTTCTATTGAAAATTTGCTGGCGGAAATTTGATTCTGCGGTAATAGTCCTGGCAATAGAGACCGTATAAGGGCTCTACCTAGCAAAATTCATGGTAGTTCTTGAAAAAGGCTAACTACAGAGTTGCCAAGTCTCCGGCTTTTTGCTCACCACTATTAACTTAGAGAAAATCCAGTTCTCTTAAATCGACGAAATGTTCCAATTAAATAAAACAACATTTTCTGTATTAAATTAGTGGTAGCCAAAAAGCCGGAGACCTGGCAGCTCTGCTAACTATATGTTTTTTGGGTCGCTGAATCCGAATTTTTAACTTCCCACCAAAATTTCTCCCGTGAACCCACCCAAATTTTGGTAAAATGCCCCCCAAAAACGTTTTTATTAAAAAAATCAATTTTTTTAAATTGTTTTAGGGAAAAAGTATCTAAAAATTCAGAAAGTAGACAAAATTTGAAACAAATTAGATATATGATATTATGTCTTAGGATGAAGGGGAAGGGGGGATCTGCCTCGGAACATGCGCGCGTTGCTGCGTGAACGAAGTTGCGCAATTCCACTTTCCATTCACACGTTTACATTCGCCCTCCCATCTACCCTCCGAACTTTCTCTATAAGTTTTACTTTAAGTTTTTTGGGTCGCTGAATTTGAATTTTTAACTTACCCCCAAAATCCCCCCCCCCCGAAATAGTTGTTTTTAACTTAAAATTCTTATTGTTTTAGGGGAAAAGCATTACGAAATTTAGAAACAAGTCAAAAATTACAACAAAGAAAATATATGACATTATGACGTAAGATCCTCGGGAGGGGAGGGGGTGGGGGTTCGGCTGCCTCTGAACATGCACCGCGGCGCTACGTGCACTAAGTTATGAAGTCCAGGCAATAGGGGATTTTGCCTGAAAAATTAATAGTAATTCTGGATTTCGACTAACTTTATGTTTTTGGGTTGCTGAATCCGAATTTTTAACTTCCCACCAAAATTTCACCCGGCAACCCCCCAAAAAATTGATTTTTTGAAAGCATTTTGTTTTTGAGAAAAGCGCGCTGGGAATGTTCCGAGGCAGGCCCCTCTCTCCCCGTCATAATGTCATGTATACTATTTGTTGCAAATTTTGTCTAGTTTCTGAATTTCGTAATGCTTTTCCACTAAAAAAAATAAGAAATTTAAGTTAATAACAACAATTTTTTTTTTTTTGGGGGGGGGGGGGGTCGGGGGGGAAATTTTTGAGGGTAAGTTAAAAATTTGGATTCAGCGACACAAAAAACTTAAAGTAAACCTTATAAGGAAAGTTCGGAGGGGAGATGGGAGGGCGAATGTAAACGTGTGATTTGTTAATTGGAATTGCGCAACTCAGTCCACGCAGCACCGCGCGCATGTTCCGAGGCAGATCCCTCCTACCCCTTCATCCTAAGTCATTATGTCATATACCTAATTTGTTGCAAATTTTGTGTACTTTCTAAAATTCTATATACTTTTCCCCTAAAACAATAAAAAAATAGTGATTTATAGTGATTAATAGTGATTTAAGTTTTTTTAAAAACCTATTTTGGTGCCCTTTTCACCGAAATTTGGGGGGGGGGGTTGCCGGGGGAAATTTTGGAGGGAAGTTACAAATTTGGATTCAGCGACCCAAAAAACATAAAGTAATTCGATTTCCAGAACTACCATTAATTTTGCTAGGTAAAATTCCCTATTGCCTGGACTATAATCATAAACTTTTGATCCGATGTAAAATATCAGCCGCCATCTTCTGACAACCTTCTCCGTTTCTTCACTCGAAAATGGTATACACTTCTACAGCGCTTAGAATAAATAGTGTGGAAATCTGCTATACAAACAGCGCTAAAAATTTGTAACCCTTTAATGTGTAATGGTGCTGAAATCCAAAGAACTGATCGCAACGACATCTGCGGTATATTTTCAAATTTCAATATAAACACCGTATTATTACAGCGTCTGCACCAAATAGTCTTGGATATTTAGAAAATCTCCTGTAGATGTCGCTAGGATCGAATCTTTGGATTTCAGCACCGTTTGACATTTAAGGGATACAACATTTTAGCTCTTTTTAAAAATATTACTGCGACAGCCGGTTTCCACACTATATATTCTAGACGCTAAAACACTACACTATATGTCTCCTCCTCTTTTTTCCAAGGTTTGTAGGAGTACCGTTATTTCTCCAGGGAAGCTACCAGTATATTTTTAAAGAAAAACAAATCTAGTTTAAATGCGCAATGCTTCACCTTCTTTTAAAAAGAGATTTTTTATAAGAAAATACTGGTGCGAAAAATCTTCTGGTCTGCAAAATTCAAGGATGCGTATGAACCATGTATTCATAACTCCTTTAGAGACATATCCTCAAAATGATGAAACTTGTTTGAAAGACCTGTCCAATGATATGCCACTCAATATGGTGCGTATATTTTTTTTCCGTCTCTACCTACATTTTGTATCTTACGGCCGCCATTTTGAATTTATAAAAACAGAACCTAGCCTATAAGCATCGGACGGTTACGATGACACGATAGAAACCTCATTCATTAAAATCCATCCAGCTGTTGGTATGTTTCGAGGGTATAAAAAATTTACATACCCAGATACGCGTGAAACACATAACCCTTCTTGGCAGTCAGATAACTAGTGATGAGCATAATGAGTGATTTTGATAATCTGTGAATCATTCGGGCATGCTCAAAAGCAGTGTTGCAAGTGGACTACTTTTTTAAAATTCAGATTTCTTGATTGGCCCCACTTTTTTGAAACGGTAAAAAATCCCTTGTTTCAGCCTTAATTAATATGTCATTAAATAAGGCACATTTTACCATTTCAAAAAAGTGGTGCCAATCTTTAGTTTTAAAATATATTTATACAGTCATTTGTAACTGAAAATAACTTAAAATTTTGCTTTTCAGTTTCATTCAGTCTTAGTTTTAGTTTTAGCTTTATTTTTATTTTATAGTAACTAGGGTTACAGTCATATGTTAAAACTTGTGCATGACTTTAATTTTTGTATTTTATTTGCTAGGCAGAGCGTGCCATATTTTTGTGACTTTATAGTTTTATTTTTTTTGTCGCTGTTTCCGGGTCTGTTTCGGCGGCTGGGGCTGAGTTTAATGGTGGAGGACGTTTTTCTGCTAAGGATTCAGGGCCTTTGCCATTATTTGGTTGGTTCCTTTGTAGAGTGATCAAGTGGTGCCAATCAAGAATCTGATTTTTAAAAAAGTAGCCCATCTGGCAACACTGCTCAAAAGCACAGTTGCCAACATTCGTATTCTTTTCAATCAGTTAAAACAAGAAATTTTAATAAAAAATAGCTCAAAAAGAGCTACATAAAATCGGTTATTGTTATGTGGCACTTACTTTAATACTTTATTTTTAAAAATTTACTGGTTTAAACTGAATGAAAAGAGTGCGAAGATCGGAATTCATGCTCTTTGTATGCCAGAATGTTTCATTGGGACAACAAAATCATTCTGTATGCCTATAAGTAGTATAAATTATTACGGCGAACGAATTTGACTGAAAATCGTTTGCCTCCCCAATATTCGAAAGATAATATTCGATTTCTTTGATAGCAAACGTTTCTGTTATTAAATAAGGCAACTGATTCTGTTTAAAAAATAGCGCTACCGTGGCAGCCCACGAGCCAGATTGCTGTGACCAAAATACTGATGTCCAGAGGACATGAGTTGTGACGTCATCACTAAATGACCGACATCTCACGCGTGTTGGAATTCCCACCGGGAAATTTTGAACAGCAATTTTCTGTTATTTTATTTGTGGAATATCAATCATATTATAAAACAATAATAACTGTTTAAAATTACTGGGGAGAATTTGGAATCTCCCAATAAAAAATCAGCCGGATGCAGCAACGCTGCGGTTTTCCACATCTGGGTGAACTTTTATTTAGGGATTCCGAATTCTCATCAGTAATTTTAAATGGTTATTATTGTTTTATAAGATGATATACATATATATATATATATATATATAGATATATATTCCAAAAATGAAATATCAGAAAATTGTTATTTAAAAATTTCCGGTGTGAATTTCAACACCAGTGAGAAGTCGGTCTATTAGTGAAGACGTCACAACTCGTGTCCTCTAGCCTTGAGCATTTCGATGGCAGTGCATTTAAAATAGATCATTGACGAAAACCAACAACGATACTTCTAAGCGAAAGCAGCGTATAGAAACCTCTGAACAGAAAACAAGCTTTCTGTGTTTAGGACAATGTTGTCATCCTGCTTCTTCTTTTAATTCAGATTGTTTGACTTCTACTGTTGGAAAGAAAAATCCAACATGCCGCAATTTAAATTTTTCTTTAGTTTAAAATTTTATTTGAAAGTAATCCATATAATTTTTGGAAAATATGCCTCCAGAAATTTTGAAATATCTGTCTTTTTCTTAATAATATTTATCTCGGGTAATTCTTTATTTAAGTAATTTAAAATAGGTATTGATTTGCTGCTTTTTAAATGCCCTTTTCAAATATCAGGTTTTTTTTTTTCTCTGAAATTAATCAATCTCCTTTTTTTACTTAAACATTATTTTCGTGTACCAGCCAGCATACAATATATTCCTTCGGGAAAATTCTAGAATATTCATAGAGACCTTCAGATGGACAGAGGTTGCACGTACACGTGAATGTTGTGTGACGTGATCTCCGACACAGAACACTGACCAATCGCTAACCAAGTACGGGTCAAAAATGAAGGAACCCCCACACGGAAGAGGGGCGATTTCTACTTCGAATGCTCACTCGTACGAAAATCCTTGGATGGTGAAAAACTAAAAATTTTTTCTGTGAATGGGCTCCGGCCTGAAGAGTGAAGAAGGTAAAGCCTGAAAACATGGGCTTATATATATATTTAATAACGAGCCCGTTCTACAGGCCCTGCAACGAAATATCAAAATATAAGGATTCCTTCAAGACGGCATAAAATTGTGAATTATGTAGAACCTCTACAATCTACAGATCGAAGAGTGAGTGAAGCCTCTTCGCCATTTCTTTTGGTGCTGGTATATCTCTCTCTCTCTATTTTTTTTTAATTCTTTCATGGTATTTTGGTAATTAATAGTCATTTACAAAATTTAATCTGGTCAACATAAATAATAAACAAATAATTAATTATATGGATTTAATGATTAAATAAAAAAATATATATATGATAATAAATAGATAAAGTAAATCATTCTTATCATTACTTGACTCTCACCTCTTTGTTTTAAGCATCCGTATATGTTTTGAAACAAATAAAAGATTTGTATAAAATTGCATGAAATATTGACAAATGAATGCAATATTAATACTTTCCACAATTTGCAAACCTAAAAAAAAAGGGGGCAGGTTAATTAAAATAAATATAAATTTATTCGGCATTTGGCATTCTGTTTTTTTTCTTGTGGTCTTTAAAATTTATTTATTACTATGTACTTTGTTATTTTAGAAACGCGAATATTTTCTTTCAGAGTCGCGTGTATTTGCATTCATTTCTGCAGCAAAAAAGAGATATGCAAATGGTAATGAAGCCCTTTCAACCCTTTCTTTATTTTAATTATATATGTTAGTGGATCATATCTTTGTTTATTTAAAATATCATTTATTCCAAATCATTGCGGTGATGTATATAGGATTGACGGTAAATAATACTCGAACCATAGCTTGCTCTATTTTGCCAAAAATTTCTATCTCTCTCTTTTATTAAATATTACATATTACTTCATTTTGTCATTTTCACAACGCAATGACGAGGTAACATTTCTATACTTTTGTACTAACCCCTTTCACTTTCACTTGTCCATGGCGTATGTTTGTGGTGACCAATTTCGTCACAACATCTACCATTCGCATAAAAACGTAATATTTGCATTCGTTCAATAAATTATTTCAGACAGATGCTAGAGGTATCATTCGGCTGGTAATATTGGCTTTTTCCTGAATATGAATGTAATTTTTGAAATAGAGGTCGTCTATGTATAAAAAGTTGTAAACCCCTAAACGAGGAAATTGGACTGAAACAAGTTATCGTCATTTTGTTAAAATGCAGTATAGCTTCGATTTTTGTATTTAAGATGTGATATGTAATATAATTATTTGGATCAACAGAAATTCATGAATTCAGAAAGTTAAAATTTAGTAAATCTTTCTCAGTTGTATAAACATGCTCTAAAAGAATAAATAACGAAAAAATACATAATATTTCGAAATCACGTGAACGTTATTGAAAATATGCACTGAAATCTTTCCACATTTTCTGCTTATTAATTAGTAAATATTCTTAAGGGGATGATGGACGTTAAAAATTTATTTTTTTATTTTCATCATAGAGATATGAAACGTCGTAGAAATATACATTTCACCATAAATATATAGAACACCTTAAAAGAAATTTCCGATCTTATTGTAAGTTTAAGATTAACCCTAGATCTACCGGGAATTTTATTCAAGTTTTAATAAAACGTTCTACACCAGAATTTTTATTTAAAACTATTTAACTTATTTATTTACCTTATTTTTGTCTGGTTTATATACTTAGTTTATTTTAAAGAAATTTCTGGTTTGAATGAATATTTTGTATGTACCTGTCGGGTCCAATGGACCCGTCTGGTAGACGGAGGGTTAAAAAAAAATTAAAATTTTAAACCGAAATTTTAAACTGCTCCATGCGTCATGAATTTTTAGATATTTCCTCGATTTTGCATTTTAATCACTTTAAACTAAATTACGAACAAATTTGTGTATCGAATTTTTAATCCCTTGAATAGTTAATTTTATAGAGATTTTTTTCTGAATTCGATATCGATTTTCATCAAATTTTTGAGTTTAATAAGTTAAAAATAAAATTTAACAATCCTAACCGCCTACATCTCCCTCCCGTGATATTCATGGGCTTTGTCTTTTATTCAGATTGTTTGATTCCCACCAGTTTTATAAAATCATAGAGCTATTAATAAAGAGGAATTGACATATCCTTAAAATAGTGAAGCTTCAACTGTAACCGCTATCGCAGGGGTTGTTTACCATCGGTGGAAATTTCCACCAGTAAATTTTTATAGAAAATTTCTGCTTTTTTAAACGCCTTATTATTGAAAAATTTCAGTCATAAATAATGGTAGAGACAGATTCTCATTTTTACTGGTAGAAGTTTACTTTGGCGGTAGTCACGCCCTGGGTTTCCGCCATATTGTGACAACCAGGGAAACAAACTGGGAGTTTTTCAAATCAAACTCACACCTGTAAGGACAATTAGAAAATTTTGCCAGATTTGTGAGTAAAAAAATTCCATGAATGAGACGAAATTTTCTGTTTAATTTTACTGGTGGGATGTTTGACCCGTCTGTAATCAGAAACTGAAGATAAGCTTTTAAAACAAGCAGCCGCCATCTTGTGACAACCTCCTCAGTTACTTCACTCGCAACTGGTATACAATACGCTATATGTCTCCTCCTCTTTATTCATAACTCCATTTTTTCACATTATTTAATGACAGTTAAAATGATACAATAATAAAGCCATTTACAGTGTTTTACAAAACTGGTGGGAATCAAACAATCTGAATAAAAGACACAACCATTGAATATCGCAGGAGCGAGGGGTTATTAACGGGTTAATCAAGATTTGCGCCAGAGGCTTTTAATTAAATTTTGCTTTTATAATTCGCTGGAAACAAAGTAAAAAAATAAAATGTTTTCCTTATTATGAAATAAATTTTTTTGACAATTCCGGTGTGTGTTCAACAACACAGTAGTGCAACTGCATCCCCTTCAAAGAGTTAAAAGATATCTCGCTTAGAGAAAGCGGTGCCAATAGAAAATAAATATAGTCGAAAAAGCATTCAAGTCTTCCACATATGCGCAGGTAAAAATTATTATATACAAATGCCCATAATATTATATAAATTACTTTATACATATCAATTATTTCATAAATTATTTTATACATGCCCATACAAATGCCATCTCATCATATCTCGTCTACTATTTAATATATTCATGTTTTAATTCCAGTATACCCTTTCTACTGTTATTTTCAAGAATTTGGAAAGTTGTGTTAATTTGGATTGGAAACTCTGATTGCTATAAACAAAATAAAATTGAACTTTTCACAGAAACTGTAACATTTTCACGAATATGTGTGTTATACTTACACAAATCTTCACAAGTATTGAGCAGGACCCACATTGTCATTTAACCCTTTATAAGGTGGGTGGGAAATATACGTCCCACTTAATTTTAATTACTAGATTCCAAAATGGTATCAGAATTTTTTAAGAAAATTTTGCATTTGTAATGCACGCGAAGAAAATGCTTTTACTTATTTTGAAAAAGTTTGCTCGTAAAACCTGGTGCCATACAATCATTTCAAAATTTTAGAACTGAAGTAATTTGCCCCATAAATGGTTAATGCAATGACAGACAATTTTAAGCATGTTCTGTTAAATGGATGATCGCACATATTTGTTTATTATTAAATTTGTTTATAGCCCTCTCATTGCCGTCGAGACTAAATCTTCACTGCGAAATATGGTCAAACATATTCTTTACATATTAGAAGTCAAAAGACAATTCTTCATGGATTTCAGTAGATATTCAGCAAACCACGTAAAGTTAAAAGCGTCCTGTCACTGGCCCTTATTTTTTAGACGTCAGAGTAGTGTAATTAGACTTATACGTAATTTCTTCATAAACTGAAGAAAAAAAAATAGAATCAAATACTGCATTATCTAATCCATGCTGCTTGCGCATAAATTTAAACGATTTAATTAGTATTTGAAAGATTGAAATGGGACATTTTATTTCTTTACACAAAAAATTCGTTTCATCCCGTAAATTTAAGAAAGGATAACAGGTATATTAGAAATCAATTTGTAGATTGGGTTTGAGGATTACGCTTCGTCGGCGAAGATCGAGAAACTCGTGTTGAACATTTGTTGCGCGAGGGAAATTAGAAGTGTGCGATTTGTTTGTACGTTCTCGCGGCCAGAAATTGCCAGCGTCATGCTGAGATTGCGCCAGGAAACAGTGTTCTGAATTTGAGGAATTTAAAAATTCAAGATGTCGTCGGTACCATAAAAATATCTAGTATTAAATTTCATATTGAGTTGTTTGGCAACAGATAAGTATCACACAGATTGTGGGATTATTCCATTGGTTGTAATGGAAATTTTCTTTTACATTGGATTTGCATAGACACTAGTGCTCCAGTTGCCTGGTGTGATAAAAGACCCGTGACGTCATTGATGCAGTTCCCCATATCTGGCAACTTATCGTTTTATTGGCATTAAAAATAAACTAACACGTAAAGGTATCATGGAACTATTAATAAAGAGGAACTGACATATCCTTCAAATAGTGAAGCTTCAACTGTAACCGCTATAACAGGTGTTGGTTGCAGACGGTGGAAACTTCCACCAGTATATTTATATAGAAATTTTCTCCTTATTTAAACGCCTTGTTATTGCAAAATATCAGTCATAAACGATGTTAGAAACATATTTCCATTTTTACAGGCAGATGTTTACTTTGGCGGTAGTCAGGCCCTCCATTTCCGCCATATTGTGATAACCAGGAAACGAAACTGTCAGTTTTACGTGACAAACTGACACCAGTAAAAACAAATAGAAATTTTAGGACATTTGTAAGAAAAAAAATCCATTAATAAGACGATTAAATAAGACGAAAATTTTTATTCAATTTTACTGGTGGGATGCTTGCCCCGGCGGCAATCAGAAACTAAAGATCCGATTTAAAAAAAGCAGCCGACATCTTGTGACAACCTCTTCAGTTACTTCACCCGCAACTGATAGACTGTACACTATATGTCTCCTCCTCTTTATTCATAACTCCATTAAAGGTATTTATAAAAATGAAATCTCCCAGAAAGTTCTGTGCGATACTGTTATTTCACGCCTACTTTTAAAAAATGGTGCCAATGAAGAAATCTGAATTTAAAAGAAGTGGGCTTGAAATAACATTATCGGACAAAACTTTTAGGTGTAACTAATATTTGATTAGTATATTTTTAAATCAAAAGTGAATAACTGAGTCTGTTTTATAAGGATGAATTAGATAAAATTATATACTAAAAAACCCTATAAATTAAAATCTCGATTTTTCACAATCAGTTTTAAATGATTTCGAATTATATATTTTTAATCGTTTAACATTACTCCATCAAATATTAAAAATAATGTAATGTGTAATCTATAATTGAAAATATATTTTATGTATCTTTTTTTCTTTATTTTTGCACTGTTTTTCACTTATTGGGCAGACTTATTAGCACATGTTGCTTATTTATCAAATATATGCTAATCATTTTTTTCCCCATTATTCTTATTTTGAAATATATTCGTCATCCAATTGTTATACAAAAATATAGAGGATTGATTCCAGTAATAATGTCATAAATACTTTAATTTGCTTTTTCCCTTCTTCTAGTTTTTCAAAGTCATATTAAACTTTATATTTATTACTTTAAATTTTTGCATTCAAACGATGAAAACTTAACTAAATTTATACTAAAGCAAATGTAAAGTCATTGTGCCTAAATGCGACGCGATTCCCCATAGTTTTGTCGCATATAGGTAATATTTTGGATTTTGTTAATAAATATATATTTTAATAAGTAGAAAATTGTTTAATACTGTGCCTTTAGTTTAAAACTAACTTGTTTCACAAAAATAGAATGTTTATTTATAGTATAAGCCAACAATATACCATTGTCGTATTTAGGTCATTTTTGTCGCATTTACTGTAGTTAAATCCTAAATGCGACATCCAATGTCCTAAATGTGACAATGAGTTTTACAATGTCATTTCCTCTTAAAATATTCATTTAATTGCTATACATATTTTAATTGCTTAGTAAAGAATTGAAATACTTCAAATTGAATGTTGAATAGCTTATTATTGAAAAATTGAATAAACTAATAATTTACATAAAAAGTCACAACGGTACATAATCTTGAATACATTTTAATTAAATAATGCATACTTCAAAATCCATATTTAACAGAATTTTAATTTTGACCATCGATAAAACAGGAAGTAATTAATGAATGACTGATACAACAAGTTTTACCAAATATTTTAAGTTTGCGTTTAACGCATTTTTGATTTCCCCCTTCCGTGTAGGGCTTAATTTTTCTTTTCATATCTGAATGGTATGGATCTATTAACGATTAAGGTTTAAGTTGTTGAAGCTTTGCTTCCAGTGTGTTTTAGTGACTGACTTCGGGTTAATTATTCTCTATTTTACATTTTTTTATGCTGCTTTTGCTTTTTCATTGTTCAATTTTGTTTTTTCATATTATGCTACAGTTTTTAAACATGCAGCAAAGTTTGACTCTACGGATTTTCGCTTTTTGGTAGGATTTTAAATTGCCTGCGAAATTGTTTTTATCAAACGACTTTCAATGGCAGAGGATGGATTAGTTTCCGCAGCACGAAAACGCAGGAATGTCCTGTGGTTCCAATTAAATAATTAAATCCAATTCCAAATAAATAAATAAAATGCTTAATTCATCTTTAAAAGCTAAACTTAAACTTACACTATGTGCAAAATGACTTAAAAGATGAGACGGTATTTAAAAATGTTAAATTACTTTAATACCTTAGTACTTTCAACTATAAAATCATAGTCTTCGTCAGAGGAATATATGAAATACAACAGTTATTAACGTCTAATTTTCAAAGTCCACGTAGGTGGTGACGAAAGGAGTGAAAGTGGAAGTTAATTTATAGATCCGAAAAACATTGGGAAAATAAAACATGGATATAAGGAAGTGAAAGAAAAACACCAGAATTTGGCTCACTTTGCTTAACGCCTTAATTCTTGCTCCCGTCATATTCACGGGCTGTGTCTTTTTTAGATTTATTCAGATTTGTTTGATTCCCACCAGTTTTATAAAATAGTGTAATTAGCTTTATTATGGTATGATTTTACCTGTCACTGAATAACGTGAATATATCTTTTTCAAAAAGTGGAGGCAATAAGCAATTTGAATTTTGAAACCGTAATTCAATGCGACCGTTAAGGGGTTAAAGAATCATAAAACGAGTAATTTTCTACTTCCTTATATCCATGTTTTATGTCCAATGTTTGCTTGCATTTGTGGAAGCATTACCCTCTCATTCGTCAATATGTTAACATTTCCGTGAAAAATTCGAATGTTGTTTGTTTACAGTACACTGGGTTTTCAATCAAATGTAACAGAACATACCGAAAACTTGAAAAAGAACAGTAGAACATAGCTTCCAATTCGTCGCGATACGTCGAGATTTATCGTCGAAATCTCACGATTAAAAAAGACGAAAATAACTGTTAAATGCTGGTGGTTGCGAAAAAGCGTAAAAGTTAAAGCTATGATAGAATCAGCATACTGGAATCAAAATATGAATAGATTGAATATTTGATATGATTTGTGAGAAATACGTTTTAACTGCGCATGACTGGCAGCTTCGAAAATTATTGTGACTTGGTCGTGAGCATTTTAGGGCAACCGTTTTTAAATCTTAAGTCAAATATCGCGAAAATTCCGAAAAATTCCTAAGATATAGTGAGTTGATTTCTAAAAGAAGCTGCCAGGGCTGACACTTGCGACTATTATTAAATATATTGACACCAATGATTAAAAAAATATTGTAGTATATTTCTCCTTCCCATGTTGTTAAATTACATGTGAAAGACTTTTTGTTTTGAGAAATTGGCTCATGATAGAATTAAAAAATTGTCGCCAGCGGCAGCTCGCCCAGACTTTTTTAGAAAGCAACAAACTAAGGTAATTTCGGGATTTATGCCGCACATTTTTTTGAATTTGTGTATAAAGTCCCATGGTAGACATAAAAAAAAAAAAAATCATGCTGTGCTATTTGATGTTAAATATAAAACGCATGAAGTGCGACAAAAAAATTCAAAACAAATTATTAATATTTTTTAACATTTTTTTCCCTAAAACATTACACTGCGGCGCGTCACCCGTACATTCTGGCTGAGACGCCACACTTGTGCGGTAGTTATGCCGCGCTTGTAATAAGAACAAAATGAAATTATAAATAAAAATATTAAAAAAATATATTCATATCTGGACTATAATTAACGATGTAATAACAAAATGAAACTAAATGTGTACAATGAAACGCATTAGTACATTCAAATTAATAATTGTTGCCTACTTTCACTATTAAAATTATCGACTTATTTTTTTACATTAAATTTTAATTGTTATTTCAGAAACATCGTAACATCAATGTATTAGAAAGGGAAAAGTAAAAAAGTAAAATTGTGTTTACATAAATTATTTGTTAACCCTTTCGGGACCGGTGGCTTTTACATACATTTTATTCGGTTAGTACCACTTTTTTAAAAGACGTTACCTCTACTTAAATACTGATGAAAATGCACAAATTAGAGGATGTAAATATTACTTTTCTTTTTGAATAGTGCCAGAAAAAATTAAGTTCTTTATGAAGGTGCTTATATGCACCTATATATGGTCCCGAATGGGTTAAGAGACCTGTTTTTTCGACTACAATCTACAGATTATGTGTCGAAAAAGTACAGTCTTTATGTAACTACATTTAAACACATGATGCAACGAAGCCAATTACACTTCCTCTTTTTTGGAGTAGTTTGAAAAGAACGTCTGCGTTACGCGTAATCCAATTTTTCGTTATTTTCATCTTGACTTGCATCTTTCTTGCCCTTCTTACTTTTTATTTTCTCCTTTTTCTCCTGCGGTTTTAGTAATCTTGATAACATTCCTAACATGGTTAGTCTGTGCAAAAAGAAAAGGAAAAGTTAATGACACTTAAACATCCCGTACAAAAGAAACTGCGGCATGTATACCGGAATAGCAGTGCGGCATGTATCCCATTTTGCATGGTGCAGACGTCTGCCATCACAGTTACCTGCCATCGCTAAGGGAAATGGCGTGAATATACACACAGTACTCCATACAAACGCTACACTTAGTTT
This sequence comes from Maratus speciosus, assembly GCA_963932465.1. Taxonomy (NCBI): domain Eukaryota; kingdom Metazoa; phylum Arthropoda; class Arachnida; order Araneae; family Salticidae; genus Maratus; species Maratus speciosus. The sequence continues at coordinate 435,702,238 of OZ010787.1, forward strand.
TGACTTCGAAATCATGCATGCATGCATTTAGTAATTAGTGTATGAAAATTATTTAAACACAACGTGTTTAAAAGTTTGGACAGTGAAATCATGCACTTACGTCAAATTAAGGATTGTACTTCTACAAGTAAAGATCGAAATGGGATTTACGCTATACACAGGTTAAAATAATCTCATTGCGCACCTATACTGTGCATTTGACGACCATTTATCGGTAATTACAAGAAATACAAGAGGTGCGGCATCTATCCCGTATGTGGCGACTCTCACGGATTTACCCTATATCGTGAGAAGCGATTAGAATTTTTCTAATATTTGACTGAAGTTTTTATGTAAGTTGCCCTAAATAGCTGAATTCCAAATTATGAAATAATAAATGTAAAATTTTTCACGCATGCTATCAAGTTTTTGGAAAATGTTGTTAAATTTGGTTGAAAGCTTTACATACTGTAAACAAAAAACAATTTATTTTCACAGAAAGGATAACATATTCACGAATATGAGTGCCTTCCTTAACAAGATAACGCCCAAAAGCAGTTGATTCGACTCTGACCAAATCACTAATTTTCGATTCAAACCAGATATTTTTATAGGCTATTTCCATGAGTACTTGTAGTGTAAGTCACATGCTGCGATTTTTGTCCACCAGCATTTTAGAATGTAAATTTGTGGCTTACTTTTTGGGAAATATCTCATTAATTGAGTAAGGTCAAGCAGGTTATGAAAATAATTGCGGCAAACAAGCACAGCAGTTATCAGCTATGTGACTTACACTTCAAAAATTCACGGATCTAGATTATAAGTTAAAAAAACCACTCAGAACTGTGTTAAATAAATAAGTAAAATAGTTTAAAGTAAAAATTCGATTGCAAAATAATTTTTAAAAGTTCAAGTAAAATTTTCGCGTTCTAAAGTGTTAATCAAAAGCGCACAAACATCGCACAGAACACGTAGTTCATAGGACCATTTTGATCATTTTCAGTTACATAGGTGATCGGAAGTATTATTTTATTATTGAATTTTTAGTTCGCCTGATTGTCCTGGTGACTAAATATTCAGTAGTTCTATGTAGTCAAATATGTTCTTTACATCTTAGAAGTTCAAGGACAATTCATCACGAATTTCAATAGTTATTCTATAAAAAGATTAAAATCGAAAGCATCCAGTCACTGACACTTAATTTTTGGACATCAGTGTAATTAGAATTATATTTTTTCCAAAAAAAAAAAAAAAAAAATTCCAATCAAATATTCCATTATCTAAGCCATGCTGTTTGCACATATATTTAAACTATTAATTATTATTTGAAAGATTGAAATTGGATATTTAATTTTTTTTTTACACTAAAAATCGTTTTATCCCGTAAATTTAAAAATGGATAGCAGGTACATAAGAAATTAATCTGCAAATTAGCTATCGACGTTTACAAATACGGTGATCGATCAAGAAACTCTTGTTGAACTTTTGTTCTTTGAGGGAGTGTAAAAGTCAGACTCTGCGAATTGATTACCCTTTCGTCGGGCTTGAAACCTCCTTCGCAGGGCTCCGCTGGTCCGTTTTTTAAAATCAGTAATTTTTTAGAAAAAGTTAGTGGTAGTTTTCTGCGACAATTACAAGAAAAACGCGTTTCTCGATAACTTTCTACGAAATTTATAAAGAAGATTTTTCTTTGAAATTTAGTGGCGTTCAAAAAACGGACCGAGTGGGAGCCCTGCCTTCGTCATCTGGTAGTTATTGAAATTTACCTCGAGGGACATGCACTCCTTCGAATTTCTAAGAGTATACGCCCTTAGATCACACTACATTTAAATATCGCCTATGTTTTGCAATAAAGGCGTAAAGCACAAATTATTAATTGTTCAGGAGAGCCAAAAAAAGAATTATTCACCCTGCAATTGTTTACTATGTAAGAACTCTTGGGAGTAAAATTTAATTTTTTATTTCACATCTAGTTTTTCATGCAAAAATTTGTTTGATTAGTCATAAGGGCTCAAGTGGATCCTTAAGCCATTAATTCTAAACTCCTATTAATAGTACCCGTGCCTTAATCCCTACTCAACTCTTTCATTAATAGAGATACACGTACGCCCTTATTACATCTTAAAAAATATTACTCCCTGACTCTCCATATGCACTCAACACAATTAACAAGAATGTGCCTTACGCCTTTATAGCAAAAGAGAAGTGATATTAGAAAAATATTACTATTTGCGAAACATGTATCAGGAAGATCAATATTATCTGCACATTTTAAAATATACTGCGTAATTTAAATGCTAGATTTAAGCTATATATGACTAAAAAATACAGTTTGTCCATGAATTATCGTCGGTGCTCTCAAAACACATGATTTCAGAACATGACGAAAAATATTATTACATATTTGTAAAGTACAACTACAAAAGTTATTTTAATAACACAAAATATTGCATATACGTAAGTTATGTTAAAGAGTTATTAATCAAATAACGATTATAATAAGATAATAATGAATATTAATGTTTTATAAATTTTATAAAAAAATTATTAATGAAGCACAAAGCTAATAGTTTCCATATAGCAACTTTACGTGTTAGTATTTGCCATTCATTGCTTCGTCTTGTGCACTCGCTGTAACTCTCACATCTCAGAAGGACTGTGTCTTAAATTTTTCAGGGGCAAAGTACTTCCAACGACAAAATTTTAAAATGATTATGGGACACCGGTTTTTATGACCAAATTTATATGAAACTAAGTAAAAGATTTTTCTTCGTGTACATTAAATTAAGCAAAATTTAATTCCTAAATTTCGGTGCCAATGTGGCATTTGGGAATTAAAATTAAGCGGTATATATAATATACCGGTACCCTTCAAGGAGTTAAAGCGCATATTCAGATTATATGTATAGAAAAAAATTATGACGGGTCTCTATATAGACATAATATCGGATCAGTGAATTTTACCTGCGGAATATGAACCCTCTACTTCCCAGGGAAGAATGCGGTACAGAAATTGCATAATTCAGAGAATCGGAATTCATACCAGAAAATTAATATAGCAAATTTTGATTTATTTAATAACGAAATTCAAAAGAATAACGAAGAAAAAATTTATATTTTAAATTCCTACTTTAATTTTCTGGTATGAATACGGAAAATCTGAATAAAAAAATCCACTAAATTGTGAACTCTGATGGTCGCAAATATGCTACCATGGGCAGTAGAGGGTTAATAGAAATTTATAAAAAAATAATTATATACTGTCCAGTTTTACCGCAAAAACGATTTGTGGGCACTTTGACTTGAAGAAAAAGCAAATTCCCTCCAATTGCATGATTGAACTAGTACAGATTGCTGAAATTAAATTTAAAGACTGGAATAATTTACTTTTTTTTTGTAATAGGTTATATATTATAAAACAAGCAAGTTGTATAAATTTCACATGAATTTTGCAAACTACAAAATATTATTTTAACGCGTATTCAAGTTAAAAAGGTTAGCCCTCATATTCGATCCGAAAAATTAAATCGTTACCTGGATATTTCTAAAATAATGGCTATACAGTTAAGAAATACTGATTGGATTTTATTTAACGAATGTGCAGAGAAAAATATAAAAGTGATAAATGTTGTGGAAAAGGTAACGGTATTATAACCCACTTTGCCCAAGAGTTAAAACAATATCAATGTGCAAAATCATGTTAAAGTGATTTCAAAGTTGTTTGAAGATTATGAAAAATATTTAAAATTGTATGTTCGTTATAGGAAGAAGTTACTGTTTCAGAAAACTGTTGTAAAATTCCAATGAAAGAAAAAAGAATTTTAAAGAATTTGAGTTTCACATTATTTAATGAAATATTTTCATTTAATATTATTTTTTATTTCTATACAACCAACTGTGTTTCTGGTACATAAATATCAAAAAATTCAATGGCAGTGACCGGACGCTTTCCATTTTACACGTTTTGTCGAATTTCTGCTGAAATTCTTGACGAATAGTCCTTGAACTTGTAGGGTGTAGAGAAAATAATTGACTCCATAGTTCTCATTTAAGATTCAGCCTAGAGCTGCCGTACTCAACCTTTTTTTGTCGCGTGCTGCAATAAAATATTTGTGAAATTAGGAGGGCCACAATTCACTCATATAACAATTAACGTAAACGGTAATTAAAATAGTAAGATAACAAAACTAGTATAACTAAGAAATATAACAAAGTTTATAATATCAGTTTGGTTAAACGTTTTTCACAGAAGAAATGTTACCAAAAAAATTACCAAAAAACTTAGCCAAAACTTTGGCGGAGCGACGTGTGAGAGGGCGCATTGCCATGGTGAACAATCCAATCGTCCCTGACGTCTGGGCGGAACCGCCGGGTCAGGTCAATTTTACGCTGGAATGCACCACCATTTGAAGTATCGAGTCCGGCGTGTCCGTCTAGACATCAGAAACGATTGGATTGTTCACCATAACAATGCGCCCTCTCACACGCCGCTCGCCGCCGCCGACGTTTTGGCTAAGTTTAACGTGGCAATACTGCCGAAAGCCCCCCTACAACCCAGATCTTGCTCCAGCGATATTTTTGTTCCCCCGGATGAATAAAGACCTGAAAGGGAAGCGATTCGACACAATTCCAGCGATCCAGACAGCTTTGACGAGGTTCCTAAACAGCCTTGTGCGTGAAGACTTCCAGGGAGCCTATGAACAATGGAAAAAACGCTGGCTGCGGAGTGTTGATACTCAAGGGTCATATTTCGAAGAATTTTAGTTGGCTGTACAAAAATGTTTAATAAATTTTGTATTCTCAGACCAGTCTTGAAACTTTGTGAACACACCCTGTATGTAATGGCAATAAACTATTGTTTAGAAATTATTTAAGATGTTTAATATGGAGCGTGATCCCCTCGAACGAACAGCTAAGACGGCTGCATACCTATTTTTTATGGATGCGATGAGGTTATCGATAAGTCCTTAGGGAATACTCTTCCACTCCACAAGAATTGCTATCTCCAAGTCACGGAGAGTAAAAGGGGGAGTTTGTCGCGCTGCAATGCGTCGTCTGACTGTGTCCTAAACATGCTCGATGGATTAAGGGCAGGAGAGCATGCTGGCAATTCCATATACTGCATTTTTGTGCTTCAAGAATGTTCTCCATAAGAGGTCTTTTATGCGGTCTGAGATTATTATGCATAAAAACAAAGAAATCACCAATGACTGCAGCACAAGGCACGTTATGAGCTCTCAGTATCTCGTCTGCACATCTTTGTCCCGTCAAAGTGCCATTCCGAATGATATGCAGGCCCTCCTATGCTGATTCCAGCCCATACCGTCAATTCACCTTGTCTGTAATGTGATCTTTCACGAATGAATTTGGGGTTATTTCGAGCTGCCCTTTCCTTCCATACGAAACCACTTCGGGTGTCATACTCGAGTCTGAATCGGGACTCGTCTGAAACAGCACTTGACTCCAGTAACGTTGTTCCCAATCTCGATGTTCAGCAGCCCACCTTCTTCAGGCCGCACGGTGGCTTGAGATCAAAGAAATACAGAACATTGTTTTACAGGCATAGAGACCATACTGGTGAAGACTATTTCGGACTGTTTGGCTGGACAGCCTCCGTCCTGTCAACAAGGGCAACTGCCATTACAGTTTAGTGGCATTGCCTGTTAACTGTTAACAGAATCTATCTATCGGTCATCATTTGCTGTGGTAGCACGTGACCGACCTTGCCCTGGTCGACGTCTAACATTCCTTGTTTCTTGGAATCTATTCCACGGCATTACAATGACGCTTCTTGCGACTCCAACGGCATCTGCTACACTTCGTTCTCTTTGCCCGGATGAAAGTCTCCCGATAATACGCCAAGCTATGTATTCCGGTAAATCACGTTGTTGGTATTTTTCAAGTCATATTTTCTCAAAACAAAAGCTGAGCAATCGAATTTCACAACTAAGACAATGAAACAGACGTTTTTGAGAAATCCCAAGTTTTGCACGTCATGAACTTTCATTTGCATAATAAGTTTTCTTCTTCTGTTTTCTGCTCCACCTTAAATTATGGATATTTTACTTTAAGTAACTTATTGGTGCAAATATTTGCGTAATTTCTTTCAAACCATGTGCTCCCCTAATTGATTTGAGCAGTGCGTATACTTCGAGGCATAATTATGTTGCAAATGTTGTAGAAATAGGCCACTACGATTATTATTTGGAAATAGTAATATAAAATGTTTTTGGCGCCAATTTTATCGGCGATAAAGTTCAAACCTAATAAGCAAGTAATAGCTATATAATAAGTATAAAATTAACATTAGTGAAGCAAATTTTCGAAATGCGTAGTTCAAATTTAATTAATTTTGAATAATGTTTAATTAGTGTTAAAGATTAATTCTTTTACAACAAAAAATTTTTAACTGACAAATTTGCCTTATATAATCGACGCATTTCTGTGATTAAATTAGGCAAAAGTTTGTGCGATAAAAGATTAAAAATTATCTTAAGAATGTTGATCAAGCTGTTTAGAAATGTAGACACCATTGTAGCACAAATAGGACTAAATGTAAAAAGAACTTTTGCTTACGAAGACGAAATTTGGAATGTTTTAAGGTAGTTCTAAATTAATTATAGAAACAGGAAAAATTTTATCTTCCCATGAAAATATATAAAGTAACAGTGAAGGTCTTAAATGTTTTTTATGCACATTTCAATTGATTTTATAAATACGGATTAATTATTGTATGTCTCGGGCCGCAATTAAAACGTCTCCGGGCCACATGCGGCCCGTGGGCCGCAGGTTGAGTATGGCTGTCCTAGAGTATAACTAGATACCTAACAATACATTTTGAAAAAAAAATATTTGCGATCACCATGTTACAGCAAATGCTCAAAGTGGTCAGTCACAAAAACAAAAGGCTATGTTGGACCTTTATAACGATTTATGTGCATTTGTGCAAGCATAATATTTGTGATGCATACATGTGCATTCATATTTGTGAATGTATTAAAGTTCCTGTGAAAAATTCAAAATTAGAGCATACAGAATTTTCAACCAAATTTAACACTACTTTACGAAAACTTGACAAGTTACAATATCAATAGTATATTCCGATTAAAATCTGAATATATTGAATATTTGATAACATATGATGAGATATGGGCATTTGTGTGAAACAATTTTTAACCGCAGAAGCGTGGAAGATTCCAAAATTTTAGTATTTCATAATTTGGTAGTGAGCTTTTTTGGGAAAATTATATAAACATTTCACTCAAATATCGCGAAAATTAATAAAGACTCTGTCGACTCAGTAAGTTACTTTCAGTAAGTAGCTCTCAGGGTTGCTACAGGATACTATTTTTATATTTTAACCTACAACTATTAAAAAAAAAATTGTAACGTATTTCCTATGCCCATTTTGTTAAAAGTTCTTTTGTTTCGAGAAAGTGGTACCAAAAAAAAAAAAAAAATAAATAAATAAATAAAAATAATCGTCGAAATATGAAAGTCTTGCACGCCTGCATAGAAACAAATGCCCATATCGCATCATATGTTATATTATTTTCAATATATTCATATTTTAATTCCAGTATACTTTACCTACTGTTATTTTTTAATTTTTTTGTGATTGGTGTTAAATTTGCCTTAAACTCTATGTTATAAACAAAAAAATTTTGAATTTTTTTCAGAAATTTTAGCATTTTCGCGGATATGTGTATTATGCTTACACAAATACACACAAAAGTATAACAGGATACGCATAGTCATTTAACCACTTATCCCTTTCTGAGGCAAGGTACTTGTATTCGTAAAATTTTTAAATAAATAATTTACCGACACAAGCATTTACAAGAGAATTTATTTCCAAACAAGTAAAAGTATCTTTTTGCGTACTTAATAAAGGTGAAATTTTCGTTAGGGATTTTTTAGGGCGTAAAGGGAAATTTTCGTTTAGGGCTTAAAATTATGTGATGCCATAACGGCATCACCGCCCTTCAAGAGGTGAACTGTCACATTTTTTGGACACCATAAACTAAAAACAAGGAGTAAACACCACTTTTTCAGTATAAAAATTTTTGCCATAAATAATTGAGAAAAGTCTGGTATTTAATGAAACGAAGATTTCAGGTAAAAATGAGTGGTGTGGAAAAGCTTCTTGTAACGAAGGAAGCTAACTTTTCAAGCAAGCTAAACAGTTAAGTGGTTAATAAAGTGAGAGATCATTGTGACCATTTTCTGTTAGATGGGTAATCGCAAATACTATTTTATTATTCAATTTTTTATAGCTCCCTAATTGTCCTCGAGACTAAATCTTTACTGAAAAATATAAAGCGAAACATGTTATTTACATCCTAGATACAGGGATGAGAGTGATCCGACCCAAATGGTTTGATTGTCACCACTACATTTTAATAGTATTCGTTGATTTATTAAATTTCTGAAATTCTGTCATTAAATAAGGCGAGAAATATCATAAAATTTTAGTGGTAGCAAGCAGTCATTTGGGTAGGAGCGCTCTCATCCCTGTAGGTAAGAAGTGAAACATTTTTTTACATCCTAGAAGTCCAAGGACAGTTCGTCAAGGATTTCTGTAGGTATTCAACTAACATGTAAAATTAAAAGCGTCCTTTCACTGCCCATTAATTTTGGGCATGAGAAAAATGTAATTAAAATTATATTTAATTTCTTCATAAATTTAACAAAAAAACATTCGAATCATTTATTCGAGGCTCTCACTGGTTCGTTTTTTGAAAACCAGTAATTTTTAAGAATAAAATTCATGGTAGATTTCAGCAAAAATATCAAGAAAAATTCGCTTCAATATAAGTTTCTACGAAATTTATAACTAAGATTCCTCTTTGAAAAGAAGTTGTATCGGAAAAACCGACCGAGTGAGATCCCCATTAAGCTATGCTGCTTGTGAATAAATTTTAACGATTTATTATTATTTGAAAGACTGATATGGGATAGTTAAATTTTTTACATAAAAATTCGCTTATATTGTAAATTTCAGAAACGATAACAGTTTTAGAAATTAATTAGGTTTAGAAATTAAATTGCAATTGTGTGGTGACATCTTTGATACATTTCCAATAGATAAAGAAGCTCGTGTTGAACATTTTTGCATGAGGAAAATTAAGAGTATGAATTTGCAAATGGTTTATTCCCACATCTGTCCAGACTTTCCCAGCGTGTGGCTGAAGAGCATCCGGGAAACAATGTTTCCAAGTTAAGGAATTTATATGTTCGTAGAATACCAGTCGGAAAAAGTTATATATATTTTGAATGAATGATTCTCCAACGTGGTATCTCTGATAAGTATTGAACCGTGATCAAAGGACATAGCATTCTTAAAATTACTAATGAGTGTAAGTACTTAGATCACCTCCTCTTAAATATTAAAACAAAAATTATTATTTCAGAAACATGTTTCTGAAATATCAATAATATTTCAGGGATGAGATTTCCGCTTTTTGCGTACCAGTATTTTCTTAGAGAAAATATGGTTCTCTTAAATCGTGAAAATGTTCCGATTAAATCAAATAACATTTTCTATAACAAAATACTGGTGTGCAAAAAAGCGGAAATCTCATCCCCTAATATCTGCACATTTTAACACTAGAACGCCCGGAAATTTTACTCAAGTTTCATAAAAATATTTCACCCCAGAATTTTTATTTAAAATTATTTAATGTAATTCTGCGTCGCCTAAATTTAACTTATTTTAAGAAACAAATTCTTGCTCCAATGGACATTTAATCATGTGGTCGGAGTCGAATCGACTCCTTCCGGGTGTTCTAGTGTTAAAATAATGTGCGTAAAATAAATGTTACACTTATGCTGCTTATGACAAACAAGTTGAAAATTGTACGACAAACGTACTAGATGTGGTGCCTTCGTAGTGTAACTAGTTTTATAAATATGTTTTGCATCAGATATTGTACTGAATATATATTTTAGTGGTCGCCTGGTGGCGTGGTCAGTAAGCAGATGCTGTTGTCACTCTGAGTGCCCGGGTTCGAGTCCCTGGGTAAGACATGGATGTAATTGTGTATGTCCTTTTGTAGTTATATAAATATATGTAATGTAATTGAAATAAAAATTGTTGTGAATTGTTGTAGTTTCTATGTATAATAAGGATCATTCGAGGCGACAACCATTGTAGCTATAGGGCCCAAAGCAATCTCCACTTCGGTTGACTTCAAATGTCAAATATATTTTAGTGTACTTCGTAAGTGCATACATATTTCATTCTGTTCGAAAGGCTGTAACATCATTAAAATGCACTTGAAATATTTTTTTCCCATTGGCCGTAATATAACGGAAAAACTTTTGACTGCCCCTGTAATTAAGGGGTTAAACGCAAATTATTGAAGTTATGATTGATTCTTGGCATCATGTGATTAAAAAGGATGAACGTCAAACACTAGTTCTCACAATGGAAAGACAATGTGAAGCTGTAATAAAAAACAATGGTTATCCTACTAAATATTGAATGTGTAACTTTAAAATATAATAATGGTTATCCTACTAAATATTGAATATGTAACTTTAAAATATAATAATATCTAAGATATATATTTCTTTTTGTAAGCGTAACGTTTTTGTAAACCAGATATTTTAATTATTTTTTTATTAAATTCTACATTAAATTTCCTTGAATTTGATATATAAACATTTGTATTTAAGTGAACTTTATTATATTCTTCAAGCATACTAATTTATAAAACATGAAAATTTCAAAAAATGTCTAAATGTTGGTCACCACTGTATATTTAAAATTTCAGATCATTCGGTTGGGTAGTTTTTGCTCTGTTATATGCGGACGGACGGACAGACGGACTGGAAGACGATTATAGGTGCAACGTATTTATATAATTATGAACGACACTAAAAATAATGTTTGCCATAAATTATTGATGGGCAGAAAGAATGATCTTATTGTTTGTATGAATCATTCCGATATTTGCAATATCATAGCTGCCAAGCTAAAAAACTCATATTATATAAAAAAAATTTTTACCTGGAAAATTTCTGTAGATACATTATTTAAAAATATACTCAGGCTGATAACAATGCTTTTGCTTCTTTTCTTTTTGCAAAAAGAAGACGGGTACTCTCCACTTGAACTATATAATCAAAGCCATATAAGTAAGTGTACAAACTTAATACTGGAATCGGACGTAAATTAACACAGTTGCGCCATCTTCTAGACGGGCTGATAATCCACATACGCGGGCTTTTAGTGTGACGTCATAGATGACAGTATACCTACCATCTGTGTATATTTTCTAAATCTTCTGTCACTCAGGGAACCGAATTCTGTTTGCCACATCTATTACATGATAATGGCGTAGCGAGAGGGGCGTCCAGATGCATTTGACACCACGAAGTATTCTTCGCCTTGTCAGAGACTATTCATCTATTAATCAAAGTGAAAAAACTTTACAATTTTAGTGGTGTGACGTAAGAAAACAGTTAGGCATCGTCCTGTTGTTTAACACCGTCCGCTACGTGGCGTGCGACCTTGATTGATGTGACCTCGCCTTTAATCTTGCAGTTACCTCTCCCATTTAAGATAGGACGCTTACTTATATCGCTTTGCTATTGAATTTCCATTGATTGCTGAATTTAATTTTACAGAATGAAATAATTCACTGCTTTTTGTATAAGATTATAATATAAAGCATTCAAGTTGTATAAAATTCACATGTATCTTGCAAGCTGCAAAACTTTATTTAACGTGTATTCAAGTTCACATTTTAGGGCTCGTTTATCGATCTGTAAAATTAAATCGTTATCTGGATTTTTCTAAATTAATTGCTATGCAGCTAAAAAATACAGTTTGGATTTTATTTAACCCTTTCCGACGCAGTGTGCCCAGGTCGGGATACCTAATTTTAATTCCAAACTTACGAATGGCACAAAGAATATTTTAGTAAAATTTTGCTTTTACAATGAACATTTAAAATAACATGTTTTTAAATTCTAAAAAAGTCGTTTTTAAATTCCGGTGTCAGTAAATCATTTCATCCTTTTACAACAGGAATTGTCTCTGACTTAAATGGTTAATGAAAATGCAGAAAAAATATGAAATTTTCAATTGCTGTGGAAAAAGAAATGGAATTAGATCCCACTTTGCCCAAAAGATCAATACCAATGTGCAAAATCATATAAACCCTTTTATGGGTCGGCGTTCTATTACATCATAGCTGTCAACTTTTACGAATTTGTCTTACTACTAAAAGTTCAAAGAACATTTTCCCTTATTTAATCGGAGAAATCTGCAATTAAATAAGTCAAAATTTTCTTTTAAATTTTAGTGGTAAGAAAAAAGCGTAAAAGTTGGAAGGTATGCATTACATGGTACAGCCGTGGAAAAAAAATAAACACCCCCTAATAACTCCTCAACAAATTATAGTAAACGAAAGTTACTGGTACGGAACGATTGCAAATAAAGTCTATATTAAATGATGTATATAAAATTTGCTTAGGGGCCATTTACATATTAAAACGAATTCAAACTTCATTTTTTTTTCAATGGCAATACCCAATTTTAACGAGATATTTCAAATCTTCGGTTCAAACTAAGCTTATACACCAAATTTCAAGTCATTTGAATAATAAGTTTTCGAATTATAAACATTGAAAATTTAGTGCTTCTAATGTTAAATTACATTTTCATATTTTTATTTATATCTCCTGAAATTATGCTCCTAATGTGCTATTTTTTTGTGTAGCAATAAGTCTAATATACCCTAACATAAATACGCTGAATTTGCAATTTTTATAATTTTATGATACGAATTATGAATTATGAAATTAATACTCAAAAACATTATGAATTGCAACCTACATTTTTTTGATGGATTTAGATTTATTAAGTCCTGCTTTATGGAAATCCAAAATTTCACATTTTTCTTCAAAGTAGTTTTCAAATTATGCTTAAAAAACGGCAAAATGATGGTTTAAGGGGCCGTTTATGATATAAGTGAGTAGATATTTTGAAATTTCTTCTGCTGCCCTGTAATCTAATCAGCTTCATTGACTGCTTGAGCAGTGCTTAAGGTGCTTGATCAAGAACAGGGCTCTCTCGGTTAACAATCGGGTATCGAACTTCAATTTGGATACAGCCCTTAAAATAGGCTCGTTTTAAAATAATTAATTTCTCGGAAACTTATGGTACGAATTGCATAAACATTTGTTTTTAGGCTAATTGAATGGTGTAGAATTCATTTATGCTGTCAAAATTGTGTACTGCTATTGAAAAGAACAAAGTTATGGTTCATTTTAATATGTAGATGGCCCCCTAAGCAAATTGTATATACATCATTTAAAAGTAAACTTTATTTCCAATCGTTCGGTACCAGTAACTTTCTTCAACGATAATTTGTTGAGGAGTTAGTAGGTGGTCTTTACTTTTTTTTTTCCACGACCGTACACTCAACATGATTCCCAAATGCCACAATGGCATAAGAATTTTGGTACAAGTATCTTCCGTTTATTATGTATGCGAAATAAAGCTTTTCATTATTTCAAAATAATTTTTTTCGTAAATTCATGTGTCAACCATTCACGTAATCATTTTAGCAATGGGAGTGCTCTGTACCGTATAGTGTTAATCCCTTGAGGGGCAAGCAATTACGTTTGTGAAATGCTGAATTCCCACCGGAATCTTTGAAAAATTCTACTTCAAAATAAATAAAAGTAATTTTACGGCTTTTTTCCACCAAAGTTAGAAAAGTAAAATTTAACAAACATTTCTGGTCTAGAACTTCATTAATCGTAGGTGGTATATAATAGATACTGGTGCCCCTCAAGGGGTTAAAGGGCTTGAAGATTATGAAGAAATATTTAATATTGTATCTCCTTTATAGAAAGAAGTTATTGATTCAGAAAACTATTATAAAGTACTAAGGAATAAATAAAGGCTTATTGTGTCATTTTTCTAAATGAAGCTTCTTTGTTTTATATTAATGTATATTCATATACAACCAAGTTAGTGGTTTGTACATTAATGTCCAAACATAAACTGGCAGTGACCGGGCGCTATTGATTTGGATTTGTTTTACCGGATATCTACGGAAATTCTTGAAGAATTTCCTTAACTTATTGAAGATTTTTGTAGAATTTCTAGGCTGTAAATATTTGACTTCATTTTTGACGTCATAGTTCTCAGTGAAAATTTAGTCTCGAGAATAATTAGAGGGCTAACAATAAATTTTGTATAAAAATAATATTTGCGATCTCACATGTAACTGCAAACGCTCCAAAATGGTCTCTCACTGTAGCAATCGACTATGTGGGACATGTTTCAAAATTTTGAGAATTTCTACGAGTATACTCATATTCTAGAATATGAGTACTTCCGATGTTTTCCGTGAAAAATTCAGATTTTTCTGTTTACAGCATACAGAGTTTTAAACTAATTTTAAAACAACTTTCCGAAAACTTGACAAAGAACAGTAGAAACAGTATACTGTATGGTTGCACATGAATATATTGATATATTGAATATTTGATGAGGTATCATCTTTTGCATGAAATATTGTTTAACTGCTTATGCGTGAAAACTTCCACTATTTTTATTCCATAGTTTGGAAGTCTGCGATTTATGGCAACTTATTTAAAAACTTTAATCAAATATCGCGGAAATTGAGAACGATTCCTGCGACAGAGCGAGTTGCTTTCTAAAAGTAGCTGGCAGGGCTGCCACTCAAAACAATTTATATATTTTTTTTGTACCAGTATTTTAAAATAAATAAATATTGTAGTATATTTCCCTGCCCACGTTATTAAATTATAAGTAAAGATTCTTTTGTTTTCAGAAACTGGCGCAAGATTTAATTAAATAATAGTAGCCAGCAGCACATCTTCCAGCTACTTTTAGAAAGCAAGACACTATATCACCAGACTTTTTCTGATTTTAACGATATTTGATATTTTTATATAAGTTCCCCTAAATTGCTGACATCCAAATGCGCAGTTAAATATTATTTAATACATATGCACATATCTCAACAAATAATCAATATAATAATATTTTAATTTCAGTATACTGTTTCTGACATTATTCTTTAGGTTTTCGGAAAGTGGCATGAAATTTGGTTTAAAATTCTGTACACTATAATTAAAAAACAATTTAATTTTTCACAGAAAAGTTAACATATTCTCGAATATGAGTGCTGTGCTTACAATAATGCACACAAACTTTGTACAGGACCAGATTAGTAACGTTCTCCAGTAACAGACAATTTTTAACGTTTTTTTGTTACTGGGTGATCGGAAATATTATGGTATTATTAACAAAAAATTCTTGGCCTCCCAATTGTCCTCTCGACAAAATATTCACTAAATCTATGATGTGAAAATTTTTCTTTTCATCCTAGAATTTCAAGGACAATTCATGACGAAATTCAATAGATATTAAACAAAACGTTTAAAATCGAAAGCGTCCGGACACTGACCCTTATCTTTTGGACATCAGAGTAGTGCAACTACAATTATATTTAATTTCGTCATTAAAAAAAATTCTAATCAAATAATCATTATCTAAGCCATGGTACTTGCGCATAAATTTAAGCCGTTTATTAACATTTAAAAGAGTGAACTGAGACATTTTTTTTTACACTAAAATTTCGTTTCATGCCGTAAATTTACTAAAGAATAACAGGTATATTAGATATTACTAATTTTCGCTTTTGGTGATCATATGTTTGAATATTGATGTTGATCAAGAAACTCATGTTGAACATTTGTTGCATGAGGGAATTTAAGAGATTGAATCGTAACCCATTCTCGACAGAAAACGAAAATTCTCTTTTACATTCAGTAAACATCGTTGCCTAAGGGCGTGTCTTCTGCCTTGCAAGAAAATGCATTTATATGATGCTCTATCATATTTTTTTAGATTGTAAAACATTTTATAATAAATTCGTATATTGAAAGATGTTTAACGATGCATAAACTTTGGAAACCTATCTAGAACACATTGCCCACGGGCAATTTTTATGAAATCTGAATATTAAAACAGTATAAGCTTCTCCATGTTCTGAAAGTCTTTTATAAATTGGTGTTCTAGAAGGGTTTCCGAACTTCATGCATCGGTAAATATCCTTTAACCCCTTAACGATCGCATTAAATTACGGTTTGAAAATTCAAATTGCTTATTGGCACCACTTTTTTGAAAAAGAAATATCCACCTTATTTAATGACAGGTAAAATGATAACATAATAAAGCCAATTACACTATTTTATAAAACTGGTGGGAATCAAATAATCTGAATAAAATACACAGCAGGTGAATATCACGGGAGCGAGAATTAAGGGGTTAATGCACGAATTTAATATAAAATGTCTTACAATAAAAAAAATATGGGCAACATGATATAAATGCATTTTCTGTAAGGTAGAGGCCATGCCTTTAGTCAACGACGTTTGTTGAATGAAAACGAGTATTCTCGTTACCCGTCCTGTATGTGTTAAAACTAAAATTTGGTAAAAATTGCCGTCGTCAATGTATTAAAATTGTGCTTTCCCAGTTAGGGCTAGAGCAGGGATTGCCAACCTGCGGCACGCGTGCCACAGAGATACCAGTATTTGTATACAGAACAAAAATGCATTGTCTAATGACAGAATGTCTGCAATTTAAAAAGGATAAAATTACAATTCTTAGAAAACGGTTTCAAGTGAATTTTAGACAAAAAGGTTGGCCACCCCTGGGCTAGAGGTACGCAGAGTCTGGCAGAAATTCCACCGGGACACATATTTCCAAGTTAATTTTTATGTATACAAAATACCTACAAGTACTTCCGCCAAGCAAATACTTGAGGACAAGCGTTTTTTGATCAAATGATGTGTAGAATACTAGTCGGAAAAAATGTGGTATATATTTTGAAAATATTATTGGGAGTAAAAATTAATTTGGTCCGGTTTTTTTTTCGTTAAAAAACATTTTATTTATTATCAAAATGAAAAAACATGTTATTCAAAGTATTGTCCATCGGCAGCCACAACCTTTGTCCACCTTTCTGTCAATTTTCGGATTCCATCTCTGAAAAATGAGTCCTCTCTGGACGCAAACCATGAATCGAGCCATTCTTGAATTTCTTCGGAAGAAGTGAAGCGGTGTCCAGCCAAATCGTGATGCATCCGTCGGAACAACCAATAATCAGAAGGAGCAATGTCTGGCGAATACGGCGGGTGGGGTAGGACCTCCCATTTCAACGTTTCCAAGTAATTTTTAACGACAATTGCCACATGGTTTCTGGCTGTTTTTCACGCAATGCTCGGCTCAAACGCATTAATTGCAGTCGGTAGCGTTGGCCAGTAACTGTTTCGCCAGGTTTTAGCAGCTCATATTACACTATCCCAGTCTGATCCCACCAAACGCACAGCATTACCTTCAGACCATGAATATTCGACTTTGGCGTTGATGTTGACGTCGATGGCAATGATTCACCAGGCCGAGCATAGTATTTTCTCTTCTTGGGGTTATCGTAGTGTATCTACTTTTCGTCTCCGGTAACAACTCGATGCAAAAAACCTTTCCTTTGTTGTCGTTCGAGCAGCAGTCCACTGATGAAAAATCGCTTTTCAACGTCGCGCGGTTTCAACTCGTATGGGACCCAATTTCCTTGCTTTTGAACCATTCCCATGTTTTTTAAGCGCACGGAAATTGCTTGCTGAGTGACTCCCAACGATCCTGCAAGCTCTTGTTGCGTTTGGCACGGATCTTGATCGAGCAATTCCTCCAATTCGGCGTCTTCGAACTTTTTCGGCTGGCCCGGGCGCTCCTTGTGTTCGACACTAAAATCACCATTTTTGAAGCGTCGAAACCACTCTCTACATGATTTATCAGATGGCGCAGATTCACCATATACTTCCACAAGCGATCGATGCGCTTCAGCGGCACTTTTCTTCCAATTAAAAAAGAAAATCAAAACTTCCAGCAAATGTTGTTTATGTAGCACAAAACTCGACATATTGAATGCTCAAAAAACCAATTTTGTTGTATAAAACTCGAAGCTTCGTTGACTGAATATGGTTGACAAAGGTCAAACCTTTCTAACAATGCCAAAAACATCTATCATTATTCAGTAAACAAATCAGCCAGAGCCATCTATTGAAAACGGACCGAATTAATTTGTACTCCCAATATAAAAATATTATTATTCGAGAAACATGTATCAGAAAGGTCAGTATTATCTGCACATTTTAAAATAAACTGCGTAAAAATAAATGATAGAATTGCGCTACTTGTTATTTAAAATACAGTGCGTCCATGTATTATCGTCGGAATTTTCTTACCTCATAACATTTGATTTCAGACATGACGAAAAATATTATTACATATTTGTAAACTAGAACTCAAAAAGTTATTTTAATCCATTAACCGCCAAAACTATAAGGTAGAGTTTTTCAACTTTATACATGAACGTCATTTGCCATCGCAAATTCTGAAATGTAATTATCGCTTTATTTGATCTCAAGTTTTCTGTTTTTAAATAAGTCTAATTTTTTAATTGAAAAATAGTGGCAGGTAATTAAATAAATTAAACATTCACATTTATTTTGACCATTTTGTCAACAGAACACCAGCGGGCAATGGGTTAATAAGACAAAGTTATATTTGCGTAAAGTTGCGTTAAAACATTTTTATTCAAATAACGATTATAATAAAATAATAATGAATAAGTTAGTTTTATGAAATTTATCAAAATGTTATTATTTACTTCTGAGTAAAAAGTTAATAGTTTCAATCTAGCAGCCTTTCGTCTTATTTTTAGGCTTTCATCGCTTTGTCTTGTGCAATTGCAAATTGAAACTTTCAGGTCTGAGAAGGAATGTGTCTTAAAATGCATATCCAGAACTTCTTTATAAAAAAATCTGGTGGTTCTCCATATAGACCTAATATGGGATCTGTAAAGTTTATCTGTGAAATATCTATAGTAATTTAGCAAAAACAAATTTTGTTTGGTCGAATTTTACTGCCAAAACTATTTATGGCCACGTGACTCTGGGAAGAAGACAGGTGCTATCACATTTCACTATTGAATTTCTATTGATTAATGAGATTAATTTTAAACAATAAAATAATTTACTGCTTTTTTATATAAGGTTATAATATAAAACTTGCAAGTTGTATTTATTCCACAGTAATATGTGATAAAACGTTTGAAATCGAAAGCGTCCGGCCATTGCCCCTTAATTTTTGGACATCACCGTATATTATTCCTTTATTATTTATGACCATTTTTTCATTTATAAAAAACTTAAGTCTGTACAGGAAGAAGGATATATTATGAATTCTATTTAATTTCTACAGCTGAATTAATTTGAAATATCATTTTAAATTCAATCACATGCGCAGATATTATTATTTTTATTTTTTTTTTTGTAATTTCCGAAATGATTGATATTCTATTATTTTTAATACTCCATTCAAATGTGTTTCAAAATATATGAAGTTAGATAAATTTATCCTATGTTTAAAATAATTTTTTCGATTGTCAAAAAAAAAAATAAATAAAAAAATAAATAAAAATAAAAATAAAAGATGTTATCGATTGAAATTTTGCCAAAACTGTAATTAGTGTTGCTAAAAAATGAAAATTATTTTTATATTTGGCAGTGCTGGGCATTAACCCCTCGAGGGGTGGTGGGATATATTATATCCCGCCTACCATTAATGAAGATTTCAACCAGAAAAAAAAATATTGAATTTTACTTTTCTAACTTTGGTGGAAAAAAGTCGCAACATTGCCTTTTTTTTTTTTTTTTTTTTTTTTTTTGCAATAAAATTATCCGAAAATTTCGGTGAGAATTCGACATTTCAGAAACACACTTACTTGCCGCTCAAAGGGTTAAAAGTGTATTTATTAACCTCATTTAACCCTTTCAGAGGCATAGCATTTCTATTACTAAATTGTTGAAATGAAAGAATGGCACCGGAATTTAAGGAAAAAATTATTTCAATAAAGAAAAGTGTATATTTCAGGCACTTAATAAACGGAAATTTATTTTACCAAAATTCGGGTGTCAATGTGGCATATGGGAATTGAAATTAAGTGGTTTCATAAACATACCACTGCCCTTGAAAGGCCCCCTTAACCCTTTCAGGATCAAGTTACCTTTATTCGCAAACTATAATGCATTGAGTGAGTGATACTAGAGTTAAAAAATAATATTTCAAAATATGGAAAATCTCGGAATTGTTAATAGAAAATTTTCATTCCAATATTCTGGCTCCAATCTTGCATTCAGGAATAAAAATTAAGTGGTTCAAAAATGAATGCCCTTGAAGGGGTTAAGCGTCGCCCCTGATAAGTATAGGCAACTTCTTTAAAAATTCAGATGGTTTGATAGCCACCTTTTTTTTAAGTTGAAATAATCACATTTTTTAATAGAAAATAAAGATGATATATTAATAAAGCCAATTGCACTATATAAAAAAAAAAAAAAAAAAAAAAAAAAAAAAAAAAAAAAAAAAAACAGGTGGGAATCAAACAATCTGAAAAAAAAAACGTAGCCTCCAGTACCCCTGAAATTCAAGGGACGAGAATTAACAGGTTTACACTGCTTTTGCATGTAGTAAAGGTAGGATGAGATTTTCGACTTTTGTATACCAGTATAATATTACAGAAAATGTTATCTCATTCAATCGGAACATTTTTACGATTTAACAGAACAGCATTTTTTCTAAGACCACACTGGTATGCAAATGTCGGAAATCTCATCCCTGGTGTAGAGTAGAAAAGTTTGAAAAGTATTTTCAATTACTTTAACCCTTTGTACTCCGGCATCCCTTACACAAATTTTATTCGTCAGCACCACTTTTTAAAAAGAAGTTTCCTTCAAGTATGCATTTTCAAGAATGCTCTGATTAAATTAGGACAATCTTATTTTCCTTCATTATTGGTGCTGAAACAAATTTTGCAAAGAAAGATGCTGCTGCTTTAGACGCGACAAAGGAGTGCAAAGGGTTAAAAAACTGTATATCACCCGTATTTTGGAGTAACAATTTTAGCCATTTAATCGCAAAATATTTGGCATTGATTTATTCTATTCGAAAGTAGTTGTTGCTCCGCGGGACAGAGGTTCAACTATGAAGTTCAGTATGCAATTGTTTTCCGGATGTAAGTTCGCAACGCATGCTTCCTACGGATTACTCCTTTTAAATAAATAATATTCGTCTTATTTAAGTGCAGAAAATTTGAACACTCTTAAAGAGCAAAACTCTGAACACTTTTAAGTAAAAAATACATTTTCATCGTTCCGTACTGTAATAGTTTTTATACATTTTTCCCCTTTTTACTCCATCCCTAAAACATCACTTCTTTTTTAGTTAAAATATATAAAAAAGCAGAGAATTTAAAATGAGAAAGCACTTTTCAATGACATTAATTTTTTCCAATGAATTTCCTTCTGATTAAACTGTATAACAATGTCATTGCTTTATCTTGACAGCAAAAATGATTAATTACATTTCGTTAAATATTTGTTCGAGGTCGTAGAATTTCACGATGTAAAATATTTGGCATTGATTTATTCTATTAGAAAGTAGTTGTTGCTCCGCGGGACAGAGGTTCAACTATGAAGTTCAGCATGCAATTGTTTTCCGGATTTAAGTTCGCAACACATGCTTCCTACGGATTACTCCTTTTAACTAAAATAATATTCGTCTTATTTAAGTGCAGAAAATTTGAACACTCTTAAAGAGCAAAACTCTGAACACTTTTAAGTAAAAAACACATTTTCATTGTAATGTTATTATTTAATTAAACATTTTATTTTTATATATATACAAATGGACATGGAAATATATACATTAATAATACATACATGTTTTCTATACCCTCAAATTAGTTTAGCATTCGTGTGTAATTTTGTTCGTAGAAAGTGAAGAAATATATAACCAAAAAAGATATATTCTTCAACATAAATTCATTTATATTTCAGGGCAGTCATTAAATTTGCAAATCCATATTTTGTGTTCATAATATTAACCTTCCTACCCTGAATGGGTCTAATCGACCCATGTCGATAATTCATTTCATTCAATTCGAACCAGAAATATTTTCGTAAAGACACCGAAAACTAAGTTAAATAAATACATTAAATAGTTTTTAAAGAAAATTCTGGTATGAAAGTTTTTTATTAAGATTAAGTAAAACTTCAACAGGGTAGGAAGGTTAAATACATAATGAAGGTTTTTATAGTTTCAGGGAAATACCAGTATTTTACTGGTATTTTTCTGAGCTAATATCAGGGATATTCCCCGATAAAGAAAGCATGATGACTTATTTTCGCCTAAAATCAGCCGACAAAGTAAAGAATTTTACTAAAAACTTGTTTATAATAATGTATTATCAAACAACTTGGAAGAAATTTAAGTTCCAATCTCTTTATTACGTGGATTGTTATACTGGGGAGCTGATAATTTTAGAAAAAAACATTATACAAGAATTTTCGGCATTTTGAAATAGAATGCACTGGCCTGTTTTTAAATACCAGTAATTTGATGAATAATTTTCGTGGTGGGTTTTAAAGCTATCGGTATAGGAAATAACATTTAAGTTAGGTTTCATCAAAATTTGCAAGCGAAATCTAAACATTTTATTTTTATTTGAAAAAGATTGGTACTTAAAAATGGACCTAATGGGCAACTTGGAATGTAATATTGACTCCGTAACTGTTTCATCTTTTTGACATAATAAATTAAAAATAAAGACCCGGACACACTTTTTTACTATAATATTTGACTTTGTACAATCAAAAATGCATGCCATTTAAGGAACCAAATATTACAGTTAAAATTAAGTGTTATCCAAAGTCTTTTAGTTTCGAAGATAGCAAACTCTTTTTGCCCGAGCGGCACTCGGGCAAAACTATTAAGGGTTTAAGCAATGGTGTTATGAATAAGGAGGAGGAGACATATAGTGTACTGTCTACCAGTTCCGAGTGATGTAACTGGGGAGGTTGTCACAAGATGGCGGCTACTTTTTAAAAATCGTAAAAACAGTTCCTTATTACCACCGGGGGGGGGGGTATCTTCCCACCAGTAAAATTGAATTGAATTTTTTGTCTTATTTAAGCGCCTTATTAATGGGAATATTTTCTCACAAATAAAGTGAAAAATTATCTTTGTTTTTACTGGTGTAAGTTTGCCAAGCTGTTATAATATTTTTCAGTTTCACTGACAGGTGGTTGTCTAGGTTGCTAGAATATGGCGGAAACGCAGGACCTGACTACCTCCGAAATAATCTTCCACCAGTAAAAATGGATATATCTTTACTCTATTATTTGTGACTGAAATTTTGCATTAAAAATGCTCTTAAATAAGCAAAAATTTCTATTAAAATTTACTGGTGGAAGTTTCCCCTGCAGTAATCAAACCCTGAAAAAGAGGTTACAGTTGAAGCTTCACTATTTTAAGGACATGTCAGTTTCTCTTTATTAATAGTTCCATGGGTTAAACCAATTTTACACAATTCTGGAAAGAATATTAACCCACGAGAACGCGCGCATACCAAGGGTATGAATAGGTTTTTCTTTTTCACCAATAAATACAAATAACAATCGTCACTTTATTTAGTTGGAGACAACTGTTACAAATTTTGCGATAAAATAAGTTGAAGATAACTTTAAAAAACTAGTGGTGACATTTGTGAAAAAACCATACTACCATACTACCGGGTCTATCAGGTCCGGTAGCGAGTCCTCCCGGGTTAAATCTCATTTTTTTTTAAATATACATATGTTTTATTTATCAGTTTGAATACTTTAACTCGAAACGAATGAATCCAAATTCCTTGAACAAATGAGTGTCCCAAATGCGGTCAGCAAGCCACAGAGCTACCATTTTTAAAGAGTAGAATTATTCACCTTACATGGCAGAAAACTTGCGATCTAAGTGAGAGTCACGGCCGCGAGTATGAAATGGTTAATGGAACTCATTATTTTACTCATTCGTATGTTATACATCTATATTAGGATTTCGTTTTCTACATATATACAGCTTTCTACTTTACTAATAAAACAAAAGATTTTGCGCGTGAGTGTATCCCAGTGTCTGCAATTGATACAGAATCTACCGCACGTAGAGGTCTGAAATTTGAATGAGTATAGTCGAAGTCATGTCATAATCAACCTGAGGCTCAGATGTTCCAATATTTTGTTAACCCCTTCCTGCCTACTGTGACATATATGACACATACTGAATTTACTCAAATTGTTTGATTCCCACCAGTTTTATAAAATAGTGAAATTAGCTATATTTTACTATCATTTTTACTGTCATTAAATAAGGTGGAAATTTCTTTTTCATAAAAGTGGTGCCAATAAGCAATTTGAATTATTCAACCGTAATTTAATTCGGGCGTTAAGGGGTTAATTAACAGAAATATTAAGTAAAGAGAACTACGATCTCTCATCAAAAATACATTTATTTTCATAAAATGGCTCACGCCGCACAGTTTGATGAAATGTACAAAATCTGCTACACCTGTTAAAATTTTAAAAATGAATATAAAACTAGATGAACGTATTCTATACATTTCAGAGTTTACGATAAATCATTCAACGGCACAAAAAGTGAAAGTTTATTTTCAAAAAACTTGCCCATGTAAAGGAATGTTGCATAATTTTGAGGAATGTTTACTTCGAGCTGGAAATTCATATTTCTTTTTAAAAATTAACGAGTTTCTTTCCTCATTCTACGTCCCGCTAGTTCCATGGGTTTTGGTACTGTAAGCCACATAGCTGATAACTGCCATGCTTTTTGGCCACCGTTACTTTCGAAAAGTTTTCTTCGCCTTATTCAATTAATTAGATATCTCCGATAAAATAAGTCACTTTTTCTGCTCTTAAAATGTAGTATTCAAAAATCGTAGCAGTTTGCACCTCTGTGGCTTACATTGCAAGTACGCACGAAACTTGACCGTCGTTTAGTAATATACAATTTAATATCAAAACGTGTTTTTTCTAGCGTGTTTTAGCTTTTAGTTATAAAAATACTTGTTTTAAAATATAACTTTTACAAACTCATCGATTTAATAAAAGTTCCGAATTGTTCCGGAATACGGGCATTATTCTCCTTTTCCTTAGGCATTGGGTAAAATAAATTCATAATAATCACATCCAATGTGATTCGCCAGGGTTCGGTAGGTCCGCAATGATGTGTAATCAAGTGGTTCAAACATTTTTGAAAGAATAGAGTACTCTGACGCGTTTTGCTGCAAAAAAGTCAGTTATGCAGCATACAATCATATGAGCCAATTCTCACTTCATAATCATATTCCCCATTTTCAACAATGTAAAGTTACAAAATACCAAGATATTTCTACGTTTCTTAAAATAAATCTTCATAATAAGCATTGGACGAGCTGGGAAGTCTGCGAAAAAGAGAGACAAATTTCTTTGTTATATTTAAAGAGAGAAGGTGTGGGGGGTGGCTATTATCACGGGCCTGGGCTTCGTTGGTCTTTTGTTTAAAAATATATAATGAAAATATACCGGGGGTACTACGCACTCTCGGGCGTGCTTTGCCGAAGACAGTGGTGCCCTAAAGTTTAAAGTGAGTGGTACTTTAAAGTACGGTCCGTAGATAAAGGGTTAAAGGGTTAAAGGTTAAGTTTTATAAAATAAATAATGATATAAAAGAAAGTATTTGGAGACATACTAATTATATTATAGTATTTAATAATTTGCAATATTTTAGCGTAAAACGGCCACACGACAGTAGCTTTTTACTTCTATTGCAGATGTGCAACAGCAGAAAAAATCAACGTATTATATGAAAAATGTATCTCTGATTAATTTCATCATTTTTCCTGTGTTATAAACCTTTCAGAGAAACATTTAAAATGTTTTCGAAACAAAATAAAATAATCACGCATTTAAGGGAAAATGCGACCGTTGGGAAATTAATACCATCTGCCCCCAATGGTTTTATATTACCTTTCTACCTTCTAATCGACGCAACCAGTTTTTTTTCTAAATTCCTAAGCATCTGATGGTCATCGTCCCGAATTCGCCTTAGATTTCCAGTCAAACTTTTGACTTCGTTTAATTTCAACCTTAAATAAAACTTCTTTGCACTACGAAATCCACAGTCCTTCCTTTTTATCTGAGTTTAAAGGTTTTTCACCTATGACATATACGGATCCATTTTTGCTTTTTTCCCATTCCTCTGTTTTCGCACTATTTATATTCTGGACTAAATTCGTAAATACTTTTCTACAACACTTTTGATAATTTCTCCAAAACTAACTGTTTCTATGGCGTTGTCCGTCTCAATCAGTCTGCGTCCCATGTTCCTTCGATTCAGTTAAATTCCCCACTTTTTCAAAATTCCTGTTCCAAATACATTCTCCTCTAAATCATTGCCGTTCCCGTGTATAAAAATTAAAATGTGGAAATAAAATTATAACTATTATCATTACTAACAGGCGTCGTAGGCTTAACCCTTACCGGCGCGGAGTAATTCTGTTTATAAACTGATGAAATAATCGACTGATACCGCAATTTATAAACGAATTTATTAGAAAATATGAAAGTGCTTATTTTCATGTACATTATAATAGGAAAATTCTAGTTAAATATTCTTGGTGCCGTTTGTCAGCTTTGGAATTAAAATTAGGTGTCCTTTTTTGAAATAAATCTAGTTCAAACGTGCGAAATTTCGCCTTGTTTAAGAAGAGATTTTTCCATAAGAAAGTACTGGTACCGAAGAATTTCCCAGTCGCAAAATTTCAGGACAAGTACAACCCCTGTTTCTAAGTTTTAGATCTGTAGCTGAAGTAGCACCCATTGAGCATATGAAAAAATATGGATTGAGCCGTGAAAAATGGTTAATATACCAGTGTTGCCAGATAGAGGATTTTTTTAATTCAGACTATTTGACTGTCACCACTTTTTTAAAATAGTATAATACGCCTCATTTTTTAGAATTTTTAATCCATTTCTAAATAGACCAAATATTTCTATTTCAAAAAAGCGGCGACAATCAACAATCTGGGACAAAAAATTCCCCAATCTGGCAACACTGTAATACACTGATGTCCAAAATTTAAGGGACAGTGACCAGGTACTTTCGTTTTTGCACGTTTTGCATAATATCTAATGAAATTCTTAACTAATTTTCCTAAAAACTCTAGGATGTAAAGAACGCGTTTTACTTCATAGTCATCAGCATAAATTTAGCCTCAAGGACAATTAGGGGGGAAATAATAAATTTATTAATAAAATAATATTTGCGATAACCCATGCAACAGAAAATGTCAAAAAGATCTTTCACTGTATTAAACTTGGGATTATTAATAAAGAGGAACTGACATATCCTTAAAATGGTAAAGCTGTAACGCAAGCAAGGCTGCAAAAAGCCAGGCTGAGCGCTCAGCCTTCCTTTTTCTAGCACGCTGTTCCTTTTTCCCTATCTTGCACTGAAGAAGAATCTCGCTAGTAGCTTCGAAACAGCTGTTTGCTGCTTTTCATGTATTATTTGTGCATTTTTAAACGTTATTTTTTCTGCTTTTTAATAATGGCTTTATAGTTGAGAAACACTGTTTGGATTAATTTTAATGAATGTACGGAAAAAATATGAAAGTGACAAATGTTGTGGAAAAGGAAAGGGAATTAAAACCTACTTTAACTAAAATTTAAAACAATATCAATGTGCAAAATCCTGTTAAAGGGCTTGAAGATTATGAAGAAATATTTAATATTGTATATCAATATAGAAAGACATTATTGATACAGAAACGAGTGAAAGAGTAAAGTGCTATGGTGTCACATTCCTTAATGAAGCATCTTTATTTTATTTTAATGTGTATATACATATTTGTCTGTTACATTATTTTAATGTGTCTATACAACGGAGTTGATTCGACTACAACCAAATGATTAAATATCGATTAGAACTAGAAATTGTTTTATAAAATAAGTTAAATAAAAAATACTCAGAAGTGGGTTAAATAAATAAGTAAATTAGTTTAAAGTAAAAATCCGTTGGAAAATATTATTAAAGAATTCAAGTAATATTTTCAGGTGTTCTTGTGTTAATCAAATGCACACAAACGTTCCACAGGAGCCTAATAGTCTATAGGACCATTTTCAACATTTTCATTTACATATGCCGTGCTGCCACAGCGACTATTTTTGTATTCTATTCGTACCACTACTTTAAGAAAATAAATTTCGTAGCATATTTCTCTGGCAGATTTTGTCAAAATATATGTGGAAAGCTTTGTTTAAAAAAAGGAATGTAAGAGAGAACTAAAGAATAGTCGTCTGTAGATGCCTTGCATATGTGAATATTAATATTATTTTATTATTAAATTTATTTTTGGCACCCTGATTTTCCTGGTGACTACATATTCAGTATTTATATGAAGTCAGACATGTTCTTTACATCCTAGAAATTCAAGGACAGTTCGTTAAAAATTTCAATAGATGTTCGAAAAAAAAATGTTTAAAATCGAAAGCATCAATTTCTTCATAAATTAAAAAAAAAAAAAAAAATGAACCAAATATTCCATTATCTAAGCCATGCTCCTTGCGCATAAATTTAAACAAGTTATTATTATTTGGAACAGTGAAATTTGATATTTAATTTTTTCCCACTATAAATTCGTCTTATACCGTAAATTAATGTAAGGGTAACAGGTACATTAGAAATTTATTTCCTGCATTGAAATGAAAGATATTAATTTATAAAATTGCTCAAGAAACTCGTGTTTAGCATTTTTTGCATGAGGGAAATTAAGAGTGTTAATCTATGAATTGTTTATCCATTCGTCGGGCCACGAACGCCCAGCCTATTGCTGAAATGCAACCGGGAAATAGTGTTTCCCAGTTCAGGAATTCATGTTTTCAAAATATCGAAAAGTATTTCAGCCTAGAAATTATTTGATGTCAAACATTACCTGATCCAATTAAGTGTAGGATACTAGTCAGAAAAAATGGTATATGTTTTGAATAAATATTTCTCCAACCTGAAAACTCTTATAAGTATTGCATTGTGCCTCAAGGTACGTACATTCCTTAGAATTTCTAAGAGTGTACGCAGTTAGATCACACTACACTTAAATATTATTCAAAATATTATTATTTGAGAAATATGTATCGTTAAGATCAATATTATGCACATTAAAAAATAGACTGCGTGATATAAATGCTAGATTTACGCTACTTATGACTAAAAATACAGCATGTTCATGAATTATGGTATTCGTCGTAGCTTTCTTACCTCATAATGTTTGATTTCAGAACATGACGTTAAATATTATTACATATTCGTAAAATACAACTCAAAAAGTTATTTTAATAACACAAAATTACTTATACGTAGTGCTGAGTTAATTTTTTTTAAACAAATAACGATTATAATAAGATAATAATGAATATTAAAGTGTTATCAAATTTATCAAAAAGTTATTCATGAAATTCTGAGCACAACGTTAATAGTTTCCATATAGCAGCATTTCATGTTATTGTTTGGCATTCATTGCTTTTAGACCGGAAGCCGGAAGCTTGGTGGAAAACACCTGTAAACCCGATTTTAGAGGTCGACTCGTAGGTTTACCATTGCGTTTTCCAGCACCCAAAGCTATGAAAACTTGCCGGACTAGGAGCAGGAAAACACAATGTTAAACCTACGAGTCAGCCGGTAAAATCGTGTTTTAAGGTATTTTCCCCCAAGATATGACTTGGCAGACCGATTGAGTTTTAATATGCGAATCGAGTTTTAGCTAATTCTGGAATTTCAGCCTCCAACTCGATGAGGTGGTTGTCTCATGGTTCGTACGCCTCCTTGAATTTTGCAGACCAGAAAATTTTTCGGTACCAGTATTATCTTATAAGAAATCTCTTCCTAAAATTAGGCGAAATTTTGCGCGTTTAACCTAGATTTCTTTTTCTAAAAAAAGATACTGTTAGTTTTCCTGGAGAAATAACGGTATCCGTATGAACCATGTGTCTGTACTGCCGGCTCCCGGTGTATTTGTCTTGTGCACTCACAAATTGTAATTCTTAGGTCTGAGGAGGAAGGTGTCCTAACCAGTGTAGCCAGATTGGGGACTTTTTAAATTCAGATTATTTGACTGCCACCAATTTTTTAAAATATTATAATTCACCTTATTTGTCAGAAATTTTAATATATTTTTAAATAGGCCGGATATTTCTATTTCAAAAAAGCGGTAACAATTAACAATCTGGGGACGAAAAATTCCCCATTCTGACAACACCGGTCCTAACCCTTTCAGGCAGTGTTGCAAGATTCGAGACTTTTTTAAATCAGATTATTTGACTGTCACCGCTTTTTAAAAATAGTATAGTTCGCCTTATTTTTCAGAATTTTTAATCTATTTTAAGTAGGCCGAATATTTCTAATTAAAAAAAGCAGTGACAATCAACAATCTGGGGACAAAAAAAGTTCCCAATCTGGCAACACTGCTTTCAGGTGTAAGTAATTGTGTTTCTGTATTCCGATTTCACAGCGGAATCGTCAATAAATTTTATTGCCAAAAAAAAAAAAAAAAAAAACTCCCCCCCCCCCCCCAAAGTTAGAAACATAAAATATAATAAAAGTTTTCTGGTGCAAACCTTCATTAATCGTAGGTGGGATATAATATATCCCACCGCCCCTCAGGTTGTTAAAGCACATATTCAGAATATCTTTTTAACACGTTCACGCCGGCGCGGTGGGTCGCACTCGACTGTCTCAGAGCTCCTAAGTCTCCGGCTTTTTGGATACTAGTATTTTAATACAGAAAATGTTGTTTTGTTTAATTAGAACAATTGGGAGATTTAAAGGAACAACATTTTCTCTAAAATAATAGTAGTGTGCAAAAAGCCAGAGACTTGACAACTCTGAGACGGTCGAGTGTGACCCACCGCGCCGGAGTGAACGTGTTAAAAAATCTGATGGTTCTCCATGTGAACCTAATATCAGATAAGTGAAATTTTTCTGTAGAATATCAATGTAAATTTAGCAATACATATATATATATATATACAGTGTCGAGTTTTACCGAAAACGATTTGAGTCCACAAGAATTCGAGTAGACTGCAGGGTTGCCACTCTGTACGCATTTAAACAACACTGGTGCTCCCCAATCGTCCGATTCAATTGCTATTGATTGCTGAATTTAATTTTAAACACTGAAATATTTTACTGCTTTTATGTATAAGGCTGTAATATAAAACATGCAAGTTGTATAAATTTCGTATATGGCTAGTTCCATGGGAAATGTAGTGTAAGTAACATAGTAGATAACTGGTATGTTTGTCGCCCACCTTTATTTAAAAAAAGTTTGCTTGGACTTATTCAATTAATGAGATATCTCCCATAAAATAATTCACATTTTTCCGTTCTAAAATACTGATAGCCAAAAATCGTACCATGTGACTTACACTACACGTACTCATGGAAATAACCATATATAATATTTTGAATGCTTCAAAGTTTTACTTTAACGCATATTCAAGTTCACATTTTAATGCACATTTTTCGATCTGAAAAATAAATCTTTATCACGATTTTTCTGAAATAATGGCTTTACAGTTAAGAAATACTATTTGGATTTTATTAAAGTGTGTACAGAAAAAAATATGAAAGTTACAAATGTTGAGGTAAAGGAAACGCAATTAAAACCCACTTTGCCCACATGGTAAAACAATATCAATGTGCAAAATCCTGTTAAAGGGCTTGAAGACTGTGAAGAAATATTTAATAATATATCTCAATATATAAATTATTGATACAGAAAACTATTATAAAAATACCAGGGAAAGAGTAAAGTGTTATGGTTTCACATTTCTTAATGACGATCTTTATTTTATTTTAATGTGTATTTCTATGCAAACAAGTGTGTTGCTATAACGCCCAAAACAAGTCGATTCGGCTCAGAACAAATGACTTAATTCGTTTCGATCCTGAAATTACATCATAAAATAAGATAAATAAAAAAATATTCTGAACTATGTTCTTATAAATGAATAAAATAGTTTAAAATAAAAATTCCGTTGCAAAATATTTTTAAAAAGTTCAAGTATAATTTCTTGGAGTTCTACAGTTAATCAAATGCATAGAAACGTTGCACAGGACCCACATAGTCCATAGGACCATTTTTAAAATTTTCATTTACATAAGTGATCGAAAATATTATTTTATTATCAAACTTATTTTTTGCCCCCTAATTGCCCTGGTGACTAAATATTCAGTACATATATGAAATCAAAGATGTTCTTCCGTCCTAGAAGTTTAACCCCTTAACGGTCGCATTAAATTACGGTTAAAAATTCAAATTGCTTATTGGCACCACTCTTTTGAAGAAGAAATGCTCACCTTGTTTAATGACAGGTAAAATGATACCATAATAAAGCCAATTACACTATTCTATAAAACTGGTGGGAATCAAACAAATCTGAATAATCTGAAAAAAAGACACAGCCCGTGAATATGCGGGAGCGAGAATTAAGGGGTTAAGAACAATTTGTCAAGAATTTAAATTGATATTCGATAAAAAAAATTCAAATTGAAAGCGTCCGGTCACTGCCCCTTAATTTTTGGACATCAGTGCAGTGTAGTTCAAATTATATTCAATTTCTTCATAAATTAAAAAAAAAAAAGAATCAAATATTCCATATTCTAAGCCAGGCTTCGTGCGCATAAATTTAAACGATTTATTTGAAAGAGTGAAATGGGATATTTCATTTTTTACACTAACAATTTGTTTTATTCCGTGAATTTATGCCATTCCGCGCTGACGCTGTTAGCGGATGTACGTCACTAGCCACCAGTGTTGCCGCATCTAGCAGATTTTGTGTTTTGAAAATTCGGAATTCACACCACAAAAATTTAATTGGTAATTTTCTATTACTCTATTTATTGAAAATCAACCATCTTGTAAAGCTGAAATGAGAGTTAAAATTTTCTGGTGACAACCGAAGGTCTAATTAAAGAATCAGCCAGACATCATGACGTACACAATGGATGTCATTGTTGGAGATGACCAAAGTAGCATGGCGCACGCTGTGCGCGTCACAGAGCGGAAGAGGTTAACCCTTACCGGCGCGGAGTAATTCTGTTTATAAACTGATGAAATAATGGACTAACACCGCAATTTAAAAACGAATTTATTAGAAAATACGAACTTGCTTACTTTCATGTACATTACAATGGGAAAAATTTAGTTAAATATTCTTGGTGCCTTTTGTCAGTTTTGGGATTAAAATTAGGTGCCCTTTTTTAAGGACACCGCGCCGTAAAGTGTTAAGAAAGGATACCAGAAATTTTAGAAATTAATTTCCAGTTTTCTGGGGAGATCTTTGATATTTTCAAATGGATCAAGAAACTCGTGTTTATTATATACTGCTTGAGGGAAATTAAGAGTCTGAATATTCAATTTGTTTATCCCTTCGTCACTCGGAGTCTTGTCAAATGCCACAGGGACACAGTGTTTCTAAGTTGAGGAATTTATGTATTCAGTATATAAAAAACTATTTCAGCCAAGAAATTATTTGATGTCCAACATTTCCTCCCGAAATTAAGTGTAGAATACTAGTCAGAAAATAGTGGTATATATCTTGAATAAGTAATTCTCCAACTTGGGAGCTCTGATACTTTTTGAACTGTGCTCAAGTGACGTACACGCCTTAGAATTTCCAAGAGTGTATGCACTTAGATCCCATTTTTCTTACATCCACACTACTCTTAATATAAATTTATTATTATTTGAGAAACAGGTATCTGGGAGATCAATATTATCTGCACATTCTAAATTAAGCTGCGTAAAATAAATGCTTGATTTGCGCTACTTATGACTAAAAATACAGCGTGTTGATGAACTATCGTCGGAACTTTCTTACCTTATAACATTTGATTTCAAAACATGTCGAAAAATATGATTACATGTTCGTTAAATGCAACTCAAAAGTTATTTTAATAACTCAAAATTACTTATACGTTAAGTTGCGTTAAAACGTTATTAATCAACTAACGATTATAATCAGATAATAATGAATATTAAAGTTTTATCAATTTTATCAAAAAAATTTTAATGAATTCTACGCACAAAGCTAATAGTTTCCATATAGCAGCCTTTCGTGTTACTGTTTGGCATTCATTAATTCATCATTGCTTTATAATTGCATAATATATAAGCGCATATTCAGATTACATGGAAAAAAATTATGATGGATCTCCACATGGACCTAATATCGGATCAATGAAATTTACCTGCGGAATATTAATTGAAACTTATCAAACAAATATATATATATATATATATACCATCGAGTTTTACCGCAAAAACAATTTGTAACCACGGGACTTTGAGAAGAAGACAGGTGCTCTCAAATTGCACCATTCAACATCTATGTATTGCTGAAATTAATTTTAAGCAATGGAATAATTTCACTAGATTAATTTTAACACAATTATTCTAATTGGTAAATAATTCATATCAGATGTAAATTTCCAACTGGGCGAAACATGTCCGGACCAGGATTCGAACCAGGGATCTCCTGGCTGAAGCCGCCAGTGCTCTGCTATCTGAGCTATCCTGGACGAATTTGGTGGAACTTTCTCACCCAACTAACCTTAATGATTATAGTATCTGGGTTAATTTAGTGTATTAAATTAATTTAGTGTAATTTCGTATCCAGCGATTTATGGAGTTCCATTACCTGAGATTCATTCTGTTGAGCTGAACCAGGTTTCAGTCCAGATGCTATAATCATTAAGGTTAGCTGGGTGAGAAAGTTCCACCAGATTTGTCCGAGATAGCTCAGATGGCAGCGCACTGTCGGCTTCAGCCAGGAGATCCCAGGTTCGAATCCTGGTCTGGACATTTTACGCCCAATTGGAAATTTACATTTGATAATGGAATAATTTACTGGTCTTTTGTAAAGGCAGGGCTACCTCAGGCGACTATTTTTCTATTCTATTCGCACCACTATTAAAAAAAATAAATTTTGTTGAATATTTCTCTTGCAAATGATGTCAAACTGCATGTCAGAAATTTTTGTTTTGAGAAAGTGTAGTCGCCTGAGGCAGCCCTGAAATAGTTTATAATATAAAATCAGCAAGTTGTATATATTTCACATATATTTTTAACCCCTTGAGGGGCAAGCAATTACGTTTGTGAAATGCTGAATTCCCACCGGAATCTTTCCAAAATTCTATTTCAAAATAAGTAAAAGCAATTTTACGGCTTTTTTCCACCAAAATTAGAAAAATACAATTCAATAAATTTTTTCTGGTGTAAAACTTCATTAATCGTAGGGGGTATATAATATATACCGGTGGCCCTCAAGGGGTTAAAGCTCCAAAATCTAACGAATAACTGATCTAATTTTAACACATTAAAGACTGAAGTTGCATTTTCGCAACATTATATTTGTTATTTTTTATTTTTTTTTCTACCAGTAATAGAGAAAAGTAAAAGTTGTTTTATTTAATTAACACATTTCGGTGATTCAAAAAGCACAAATAAGTGTTTAAGAAAAAGTGATAAGTACTGTATAAAATTCCTCTATAACATGCTGTTCCTTAGCACTAGAACCGCCAAGGCGGTCATTTTAACCGTTTCAAAATTTTCATTCCCTACCAATTTTTTTCTATTTAGAGTATAAATTTCAGTTTCTGTGACTTTTCCTATAATTCGGAAAGCTATGATATGGCAGTGATAAATTTTCCAGTCAGCCAAAATTTATGAAGTATTGCAGTAATATAACTAGAACCACCGAAGCGGTCAAACTGACCGCCGTCAATTGTAGTGCACATTTTATCTACTAATTGTCGCAACAGTTCATACTTTATACAACCATACTTCAACAAAGGTTACAACATTACCACAGATAACTTCTTTACTTCACTGCCCCTTGCAGAAAAGCTGAAGTCACTAAAAACAAGCATTGATGACACAGTCAATCGCAGACGAAAAACAAAAGTCCACAGGCCATAAAATCTGAAAAAAAAGTCTTTGTACAGTAGCCAAATCCTTGCCAAAGATGATAATAGGTTGAGTTTTTCAAGGGAAGAAAAATAAATATGTTTTAATTCTAAATTTCCGACATCCATCAGTTATATTTGAAACTGGTGATAAACACTTACCAGAAACTGTAAAGTTCTATAATTCTACAAAATTTGGCGACGTGTTCAACCGTATGGCACGGAAGTATTCTGCAAAAGCTAGTTCTATACGACGACCTCTACAAGTGTTTTATAATTTTGTTGATCTAGCGGGCATCAATTCTTGAAAATACAGTTATAGAAGGTGTTATATACCATATTTTGTTAAAGAGAAATCCGCTTTCTTTAATCCCTTTATATTATTGGTTGTATTTTCTACAAGAAAATACTGGTAGTTTCCTCATTTTTTTTACTGTATTTTCCCCTAACCATTCGCCACCC
The DNA here is from genome assembly GCA_963932465.1 of Maratus speciosus. Classification (NCBI taxonomy): domain Eukaryota; kingdom Metazoa; phylum Arthropoda; class Arachnida; order Araneae; family Salticidae; genus Maratus; species Maratus speciosus. The sequence continues at coordinate 435,738,626 of OZ010787.1, forward strand.
TGAATATTGTATTGCTCAGGGGATAAATATAAATATTTGTTTTCACCAAGTTTATTATTGTTTTTAGCAATTTCGATCTCTCATGAAAATTATTTTTTACTATAAAAATATTCTTAAAATAAAAAATATAAATAATATATATTATATCATATATAGTATATCAATTAAATATAATTATAACATAAAAACATATAATAGAAATTATGAAAAATATATATAATATATGGCCAACGATGGTAATAATTAGGATGAGCGAAGCGATTCCTCTACTAGTCTACTCAAATTACATTTTGTCGTACACTTTACAAAAAAACTATTCAGTATTTTGCCTTGAAATTAAACTTAAAAATACATTATGACCTGTAGATTTGCACAATGTTATTTTTTTTTTACAGAATAACCTTAAAAATTTTATTATTTTAATTAATTTATTTTTCATGTTTTTCCATTATGGATGCATTTTTGAAAAAAAAATGAAACACGTATATTTTCAGAAGAAAAATTAATAAATAATGGAGTCAGTACTTATAGATAGAATCATGATTAATTAAATAAATAAAATATATTTTCATTATTCCGCCAAAATATCTCAAAAACTGTTTTTTAAATTTAACTAGCTGTTTAACCCGTTCTATGCACGGGAGTTCATGAATTGAATTCTAAAACCAAAATTAAAAATAACTATTCGATTTAGTAAAATATTTTTCTACTACTGCTCATTTTTTTAATAAAATTTAATTATTCATGTTACTATGGCAGCAGACGATAAAGCTGTATCTTTGGAATAAGGAATAAATAGAATAAAAAGTTTTGTTTGAGTTTGTGATAAAAAGTTTATCTAAAAAAAAAAATGTAATAATTAAGCGGAGTTAAATAATCTATAATTATTTGCATGTGAGGTAAAAGAATTATCGTAATACCCGCTGGAGCTTTTTAATATTGCAGCGTGGCATACATAATATGTATATCTCTAATTATTTGCATGTGAGGCAAAAAAAAAATATCGTAATGCCGGCTACAGCTTTTTAATATTGCAGCGTGGCATACGTAATATGTAAGGTAAAAGAATTACCGTAATACCGGCTACAGCTTAAAACTTTACTTACATTAAACTTTCTTACGTTAAAAATGTATGTTATTTGAGAGGAAAATATACATTTTAATAGAATACTTTATTGATTGGTTGGAGATGGCGAATATTTTGGCTCTCATTCCTTTTAATCATATCATAGTTTCACGATTTCTTTTGTGAAATTTTTAAAATACTTTTTTTAGTAAAATTATAGCATATTTTTAATGAATTAAAATTTGTGAAAATTCAATTATTTAATTAAATTAAGTATTTTTTAGTGTTAAGAATTCAGATACACAACTTATTCTTATTATGTGAAATAATTTACGCAGACGAAACTTACGCATTTTAAAAGAATTATATTATGATTTTTTTTTTGTAAAGTGGCAACAAAAAATTGTAAACAAATAAAATTAAATGTTAAAGTCGTTATATAAAGTGTTATTCGAATTCGAAGGTTGAAAATTTAACCAAATGAAATATATTTACTATTAAGAAGTAATTATTATTAGTATTATTTTTAATATGTTGGCCGTTTAAAAACAATTTATGTAATGTGTTAGTTCTATTATAAAGAATTCCGAGAAAACGTACACTTACTGGTCGAAAAGAACGCGAACATGATTTAGCTTTAAGGCAAGAGACTAGATACCAGCGCAAAACACGACGACATGACGAATCTCTTCTGAAAGATAATGCACGTGCTCGGAAATATGCTTTAAATTTCGAAGATGTACAAATATATATATATATATATACATATACATATATATATATATATATATATATATATATATATATATATATATATATATATATATATATATATATATATATATATATTTGTAAAATTTGTCATCGACGTTGGTTTGACATGCATATTGAATCTGACGAATCTTGTAAGACTTGCCATAAATGTATAGTAAATAATGAACTAAATATTTTTTCTGTGGCTAATAATATGTATCCACATCCACAACCGGAAATATTGAAGAACTTAACTTTCGTTGAGGAGCAATTAATTGCCCAAATTCATCCAGTTATTACTGTTTATCGCATTAAAGGTGGTCAGCTTGGATACAGTGGGCAAGTTATTAATTTTCATCAAGATATTACAGAATTTTGTACTTTATTACCTCATTCCATAAATACTATATCACAATACATCTTTGTTTGAAGACAAGATGGTGAAGATTTTATAGTAAATCGTGAAAACGTTAAGTCTGCTTTAGAATATATAAAGGAAAATAATTCTTGGTATCGTTATATTACTATTCATGAAAATAATTTGCAAACTGTACCGGAAAATGAAGATATTTTTCAGCGAATAATACTCAGTCAAGAGGAGCAACAGCAGATTTATTTACCATCAGTTGAAAAAACTTTGAATTCTCTAGATGATCAATGTCCATGGACAAATGTGACTTTCAGATGTAATCGAAAGGCAATAAATAGTATGTTAGGTATTAAAGAAGGAAATGACAGTGCTGGAAATTTGGCGCAGAGGTGGAGCCTATTGACACCACTAAATTTTTTTAGTATATTTCGGCTTATCTAATGACAGAATTTCTGAGTTTTTCTTAAGGTGAAGAATACTATAAAAATTTTGTGGTATCAATAGACTCCACGTCTGCGCCAATTTTCCACCACTGAAATGATGAATGCAGTGTCATTCCATGGCCTCAGATATATACTAAGCCTTTAAATGAATTTTCATGTGATGGATATATTTGTAGAGCTTTCCCTACGTTATTTCCAACAGGAAGAGGTGATCTTAGAGATGCTAGAGTTCGTAAAATTACACCAAAAGAATACTTTAAATTTCTCATGATATATGACGATGGAAGATTTGCACGGCATCCAAGATTTAGATTTTTTGCTTTCAATAGCATAATGCGTTGGACGGCATTACAAAATGGAATTATTTGTATTAAAAGAAATTCTCGCCTACATGATGTTGAAACAGTTGAAAAACTACAGGAACGGTTGCAGAAAGATCCTACATTGTACAAGTCGATTTTATCTTTCAATGCTATTTTAAGATCATCCAGCTCTTATTGGTTTATCAGATCACAAGAGTTGTTAGACATGGTTGAGGAAGTGGGAACTCTTACTGTTTTCATTAGAGTTAGTGCAGCTGATTTATACTGGCCTGAAATTTATCGCATTATTGATGCAGACTATGTTTACACTAATTGTAACCAAAATTCTGAATTCATCAGAAAATCCAAATTGTTGAATTGTAATCCTTTAATCGTTCCTTACTTTTTTCATAAGCTGTTGGATTTTTTTTATGGAAAATTTTTTCAAGAAATATTTCAGTGTCAAGGACTTTTGATTTCGTATTGAGTTTCAACATAGAGGTAGTCCTCACATGCATGGTCTTTTCTGGTTTGAAGATGCTCCTGATGTAAAGAATCTTAGTTCAAATGATGATGAAAAGATACGTAAAATTGTAAAATACTTTGACGAATTCATATCGACTTGGCAACCAGATCCTAATCAAGTTTATGATACACATCCATCTAAATTTCATTTTACGGATGTGCCTGATGAAGCTGCTGACTATAATTATTTAATACGTGCAGTACAAATGCATAAATGTTCTAAAACTTATTGTAGGAGAAAGAAAAAAGATTCTTCTGAAGTCACATGCCGTTTCAAATTTCCCAAAGAATGTTCTCACGAAATTAAAATTCAGTTCCTTACTAATGAACCCGAATACATTTAAAAAAGAAATAGTCCTTATTTAAACAGTCATAGTCCACAAATTTTAAAAATTTGGCGAGCAAACATGGATTCCCAAGCTGTCATTCCCATTCACGCAGTTCTAAAATATATTGCTAAATATGCTAGCAAAGGTGAACCCAGATCAGAAGGGATGAAAGATTTCATCAGAAAAACAGTTCAAGAATCACGCGATAATATCAATGTTCAGCAGATAATTCAGAAGCTTTTAATAAAAATGTTTGCTGAACGTGATTATTCTGCCCAGGAAATATTTTGGGTGTTAATGGGATGGCCTTTGTATAAGTCATCTCGTCAGTTTGTCACCATTAATTTAGCAAAGAACGCATAGGAACAATTAGATATGAATAAGGAGGATGGAAGCATATCCGTTTCAAATATTTTAGAAAAGTACGAGCAACGCCCAGTGAGGTTTGAAAATATGTGATTGCAGAATTATGGAATTATCCTTTTAATCACAATAAAATGCAGACTTGACACCAGAAAAAAATTACGACTCTCTCTTAAAAAAATAGTTATTCTGAGAAAACTATATTTACATGACAAATACATGACGACAGCACTCACAAAAAACATTTAATGCACATTAATTTGATTCAAACATCTACGTCTTTTTTTACTACCTTCTTGCGTCCACCACCTCATATCAGCACCATGGAACTATTAATAAAGAGGAACTGACATATCCTTCAAATAGTGAAGCTTCAACTGTAACCGCTATCACAGGTGTTGTTTGCAGACGGTGGAAACTTCCACCAGTAGATTTATATAGAAATTTTCTCCTTATTTAAACGCCTTATTATTGCAAAATATCAGTCATAAATGATGTTAGAAACATATTTCCATTTTTACAGGCAGATGTTTACTTTGGCGGTAGTCAGGCCCTCCATTTTCGCCATATTGTGATAACCAGGAAAAAAAACTGTCAGTTTTAAGTGACAAACTGACAGCAGTAAAAACAAATAGAAATTTTAGGACATTTGTAAGAAAAAAAATCCATTAATAAGACGAAAATTTTTATTCAATTTTACTGGTGGGAAGTTTCGCCTGGCGGCAATCAGAAACTAAAGATCCGATTTAAAAAAAGCAGCCGACATCTTGTGACAATCTCCTCAGTTACTTCACCCGCAACTGATAGACTGTACACTATATGTCTCCTCCTCTTTATTCATAACTCCATTATCAGCACCAACACTCGAATAATGTTCTCTAGTTTCTCGCCTCACTTCAGTTTAATTTTCGGAGCACGTCCGCCACCGACAGTCATTTGTGCACGCATGCGCTGCGCAATCAGCATCAGAGTGACTTTGTTGCGGAGTTGTGATAACGACTCCTGGAGGTGCTTCTGTAAGCTAGCTTTGTCGGGTTTTGGGCTCTAAGCCAGCTCTGTGGGGTTTCGGGAAATGGGATCCCACAAAATTATTTCACGAACGTTTATAAACGCGGTGAAAATTTCAGTGTCAGATAAAAACCATTTATCCCCAGAATTATACCGAAATTTAAATATGATCCCAATAATGTAAATAATGAAGATATCTATAAGCAACAAGTTATGTTGCATATTCCTTGGCGTGATTTTCAAGATATGAATCCAAATAATATTTCATGGAAAGTTATATATGAACAGCATTTTGAGAATAATGAAATTCAGAGATTGGATTTAGAATATCTGTGGCAAAATTTAGAAGATGAGGAAGAATTTGAAGAAATTGAATCTACTGAAATAGATCAACCATTTGATTGAATGAATGTCGCTTCAAGACAATATAATGCACAGGATGAATTAGAATTGGGAAAAAGGGACATTGATATAAGGTATAACTGGCATACCACTCAAAGTCAAGATTTGCTTAATAAAATAGAGAATTTTATTGAAAATGAAAAGGTGAAAGAGAGTGATAAAAGGGGTTGGGTCACTGTTCCTTCTAATTTGCCAAATTTCGTCTTTTCCGATGAACAACAACAAAAATAAATAAATAAATAAATATTTTTGAAGAACAGCTCAATTTCTTGCAAGGTCATAGGCGAGAAATGCCAATAAAAAGAATTGTCGAAGGAAAAGCAGGTTCTGTTAAAAGTACTTTAATACATTACTTCACTGCTCGATTAAATGAAACATTTGGTCCATCTTCTTTTCAATTGCTTGCACCAACTGGTGTTGCCGCAGTCAATATAAATGGATCAACGATTCATTCAAAACTTTTATTGGGACTAAATCAAAAGCTAAGAGATCTTAGTACACATTCGATTGGTCAACTTCAGGAGGAGTTTCAAAATTCTAAATTCATAATTATAGATGAAATGAGAATGATTGGATGCAGTCTTTTGCGAAAAATATATTTACGATTACGTAGTGTTGTGCCATCGAAACAAGATGAACCTTTTGGTGGAATGTTCTTATATCTATTTGGAGATATCAAACAAATACCTCCAGTAAATGACAGGCCTCTTTACAGTGACAAAAATCAAGGAAGTGAGTTTCTTTTGGAAGGACATTTGTTATTTTCTTCGACTATTCAAAAAAAAAAAAATTATCATCATCCTTCCGGCAAGATGAAACTCAACAAATATTTTGTAGCACACTTGATCAAATTAGCAATGGAGAATGCACTACTGAAGACTATGAAATATTAATGAATAGAAGCTAACAGTCTCTTTCAAAAAGCGAACAGTATTTATTTAAAGATGCAATTAGGCTGTTTTCAGCGAATAAAGACGTAAAAGAATATAATAATGAAAAGTTAAAAGAACTGCGTCAACCTGTTGCCTTGATTCAAGCTCTTCATAATTGCACTAAAGCAAAGTTGGCCGATTCTGAAATGAAAAACGGACTTGAACCATTTCTTACTTTATCAATTGAGTCTAAAGTAATGTTACGTTCTAATTTGTGGAGCGAAATAGGTTTAATAAACGGGGCTTTAGGCTATGTTGCAGATATTATTTATGAAGAAAATCACGGGCCACCAGACCAGATGCTGCGAATAATCATGGTTAAATTTGAAAACTACAGTCATTCAACTTATGAGAATGGCTGCGTTCCGATTCCACCAATAACTAAATTCTGGAAAAATGGAAATATAAATTGCTCAAGAAAACAATTTCCTCTGCAGTTAGCTTTTGCAGTTACAATTCATAAATCCCAAGGTTTAACATTAGATAAAGCAGTCGTAGATATTGGGGATAGAGAGATATCAGTTGGCTTAACGTAGGTAGCGTTGTCGAGAGTGAAAACCCTTCAAGGTTTAGCATTCAATAGAAAATTTCCTTACGAGAGATTCTACAATATGAAAAATTCTCGTATTCTAACATGCAGAAAAAAAGAAGAAATTAGAATGAAAAGTTTTACAGTTAATAATTCTTAGTATCAACCAGGGCAGAATTTCAAATGTTTTCCCAGAAAATAGGATTTTGAAGAAGGAACTTTCTTCAAGCTCTCTTGGAATATATTATTCTAAGATTGCTATTAAAGATTATTTGATGTGAATTACAAAGATTGGAAACATACCTATTTCAAACCATTTGAGAAACCACCAGAGGCTTTTGTAAAATGTAAAAACATCTTTAAAAGAGATTTTAGTTAAAAATTTAAAACTATTTTGTAAAATTTTGCTTCGAAAATATTTTTATTTATACCAGTCTTATATCATAAATAAAAAATTCCGAGGAAATTCTTAGTTATTTGGCTGAATTTACATTTCTAAAATTAAAATGCGCCAAAACATAAAATAGCGTTTTCTTGCTTAATAAAGATAAAAAAATAATATAAAAAAATATTGTCACTTTCAAATATTTATCCTATTAATGCTTCGCGAATCCAAACAAAGCATGGCTTTTGCTAGTAGTAATAAACGATACTAAGAGTAAAAAATGGCAAGTAAACAATAGTTGAGCATGGTAATCTGCATCGGTCAAAATGACCACATTGGCGGTCATTGGTATCCGTTTTTTTTCGGCGGTTCTAGTGTTAATGGATTAATGGGTATTCAAGTTCACATTTTAAACCTCATTTTCGATCTGGAAAATTAAATCGTAATCTGGATTTTTTTTAAATGATCCATATATATTTAAGAAATACTGATTACATTTTATTTAACGAATGTGCAAAGTAAAATATAAAAGTGACAAATGTTGTGGAAATGGAAAAGGAATTAAAACTCACTTTGCCCAACGGTTAAATCAATATCAATGCAGTGCTGCCAGTGGGATACTTTTTTTAAAAATTCAGATTTCTAGATTGGGACCACTTTTTTAAATAGTAAATTTCTCCTGATTTAAGAACATATTAATTAAGTCTAAAACAAGTGGAATTTTAACATTTCAGAAAAGTGGTACCAATCAAGAAATCTGAATTTAAAAAAAGGAATCATCTGGCAACACTGTATCAATGTGCAAAATAGTATTAAAGTGCTTGAGGATTATGAAGTAATATTTAGCATTTTATGTCCTTTATAGAAAGACGTTATTGTTTCAGAAAACCATTATAAAATTCCAATGAACGAATAAAGGATTTTATTGTAACATTTGTTAACCGTCTAATTCCCATTGCAGATTACGTTCTAGATATTCCCACTTTCAGAGAACCTGCATTTATACCAGAACATTTCATAATAAATTTCGAGTTATTTAAATACGGATTGTCTGGTAACAAATAAATCAAATAATGCTATTTTAAATTTCTGGTGTATAGTTGGAATATCCGAAAAAAAAAATCCACTAAATTCGGAACACTGTTGGAAGCACATGCGCTACAATGGTTATTAGAGGGTTAATGAATCATCTTTATTTTATATTACTGTGTATTTTTATCCAATCAATTGTGTTGCTTATACATTAACGTCCTAAAATTAAGTGGCAGCTTAATATTAACCCATAACTACTGTGAGCGGTCTACAGACCGCTCCAGATTTTTCCGCATGCATTTCCACCCCTCAGAATAGATAATGATCCTCACCCTTACCTCTACCTTTCTGAAACGGTCACCCAAGGTCACATTCTGCTTTTCATTCTGCTAGCTGCTTTTGTTATTTTTTATTTACTCATTTCATTGCGAAAGCGGTCTGTCAGACCGCTCACAATAGTCGTGATTCCGTTTTTGTCCGAGAAGGCACTTTTTATTTTGTTGATAATTTTATACTTTTTTCAAGATATTATTGGAAAAATGGAATCTAATTATTCCAGAAAAAGTCCGTTGTAACTCAAGCAAATTGAAATTGAGATGCCTGTAAAAAATTAGTTGAATCTAGAATATTCAGATTCTGAAAAAATGATCACGATTCGCGTTCGGAATTATCACTGGATGATGAAGAAAATATTTCAAGTAACTCAGAGTATTTTTGTGGGAAAAATAGTTTTATATGGACTACAAAAAAACCAAATCGCGTTATTCGAACTCCGAAACATTATATTGTGGTGCTGCTGCCGAATTTAAAGGGTCCTGCAAAAACTGGGCATAAAGCAGAACCAGAAGTAACTTGGAATTTACCGTTTTTTAAAAACGTTATAGAAATTACACTTAAATGGACTAATGTAAAAATTAAAGAACGTAAATTGCTTTATTCTGATTACAGTGGTGGAAAATTGGCGCATAGGTGGAGCCTATTGACACCACTAAATTTTAGTAGAATTTTTCGGCTTATCGCATGACAGAAATTCAGAGTTTATATTAAGGTGAACAATATTATAAAAAATTAGTGGTGTCAATAGGCTCCACCCCTGCTCCAATTTTCCACCACTGTGATTAAACGAGACACGAACTTACTGATGCAGATGATATTGAAATAAAAGCATTTTTGGGATTATCATTGTACTCAGAAGTTTTCAAATGAAATCGAGAGTCTCCCTTCAATGTTCGAAAATGCAAGACATTGGCTTCGACTGAACATTTTGCACTGTGTAGTAAAAAAAAAAAATTTTTTTTTTTCTACGGTTATATATAATTTCACATGTATTAACCCCTTAATTCTCGCTCCTGTCATATTCTCGGGCTGTGTCTTTTACTCAAATTGTTTGATTCCCACCAGTTTTATAAAATAGTGAAATTGGCTATATTTTAGTGTCGTTTTTCCTGCCATTAAGTAAGGTGAATATTTCTTTTGCATAAAAGTGGTGCCAATAAGCAATTTGAATTTTTCAACAGTAATTTAATTCGAGCGTTAAGGGGTTAAACTCCATTTAAAATAAGTATGTAGATATGTATGTAATATTTAATTTACGAACGTTTTTTTTTATTTATAGAACGGCATTTATGCAAATAAAATCCAGGCGTGTGATTTCCGCGCTTTTGCACACCAGTATATTCTTAGAGAAAATGTTGTTCTCTTAAATCGCAAAAAATGTTTCGATTAAATGAAATATCATTTTCTCTAAGAATATACTGGTGTGCAAAAACGCGGAAATCACATGCCTGAAAATCTAGTTTTTACTATTTAACTACACTTTTATTAGATATTCATATATTTTTTACAAAAAAATACATTTTTATTCAACGATTGTTAGATGAGTTTAAAATTACACATTTATTTTCCTCGCTGTCCTGCAATAAATCGCTTTTTCTTACTATTCCCATATAACAAGGTACCAGTCTTTAGTCTTCAAAAATAAACTTCAAGTATCGAAAAATGATTTATAAATCAATAAAGCAGATAAATATTGGTAAACAAACCATTTTTTACCACTTAGTTGATATTTTAATTATGTTTTGATTTAGCGGTCTGAGAGATCGCTCACAGTAGTTATGGGACAATTTTTGTCACAGTAGTTAAAGGTTAAGCGGGCACTTTCGATTTTACACTTTTTATAGAGCACACTTCTTAGAATGTCCAATGAGTTTAAGCACTTAGATCACGCCCTTCTTAAATATTATAAAAGTATTATTATTTGAGAAATATGTATCTCAAATATCAATAATATCTGCGCATTTTAAAATAAATATTAGACTTACGCTGCTAATGACTAAAAGTAAAGCATGTTCATATCTTATTGATAGGCAGAATGAGTGATTTTACTGTTCGAATCAGGGTTGCCAGTTTGAAATTCAATTTTAATCCGAAATTTCAAATTCGTACTGGAAATTTCGTAAGAAGTATTTTCAATTTATACGATCGGTAAATGTCTCTAATTAAATAAAGCATGAAATACTATGCTTTATTTCTGGTGTGAACTCAAAATTTCTGAATAAAAATGGCGGCCAAACTGGAAACCCTGATTCGAATGAATCATAGAGAAGAGATAAGTGTGGAGAGTGCTTTGGTAATCCTAAAGTGGAACCAACATAATAGTCACGTGTTTATAATAGTCACGTGACTTTTACCGCCAAAGGCTAGCATATGTTTGCTAAAGAAAAATAAACAAATTAGCGCATCGTTAAATTAAAGTGAGAATCTTCTTTTACTAATTTAAAGCAGATTTTAAGTTGCTTTGTTTTACTTCGTTTATATTTTTGCACTACTTCACATCATAGCTGCCAACTCTTCCGCTTTTTCAGACCACAAAAATTTAATAGAAATTTTTGCCTTATTTAATCGGCAGATTACGGCGATTTAAAAAGGTAAAATTTACTATAAAATTTTTGTGGTCTGAAAAAGCGTAAGATGTTGGCAGCTATGCTTCACATGCATAATGTGGATGATGAGTATTTATATATATTTTTTTTCACGACCGGCAACAATTTTCAAATTGCCAAGCAAGCGATAACGAGCGAAATCTGGAAACCTTTACATGAGTAGGACCGGTCATGTTGATGCCGCTTTTCAACGGAATTCTCTACGGAAAGCACACTCCACCCCTATCTCTTCTCTATGGAATGAATCAATCGAGTATGCGCAAAAGCATAGCTGCCAAGCTAAGAACATCATAAATATAAAAAAAAATCACTTTATCTGGAAAAATTCTGAATATAATTGATTAAAAAAAATTACGAAAGCTAGCAACTATCGATTTGCTTCTTTTCATTTTACAAAATTTCTGATGTTAATTGATTAAAAATATTTACTAAAGATAGATTCTGTGTTTTTGCGCATGCCCGAATGATTCATTCGAATAGTAAAATCATTTATTCAGCCTATCACTACCATAAATTATCGTCGAGATTTTCCCACCTCATTACATTTGTTTTCAGAACATGAAGAAAACTATTATTAAATATTCGTAAAGTAAACTCAAAAAGTTATAGCAACAAGGAAATGTTACATATACGTAAAGTTGCGTTAAAACGTTTTTAATCAAATTTAAAAATTATAATCATATAACAATGAATATATAAGTTTTATCAAATTTATCAAAGAGCTATTTATGAATTCTGAGAACAAATTTAATAGTTTCCGTGTAACAGCATTTCGTGTTATTGTTCGTTGTTCTTTGTTTTGTCTTGTGCACTCGCGAATAATAATTCTCTGGTCTAAGAAGGAATCATTGTTGTCATTGGGGTGCTTTTTAGGGTTTCGTTCATCTGACGAAACCCTATTCGTCTCGCTCCTTTGTCTGTCTGTCTGTCTGTCCGTCTGTCCGTCACAGAGCCCGTTCTCAGAAACTATACATGTTGGAGACTTGAAATTTTGAGTACTTATAGCTGAACACCTCACATGAAACAACAAATCCTAAAATTTTGAAAAAGTCGTACATTTAACCCTTTGGGCTCCCACATGTGTATTTCAAACAATTCTTTCTAAGTCAGCCCCTAATAAGGTTGGAGCCATGAAATTCTGCATACTTATAGCTGAATACCTGAGACAACAAGTCAAATCATAAAATTTTGAAAAAGTTTTATATTTAACACTTTGTGCTCCAACTTGTGTATTTTAAGCAATTTTTTCTAACAGAGCCCCTAATTAAGTTAGAGACATGGAATTTTGAATTATTATAGTTAAACACATGAGCCCACACAGCAAATCATAAAACTTTGAAAAAGTGCTATATTTAACCCTTTGGGCTCCAATTTGTGTATTTTCAGCAATCCTTTATAACAGAATTCCTAATCAAATTGGAGGCATGCAATTTTGTATTCTGATAGCTAAACACCTCAGATCACACGACAAATAATAAATTTCGAAAAAGTTTTTTGTTTAACCCTTTGGAGTCCAGCTTGTGTATTTTAAGCAATTCATTTTAACAGAGTCCCTAAGTGAATTGGGGACTTTGAAATTTTACATACGTTTAGCTGAACGCCTCGGATCACACGCCAAACAATAAATTTCGAAAAAGTTTTGTATTTAACCCTTTGGACTCCAGCTTGTGTGTTTTAATCATTTTTTTTTTTTTTTTTTAACAGAGCCCCTAATTGTATTGGAGACTTGAAATTTTGCATACTTATTGCTGAAAACTTCAGATCACACGACAGATAATAAATTTCGAAAAAAGTTTCATATTTAACCCTTTGGACTCCAGCTTGTGTATTTTAAGCAATTCGTTCAAACTAAGCCCATAATTAAATTGGAGATTTGAAATTTTGCATACTTATAGCAGAAAACTGAGGCCAGGCGACAGATCATAAAATCTTGAAAAAGTCTTACATTTAACCCTTTGAGCTCCTACATATATATTTTAAGCAATTCTTTCTAAATGAGCCCCATAATTAAGCTGGAGACATGAAATTTTGCATACTTATTGCTGAACACTCCAGATCACACGACAAATAATAAACTTCGAAAAACGTTTTATATTTAACCCTTTGGACTCCAGCTTGTGTACTTTAAGCGATTCTTTCTAACTAAGACCATATTTAAATTGGAGATTTGAAATTTTGCATACTTATAGCAGAACACCCGAGACCAGGCGACAAACTATAAAATCTTGGAAAAGTCTTACATTTAACCCTTTGAGCTCCCACATATATATTTTAAGCAATTCTTTCTAAATGAGACCCATAAATTAGTTGGAGACATGAAATTTTACATACTTATAGCAGAACACCTGAGACCACACGACAAATAATTTTTTTTTTTCGAAAAAGTTTTATGTTTAACCCTTTTGACTCCAGCTTGTGTTTTTTAGCCAATTCTTTCTAACTGAGTCCCTAATTAAATTGGAGACATGGAATTTTGTATACTTATAAGCTGAACGTGTCAGAACATAAGACAAAATATGAATTTTTGAAAGAGTCTTATAATTAACCCTTTGGGCTTCAACTTCTGTATTATAAGTAATTATTTCTAACTGAGCCCTGATTAAGCTGGGGATACGAAATTTTGCATACTTATAGCCGAACACTTGTGATCACACGACAAATGATAAATATTTTTAAAAGTCTTATATTATTGACTCTTCTGGGCTCTAACTTGTGTTTTTTAAGCCTTTTTTTCTAACTTAGCCGCTAATTAAGCTACAGCGAGCTAGTTTCATTTGAAGGCTTCGGGAGGGGGTGGGGTCAATTTTTTCCCAAACCCCTCATCTGATATATCATTTGACGACCCTTCGGCCACTCTTTCATTTTATCCACAATAGCCTTTCATATTTTATTTCCACTTGGAGGGCTTTCCTATTTTACGTTTTATGGGTCCAATTTCCTCGACTAATATAAGTGCGAATATGTTCTAAAATGGAGTTTTGTCGGGCAGACGTTTCTTTAGAATATAGTGCACTCCCTAGTTGCGAATTGTAGAGCTAACAGATTTTGCAAAAGGATAGTGTTTTGAAAGAAATATTAAACGAAACCCTCTGTGCGATCTGTGATCACACCTACCCACTTGTTTGTATTCAGATTTCTTGACTGGCACCACTTTTTTGAAATGGTATATTTCGCCTTATGTAATGAAATGTAAATAAACACGAAAACAAGGGGTTTTTCCATTTCAAAACAGTGGTACCAATAACGAAATCTGAATTAAAAATAAGTAGCCCACTGGCAACACTGGAAGTAGGTGCCTTAATGCTTTCAGTGGCAAAGCACTTCTATTTCTGGAATATTGCAATTAAGGATTGACTCCGGAATTTAAGAACTATTTTATTTAGGAATAAGAAAATTCTTTATTGCAGACACATAATGAACGAAATTTTTGGTACTAAAAATCTTGTGCCACAGTGGTATTTGGAATTAAAAGTAAGTGGTTTCATAAACGTACTACAACCTTAGAAATGGAACTCCCTTTATGTTCCAAATTATGAATTCGTGAAAATTTCGTCTTCTAAAACATTTTTCGTAGGGATGAGAGCACCCAGACTCAAATGACTGCTTGCTACCACTAAATTTTAATAGTATTTCTCGCCTTCTTTAATGGCAGAATGTTTTAGATTTAATAAAGCAAAGATTACTATTTAAATTCAGTGGTGAATGTCAATCGTTTGGATTGTAGCTCTCTCATTCCGCTTTCCGTGAATGTGTGAAACTACATTAGAAGATTTATACAATCATTTAATAAATTTTAGAAGGATTTTTCCGATTAAAATTAATTAATTATATTTCAATTTATAGGGATTTTGTGGAATATGTATAACGTCACTTAAGTCTTTTATTTAAAATCTTTTTTTTTTGTATTTTGTAGAATTAGGAAATGTACAAATAAAATGTTCCTACAGTAGAAATAACGAAGTATTTCCGAACTGACACCCCCCTCTCCCCCCACCATTCTTTCAACGTCGAAAAAGCTGAAAGATGCAGAGGCAAAAGAAATCATCCTTTTAAAAATATTTTTGTTTTGTACAACCGATAATGCTTTTTGATAAAGATAAAGTAAATTAGCTATAACTCATTCTAAACTATATTACTACTAACCAATGTACTAAATGAATTTTTAATAAGTTATTTTAATGGTACTTTAATGTACCTTTGGGGCATAAAGAGTTAAGGCGCATATTCAGAATATATTGAAAAAATTACGGTTCTCTATTTTGCTCTAATATTAGATCATTGAAATTTATCTATGGAATATCAATAGAAATTTAGCAAAAATAAATTATATAAGATCGATTTTTACTGCAAAAATCATGTTAAAGTGCTTGAAGATTATGAAGAAATATTTAACATTGTTAAAATATTTTTTATTTCGAGAAAGCGGTGCCAAAAAATGTAATATAGTCGCCAAAGCATGAAGTGTTTTCCCTATGTTCAGTTAAAAATTATTTTATACAAATGTTCATATCAAATTATATTTCGTATACTATTCAATATATTCATGTTTTATTTCAAGGACAGTTTCTAGTTCTTTTTTTCAATATTTTGAAAAGTAGTGTTAAATTTGGTTCATAAGTCTGAATGCTATAAACAAAAAACTTTTAATTTTTCACAGAAACTCTAACATTTTCACTTATATGTGTGTTTTGCTTACACAAATGCTCACAAACGTTGAGCAGTACCCACATAGTCATTTATTACAGTGACAGATCATTTTGAGCATGTTCTGTTAAATGGAAGAACTTAAATATTTTTTTTATTATTAAATTTATTTATAGCCCCCTCATTGCTGTCTTGAATAAATCTTCATTGAAAAATATGAAGTCAAACATATTCTTTACAACATCCTATATATCCAAGGCCAATTCGTCATGAATTTCAATAGATATTCGACAAAACATTTAAACTCAACAGCGTCTTGTCACTGTCCCTTTATTTTTAGACATGAGAATAGTGTAATTAGAATTAAATTTAATTTCTTCATTAAAAAAATCGAATCAAAAATTTCATTATCTAAGACATGCCGCTTGCGCAAAATTTTAATGATTTATCATTGTTTGAAAGAGTGAAATGGGATAGATATTTTTTTCAATTAAAAATTCGTTTTATCCCGTAAATTTATTAAAGAGCAACAGGTATATTAAAATTTTATTTCCAATCTTACGTTGGGGATGTCGAAATTTCTAAGGCGGTCAAGAAACTCATGTCGATTATCTGTTGCATGAAGGGCGTTAAGAATCTGAAGCTACAAATTTTTTGTACTTTCATCGGGTTAGAATTATCCAGCGTGTAGCTAAATCAGTGTTGCCAGTGGGCTACTTTTTTTTAATTCAGATTTCTTCATTGCCACCACTTATTTGAAACGGTAAAATTAGCTTTGTTTTCGTCTTAATTAATATGTCATTAAAAAAGGCGCATTTTACCATTTCAAAAAATTGGTGCGAATGAAGAATTTGAATTAAACAAAAGTAGCCCATCTGGCAACACTGTGCTGAAGTTCAACTGGGAACAGGTTTGCCAGTTTGGTCTCCATTTTTAGTCCGAAATTTAGAGTTTATACCAGAAATAAAGAATATTATTTTGTGCATTATTTAATGATACTCATTTTACAATCACATAAGGTCGAAATTTCATTTTGCAATTTCAAAATTCGTATTAAAATTCTGACCAGGAAGCGGTGATTACAATTTGAGGAATTTAAATATACAAAATATCTACAACTATTTCAGCCTATTAATTATTTGATGAAAAACATTTCCTGATCAAATGATATTTTAATAAGACAAAGATACATACGCGTAAAGTTGCGATAAAACTTTATTATTCAAATAACGATTATAATCAAATAATAATGCATATTAACCATTTCCGGTGCAAAGTACTTCTACTCGTTAAATGCCGAAATGATTAACCGACACCAGAATTTACAACCAAATTTATTTGAAAATAAGGAAAAGCTTTTCTCTGTCTACTTGTTAATAGGAAAATTTTGATTCCATAATACAGGTGCTAATGTCGCATTTAGGGATTAAAATAAGGTGGTCCAAAAAGGAATCACCGCCCTTCAAGGGGTTAAAGTTTTTCAAATTTATCCACAAGTTATTCAAAAAGTTAAGTTAAAGTTTGCTAAAGTTCGTTAAAAGTTTGCACATAGCAGCCGTTCCTGTGGCATTCATTGCTTTGACTTGTTCACTCGCAAATTGTAACTCTCAGGTCTGAGAATGGAGGTGTCTCAACGCTTTAATTCTCGCTCCCGTGATATTCACGGGCTGTGTCTTTTACTCAGATTGTTTGATTCACACCAGTTTTATAAAATAGTATATTTGTCTTTATTATTGTATCATTTTACCTGTCACTAAATAAGGTGAATATTTATTTTTCGAAAAAGTGGTACCAATGAGCAGTTTGAATTTTTAAACCGTAATTTAATGCGACCATTAACCCTTTCCGGAACGGAGTAATTCTGT
This sequence comes from Maratus speciosus, assembly GCA_963932465.1. Lineage (NCBI taxonomy): Eukaryota > Metazoa > Arthropoda > Arachnida > Araneae > Salticidae > Maratus > Maratus speciosus. The sequence goes on from OZ010787.1 coordinate 435,756,516, forward strand.
TTAGGAACTGATGAAACAATGGATTGACGCCAAATTTTATAATATAATTTATAAGAAAATGTAAACTTGCCTATTTTCAAGTATGTTATAAAAAGAAAATTTTAATTAAATGTTCCTGGTGCAAGTAAAATAAAAATTAGGTGTCCTTTCTTAAGGACACCGCACTTTAAATGTCGTTAAAGCGCAGGCGTTAAATCGCGTATTCCAAATATCGTGAAAAAATTCGGGTAGTTCGCCATATGGTCTTAATATCGAAACAGTGAAATTTTTCTGAGGAACTTGAATAGAAGTTCAGTAAAAAATATATATAATGTGGAAATTTATAGAAAAGCGATTTATGGCCATGTAAAGTCGACAAGAGAACTGGTGCTCTCCACTTGCACGATTGAATTTTCTATTCATTGCTGAATTTAATGTTAGACGCTGAAATAATTTTTTGCTTTTTAGGGATCCGTACTTAAAAAAAAAAATGGAATCATTATAAGATCACTCCTGTGTCTGTCTGTCTGTCACAGCCATTTTACTTGTAAACTATGGAACGTGGAAAGTTAAAATTGGGGGAAGTAATAAAGACTATGGACCGACATATTTACAGATTATTAAACATTTACAACTATTTTTAGGGAAAATGTAAAGGGGCTAATTGAGTTACTTGAACAGAAAAATATTTTCTTTGTATGTCGTGTGGGGTTTTGTGTGAAAGCTTTCACAACGCTGAACTCAAAAATACATTTCATTAATTTTTAGGTATTATATTTTCAGAAATATCATCGAAAATGTAGTGCAAAAATATGTCCCCTTTCCATCTATTTCCGAATCTACTGAGGCTAAAATTATGAAAAAATTCGAGGTAGTAGAGGTTAATTTATACTTTGCAGGAAAATTGTAGCGATTACTCTAGGTCATATAGTTTTCGATAAAAGCGCATTTTTCCGTTACACACAAATTTCGATTTGTGGGCATTTCGCAAAGGAGTTGAGGAGCGCTGGAGTTATCTATCGTCGCAGAAGTATAAAAACATTGTTTATAAGGATTTTTGAAAAAAAATCGTCGGTAATTAGCCGAGATATTAACCCTTAACCCTTAATTGCATGAATTATTCTTTTAGAATTGTGTTTTTTTATTTTTATATTAAGGATTAGACACCAGAAATCTTAAGATAGATTTTTAACTTTATTTAGTAGCATATTTTTGTAATTTTTAGAGGATTAATATTTCTATATAAATATAGTCGTTGTAAGAACTTAATTTATGTATTTAAAATTAAATTAAAAGGTGATGGAAATTTACATCACTATGCAATTAAGGGTTAAAGACACGGACGGTTTGGACATACATAATGACAGGGGCGACCTGCTGTATGTACCATCGGCTTTTAACCCTTTGAGGCGCAAGGGATTGCATTCCTGTAAATTTGAATTCCCACCGGAATCTTCAAAAAATTCCATTGCGAAATAAGGAGAAGCAATTTTTCGACTTTTTTTTACACCAAAGTTAGAAAAGTAAAACTTACCGTAATTTCCCGCGTATACGCCGCGGCCTAGTTAAGTCTTTTTCATACTGGAAATTTTATTTCAAAAGTGAAGTCACATAAATGCTAAGCAAAAGCAAGTCACATTTTATTGAAAACAAATTCTGGTAGCAAATCGAATTATCTGAGCTGCGGCGTATACGCGGGAATTTACGGTAATAATTTTTTTCTGGTCCAAATCTTCATTAATCGTAGGTGGGATAAAATATATCCCACTGCACTTCAAGGGGTTAAAGCCTAGATAACAACTTTAAATGATACATTTGTGTAATACGATGTCCAGTAGCAGTGTAAAAGCAATAAACATCAAATTGTAAAAAAAAAAAAAAAAACAGACAATTTAATTAGAATTAATCACACAAATATGGTGTGATTCGCGACTAGTTTGCATTGAGTAGATCTCTCAATACGCCTCCCGTGTCTTTAAAAGTTTATTAGCCCTCCGACTGTCTTGGAAAAGGGCAAAATTGTAATGTTGTTTTCTCTGCATTTTGTTTTAAATGTTAAAAAAATGATTCTTTGAACATTTTATAAAAAAACTTAATAACGAATATGAATGCAATCCTTGGAAATATTAATCATTGGTCAATGTATTAAAAATACATTAAATCAATAGAATTATATTACTTTAAATATTGCTTGTACTGCAGTGAAACCTGGAGCTTAGTGAACGTATTAACACGGGCTTGTCAGTGAGGGGTTTAAAAATCTATCTAGCAAAATGCGACACGGACAAAGGCGGCGCTGCTACTTTGCGACCTCCATTCTCTTTGCTTTAACCCTTTGGTTTAACCCTTTGCGCTCGGCGTCTCTTACACAAATTTTATTCGATCGCATCACTTTTTTAACTCTAGAACCGCCATAGCGGTCATTTTGACCGGTACAAAAAAAAATACTTCGATACAAGTCAGAAATTTCTTTCTAAAATACGTTAAATGTATACCACGGAGAAATAATTTAAATAAATAAGTTAGATAGTTTTTAATAAAAATTCTGGTGAGAAATATTTTTATAACACTTTAGTAAACTTTTCTGTGGTTCTAGTGTTAAAAGAAGTTTCGTTCAAGTACACAATTTCATAAATGCTCGGAAATAAGGTACATTTTATTTTCCTTTATTACTGGTGCCAAAAAAAAATTTTTGCAAAGAAAGATTATGTCTCCGCAGCGGCGCCCTCGAGTGCAAAGGGTTAAACTTTGAACAAGGGTTTTGTTTTAGCTACACTGTAAAAAGAAAAGATTATTACGACGCTGAATTTAGTTTTATGAAATGTCAAATGAAGTTTAAATATGCACTACTTTTATTGTCAGTGCCGAATTAAATTAATCATAAACAGATTAGTACAAGATTTAAATAGCAATATCTGATATTGGAGGCATGGACTCCCTCGTATTAGAGGTGCCAGGCGCGTTTTAGTAAGCTCTTTAAATATGCAAGGCTAAGGGCCCTTCATTGACCAGCGGTGCCTTTCCTTCATCACTACGGTTGTGGGAATGTGTCAGCTGCATTTTAAGGTATGTTGCATGCTTCTAGGCCAATTATTAAAAAAGGTATGTTTGTAAACTTAATTCTCACTTCCTTAACTACAAATAAATTGTCTACTAAAAAGGTGCATAAAAATTTATGAAAATATACCGTTACAAAATGAATGAACTGGTCTTTAAAACTTAAAAACCATTGATGTTAAAATCATAATGAAACAGAAAAAGATGATTCATGAGATCTTTCGATCGCTAACGCGATCATTTTCAAAGGATACTTTCACTGGGATGTCGATCCATAGCGCTGGTTTTACTTACGGATCCGTTTATGGATCCGTTATGTAGACGATGTGTTTATAGTTTAGGATCATGGCATACAAACCTTAAATGAGTTTTTAGTGAAAGTTAATGAAATAGACACGAACATTAAATTCACCTTGGAAATAGAAAATGAGGGGGTTTTACCATACCTGGATACAGAACTAATAAGAAATATGGGTGAGGGGAAAATAGAAAGAAGAGTATACAGGAAGCATTGCCGTTCGAATAACACCATCTCTTATGACTGTAACTCCCCTTTCAAATATAAAATTGCGGCTTACAGATTTTACGTAAAACGAGCCTTTGATATTTGCAGTGAAAAGTACCTACAAAATGAATTAAATACAATTAAACACATTGCAGTAGAAAACGGATTTTCCCCTCAGCACATAAATAAATTAATTTATGAAATAAAGCAGAAAAATCAAAAAGAAAGAATAAACAAGAGAGAACTTAGAATCTGTACCTTCGATTACGTACCAAGATTATATGAAAGATTAAAATACGCTTTAAGGAAATTTGATATCAATTTAATAGCCAAACCTCCTACAAAACTAAAAGCTGTAATTGAAAAGAAAATTGATCCCATACCTAATAAGGAAATTGCAGGTGTTTATTTTATCCCATTTCAAACGGAAAATCAGAAGGAGTTAAACTACATAGGTATGACCACTCAAAAATTTAAAGAAAGATTGGGGGAGCACATGAGAGATATCAAGTTTAACCGACCGTCTACCGCACTTTCCAGACTGAATCAACGCCAAAATTTAAAAATAGATTTCGAAAAGGCAAGAGTTATTTTACCTACATCTGATCATTATACTTTAAGAATTAGGGAATCGTTGGAAATTTTAAATAAAGAAAATAATGTATGTAACGATGTTTTGTCTTATGATATACCTCAAATCTGGTTTAACATTTTGAAAATATCTAACACTTCACCATTGGAACGAAACAACTTCATAGACACCCCCAACAAATAATAAACTGACCCTTTTTCCCAGACTGATGTATAAATAGCTCAGTGAATGCGACATCCCAGTGAAAGTATCCTTTGAAAATGATCGCGTTAGCGATCGAAAGATCTCAGGAATCATCTTTTTCTGTTTCATTATGATTTTAACATCAATGGTTTTTAAGTTTTAAAGACCAGTTCATTCATTTTGTAACGGTATATTTTAATAAATTTTTATGCACCTTTTTAGTAAACAATTTATTTGTAGTTATTTTAACGCAAGGTGAATTTGTCATTCCACTCTGAGCTCATTTGAGTTCTATGTTTTTCAATCTCACTTCCTTGTCATAATGTATGCTAGCGATCACAAGTGCCAGCTTTATTTCAAAGCAATTAACTTATTAATTATTCTGTGTAAGTTTAAACAGTTATTTAAATACTGTTCATTTATCTTAATACTTTATTTGTGCATCGCTGTTTCATTGGTTTTATTATTACTCATAACGCTTTTATTGTGCTTTTACGTCTCTGGATGTCTTCCGCTTGGTGTGATTCGAGGGATGACCTTGCTTTTCCCCCTGCTTTCTTTCCGTTGGGGCATATACCGGGTGTCCCAAAAAGGACTGACTGATTTTAAAATTCAATAACTTCCAAACGGTGACAGATATTTAAAAAATTCTTGCAGGAGGGTTATGCATAAAGTCAAAAGTTTTTTTACAGTGACTTTCGATTTTAGTTCAAATTACAAACAATAGATGGCGCTGCGATCAATAGAGACTAAATTCAGGCTCGATTTTTGGTACTTCGTGGCCCGGATAATACATTTCCATCTCCTTTTTCTGCATGGAACAAAAGAAAGGACCAAAAATCGAGCCTGTATTTAGCGACTATTGCTTACAGCGCCATCTATTGTTTGTAATTCGAACTAAAATTGAAAATCACTGTAATAAAACTTTTGACTTTATGCATAACCCTCCTGCAAGAATTTTTTTAATATCTGTCACCGTTTGGAAGTTATTGAATTTTAAAATCAGTCAGTCCTTTTTGGGACACCCGGTATATTAGGATATGTATGTCTCTACCGTATGCGTTTGTTGTCACCTAGCGTCCCTCGGATCACATGTTATAGCCTCTCTGCGCTAGCAAATATCTCAATAGTTCTTATCTTCAACTTCTAGCTTGATGGGTGTGAGTGTTGCGTCGTAACTAGTTTCGGGGAGGGCTTTGTCCTCCCTTATGTGCTTCCTTACCTTTTGGCTTCTTCGTTCATTCTTGTTTTCAGTGAACTTAACTGTGTTTTAGTGGAGTTTTTATTTCGGTGTTGTTGTTTTACATATCTCTGCGGCTTCCTGTACATTTCGTCCGTTCTTTTATTTTAATTTTTTTTTTTTTTAACATTAAACACATTAACCCTTTAGCGGGTGGTGTCCACATATTGGAGACCTATCTTTAAGTATACTGACGCACAGTTATTTACTTAAAAATTTCCTTTTTATTGAAAGGGAAATTTTTCGGGTTTCCTTTTTCTATTTAATTCGTTTGTAAATTCAGGTATCATTTCACCATTTAACTTAAAGAATTTCATCGCGCCGGAAAGGATTTACAGTTATTTACCTTTCTTATCAGTACTTAGTGTATTTTGTTGAATACCCCCCCCCCCCCGTACCGCAATTTTTGTTTTATTCTTCTTTCCGTCTTTGTGCTTTTTTTTTTCTTCTTCTATGTTTCTTTCTTTCTCCGAGAATCTTTTGATAGTCACTTTTTTGAAAGACACCGAATCTCTTTTGTATAATAGTTCTTAACCTCTTATAAAAGTTTCCGACCGTTATTATTTTTATTTTTTTCTCCTCTTTTAACCCCCCCCCCCCTTTTTTTTTCGATGTCCCATTTTAAATCTTGACGGGATTTTTCTTTTTTTTTTAATTTGCATTTTAACTGTAATTTAATATTTTTTTCCCTTATCCTCTCCAACCTAACCATGTTTTCTCCATACATCCAAAATTTATTTTTACCAAAACATACAAATATATATCTATTATTCCCGTTTTTTTATGTTGTGGTTTTATCCTTTTCTTAATTATTTTTCTTTTATTTATCATCTCACTCATCATTTTGTTCTATGTTAAATTAAATCTCTCCCAGCTCCTATTTAATTTCATAGCCCCTGTACAGTTATCCAAGTTAAGTCCTCTGCAAGTTGTACGTTGTTAGGTGTTCAAATTCGGATACAAAACCCCTGTTTTCATTTTCTTCTCGGTGTGTGTGGGATTTTTTTCCCCTCCCCCTCCCTTTTTTTAAAAATTTGTTTATTTGTTCATTTATTTTTTGGTTCTGCGTTTTCTAAATTTTCCGTCGCATTCATTATAGCCCTTTTTCTATTATTATTTTTTTTATTTTATTTTTAAATCTAGTTTTATAATTATTTTTTTAATGTCATTCTACGGAATTAATTTTTTTCATTCTTACAATTCTTAGCAAATAGGGAAATAGAGAAAAAATGTTGGAAGAGGGAAAGAAAATAATTAAAACAGAATGAATTAAAATAAAATATAATTTCATTTGACATTGTCTTTAGCAAGGTTCTCCTAATATGAATTACCTCCCCTTACCCTCTTTCTCGAATATAATTCCTTTAGTTTTATTCAACATTTTTTTTTTTTTATCAATGTATTTCTTATATAGTTCCTTTATCAATTTAAATTTTCCCAACATCTCCGATCTAATTTAGCTTTCTCTGTGTTTCGTCCAGGAACATTTTCTGCTTCGTGTAATCCTTGTTTTCATTTTTTTCCTTTCTTTTTTATTTAATACTTTAACGTTTCTTTGCACACAAAATCATTTTTTCCCCTTTTGTCATCGTTTTTAATGCTTTTTATTTTTCTTTCGTTCTTTCTTTTCTTTTCTTTTTTTTTCACTTTGCAAACATTATTTTCCCACTTTCATTATTATTATTATTATTGTTGTTATTATTAATATTAATAATTTAATAAAAATATTCAATTCACGTATTTTTTTCCCTTATTTTCCCATTTTCAAATCTATTTTGTAATAGTCTGGAGTTAGTTTTTCGTTTCGAATTCTTATAGTTTGCGGTCCTTTATTTCCCCCTCCCTTTTTCTTTTAATATTTTCCACCACAAACGTACATCTTATTCTGATTAATTCTCTTACCCGATCTGAGACTGTCGTGTGACGCAACGCTCACATTTCATTATTCTTCACCATTCTTCTCTCAAATTTTCATATTATACACATTACAGAGTATTTTTTTTCTTTTTTTTTTCAATCCTCAAATAGTCGTTATTTTAGTCATTTCCAAACGAAATGTTTTTTTGTATTTCCAATTCAGATCCCCCCCTCCCTTTTTGCCTTTTTTTTCTTTGTAAAATCGTTTAAACATAAGTATCTCCGGCACATGTGACGGCTGGCATCCAAAATGGCACCAATTCTCCCCCTCATATTTCAAAATTCAGCATGCCACATGTCTGCAGGGGACGTTCCCCACCGGTGACGGGTGGTCTCGGTATCCAAAGGTCGATTTCTTGCGTATTACATTCCACATTTATATAGTTTCTCTGTACGTCTATAATGTCTGAAGCTTCCTCGGACTCTGTCTCTTCAGTCAAGATATCGCTTCCAGTGAGAGCTTCACTCAGACGCTGTATGAGCGTCAGCGCTATCTCTAGGATGGCCGTCGAGACAAAGATTTTGCTCTCGTGACAAAAGCCACAAAAACCCTTACCAAGATTAAAAATGATAAAGGTAGCTCACTCTGCCCTGGAGCGCAAAACCATATAAAAGACTTACGAAAGACTCTAGAAGAAATTCAAACTATAGAAGAACACCAACAGCAAGAGCTACATACACTACAGAAAAATTAAATACAAATGCAGGAAAGTAATGTCAAATATAAAGAGCAACACGAGTCCTACAAAGCTCAAATAAGACACTGCTTGACCACTATCCCCAGCGCAAAAGCCATCGAAGATGGCCATATCCAAGGCCTTGTCCGAACACACAGAAATTCTTAAGCAAGTAGCCCATGCTGGTTTGGCACTCAGGAATGAGTACCATTTGCTCTCATCACCGAGTCACAGTACCACAGAAATTAATGGCCCCAGCATGTCGGCACCTAGCCAGGCATATTCATCAACACCTACAGAACCCACGCGACCAACCTCACCACAAGATTCAGCAGTACACACACAAGATTTTGACTGTACTATCCCTGAACACAGAAGGACTATCGTTGTCAGACAAATACCATCAGGTGCTTACAGGATGTCGGGTATAGAAATTCAACGACGAATAACAGCAGCCCATATCTCCCGAACAGCATCCATCATCTCCAAAACCACCCCCTTCAGGATGCATCTGGAGATCGAATGTACAACAGAGCGAAATAAGAACGTCCTCATTAGAGATCTCCAGTAACACAGCGACCTGAATCGACATTTTAACTTTATCACAAAACCCATTGAGAAGCAGAAGATGATTCTACTTGGAGTTGCATCTAATTATGGTAAAGAACATATAACAGACTCAATTCTAGCCCGATACAATGCTCATGAAGATGAGCTTCTATATATTAGAAACACTGCCGGCAGATCACATGGGCTAGCCAACTGGTTAATAGTAATACCCCTGTTGGCTCATCTTCATCTCCAGCTCTCACCAGGAAAATACCAAGCATTAACCTTCATTAAACGAAGAGAACTCAAACGTAAACCCGTAATGCGAGTCAATGGGATTAGCATTCATCATGTGCCAACTCTTAAATTATTAGGCATAACCATTGATGAACACCAGAGCTGGATTCCACATATCAAAGCACTTAAAATTAAACTTTTAAATTACTACCATAACTCCTGCAAATTAACATCGAAAACTTGGGGCATCAAGCCCAGCATGTTAAAAACTTGGTACCACACAATCATTGAACGCATCATTTTCTACTGTGTGTGCGTCTGGGGATGTTCGCTAACCAAATTGGCTAAGCAAAAACTTACCTCTAACCAGCGGATATTTCTTCTGCAGATGGTTAGAGGTTACAAAACTATCTCCAAGGATGCACTCACAGTACTTACTTGTATTCCACCCATACACTTAACACTCACTTACGAATACCAGAAAAACAGAATACTACATCTAGAACACGAACCAACACAGTCAGCAGTCTTCTCAAACATACATTTACAAAGGAAAGTCTATAGCTGGACTATGCATCCAGCGGATGAGACATCCCATCTTCAAGTAAATATTAATAAGCATTCTTATACCCCCTCGAATAACCCAGCCATTTTCACCGATGGGTCGCGCACGGAGACGGGAGTGGCGTCATCCTTCTGCGTCTTCATAGACGGCCTTGTGGCTCATCGATGGGCATTCAGGATTGGAGATGACAATTCAGTGTTCCAAGCTGAACTCTTTGCAATCCTCCGGGCCTTGGAATGGATTGCTCTCTATCCTCAACCTATATACTTTCACCTTTATAGTGACAGCCTTTCCAGCCTGCAAGAAATCTTCGCCCATAGGACTAAACACCCCCTAGTACTCAAAATTAAATTAATTTTAAAAACTCTCGTCCATAGGGTCTCTCTCGGCCATGTCACCGCTCATATCGGCATAGCTGGCAATGAACTGGCTGACACGCTGGCCAAGGAGGCCACCTCACGTCCAAAAATAGATCTTGCCCTTCCTGTTCCCCCATCTTATGTTCGTAGTTTCCTTAAAAGGAACATACTTTCAGACTGGCAACTCTACTGGGATGCCTCACGTAAAGGCAGGCACACCTATTGCTTAATCCCAAAAGTCTCCTATAATCTCTAAGCTTTCTCCCCTCCCACATCAGCTTTCCTCTCCGGTCATGGTCCATTTAGAACATACCTCAATTATTTCAAACGCTCTGGCACGGACCTCTGCGAGTGTGGGGCTTTTGGGTCCCCAGATCATTATTATTTCTTCTGCACACTCACAGAGGCCTGGCACCTTAGGTACCCTAACCCCCGCCCAGATACTTGGCTCAAAAACATCTTATCTCGCCCAAGACTACTCCGCCATTTGGCAGAAATATTTCACTTCCTTATGGACCTGACCAATCTTACTTCCTAGCTGTTCTGCATCTGCATTCCTGAGACTCGCCCTTTGTCGCGTTAGAGCCTTTGTCGAGCTCCTGGCAGTCCTAGCGCCCCTTGTCGTGCAGGAGCAGGTCTCCGGCGCACATACCATCTGGACGATGTGGTCCGGAATCATGATACAATCCTCAAATTTTCTTTTTTGATTTATGGACTTTTATCTCTAGGATCAACCCCCCGCTGCCTGTCGCGTAGGAGCTTTGTGCTCCAGCGGCTAGTTTTTATGTATATCTATGTGTTAATGTAATTTTTTTCCCTCGTTGGCATTTGCCTTTTGTCCGAGGACTGGAACTATGTGTAGTGAATCCCCGCATGTCGGGGAACTTACCGGGTGGAGCAAATAAGGTCTACACGAGATCCCAGTGATCTGGTGATCTTCCTCCACTTAGGCATAAAACAAAAAAATTATCTGATATTATTTAGGCTTCATATCTCTTTAAACTTTTACGATATACCTGTTCTTACTTTTCTAGTATATATACAGCTATACCAAACCCTACGTTGTACAGTTTTTTACAAAGCCTTATTTTTCATTTAGTAACGATTTTTTTAATAATATAGTTAATAATTCATATTTATTGTACGAAACCCTCTGAGTGCGAGTAATACTCGCAGCCTATAATATAAAACCTGCAAGTAGTATAAATTTCACATATATTATATTTTGCAAGACGCAAATTCTTATTAAATCGCACATCAGGGATGAGAGCGCTCCGAACCAAATGGTTAATTTTCACCACTAAATTTTAACAGTATTCTTTTCTTTATCAAGTCTGAGAAATTCGGTCACTAAATACGGCGATAAATACTATTAAAATTTAGTGGTAGAAATCGGTCATTTAGGTTGGAGCGCTCTCATCCCTGGGATATTAAAGTTCACATTTTAGGCCTAATTTTTCGATCTGGAAAATTAAGTCTTTTTATGGATTTTCTAAAATTATTGCTATATAGATAGAAATTGCTGTCTGGATCTTATTTAAAGAATGTCAGAAAAAAATATGAAATTGGCAAATGTTGTGGAAAAGTAAACGAATTTTAAACCCGCGTTTACCAAAAGTTAAAACAATATCAATGTGCAAAATGCCATTAAAGAGCTTAAAGATCATGCAAAAATATTTAATATGGTATCTCAATATAGAAAGAAATTATTGATACAGAAAATAATTATAAAATACTAGTCAAATAGTTAAGGATTAAGGTGTCACATTTCTTAATGAAGCATCTTTTTTTTATTTTAATGTGTATTTCTGTACAACTAAGATCGTTGCTTGTACACTAATATCCAGAAATTAAGTAGCAGTGACCGGACGCTTAAGATTTTACATGATTAGATGAATATTTACTTAAATACTTTGACATATTGCTTTTAGGTTCTGAGATTTAACTCTTTGAGGGGCAAATAACTTCTGTTGCTAAAATGGTAAAATGATTGATTGGCACCAGAGTTTACTAGACAATTTATATGAAAGTAAGTAAAAGTAATCACCTAATCGAATTAACCCTCCGTCTACCAGACGGGTCCAATGGACCCGATGGGTACATTCGAAATATTTATTCTAACCAGAAATTTATTTAAAATAAACTAAATATCTAAACCAGACAATAATGAGTTAAGTAAATAAGTTCAATAGTTTTAAATAAGAATTCTGATGTGTAATATTTTTATAAAACTTGAGTAAAATTTTCGGTAGTTCTAGGGTTAAGCGTAGAATACTGGTCTTAAGAAAGTAGTATATTTTTTGGATAAATTTTCAACCTGGTAACTCTTCTAAGTATTAAACAGTGTCTTAGGGGAAGTACACTCCTTCGGATATCCAAGAGTGTACGCACTTAGATTACACAACTCTTAAATATTATAAAAATATTAATATTTGAGGAACATGTATCAGGTAGATCAATATTATCTGCACATTTTAAAATAAGCTGCGTAAAATAAATGACAAATTTACGCTACTTATGACTAAAAATACGAATTATCATCGTAGCTTTCTTACAAAAAAAAGTAGCCCACTGGCAACACTGTATCTTATATAAAATATTTCACATAATGTCAACTTGTGCTTAAATATTATAATTTGAAGAAATTAAACATATTTATTTATCTCTTTTTAAAAATATCTTTGGTTCCTTTCCTTTAAGAGTGAAATTTAATATCATTTATTGTATTTTCATAGGTGCCAACATCAAAATAATCTTCCGCAACCCTTGCGTTAATCCTTAATTGCATAGTGGTGTAAATTTCCATCACCTTTTTATTTAATTTTTAATACATAAATTAAGTTCTTACAACCACTATATTTATATAGAAATATTAATCCTCTAAAAATTACAAAAAATATGCTGCTAAATAAAGTTAAAAATCTATCTTAGGATTTCTGGTGTCTGATCCTTAATATAAAAATAAAAAACACAATTCTAAAAGAATAATTAATGCAATTAAGGGTTAATATGACCCCCGTTTAATACGTTTCGAACCAGAAATTTTCTTAAGAAATAAATTAAAAATGTTCCACGTAGAAACCTGTAATTAAATAGATAAGCATTCCTGAAATAAATTTTCAATGTGGTTAACCTGAGTCAAATTAATCCAGACATTACGGAGGATCAGTGGATGGTTGGCAGCTATGTATTTTCTACAAAATTATAAATCGTTCTTTTGTGAAAATGTAATATAATAATCTTAATTAAAGTACAATGATCTAATACAGGGTTGGCCAACCTGCGGCACGCGTGCCACAGAGGTACCAGTATTTATATACAAAAAAAAAATTCATTGTTTAATGACAGAATGTCTGCAATTTAAAAAGGACAAAATTACAATTCTTAGAAAACGGTGTCAAGTGAAGTTTAGACAAAAATGTTGGCCACCCCTGATATAATAAAATCTGAAAATACAATTTGTAGTATGCATTTTGCATAATTTAATTAGTGGTGTCGAAATGACACCGGCGGCTCTTTCAGGATGTCGAAATTGTTGGACGTGATAGTGTTAACACTAGAACGGCGGGAAATTTTACTCAAGTTTTATAAAAATATTTCACATCAGAATTTTTACTTAAAACTATTTAACTTATTTGTTTAAGTTATTTTTGCGCGGCATACATTAATTTTAAATTATAAAAAGGTTTTCTGGTTCGAATCTACATGTATTCGTTTGGCAGGGGTCAAAATGACCCCTTGCCGCCGTTCTAGTGTTAAGGAATTTATGTATTCAAAATATCTACACCTATTTCAGCCTAGTACATATTTGATGACAAAAATTTCCTGATCAAAGAAGCGTAGAATACAAGTCGGGAAAAGTTATATAATGTTTGAATGAATAATTCTCCAACTTGGTATCTCTGCTATGTATTGAACAGTGCCTCAAGGGACGTACACTCTTTAGAATATCCAAGAGTGTACGCACTTTGATCACACTACACTTAAATATCGCCTGTGTTTTGCAATAAGAGCGTAAAGCACAAATGATTATTTGAGAAACATGTATCAGGTAGATCAATATTATCTGCAGATTTTAAAATAAGCTGTGTAAAATAAATGCTAGATTTATGCTACTTATGACTAAACATACAGCGTGTCTTTGAATTATCTTCGGAGATTTCTTATCTAAAAACGTTTGATTTCAGAACATGACGAAAAATATTATTACATATTCCTAAAATACAACTCAAAAAGTTTATTAATAAGACAAAGTCAAATATACGTAAAGCTGAGTTAAAACTTTATAAATGAAATAACGATTATAATCACATAACAATGAATATTAAAGTTTTATCCATTTTATGAAAAAGGACAGAGCTGGGTAAGCATTGGAAACATCCCTTTCAATCAAATTTCCTGATTTTTTCCCCAGATGTGGCTACCTATCTGACAACATATTTCCCATATTATCACCTTATAAATATAGATAATTTATGAGATAAAAATGTTTTTTTCTAATTTTGTAAGAACTGATTTTCTCAAAAACCACTGCACCGAATATCATGCCATTAACTGAGATTATATAGGTACCAAAGATGTATAACTGGGAATTTTTGTATAATTTTATGCTTATAAAAACTGTGTGAAATAGCGATAATAATATTTACAAAAAAAAAAATATCTTATGATTATAGGAAAATTACCGTTTTCTTGTTAAAAATTCCTCATATGTACATCTATATTATATGTAAATGTCGAAAGTATGCGTTGGGTACCACATATAAATATTTACAAAAATATGTGCAAAAATAAATAAAATTCATTTAAAGGCGTTATTTGGGGCGGAGCTACTCAAAGTCGACATCCCAAGAATTTTTGGAATAAACACTTACAGAATTGCTGTATTTCAGATTTGAATAATAGTCCAGGAAATAGGGAATTTTACCTAGCAAAATTATTGGTAGTACTGGCAATCGGCTTTCTAGATGTTTTTTGGGTCGCTGAATCCGAATTTGTAACTTCCCACCGAAATTTCCCCCGGCAACCTCCCCAAAGTTTGGCAAAATGCCCCAAAAAAGATTTTTATTAAAAAAATCAATTTTTTTTATTATTGTTTTAGTGAAAAAGTATCTAGAAATTCAGAAATTAGACAAAATTTCCTACAAATTAGACATATGACATTATGACTTAGGATGAAGGGGAAGAGGGGATCTGCCTCGGAACATGCGCGCGGTTCTGCGTAAAATAAGTTGCGCAATTCCACTTAACCACTCACACGTTTACATTCGCCCTCCCATCTCCCCTCCGAACTTTTTCTATAAGGTTTATTTTAAGATTTTTGGGTCGCTGAATCCGAATTTTTAACTTACCCCCAAAATTCTCCCCCCCGAACCGCCCCCCAAATAGTTGTTTTTAACTTAAATTTCTTATTGTTTTAGGGGAAAAGCATTACGAAATTCAGAAACTAGACAAAATTTGGGACAAATAGGATATATGACATTATGAATTAGGATGAACGGGGAGGGTGAGGGCTGCCTCTGAACATGCACTGCGCGCTACGTGCACTAAATTATGAAGTCCAGGCAATAGGGGATTTTATCTGGCAAAATTAATACTAGTTCTGAATTTCGACTGACTTTATGTTTTTTGGGTCGCTGAATCCGAATTTGTAACTTCCCACCAAAATTTCACCCGGCAACCCCCCAAAAATTTTGAAAAAATTTGGTTTTTTTGTTTTTTGAAAAAATTTGGTTTTTGAGAAAAGCGCGCAGGGAATGTTCAGAGGCAGCCCCCTCTCTCCCCGTTTATCCTACGTCATAATGCATTTATCCTATTTGTTGCAAATTTTGTCTAGTTTCTGAAATTCGTAATGTTTTTCCCCTAAAACAATAAGAAATTTAAGTTAAAAACAACTATTTCGGGGGTGTTTCGGGGGGGGGGAAATTTTGGGGGTTCGGATTCAGCGACCCAAAAAACTTAATTTAAACCTTATCGAGAAAGTTCGGAGGGAACATGGGAGGGCTAATATAAACGTGTGAGTGGTTAAGTGGAATTGCGCAACTTAGTCCACGCAGCACCACGCGCATGTTCCGAGGGAGATCTTCCCTTCCCCTTCATCCTAAGTCATAATGCCATGTATCTAATTGTTTGCAAATTTTGTCTCTTTCTGAATTTCTAGATAATTTCCCCCTAAAACAATGAAAAAATTGATTTTTTTTAATAAAAACCTTTTTTGGGGGGCTTTTTGCCAAAATTTGGTGGTGTTGCCGGGGGCAATTTTCGTGGGAAGTTACAAATTCGGATTCGGCGACCCAAAAAACATCTAGAAAGCGATTTTCAGTACTACCATTTATTTTGCTAGGTAGAGTCCCTATACGGTCTCCATTGCCTGGACTATACACAAATGGGCATCAATTTCAATGCTCTCGATGCTTCGATATCAAAAATAGTCGTTGGTATTGCAGACAACAATAGGGAAGAATATTTTTAGCATGCATAGCTGTCATCTTGTACGGATTTTTCATACCACTAAAATTTTATAGTGAAATTTAGCTAATTGAATCGCCGAGATTCAAGCGAATTTAGCGTTTAAATAAGTCAAAATTTTCTATTAAATTTTAGTGGTAAGAAAAATCCGTACAAGTTGGCAGCTATGAGCATGGAAACAAACTACATTCTTTGATATCGAAATGTAACCACAGTGATCACAGTCGCTTAAAATGTAAATGTTTTTTCACCAGTTTTAATGAAAAGTAATTATAGTTGTAGTTTAAACCTTTTTAAACTAGCAATTTGCTATGGCAACCGTCATTTTAAATGCTTATGTCTAAAAATTGTAATACATTAACGCGTTGTCAGATTTTTTTTCTCGTAAAAGTCAATCGCTTAAAGTGAGGCCAGAAGCACTGTATCCGACTATGTATTTGTATATATATTTATAAATATGTGTGCAAAAATTAGCAATGTCCAATTAGCAATTAGCATTTTAACCCTTTGCGCTCGGTGTCTCTTACACAAATTTTATTCGAGCTACACCACTTTTTTAAAAGAAATTTCGTTCGAGTACACAATTTCAAAAATGCTCTGATAGAATAAGGTACATTTTATTTTCCTCTATTACTGATGCCAAAAAGACATTTTGCAAAGAAAGATTATATCTCCGCAGCCCTCGAGTGCAAAGGCTTAATCTCCTGATATCCCTTTAAGACCCAACCCGCACGATCTTGCGGGTTAGACATTCATGTAAATTTTTGCTTCTGCAACAGTCGTATGTAATAAAAAACCGAATCGGACGATTGTTCTGGTTTGCAAAAAGAATAAAGTATCATTTTTTATCACCAGATGATGGTTGTAGTACATGTTTTACTTTTAGCCGGCATGACTAGCTTTGTTTACGAGTACAACGGATACAGCTCATCATTTTATCTGTCGTAAAAAGGTAATAATCAGTATTTTTGCTTTAATGTCTAAATAAGTGTAATATAATAAAAAACATTAATTATACACAATTTATGTTGTTCGTAGGACTCAATATTTCGTTAACCGCACGATCGTGCGACTTGGGCGTTACGTTAGTCAGTGCTACAGCAAAGGTATGAGCTTTCTGAATGTTCATCTTGATTTCTGTTTCAATAATTTTGCTGACAGCCAGACTAAAAATGAAGTATGTTATTATATAATTAATGACATATTATTTTCTTGGGTGTTGTCATGGATGAATTATTTTTTTCTTTTTTGTTTTTCAATTAATTTTTACTTTTTTTTTCTTTTCAATTAATAAAATTTTCTAATACATTCTATTATTTTTTATGGAGTACTTTGTTAACTTTTAACAAAGCAAAATAAAACACATTTTCAGATGTCTAAACCGAAAAGAATTCTCACACAAGAAGAAATTTGAAATTGATGAATAAATCAGACTCTGAATTTTGTGATCTCTCGGATGATGACGAGGTTGGGGACAAAACATTTGAAACAGATTTATTAGAATGATAGTGAAGTTCAGATGAGCTCGATGAAGAAAAATTTACAAATATTTCTAAAGAAATGAGAATTTTGGATCATTCTTCCTCATTAAAGTGTTCTGAACTCATTCCCCAAAGTTCTACACCCAAACCAAATAGAATGAAAAAAAATAAAAATCAAAAACAATACAAGTAGGATGTTAAGAAGTTAATTTCTGTACCCCATCCTAGATTTCACGCAATCGCAGGTATGTCTTTCATTTCTTACGTTTTAATTTAAAAAAGTTATAGACTTATAGAAAAATAAAACCGATATTATAAAAAAGCTTTAAAAATATGGCAAACATTTTAAAATTAATTAAAATATGAATTTTTTGAAGTCGATAAGTACATATTGAATATTAACCTTTTTTCTTCTTTTTTAGGCTTTTAGAGCCACTAAGTATTTCCATTGTAATATTTCAGCCAATACTTCCCAAATCATCTTATAGGTAATGCTTTCACAGGAAAAGCTCTACCCGTACGATCGTGCGGGTGTGGCTTTCTCAGAAAGAGCCCAACCCGCACGTTCGTGCGGGTACTCTCCACGCTCCAGTAGGTGACGAAAAATTTTTTAATTAATTTTTTAAGTGTCATTAGGGTCAGTATAGAGTTAATAACCAGAAGAATGTAATATTTAAATATGAAAATGTTCCGGGACTTAATGGGATATTTCTTACACTTTTTTTAGGCTAATTAAAAGAAAAAACATAAATCAAACATTAAACGACTCAAAATTAAATAAATATATTTTTAAATACAAAGCATCCTCCAGTGTTTTCGGATTAGGATTTTTCTTTTCTAAAATTATGTACCAATTTTCCCTAATATTTATCTTCGAATTGAATAGCCACTGAATAGCCATTGAATAAGAAATCTGCCATTAAATAAAGAAAAAATGCGAGCTGTATATTCCTTGTTTAAAAAAAATTCTATTACTACCCAAACCTGCCAACATCTCTGAAAAAAATGAGCGCAATTGGTTCAAACTTTAGTTATATAACATTCTTCTTTTATTTCTGTGATTTGCGCTTAAAAGTGACGAAACTACATACTCTTATTAGTCTTTGTTAGAAGTCTGGCAAAGTGATGAGAAAAATAATTAACCCTTTAACCCTTTCAGGGGCAAGGCATTTATGCTCGAAAACTGTTCAAATAATAAATTCACACCGCAATTAACGAACAAATAAGTTAAAAAATGATCAAAAGCTCTTTTTCACGTATATTATGAGATCGAAATTGTACTAAAATATTACTGGTGTAATTTGGCAATTTGGGCGTTAAAATTATGCGTTTGCAGACTGCAAACGGCGCCCCTCAAGGGGTTAACCGCCAAAACTATTACGATAGAAATATTCAAATTTCTTGTTGAAAGTAGTTTCCCACCACAAATTCAGTAAGGTAAATTTCGCTTTACTAAAATAGCAAAATTTCTGCCAATAAATAAGAATTTTTTTAAGTTCTAAAACAGTGGTGCCAATGTAATTAGTTCACTGCATGAGCAATTATTTTGCCTGTTGCGTGAACGCAACGTCAGCGGTTAATGGGTTAAATGAAAGTCATTATAATAACTGCTGTTGTTTATCGATATCGGAGAATGTTGTTGTATCCCAAGAAAAATAGTTTTCTCTTTTATCTCTGATACAAAACGCTAGTTTTCGATGTCGAATCAGTATCGACAGTGATGAAAAAGATGGCTTATATGCTTATTGGAAATTTAAATACAGCAGTTAGCACAAATGTATGCCTACTTTATTCCAAAAATTATTCCGATGTTGAATTTGAGTAGCTCCGCCCCAAATAACGCCTTTAAACGAATTATATGTATTTTTACACATATTTTTGAAAATAATTATATGTGGTACGGAACGCACACTTTTGCCATTTATATATAATTTAAGTGTATATATGTGGAATTTATTACAAGAAAATGGTAATTTTCATACAACCATAAATTATGATTTTTATTTTTGTAAATATTTTTATCGCTATTTCACACAGTTTTTATAAGCAAAAATTATACAAAAATTCCCAGTTATGCATCTTTGGTATGTGTAAAATCTCAGTTAATGACATGTAATTTGGTGCAGTAGTTTTTGAGAAAATCATTTTTTAAACAATTCGAAAAAACATTTTTATCTCATAAAATATCTATATTTATAAAGTGATACTAGGGGAAATATATTGTCATATAGGTAGCCACATCTGGGGAAAAAATCTGGAAATTTCGTTGAAAGGCATGTTTCCAATCCTTATCCGGCTATGCCCTTTATTAATGAATACTACGCACAAAGCTAATAGTTTCCATATAGATTCGTAGCCTTTCGTGTCAGTGTTTGGCATTCATTGCTTTGCCTTGTGCTCTTGAAAATTGCAAATGTTACAGAGTTCATGCGCATCATGGGATTCCTGGAATTTTTGGTGTCGTAAAGTACTGCTCGCTATATCAAAATATAATTTTTTTTTCATTAAATAAGGTAAATATTATCTTACAAAAATTTTGATAAATGCCCTTGAAAGTCCTTGAAGTGTACGAACCAACTCTTAGGTATAAAAAGTAAGGTGTCTCAAAGAGCATATTGAGATTATTTGGAAACAAATTAAGATGAATCTCCATATGTACCTACAGGGTTCGTACGGGTGCCGTTATTTTTAAGGCCCAATATCAGAATTATTTTTATAGAAAAATAAATCTAGTTTAAACGGACGAAATTTCGCCTTATTTCTAGATAGATTTTCCATAAGAAAATACTGGTTCCGAAGAATTTCTTAGTCATGAAATTCAAGTACCCGTACGAACTACCTAATATCATGTCAGTGAAATTTACCTGCGGAATATCAATAGAAATTTACATAAAAAATTTGTATACTGTCGAGGTTTACCTCAAAAACGATTTGTGACCGCGCGTGACTAAGAAGACGGTTGATCGCTAACTGCTACAATGGCATCAGAATTTTCGTAGAAGTATTTTCCGTTCATTAAGTATGTGAAATAAAGCTTTTTCTTATTTAAAAAAAACTCTGTTGTCAGTCATTCATGTAATAATTTTAGCAATGGAATTTCTCTGCGCCGGAAACGGTTATAGTGCTTGAAGTTTATGAAGAAATATTTAACATTGTATCTCTTTTATGTAAAGAAGTTATGGATTCAGAAAACTATTATAAACAGAGTTTCAAAATCTCCGGCTTTTTGGATACAGGTATTTTCATACAGAAAATATACTTTTTATTTAATTGGAACATTTGGGCGATTTAGAAGAACATCATTTTCTGTAAGATAATAGATACTGTAGTGGTGTGCAAGAAGTCGGAGACTTGCCAACTCTGATTATAAAGTAATAAATAAATAAAAAAGGATTATGATGTCACATTTGTAAATGAAACTTCTTTATCTTATATTATTGTGCATTTATATACAAGAAAGTGAGTGGTTTGTACATTAATGTCAAAAAATGAACTGGCAGTGACCGGTCGCTTTTGATTTTACGTGTTTTTGCGAAAATCTATGGAAATTCTTGACAAATTTCTTTGAACTTCTTGAAGATCTTCCTTGATTTTCTAGGATCTAAAGAGCATATTTTACTCCTTAGTGAAGATTTAGTCTCCAGGATAATTAGAGGACTAACAATAATTTAAAAAAGTAATATTTAAGATCCCCCATGTAACTGCAAATGCTCCCAAATTTTCTGTCACTTTAGCAAACGACTATGTGGGGCCTGTTTAACGATTGTGAGAATATTTGCAAGCATAGTACTCATATTCTAGAATATGTTACGGTCAATCCATTTCAAGTGGTCCAGCACTAGTTGCTTGACCAGTTTTTAAAAATCTGATATTTTTTCTACAACAACCCTAACATGATGGAAATTCAAAATGACTATTATTTTAATTTTATTAATTTTTGTTAGTGCATGGCGGCCATCTTTGTTTCATCGTCTGCAGCAATTTTCTCACATACAGGGTTTATGGAATTGTAAATAACTCATCGTTTGTTTCTCCAATTCAAGTGCAGATTAAAGCAATGTATACAGAATACATTGGGCCAAAAATTTGCCAATAGAGTATTTTTCGAAAATAAATCCTTATTGGTGAAATTTCAGAAAAGTTTCAGTTTTTATTCCAAAATTTATCCGTTTACAAGAGGAAATTTTTCCAGCAAGGAGAACTGACAGCATCACATAATTTTTTTTTTTAAGAAATAGGCCGAAAGTACTTGTACACACATGCCATGTTCCTGATCTGGGACTTGCTTTCTCTCCGCTAAAAGAAATCTCAATTTTTTCAAAAATGTCAAAAATCGCACTTTTGAGGCTTTGTTATCTCTGGTGGGGCACGAGATAAAAATCTGAAGTTCTGGTTTCTGACAGTATTTTATGGTAGTGTTATGCACAAAAAATTTCTGGATGGAGATTTGAATTCAAGCTGAGATATGGTAAGGGCAACATGTCAACAGGTAAGTATTTATCTCAGAGTGTCATTTAACACCTTAATTCTCGCTCCCGTGATATTCACGGGCTGTGTCTTTTATTCAGATTATTCAGATTTGTTTGATTCCCTCCACCTTTATAAAATAGTGTAATTGATTTTATCATGGTATCATTTTACCTGTCATTAAATAAAGTGAACATTTTTTTTTTCAAAAAAGTGTTTCCAATACGCAATTTGCATTTTTAAACAGTGATTTAATGCGACAGTTAAGGGGTTAAATTTATATTTTTATTATCTTTAAATAATAGTAACAGAAAATAAATCCGTTTTCAAAGCATAGCAATTAATTTAAAAAATAATTATGCCTAAGGCCTACATTTTGTATTGTTTCAGTAATTTTTGTTGTAAGTAATTTTAGTAATTAAAAGAAACTTCGGTACTTTTACATAAAGAAAAAAATATTTTTGTACAAGACCTGAGACAAAAACATAATAAGGAAAGAGAAAAGCTGTTAGTGTTGACATACGTGTTGAGACATGATCATACGTGTCAAAACACATTCCTGCTTGTTGGTTTAAAAACCACAATTTTAATGCTGCTTGCCGGTCCCTGAAACTCTTTCCTACCATAAGTATCTTCTGTAAATGAAACATTTGTACGATGTTACCTTGCATCAGTCTCCTTTAAATTTCAGAAAGAAAAGATGTCCAAAGCCCTTTCAAAATTTAAACTGCAGATAAATGACATTGCTGCATGATAAGAAGTAAGATAGGAATTATTAATGAAGTGAGACTTGAACATAGTGATTACAAAGTTCATTTCTATGAGCCAGGAGGGCCAAGAACTTCAATCAAGTTATCAAGAAATGACAAGACATGGTTCCTACAAATAAAATATTGAGAAAGTTCACCCCTATGGAACTGACAACAGTAACTGGTCGAACTCATAACTTCTCGCCTAAATTCTGTGAAGATATTTCTCAGATATTTGTTGATCATATATAGTCTCTTAGTAAATAAAATATTTGTTATTACACTGTTTTTAACAAACCATATTTCGTGTGTAAATATTGTAATAAAACAGATACCTCTAATTCATCTTAAGGTACACTTGATAGCCTTTATTGATATATTTTCTTTGCTATATCAAATCTTGCTATATCAATGCTTGCAATCAAATCTCCATCTTTAAATATTTTGTGCACAATTGTACCATAAAGTACTTTCAGAAGCCATAATTTCAGATTTTTATCTTGAGCCCGACCAGAGATATCAAAGCCTCAAAAGTGCGATTTTTGACATTTTTGAAAAATGTGGGATTATTTTTAGTGAAGAGAAAGCAAGTCCCAAATCTGGAACTTGGCGTGTGGATACAAGTACTTTCGGTCTATTTGTAAAACAAATTATGTCATGTTGACAATTTTCTTTGCTAGAAACATTTCCTCTTATAAACGGACAAATTTGGAAAGAAAACTGAAACTTTATGCTGAAATTTCACCAATATAATTATGTCAACATTAACAGCTTTTCTCTTTCCCTATTCTGTTTTTGTCTCAGATTCGTGTATAAAAATATTTTTTTTTCTTTATGAAAGAGTGCTGAGGTTTCTTTTAGTTACTAAAATTACTTACAATAAAAATTACTGAAACCATATAAATGTAGGCCTGAGGCATACTTATTTTTTAAATTAATTGCCAAGCTTTGCAATAGACTTTATTTTCTGTTACTATTATTTAACGATAATAAAAAAATAAATTTAAATGACACTCTGAGATAAATACTTACCTGTGACTACAACAAAACAAGTTTGGCAGTATTGTTTTGATATGTTGCCCTTCCCATATCTCAGCTTGTAGTCAAATCTCCATCCAGAAAAATTTTGTGCATAACACTACCATAAAATACTACCAAAAACCAGAACTTCATATTTTTATCTTCTGCCCCACCAGAGATATCAAAGCCTCAAAAGTGCGATTTTTGACATTTTTGAAAAATTTGGTATTTTTCCTAGCGAAGAGAAAGCAAGTCCCAGATCTGGAACTTGGCGTGTGAGTACAAGTACTTTCGGCCTATTTGTAAAAAAAAAAAAAAAAAAAAAAAAAAAAAAAAAAAAAAATGGTAAGTGGACAAATTTTGGAAAAAAAATGAAACTTTATGCTGAAATTTCACTAATAAGGATTTATTTTCGGAAACTACTTTATTACCAGATTTTTAGCGCAATGTATGCTGTACAAATTGCTTTAATCCGCACTTGAGTTGGAGAGATAAACGATGAGTTATTTAAAATTCCATAAACCCTGTATGTGAGAAAATTGCTGCAGACGATGAAACAAAGATGGCCGCCATGCACTAACAAAAATTAATAAAATTAAAATAATAGTCATTTTGAACTTCCATCATGTTACGGATGTTGTACAAAAAATTTCGTTTTTTTTTTTTTTAAATGATCAAGCAAGGAATAAAGGATTTTCTGGAGCACTTGAAATGGATTGACCCGTTAACATTTCCGTGAAAATTTCATTTTTTTTTCATTTTTTTTTGTTTGTTTACAGCATTCAGAGTTTTAAACCAAATATAAAACAACTTTCCGAACACTTGATAAAGAACAGTAGATACAGTATACTGTATGGGTGCACATGAGTAATAGCTGCCAATAACTTACGCTTTTTTGTACCACAAAAATTTGATAGTAAATTTTACTTTTTTAATCGCCATAATCTGCCGATTAAATAAGGGGGAAATTACTATTAAATTTTTCTGGTCCAAAAAGCTTAAAAGTTGGCAGCTATGTGAGTATATTGAATATTTGATGAGATATCGTCTTTTGCCTAAAATAATGATTAACTGCCTTTGCGTGGAACCTTCCAATATTTTTATTTCATAATTTGGTAGTCAGCTATTTAGGGTTAGTTAGGGGGGGGGGGTAGCTATTTATTATATTATTTAAAAATTTCAGTGTGATATCGCTAAAATTCAGAAAGATTCCGGCAACATAGAGAGTTGCTTTCTAAAAGCAGGTGGCAGGGTTGGCACTCAAAACAATCTTTGCATTTTATTAGCTCCAGTATTTTAAATTAAATGAATTATGAAGTATATTTCTCTTTCCCGTGTTACTAAATTATATGTAAAGATACTTTGTTTGGAGAAACTAGCTCGAGATTTAAATAAAAAACAGTCGCCAGCGGGATCTCTTCCAGCTGCACACTATATCGCCAGAAACTTTCTGCATTTTAGCTATATTTAATATTTTTATATAAGTTGAACTAAATTACTGACTCACAAATTATAAAATAAAAATTTTGAACCTTTCACGCATGTGCAGTAAAATATTATTTAATACTCGGGTGGCCAATTGGACATACTAAATAACAAATAAATATTATATTAATCATTGTCTTATCTAATCATCGAATCTCTGCGATTCAAGAATTCGGCTATTCCATTAAAGAGTTAGTGGTATCCGGCCTGCCTCAGTTCGTCACCCCTGATTTAATACATATGCCCATATCGCATCAAATAATCAATATTTTAATATTTTAATTGCATTATACTGTTTCTGCCATTATTCTTAACCTTTAACCGACTGGCCCAGAATTTTCCATTTCTAGAAATCATGTTAAAATGGCTGTAGACAAAAATATTTTAAATAGAATTTTTTTTTGAACCATATATAGAAAGAAGTAATATTAAAGGTAATATACCATCAAATTGCGATTAATAAATATATTTATCCTGAAATTTACAAGCATTCTTATAAAAATATAGGAAAACACTCGGACGGTGAAAGGGTTAAAGTTTCGGAACGTGTTGTTAAATTTGGTTGAAATATCTGTACGCTCTAATTAGAAAACAATTTAATTTTTTACAGCAACGTTAACATATTCACCAATATAACTGCTATTCTTACAGTAATGCATACAAACGTTGTACAGCATCCAGATAGTAATGATCGACAGTAACGGACAATTTTTAACGTTTTCGGTTACATGGGTAATCGGAAATATTATGTTATTATTAAATTTATTCTTTGCCTCCCAATTGTCCTCGCGACAAAATATTCACTTAATATATGAAGTGAAACTTATTTTTTACATCCTATAATTTCAAGGACAATTCATCATGAATTTCAATAGATATTTGACAAAACGTTTAAACTCGAAAGCGTCCGGTCACTGACCCTTACTTTTTGGACATTAGAGGAGTGTAATTAGATTTATACTTAATTTCCTCATAAAAGAAAAAAAAATCCGAAAAAAAATAGGGGAGACTGAGGGCGGTTGACCGTACGTGAGACTTAACCCACCCATCAGTTTACATATTTAAAAGAATTTCAGAGTTTTATCAATAGGTGTCAACCAAAGCTACTGGAATGCTCAAACAACAGTGTCTGTTCCATCCTGATAATCGGAATTGTTGTGTAAAAAATCAATTATGAAGAGTTTTCAACCAAAAAGTTGTGTTTTTTAGAAATATTTTGTAAGCTTTTTTCAGATACAATATATCATAGAAATTTAAGTATGTAGGCCTTAAGAAATGCAGAAATATCGAGCTTCCATTCCAGGCATAAAGATTATACAGTAAGTTAGGCTTAGAATAACAATGTGTTATTCCTTAGAAAAGGTATATGTGGGGAGGCTTGACGCAGTCAAAGTGAGTGTGGGTTGACCAGATGTTCAAGGCTCCCGTAACACATTCACGACGGGAAACGAGAATTCACGTTTTCATTCGAAAAACATCATTGACTGAGGGCGTGGCTACTGAATTACAAAAAATGTATTTGTATCAAGCTGTCCATATTATTATAGATTGTAAGACATTTTATATTAAATTGGCACATAGAAAGATATTTACCAATGAATAAGCTTGGGAAACCTATCTAGAACACCGATTTACACAGTGTTGCCAGATTGGTGACTGTCACCGCTTTTTTTTGAAATAGAAATATTCAGCCTATTTAAAAATAGATTAAAAATTTTGAAAAATAAGGCTAATTATACTATTTTTAAAAAGGGGTGACAGTCAAAAAATCTAAATTAAAACAGTTCCCAATCTGGCAACAATGGATTTACAAAAGACTTTCCGAACAGGGAGGAGCTTCTACTGTTTTAACCCTTAATTGCATGAATGATTCTTTTAGAATTGTGTTTTTTATTTTTATATTAAGGATTGGACACCAGAAATCTTAAGATAGATTTTCAACTTTATTGAGTAGCATATTTTTGTAATTTTTAGAGGATTAATATTTCTATATAAATATAGTGGTTTTAAGAACTTAATTTATGTATTAAAAATTAAATAAAAAGGTGAAGGAAATTTACATCACTATGCAATTAAGGGTTAAAATTCAGATTTGATAAAAATTGACTGTCGGCAATGTGTTAATTAAGGGGTTTTGAAAATCTTTTTATTGTACACTGTGTATAATGAAAGATTAACGGTTATATATAAAATTGAATGTCAATTTATTCTTTAAAACTACAGTAAACTGGAGTGACGGAAAAGAAAACGTTTAAAACTGATTATATAAAGATGTGAAAAATTGCTATAGTATCCACTCCACGAAAAATAATAATGAAATATAAATGGGAAAGTTGATAGAATATTTTTTTCCATTTAGATATTACTTACAATAGGCAAATAGAAACAGTGAAAAGGCATGAAAGTATAAAAGCAGCAGTCTTAACCGTTTCAGGACAGTTGTATGTTTATGAAACAACTTAATTTTAATTCCCAAACACTACCATGGCGCCAGAATTTTGCTAAATTCTTTTCCATTTAATATATATGTTAAACATAGCTTTTTTTCATATTTCCAAATAAATTTGTTCTTATATTCCGGTGCCAGTCATTTATTTCAACATTTTAGTACTGAAAGTAATTTGTCCCTGAAAGGGTTAAAAGATGTTAATGATAAGTTAAGTACTCATGCGACTGGAAAAAAAAAACATTGCATTCATCGAAAAACTTTAGGAAGGTATGTAGACAAATTTCAACAGCATGAATACAGTGAGATGAAGCCAAACTATGTGACAACTAGAGTTGTCATATCGAATGTCAGTAAAAGTAAGAGAAGCAGACAAAAAAGTAGGACAGTGGCTACTAAATCAGTAAACATAATAATGCATGAAACCCTTTTAAAACGGAATCTGTCTCCAGCGGAATACTGTCCTAAATGTTAAAGTTTCATTTTCCTTGCTGTACAATTATACCTGCTCTGACAAAATCCTGTTTAAAACAAAAAAAAATTCTCTTCTGACTTGCGATTGCGTCTAAACAGGTTTGTTTAAGCATCATATTTTCAAAATATATATATATATAATAATTAAACATGTAGCGTACAGTTATCTAGTATTTTTAAACTGATTTTATTTCTCTTCACAAATATTTCAATATATAAAACAAAGAGGGTCAAGCCTCCCGTATAGTGGGTCAACCCTCCCATATGTAAGGAGCCTTGACCCAGGATTTTCTCATGATCTGTAATTTTTCAAATTTCTTATACATTACATTATGTAGCAATTTTATTTTGATAACTGATTGTATAACGAATAAAATGATATATAAAACTTTATTCTACGTTCAATATTTAAAAAATTAAAAATCATTTTGTAAAAAGTGGGTCAACCCTCCCTAGTCTCCCCTATTGCATTACCTTTACCCATGCTGCTTGCGCATAAATTTAAACGATTTATTATCATTTTAAAGAGTGAATTGACACATTTAATTTTTTTTTCACTAAAAATTCGTTTCATCCTGTAAATTTAAGAAAGTATATTAGGTATATTAGAAATTAATTTCCAGCTTCGCGGAGAAAATTTCCTAGCGTTGTGGTCGATCAAGAAACTTGCGTTGAACATTTGTTGCCCAAGGGTAGTTAAGAGTATGAACCAAAGCGGTATAAGTAAGCGTCTCATGTTAAATGGGAGCGGTAACCGCAAAATTAAAGGCGAGATCGCAGCAATCGAGGTCGCACGCAGCGTAACGGACGGGGTTAAGCTGCAGGAAGATACCTAACTGTGTTCTTACTTCGCACCACTAAAATTGTAAAGTTTTTTCACCTTGATTAATAGCTGAAATGGCTCTGACAAGGCGAAGAAAACGTTGTGGTGTCAAGTGCATCTGTACACTGCCATCGAAATAGTCAAGGCCTGAGGACACGTTTTTTGACGTCATCATTAATCGACCGATTTCTCACTAGTGTTGGAGTTAATACCGGGAAATTTTGAATATAAATTTTATTTTAGTTTTTTGTGAGATATCTATCATCTTATAAAACAATAATAACTATTTAAACTTCCTGATGAGAATTCGTAATCCCTAAATAAAAATTCAGCCAGATACGGAAAGCCACAATGTTGCCGCATCTGGCTGGTTTTTTATTGGGGGATTCCAAACTCTCACCAGTAAGTTTAAATATTTATAGTTATTTCATAAGATGAGAAATATTCCAGAAATAAATTAAAAGAAATTAGCTATTCAAAATTTCCCAGTGTGAATTCCAACACTAGTGAGAAGTCGGTCGATTAGTGATGACGTCACAACTCGTGTCATCTGGAATTGAGTATTTCGATGGCAAGGATCTGGATGCCCCTCTCGCTACGTCATTATTTTGCAATAAATGTAGTAAACCAAATTCAGTTCCATGAGTGGCGAAAGATTTAGAAAATATGCGCAGATGGTAAATATCCTGTCATATATGACGTCACATTAAAAGCCCGCGTATGTGGATTATCACCACGTCCACAAGATGGCGCAACTGTGTTAATTTACGCCCGATTCCAGTATTAAGTTTGTACGCTTACTTATATGGTTTTGGTCTGAACCTTAACCCTTTCAGGGGCAAGGCATTTCTGCTCAAAACATGTTCAAATAATTAATTCACACCGCAATTAACAAACAAATTTATTTGAAAATAATCGAAAGCCTTTTTTCACGTTTATTATGAGATCGAAATTGTACTAAAAAATTGCTGGTGCCAACTGGATATTTAGGCATTAAAATTAACCATTTGCAGATTTCAAACGGCGCCCCTCAAGGGGTTAACGCATTTATCACGGGGAGTGAAAATTCTCGTTTTCATTCAAAAAAGTGTCTGAGTAGGGGCGTGGCCACTACCAATGAGGAAATGCATTTATACCATGTTGGCCATATTTTTTAGATTGTAAGACCTTTTATATTAAATTCATACACTGAAAGATATTTACCCATAGCTGCCAACAACTTACGCTTTTTTGTACCACAAAAATTTGATAGTAATTTTTCCTTTTTTTCATCGCCATAATCTGCCGATTAAATAAGGGGGAAATGACTATTAAATTTTTCTGGTCCAAAAAAGCGTATGAGATGGCAGCTGTGTATTTACCGATGCCTAAACTTGGGAAACCTATCCAGAACATCAATTTACAAAAGACTTTCAGAACAGGGAGGTTCTACTGATTTAACCCTTTCAGGGGCAAGGCATTTTTGCTCAAAAAATGTTCAAATATTTAATTCATACCGCAATTTAAGAACCAATTTATTTGAAAATAATCAAAAGCTTTTTTTCACGTATAGTATGAGATTGAAAGTGTACTAAAAATTTCTGGTCTCATTTGTTAATTCGGCATTAAAATTAACCCTTTGCAGACTGCAAACGGCGCTCCTCAAGGGGTTAAATCATTGCCGACGGGCAATTTTTATCAAATCTGAATTTTAAAACAGTAGAAGTTCTGAAAGTTTTTTGTAAATTCGAGTTCTAGATAGGTCTTGGTGGTCTAGATATGTAAATTAAGAGTCTGAATCGTAACCCATTCTCGACAGGAGACGAGAATTCTCTTTTTCATTCAATAAACATCTTTGAATAAGGGCGTGCCTTTTGCCTTACCAGAAAATGCATTTATATGATGTTCTTCTTATTTTTTTAGATTGTAAGACATTTCATAATAAATTCGTACATTGAATGATATTTAACGATGTATAACCTTTGGAAACCTATCTAGAACACACTGCCGACGGGCTATCTATATTATAAAGGACAAACATATCTGTGCGTAACGCATACGTCATTTTGCGAATGGCAGCACTTTGAAATTTGAAATAAAATTTTTGTTTTGCAATTTTCTCTACTGCAAATTTTTAAATTTCTAAACATCGCATATTTTAAATTTTTTACACCGTCGTATAAGAAAAAAATGCTCTTTTAAATGCAATTTGTTTGAAAACTGTATCTCAATTTATTTTTGAGATATTAATTTTTTTGTAGTTTTTAATACCATTTTTCTAATCGTGGCAACAAAAGCACCCCATTTCTATTGAAAGTAAACGGAAAATAGTCGAAAATAGGAGATCCTGTATATTTTTGTTGCCATTTTCTCATAAAACATGAAAAAAAAAGTTGAAATTAAAATATGGACTACGTCAAGAATATTGTCTGTTATTCCGTGATAATGAAGTCATATGCATACTTTTCTGTAGACGAAGTTTAAGAGTGGACTGTAAAAGTAGATTGCTTTAGAGGCTGCAAATGGCGTCATTTTATAAAAAAGCGTGTATTTTAATTCTTAAACCTGAATTATGTTTTGTAGAAGTGCGTCATTTTCACAGCCCAGCTGCTTTGAAATTCTTCACAGGTGAAAATGTTTCACTTTTGAAAATAATGTAATCGAAATCACACATTGATAAAACGGAATGTTTTACAAAAATTGACTTTACAAAGAGTGACTTTATAAAAGAATGGTGACATGCAAATAATAGCGATTTATATTACAGAAATTGAGGATTTTCGCCTGGATGGATTTGCTTCGCCGAGTTAGACAAGCAAACAAATAATTCGAGGTTTAAAATAATATCACGTTCCTGAAGTTTTGTCCATAATTATCTCGACTAATATAATTTTAATGCTGTTCTTTAGGACATTCTACTATAATTTTAACAAAATTATATAATTTGCTTAATATAAATTTTCCTAATTTTACATAATCTACATATTTAAAACGCAAATGTGTTTTTTAGTCATCTGCCCTTATCTTTCTGCTGAACCAATTTTACTAATATTTTTTTAAACTCAAAGCTGTTCATTTCTAGATGTGATCGCACTATCTGTTTTTTTTTTTTTTTTTTTTTTTTTTAATATCACCACTTTTATATTTTAATTTTAAAAGCATTTTATGAAATTTCTTCAAAATATTGAAAATTAGATAACTTTCATAATTGCAGACAAGAGGGAAATAATGAGATATTTTTATCTTTATTCATGCCATTTTCTGATAAAAATTCAAATTGTTGATAAAATTGTTGTATAGGGTTTAGTGGCGAAAAATCCCATTAGGAGCATAAATGAAGTCATATTTAAAAGAAAACGATCATTTCTTTTAGATAAAACTAAACATTTTAACACAAATGCGTCTAAAAAACATAAATTACAGAAATTTTTACTCTCCGGAATTGAGATTAGAATCTCAAGTAAAGAGAGCGTCTGTTCACATAAAGGATGTTACTGACAATCGTGACTTCAAGTTTTGAGTTAAAATGATTTTAAAATGATAAATACAATTTTTTTAATGATGAATATGGATATGAGAAGTTGGTACTACTTAGTTATTCCGTCGACCAATTTCGCCAAATTATATAAATCGCCAAAACACTCGCCAAATTATACAAATAGACAAAACACTCGCCAAATTATACAAATAGATATAATTTTTATTTTAAATAACGAAAGAACAAATAAATTAGCATAACATTAATAAAAATACAAATAAAACGTCGAAATAAAAATCACTCTATGACGTAAACACGTGTAACTTGCTTAAAGTCAAGTGAATGTGACATTTACGATCAACCATTATTGGCACTTAATCTTATAGTTTGGCGATAGATTTTTGGTAGACGAGATAACTAAGTAGTACTGAGAAGTGCGTATGCAAATTTTGAGAAGGTGAAAATTTTTTAGATCACCAAATAGGATTTTTTTTTTTTTCAAATGGAATTTGTTTGCAAAGTTCATCTGAGTTTACTGATTGTCTATGGTTTTAATAACAATTTTAAAGCATGAAATATTTTGTAATGTATCTGTATCGCGCGGAGCTCGATTACGAAAGATTAATCCGTTTGCCCTTAAAACAAAATAAAGAGTTCATCATTATCTTACGGCTAATATCCGTTAAAAAAACTTCGCTATGAATAAATAAATAACATAATATAAATAAAACACAAATTTAACAAACATGTATCAGATCTGAAATTATCAGAATATAAAAGGATGCCGTAAGTAGCAAAATCTTGGACAAATAACTCTTAGCATGCGGATAATAAGAATATATCGCTTTTGATAAATTTCAAAAATTTATTTGATTGTATAATTCGTATTTTTCACATGAAAAATGCTTTTTTAACGTAAGTGGGCAATCTTAAAAATTTATTGCATATAAACATTTTTTTCGTTTTCAATTAAAAAAAGGTTTTCACTTATATTCTTTAACCCGGGAAGCCCGGGTACGGTCCCCTAGTTTTTATCAAATCTGAATATTAAAACAGTATAAGCTTCTCCATGTTCTGAAAGTCTTTTGTAAATTGGTGTTCTAGATAGTTTTCACAAGTTTATGCATAGATAAATATCTTTTAATGTACGAATTTAATATAAAATGTCTTTCAGTCTAAAAAAATATACACGACACGATATAAATGCATTTTCTGTAAGGTAGAATCCACGCCCTTATTCAATAATGTTTTTTGAATGAAAACTTAAATTCTTGTTTCCCGTCGTTAATGCGTTAATATTTAGATTTGATAAAAATTGCCCGTCGGCAATGTGTTAAGATTGTGTATTCCCACTTCGGGCCAGACGTACGCAGAGTCAGGCTGAAATGCCACCAGAAAACATATGTCCAAGTTGACATTTATACATTCAAAATGCCTACAAGTATATCAGCCTAAAAATATTTGAGGACAAATATTTCTTATTCGATTGAAGTGTAAAGTTATAGTCGGAAAGTTTGGTATATATTTTGTATAAATTTTTCTTATCCTGGTCACTCTTCTAAGTATTAAACTGTGATCAAGAGACGTACACCCCTTAGAATGCCCAAGGAGTGCACGCACTTAGATCACACTACTCGTAAATATTACAAAAATATTATTATTTCAGAAACATGTAACAGAAATGTTAATATTATCTGCACATTTTAAATTAAACTGAGTAAAATAAATGATAGAAACACGCTATTTATTACTTAACCCTTTATCAGGCAAGTCAATTCTGTGGCTGAAATTTTGGAAAGATTCACTGACACCAGAATCTACAAACAGATCTATGTAAAAATGAAATGCGGCTTTCTTATTAGTGGCATTATAAAACCAGAATATTTTTCTAAAAATTCTGGTGCGAATCGACCAGTTTTCAATGAAAATGATCTGGTAAGTATATTATCATTGCCGATAAAGGGTTAAAATGCAGCGTGTCCATGTATTATCATTGGAATTTTCTTACCTCAAAACATTTGACTTTTGACATACATAAATTGTAACTTTCATTTTCAAAATATATAAAGTTAGATAAATTTAACCCATGTTTAAAATAATTTCGATAGTTAAAAAAAAAAAAAAAATTCTCATCAATTGAAATTTTGCCCCAAGTGAAAAGAGAAATGCTAACAAATGAAAATTTCTTTATATTATATAGCCTTTCGCAATATTATACGGCTTTTATTGCTTTGTCTTGTGCACTTGCAAATTATAACTTTCAGGTCTGAGAAGGAGGGTGTCTTAAATCGCATATTCAGAATATCGTGAATAAAAAAATCTGATGGTTTTACATATGTACCTAATATCGATCTGTAAAATTTATCTGCTGAATATCTCTAGTAATTTAGCAAAAAAAAATTATATTCGGTCGAGTTTCACCGCAAAAACGGTTTGTGGCCCAGTGTTGCCAGTGGGTTACTTTTTAAAATTCAGATTTCTTGATTGGCACCAATTTTTTGAAGTAGTAAAATTCGCCTCATTTAATGGCATATTATTTAAAGCGAAAACTATGGGAATTTTATCATTTCAGAAAAGTGGTGCCAATCATGGAATCTTAATTTAAAAAAAGCAGCCCACTGGCAACACTGTTGTGGTCACGTGGCTTTGAGCAGAAGACGGGTGCTCTCCAATTTCACTATTGAATTTCTATTGGTTGCTGAGTTTAATTTTAAACAATGAAATAATTAACTGCTTAAAACACCACATACTACAATATATACTAAAAGACACATACACACATAAATAACGCTTGCATTCAACAGTTAAAGGTATGTATAAATATTATACAGACATACGTACAATAAATACAATAAACCCAAATGGAATGAAAAATTACCCAGAGCTAGCAATCGAACCCGGGACCACAGTATACAAGACTGCTGCTCTAACCACTGAGCTACTTCGGCCGATGCCCGAGACTGCAATTTCTCACTAATAAACCATGTGTTTTATTATATTTATCGTAGATCGATGTAATAGTAAAATCTATTCATCGTTGTCCGGTCATTCAAGACTGTCGTATAGATGACTGGTGACTTCCCCAACATGGTTTATTAGTGAGAAATTGCAGACTCGGCCGGAGTAGCTCAGTGGTTAGTGCAGCAGTCTTGCATACAGTGGTCCCGGGTTCGATTCCTGGCTCTGGCTAATTTTTCACCCAGTTAGGTTTATTGTATTTATTGTATGTATGTCTGTATAATATTTATATATACCTTTAATTAACTGATTTTTTGTATAAGGTCATGATATAAAACTTGCAAGTTGTACATATTTCGCGATAATATGCGATAAATCGTTTAAAATTGAAAGCGTCCGGCCACTGCTCCTTAATTTTTTTTTACATCAGTGTATATTTTTCCTATCTTATTTATGATCATCATTTTTCGTTTATAATAACTTTAAGTCTTTACAAGAAGAATCATATTATGAATTCTATTTTAATTCCACATCTAAATAAATTTAAAATATCATTTTAATTTCACTCAAATTCACTGATATTCTTTTTCGTAAAGTTTTTTTTTTTTTTTTTTGCATATTCGAACTGATTGATATTCTATTATTTTTAAAACTCCATTTCATTGTTTTTAAAATTATCTAAAGTTAGATTAGATAAATTTAAACATTTTTAAAATAATTTCAATTGTCGCGAATAATTTAAAAAAAAAAAAAAAAAAAAAAAAAAAAAAAAAAAAAAATCTCATCAAATGAAATTTCGCCCCAACCTGTAACTAGAGTTGCTAACACATGAAAATAATTTATATATTTGGCAAATCTGGAAGTTAAAAGTGTATTAATTAACCTCATTTAACCATTTAAGAGATAAATCATTTCTAGAACTAAAATTTTGTAATGAATGGGTGACACAGGTATTTACGGAAAAAATTATTTGGAAAAAATAAACGTCTATATTTCTGACACATATTAAACGGAAAATTTTTGTACCTAATATCTGGTGTCCATGTGGCATTTGGGAATCAAAATTAAGCGGTTTCATAACCATACCATCGCTTTTGAAAGAGTTAACCCTTTTACCCTTTCAGGAGCAAGGTACTTTTATTCGTAAAATGCTGCATTGAGTGAATGATACCAGAATTTACAAAAAAAAAAAAAGAAAAAAAAAATTCAAAATATGGAAA
This sequence comes from Maratus speciosus, assembly GCA_963932465.1. Taxonomy (NCBI): domain Eukaryota; kingdom Metazoa; phylum Arthropoda; class Arachnida; order Araneae; family Salticidae; genus Maratus; species Maratus speciosus. The sequence goes on from OZ010787.1 coordinate 435,793,424, forward strand.
ACGTGTTGGTCGCGCAATTATTAAAAGGAAATTTTCATTCCAATGTTGCATTTAGGAATTAAAACTGAGTCATTCAAAAATGAAACACAGCCCTTGAAGTGGTTAAGCGTCTCGCCCGATAAGTGTAGGCTACTTTTAAAAAAAATTGAGACTGTTTGATTGCCACCACTTTTTTGAAGTAAAAATATTCACCTTTTTAAATGGAAGATAAAATGATGCGATAATAACGCAAATTACAGTATTTAAAAAAAAAAAAACTGGTGGGGACCAAACAATCTGAATAAAAAAAAAGTAACCTCCACTTCCCGTGAAATTCACGGGACGAGAATTAAGAGCTTACACTCTTTATGCGTGTAGAGCAGGGATGAGATTTTCGACTTTTTGCATACCAGTAGAAAATCTTATTTAATTTAATTGGAACATTTTCGATTTAACAGAACAACATTTTTCTAAGATTAGACTGGTATTCAAAAAGTCGAAAACCTGGTGTCGAGTGGAAAAGTTTGAAAATCATTTTCAATTACTTTAACACTTTGGACTCCGGCGTGTCTTACACAAAATTTAGTCGGTCTGCACCACTTTTTAAAAAGAAGTATCCTTCAAGTACAAAATTTCAAAAGTGCTCTGATTAAATGAGGCAAATTCTCTTTTCCTTTAAAATGGTGCCGAAAACAAATTTTGCAAAGAAAGATGATGTCGCGTTAGACGCGACAAAGGAGTGCAAATTGTTTAAAAAAATATTCTCACCCGTATTTTGGACTAAACATATTAGCCATTTAATCGTGATATTTTCGCCATTACAAACATTGAATTATTCTATTCGAAAATGGTGGTACCTCCGTGAAACAAAGTTTGTTCAACTTTGAAGTTGAGTATGCAATTGTTTTGCGGATGTAAGTTCACAACACGTCATTCCTACGGATTACTCCTTTTTCAATAAAATAATATTCGTCTTATTTTAGTACAGAAACTTTCAACACTTTTAAGGACAGAAACTCTGAACACTTTTAAGTAAAGAACACATTTTCATCATTCCGTGCTGTAATAGTTTTTATACCTTTTTCCCTTTTTTACTCCATTGCACAAACATTGCTTCTTTTTAATTTAAAATATATAAAAAAATATAAATTTTGAAATGAGAAAGCACTTTTCAACGACATTAACTTTTTTTTAAATGAATTTCCTCCTCATTAAACTGTATTAAAATGTCACTGCTTTATCTTGACAGCAAAAATGATTAATTACATTTCATTAAATATTTGTTCCAGATCGTAGAATTTCAAGATATAACATGTTTTCTATACTCAATTTAGTTTAGCATTCGTGTGTAATTTTGATCGTAGAAAGTGAAGAAATATATGATTAAAAAAAAAAAAAAAAAAAAAAAAAAAAAAAAAAAAAGATATATTCTTCAACATAAATTAATTTTTATTTCATAGCAGTCTCTTATATTTACAAAATCCATATTGCGGGTTCACAATTTTAAATACATAATGAAGGTTTTGTACAGTTTCAGGGGAAATATCAGTATTTTACTGGTATTTTCTGACATCAAATCAGGGATATTCCCTGAATAGTAAGATATCTGATGATATAGAATCATGGCTTATTTTCACCAGTAATTAGATGGCGAAGTAAAAAATTTGGTTGTACTAAACAACGTGTTTATAATAATGTATTAGCAAACAACTTGAAATAAGAATTTTTAGTTCCAGTCTCTGTATTACAAGGATTGTTATATTGGGGAGCTGATAATTTTAGAAACAACGATATACAAGAATTTTCTGCATTTTGAAATGGAATGCACGGTCCGTATTTGTATACCAGTAATTTGATGAATAATTTTCTGGTGGGTATTAAATCTATCCGTGTACGAAATAACATTTAAGTCAGGTTTCAGCAAAATGTGCAATCGAAATTTAAACATCTTATTACTTTCTTCTATCTTTACAAGAAGAAAGTATTGGATTGGTAAAAAAATTCGACTTCCGGTTTTCGACGGATTTACACATTTTAGAGGTCAGAGATTCCGAAAAACAGGTTTTTACAAAATGTCTGTCTGTGAGTCTGTGAATCTGCCTGTCTGTATGTGACACAAATTTTGTGAGCGCTCTATCTCAAGAACTAATGCACGGAAATTAATAAAACTTAAATTCTAGTAGTCCCTAATATAAATTGGCGCTGATTAGTTTTTGGTGTAAATTGACCAACAGGTGGTGCTGCTATGCTGCATTTTTTACGATTCCTGCAATAGCTCTATTTCAAGAACCAATGCACGGATTTTCATCAAACTTCAAATTCAGTTATTCCTTGACATGAATTGGTGCTGGTAACGTTTTGGTGTAAATCGAACAAGAGATGGCGCTGCTATGCCGCATTTTGCAGCATTTACACGATTCTCGTAATAGCTCCATCTCAAGAAATAATGCACGGATTTTCATCAAACTTCACATTCAGTTAGTCCTTGACATGAGTTGACGTTTTGTACCTCTTGGTGTAAATCGCTCAACAGGTGGCGCTGCTATGGTGCATATTTGTGATTTCCGCAATAGCTCTATCTCAAGAACTAATGCTCGGATTTTCAACAAATTTCAGATTCCGGTATACCTTGTTATGAATTAGTGCTGTTTATGTTTTGGTGGAAAACACTCAACAGGTGGCGCTGCCATGCCGCATTCTACAGAATTTCTCCTATAGCTCTATCTCAATAACTAATGCACGAATTTTCATCAAACTTATAATTCAGATATTCTTTAATATGAATTTGTGCTAAATTGATGTAATTTCTTGTACTATTTTAATGATTCCATTGATGTGATTTATGTAGAAGAAAGTTTTGTGATGGCCACAACATACTAATTTTTATTTGAAAATGATTGATATTTAAAAATGAACCTAATGGAAAACTTGGAATGTATTATTAAAACCTTAACTGTTTCTTTTTTTTATACAATAAACTAAAAATAAGTACCCGGCATAACTGTTTTTTTATCTAAAATATTTGGCTTTGCACAATCAAAAATGCATGCCATTTAACAATCCAAGGATTACAGTTAAAATTACGTGGTATCCAAAAGTTTATAGTATGGAAGATATCAAACTCTTTTTGCCTCAGCGGCACTCGGACAAAACTGTTAAGGTATTAAACCAATTTTGCACAACTCTGCAAAGAATATTAAATCTCAAGTAATTAAAATATTCTTATGTTTTATTTATCAGTTTGAAAACATTACCTCGAAACAAATTAATGAAAAATCCTTGAGTATCCCAACTGCGGTCGGTGAGCAACAGAGATACCATTATTTCCGATTAGAATTATCCACCTTATATGAGTGAAGAATTCCGATTAAAGTGAAAATCACGGGAGCGAGTACGAAATGGTTAGAGAAATTTTAATTTTTTGTTTTATAAATTTTATTTATTTTACTCATTCATATGTTAAACATCTATATCAGGATTTAGTTTTCTCAATATATTTGGAATTTGTTTGACGCACGGCTTTTTCTTTGTGCATTGCCTCTCTGTCCAATAAAATAAGGAGTGGTGTTCCAATGCTTAACCGAACAGTGTCATGGAAAAACAGTAGCGTAGCGCCAGGGTATTCTGGATCACTTTACAACCAGTATTATTATATACTAAATTTGACGTTTAATCTTTGAACTTTTTATAACGAAACAAGGCAAAATTTAGCGCATAATATACCTTGTAGTAATGTAGTCGCGTTTCCTGACAGTAAGCTACATTGGTAAACAAAGGTTGCGAGTTCCTGTGTGACTACAGCTCGTATTCTAAAAATTAGAATAATTTAGAAAAAGTAATAAGAAAAAAATATTTTTCATTTATTTATTTTTGATACTAAGTAAATGCAATTAAATTTCTTATAAATTAAATCATGAATTTTTTAGGTAACATTTTAACACTTACACATAGCTGCCAACTTGTACGGATTTTCCATACCAATAAAATTTAATAGAAATTTCTGACTTATTTAAATGTTAAAATTTCTTGAAATTCAGTGATTCAATTAACTAAAATTTACTATTAAATTTTAGTGGTAGGAAAAATCCGTACAAGTTGGCAGCTATGCTTACAAAACATAAAATACAGTACAATAAATTAGGTATACAGCTTTCTGAAACAATATTTACAATAATAATATAATATAAACATTTAATAATATAATAATAATAATATAAACAATAAAAATAAAATTTAGATTGGTTCAAAATATTAGATTTTTTTTTTTTTTTACTCAATAATATTACCTTAAAAATATGAAGTAAATGGTAGTTAATATTTTGTAGCATCCCTTTAAGCTCTCATAACAGCGTATAATCGATCTTGCATACTATATACAAGGTGTTTACAAACATTTCTATAAATATTATCCTAAATAGACTTTATACGTGCCACTAACTCAGTTTTACTTGAAGGAGGATTTTCTTGGAGTTTTTTCTTCATTATACACAAAAAGTTTTCGATGGGAATAAGGTCTGGTGAGTTTGGTGGTCAAGGAAGTACCTTAATGCTGCGTCGGCGGAAACAATTCTTAGTTGACACCGATAACATGCGGTGACGCTAAATCTTGTTGAAAGATGAAATAATCTTCAAATAAATCTTCTGATGATGGAATCATGTAATATTCCAAAATTTCTTGATATATCTGACAGCTAACTTTTTCGTAGACGATGCATAACTTTCCAGGTACTTCTGCACTCATGCAACCCTAAACCATGAGACTAGCAGCAAATTTTACGGAACGTTTAAGGCATTCTTTATCAAATGCTTTTGCTTCATTCTCCCAAACATCTTGATTAGCATATGAAACACAAAATATACTTTCATCACTAAATAATATATTTTTCCAATCTTCTTCGCTCCATAAACGTCTTGATTTACACCAATTCAATCTTATACGCTTTTGTTTTGCAGTCATGAGAGGTTTTGTTTTCGATACACGAGATTCAAACTTAAATTTGCGGAGACGTCTTAATGTTGTCGATGCAAAAACTTCAACTCCTTTTATTTCTATTTTTGGCGCAAGAATCGCACACTTTTAAAACGGTTTTTCTTAACTATACGTTTCAGTTTCCTGTCATCTCTAGCATATGTTTTTGGTTTTCGGCCGCCATTTCGACGATAATTTTGAAAATTTCCATTTTTTTTAATATTCTGTTAGTATTTTACTAACGCTTGATTGCGAATAATGTAAATAATTCGCTATGTAACATTAATTTTTACCGTGCAAAAATACCGTGCAAATTGTACCGTACAGAAACACCTCATATCAAACGAAAAATCATAAAATTTTGAAAAAGTCTTATGTTTACCTCTTCTGGACTCTAACTTGTGCCTAAATAGTGCCAAAACTAGTACGAATCTCGAAAATACAGACATTCAGCTACCAGTACACTCGGTTTTGTCAAATTCTGAGATAGTCGGGAAAATGAATTTTGACCACTAGATCATCAAAACGTCCCACTGTGCGACGTATTAGTATTTGAAAGAGTGAAATGGGATGTTTTATTTTTTTTTACACAAAAAAACTTGTTTCATACCGTAAATTTAAGGAAGAATAACAGGTAAATTAGAAATTAATTTATAGTTTTGCTTGAAGCAATTGTCCGTGCTAAAGCAGATCATGAACTTTGTGATGAAGGTTTGTTGCATGAGGGGAATTGTTCGGGTAGAATTTAACGAAATAATTTATTTGAAATAAGGTACCGTAATTTCCGGTGTATATCCCGCGGATCAAACTATCGTGTTTAGACCCAGAAATTTTAAAAAATAAAATATAACTTTTTAGATCACGGTAAATATTGGTCTTCAAATACTGAATAAAATTTCTCGGTCCAAACTGAATTGTTTGATCTGCGGGCTATACACCCGAAATTACGGTATATAGATTCTTATTTATTAAAATATTTACTAAATGGTGCTGATTAAGAAATCTGAATTTAAAAAAAAGTAGACTACTGGCAACACCGTATTTGCGATCACCCATGTAACTACAAATGCTCCAATAGGGTCTGTCACTGTATCAAACGACTATGGGGGACCTGTTTAACGTTTATGAGAATTTTTGCAAGCCTAGTTCTGATATTCTAGATTATGTTAATATTTCCGTGAAAATTTCATTATTTTTTTTGTTTACAACATTCAGAGTTTTAAACCAAATTTAAAACAACTTTCCGAAAACTTGACTAAGGGCAGTAGAAGCGTATACTGTAATTAATACATCAATATATTGAATATTTGATGAGATATCGTCTTTTGTATGAAATAATGTTTAATTACCCAAGCCCATAAGTGGAAACTTCCAATATTTTTATTTCATAATTTGGTAGTGAGTTATTTAGGTTTAGTTAGGGGGTAGCTATTTATTATATTATTTAAAAACTTCAGTCTAATATCGGTAAACATCAGAAAGATTCCGGCAACATAGCGACTTGTTTTCTAAAAGTAGCTGGCGGGGTTGCCACTAAAATCAATCTTTACATTTTACTTGCATCGGTATTTGAAAATAAATAAATGTTGTAGTATATTGCTCTTGCCCATGTTATTAAATCATATGTAAAGATATTCTGTTTTGAGAAACTAGCGCGAGATTTGACTGAAAAATAGTCGCCAGCGTCAGCTCTTCCAGCTACTTTTAGAAAGCCACACACTATATCGCCAGAAACTTTCTGAATTTTATCAATATTTATATATTTTTATATACGTTGGCCTAAATTGCTGACTTACAAATTATGAACTAAAAATTTTTAACCTTTGACGCATGTGCAGTTAAATATTATTTAATACAGGGGTGGCCAACTGGGCATACTGTAAAGCACTAAAATTTTGTAGTAAACATTGGCTTACCTATTCATCGAATCTGTGCAATTCAAGAAGTCGACTTTCTTTAAAAAATTAGTGGTATCCGGAGTGCTACAATTGGTCATCCCTGATTTAACCCTTTTCACTCCGTTGGCTCCGCTGCGGAGACATTATCAGTCTTTGCAAAATTTGTTTTTGGTACCAGTAATAAAAAAAAAATAAAATTTACCTTATTTAATCAGAGCATTTTTGAAATTCTGTACTTGAAGGAAATTTCTTTTTAAAAAGTGGTGCCGATCGAATAAAATTTGTGTAACAGACGCCGGAGCTTTAAGGGTTAAGACATATACCCATATCCAAATAATAAATATATTTTCAATGCAGAATACTGATTCTGCCATTATTCTACACGTTTTCGGAAAGTGGTGTTAAATGTGGTTGAAAACTAGGTACGCTATAATTAAAAAACAAATTAATTTTTTACAGAAACATTAACATATTCACAAACACGAGTGCTATGCTTACAGTTATGCGCACAAATGTTGTACAGGACCCAAATTGTAATGTTCTACAGTAACAGAAAGTTTTTTTAAATTTTCTGTTTCATGGGTGATCGGAAATATTATGTTTTTATTAAATTTATTCTTGGCCTCCCAATTTCCCTCGCGATAAAATGTTAATGAAATATATGAAACGAAACTTATTCTGTACAACCTGTAATTTCAAGGAGAATTCATCACGAATTCCGATAGATATTTGACAAAACGTTTAAAATCAAAGCGTCCGGACACTGACTCTTAATTAAATAAAAAACAAAATTCTAATCAAATATTCCGTTATCTAAGCCATGCTACTTGCGCATAAATTTAAACAATTTATTATCATTTGGAAGAGTGAAATAGGACATTTGATTTTTTTACACTAAAAATTCGTTTTATCCCATAAATTTAATAAAGGATAACAGGTATATTAGAAATTAATTTCCATCTTCATGGTTTGATGTTTCTAACGAAGAAGTCGATAAAGGAACTCGTGTTGACCATTTGTTGCGCGAGGGAAATGAAGAGTCTGAAGTTTAACGCGTCAGGAACGGGCAACTAGAATTCTCTTTTTCACTCGCAAAACGCCATTGATTGAGGGCGTGGCCAGTGTTGCCAGATGGGTTACTTTTTTTTAAAAATTCAGATTCTTGACTGGCACTACTTTTTTGAAATGGCAAAATGCGGCTTATTTAATGACATATATATTAAGGCGAAAACAAAGATAATTTTACCGTTTCAAAAAACTGGTGTCAATCAAGAAATCTCAATAAAAAAAAAGTAGCTCACTGGCAATCCTGGGCGTGACTTCTACCTTACAGAAAATGCATTTATATCATGTTGTCCGTATTTTTTTAGATTGTAAGACATTTTATATTAAATTCGTGCATTTAAAGATAATTACTTATGCATAAACTTAGGAAACCTATCTAGAACACCAATTTACTAAAGACTTTGAGAACACGGAGGAACTTCAATTGTTTAACCCCTTGGGGACGAGCGACACGTATACGTGCCGGAAATAGGCCTAAGGATCCTCGTTTATCCTCACCAGTAAAATTTTACTGTAAAATTTGCCTTATTTAATCCGAGCATTTTCCCGATTTGAATAGACACAAACTTCTGTTTTTTAAAACCGGTAGCAAAGTAATAAACATTTCGTAAAAGGCTCCCGTCGCGAAGGGGTTAAACACATTGCAGATGAGCAATTTTTATAAAATCTGAATTTTAAAACAGTAGAAGCTCCCCCCTGTTCTGAAAGTATTTTGTAAATTGGTGTTCTATATAAGTTTCCCAAGTTTATGCATAGGTAAATATTTGTCATGTAAGAATATAATATAAAATGTCTTACAAACTAAAAAATATGGCTACATGATAATGTATTTTCTGCAAGGTAGAAGCCACGCCCTTATTCAAGTATTTTTTATTTTATTTAATTTTATTTATTTATTTTATTTATTTATTTTTTTTTTGAATGAAAACGAGAATTCCACATTTCCGGCGTGAATGTGTTAAAATTGAGATTTGATAAAAATTCCCGACGGCAATGTATTAAAGTTGTTCATTCCCATTTCGGGCCAGACGTACGTAGTCCCTGGCTGAAAAGCATCGGGAATGCAGATTTCTAAGTCAACACTTATAAATTCAAAATATCTACAAGTACTTCACCCTAGCAAATATTTGAGGACAAATATTTTTTGATTAAATGAAGTGTAGAATACTAATCGGAGAATTTGATATATATTTTGAATAAATAATTCTCTCACCTGGTATTTCTGAAAATTATTAAACTGTGATCAAGTGACGTACACTCCTTAGAATTTCCAAGGGGTTTACGTACTTAGATCATACTACTCTTACAGAATTATTATCGAGAAACATGTAAGGTCATTGGGCTTAAATGAGATGCGATTCCCCATAGTTTTATCGCATATAGGGTATATTTGGCATTTCGTTAAGTAAATATATATTTTATGAAGCTGAAAATTATTGAATATTGTGCCTTTAGTTCGAAACTAGCTTCTTTCGTAAAAATTGAATCGTAATTTTTGCTGTAAGCCAACAATATACCATTGTCGTATTTAGGTCATTTTTGTCGCATTTACGGCATTTAAATCCTAAATGAGCCATTTTTCTAAATGTGTCAATGCGTTTTTTACATGTCAGTTCATCTTGAAATAGTTATTAAATTGCTATACATATTGTAATTACTTAATAAAGAGTAAAAATACATAAACTTGAAAGTTAAATAGCTTATTATTGAACAATTAGATAAAGTAATAATTAAAATTAAAAATGATAACGGTTCGTTATCTAGAATACATTATACTTAAATAATGAATACTTCAAAATTCATATTTAACAGACTTTTAACTTTTACCGTCGGTAAAGCAAGAAGTAAATAATGAATGACTAATGCAACAAAATTTACGATATCTTTTTCTTTTCGGTTTGCTTTTAAGTCACTTTTGATTTTCACCTTTCTTCTAGGCCTCAATTTTACTTTTTGATTTCTAAATAGTATGGATCTATATGGATTAAGGTTTAGGGTGTTGAAGCCTTACTTCCAGGTTGTTTTAGTAATTGGCTTCAGGTTTCTAACGATTTTTGTTTTAAATACTGTTTTTGTTATTTTTTACGCTTTAATTATTCTCTCTTTTTCATTTTTGACGCTGCTTTTGTTTTTTCAGTGTCCCATTTCATTTTTCCATATATGCTACAGTTTTTAAACATGTAGTAAAGGGCGACTCTACGGATTTTCGCAGGATTTTAACACTTAAGGCGCGATTTTTTATTTTGTTTCGAAAAAATTATATATGATCCTCTGAAAGGTTTATTACACGGGAAAAACAATTAAAAAATCAGAAATATATTTTTCATATAATACATCAATCTTTTCTTCTGTTGCACATCTGCAATACAAGTAAAAACTACCTTTGCGTGGCAGTTTTACGTTAAAATAATGCAAATTAGTAAATACTTTAATAAGTATGTCCCCAAATACCTTATTTTATATAATTACGTATTTTATAAAACTTAACCTTTAACCCTTTAATTCCCATGATAGAATACGTTCTAGAAATTACGTAGTTCAGAGAATCTGCTCTTTACACCGGAAAGTTTCAATGATTAATTTCGCTTTATTTAAATATGGGATGTCTGTTTTATAATTAAAGCAAAGATTTCTATTTGATTTTTCTGAATGAATTCGGTATATGCGAATAAAAGAAACTCTATTAAATTCAAAACAGCGTTGTTTGCCTATATGCAAAGCTGCGCGCTAAAGGGTTAAATTGTTTGCTAAACTGTTTTTAACCCCTTAATCTACAATGACGGGCATAGCCCACGTACGATGATCGAGCCAAATGTAAATTCTTCTTACCACTAAAATTTCACAGTAAATATAGTTTAATTTAATCGTCGAAATTCCATGATTAAACAAGGCGAAAATCTCTATTAAATTTTAGTGGTAGCTATGGATTTGCCAAACCGTGGAGCTGTTGAGACTAAATCGCAGGTTAACGGGTTAACAAATGGATTCCTAATGCGAAAGATGGCTTATCTTCCGCAAAGTACGAAAACGCAAGCACGTCCCAAAACAATAACGGCCATTTGCGTTCCCACGGTTCGATATCGCACGAACGTTCGGCAATGACAAGGTACACATTTTTAACACGCTATAGCAAACCACGGCTGAGGAAGGTAGCGACTACGTTCATAGAACACACGAGAACCTGGAAAACGCGAACTAGAACATGCAAAGTAAATTTATATTTCCGCGTTGCTTTTAGTGGGAACTGGTGGCGATGAAGTTTTACGTAAGCAGATTAAAAACATCATAAGCACATTTGAAAGTCGATAAACATTTTAACCTTTAGACTCGAAAGCAAATGATAAAGTTCTACATATATTCCAATGAGGTTTGTTCTTTTGTAGCAATTTTTTTTTAATAGAGATTCGTTTTATGAAATTTAAAATTTTTAACAATTTTTTTTTAATTTTTTAGCAATTTTTTTTTAAATTTTTTAACAATTTTTTAAATTGTTTACGATGTAATAATTTTCCCCGGTTTTCGCTAACAGATGAAAATTTATATTCCCACCAGTTTACGCTAAAAGCATTTTTCAGATACATATTTCTCCTGCACCCTTCGTCCTGTGCTGGACCCGGGTGAAAAAAAAGCACGATCGTGCTCTGTATGATCTTAATTTGCAACGCGAGTTGTGTTTGCGTCGCGCGATATGCCTTTATTAAAAAAAAAACAAGTACTGAAACGTTTTTAACACGTTCACGCCCACGCGGTGGGTCACACTTGACTGTCTCAGAGTCAAAGCGTTATAAGTAAGCGAACAAACTTAATGCTGGAATCAGGCGTAATTTAATACAGTTGCGCCACCCAGTGGCGTAGCCATGATTTCGTTTCGGGGGGGGGGGTCCAAAATTTTTCCTTCTGCTTATATATATATTGTAAAACCTGTCAAGATGAAATCTTAAATATTGCTGAGAAATTCCGTTTTACACAGGTTTTCGTGTTATCAGGTGTATTTTTATAGCATTATTTTCCGTAGCAAGGAACATTTCTGTTTAAGACAGAATTCCGTTATAGGTAGGTTCCATTTTTACAAGTTTTGTGTCTTTATATAAATATACTTATTTATGTCATATGAATAGAATAAAAATTGTCAAAATAGTAATTGACTATAACAGAATCCTGTCTTTAACGGAAGCGTTACATGGTCTTAATATGAATTGCGATGCAATTAAATTTGCTGAAAACCTGTCTGAAATGGGATTTTCATCGTTCTTTAGTGAAACATAGTGAAACCTATGAAAGCGGAATCTTTCTATAACGGAATCCTGTCTCAAACTAAAGAGTTTCAGAATCCCTGCGAAACGAACAATAGATCTTATTGAGGTACTGTATCTTAGAAGCATAATTAATTACTCTTCTTTCTACGGAAGCCTGTCTAAAATGGAACTTTTTACCAGTCCCTTTGAATCTTGTCTTGACTGTGTATGTATAATAGAAGTATTTCGAGTAACTTTAAGAATCTATGTCTATCCTTATTTAATTCCTTTATTTAAAAAAAAAGCATGGCTAAAAAATGTAGAGCAGATCTCTATAACTGCAACTGATAATGCATTGAAGTTACATTAATATTTACCAATGAAAAAGATTCACTATGATGTAAAAAGTTGAGCGCATACTGAAAAGTTAAATTTAATTAACACATTCGCTGTCATCCACTAATATACTCGTGGCTTTAATTTATTAATTACTTTGTCACCACTATTTTAGAATTAAAAAAATTGCCTCATTTATTGGCAGAAATTTTGCTGTATTAGTAAAGCGAAATTTACCTTTCTGAATTTGTGGTAGCAAACGACTCTTAACAAAAAATTTGAAAATTATTACTTTATAGTTTTGGCAACGAATGGGTTAAATCAAGTTTCATATTACATAACATTTGCCTACAATAAAGTTAGGATCAACTGGTTAAGTTTGAAACAGCAATTACCATGTTTAATTTCTTACCATTGAATTAAGAGCTTGTGCTGTAATAGATATTGGATAATGATTTCACATAAGTGTCAATCGCACGAGACGTTCATGCGATCCGCCGCACTCCCCATGGGAGTTTTTTAGATAACCCAGATAGCATGAACATTGGCAGCAAGTTTGATTTTTTCTGATATTATCTTGCCGTGTCAAATTTGAATTGAAAAATTTGCAGCAAATCTCCCGCAAGGTATACCATCACCCACTTGCATGAGTAGTTTGTTGTGAAACTGATGCAAGACTGTCTTTAATTCACGAAAGTGACGAAAGCAAAAAATCCCTCTGTTGAGAGAATAGACAATCAGCACATACACAGAAATTGCAGAAATTTTATTCTGTTGGCACCGCTTTTTTTAAGCGCTATACTTATTAAATATCAAAAAATGCTCGAAATGAAAAGTACAAACATTACCTAAACTTGTTTATGGTGATAAAACCGATGCATGAACCTTCTGACGGCGCTTTCGCAACAGTAGACTTGATCAGGTGTATGGACTCCTTCGAGGGTGTTAAACTTATAGTGTGACATGGAAAGATTACTACTTTGCAGTAACTTTGCAGTATTTTTGATTATTTGTTTGCCGTTAGTTTGCAATAAATTTGATAGAGTATGAATTTAATTTGCACGACAAGTTAGCTGCAAGTTCAAAGTGTGGTGACTTCGGCGTTTGCGTTATCTTGCTGCAGTCTTGTTATGAACCTTCAGTTTTGTCATGCTGAGCTTACTGCAACTTTGCAGGTTTTCAAAGCAAAATTGTTGCAAATTTTCTGCAAACTAAAAATGCTATGTGGGAAGGTTTTAACTTTAAGAAAAAGATCTTGCATTTCCAGCTACAGAAACTAGTAATGTAAGAAGCACACACATCAAACATAGTTCATGCTGGAAAAAGCAGTTTTGTTACAATTGTCTTATTCAGCCATAATTCTTTTGTGTTTCCATGTTTCATGGCTCGCCACTTTTGATACCATATTCGATCTAGTAGTTGCTTCCGATATCTGGTCGTCTTTAAGGAAGTTAAATTTTTGTAATAAGTTTATTTGTGATGGATTAGCACTATTTTGGAAGTATTAGAATATGTAAAAAAATGGTTCATGGTCGTTTCTGTTTTTGTACTTCCCAGCCAATTTATTTTAGATGGTTCGAAACAGTTTTAGAACATTCTCCAAGTTCAGCAGTAAGCTTCGGACGGGTCGGATTTATTCAGCTCTGTAAGGGACACTTAAGAGTTCCGTGGAAGGGGGTAGCGCCCTTCTAGACCATTAATAATCATAAAATTCCGAATCTTCCGATTGCACCCTTAAAAAACTTGAGAGGAGGATCAAGAATCTCATCTCTGTATATTTCAGCATTCACAGTTGCATTGGTAAAACTTTGTCGGTCACTGCGGCCATTCAAAATGATGTTCGTCCATACCATGATTCCACGACCTTTGTATCGATGCATTTCACGAATTTTTGGAGCCTTATAGCGTGTGATTTTCTCCCTCCATATGGTAACACGTCTGTAGTAAGTCTCTCAACAAAATCGGGATTCATCGGTAAAGAGAACTCGGCTCCAGTCCGTGGTACTTCAATGACGATGATCTCCGTACCACTTTAACCGGGTGGCTTTTTCAAGAAGGCTCACGTTTTCAGCACCACCTTGGCGAGTTGGCGAAAGCGAGAGCGTTCAGCTAGCTGTAACGCCAATCGTCGTCTTGTGTTTTGTTTTGAACCGAAATGGCGGAAGGCGAACTAGCATATTTTAGTCCTACCTAAATTAAAGAAATATTTTCAGTTATGTGTTCTAGATGAAAAGAAATCTTCTTCGAAAGAAATTGTATTACGAATTCTTATACTCTGTTTTATCGAAGGCCTTTATTACTTTTGATGATATAGACTAAAATTTTGATTATTTGACCCCTCAAAAATCTAAATTTTCATTCAATTGAGCATTATTAATTCCGTACCTCTTAAATAAAAACTCATTACCTTCATATATTTAGATATTTAATTACATATAAAGATGGATTTATGGGGAGCATGAATTAATGCAGTTTCAGTGCATTTTGATGTATATAAACACAGATTTAAAAAAATACCTGTGGCAGAAAACTACTATATTTTCTGCGATGAACTTATATAATTAATTTAATACCAAATCATTCTGCAGAAACAGCCCCCAAAGTCGAGTGAAAATATGCCAAACCAAGAAAGAGAAAAGAAAAACCTTTCACACCCCCAAACAGGATGTTTAGAAATTGCCTTTTTAATGTGAGATGAAATTCTTAAGGAGAGGTGGGGTAAATTTTTTAACTGTATATAATAGTGAGGAGCTATAGATTTAAATAGTTAAATTTATCAATTAACAAATAGAAAAAACAAACCAAAAAATTAAAAACTTGGAATATTTAACTTTTTTTTTTGGGGGGGGGGGGTCGCAGAATTTGAATAATTGGTCTTTTACTTATAGTTACTTCAAAGTAATAAATAGGACAGGAAATTTAAAAAACTTTAAAGAATTAAAAAAAAAAATGAAAGCGTGCGCACAAAAGGTTAATCCTTATTATTATTTTTAAAATCTTTCATTCTATTTGTTTCCTTATCTTTTTTTATGGTAAATTATTTATTTATTATTTAAAATTCAAGAGATAGAGCAAAACAGTAAACTTTATGCACTGTTATGGATAAGCGAAGGAATAGTTAACATTTCAGACGCAATTTTAACTAATCTTTTCTGTAAGGCAAGAATGAATTTCAAATGGGCAAAAAATAGTGTGATGGAGGAGAGGGGGGGGGGGAGCGAAATTCTAAAATGGAGGGCCAAAATCACAGTCAGGTGAAATCCAAGTACCTCATTGGTCATTGAGTCGCGTCCTTTCCACAGAGCAATCTCTAGCGCTAGGGGAAACATCGAATACTCCCTTTTCCGAGAAATAAATCATGTCGCAGTTTTGAAGTGAATATTTTCTTTTTCATTTAAAATAAGCCGTCGAAATTAACTGAAGGTATTTTGATGACTTTTTATAACATGTGAATGAAAGATTTCGATTTTAAGCTGTAAAAAATTTTAAATAATATGGCAAGTACTTTTTTAGTTAATGAAAATTAAAAATGAAACTTGCATTTCCCCCCTCCCCCCTTATGTTACTTTTAAAATCCAAAATAAAACAAATATTCGCACCTTTCTATAGAAAAATTAAATAACTAACTTAGAATACAAAAAACTTTCGAAAATTTGTGCCTAATGGAAAATAATGATAAAAAAAAAAATAATGTCAGTTTTTAAACCGATTTTAATCATTAAGAATAAATAGAAATATTACATGAACAATATTGTAATAGTGTGTACATTAAGTTATTTGTTTCCAGGTTCATGTATTTAAATCTGGAATTTTTAAATCGATTTTTCATTGACTTCCTGGTAAGCTAAGTTTATAAAAATTATGAAAGCAGGTGTGTTTCGATGACAATATAACATTTTAATATTTTGAGAATTTAATTATAAATTAATAATATGTTTCCCTAAGAAGGGTCCATGTGATAAATTGCTAAATATTGTTTATGGTTATAATTGTATAAGAGTTACAAGAAGAATGGAATTCATTATGTGCGAAATCATGCACGTTAAAATATGCCAATTACCTGTGAAACTGCAACAATGAAATATTTTAAATATTAAAAAGTAAAATATAAAATATAAAGAATGTAATATATATTTCAAAATGCTCTTTTATCATTAATTAATTAATTAATTTATGATTTTATGTTTCAAAAAAACAATTTAGAAATCTTGAAAGGTTATTAAAATTATGCTTTTTTTTCCCCTTTTGCATATGTTAAAAAATAATAAATAAATAAATAAACAGAGAGAAAATTGTGATTTTTAAAATAAAAGCACAAGTTCATGCTTTTCTAATCGTAAATTAAAACGAAGGAAATTTCCATAATCGGGGTCCATGCCAAATTAACACATTGTAGAGGACTTAAATAGCAGTCATGAAACTAGGCGTGATTTTTCAGATAAACATTGAATGTCTATAAAAGAATGTCTACCTTTTATGTCCCAAATTATGAATTTATGAAAAATTCATCTTCTAAAGCACGTTTTGTAAATTTTTGAAGCTACATTAGAAGATTTACACAATCATTTAATAAATTTTAGAAGGATTTTGCCGAAATTAATTAATTAAATTGAATTTATTGGGATTTTGTGCAATATTTGTAACTCCCCTCAAATCTTTGATTTAAAATCTCTCTCTTTTTTTTTTTAGTATTTTGTAGAATTACAAAATATAGAAATATAATTTTTTACAATAGAAATATTTCCGAACAGAAACTTTCGTCCCCCCCCCCCCCAATCTGTCAACGTCAAGAAAGCTGAAAAAAATACAAAGGCAAAAGAATTTTTTTTTTTTCGTTTTTTGCAACCAATAATGTTTTTTGGAACAAGATAAAGTAAAATATCTATGATTCATTGTAAACAGTATAACTACTAATCGATGTATTAAATTAGTTTTATAACAAGTTATTTTAATGGCACTTTAATGTGCCGTTGGTCAGAAAGGGTTTAAAACAGAAAAACTTTTTTACATTCATATTTATTTTATGGGCAGAGAACCTGGAGTGACTTAAAAAAAAAGTTTTTGGATTTATTTTTAAGGGTTTCTTTTTTTTTTTTTTTTACTTAATGCTAAAACATTAAATTCTGTATTTTTTAAATTATTTGTGTAATTTTTTTATAGAATTTTGTTAATTTAAAGTTTCAAATTTAAAGTCTAGAAAAAGGTATTTTTTTGATAGTTGTTGACTTTTTCTGGAATAATATTAATTTTTGTGATTTTATGGATTTAAATGGTGGGGTAGGGGGGTGGGGGGGGGGGTAGAGGATAAAATTTATTGAGATTTTTACCAGACGGAGTTTATAGACAATTTTTAAATGATAGTACAAGTATTTTTCAATGGAAACTAAATTTTTATAAAAGAATATTTGTCATGTCATATCATTTAAAAATTGTTACAACTTATAATCTAAATTATTCACTCTCGTTGTATAAAATGTTATCAAAATATCTTAACTGAGTTAATTTCGATTGTTTATTATAAATAAAAGCGAACAAAATAATAAGGTAAATAATGCATACATGTAAATAAGGTAACAATCGCTTCAAAATTACTTTTCCCCTCACTTCTTTCAAAAATTCAAATGGAGAAACAAGTTGGTGATCCTCACCCTTATCTGTCTTAAAACCACGCGACCATACGACCAATGAGGTGGCTGTATTTGACCTGACTGTGATTTTGCCCCTCCATTTTAGAATTTCGCGGGGGGGGGGGAAGAAAATTAGAAATGGGAGGTTGCCTGAGACGATTGAGCATTATTTTATTGCCACTTCAACTTAATAAATAGAGCAATATGTGTGCAGAATGACAAAATATAAAGTGTGTGTGTGGGGGGGGGGGGATTTCATTCGAGAGAACAATTTACATGATTTATTCAAATATCACGAATTATTATTTTTAAATAATAAATAAAACAACTAAGGCGAAATAATATTTAAAAATATGGCAAAAATTTTAAAATAAAAAACTGAAGAATTTTAATGATTTTTAATTTTGTGCAATAGGGACAGACCAATGTCTTTTTCATAAAAACTCAAATAATGA
Source organism: Maratus speciosus (assembly GCA_963932465.1). NCBI lineage: Eukaryota > Metazoa > Arthropoda > Arachnida > Araneae > Salticidae > Maratus > Maratus speciosus. The sequence continues at coordinate 435,811,988 of OZ010787.1, forward strand.
TAAAATTTTAACTTTTTAAAATATAATAATAGTAATTGATTTAATTCCATGCATCAACTTGCAATTATTTTAGCTGATAGATTTAATTGCAGGATACGGCTAAATAATTTATGCTTTATCGTTCAATCTAATTATAATTGAATTGATTTTAGTTTCAACTTCCTATTAACTTCTAATCGCAATTAAATTAAAAACAATTACTTTTTAATGAATTATTTCAGTGAAAATGTGTTTTATTAATGCAATCAACACGTCACATAATTATGCCGCTTAATAATAAAAAACAAACAAAATTAATTCAGTAATAATACTAATAAAACTATGTTCAATTGTGTCATAAAAACATGATCAATACAATTATATTTATTAAAGAAAATTTTTACGTCTGTTTTTAAAATACGTTCTCAATTTCTTAGAACATATAACGAATTAATGAAATAAATGAATATTATAGAACTGAAAAAAAAGAACTTATGTTTGAATTATATATATTTGTGCAATTAAAAATTATTTTAATCCGAAAAAGATCTTTGTTTTAAGCAAGGTTCTAATTGCAAACCACGGTGAAATAACATTTCGTCTAGCTTTTTACATTTGCTGAAAAAACAAATGAAAAAAAAAGCACATATCTTCCTCTCAGCAAAGGAATGGGGTTGCTGTTCGCTACGCGTACGACGTCACGAACAAAAAAAGGGTGCGTAGCGTTGAATTCATCCCCGCGCCAACCCTTACTCTGGCGATAAAGTGCTCAAAACGTGAGCCTTCTTGAAAAAGCAACCGGGTGCATTTCACTACCGGAGTTAGTGGAACACAAATCATGGGTTTCCTTGCATGCAGTCTGTCACTCACAGTAAACCAGGATAGTCGAGTTCTTGCTGCTGCAGCAAACTCCCTGCAATCTGAACTGACGTCAATTGCCTATTTCTTTTAGGAATCGTTGGCAAATTACAATCTTGAGAGCCTATTGTGGTGATTTTTCTACCTTGACCTGGTTGTCTGTGGACATTATACCAGTGTCTTTAAACCGTTTCCAGATTCTTGACATGACGCTTTTGGCTATTTATAAGTCTTTACAGACCCCTAAGAGTGTCTGTCTTGCTTCCATTCTCCCTGTGGCACGCAATTTCTCAAAATCAGTCAAATGTCTTCTGGACAACATATTTCACCTACTAGAAGTGAAAATTTTACCTAATTATACGTACAATTCCTAAAATTAGACTTCAAATTATCCACGTGTGCTCCTTTTCGCACGTGAACCGAAAGAATGTGCTGAGGCTGAAAAATTTACATATATTTCTGTAGTGAGTATTAATCCCAATTGGACTACGTGATAACGTTGACATTGAGTAACCTTTCTGGAAGTTCCCTTAATAGAATTAACATAAAGTACCTTTTTATGGTTGTTCCTTTAATTTTTCTCGCCAGTGTATTTTAAAAGTAGTAATAACAAATAACCAGTCTAAAAATAAAGTTACTTTTATTAATTTCAGGCAGGAGATTTAAAGCAATTGTTAATATTGTCCGATATAAAGTGAACAAATATAAGGATCACGAAACTCAACCAACGTACCGTTATTGCGTTCGTATAAACTCGTTCTTTCCCATAAGTGTCGACAGCAGAACCCCATCGAAGTCCAAGATAAAGAAGTTTTACATTTAATCTAGTTACAGTAAATTTGTGTAAACGGAATAGCAGGTATACTTGTAATAGTTATCTTTCCGTCTCGGGACATTAAAATGTTTTTGTTTATGAAAGGATTCCGTGTTTTCAGAAAACCTGCCAAGAAGGATTCACATTTGGAACAAGTTTCATTTCAGATAGGTTTCAAACGTTAGCAAGCACAAATATATAGTGTTGTTTTCATCGAACCTTGAATTGCTTTCCTTTGAGATAGATCATCTTCACAGATTTGCCTGTAATAGATTTATGCTCTTCAGAGGTGGTGTTATAGCAGCGGTTTCCAACCTGGGGTAGCGTACCACTAGGGCAGGAATGGCCAACTGTGGCACGCTCCACACCACTAAAATTTTACAGTAATCATTGCCTTATTTAATCATCAAATGTCTGCGATTCAAGAAGTCGAATTTTTCGGTATAATTTTAGAGGTATCAGGCGTGCCACTGTTGGCCACCCCTGCCCTAGGGGAACGTGGCGGGTCTGCTGGGGGTATGTGAAAATAATATCGGTAATGGCGGAAATCACAAAAATGTTAGGAATATCAATGTAATTTGCATCGATTTATTATATGGTTGTGATAAGAAGATTACTAATGACAAAAAGCATGTTTACATTATCTCCTTGAGTGGAAAGGGGGGAAGGCGGGCGTGTTTATGAGAAATGGGGGTACTCCGAAATGAAAAACCTAAGAAAGGGGTATGTGAAAGAAGAAAATTTGGGAAGTAAGTACGTTTTAGCAGTTTTAAGGGATACTTTGAAAACGGAAAGGGTTTATAACGGAAACCTGTCTAAAATGAAAAAGTTCGTAGTCCCAAAGAAAGACATACCTTTGAATTATACCTTCTAAGACGAACACCTGTCTGAAGCGGAATTTTTTTATAGATCCTTAGTCATTCTGTCTTAGCAGTTTTTACTGATGTATTTATTTGTATCCATGATCCAGTAAACCAGGTCTAGTTTCGGGGGGGGGGGGGTCCGGAACCCCTGGACACCCCCCTTGGCTACGCCACTGGCGCCACCTTGTGGACGGAGTGATAATTCACATACGCGGATTTTCAGTGTGGCGCGTATTTTCTAAACCTTCTGTCACTCATGGAAATGGGTTTTATTTGTCACATTTATTGCAAAATAATGGCGTACCGAGAGTGGCATCCAGCCGCACTTCACACCACAACAGAGACACTTTAGTTATTAATCAAGGTGAAAAAACTTTACAATTTTAGTGGTGTCAGTAAGAAAACAGTTAGGTATCTACCTGTAGTTCACACTCCATCCGCTACGTGGCGCATGACCTTAATTGATGTGACCTCGCTTTTAATCTTGCGGTTACCTCTCCCATTTAAGATAGGACGCTTACTTATATCGCTTTGTTCAGAGCTGTCAAGTCTCCGGATTTTTGCACACCACTATTATTTTAGAGAAAATGTTGTTCCTTTAAATCGCCCAATTGTTCTAATTAAATAAAACAACATTTTCTGTATTAAAATACTGGTATCCAAAAAGCCGGAGACTTGACAGCTCTGAGAAAGTCGAGTGTGACCCTCCGCGCCGGCGTGAACGTGTTAAACTAACTAAAAATTTGCTAAATTAATCAGGCACTTTGTACTGAAAAAATCTGTAAACTTCCTGTGGAATGAACAGATTCATTGGTGGTGAATTCGCGTGCTAGCGAATTAATTGTCACCAGTACATATGAGTAGTAGGAATATTTCAGAAAAAAAATATAACTTCCTGTTATATATACTTATGAAAGGGAAAACGATCTTAAAATATACGCAGTATTTTACAATTTTTTTACAGTGCACTCACTGGATTTGAAAATGCCTTTTTTAAATTTTAAATTTTAAAGTTGTGTATATTTCTATTTTGTTCATTTCAAATACATATTTAAGTACGCAGTAAAAGAAAACACTATTGGAGGATCATGTTAAAATTCTTAATTTATTGTCTCAACACAGCTTATTTAAACACAATTTCTGCTTTAAACATAATTTAAATACAATTTATGAAAATACCGTATAAATTTACCTTAGTTAATAACCTAAAAGTCTCCCCGCATTTAGGGAATTAACTTTGTCTCTAATAGGCCACTGAAGGAAACAAGTTACCTAAATTCGTGAAAAATTTAGAACTAAAATCTGAAAACTTTTCGCGTTTTCTCGAGCTATCTTTGCTGGTAAATGAAACACAGATGGTAGCCATTGACGTCCGTAATTTTATTTATTATTCAAAGTTAACAGAAAAAAACCTCAACCAATTTCGGGCTTTTTTATCGCATTTAGAAAAAAATGAGGCGCTATAAAATGAGCGACGTCCATTGGAATGGGAGTTTGTTTAATATAAAACGGTTTAAATGTAGATAAATGTTTCGGGTTTTTGTTCATTAAGATCGGATGCCTCATTATACAGCAATTTTTATAACTCTTGCATTAACCCTTTAGTGCGTAGCTTTGCATATATTCAAATACCAGTGTTAGTGTTTTGAATTTAATAGAATTTTTTAATTAGGATATACCTAATTTACACCAGAAAATTAAAATAGCAATATCTGCTTTAATTAATAACAGACATCCCGTATTTAATTAAAGCGAAATTAACCACTGAAACTTTCTTGTGTAAAGTCAGATTCTCCGAACTACGTAATTTCTAGAACGCATTCTATCATGGGAATTAAAGAGTTGAATGTTAAGTTTTATAAAATAAATATTATATAAAATAACGTATTTGGATACATACTTATTAAAGTATTTACTAATTTGCATTATTTTAGCGTAAAACAACCACGCGATAGTAGTTTTTACTTGTATAGCAGATGTGCAACAGAATAAAAGAGTGTCGTATTATATGAAAAATTTATCTGTGATTTTTTTCATTATTTTTCCTGTGTAATAAATCTTTCAGAGAATCATGTATAATTTTTTCGAAACAAAATAAAAAATTGCCCATTTAAGGGTTAAGATTACAAGGAAAAGAACATTACCGCATTTAGGGGTTATCACATTTTGGCACACTGACCTTACAGTGTGTTTTATATAAGATGGACAAAACTTTTGGATGTGACAGTACACATCCAAACAAACAACTTTCATCAGAAAATGCATGTTCGGAAATAAAACGCAAACATGCTAAAAAGCACCAAAGTTTATGTTGTTATACGACAGGGTTGCCAGCTTGGTCACCCATTTTGTTCGGAAAATCCGAATTCTTGCCAGAAATTAAAAATAGTATATTTTGCTTTATTTAATGACAAAAAGTTTGCGATTGCATACAGTACACATTCTTTTTTTTTATTTTCCGGTAGGAATGTTAAATTTCGAAATAAAAATGGAGACCAATCTCGCAACCCTGCTATACTACGCAAAACGCGCAAGGAACGATGAAGTGGCAAAAAACAAGGTGGGAAACCGCTCTTTGTACATTGATCGAGCCTCTGAGGCATTATCATTTGTAGATGAAATGTAAATCAGCCTTTTTCTTATTAATGAAGAGCAGCATCGTTCTATACGTTCCTACCGCGTTTGAGAGTCGGATCAGCGGGTTTTATGTATTAATCAAGGCGAAATTTTGCATACGTATTCTTCTTCTTCCCCATATCATATTTGCATGCTATTAGTGTCGTTCTTCTCCCGATAACCTGCAGCATGTATGGAGCTTTTACGTTTGCATTGGCCGAGCTTCTAAACGCGCCAGAACATTTGCGTTTTATTTCCGATTACAAATTAAAATGGCTCAGAGGATCAACGATTCTACGAAGAGCGGTTCCCACTTTCCTTTTGCCACTTAATCATTCTTTGTGTGTTTTTGCCTCGTATAACAAAGTTACCAGTTTGATCACCATTTTTATCTGGAAATTTTACATTCATACTAAAAATAAAGAATCTGTATTTTATGCAATCACAAAATTTATATAATAAAAAAAAAAATACTATTTTTAATTTCTAGCACGAATTCAGATTTTCTGAATATAAATGGACGCCAAGCTGCTTACTCTGCCGGGTAACAACATCACGTTTGTTGCTCTCTAGCGCATGTTCGTTTTTTTTTTTTTTTTTTTTTTTTTTTTTTTTTTTTTTACGACCATGCATTATTTGATGAAAGTTGTTTGTTTCGATGTGTACTATCACCTCATAAAGTTTCGCCCATCTTTAATGAACAACCCTGTATAATACATAACCTTCAAAATGACTGTTCCTATTATTTTATTTTGTAAAATAGGAATAATGTTTTATTGACGATTTTAAAATGAACTTTTAACTTTACTTACGTTTCAGTAAATAAGAAAATTTTGACTTAACCTAAAAGCAAAATTTAGAGTGGTTATTTTATAACATATAATTAAGTGATATAGATAAGCTAAACCCGGAGCCTGGGTTATACCAGCACATTCAAAAAGTAATTTTTTGTTTATATAATCCCAAAAATTCTACGATTACATAAGACGAAAATTTGTTTCCGAAAATAATGTTATCGTAAGGGCAACAGATTGGAGAGATCGGGTTTCGTTTCAGTGTTGCCGGTGGTCTAATTTTTTAAATTCACGTTCCTTGATTCCCACCATTTTTTTACAAGGGTGTAATTCGCATTACTATCGCATCATTTAATCTGTCATTAAGTAAGTTGAATATTTCTATTTCAAAAAATTGGTGGGAATCCACAAATCCGAATTTTATAAAAGTAGCCCACTGGCAACACTATTTCGCTTCAACCTATTTCAATACTATTCATCTTTAAAGTTTATAAATATGTAATTATTACTGCACTTACATATTTTGTGAAAAGCTGTGCATATTTTCTGCTGTGCATGCATTTTTACATATTTTGTGAAAAACATGTTTATGAGTTACTTTTTACACAATGAAAATTTTTATTAGTAATTTCTTTATGTATGTATAGGTAAGATATATATTTTTATAAATTTACGTGTTATCCCATTTCTTCTGTTTAAAATTATAAATGGCGATTGAAATTTGAGAAACTTTTATTTTAAATTTCTGATACAAATTGTTTATAAAACTCTCACAATCTGAATGCTGACAAATTGTCTTTTCTTAACAAAATGAAAAATGTATATTTCTAAATAAAAGAGAGAAAAATGGCGAAGGAATTTTATTTATTACAAAAGAATGTATCCTGCATTTGCATTTTTATATCAAAATAAATGTGACAGATAAAATTCAAACCTATGAAAATTATTGTTTTAAGTTGACAGAATAAAGTTTGAAGTGTTGTTTATTTTAAAGTCAAGTGTTTTAGGCGATTTTCCTATTTTCAAAGATTATCTTTCTAAGACATAAATAACTGTTATTTAACTATAACTAACTATAAAAAGCACTAATGTATTAGAAATAAAGAACAGTGGCGATTATGCATAATTTCAATATATTTCCTCTGAATGCAAAAAGATATAAAAGAAATAAAAATAAAAATTCATGTTTTTGCTAAATTACACGATATAATGTTTAATTATTAAACATAAAACATTTGCGTTAGCTTCGTAAAAAATATTTTTGAACATTTAATGACTATTTTGTAATTTTTCCTCAAGCAGTAGCTTGACGAGCATAAATGCACAATGTATGACAATCTTTAATATAAAATCATCTTACTGAGTTCAAATGTTTCGTAAGTGTTCATATATATATAACGAAATACTATTAGTAATTTTCTAATTTTTTTCCTAAACAAATAAAAATGATTTAACAAAATAATTTATTTTTACTGCTGTTTTCTAAATAGTAAACCAATTAAATAATTCTAAACCTACTATAAATGAATATTCAATCTGGCACAAGTCAATCCTTAGGTGAAGTCTCTCCCACGACGTCATCAAAAACTAGGACACATTGTTCTCTAATATCTCAGCATCTAAAGGTAATTTGACAGAAGGTATTGATCACAGTGGCATTTTTACAGGAAGCTCATAATGCCACTATTTTGCAATAGAAATCTTTGCCTTACGTATCGCCACTTATTTAGCGGTCCAGAGGAGAAAGTGTCCATGATCACAACACTCACACATTCCATCCGTACAATATGCAACATTTTTTTCTGCGATGACATGAGAAAAAAAAATACTATTCCAAAACTAATATTAGGTTGAGCAAAAAGTTCTGGGAAATTTTTGATATAATAGTTGCCAGAATTTGTACCGTACAAGTGGTATATCTATAGCAGGGCTCCCAAATGGTCCACCAACTGAGTACCAATAAATTTTAACAGAAAATTTTATGGTGGAATTGCGCTAGAATTCGCTTTCAAAGGTGGTTCCGGGGCGGCTTATAAGAAAAATTTAAAAACAAAAGTTTTCTAAAATAATAGTGCAGGTGTGGCCAACTGCGGCACGCGCCACACCGCTAAAATTTTACAGTAATCATTGCCTTATCTAATCATCAAATCTCTGCGATTCAAGAAGTCGAATTTTTCTGTATAATTTTAGTGGTATGAGGAGTGTCACTGTTGGCCACCCCTGTAATAGTGGTGTTCAGTTAGCCGACCATTTGGGAGCCCTGCTGTAGGAGTTCGGGAATTTCGGCTACAAAATGCTTTCACAAATTTTCCAGAGCTTTTTGCTCAACATAGTATTAACAATGGAGTTACGAATAAAGAGGAGGAGAAATATAGTGTACCGTTTACGAGTTGCGAATGAAGTAACTGAGGAAGTTGTGACAAGAAGGCGGCTGCTTTTATTAAATCGAATCTACAGTTTCTGAATACCATCGAGGCAAACTTCCCACGAGTAAAATTGAATAGAAAATTTTGTCTTATTTAAGCGTCTTATTCATGGAAATATTTTCTTGCAAGTATGGTAAAAATTGCCAGTGTGCCTTTAACCCATTAACCGCTGACGTTGCGTTCACGCAACAGTCAAAATAATTGCTCATGCACTGAATTAATTACATTGGCACCACTATTTTAGAATTTAAAAAAATGTCTTATTTACTGGCAGGAATTTTGCTATTTTAGTAAAGCGAAATTTACCTTAATGAATTTGTGGTGGGAAACTACTTTCAACAAGAAATTTGAAAATTTCTATCGTAATAGTTTTGGCGGTTAATGGGTTAAATCAGTCAGTTTGATTCACCGGTTGTCACAATATGGAGGAAACGCAGGCCTGACTACTGCAAAAGCAAGCGCGTGCCAGTAAAAATTAAATATCTTTCTGCGATTATTTAAGACTGAAATTTTGCATTATTATGGCCAATAAATACGGTGTAAATTTCTATATAAATTTACTGGTCGAAGTTTCCACTTGAGGTAATCCGACCTAGCGAAAGCGGTTACAGTTGAAGCTTCACAATTTTTAGGATATGTCAGTTCCTTTTTATTAACAGTTCCATTGTATCAACACATTGAGGACGGATCATTTTTCGTAAACGCGCACGAAATATGCATTTAGAAACGTCGTTAGAAATTAAAACCTGCTCACAACCAATCAGAAGTACGCGTGTCTGGATTACAACCTTCTTTACGCATCCTTACAAAATTTCCGGTACAAGTGATATTTTCTTCCATCAATCCCCGAAAACGTCTATTCACGTGACCCGTCGTTAATGTGTTAAAAATGAAACACCCAACGGACAACTGTTATTTATTGCAATTTCACATACCATCCGCTACGAACACTACAGTTGTGTGCTTACAGACCTCCCACTCGGTCCGTTTTTTGAACACCACTTTTATTTAACGAAAAATCTTCTTTATACATTTCATGGAAACTTACCGGACAGAACTTTTATCTTGCAATTGTTATAGAAACCTACCAAGAATTGCTTTCTAAAAAAATACTGGTTTACAAAAAACGGACCAGTGGGAGCACAAGCGTCTAGCGATCACACTTTTTCACCACGCGCGTACTATTCCGCGCATAACATAGCGATTTTTGTTCGAAGAACGTCATGATGTAGTGATATGCCGATCAACTTCAAGGTAGACGATCTTGAATTCGATTCCTTACGGAGATAAATTAATGTCTCAACGTTTGCTTTTTTGAAGAGAAAAATTGAAAATTTACACTTGTCAATTTTTGTGCCACTATTAACAATTTTTTTTATGTGAATTTTCCATATACTTGATATAGTGATCGTAGTTTTAACAAATTTAATGCCTTTATTATCGCCATCTAATGGTGTAAAGGTTTTATATTTTAAAGATGTAATATTTTAAATTTAATAATAATTAAATATTTTTTCATAATTTTAAATTTAATTATTTGATATTTTAAATTTTTTATCTTCATTTTAAAATAACTTTAAATTTTGAATAAATAATGAATGTTAATATTTTTTCATAATTTGAAATTTTATAATGATTTAGTAATTTTATTTCTTTATTTTTTATATTTCTAAAGGCACTTTAAATTCTGAATATAATAAATTTTTATATTTTTCTAGTAATTTTATGCTTAATATTTTAAATTTAATGTTTTTTCATAATGTTTAATCAAATAATTATTTTTCTGAAAATTTTGAATTTAATTATGATTTAATAATTTCAGATTTTTAATTGTAAATTAATAAATTTGTCACCCTTTTAAAATAATTTTTGAGTTTAATAATTAATTTGAATCTAAATTAAAATACTAATAACTTAAAAACTAACTAAGTGGTACCTGTCAAAATTTGATGGTACCAAAAAAAAAAAAGGTTTACTTGTGTTCTATTTACTATTTATTGAGATTCCTTTTGAACATGATGTCTTACGTGATACAATTTAAATGTATTTTCACACGATTTTCACCAAAGCCCACTCACAGCCTAGGTGTAAAAGAAGGGGCTTTCTTTCTTTTTTTCTTTTTTTTTTTTAAACTATAAAGATTTAGAAAACCTTTTTTAGGTACCATCAAATTTTGACAGGTACCACCTAGTTAGTTTTTAAGTTATTAGTATTTTAATTTTGATTCAAAGTAATTATTAAACTCGAAAATTATTTTAAAAGGATGACAAAATTAGTAAATTATACTTAAAACTGCTGGAATTATTAAATCATTATTAAACTCGAAATTAAAAAAAAATAACAATTATTTGATTAATCATTATGAAAAAATATTAAATTTAAATTATTAAACATAAAGTTACTAGAAAAAATATAAGAATTTATTATATTCAGAATTTAAAGTGCCTTTAAACGATAAAAAAAATTTAAATGACTAAATCATTATAAAATTTCAAATTATGAAAAAAATATTAACATTTATTATTTATTCAAAATTTAAAGTTCTTTTAAAATGATGATAGAAAATTGAAAGTATTAAATAACTAAATTTAAAATTATGAAAAAATATTTAATTATCATTAAATTAAAAATATTACACCTTTAAAATATAAAAACTTTACACCACTAGATGGAGATACTAAAGGCATTAAATCTGTTAAAACTACCATCATTATATCAAATATTTGGAAAATTCACATTAAAAAAAATATTAATAGTGGTACAAAAATAGAGAAAAATAAATGTTCAATTTTTTTCTTAAAAAAAAAAAAAAAACTTTGACATTAGTTTATCTCCGTAAGGAATCGAACTCAGATCGTCTATTCTGAAGTTGAAGAACTGCATACCACTACAGCATAACGTTCTTCAAAACATTTTGCTTAGAATATTATTTTAAACAAAAATCGCTATGTTATGTGCGGAACGGTATGCGCGAAGTGTTGATCCCGCAGGATCAGATGATCAAATCGAAAAAGTGTGATCGCTAGACACTTGTAGTGGGAGCCCTGTGCCTAGACTTTTTTGCATGATCACGCGACCAGTGTTGCCAAATCTTGCGGTTTTTTATTAAGGCATTCCAAATGCTCACCAGAAAGTTTAAATACCTAGTTATTTTTCTTTTTGTTAAAGATAAACAATCCGCTAATAAATTAATCAAAAATTACTATAAGCGGAGCTGCCAAGTCTCCGGCTTTTTGGACACAAGTATTTTAATAAAGAAAATGCTCTTTTATTTAATTGAAACATTTGGTTGATTTAAAAGAACGACATTTTCTCTAAGATAATAGTGATGTGCAAAAAGCCGGAGACTTGGCAACTCTGCTATAAGTAATTTTCTGGTTTGAATAAAGAATCTCCGAATGAAAAAAAACAGGCAGATTTAGGAAAATTTCAGTGATGGATAGAATGAACGATTTCACTATCGAATGAATCATTTGGGCATGTGCAAAAACATAGTTTTCAAACTTTGTATTAATTTTTAATCAAATACTACCAGAAATTTAGTAAAAAAAGAAGAAAATCATAGGTGCAAATCTTCGTAATTTTTTTAATAAATTGTCTTCAGACATTTTGAAGATGAAAAGCATTTTTAGAGTTTCTAAAATTAATTCTGATTAAAATAAGCAATATTTTCTTCGATACAAAATTTCTGATAACAATTTAATAATAAAAATGAAAGGTTGGCAGCTATGCTTTAGCGCATGCCAGAATGATTCACTCGAATAGTTAAGGCATCACTGCAAATCTTCACACGACCATTTCTTTCATCACATAGTGAACGCTTACTATGTATGTAATAGACTTTAGAGGCATGCCTAAATCCATGGCTGCCTGATTTTATGATTTTTTAAAGCCAAATAAATATATTCAGGTATGCAAGCGCTGCGCCAGAAATTGCCAATTGTCACCACTAAATTTTAATAGTATTTCTTGACTTATTTACTGCCAGAATTTCTGACATTTAATAAAGCAAAAAATAACGTTAAATTTAGTGGTAATAATCACCCACTTGTGGCACATCGCTTGCATCCTTGCATATTTGAATCGGACATATTACCTTGATATATAAAATAAATTGCATACAACTCTTCGTTAACCCCTTTACAGTCGCATAAAATTACGGTTTAAAAATTCAAATTGCTTATTGGTAAAACTTTTTTGAAAAAGAAATATTCACCTAATTTAATGACAGGTAAAATGATACCATAATAAAGCCAATTACGCAATTTTACAAAACTGGTTAGAATAAAACAATCTGAGTAAAAGGCACATCCCGTGAAAATCATGGAAGCGAGAATTAAGGGATTAAATAAACACAGCACACAGCGTATTAAATAATTCTTTTGCTTCGAAACACGTTTAATCTTTTCTGGGACAAGTACTTCTGTTGTTAAAATGATGAAACGACTGAACAGCACAAGAATTTACAAACAAACTTATTTGAAAACACGTAAAACGTTTTCTTCGCGTACTTAACCCTTTAAGTACGGGACAAACAGTAATATTTCTTTAATATTGAATTCTCCCCAGAATAAATGAAAACCTTTATTTTTAAATAAAGAAAAGCAATTTTTCAGCATTTTCCCACCAAAGTTAAAAATATAAAATTTAGTCAAAAGTTTCTGGTGCGAATCTTGTTTAAATTAGGTGGGATATAATATATCCCAACGCCCACAAAGGGTAACAAAGTGAAAATTTTTATTTAAAAATTCTGTGCAAATGTGCCATTTAGGGAATAAATTCAAGTGATCTAAAACTGAACAATCGCCCTTCAAGGGGGGGGGGGGTTAAGTAATGTAATAAAGCAAAGATATTGGCAGCTATGTAAATATCCCCCTCTATATAAGCCATTGGACGATAACGTTAAATGAATATTCTTATTTATCTAAACATTCTTAATTTCACACACACACACACACACACCAACACACACACACACACACACACATATATAAATATATATATATATATATATATATATATATATATATATATATATATGAGAGATTTTTGAAGAGTCTGCTACGAAATTTCGTAAAGTGTAAGACTTATCGCAGAGATTTAGAGGTAATGTGGATGCGAAGAGAGGAGTAACCGTGGCTTTGACTGTTCAGGGTTTGCGTGCACGATTGTTTGGTGTTTCATGTTCAGTTGTTTGTTTTCGATGGGTCTTAGGCAGCTCATTCGATTTGTTAGTTTTTTTTTTTTTTTTTTTTTTTTTTTTTTTTTTTTTTTTTTCTTTTTGGTCTTGACAGGTTGTTTGGGGAGCGTTGTGCACATAAAAACTGGTTTTAACCCCGCAGTTGCATGTCGCAAGTGCATGCCGGCCTGTCTTCATGGATTCAATTTCTTCTGGTTTTAGTTTGAATGTTTTTAAAGTTTGCTGTTTTTAAAGTATGTTGTTTTTAAAGTATGTTGTTTTTAAAGTTAGTTGTTTTTAGTTATTTTGTAGTTGTCATTTGGTTTAGTTTATTTATTGTTGGTTCAGTTCCGTGGTTTCGAATTTTTGGTTTGGTTTTGGATATATATATATATATATATATATACTTTATATATATATATATATATATATATATACTTTATGGAGCCTTTAATCCAAAAACAGGATTATTACAGACTCTTACTGTTGAATAGCCCTCTTTCCGAATAATAATATTCGACTCATTTAATACAGAATATTTCTGAAGAAATAAGTTAAAAATTAATATTCGGGCGATAAAGATTTTCAAAACTAAGCATCCGTAAGAAACCTGTTTCTTGTTTACCGTAATTTCCGGCGTATAATCCGCAGATCAAATAATCATTTTTCGATATAGAATTTTTTTTTTAATAAAATGCAACTTATTAGGTCGCAGTAAATATTTAGCCTTAATTACTAAATAAAATTCCTGGGTCCAAACAGAATTGCTAACCGCGGATTATACGCCGGAATTTACGGTAATAAGTTCCACGCTGTATGCATATGTGCCGGGAGTTTCGAATTTTTAATAATATTAAGTCTATTAAAAATCTTACAAATAGAATAATATTATTAAATCTGCGATAGAACGAGGTGTTTATAAATCGTGATTATTAAGAAAAATTTGCCTAATTTTTAATGACTTTGCGTAATTGTATTATTAAATAAAGAAAAAAAAAATGGGTATCCGTAATCCGTAAATCATTCCGCCTATGTGTGATATATTGTATCTAATGTGTAAAGGTTTTTTAATAAAGGTTATTATTTATCCCCCTCTATATAAGCCATTGGACGATAACGTTAAATGAATATTCTTATTTATCTAAACATTCTTAATTTCACACACACACACACACACACACATATATATATATAAATATATATATATATATATATATATATATATATATATATATATATATATATATACTTTATATATATATATATATATACTTTATGGAGCCTTTAATCCAAAAACAGGATTATTACAGACTCTTACTGTTGAATAGCCCCCTTTCCGAATAATAATATTCGACTCATTTAATACAGAATATTTCTGAAGAAATAAGTTAAAAACTAATATTCGGGCGATAAAGATTTTCAAAACTAAGCATCCGTAAGAAACCTGTTTCTTGTTTACCGTAATTTCCGGCGTATAATCCGCAGATCAAATAATCATTTTTCGATATAGAATTTTTTTTTTTAATAAAATGCAACTTATTAGGTCGCAGTAAATATTTAGCTTTAATTACTAAATAAAATTCCTGGGTCCAAATAGAATTGCTAACCGCGGATTATACGCCGGAATTTACGGTAATAAGTTCCACGCTGTATGCATATGTGCCGGGAGTTTCGAATTTTTAATAATATTAAGTCTATTAAAAATCTTACAAATAGAATAATATTATTAAATCTGCGATAGAACGAGGTGTTTATAAATCCTGATTATTAAGAAAAATTTGCCTAATTTTTAATGACTTTGCGTAATTGTATTATTAAATAAAGAAAAAAAAATGGGTATCCGTAATCCGTAAATCATTCCGCCTATGTGTGATATATTGTATCTAATGTGTAAAGGTTTTTTAATAAATAACTAATGTTTGTTAGAATAAGTTGTTTTTGAAATTTCATAAGTAAAACATATTACTTAACGTTATAGCATGAAATGTATGTATATTAACTTTTACTTCTGTTAGATGTCAAGAATTCCTAGTCCTTTAACACTAGAACGGCGGCGAGGGGTCATTTTGACCCTTTCTGAATGAATACATGTCGATTCGAACCAGAAATTTCTTTGTAATATAAGATTAATATATGCTGTACAAAAATAACTTAAATAAATAAGTTAAATAGTTTTAAGTAAAAGTTCTGATGTGAAATATTTTTTTTTAAACTTGAGTAAAAATTCCCGCCGTTCTAGTGTTAAGCTGGTGCAAGACCTTTGAACTTTCAAAACATGAATTTTTTGTTTTTAATTTATTCTTAATCTTTAAACGTTTCAGGAGAATATGCAAAAATCGCATTAAGAAATCTGCATTATTTCTGGAGTTATAATCATTTATAGACAGCTAGTATAACCCTTTGAAAGCCAAGTGATTGTGTTCCTGAAAAGTTGAATTCACACCGGAATCTTTTGAAAATTTTATTTCAAAATAAGGAAAAGGTATTTTACAACCTTTTCCCACCAACGTTATAAAAATAAAATTGAATTAAACGTTTTCTGTGTGCACCCTGATTAAACTTAGGTGGGATATAATATCTTTCACTGCCCCTCCAGGGCTGAATGGATGATATTTGGATACTGACACTTTAACTCATTAACTGCCGAAACTGTAAGACAAGTGTCCTCAGCGTTTGCCACCACAAATATTAAAAGATAACAATCGCTTTATTTAATGTTCAACCTTTCTGTAATTAATCAAGGCTATTTTTTAAATAAAAAAATAATGGTATTTAGATAGTTAATTTATATTAATTTTTAACGGTACTAAAACGAACCATTAGTAGGTAATGGGTTAAGATGCGTTTTCTGAGATTATTAAATTTTTTATCTGCGCGATCTCTTATTTTCAAACTGTATAAGCTACATATTTTTTTTTTTTAATTTACCGAATTATGCTTTCTTCATAGTTTATATGCTAAAACCAAAACAATTTACATACTTTGTTCTTATTTATTTATTTATTTAATTATCTATTTTTGCACTAGAGAAATCAGATTTTTTTATTATTTTGAAATGTTTTAAATTGTGTCTTAAAAAAAAAAATAGCAATACTTTTGTGTATATTTTGGATTTTAAGTTAGAGATTTTAGATGTTTTAGCACCAGAAATTTCGCAAAGTACTGGTCTCTGTATCTGAAGAAGGATTTTTTTTTTTTTTAATAAATAAGGTAAATATTACTTTACGAAATTTCTGGTAACACATGCTTGAAAGTCCTTGAAGTGTACAACCATGTGTTATTATTCTATTTTGGACAAAAATAGTTTTATATATACATAATTTCGAGTTATATCATGCGCGCAGCACTTAATGACTTTTATTCGTGTAATATTGATAGCAATGCTAAAGATTAAAATTTACTTTTGTGTACACATCATTTAATTTTTTGATTTAATATACTTAAAAATATATACCTTAATTTCCGGCCTATAATCCGCGGATCAAAAAATCTTGTTTCGACCCAGAAATTTTATTTAATAATTGAAATTAAATATTTACCGTGATTTAATAAGTTACAATTTATGAAATAAGATTTCTGGGTCATAACATAATTGTTTATTTCGCAGATTATATGCAGCAATTTACGACACTTTCGGCAGAAAGGAAATAGAAAAATCCAAATTGCATATTATTTTAATTTTCGTACTTTGAAAATGGTGATGTTTTGGCTCGTTTTTGTTAATATGAAAGGTCCCGTGCCCCTTACATTTACTGTAATTCTCGAAAGCGAAGCGCATAATATATTTTGTTATTTTAAGCATAATATATTTTACGTTAGAGAAACGTGTTGTAAGTAAAATAACAGAACCCTGCCGATGATTTTAGCATATTATATAAAACGTGGAATAACAAGCTATGCTTTATGTCAGTTAACCACTCCTAAATATTAAAGCACTGTTGTTTATGATTATAATTGAAACTCATTCATTGCTATGCAGAAACAGTACCAAGTCACGCGGCTTTAAAAAATAAAATAATACTAAAATTGTATAACTTCTTTTCATTTCTAAACATGCAATTTCTAGTTTTTTAACACTAATTCTTCATGTGTCACTTTTTCTGATGGCAGCAACATGACTGAAATTATTTCATCATAAATTTAAAGACTTAAGACTGATTTCTAAGAAAATATTTTACAAAAAATCGCAGTAGTTGGCAGCTATGGCATAGATACCACATTGTTGAGAAATATTTCGCACATAAACACTAAAACACCAAAAATTTTACCTTAGTCGATTTTAGTCAGATTTCGTCGATTCAATTAGACAACATTTACTTTTAAATTTTAGTAGTGAGAAAAGAGCGTAAAGGTTGGCAGCTATGCAATAGTATTCTTCTCTTTTGCCAGTGTCAGACATTTTGTTATTATCCCAAGTAAAACACTTCTTTCGGAGTGTATGGCGTGAATTCTGAATTTCTAAATAGAAGGGAGTCCAAAAGACAATCCTGAATATTAACCTTTTTCACCCAAGAGGTGACTCTCACTCACCACTTGTTTTTCCAGGTATCCCGCCAAATGCTCTGGACACCAATAATTTCTTACAGTTTATTTTGCAGTTTTTAATCGCAGATAATTCAGACCATTCGATAAGACGAATAAAAATACATTAAAATACTGGTGGCCAGAGCATTTGGAACCCCGATATACGTTGGACACCTGACAGCACTAGTGGTGAGTGAGAGATGCCTGTCGAGTGCAAAATTTTGGGAACTTGAGGGGCGGTAATTTAAACAAGATTCGCACAAGAAACTTTTAACTAAATTTTATATATTTCAAATGAAATTCCATTTTTTAATTAATTGATTAAAAGGCACAAAGGCCGCCATTGTGAAAATGATTCCTTGCCGGCTCTCTAACTCAGTGTTGCCAGATGGGCTTCATTTTATAAATTCAGATTCTTGATTGGCACCATTTTTTTGAAATTGTAAAATGGGTCTTGTTCAATGACATATTAATTAAGGCGAAAACAAAGGTAATTTAACCGTTTCAAAAAAGTGGTGGCAATCAAGAAATCTGAATTTTAAAAAAGTAGACCACTGGCAACACTGCTCTAACCCGGGCCATCAATATAGTGCACTGACATTCTACCGCCTAAAGTACATGGAACGGTTCTCATCCTTCAATGGAGTTATGAATAAAGAGAAGGAGACATATAGTGAACTCTCTACCAGTTTCGAGTAAAGTAACTGAGGCGGTTGTCACAAGATGGCGTCTGCTTTTTTAAATCGGATCTTCAGTTTCTGATTACCTCTAGGACAAACCTCCCACCAGTAAAACTGAATAGAAAATTTTGTCTTAATTAAGCGTCTTATACATGGAAATTTTTCTCAAAAATGTCGTAAAAATTTATAATTGTTTTTATTGGTGTCAGTATGCCTTGTAAAACTGTGAGTTTGTTTCCCTGGTTGTCACAATATGGCGGAAACGAAGAGCTTAACTACCGCCAAAGTCAGCTCCTACCAGTAAAAATGAAAATCTGTTTCTAGCATTATATATGATTTACATTTTGTAATAATAAGGGGCTTAAATAAGTTGAAAATTTCTATATAAATCTACTGGTGGAAGTTTCCACCGGCGATAAACAGCTCATGCGATAGCGGTTACAGTTGAAGCTTCACTATTTTGAGAATATGTCAGCTCACGGAAAAGTATTCCAACTTGTGCAGCGTTTGTAGCCTTGCCAACATATAACAATGAGAGATTCAAGTAAGTAAGTAAGTAAGCACCCACCCTGGGAACCCGCTTTTGGCTTATGGTTAGGTGTAACCCCCAAGCCCAGGGCAGGGAAAAGTTTTACTACCTGCGGAAACAAGCCCAGAACCTCAGTCTCCGGGAAAGAAGACTTCAGAACGACCCGCCTGACACGCCGAAGAGAGCACAAGAGGCAAGTGCCGTGTCCCCGGACCGCGGCACTTGCCTCTTGTGCTCTCTTCGGCGTGTCAGGCGGGTCGTTCTGAAGTCTTCTTTCCCGGAGACTGAGGTTCTGGGCTTGTTTCCGCAGGTAGTAAAACTTTTCCCTGCCCTGGGCTTGGGGGTTACACCTAACCATAAGCCAAAAGCGGGTTCCCAGGGTGGGTGCTTACTTACTTACTTACTTGAATCTCTCATTGTTATATGTTGGCAAGGCTACAAACGCTGCACAAGTTGGAATACTTTTCCGTGAGCCACCGATATGGGACAAACATGAAATTTAATTAAATCCAGCATCGATTCAAACTATATTAATACTTGAACATTTTTACAGAGAGCATTCGCTTTGTATACAATATTTCAAATGAAAATAAAATTTCAAATTAAATGCTTAAAAGGCGCAACGGCCAACATAGTGACAAAACTTACCCCTCAAAGGATTAATACGTAACTGTACACCTATTAATTTTACCCCAAAACTACCAAAGTTGCACCAGTATTTTTTAATAAAATTTTGTTAATATAATGTACTTGAAAATGAAGCATTTATTTCTTTTTAACCCATTAATGCCGAGTTCCTTTTACACATTTTTAATACATAGGTACCAGACGAAACCAATTTTCCCATATTATAAATTTAACTTATTTGATCTCTAAAAGTTTGAGATTAAGTAATATGAAAATTTCCTTACTAAAATACTGGTATACATATTTAAAATTTTCGTATTACTTAAATGGCAAATTTTCGTACCAACCGGCGTTAATGGACTTTTTTTCACATAAATTAATTCAGCAAAATTTTATTAAGTCATTCATTTAACCGCTTGGTAGTTTTGAATTATATTAAGTGTCCTCAACATGCAAACGCCGCCTTTGAAATTGTTAAGGACTGAGTTTTACCTTTTCTACATTTTCACCCATACAAAAATGCAGTTCGTACGACTGTTTTTGATTAGAGTCACTTCATCTCAAAATTTAAATCGAAAAATTAAATAAAGCTCACAAATTTTCTCCAAAATAGTAATTCTAAAAAAAAAACGGCAGTGTTACTAAATGCTAACGCTAGTCCTCAAACCAACACTGCACGAATTTGACTTTTAGAAGAATATTGTCTTCGATTAATTTTAACACTATTACTCTTTTTAATTGATAAATAAATCATATGCTAAGTAAATTTAAAACTGGACGATATCCTTCTCCGGACATTTTTTGCGCAGTTGGAAATTTACATTTCATATATTCTCTTACTAATATTTGGGGCTAGTTGCCACAAATTTTTGAAAAGAGTAAGTCTTTCCCTTGTTTAATAACAGAATTCTGCGATTACGCAAGGCGAATATTTTCCTATAAATTTAGAGGTAGTCAGGATTTCAATTTAGTTATTAAAGGTTAAAATTCGAAATGATTGATATACGGAACAAAGCCCAGTGTAGGGTTAATGTGTTAACCCTCAACTCTCTACACTTCATATAAAATTTCGTATGTAATATTTTTTTTTTTTTAATTGAAACAGCTTTATTTCACACCATAAACCGAAATACGGAAATACACTGTAAGAGTCTGTAAACCTATTTTGCATGTCGGACAACATTGATAAGCTTGTCCTTACTTATTTTTAAAAATAATTTTTGTCTTTAAATAGAGTATATAAAAAAGGCGAAAATTAGCATTCGAAAAACTTGGTAACAAATAGGAGAGCAGTTTCTGCGACTTAATAAGGCGAAGATTACCATGCAAAAATAGTAGTAACCAGCGGTCAACGGTTGATGCCCTCCGCTCGACATATGGTCGATACCATGTCGAACTATACAATATAAAAATAGTGTTGCCAGTGGGCTACATTTTTTTTTACTTCATATTTCTTGATTCGCACCACTTTTTTTAAATAGTAAAAATCGCCCTTTTTTTAAAGACATATCAATTAAGGCAAAAAAAAAGCGGAATTTTACCATTTCAGAAAAGTGGTGCCGATCAAAAAGTCTGAATTAAAAAAAGTAGAGCACTGGCAACACTGTTTTCATATTGGATAGTTTGGCATGGTATCAACAATATTACAGGGCTCCTACAGTTTTATCTGCAATACAAGTATTTTTATGCAGACAAAATTGACATATATAATCGCTCGATTCTAAAAGGCGAGTTTTCTCTCAGAAAATACTGATATTTTTTTTTACTTAAAATCAGGGAACCTACCTGACCTGTGGGAAACCTGTATTAATTCATTTGCGTCATTAGCGCATATATCGTCGGTACAATGTCAAACTACCCAATATGAGAAGAATTTGGGGAGTGGGTAACAGTTTCTAAATTCAGATTCCTTGCTCACACGACTTTTCTGAAAAGGTAAAATCCATTTGTATTGCCTTAACTAATATGCCATTAAATAAGGCCAGTTTCACAAATTCAAAATGTGGTGCCAATCAACAAATCTGAATTTTATGAAAGTAGCCCACTGGCAACACTGTTTTCGTATAGGAGAGTTTGACAATGGAGTTATGAATAAAGAGTAGGAGACATATATTGTCTGTAGAGACTACCAGTTGCGAGTAAAGTACAATCGTGGAAAAAAAGTAAACACCCTCTACTAACTCCCCAACAAATTATCGTAGACGAAAGTTACTGGTACCGAACGATTGGAAATAAAACTTACTTTTAAATGATGTATGTAAAATTTTCTTAGGGGTCATCTACATATTAAAACGAATCCAAACTTCATTTTTTTAATGGCAATAACCAATTTTAAAGGGATATTTCAAATCTTCGATTCAAACTATGCCCAGACACCGAATTTCAAATCATTTGATGGATAAGTTTTTGAATTATAAACATTCAAATTTTAGTGCTTCTAATGTTAAATTACATTTTCATATTTTTATTTATATCTCCAGAAATTATGCTCCTAATGTGCTATTTTTTTGTATCATTAACACTAATATACCCAAACATAAATACGCCGAATTTGCATTTTTTATAATTTTATTATATGAATTACGAATTATTAAATTAATATTCGAAAAAATTATGAATTGCAACCTGCAATTTTTTTGATGGATTTAGATTTGTTAAGTCCTGCTTTATGGAAAACCAAAATTTCACATTTTTCTTCCAAGTAGTTTTCAAATTATGCTTAAAAAACGGCAAAATGATGGTTTAAGGGGCCGTCTATGATGGAAGTGAGTAGATATTTTGAAATTTATTCTGCTGTACTGTAATCTAACAGGCTTCATCGACTCCTTGAGTGGCGCTTAAGGTGCCTTGATCAAGAAAGGGGCTCTCTCGGTTAACAATCGAGTACGGAACTTCAATTTGGAAACAGTCCTTAAAATATGCCGTTTTAAAATAATTAATTACTCGGAAACTTATTATACGAATTGCATAAAAATTCGTTTTTAGGCTAATTGAAGGGTGTGGAGTTCATTTATGCTGTCAGAATTGTGCACTGCTATTGAAAAAAACAATGTTATGGTTCGTTTTAATATGTAGATGGCCCCCTAAGAAAATTTTATATACATCATTTAATACTAGAACGCCCGAAAGGAGTCGATCCGACTCCGACCATATGATTTAGTGTCAACTGGAACCAGAAATTCTTTCATAAAATAAGTTAAATTTAAACTACGCAGATTTACGTTAAATAGATCAGTCAAATAATTTTAAATAAAAATTCTGGTATCAAATATTTTTATGAAACTTGAGTAAAATTTCCGGGCGTTCTAGTGTTAAAAGTAGACTTTATTTCCTATCGTTCGGTACCAGTTACTTTCGTGTACGGTAATTTGTTGAGGAGTTAGTAGGGGGTGTTTATTTTTTTTTCCACGACTGTACATGAGAAGGTTGCTACAAGATGACAGCTGATTTTACATCGGATCAACAGTTTCTGATTACTGCGAAAATAAACCTCCACCAGTAAATTTTGAAAAGAAAGTTTCTCCTTATTTTATCGGTTTATCCATTCAAAATGTTTCTAAAAAATATAGCAAAAATCTCTATTCATTTTTACCGGTGGAAGTTTGCTCGGTTTCATAATCACTTTCAATGAGACTGAGAGGAGGGTCTTTAGGTTGTCACAATATGGCGGAAACGCAGAGCCCGACTACAGCCGAAGTAAGCTGCCACCAGGAAAATTAAATACTTGGTTTTGGCCATAATTATGATTGAAATTCTGCATTAATAAAGCGTTTAAATAATGAGAAAATTCCTATTCAAATTTCCCGGTGGATATTTTTCCCGGCGGAAATAAACTGCTTCTAAACCGGTTACAGTGGAAGCTTCACCATTTTGCGGATTTGTCAATTCCCCTTTATTCATTCCTGTTTATCCATGACTTCGACATGGTACCGGCGATATGTGCTCCTTTTATGAATTTGTTATTTATTCAGAAATTTCGAATTCATACCGGTAATTCCGAAAGGATAATTTATGTTTTACTTAATCAATAAACGTCCGTCCTTAACTAAAGGAAAAATTACTATTTACAATGTCTGGTGGGCAAATGGGCGAATGCAAATGGGTTAAAAATCATTTTTTTTCTTTCATAGAGTGACGAAACCTGCAACGCAGTCTGGAGACGCTCTTCTCTGTTCGTTTTCTAAATAGGCTTCTGCGCCTTGTATCGTAAAAAAGAACAACAGAAAAGAAATCTTAAAATTAATTAGAGCAAAAACTTCAAGAAATTACTAGTATTAACGAGCCAGCTTAGTTTGAACCGAAGAATTCGCCCCTGTCGTCATATGAGCTCTGATATTTCAGAAAAATATTTTAATCACGCTTTTTGATTTCAGTCGAGTACAATTACCCGACATCCCGTATATTTACCAAATTACAAATAATTTTTCTAGAAACTTTAATTTGTTATACATAAATCATTCTAATATTCTCCTACATTTAACAAATAACACTTATCACCTTAATCTCTAATTGCCACATTGACACCAAATGAATTTTTTTCTTTTATTGAGTATGTAGTGGCGAACAATAGCCCAGACCAGATGTCGGAAGAAGGCGAAGTCCCTTTCTCACGAGAAGTTGATGAGCTAACGAAAACGGAAGGCCGAACGCTGGAGTTTGAGGGAGATGGTTTTCTGCGTTGGAGGAGAGCGGTGCTCTCTCCTAGCTGATTTTAAATTGGGCGCTGCCCGCTTTTACTTTTTTTTAGACGGGATCGCTGTAGACCCGTGCTAGAGATATCATTCAATTAAACGTTAAATGTCGTGCTGTTTTTTGTATGTCAGATAAATGTTAGTAGTTTAGTATCATGTAATCTAGAAGTTTAAAAGTTTCAATTAAACATTTTAACGAGTTAAACAGTAGTAGTTCCTGTTGCAACCGCTGAGTGGATTTTCCTCCCACAAATTTTTGGGGGCCCAGCCGGGATATGAACTGAATTACCGGACTCAACAAGTTTTTTTTTACGATTTGAAATTTGAAATCAATCCCCTGGACATTTGGACATCCTACAACCTGGACGGAATCTGAATCTACAACTACTCGGATCCAAAGGATTTGGTGTAAGCTGCGGAGTTGCTTCGAAAGAATCAGGAAAAGAACAACCTGTGTGCAACGAATGCTGGTAATATTTTTTTTATTTTCACGGGTCCAAGGATCGCGTGTGTGAACGACTCACAGTGTTTTTTTTTGTGTGAGTCTGTGTTTATTTTTCTCGCGAGTGATGTGATAGTTACTGGCTCACGGTGTGTTTTTTTTAGTGAGCTTTTCTGTGACTAAATCATTTTTAAGCAGCCTAGTGATTTATTTTTTGTAGGCTGTTTTGGCTAATTTTTGGCTCACTGTGCTTTTTTTGTCGTGAGCTTTGATTCGTCTTTTTTTTCCCTTACGCATGTGAAAAAATATATTCATTTTACACACAGCGAATGTACCGGTGGTGGTACAAGCTCGCACAAACCATTTTTTATTTTATTATTGTGTTTTATATTTTCAAGAAAGGATTTTCCCTTTAAAAGTAAGTGAGTTCCTTTTTATATGTTTGTGTTGCTATAAAAAATTGATATTAAACTGGAAATAAAAATAATGGCGCATTTAGTACGTGCCAAGAAGGTAAACCTTTTAGGGGTAGTGCGGGAATTGGGGCTAGACGCTCCAGAAAGCTCTACTAAGCCACAACTCTCGGACATGATCATTAAATCGAGCGATTATAATGAAGATGTTATAAAAAATCTTCTAGCCGGAATTGTCGCTGAAAGGGAAGAAGCCGAAAAAAAAAAATACTATTAGAAGAAGAGAGCAAACGCGAATTCGAACTCAAAAGACTTGAACTCGAAATAGCCGCGAAAAATAAAATCGAAATACCAACATTGAGTAGCGGGATTAAAAGCTCCGATGTTTTGAAATTAATTACAAAGTACAACCACCAAGAAGAAATTAGTATTTACCTTACATTGTTTGAGCGCCAAATCAAGCGTTTGGGCGTAGAAAAGGAAAATTGGGTAACTTATTTGTTAGGTCTGTTACCGTTGGAAATAGTCAACATAATAGGTCGCGAAAAGGAGGAACTCTCCAATGATTACGATTACGTGAAACAGTTATTACTGAAGAGATTCAAACTGAGTCCAGAACAATTTAGACAAAAAAAAAATTTCCCATAGAAAGGTAAATTCGGCCTCGTGGCGAGATTTTTCATTTGAAATTACTAATTTTTTAGAACAATGGCTGTCAGGTCTTAACATTTCGTCTTTTGATGATTTAAAAAACATTTTGGTTATTGACCAAATAAGGAAGAGATTACCGCTTGAGATAAGGGAACATTTTATTGATGACTTGCCTAAGTTTACAAAGGTCTCAGATTTTATAAGTAAGCTTGATGATTATAAGGCAGCTCGCAATATTATCAGGAAAAACTCCGAACCGAGAAGTCCGAATAACGATGTTAAAAAGCGTTTTACTCAAAATGTTGAAAACAAAAGTTTTAACAGAAGTAACATTCCGCAGAGTAGCAAATATGAAAAAAATTATCTTAACACGAGGAATAACGCTAACCCTTTCAAAATTAGATGCTTTTATTGTAATGAATACGCCTCCCATAAATCAAATCAATGTCCCAGAAGAAAAGAAGGGCCAACTTATTTTAGAGGCAAAGAAACCGAACATAGGGCTGAGCAAAGTAACTTCCATAATAATAAATCAGTAAACACTGCGAATAAAAATTCCTGCCCATCGGATAAAATCCTCAAAATTATTGAAATTATGGGGAAAAAGGTCAGCTGTGTCGTAGATTCCGGATCTGACGTAACAATGGTTAATGATAACATCTATAAGAGTTTAGGACGCCCTAAATTAAATGAAAACGATGTGAAACTGACAGGAATTAGCGGAAAAGGAGTGAGTCCGAAGGGTTTTTTCAATACCGACATTTCAATTGATAATATTAGTATCTACTGTGATATTTACGTTTTAAATGATTTACAATATGATATGATCCTCGGAAATAATTGTTTAAGTAAATTAAATTTTGAAATATCTGGTAATGGCCTTAACGTTATGAGTAAGCGAAATAAGGAGAAAAATTATACTGTTAATATGATAACTGCGGTTTCCTTAAAAATTCCGAAGTTAGACACTCCTTCAGATGTTGTAAACATTCCCATGGCCAAGTCAGTCTCGCAGTCGGATGTTGTCCCAGGCTTGCGGTCAAATTCCATAGACACTCCCATGATTGAAGAATGCTTAACTGACACTCCTAAGTATGAATCTGTTTACTTAGCAGAAATGGTAAATTCGGTTAATATAAACGAAATTGATCTTACTCACATAATTGACTGCGGTTTAAAAAAGGAATTAATTAACTTAGTTGAGAATTACAAGCCTGAGAAAATAAAAAGTGCTAACTTGAAAGTTAAAATAATATTGAGCGATGAAATACCGATTACGCACCGACCTAGGCGATTAGCATTTGCAGAACAAGCGTTTGTTTATAAACAAGTCCAGGAATGGCTTGATAAAGGCATTATACGAGAAAGTTGTTCGAGTTACGCCGCGCCTATTGTTTTAGCCAAAAAGAAAAATGGCGATTACAGATTATGCGTTGATTACAGAAAGCTTAACCGAAAGATAATTAGGGATAATTACCCCCTTCCGGTAATAGATGATATTTTAGACGAGATCGGACAAAATAAAGTTTTTAGCACATTGGACTTAAAGAATGGTTTTTTCCACGTAGAAGTCGATGAGGACAGTAAACAATTTACTTCGTTTGTTACAAATAATTCCCAGTTCGAGTATAATGTAATGCCTTTTGGTTTAAGCTCCGCCCCGCAGTTTTTCCAACCCTACATATATGCATGCCTCAGAGAGTTAATAAGAGATAAAACGATATCCGTGTACTTAGACGATATAATCGTCCCTGCGAAGACTGAAGAAGAGGCGCTTTCTAAACTGAAACGCGTGTTTCAGGTAGCCTCAGAGTATGGTCTCGAATTCAATTTTTCTAAATGCCAGTTTTTGAAAAGAAGGATCGAATTTTTAGGATACATAGTGGAAAACGGAACAATTCGCCCTTCAGAAACACAAACATTAGCTGTTGACAAATTCCCTGAGCCACAAAATAAGAAACAACTCCAGAGTTTCCTAGGGTTAACTGGATATTTTAGAAAATATATAGCGAATTATGCTAGAATCGCTAAACCCTTAAGTGATCTCCTGAAAACGGAGAACGAATTTAATTTTGGAGCGAGTCAAAAGGAAGCTTTCCAAACATTGAAAAATAAATTATCGGATAAACCGGTGTTGCACATATTTAGGCAAGGGGCAGAGACAGAGTTACACACGGAAGCTAGCAGCTTAGCTTTTGGAGAAGTCTTGTTACAAAAAGACGATTATGGAAACTTACACCCCGTTCATTTCATGAGTAAGAAAACAACACCCGCCCAAGCCAAATATAGTAGTTACGAGCTTGAAGCGCTGGCTGTTATTGAAACATTAAAGAAATTCCGGACATACCTGTTAGGGAATAAATTTAAAATAGTAACTGACTGTTCCGCTTTTCAAAAAACATTAGAGAAGAAAGATCTTACGCCAAAAGTAGCAAGGTGGGCATTATTCCTACAAGAATTCGATTATCAAATTGTCTACAGGCCCGGAAGTCAAATGAAACACGTTGATTCGTTGAGTCGTAACACCGTATTAGTCACAACACGTTCGCATGATGAAATTACAACAAAATTAACCAAAGCACAAAACGAAGACGATTACATTAAAACTATCAAAACACTAGTTGAGAAAAATGAAAGTAAAGATTATTTTGTTAGGAAAAATATGGTGTACAAATATGAAGATGGTAGAGAACTAATTATGGTACCGGAAACTATGCAGAAAGAAATTATTCGCGAAATTCATAATAAAGGACATTACGCTGTAGCGAAGACCGAAGCGATAATAAAGCAGGATTATTATATCCCTAATCTTCGAAAACAAATCGAAAGTGTTATAGGAAATTGTGTAGAATGCATCCTGTACAACCGAAAGCGAGGGAAAGGTGAAGGATTGCTAAATCCCATTCCTAAACATGATTCCCCTCTCCAAACTTATCACGTCGACCACTTAGGCCCAATGCCCTCGACCAACAAAAACTACAATTTTATATTCTTTGTAGTGGACGCTTTTACTAAATTCGTGTGGTTCTATCCAGTCAAGACTACATCTGCAAAGGAGGCAATTTCTAAATTAAAAATTCAACAAGCTACATTCGGGAACCCAGAGCGAATAATCAGCGACCGAGGTGCCGCCTTCACTTCTAGTGAGTTTAAAAAGTATCTCGAAGACGAAAATATTGAGCATGTTCTAATTACAACGGGAATACCCAGAGGAAACGGACAGGTAGAACGACAACAGGAAACACTCATATCAATCCTTGCTAATTTAAGTATCGACCATCCGTCAAAGTGGTGCAAATACGTACCGGCTGTTCAACGAATAATGAATAGTACGATTTCCCGAAGCACTCAATACACACCCTTTGAGCTTTTAACGGGAGTAAAAATCAGAAATAGGGAAGATTTAAGAATAAAACAAATTCTTGATGAGGAACATGAAAACGCATTTGTCGAGGAAAGACTGAATAGCAGAAATATCGCGAAACAACATATATTAAAAATTCAGGAGGAAAATCGCAAAACTTTCAACCGTAAACGCAAAAAAGCGAAATGTTATAAAATCGGTGATTTAGTTGCAATCCAACGAACCCAATTTGGGGTCGGTATGAAGCTACGACCGAAATTCCTTGGTCCATACAAAGTGATCAAAGTGAAGCGCAATGATCGATACGATGTCGAAAAAGTGGGCTTTCAAGAGGGTCCAAGAGTGACCTCTACTGCAGCCGATCACATGAAGCCGTGGGCTTCTTCAACCTAAAAAATATAGTGCTAATCCAAGCTGATATTTTTATGTGGTTTTTTTTGCATCGTCTCATCTTTTTTTTTACTGTGTTTATCAAAAGTGACTGTGCTGTCATCTGAACATATTTTTTTTTTTGACTGTTTTATACAATAGGGTGGTGCGAAAAAAGTCAACTTGATATTTCCGAGTTGCTATAGTGCGGAAAAGTTGCGATTGGTAAATACAAGAAAAACAAAACAAAAATTATTTAAATCGGACTTTATCTTCCGATCCCGCAAACCGCCTAAAAATTTAAAAAAATTGAAAATTTCCGATTTTTCCAGAATTTATTTCTTTTTTTACGTATATATATATTTTATCGCTATAGTGAAAAATATTTGCAGATTGTAATGTTTAATAATAATAAAAATAAACAGTTGCGTTTAAAGAATAGCTTCCGATCACGCAAGCTCAATAAAAATCGGCAAAAATTCAATTTTCAGTGATTTTGATGAATAAAGAAAATAATCACCTGAGATCAGTTTAAGTTCCAATATTAACATTTGCATATAAATTGTACAATGTACAACTCTTTGCTTGTTTAGATATTTGATAATGTTTAAACAAACCAGAACTCACTATGGGAAGGTAGCTGCACTTCGAGTTCATACCACACCCTATCCTCCATCCAACCAATGAGGGTGTTTGCTATTTACATTACTTAAATACATAATTTGTTATAATAGAATCAAAACACTGTATTGAAAAACTAGTGTGACAGTATAAGATATACAATTCGTTATGTCATCTGTTTAAGTCTGACTTTTAGACGCAACTTTGTACTGCGATTTGGTGGTAATGTCTGGTATTATGGACACTGATTTCAGTGTGGCCCTGATGCTATCTTGATTGGGGCCCACATACCTTAAATGATGCTTCCGTTACCGATTTAATGCACCGCTGGACATCTTACGTGTGGTTGGGAAATTTTTTATCATCCCAGACTGAGATATGACCTGATTGAACGAAGAAATGTATTTCTCCATGGGTTAATCTCCGAAAAAGCGGTGGAAATGTTAATTTTGCTGCATTAGAATCAATTAATTCTGGATTGTAGGAGTGATAAAGATTCAGATGTCTTTACCCTTTGAAACATTCTGCCTGGCTTTTAACAGCCCTAACTCTCTTATGTGCCTCCTCTTATAAAAGACCATTGCCATCAGTAGGTTTTCCGGGTGAGCAAAGAACGAGTTTCGTTCAGTTTCAAAGACTACCCTTTCTTCAGGTTGTCACGAAAGTATCGAGATGTTTCAATTACTCTGTACAGATGAATAGGCCCGTCTGTAATGTACTTACAGCATTTTATTTCAAAACAAATTGGCAAGTAAGATTTTAAAATAAATATCAATATGGCTTTAAGGCATCCGATGGGTTTTCCACGCTCGCGTAAAGTCGAAGGGCTCTATTTGCAGAAGTGAGCAATCTGGCATGTGAAATTGGCCCGGAGTCACACTTTAATAAGTCATTTGGAAAGTTGTAACTGTTAATTGCTTGACTTACGCCAAGAAGATATATTTAGTCCTTGCTCAACAGTTGCCTGTCCACTTCTGGAATTTCACAATCAGTCAATTGAAAATTTATCACCGAGAGCTTTACACAACAATGATATTGTGTCCAAATGGTGGTACTAAATGAACTTGGGCCAGTAGTTTCAACATTCAAATGTTGAAAAAGATGGCGGGAAGGTAATTCAACAAAATGGAATAAACAAACAACCCACTGCAGTGGTCGTCACAGATAAACTTCAAGCTTTCTGATAGCACCACCTTTCTATCCAGTATTGGTATTTGTACCATCACAGCCTACCAAATCTAAGTATTCTAGTGAAACCCCTTGTTCAGTAAGACATGATACTATGAAAGCTACAATGTCCTTAGCAGGCCCGGAGTTTGGAGGCACATGGCCTAAATAAACTGAATCACGTTCTTTTATGACAGGAAAGTGTTCCTCTTTAATAGTTCGACGAACCTGTTTAGATGCAATACTTTCTTTAACTTGGGTATCGTCCTTTCTTCCGTCAAAATAGTATATGCCATGTAGTTCATCTGAATCCAGTTGACTTTTCTGTAAATTTTATGGAGTTAGGTGAGACTAGGTGGGAGCGGGTACGCCGACTTCAGCGCTGTTTTCCAACGTGGTTAACGGCAGTTGGGTGCACTACTAAACTTTTCAGACCTGAAACGAACTCTTCGTGGTAAGTTCTAGGTTGTTTAAAAATAACTTAATATGCTCAATAGTATCAATTAACATTTAAATCTTAACCTGAGACTGCAAACTGACCTCAGTTGATTATATTCTCAATGCATGAAAATCACTCAAAATTGAATTTTTGCCGATTTTTATTGAGCTTGCGCGATCGGAAGATATTCTCTAAACACAATTATTATTATTATTATTATTAAACAGTACAAACTGCAAATATTTTTTCCTATAGCGATAAAAAATACATAAGCGTAAAATAAAAAGAAAAATTCTGAAAAAATCGGAAATTTTCAATTTTTTGCAATTTTTAGGCGGTTTGCGGGATCGGAAGATAAAGTCCGATTTGAAGATTTTTTTTTTTTGCTTTTCTTGTATTTACCAATCGCAACTTTTCCGCACTATAGCGTCTCGGAAATATCAACTTGACTTTTTTCGCACCACCCTATTATACAAGGAAAAAAAAAACTCTCTGTTTAAAAACTGTTCATAGGACTGTATCCACGTGATGAACTCACCTGCGCATTGTGTTTTTTTTTGGACTATATTTAGCAAAAAAGAACTGAAACTGTGTTTTTTCTTTTTTTTTTTTTTGATGGAAAGACTGTGTTCGCCTGTATACGTAGTTTGATATTGCATATTTGTCATGTTGTTTGTTTTTGTGTGTGTTTTTCTAGTATTTTTCGGGTTCCAGGAAAGTCGGACGGTACCGATCCAGTCTATATGGTGGATGATCTGTGAGGACACAGAATGGTCAGGATGGACGAATGTAGTGGCGAACAATAGTCCAGACCAGATGTCGGAAGAAGGCGAAGTCCATTTCTCACGAGAAGTTGATGAGCTAACGAAAACGGAAGGCCGAACGCTGGAGTTTGAGGGAGATGGTTTTCTGCGTTGGAGAAGAGCGGTGCTCTCTCCTAGCTGATTTTAAATTGGGCGCTGCCCGCTTTTACTTTTTTTTAGACGGGATCGCTGTAGACCCGTGCTAGAGATATCATTCAATTAAACGTTAAATGTCGTGCTGTTTTTTGTATGTCAGATAAATGTTAGTAGTTTAGTATCATGTAATCTAGAAGTTTAAAAGTTTCAATTAAACATTTTAACGAGTTAAACAGTAGTAGTTCCTGTTGCAACCGCTGTGTGGATTTTCCTCCCGTGAAAAAAAAAAAAAAAGAAAAACTTTCCTTTGTTTTAAAATAAAGTTTTGTAAATTCGTTAATGTTAATGAATCATGTCAGCAATTTAGGAACAGAAGTGCATTTCCCCTAAAAGGGTTCATCTACTTTAGCATAATACCGTATATTCCGGCGTATAAAGTACAGATCAAATAAACATATAGCCAGAAATTTTATTTAATAAAATGTAACTTAATTCTGTATTGTACCCATTCGACTTGATTTATTTAAACGGATTTCTGGGTAAAAATGTGTTTGTTTGATTCGTATAGTATATGCTAGAATATGCGATATGTGTGAGACCTAGAAATGGTACAAAAAGCAATTTAACACTCTAATGTCCATGTTAGCATTTATGCTACCATCAGTTTTCACGATTTAATGGATTTTTTTTTTTTTTATGCACATATTCCGCATTCACAGAAGAAATTTAAAATAGAAATTTTTGCTTTATTTAATAACATACTTTCATTATTATTAAATAAACCAAAATTTACTATTT
The DNA here is from genome assembly GCA_963932465.1 of Maratus speciosus. Lineage (NCBI taxonomy): Eukaryota > Metazoa > Arthropoda > Arachnida > Araneae > Salticidae > Maratus > Maratus speciosus. Next base: position 435,845,731 of record OZ010787.1, read on the forward strand.
AGATTTTCTGGTATCAATTCTTATTCTCCGTATTACGATATTTCTATAACACATTCAACCATGGTCCTTATAGGGTTAATTTTTTTTTTTTTTCAACTCATTTTACAATAGTGGATGGCAGACTGCATATGTTTGGCACTGTAAAGGTAAAAAAATCAAGCGAATGATATAATTATATAAAAATTTATTGAGGATAAAACGAAGAATTAAGATATATATAATAGGCTATATTTGTTTAGCAAAAACATGAATCAATCAGTGTTGCCAGATTGGGGACTTTTTTAATTCAGATTATTTGACTGTCATTACATTTTAGGGTTTCGTTCATCTGACGAAACCCTATTCGTCTCACTCCTTTGTCTGTCTGTCTGTCCGTCACAGAGCCCTTTCTCAGAAACTATACACGTTGGAGACTTGAAATTTTCAGTACTTATAGCTGAAATCCTCACATGAAACGACAAATCCTAAAATTTGGAAAAAGTCTTAAATTTAACCCTCTGGGCTCCCACATGTGTATTTCAAACAATTCTTTTTAAGTCAGTCTCTAATAAGGTTGGAGCCATGAAATTCCGCATACTTATAGCTGAATACCTGAGACAACAAGACAAATCATAAAATTTTGAAAAAAGATTTATATTTAACCCTTTGTGCTCCAACGTGTGTATTTTAAGCAATTTTTTCTAACATAGCCCCTAATTAAGTTAGAGACATGGAATTTTGAATTATTATAGTTAAACACATGAGCCCACACAACAAACCATAAAACTTTGAAAAAGTGTTATATTTAACCCTTTGGGGTCCAATTTGTGTATTTTCAGCAATCCTTTATAACAGAATTCCTAATCAAATTGGAGGCATGCAATTTTGTATTCCGATAGCTAAACACCTCAGATCACACGACAAATAATAAATTTCGAAAAAGTTTTATGTTTAACCCTTTGGAGTCCAGCTTGTGTATTTTAAGCAATTCATTTTAACAGAGTCCCTATGTGAATTGGGGACTTGAAATTTTGCATACTTATAGCTGAACGCCTCAGATCACACGCCAAATAATAAATTTCGAAAAAGTTTTATATTTAACCCTTTGGACTCCAGCTTGTGTGTTTTAATCAATTCTTTTTAACAGAGCCCCTAATTGTATTGGAGACTTGAAATTTTGCATACTTATAGCTGAAAACATCAGATCACACGACAGATAATAAATTTCGAAAAAAGTTTCATATTTAACCCTTTGGACTACAGCTTGTGTATTTTAGGCAATTCTTTCTAACTGAGCCCATAATTAAATTGGAGATTTGAAATTTCGCATACTTATAGCAGAACACCTGAGGCCAGGCGACATATCATAAAATCTTGAAAAAGTCTTACATTTAACCCTTTGAGCTCCCACATACATATTTTAAGCAATTCTTTCTAAATGAGCCCCATAATTAAGTTGGAGACATGAAATTTTGAATACTTATAGCTGAACACTTCAGATCACACGACAAATAATAAACTTCGAAAAACGTTTTATATTTAACCCTTTGAACTCCAGCTTGTGCATTTTAAGCAATTCTTTCTAATTGAGACCATATTTAAATTGGAGATTTGAAATTTTGCATATATATAGGAGAACACCTGAGGTCCGGCGACAAATTATAAAATCTTGAAAAAGTCTTACATTTAATCCTTTGATCTCCCACATATATATTTTAAGCAATTCTTTCTAAATGAGCCCCATAATTAAGTTGGAGACATGAAATTTTGAATACTTATAGCTGAACACTTCAGATCACACGACAAATAATAAACTTCGAAAAACGTTTTATATTTAACCCTTTGAACTCCAGCTTGTGCATTTTAAGCAATTCTTTCTAATTGAGACCATATTTAAATTGGAGATTTGAAATTTTGCATATTTATAGGAGAACACCTGAGGCCCGGCGACAAATTATAAAATCTTGAAAAAGTCTTAAATTTAATCCTTTGATCTCCCACATATATATTTTAAGCAATTCTTTCTAAATGAGCCCCATAATTAAGTTGGAGACATGAAATTTTGAATACTTGTAGCTGAACACTTCAGATCAGACGACAAATAATAAACTTCGAAAAACGTTTTATATTTAACCCTTTGAACTCCAGCTTGTGCATTTTAAGCAATTCTTTCTAATTGAGACCATATTTAAATTGGAGATTTGAAATTTTGCATATTTATAGGAGAACACCTGAGGCCCGGCGACAAATTATAAAATCTTGAAAAAGTCTTACATTTAATCCTTTGATCTCCCACATATATATTTTAAGCAATTCTTTCTAAATGAGCCCCATAATTAAGTTGGAGACATGAAATTTTGAATACTTATAGCTGAACACTTCAGATCACACGACAAATAATAAACTTCGAAAAACGTTTTATATTTAACCCTTTGAACTCCAGCTTGTGCATTTTAAGCAATTCTTTCTAATTGAGACCATATTTAAATTGGAGATTTGAAATTTTGCATATTTATAGGAGAACACCTGAGGCCCGGCGACAAATTATAAAATCTTGAAAAAGTCTTACATTTAATCCTTTGATCTCCCACATATATATTTTAAGCAATTCTTTCTAAATGAGCCCCATAATTAAGTTGGAGACATGAAATTTTGAATACTTGTAGCTGAACACTTCAGATCACACGACAAATAATAAACTTCGAAAAACGTTTTATATTTAACCCTTTGAACTCCAGCTTGTGCATTTTAAGCAATTCTTTCTAATTGAGACCATATTTAAATTGGAGATTTGAAATTTTGCATATTTATAGGAGAACACCTGAGGCCCGGCGACAAATTATAAAATCTTGAAAAAGTCTTACATTTAATCCTTCGATCTCCCACATATATATTTTAAGCAATTCTTTCTAAATGAGACCCATAATTTTGTTGGAGACATGAAATTTTGCATACTTATAGCAGAACACCTGAGACCACACGACAAATAATTTTTTTTTCGAAAAAGTTTTATATTTAACCCTTTGGACTCCAGCTTGTGTTTTTTAATCAATTCTTTCTAACTGAGCTCCTAATTAAATTGGAGACATGAAATTTTGCATACTTATAGCTGAACACGTCAGATCATAAGACAAAATATGAATTTTTGAAAATGTCTTATAATTAACCCTTTGGGCTTCAACTTCTGTATTATAAGCAATTATTTCTAACTGAGCCCTAATTAAGCTGGGGATATGAAATTTTGCGTACTTATAGCTGAACACTTGTGATCACACAAAAAATGATAATTTTTTCAAAAAGTCTTATATTATTGACTCCTCTGGGCTCTAACTTGTGTTTTTTAAGCATTTTTTCTAACTTAGCCGCTAATTAAGCTACAGCGAACTAGTTTCACTTGAAGGCTCCGGGAGGGGGGGTCAATTTTTCGCCAAACCCCTCATCTGATATATCATTTGACGACCCTTCAGCCACTCTTTCATTTTATGCACAATAGCCTTTCATATTTTATTTCCACTTGGCCAGGAGGGCTTTCCTATTTTAAGTTTTATATGTTCAATTTCCTCGATTAATATAAGTGCGAATAGGTTCTAAAACGGAGTTTTGTCGGGCAGATGTTTGTTTAGAAGAGTTCCCTCCCTAGTTCCGAATTGTGGAGCTAACAGATTTTGCAAAAGGATAGTGTTTTGAAAGAAATATTAAACGAAACCCTCTATGCGATCTGTGATCACACTTACCCACTTGTTTAAAATAGTATGATTCGCTTATTTTTCAGAATTTTTAATCGATTTTTAAATAGGTCGAATCAAAGCGGTGACAATCAACAATATGGGGACAAAAAGTTCCCTAATCTGGCAACACTGGAATCAGTACGGAAATTTCTAAAACATTAGAAAACGTTTCCGATTAATTATGAAGGATTTAAAATGAATAAAAGAGTCCACGTTGAAAGTATTTACCAAATATTATCCAAAAGGAAATCCCTAAAATCTCTCTTTTTAATTCATCTAATCTATGAAACTTAAGAAGATATAGTTTCCAATCATTTATTTATCGCTATAAATAAGCTAAAGCAGCTAAAGTTCTTTTGTATATTTCGTAAATATTGCAAGATAGCGATTTAATGTTTTATTTTGATGAACAAATTTACACAGCTTTCGTTATAAAAAGCTAGTTAAAATGTGTAGCATACCTGTGAAGATCACCTTATTTCAAATACCACATTATATTGTCTCATTCGGAGAGTTGTTTCAGTTTGGGAAACTTAATTTATACCGGAAAATTCTATTATTTAATTATTAGACATTAATTCCGATTTCCAATGTCTAATAATTGACGGGCAGAATTTTCTAGTACGAATTGATTTTACCAAAGGGAAACAACTTTCTTAAAAATCCAGTAAAATATTAATTTATTTATTGACGAATTTCTGTGATTTACTAAGACGAATGATGAGAGTGGTAATCAAAATACATGTGACAGGAAATATATACAGCTGCAACTTTTTAAAACAACCAAACTCGTAGATTAGAGTAGTTCAACAATGGTCCGCTTACAACTACCGTAATTTCCGGCGTATAACCCGCGGATCAAACAATAACTTTTTGACCCAGAAATTTCTCAAAATAAAATGCAACGAGGGAACAGTGTCGCAGCAGATAATTAATTGGCACCGCAAAATTTCATTAGTATTCTTCCACTAATTTCAGCACAGAATTTCCGATACTTGTCAACCCTAAAAATATTATTAGAATTTAGTGGTGAAAACTGCCCAATTGCTGCGCCACTGTTCCATCAATGGAGTTATGAATAAAAAGGAGGAGACATACAGTGTATTGTCTACCAGTTGTGAGTGAAGTAACTGAGGAGGTTGTCACAATATGGCGGCTGCTTTTTTTTAAATCGGTTCTTCAGTTTCTGATTACCGATAGGTCAAACGTCCCACCAGTAAAATTGAATAAAAGATTTCGTCTTAAAGAAACGTCTTATTCATGGAATTTTTTTTCAAAAATGTCGTAAAAATTTCTATTTGTTTTTACGGGTGTCAGTATGCCTTATAAAACTGTCAGTGTTTTTCCATGGTTGTCAAAATATGGCGGAAACACCCGGCCTAACTACCACCAAAGAAAACTCCTACCAGTAAAAATGAAAATCTGTTTCTACCACTATTTATGACTGAAATTTTGTAATAATAAGGCATTTAAATAAGATGAAAATATGTATATGAGCCTACTGGTGGGAGTTTCTATCGTCGATAAACAACGCCTGTGATAGCGGTTACAGTTGAAGCTTCACTAATTTAAGGATATGTCAGTTCCTCTTTATTAATAGTTCCATGGTTCCATCACTGAAAATGTAACTTTTTAGATCACGGTCAGAGTTGCCAGTGGGCTACTTATTTTTAATTCAGATTTCTTGATTGACACTACTTTTTTGAAGCGATATAATTAAATTTGTTTTTGCCTTAATTAATATGTCATTAAATAAGGCACGTTTTACCATTTCAAAAAAGTGGTGCCAAACAAGAATCTGGTTTTTAAAATAGTAGCCCATCTGGCAACACAGATCATGGTAAATATTTGGCTTTTATTGCTAAATAAAATTTCTAGGTCCAAACAAAATTGTTTGATCAGCAGATTATACACCGGATATTACGGTAACAAATACATATAGAGTTTTCAACCCAGCTTAATCGCGAAACTTTTGTCGTTAAATTACTACTTAATTATTCCGGTAAGAAAAATTAAAAAATATACACACCCAATCCGGAATCCAGTTTGACCTTTCTTTTTTATTCCAAAATTCTGAATTCACTCTGGAAACTCTGAAAGAAGAATTTTTACTGTATTTAACTCTTTCCGACGCAGTGTGTTCAGGTCGGGACACCTAATTTTAATTCAAAACATATGACCGGCACCATGAATATTTTAGTAAAATTTTTCTTTTACAGTGAGTATTTAAAGTAAAATGCTTTTAATTTCTAAAACAATCGTTTGTAAATTCCGCTGCCAGTCAATCATTTCGTCATTTTACAAGAAAAATGGCGGTGTCGGAAAGGGTTAATCACGTAACGTCTGTTGTTGAAAGGAGAAAAAATAACTAATTAGAATTTATGGTAAAAATTTCGAATTTCAAAATAACCAACAATGAAAAAATCATGCATCGAGCATCGATTATGGCACACTCTCCAACACATTCAGAATAATGTAACACAACTTCGCCGTTTAATAAGTTGAAATAGGATGTCTAATTAAACCATTTGGAAACGCATTAACACATTTGGAAACAGAATTTTAGCAATTCCCATCTACAGTCGGAAAATTACCCGAATTTTTTGAGCAGCCCTGTATAACATATAGATTTTTATCTATAAAGTGCATACATGCAAAAATTGAGTTCAGTTAGGAAATACATACCACAGTTAAAACTTTCACTTCTGCAGTTTCTGATAATATGGGTAATGGTACGTGAATACTTTTGTGCATGCCTGTATACGAGGTATAGAATTTATGCACGGCGAGTAACACACAAAAATCTAGTTAAATTTAAATGCTCATACCGAAATTGAAAACGCACTTTCAGCAGTTATTGCTCAAAGACAGTACTGTAACCGATTTTCGTTGTGTGTCCCTGTAAATGAACGATAAATTATATGAAAGTCCTATTCTATAGTAATCATCTTGTTGTGAATTTCAGTGATTTATACCAATGTCAATACATTTGAAGTAGCTTAATGCCATTAAAATACACTGTAAACGATTTTTCCACATTGACCATAATAAAGCGGAATTCATATGAATTCCCACGTAAATGGACTGTTAACACCTTGAAGAGCGGTGATGCCGTCACGGCATCACATAATTTTATCCCTATTTGCCACATTGGCACCCGAATTTTGTAATGAAAATTTCACTTTTATTAAATACGCAAAAATATACTTTTACTTATTTAAAAATAAATTTTCTTGTAAATACTGGTGTCATTCAATTATTTAAACATTTTGCGAATACGAGTACCTTGCCCCTGAAAGGGATAATGCTACATACTTCATGTTGAATGAATCCTCCAATAAAAAATCAGCCAGATGCGGCAACACTGTGAAATTCCGCATCTGGCTGAATTTTCATTTAGGTATTCCGAATTCTCACCAGTAAGTTTAAATAGTTATTATTATTTTATAAGATGATAGATATTCGACGAATAAAATAAAATAAAATTGCTATTAAAATTTTTCCGGTGTGAATTGCATCACTTGTGAGAAGCAGTTGCGTGCAACAAGCTCCCCAGCATTTTCCCGGCATTTTTGCAGCACTGAGAATAATAAACATTTTTTATCTCTCTGTTTGTGTCCTTCCTTTCTTGTGTTTTGTGCCGTCACTACCGCGCTAGAATAGCTTTTCCGACCATGCATTGCTATGGGATTTCCCATCGTCCCATCGTATTCCATCTGTCCTGAAAGTTTGTTACCTGTGTACTGATACACCCTGTTTATAAATATGTTTATATTTATTACTTCCAAAATTTTGAACCAGTTGGAACCAACTTGGGTCATTGTATTGATATTACAAATATTGTGAATGAGCTCGTTATTAAGCATGTGGCTGTTTTAATTCGTTAAAAGGAATTAATAAAATATTTATTTCACATTATGATCCAAGGATAAAATAATCTGATTGGCATGACATTGTTTGCGGTCCATTTTAATAATGTGACATTATACAAGTTCTTCCGACTCTTCGGATGAGTAGGTTGACTTATTTCTTTTTTCATGTATCTATCTAGCTATATTAACCTTTATTTAATTCAAAATTTGTCATCACGATAAAGTCCAAATCGATGACCAAATTGGGGCAGTGTATTGATATTGCAAATATCTTGGAGGAGTTCTTAAATCAAGATTTGATAATTTGTTCCAAAATAACAGCCTTTTGAAAATACAAATATCATTACGTTCAATGGGGTTATGTTTTCATTATTAATACATGCAAATAACTTCCTCGTTACAATAAAATTTGTAGTTGTTGTTTACTTTGGTAAAATAGAGATACTAAAAGAATTTCATTGGGGTCATTGACGGATTTGGGTTTGAAACCCATTAAAAGTTGGAAATTCAATATAGAAAATTTGTTAGCTGAATCTTAAACTTTTTTTTTTAATCATTTTTTGATAAAGTTACCATTTTTTATAAAATTAATTGTATGATAAACCAAACTTTCATATTCTATTAGAAGATATATTTCACGCTAAAATACCGAACTTAGAAAGAAAAAAGACCAATTAGCATCTAATCCGATATCAGTAGAGTCAGTATTAATAAAGATACAACTGCCTTTATTAGCCGATCGTTTATGATACATTAACCCATTACCCGCTAGTGTTGCGTTTACGTAACGGTCAAAATAAATGCACATACTTATTTTATTTACATACCCACCGCTATTTTTCAATTAAAAATTCAGATTTACTTAAAGACCCAAAATTTTCTTATCATATAAAGCGAAACTATATTTCAGAGTTTGTGGTGGCAAATGCCGTTCAGCTAAAAAGTTGAAAACTTCTACCTTATAGTTTTGGCGGTTAGGGTTAACACCAAATTTATCCTTAGATTGGCGATGTTGTCTGTTTTCAGACTATGAATGTGATGTTTGAAACAGGGTCGTGTACATATACTAAAATGTGCACCTACATCGATTTTTCCAAAAGAACGTCTTACGTCTGACACGTTATTTGATTTAATTAGATCTAATCAGCACAGAAAGCAAGTTTATATATTTTTGTTAAATCATAAAGTATATTCCAGATTTCAAAATTTAAATATGCTAATGTTTAATTCCCGTGACAAACTTTAGTTTACATCTACTAAATTTTTTTTTTTATACATTGAATAGGTCCAAACATATCCTGCGTATTATTTTTAATTTTAAATTATAATTTTAAATTTGAAAACTACGATTAAATTCACATTTAAAAATAGATAAGGAAATTATCTACTCCAATTTTTACATTAGCAGAACGGGCATTATCAAAAACAAGGATACGCAAGTTTACAGTTAATCCCAATGATTATTTCTCAAAATATAACAACATTTTATTTTTCGAAGGCCTAAAGGGGATATATTCAGCTTCCGATCAACCATATTTAACGAAATCGAAAACAGAAACAAAAAAAATTATGTTAAAAATTGTTTAACAAAAATTGATGGAATAAATTCTTTCTTTTGTTTGTTTTATTCGTTGCCTTTACATATTTAGCGGCATGATTCTGGACCGTTTTTCCTTTGGGATGTTATTTTTTTCTAAATTTATGTTTATAGTCTTAATAATTTTTATGTAACTCTAGTAAGATTTTATGGAAACATATAAACTATACCTTTTTCTGGGCTCCTTGCATCAAAGAAACTCAAATACACTGGTTAACAAAAATTAAGGAAAAGTCACAAAATCCTAATTTTCAAATACGCGAACACACAAAAGGAAATAATATAATTCGAATAATTACAATCTCTACAACACAACTAGCCCATATAACATCTCATTCATGTCACACATGGTCACAAGTGTCACAGTCACTACGGTGAAGTAACAGAATAGGAAATTCCATACATCTCATTATGAGTCTCAAATGATCACTATATGTGACTCTACTGAGAAGTCAATGTGACTGCTGCTTTGTGACGAGTCACCAGGTGACTTTACAATGTAGTTAAATTGTGACTCTCATGTGACTGTCATTTTGAGACTCAATTTCATAGTCATCATGAACGTTGCATTATGATAAGTCACCAAATGATATCATATTATAGTCACATGGAGACTTTTCCCAAAAGAGTACAATGGTGACTTCACAGTAGTCTCTCTGTCACCTGAAAGTCATCATGTGACTTTAATGTGACATTATTTGGTAACTTATCACAATGCAGCGTTCACGATGACTTTGAAATTGAATCTACAAATGACAGTCACATGAGAGTCACAATCTAACAACATTGTAAAGTCACATGGTGACTCGTCACAAAACAGCAGTCACAGTGGCGTCTCAGTGGAGTCACATATAGTGATCATTTGAGACTCATAATGAGATGTATGGAATTTCCTATTTTTTTGCTTCACCGTAGTGACTGTGACACTTGTGATCATGCGTGACATGAATGAGATGTTATATGGACTAGCTGTGTTGCAGAGATAGTAATTACTCGAATTCTATTATTTCCTTTTGAGTGTTCGCGTATTTGAAAATTAGCATTTTGTGACTTTTCCTTCATTTTTGATAACCAGTGTATGATGTCAAAAGCGGGTATTACTATTTAAAGAAACAAAGTTGCCTCCATTTTTAAAATTTATACGATCACTGTTTCAAAAACTGCATACAAATTTTAAAAGGAAACATTATTCTGAGTCTAATGACACTTGTGGTCTGGTTTTATTCGACACGATCGGTGAATATAGAAAGGTGGATTGTTTTGGATTGTTTTTGTTTTATGTACGGATCGTAACTTAAAATAAAAAGTAAATAATCCATCTATCCGATCACCGCCCCCTGAATACTTGGCCTACATACTCACACAAAAATGGCTGATGTAGTAGAAGAATTTTTTCAGCGTTTGTACAGCACCTTGAATTTTAATAGAAATAACATCTAAAAGTTTTCTCTGCCTTATTTTTATCAGATTAAGTAAGTCAAAGGAAGCTTTTATAAAACATGGTGCCTAAATTCAGGGGACCGTACAAATGCTTAACCCTTTCAGGGGCAAGCTACTTCAATTCATAAAAAGCTGAAATGATTGATCCACACCAGAATTTTGAAAAAAAAATATTTCAAAGTAAACTAAAACTTCTGTTCCCGTACTTAATAAAACGAAAATTTTCATTTTAATATTCTGGTGTCAATGTGGCATTTAGGAATTAAAATTAGGTGGCCCAAAAAAATGAACCACCACCCTCGAAGGGGTTAAAAATCTGCCTACAACAGCCACCATTTTTATGTTAGCGCGTATACCAGGCGATGTTTGTAATATTCACCTTATTGAAAATAAACGAACTTAAAATTCTCGAAACTTACATTGGAAACTTGTATAGCATTTCTTAGACCAGGGGTGGTCAAACGTGGCACGCATGATACCACTAAAATTTTATAGTAATTATTGCCTTTTCTAATCATCGAATCTCAGCGATTCAAGAAGTCGACTATATTTTTAAACAAATAGTGGTATTCGCCGTGACACTGTTGGCCATCCCTGACATAGATAATAACCACGCTCCAGATTTCGCAAATATCAAAATAATTAAGTCCAATTGCAGCAAAATAATATTTAATGAAGCCCAATTGTTAAAAGTAGACTTTTCTTTAAGATTGATTTGTACGATTAGAGTTCTCCCTTAACCCTTTCAGGGGTGGTGGTATATTTATGAAACCACTCATTTTTACTTCACAAATGCGACTTTGGCAACGGAATTTTGGTATAATGCTATCAATTTTACATGTATGTGAAAAATCTCTTTTCTTTATTTGCAGATAAGTTTGTACGTAAATTCCGGTGTCAATCATTCATCGCAACATTTTAACAATGGAAGTGCTTTGCCCCTGAAAGGGTTAACGAAGTATGTACTGTTTCACTTGAACATCGGTTCTACTCTAACGACTACTCCTTAGTGTTTTATTGATTTAATTGCATATTTTGACCGCGAGCATGTTGAACAAAAACTTTGGTTATCGGTCGATGTTGTATTGATGAGGAGCTTGTTTGAAACTAGCAACATTTACAACCAGAGTTGCCAGTTTGGCCTCCATTTTTATTCCAAATTTTAAATTGAAACCGGAATTTCCAAAAGAATATATTTTGCCTTAACCCCTTAACAGTGATATTTGTTTTCTTACAAAAAAATTAAAAATGGGCCTGGACACCACTTTTTCCATACTAAATTATTTACCTTACTTAATCGAAAAATATCTGACAATCAATAAAGATAAATTTACAGTTACAAATTAGTGGTATCAAAATGCTTTTAATAACGAAACAAGCAAAGTGTTATTGCCCGAATCCAGTTCGGGCCACACTGTTAAGGGGTTAATACTCAAATTCCCATGGTAGAGGACTTTCTAGAAGTTCCATAATTCTGAGAATATGAACTCTCACCAAAATATTGCAATAATAATTCTCGCTTTATTTAATGACGGAATGTCTGTTATTAAATAAAGCAAGTATTGCTATTTTAAATTTCTGGGATGGATTTGGAATAGCTCAATTTAAAAAATCCAATAAATTGGAAATACTAATTGTTGCATGTATGCTACCATGGGCATTAGAGGGTTAAGTAACATGAAATGTCTGGCATTTAATTAGAAAAAGAAAAAAATTCTTAATTTCTGGTATGAACTCTAAATTTCGCATTAAAAATGGAGACTAAACTGGTTATCCTATTTACAATAATCGTTTTAATTGTGGGACATAATTGCGTAAGTGCCAACTTTTACACTTTTTGGCTATCTCTAAAATTTAATAGATATTTTTGCCTTGTTTAATCATTAGATTTCGAAGATTAAATAAGAAAATATTTACTATAAAATTTTAGTGGTATGAAGAAAGCGTAAAAGTTGGCAGCTATGTAATTGTGTATTTTTTTTAGTCTAAATATCTGAAATAAATTCAATGTTTTTAACTTTTTAACCCCTTGAGGGGCGCCGGTATATATTATATGCCACCTACGATGAATGAAGTTTTATACCAGAAAAATTTTATTAAATTTTACTTTTCTAACTTTGGTGGAAAATAGCCGTAAAATTGCTTTTACTTATTTTGAAATTGAATTTTTCAAAGATTCCGGTGTGAGTTCTACATTACAGGAACACAATCACCTCAAGGGGTTAAAAAGAAATCTTTTTATTTTTTAGACTTATCTAGAATAATTTGGATTTATTTACATATAATTTTCTTTGTGTTTTCCTACACTAGGGTAATTTGTTTATATGATTTTTTTCGAAAGTTGCCGTTGATCCAAGTAAATACAGGTTCGTACGGTTCCTTCAATTTCCAGACTACGAAATTCTTCGGTACTAGTATTTTCTTATGGAAAATATTTCCTTAAATCAGGCAAAATTTCATCCGTTTAAACTAGATTTATTTTTCTATAAAAGAAATACTGATATTAGGCTTTGAAAATAACGATACCCGTACGAACCCTGCAAATAGTATTCGATTTTTCATGTTTTAACTTTTTTCCTAATCTTTTAGACATGGGAGTGTATTCTTTAAAGACAGCTTATCGCAGCGGATTAGGATTAAGTTACAGTATAGGGCTTTATGTCAGAGATAGTTTTCCCATGAGTGCTTACTTTGAATATCACTATTTTCCAAATAGTCTTATTTAATTCGCCATATTTTATTACTGAAATTATCTGACATAACTTTTCAGGGCGAAACAAATAGGCTGCTACAATGGTGAAATGATTAAAAGTCACCACACATTACGAACAAATATATTTTAAAGTAAATAAATTAGATTTTACGTACCTTATAAAAACCAATATTATTAAAAAAAATCAGGGTGCTGCTTGTTAATTTAAAATTAAATTAAGTGATACATATAACATTTTACCATTTTTCATGGATTTAATAAATCTGTATTACAAATACATAGCTGCTAACATTTCCGCTTTTTTCTTACTACTAAAATTTAATAGAAATTTTTTGCTTTTTTAATCGTCAAAATCTGCGATTTAATAAGATAAAAACTTCTTTTAAATATTAGTGGCAAGAAAAAAGCATTTGTTAAAGTTGGCAGTTATGCAAATAGCAAATAGGGATTTTTATACTTAAGAATCCATACTAACTCTGATTCGGGATACACTTTCCCATGATGTATTTTAATTGAAAACATCCATGGATAAAGGTATTATATTATGAAAAAATAAAATTGAAGAAAATTGAAATGAAAGCTTTTGGATGTAATTTTTTTTTATGTATTTCTTTTTGGTGAAATGTATTAAAATGTTAACAGGTTGCACTAATCTTTGTCAGATAAACTTATTAAAATTTAATTTTTAAAGACAGGGTGGCAAATGGAAATGGGAATTTTTGAAAGTAGTACTGGTAGCCTGCGGCGACGTTAGAAAGGAGGAAGTGGGATCTTTCTTAGCATAGCTTGCTGCCTAGTTGTCCAGTACCAGTTGGTCCTTTTACAAAGTATATTTACCGTGAAGAATTTTAACATTTTGCGGTGGAGTGTCGGAAAATAGTATATACAGTAAATTCTGTCTAAGGCGGACTCTGTGCAAGCCGGAAATTTGTCTATCGCGGAAATTTTTTCAAGTCCCGGCGAACCCGTAGAAAATAACATTAATTCTTGTTGCATAAGCCGGAATCTGTCTAACGCGGAAACGTAGACTTTTTAATGTCCCACCGAAACCAAAATTTTTCATAAGGCTGAAAAAAGGTATTTTGAAAATGAGAAGCATTTCGTTTATGAAACTTTCATACATGCGTCATATATTCAACGCCGAGAATTTTAATTAAATTAAATTTCGTAATAGTTTAAAAAAGTTAATTTAAGGAACTAGACACTTTTTAAATTTTAATAAATTCTTTCATTTAAAAAATGAAATAATTATTTTTTCCTATATAAATTTGCATGTAAAAATTATTATTACAGGATTATTATTATTAAAACATCAGTGTTTTCGTTGCTGTTAAATGGATTGCCAAACTTTGCTCAGAAATGTCGCCTGAAAAAAACTGATTGTTGTCTTAGGAAAGAACAAAGCGGATGACCACGCTTCTGAATACGTCAAAGACAGAGCTGGAATTAAAACATATCAGAGAGAAGAATTAGGTGCCTCGAAATTATTTTTCTTATTCAGAGAAATGAAAAAAGTATAATACCGAGAATAACAGACTTACTCGTTAGTGCAGAATGCATGGTAAACCGAAAGAAAAAATAACCATCGATAAAAGATTATTTTTTGATTTTTTGAACAACTGTGCAAAATATGAAGTATGTAATTTTATTGGTTAAATTAAATGATTTTCATTAAATTTCAGAATTGGAGCAATTTTGTATTGTAGTTTTTTTTTTTTTTTTTTTTTTTTTTGTGTGTGTGTGTGTGTGTGTTCAAATAATGCCTTTCAAAATTATTAAATAACAATCTAATTTCATTAAAAATTTCATTTTCAAGAACAGTACTAAAAGTTAAGAGAGTAAAATAATATAAGATTTGCGCTTTTTGGGGGGTGGGGAGCTCTTTTGCATAAGCCGGAATATTGTCTACCACGGAAAATTTTCTCAGTCCCGACCCATTCCGCCTTAGGCAGAGTTTACTGTATATAATAGCATACAATATATTTTATTCGCACCACTATATTTTAAAAGTACATTTTTTTAGTAATTTTCTCTTGCATATGTTGTCAAAGCCCAAGTAAAATTGTTTCTTAAAAAGATGTGGTGCCAACCGAATAAATTCGCTTAAGAGATACTTGTGCCTTGGAGAAGTACTTCTACCGCAAAGTTGTTAAATGGTGATAGTCTGACTTGTACTCGCTTGGAATTTCGACACCATTACAATTTAGGAATTCATGGTCTCTTTCCATCATGCCATGCCAACCAGCCATGGATTGAGAATTTTGAGGACACAAGTTCAGCTCTAAAACAGAAACCACAAGGAAATGCAAAGTGCTATGCTAAATATCAGCATTCGATTCTAGAAATCTGTATGTGCGAATTGTCGTCATATTACGAATATTGTTTTTTTTAAATTGAAATTATTTGTCTATGTGCGCAGTATGGAGTGCAATATACATTTTTTTTTTAACAATAAAACTTAAAAATTCATCTATTCCTTATTTTTGTGAGAGTCACTTCAAAATTTATTTTTCCCTGTGCCGTTTTGTATAGTAAAATTATTATTATTTTCAGGAGCAAAGTACTTCCATCGCTAACATGTTGAAGTGACATAGTTAAATAAATATAAGCTTTTTTGCATACTTTATTAAACCAATATTTTATTCCAAAATTCTGGTTCTAATGTGGTATTTGGAGATTAAAATTAAATTATATATATATATGATCCATCGCTCTCAGATATTTAAATAAAAAATATTAAAAATAAAGTCTTCAGTAATCTGAATGATTGAGTTGTACATTTTGATAGATGCAATGTCATAAAAACTCGTTTATATACACTAAATTATTCCTCAATTTTGGACAAACAATTTCCGTACTCCTAGAAAACATGTTTAATACTAAACGTACTGATATTTTTTTATACCTATTCCTACCGAAAGGGGTCAAATAACTCCAAAATAAAAAGTTATCTATTTTAGGATGTTTTGTGAATAATATACTAGCTGATATACTTTGACGTATGAATAAAACATTTTTTTTTCAAAAAAAAAATTACATACTGTTTATTTATTAAAGTAAAATAAATATAAAAATAATTACACAAAAAATTAAGAAAACAATTAATTATTTCAAGAAATTCAAAAATTTAATAAACAAATATTTTGCAAATCTGTTTTAGGTTCGCCACATATTTTTAAGTTTATTTCGTTCTCGAAATAACCTGAAATGCTCAAACTAGAAACTCACCCGGAGTAAAGACAATTTCTAATTGCACCATCACACGTTAACCCTTTCACGGGCAAACAATTGCGTTCCTGTAATGTTGAATTCACACCAGAAATTTAGAAAAAAAATTATTTCAAAATATGGAAAAGCAATTTTACAACTCTTTTGCACCAAAGTTGTAAAAGTAAAATTCAATTAAATTTTTTTGGTGCAAATCTTAATTAAAATTAGGTGGGATAAAATATATCCTACCGCCCCTCAAAGGGTTAACAAATATTATGTTCTTACAAAATAAAAAATTTACACCTTTATGATTTAAAATAAATTTATTCAGGGGTCAAATGAACCCTTACGGTAGTTAAGCCTAAAATATTTTTTTTTTTTTTTTAGTGAAAAAAGGTGATTCGGAGATTGGACATTTTAAGGAATAATAACTTGATCATATATTTTAATAAAAGTCGCGAAATATAAAGAAATTTCGTAATGCTTTAGTTTGAGGAATTCTAAAATAAAATTCAAAAAGGGTCATTTGACGCTTCACAGAAGTTTTAGTGTTAATCAGTGATTTTTTCCCGAAAGTCTGAAAAAGAGGCAGAAATTCCGTTCATTCATATCACGCATGCGAATTGGCTCTATTAACACTAGAACGCCCGGAAGGAGTCGATTCGACTCCGGCCATACTATTAAATTTCAATTGCAGCCAGAAATTTTTTCATAAAATAAGTTAAATTTAAGCAACGCAGAATTACGTTGATAAATCAGTTAAATAGTTTTAAATCAAAATTCTGATGTGAAATATTTTTTATGAAACTTGTGTAAAATTTCCGGGCGTTCTAGTGGTAACACATTTGGGGCCATGGGTATTAAAATTTATTTTAAATGAAGAATTTTAAAATACTTCAGCAAAAAGTTCTGGGAAATTTGTGAAAGTTGCGTTGCTATGCGCAAATTAACAACGAAAGCAACAAGGACTATTCTTTAACCCCTTAATTCTCGCTCCCGTGATATTCACGGGCTGTGTCTTTTACTCATATTATTTCATTCCCATCAGTTTTATAAAATAGTGTAATTGGCTGTATTTTGGTATCATTTTACCTGCCATTAAATAAGGTGAATATTTCTTTTTCAAAAAGCTGGTGCCATTAAGCAATTTTAATTTTTAAACCGTAAATTAATGCGACCGTTAAGGGGTTAAAGTAGTCCATCATAGTTCACGACTTTTTGTCAGATTCCGGATTTTCTGGCTAAATTTGTCGCCGTTACCAGCACCTTCATCCTCATTATCTTTTCGACGGCTTTCAGAATCGTTTAGGCCTTTTCTTTAAAAATTCCGGGTGAGCACACGCAAATCATACTGTTCAATAGGCATTTTGGAGCAGTGTTGCCAGTGGGCTACTTCTTTTTTATTCAGATTTTTTGATTGGCACCACTTTTTTGAACGGTAAAATTGACTTTCTTTTTGTCTTAATTAAAATGTCATTAAATAAGGAACATTTTACCGTTTCAAAAAAGTGGTGCCAATCAAGAATCTGATTTTTAAAAAAGTAGCCCATCTGGCAAGACTGTTTTGGAGCCAAAGTTCCTGAATTCCTATAAATATACCACTGGCACTCCTATATACCATACAAATTCTGGTAACTATTAGATTAAAAATTTCCCAGAACTTTTTGCTCAACCTCAAAAATTAATCGAGCCATACCCATCTAAGGCAAACATATTTACTTCAAACTGGCACACCACTGTTCAACTTTAGACGAGTGGTTAGGGTACTCATCTCGTAACACTAAGGTATCCTGTTCGACTCCAATGTCAGCAACTATTACTTTATCCCCATTTTTTTCAGTTGACGTATATTTAACATCCTGTAACGGAGAAAAAGAAACGGATATTCGTCTATTGATGGAAAAATCCTGGTAGCACTGCAGCCAGGAAATATTCTGTGAATTTAAGACAATATTTCTGAGAGTGTGCCTCATAAACTTTATCCATAAAATGAAACATTTTTTCCGTAAAACGTGGCACAAATCGTCTAGTTTAGATAAACACTGTTTCTAATAACAATGAAATAGTTACCAATATTTACGCTTTTTTCTTACCACTAAAATTTAATAGTGAACTTTTCCATTCTTAATCTGCAAACTCTGCGATTCAATAAGTCAAATTTTTCATTTTAATTTTAGTGGTTATAAAAAAGCGTAAAAGTTGGTCATGGTTCGTACGCCTCCTTCACTTTTGCTGACCAGAAAATTTTTCGGCACCAGTACAGGGCTCCCAAATGGTCCACTAACTGAAAAACCAATATTATTTTAGAAAATTTTTCTTTTTAGATTTTTCTTACAAAGCGCCCCGGAACCACTTTTGAAAGTTAATTCTAGCGCAAACATACCATAAAATTTTCTGTTAAAATTTATTGGTATTCAGTTGGCGGACCATTTGGGAGTCCTGCCTGTATTATCTTATAGAAAATCTCTTCTTAAAAGAAGTCGAAATTTTGCGCGTTTAACCTAGATTTCTTTTTCTATAAAAATATACTGGTAGTTTCTTAGAGAAATAACGGTATCCGTACGAACCATGTTAGCAATGTATGCAATAAGCCTTATAACCTATTAAATTATTTGTATTATAACTGCGAAATAACACTCTTCGAATAGAAAATAAAATTTAAATTAAAAAATCTTTTACACCTTTAAAACATTTACTTGCTTGTTTTTTAAAAGACATACGCATACATACTAATTCATTTTGTTGTCAGTATTTTTTAAATGAAATATTTGCCATATTAAAACATGATTTTCTGCGATTAAATAAGGCATTTTTTCTTTTCAAAAATGCTGTTTTAGAACCACTTAAATGTTAGCAGCAATGTATACAACGTTTAGCATATATTATGCAGCGCCATAAAATCGCTACGTTTACATATTCTAACACTAATATAATGTTAATGATTCATATCACGATTTCTCAGAGTACTTGCTTATGTAAAGCAAATAACAGTTGCATATATTTGGGATACCTGAGTTTATTCAATTGAAGCAGAATTTCCGCCTGTAATATTAAAGATAAATATTTAAATAATATATATAAACGTGGCTACATTTTATTTATACCGTTTCTCATCTATTATTTAAACTTTCTGCTTGCAGGGATATTTCATTCCAAATGTAAACAAGATTACTAACCGGATCGTTAAAAAACTGGAAAGTTAAAAGCTACGCGTGGGTAGTGAAATGTTTAATGCAAATAAAATTGTTCTTCGGAATTCTCACTTATATTTTTCTCATCAAACTTCAGTTAAAATGTACAAAATACACTATAATTATATAAATTATTCAGTGTATAAAATCCCAATAAATTAATTAACCCCTTCGAGACGAGCGACTTTTACAGAATTTTAATCTTTTTTCAAAAATCTTTGAAAATATATATCTTTGCCTAATTTAATCCGGAAAATGCCCTGATTAAATAAGGCAATATTTGCAATAAAAATAACTGGTGAGAATAATCAAGGATTCTGAGCGCATATGCGTGACGCCCGTCTCCAAGGGGTTAAATGAACCCTTAGGGCAGATTTTAATATTAATTATCGTGTAATATGCTCGCTTCTCCTTAACAAATTCTGCAAATATTTTATTCGAACTAAAGAAAAAGAACAATATTTGTTATTAATTTTTCTCCATCATATCGACAAACGTTTTCAGAGAAAGTATTTAAGAAAATCTGATAGTTTATTATCGATGCAAAATGGTAGAAAGAAAATGCTTTATTACTGAAGGATTTTTGAGTAAACCTTTGACTACAAATAGGGGCATATATATCGTTTTAATAGGTAGCAAGATTGCTTCTGACGAGTTGTTTTTTATATTCCATTCACACCACTATTTTCTAAAGAAATTCTTTCGGGTTCATATCTTTAACAACGTGCTTAGGAACATGTGCCAACCTGGTCATGGAACTTTTAATAAAGAGGAACTCACATATCCTTAAAATAGTGAAATTTCAACTGTAACCGCTGTCGCAGGGTCTGATTACTGCCGGTGGAATTGTCCTGCAGAAAATTTATATAGAAGTTTTCTTCTTATTTAACCACTTGAGGGTCAAAGTACTTAGGTTGCTAACATTGTAAAATGATCGATTCACACCAGCAGGTCTTCCAAATGGTCCGCCAACTGAATACCAATATTATTGTAGAAAATTTTTCTATTTAGATTTTTTTTATAAACCGTCCCGGAATCACGTTTGAAAGTTAACTCTAGTGCGAACCTACCATAACATTTTCTGTTAAAATTTATTCGTATTCAGTTGGCGAACCATTCGTGAGCCCGGCATCAGTATTTACAACAAGCGTTTCTTTGAGTATAGAGTATAAATCAAAATTTAGTTATAAAATGCTGGTGCCAATGCGGCATTTGAGAATTAAATTTAAGTGGTTATACCGCTGCCATCGAAATAATCAAGGCCAGAGGACACGAGTGTGACGTCATCACTAATCGTCCGACTTCTCACTAGTCTTGGAATTTACACCGGAAAACTTTGAATAGCAATTTTATTTCATTTTATTTGTGGAATAGCTATCATTTTATAAAACAGTAATAAATATTTAAACTTACTGGTAAGAATTTGGAGTCCCCAATAAAAAGTCACCCACATGCGGCAAAACTATGGTATTCCACATCTGGCAAAATTTTTATTTAGGGATTCCAAAATTTCACCAGTAAGTTTAAATGGTTATTATAGAGCGGTTCACATCACGTGACTTTCACCGGAAAACAATGAAAAAAGCTGTAGGACACACAAACCCAAAAAGAACTAATAAAGTTAGCTATAGCTGTCCTACAGCAGCAGCAAGAACCTGTTCGTGACGTTACCTTGCACAGCTCTATTGTTTTATAAGATGAGCGATACTCCACAAATAAAATAAAATAAAACTGCTATTCAAATTTTTTTTGGTGTGAATTCCAACACCAGTGAGAAGTCGGTCGATTAGTGATGACATCATAAATCGTGTTCTTTGGCCTTGAGTATCTCGATGGCAGCGGTTAAAGGCATCATGAATGCAAAATTGCTGTCACAAATAATCGCAGAAACAGATGTTCACTTTTACAAAATTCAGGCCCTGCATTTTCGCCATATTTTGACAATCAGAGAAACAAACTGACGGTTTACCAAGCAAAGTGACACCAGTAAAAGGAAAAAAATTACCATATTTGCGAGAAAGTATTTGCATGAATAAGACGCTTAAATAAAACGAAATTTTCTATTCAATTTTACTGGTGGGAAGTTTGTTCCGGTCGTAATTAGAAAATGTAGAACTGATTTTTAAAAAGCAGCCGCCATCTTGTGACAACCTCCTCAGTTACTTCATTCGCAACTGGTGCAAAGTACACTAGTTGTCTCCTCCTCTTTATTCATAACTCCATTAAACAAAACAGGCCTGCCAGTTTGACCACAAACACAGTGCAATTGAGCGAATTCGAAGTTTGATCTAAAGTGTCTTCTAGACGGTTGGATGAATGGAGTTATGAATAAAGAGGAGAAGACTTACACTCTTCTGTCTACGAGTTGCGAGTGAAGCAACTGTGAAGGTTCTCACTAGATGGGGGCTGCATTTTTAATTCGGATCTATAGTTTCTGAATACCGTCGAGGCAATCTTCCCACCAGTAAAATTGAATAGAAAATGTTGTCTTATTTAAGCGTCTTATGTATGGAAATATTTTCTCATATAGATGGTAAGAACTTCTATTTATGTTTACTGGTGTCATTTTGTCTGGTAAAACAGTCAGTTTGTTTCACCTGTTGTCACAATATGGCGGAAATACAGGGTCTGACTGCCGCAAAAATAAACTTCAAACAGTAAAAATTCAAATCTGTCTCAATCAGTATTTTTGACTGAAATTTTGCATTAATAAAGCCTTTAAATAAGGAGAAAATATCTATATAAATTTACTGGTGGGAATTTCCGCCGGAGGTAAAAGCCCTCACAAAAGTGGTTACAGTTGAAGCTTCACTATTTTTAGGATATGTCAGTTCATCTTTATTAACCCTTTAGTGCGCATGAGCTTAAATCTTCCAATTTTTTAATCTTCTTACATCCCTCTGAATTTTTATCCAAAACTGAAAAAGAACTATTCTGTATATTTAAATTTTATATATTTTCTTCAGACTTTACATACTTTCTTAAAATTATAAAACTATTGGAAGAGGTGAAAGGAGCTTGTGTCTCAAACTTACCTTGCAAAATGACGTATTACGCACTAAATGTGCACTGGTGAGAGCACCATATATTATACTGTATTCCTCCTTACTTTAATTTTAGTTTAAAGGAGATGTTATTTTGCTGGACTATTGTTTTAGCTAACTTGACAGAGTCACTTGTAAATTAAAACGCGTGATCAGTTCAAATTGTCCGAGGTTCGGGACGCCATTTTGTATCATTCAAAATAATAAAAAGGTTTTACCTTGAAGCAAATATATTCAGAAGGCTTGAAATAAAAGAAAAGGCTGAATTACTTGAAAACAAATTCATGTTTTATTATTGATAATTCAAGGATCTCGCAAGGAAATGGTGCTGTCTGTATGGCCGGTAGGATCTTTGCAGGCTAAGTCGTTGAAAATTATGAAGGTAGGCATTTGGAGAAGCAGGTGACCAGGTGAAATATACAGTTGGCTCTCTGTTTAAGGGCTTTCAAGGAACCTCGAAAAATCGTCCTTAAATAGAGATCGTCCTTAAACAGAATTTGTGGAAAAATAATTATTTGAAAAACATTTCCCTTAACACTTTACAGGCTGTCAATACCTTTCTCAATGTATTGCCGTGTTTAGAAATTTTTTATTTATTTATTTATTTATTTAAATTTATTTTATGTTGTCTTTCTTTCTTTTTATTTTATTGATAGGGATATCGAATATAATAATTCATATTTCTATTGCACAAATACAAATTGCATTAATTATACTGCATACAATGTTACTTACAGTACAATAAAAATACTTATAATACATTTAATTAAACAAATTAAGGTTTAAAAAAAATCAAAAAGAGTAGATTGTTTCAATGATGGTCTAGTTTTTAGTACCCTTACTTCAAGCTTTTCAAGAATGTTGAATGAGTCATCTTCCATATTTAATGGAACAATATACTGGCGAAGAATATCCAGGGTAGAATTTGCATCTTAGTAAGAAGGATGCGAGTCTCGCTTTCTGTAACATCAGCATCATCACCATCTTCTGCATCTGAAGTTGAATTTTCATTTGCGATGTCTTCATAAATTTGCTCTAAATTTCTCAAGTTGGTCGTTAAAAGTCTTCGTCACAATCGATAGAATCTTTTACTGAAACATCTTCATCACCAAAAAGACTTTCCATTCTTCGGTGGTGATATCTTCTGTGTCGAGTTGTGCATCTGTTATATCCATTTGTTCTTGAATGGCAATTCCAGATGCCCAAAATCAGTTTTCAATTGTGCAAGGAGAAAATTCTTTCGAGGCTGATGTATTCATTTGCATGACTCCCAAAATTGTAAATTTTTTTATTTCATTTTTGTCTGCAAAATTATTTAATAATTTCCTAATTAAGGATTTTTGGTAATATGCTTTTACACTACAAATAATTTCCAGGTCTAATGGCTGCAACTTACTGGGCTACAATTAAAAAATGAATTGACACATTTGTAAGTCCTGGAATATACGAAATACACCTGGAAAATACGTGAAAATCGTCGTTAAATAGAAACAATTTCGTCTTTAAATAGAGATTTTTTTTACTTAAAGGAGGCGGGACCGCAAAAAATCGTCCTTAAGTAGAGATCGCCGTTAAGTAGAGCGACGCTAAACATAGAGACGACTGTATATACATGTTTAGAAGATACGAAGTTTAATTCATAACAAGATGAATCGTTAAAAAGGGTTTCATAAACCATCAGACACGAAGTCCGGGCCCCCTGGACATAACCACTAAGAACGTAAGACAAACGACCTACTCAGAACGTGGAGATCACTAGAACTGATTCTGAACCGCCGCTTTGAGCGAACTTGCGTAAAACACATTTTAAATTTGCCACAGGAGAGAAATGCGCCAAAAAGTCAGATTCAGTGAATAGCGAACGCGCCAAGCAGTTGCGCTACGGAAAAACATGCGCGCGCAACCCAATCAGAGAGGGAGAGTGTGAAATACACTCCCATGTTGAAAGAACGACGATCGGACGTATTGGCAGATTGCCAAAAATGAAACACGTGGATCTCTAATGAAGTGTATTGGTAAAAGCTGAAATAAAACATAATATTCAATAATATGCAATCTAGGATCGCGATATTGAACAGATAAAGAAAGATTAAAGTTAAAAGAAAGATTATTGGATGAATAGAATGTAAGGTACTATAAATAAAGATTAAATAGTTAAGAATAAGATGTTTAAAATACTGAACTACAGATATAGACTTAGGGAATTTAAAATAAAATATATCAACATGATACTAGCGGAGGAGCGGGCCCTAACAACCCAAAAAGAAATGAGAAATACCCTCGGATCAATCGCCGGAAGTCAGAAGCGCTTGTTATGATACCCGGTAGAAGAGAGAAATCTCTGATTTATTATATTTATTTACTAAGCCATAGTTGCCAACTTTTACGCTTTGTTCTACCACTAAAATTTAATTGATATTTTTGCTTTGTTTAACAGTCAGATTTTTGACGATTAAGTAAGACAATATTTACTGTAGAATTTTAATTATAAGAAAAAAGTGTAAAAGTTGGTAGCTATGACTAAATCCTTATGTTCATACAGAACAGGTAGATAATTAGGTATAGAGGAAATTTACGAAAGTCAGTTTAACCCCTTAATTCCCACTCCCGTGATATTCACGGACTGTGACTTATATTCATTTTATTCTTTTTTGCTTGATTCCCACCAGTTTTATAAAATAGTGTAATTGGCTTTATTATGGTGTCATTTTACCTGTCATTAAATAAAGTGAATATTTCTTTTTCAAAAAAGAGGCGCCAATAAGCAATTCGAATTTGTAAACCATAATTTAATGCGAACGTTAAGGGCTTACCCCGTTCAGGACCATTGGTGCATATATGCACCTTCAGAAAGTGCTTCAAATGCTTGAGTTTGATACCAGTAAAAAAGAAAAGAAAAATTGTTTTTATTTAATTACGACATTTTTGTGATTCATAAAGTTAATTCAAATAATTAACAAAAAGTTGTGCCAAACGAATAAAATTCGTGTAAAAAATGTCGGTCCTGAGCGGGTTAAGCTGAGATGGTGCCAAAGCTGAGATGGTGCATCTGTTCATACACGCCAAGATCATATCTTCGGTACCATGTCAAACTATCCAATGTGAAAACAGAGGGCTACTTTTTTTTTTTTTTAAATTCAGATATCTTGATTGGCACCACTTTTTTTGAAATACTAAAATTCGCCTTATTTAATGACCTATTAATTTAGGCAGCAAGAGGTAGCAAAGAGGGATTTTACCATTTCATAAAAGTGGTGCCAATCAAGAAACTTGAATTTCAAAAAAGTAGACCACTGTTTTTACATTGGATAGTTTGACATGGTACCGACGATATCTGCAATTTAGTGCTTTTAAATTATTTTATGTTTTATTATTTAAATATATGTATGACGAATTGCTTTTAGCAACAATTAAATTCACAGGAGTAAGCTCGTTGTTTGCAAATGAAACATTGCAGGTATTTCTATGGCAGTATGCTCGTAATCTGTGATTTAGATAATAAGACCAATAACGAGTTATCTCGTAGCTGGCAAGGAAACCCAGTTTGCTAACTACGAGTATTCTCGTAGATGGCAGCGAACATGTTAAGGAAGATATAACTTATAATAAATGTGGAATCCTAAGAATACGACTTCCAAACATTGTTCTACATAGAAGTTTTAAATTAAGATGATCGCCAGAAAAATTAGATCAATTAGCTAAATTATTAGGAAAGCATAGAGATATTTTTTGAATAACCCAGATCGTTCGTGACATAGAATGAACTACTGACTCCCCTATTGGCCATGAAATCTTGTAGTTCCTTCTCCCGTCAGACAGAAATTCCCAGATCTGAAATTAAAATGGCGTTTGATTTGAATATTATAGTGGCGGGAGAGTCAAACTATGTGTGACCTATAATCCTAGTCCTAACGCCAGGCGCGATCCAAAACGTTGCATGGACTATAAGAATATACGAACTATAATCGACTATAGAGATTGAACATACGGAAGAGAATTTTTATATCATTCTTTGGTTAGTTTACGAGTGGAAGAGTTTGTAAATTCCATGGATATCGAAATCTCGTGAAGAGAAGTGTACGAAATCTCTAAATTTTAAAACCAGTAAATTTAAACATAAATTTTTGCATTACCTAATTTAACATTTTTAGAGTTCTAATAAGACAAGAAAAAACAAGATATGATACAACATAAGAGAAATTCTTTTATGAAGAACTGCTACATCAAATTAAAAAAAAAAAAAGTGTAAAAGACGCTCATCGCGAATTATTTATCGAATCAAAAACAACTCGTTGTAAATGATCCCGCCAAACCACAAACCTAAAACGTCAGTCATAAAAAGAAGTGATATCACATAAAAAGAAGCCACATAGAAGTGCATACTCAGAGTGCCGTGTAAAAATCTATCATTACTCATAATGTTTCCAAAGGACTCGGAGTGTGGTACAGTATGTGAAAACTGCTTGGCGACCTGCAGGCTTTTGTTTGTTCTTCCAGTACTTACATGACTATTTGTTTAACAATTCTTATCTTGTATTACTCATCCCATTAAACTTTGAAAAGTTGAAGCTTTTGGTGTTTACATGCCATTGTTATTTAAAATCGTGGGATCGATTTATTGATTTTATTTACTGTTATTTGAACGAGAAAGCCCACTTTTACGAGGAGGATTTTCTAAGTAAACTTGTAATGAAAAATTCGAGTTTGTAAAATAATAATAAAAAATAATGATCATATGAATATTGCTAACAATGCACCTAATAGCAGTCGTTAACTAAACTGAGATATATTGCAGAAAAGCCTCCTTAAACGGAATTGCATATGACAGGGGGGAAATCTGTTCTAGTAAGGCTTCTGTTATAATAGTATTATACAGTCCCGTACCCATTTTGATGTTTAATAACCCATAAAATAATGAAGATATAAGCAAACATATGGCATTTATTGATGGAATAACTCATATATTTTCCTTTTCAGGTTTGAATATCTTTACTTTTGTAAATATCGTCTGCGGGTGTGGTTAATTTCAGATAATTTCATTTTCCAGTCTAAATATCTGTACTTTTCTAAATATCGTCTGCTTATTGATTGCATTTTTCTCTCTTTTGTTTTTGGCAACTATTGCAATGTTATGTTTAATTTTGATGTGTTTGTTATATATTACTTTTGTATGCGATGTTTTATTCGAGCGGATATTAAGGAGAATGCATACACCACAAGAGAAAGCACAGATTTTAAGGTGGTTCATAGAAACAAAATCGATAGTGCACGCACAGAGAAATTGCAGAAGAATTTACCAAAAAGATCCTCCATCCAAAAACAGCATCTTGCGGTGGAAAAAGAATTTTTTCACCTCCCTGGTGGAAACATTCTAGCCTCTGTGGATGCCGACATGCTTGCCGCTACCTGGCGTGAAAATGACTATCGAATTGATATGCTCCTTGCGACGAAGGGGGCACACGTGGAAGTTCATTGACAAGGGTCATGAAACTTTTTGAGTCTATCTAACCATTTATGTTATTAATTTTAATCTATATTTATTATTTTATGAGTTATTAAACATCAAAATGGGACCGGGACTTTATAAACACCCTGTATAATATTCTTTATGTTGGAAACACGACATTTTACGTTTAAGAAATAATTGTGTCATAAACATGATCCATTTGATCGGTTTTTCCTTTAATTTTGAAACAGTGTATTATTAAACGTATTTATGTAATTAAAAATTATGTTTAAAATATTTAAAAGTATAATTGTAATAATAGATGATTCCCACAATTACATGTCATTTCTTTCTTGTCTTACAAATCTTTCTGATTTATTACAGATATTCCTCCAACTTATTTATAAGAGTGATATAATGAGAAATTAAAATTAATTTTTTCTACTTTCACAATTTTCCGAAATTGCTATAGGTACTGCATATATTATGTAAATGCCTGCAGGTCGCCAAGCAGTTATCACATACTGTACCTCACTCCGAGTCCTTTGGAAACATTTTGAGTAATGATAGATTTTTACACGGCACTCAGAGTTTGCACTTTTATATGGCTTCTTTTTATGTGATATCACTTATTTTTATGAATGAAGTTTCAGGTTTGTGGCTTGGCGGGATCATTTACAACGAGTTGTTTTTGATTAGATATCACTTCTTTTTGAAAGGTATTTCATTTGCATTATACATATTCCATTTTAATTCCGAAAAGAAAAGATAAACGAAAGATGATAGATGTAAACAAAATAATTTAATAGTGATGCTATAAACTTTTAAAAGTGTAATATATCTAGTACGACATAAAATTGAACTTTTTAAAAATAATTCAAAACCATTTTATCGATCCTTACAAATCTCAGAACAAATCATTTATTTTTTAGAAATGATAAAATGGGTCGAAGTAACAAGCAATATTTTTTGCTGTTTTTCTAAAAGATATATGGTGATTCATTAACTCAGCAAAGATTTTATCATAATAACTTTTGAAAAATTGCCTTTACATTTTCTAAATTCACATAATTTTACACAAAATACGTAAAGACTTAAAAGCAGATTGAATAATGAGTATTTGTTTTATCATTGGGCGTACTTAAAGTAATTTTTAAATAAAACTAGATTTTTTATTTCAGGAAATCCAACGTCCCTACGATAAGAGCGGCAGAAACTCAGAATATCTGATTCAGCCTTTTTTTATGTTTATGTTTTCAAAAGCTCTGAACACTTGTTGCAATTTCTGAATATTTAATGCATGTACTTTCTAAATTCCTAATTGTTTTTATCTGACTAACAGGACATACTAAGTCATATGCTCATATATTTCGGATAATTCATACGATAAATTGTAATTCATTTTAATAAAAGTACAGGATTCGATATTTCATCTTTATGAAATTATTTTCCCTAATTTCAGCCACATTTGTAAATTTTTAAGTAGCTCTATTATCTGATTAAAAATGAACTAAAAGCTATTTATGGCATATTGATAGCATTCTTTAATTAACAAGTCCAAAATAACAGAGTCGATTAGTTTAATGAATCCCCTTATTAATATTTTTAAATGAAAAGGAAAACGAAAAATTCCAATAAAACTGCCAAAAATTTATTTCATATAAAAGGATTGTAAAAAAATGAAAAAAAGGTTATGTAATTAAAGACCAGACTGACTGTATTGCCTTTGTAAAATGGTTTAAATTGAATAAATTGCAAAGTTTGGAATGTTCAAAAAAATATTTGAGTATATGTGCGTTTTAGTATAAAGGCAATACAGAAGAGAACATTTTATCGCTTATTTCAATATGATAAACAGTAATCCCAAAGTTCTGTAGAAATGTTTTCTTGAATATAAGTACTCTGTGATTCACTAAAGTGCTTATATTATCTTTCTGTGCATGTTCTGGGGTTTCTCCGTAGTCGGTGTTTACCAAGAATTTTTCCATAACCCACGTCCACTGGCACGTTTCTATAATCTAGTTTCTCCTAAAAATATAAGCAGGACATTCCGCTATGATTATTGTGCACAGTACCTTCGTCAAAAGTCATTCCGATTTCGTGCGAAATAAAATTTCAATAAGCTGTTATCTAAATTATGCGTGCAAAACTACTCATTGTATTGGAATTTTCAAAGGGTGTGTGCTGAAATCGAGAAGCATCTTTAATAAAGTGGATAATAAAAACATCTTTCATAAAGTAGAAACCTGGAACGTCTAGCATTTAGATGAACAAATTGAATTCATATTCAACTTTGAAGTAACATCATAAAATTTTCTAGAGATCGAAACAGTACAAATTCATTAAAATACATGCCACTCAGTAAATATACATCGGTTGTAATGTAATCAAGATCTTTTAAAAGACCATGTCACTAACCGTAAATGCTTCAATGCCGCCTTACAATAGAGAGCTTAATTGGTTCGAATGCAATATAATCTACCCTATTAAAATCCGTGCACATATCTATCTATGTCACATCAAAAACGCAGTGTACCCCCCCCCCCCCCCCGCGTATGTGGATTATCACCCCGTCAAGAAGATGGCGCAACAGTGTTAATTTACTCCCGATTCTAGTATTAAGTTTGTACGCTTACTTATATCACTTTGAAATAAGGTAAGTATTACTCTTTTATATTACTGGTACCAAAAACATATTCTGTATGCACCCATGGTTCCGAACAGGTTAATGACTGATGAAATTAAGCGAAACTTACTATCTGAAATAAATGGAAGCAGTCAAACAATCGGAATAAAAAACTCTCGGAAACTTGAAAACACTGTGGCAAAAAAGTCGAAGATTTCTGCCTTAAGGAAAAGGTCTTCTACCTCACTGTTGCCAGATGGGCTACCTTTTTTTAATTCAGATTCTTAATTGGCACCAGTTTTTAGAAATGATAAAATACGCCTTGTATAATGACATATTAATTAAGGCGAAAACAAAGGTAATTTTATAGTTTCAAGAAAGTGGTGGCAGTCAAGAAAACTGAATTTAAAAAAAAGTAGCCCACTGGCAACACTGTTCTACCTGGGGCCTCTTAATAGCAGACACTGTTAGCAGCAATTCAAAAACTGCTAAATTTCCGAATCCATAATTGTTCTTAATAAGTCAATATAAATTAGTACTACATAGTTGGAGGAATACTTTGTAGTAAATAAATTTCTGGTTCAAATACCTTACATAATTCGATATAAGTTGAGTAATAAATTAAAGAAATATAACAGATTGAACACAAACTTTTAATAATATTTATCGTTGATATGTTTAATCACACGAGTGTTCTATTTTTTTTTTGCTGGCAAAGATAACTATTCGGAATTACTGGTGTTCCATCTAATATTTTTTTCAAAATTTAATCTTCACGCGTACGTAGTGTTTGATCCATTTTTAATAAAAAAAGTTCATCGCTTTATAATTTATAAATAGTAATTTTTGTTTTATTTAATGACGTAATGCCAGTCATTCAACAAAATAAAAATTACAATGTAGTAATTTTGGTTGAATGGTAGTTGTTTTAAATGAAACATGTGCTAATGTGGCAACACTGTTTATCCGTGAGCATATTTACTAAATATACTTGATTTCAAAACAACCAAAATTGTGTCGGTAGTGGTACTCAAGGTTTCCAGTTTGGCCTCCATTTTTATTTAAAAATTTTGAGTTCACACCAGTAATTAAGAACAGTACTTTTGCTTTATTTAATGAGAGACATTTTGTGACTATATAAGTTAACATTTCTTCGTTCGGAACTTCCGGTAGGGATTTCATATTTCGTTATAAAAATTGAGGCCAAACTGGCAACCAATCTTATAGTCCACCGCCACCCGAATACTGGGCTGAGCGCTTACACAAAAATGGAATACGCCGAATGCGGTTTTTATAAACCTATGTACGCCCCACTAAATTTTGAAACCAGTATTTTATAAAAGATTTCTTTTACTTTTTTTAATATCAGACAAATAAAGTGGAAAAAAACTAAAAAAAAAATATTTGTACCAAAATTCACACGCTTCAAAAATCAGGCTTTGGCAGCCGCCATTTTTGTGTCAGCACTCAGGCTTACTATTCAGGTGGCAGTGGCTAGTCTTGTACTGGGTTGCCAATTTGGCCTCTTCCTTCAATTAAAAAACTTCGAATTCACATCGTAAATTCCGAAAGAAGATTTTTTACTATAGGTATTCACGAAACGTCTGTCATTATATGAAGAGAGCAATACTATACAGAATTTCTGGTATGAACGTAAAATTTCAGAATTAAAAAATGCCCAAATTTGGCAACCCTGGTCTTGTGAAATGATCACTTATTCGACAACATGCATGCTTTTTAAGCTGCATATTTTCTAGAACTAAATGAACTCTAAAGTGTTTCAAATTGAAATGTTTCTAAAATCTAATATTTATTTCGCTTTTCTTACTGAGATTTTCCGGTACCTAGATTATTTTGCAAACTTTTAACGATTTTAAATCGTAACGGAATATCTTCATAAAGTTTTGCCTTATTTTCACGCAAATTTTTGTTTATAGTAACGTGCCAAGCACAAATTCATTAAATCCATTTATTAACTGATTATTTTGTGAATATGTTATGCGATAACTTTAAATTAACCCTTAAAGAACAATAGTCGCCATATTAACGACAACCAATTATTATTGTACAAGTCTATTGTTTCCAATTGGAGACTAGTAATTTTGAATAGATCATTTCGTTTTATCTAATCTGAAAATTTCAGAAATTATATAATGCAAAAAAAAAAAAAAAAAAAAAAAAAAAAAAGGTGTATCAGAAAAAAAAAATGGTACCAAAACAATAATAATTGGAAGTAACTCATTTCAGGGTTGACAGTCTGGCCTCCATTTTAAATTAGAAATTTCGTGTTCATACCAGAAAAACAGAATAATATTTTATGCTATACTTAATGATCCACTTTTAGCAATCATTTAAAGTGAAAATTCTTCTTCTGAAATTTATGGTAGAATTCTGAAATTTCGGATTAAAATTGGAGGCCAAACTAGCAACCCTGTCTCATTTAGAGAATTTAAAAAATATTGTCGTGAATAGGGAGACACCCTTTCGTTAACTGCTTCCCTTACTATCCCGAGTTATCTCGGGTTCGTATGTAGTACAAGTAGTTATTATCCCGATATAACTCGGACATACAGGATTGTCACAGGCGACTATTTTTCTATTCTTATCGCACCACTATTAAAAAATATATATATAGTTTCCCTTGAAAATGTTGGCAAACTGCATGTAAAAGATTTTTGTATGGAGAAAGGGGTGCGATGCAGATTAAAAAATAAGTAATTAAAAATAATGGAAAAAAATATGGTGATACACTGTAAAAAAAAAAAAAAAGAAAAAAAAAACAGATTAAAAACGGAGATTCTACTGGCAATCTAGACGTCAGTTCTATTTCCGTATTTTTACGGAAAATTTCCCGCATAAATTACAGAAAAATTTTCGTCTTTAATCAGAAAAACGGAAAAATTTCTATAATTTATGGGAAACATTTTCCGTAAAAATACGGAAATAGTACTGGGTCTAGATTGCCAGCAGAATCTCCGTTTGTTTTTTAGTGCGTTTTTTTAAATGAATGATGGTTTTAAAAAATGGTAAGGGAAGCAGTTAACTGTTAGTTTACTCTATAATTTTGCTGTTCGTAACTGGCGAAAAACGACAACGTTATTTAGTCTTAAATGTATTTAATTTAACCCCACCTGTAGCAGGTTTTAATTTTTGAATGACGTTTCTAGTTTGACCTGTTTAACGGCAGATATCCATTAATATTCATTTATTGACAGACATTTACATACAGATTTTCAGTGTTTACAAAGTCAATTACCAATTCCCAATCACGACATATTTTTGTTAATGAATATGTTTTATACATTTTTAGTTCAAAATAATCCAAATTTATTTATTTTCACATGTTGAAAGCCAAACTGAAATCACAAAACATTCTTTAGGGAGCCAATTGGTTCTTTTTTAAATACATGGTAATAAATAACCAATTGCCTTCAATAAAAATGATGATAGCACTCGTATTCTTGTGAAATGACATCCTGCAAAATATTTCGGCATACGTATTTGAGTGCCATCGTAGTCGACATGTTAGAAAGGAAAATTTAATTCTATTAAATGTAGCTTCTTCATACAAGATGTCTATTTGATTTTATTTATTAACTCATAGCTGCCATCTCTTCCACTTTTTTGTAAAAAAAAAAAAAAAAAAAAAAAAAAAAAAAAAAAAAAAGCTTATTTAATGGGCAGATTACGGTAATTTAAAATGGCAAAAAATTACTATAAAACTTTTGCGGCACCAAAAAGCGTAAATGTTGGCAGTTACGATTAACTCTTTACGGACCGCTTGAAGCATTTATGAGTCATTTTCAAACTGTCGTTAAGAAATTCTAAATTCTCCCCAAAATGTTAGAATAGATATTTCTGGTTATAATTATGATAGTATAGGTTTCCCACTGGTCTTTTTTTGAAAACCAGTAATCTTTTAGAAAGAAATACATGGTCGATTTCTGCAACAATAGCACGAAAAGCTCTGTTTCTCGTATGTTTCAACAAAATTTATAAACAAGATTTTTCTTTAAATAAAAGTAGTGTTCAAAAGACGGACCGAGTGGGAGCCCTGTGATCAATATTTTGTGAATAAGGACGACGTAATTCATTCAACGAAACCGATTTAAAATAAAATTATGCCGTATATTTTCATGGAAAATATAATCTGACGTCAGACAGTGATAATTGATAATGCACAACTAATTAAACTTTTTCCCTGAAATCAATTAATCACCTTTTTTCAAATAAAAACTGTTCCTAATTTAATCGCAAATATTTTTCAGTTTCACAAGGGAAATTATTTTTACAGCTCATATTCAAAATATTAGAATAATTACTTTTTTTTTACAAATTGAAAATATTTTATCACGAACTTATTGTTGATTAAACTTATTTATTATCTTAAAAATAATATCATTTTTGAAAAGATTAATTGATAAAAAATTTATTTTGAAAAGTCAAAATATTAGAATATTTATTCAAGTTACATAGCGAATTATTTACATTGCTCGCAATCAAACGTTAGTAAAATACTAACACAATATTAAAAAAATGGAAAATTTCAAAATAATTGCCAAAATAATTGCCGAAAACAAAAAACATCTGCTAGAGATAACAGGAAACTGAAGCGTATGTTTAAGAAAAACCGTTTTAAAAGTGTAAGATTCTTGCACCGAAAATGGAAAGAAAGGGGAGTTGAAGTTTCTGCATTGACAACATTAGAGTTGAAGTTTCTACATCGACAACATTAAGACGTCTCCATCAATTTGAGTTTGAATCTCGTGTATCGAAAGCAAAACCTCTCATGACTGCAAAACAAAAGCGTATAAGATTGAATTGGTGAAAATCAAAACGTTTAGGGATCAAAGAAGATTGGAAAAATATATTATTTAGTGATGAAAGTATGTTTTGTGTTTTTTGTGTTTCATATGATAATCGAGGTATTTGAATTTGGACAATGAAGCAAGAAGCATTTGATAAAGAATGCCTTAAACGTTCCGTAAAATCTGCTGCTAGTGTCATGGTTTGGGGTTGCATGAGTGCAGAAGGACCTGGAAAGTTATGCATCGTCTACGGAATAGTTAACTCTCAGATATATCAAGAAATTTTATAATATTACATGATTACATTATCAGAAGATTTATTTGAAGATGATTTCATCTTTTAACAAGATTTAGCGTCACTGCATACCTCGGTGTCAACTAAAAATTGGTTCCGCCAACGCGACATTAAGGTACTTCCTTGGCCACCAAACTCACCAGACCTTAATACCATCGAAAACTTATAGTGTTATGTTAAGAAAAATCTCCAAGAAAATCCTCCTTCAAGTAAAACTGAGTTAGTAGCACGTATAAAGTCTATTTGGGCTAATATTGATAGAAATGTTTGTAAACACCTTGTATATAGTATGCAAGATCTATTGTACGCTGCTATGAAAGCTAAAGGGGATGCTACAAAATATTAACTACCATTTACTTCATATTCATAAGGTAACATTGTTGCGTAAAATAAAATATTCTAATATTTTGAACCAATCAAAATTTTATTCTAATCATTTGATGTGTTTCAGAAAACTGTATACTTAATTTTTTGTACTGTATTTTATATTTTGTAAATGTTAAAATCTTATCTAAACATTCCAGATTTAATTTATAAGAAATTTATTTGCGTTTACTTAGTAAAAGTATTACAAAAATGAATAAATGAAAACTAATTATTTCTTATTCCTTTTTCTCAATTATTCTAATATTTTCAATATGAGCTGTATTATAATTTTGGTGTCTGACACCTGCAGACGGCAGGTTACGAGAGGAGTGTAACCTGGTTACACTCCTCTTTTAACCAAAGAAATGTTCTTTACTGCAGTATCTTTCATTTCGAAATACTTTTGGAAATGGTTAAACCCTTTTCCGTCCAAATGAAAAATATTATGTTATTTTCTGATAATGATAAGTGTAGTGCGTGATAGCAGGAATTTCTGATTTCGAATACTACTTTTTTGGAGTAGTAATCTACGACTTA
This sequence comes from Maratus speciosus, assembly GCA_963932465.1. Lineage (NCBI taxonomy): Eukaryota > Metazoa > Arthropoda > Arachnida > Araneae > Salticidae > Maratus > Maratus speciosus. The sequence continues at coordinate 435,882,583 of OZ010787.1, forward strand.
TTTAACACTAAAAAGACCGAGAATTTTACTCAAATCTTAGAAAAATATTTCACACCAGAATTTTTATTTTAAATTATAATCTTATCCATTTAACTAGTTTTTTTTTCCTTGCATCTTTTAAAATAGTTTTATAAAAGAATTTCTGTTTCGAACCGAGATATATTCGTTTGGTAGCAGTCAAAATGACTGTTTGCGGACTTTCTAGTGTTAATTGCAGAGTAGCTGTGATAAATACTGCGAATATTACTATTTGAAATAAGTGATAATAAAAATTTTGAATCCATGGAATCTATGAATATGCCTACAAAAATCATTATTTACATAAAAATTACAAAATTTTAAAAGTAGAATAATAGAAAGATTTCTTATACAGTACAATGCCATATAGTTGAAGCATTGTTGCATTCTCTATTAAAGCTATATATTTAAAATGATTTTCAATGGAGATATGAATAAAGAGGAGTAGACATAGTACTGTCTACCAGTTGCGATTGAAGCAACTTTGATAGTTGCCACAAGATTGCGGCTGCTTTTTCTAAATCGGATAAAAAGTTTCTGACAATCGCCGGGGCAAACTTCCAACCAATAAAATTGAATACAAAATTTCTTCTTATTTAAGCGCCTTATTCATGGAAATATTTTCTCACAAATATGCTAAAATATTCTATTTACATTTACTGGTGTCAGTTTGCCTGGTAAAACAGTCATTTTGTTTCACTGATTGTCACAAAATAGCGAAAAAGCAGGGTCTGACTTCCGCCAAAGTAAAATTCCACCAGTAAAAATATAAATCTGTTTCTGTTATTACTTATGACTGAAATTTTGGATTAATGAGATGTTTAAATGAGGAGAAATTTATGCATCAATTTACTGGTGGCAGTATCAAACGGCGGTTGTCAATCCCTGCGAAAGCGGTTACAGTTGAAGCTTCACTATTTTAACCCTCTGTCTACCAGAAGGGTCCAATGGACCCGACATGTATATTCAAAATATCTATTCAAACCAGAAAATTTCTTCAAAACAAACTAAATGTATAAATCAGACAATAATAAGTTAAATAAACAAATTAAATATTTTTAAGTAAAAATTCTGGTGTAGAATGTTTTTATAAAACTTGAGTAAAATTTCCGGTAGTTCTAGGGTTAAGGATATGTCAGTTCCTCTTCATTAATAGTTTCATGTGATTTTCCTGCATCGAAAGCCAAATCCTTAACAGAAGAGAGACCGAAAATTTTACTCAAGTTTTATAAAAAATATTTCACATCAGAATTTTTATTTAACACTGTTAAAGTTATTTATTTATTTTTTTTGTGTCTTTTAAACTTATTTTATAAAGAAATTTCTGTTTCGAATAGAAATATATTCATACACTGTAAAAAAGGGACTATTATTACACTTAATTTGGGTTTCTAAAATGCCGAATGAAGTTTAAATATGCGCTATTTCTGTTGCCAACACACTTTTAAGTGTTATAATAGATTAAAAATGGTGTAATTTTACTCCTTTAAAGAAATTATGGTAGCCTTACACCAATTCAGGAGTAAAAATTTTAAACGACATATGACTCAGAGCGCCCTTTTGAAATTTATTTATAGTGATGTTCCCGTGTAAGGATTTTGTCCGATTTCCGATATATTTCTGAGTAATGATTACTGATTAAAAAACACTTAACATAGTCCCTGTTACAGTTTTACCCGAGCTGCAGCTGTGTTTATTTTAATATGCTTGGACTAATTAGTCGAAACCAGCCAGGCTGGCGGTGAATTTACAAAAACAGAGAGTCAAGTATACGTGATGTAAGTCCAGATGTACTGAACGAAATATTTGTGAAAGGAAAAATTTGCTACCCTGTATTCCCTTGGAATAAATTTTATAACTGTTAAGAAAACTCATGAAATAGTAAGTTACTTAATGTTTATCTTGTTACAATCTCTAAAATAAATATCTAACAGTGTATAATTATTTCAAAAATATAAATTCTAAAAACACACTCAAAATATATATTAAACATTTAATTGCTAAAAAGGACGTCAAATGTTAATAAAATACATTAAAAGATCTTAATAATTTGACATGTTTCGATTGAATTTACTCAATCATCATCAGAAAAACAAATAAACACAAAGATGGAAAATGACAATAAACTATTACAAATGAAATTTAAAAATAAATAAAAAATTAAAGACAAATTATATTTAATGTATAATGTATAATAATGTATAATTAGTTTTGGTTTTATCGTAGTTAGCAATTTTAATCGTGTTTTACAATTTTAAAGCTAAAAACAGCTTTAAAGTATATGTTATGCGTATCTATCCTTATAATATTATAAATGTCAATGTGTGTCCGAATGTTTGAATGAAGTCAGCATCTAAACGAATGAATTAATGCTTTTGTATTTTTGGATATAGATGGATTACAACCCGGAAATGAACATAGGGTATATTTAATTTGTTTTATTCAAATATTTTGCTTAATAATCCAAAATTTCATTATTTTTCATATACAATGAATTGACATTTTTCCGATAAAATTTAACCATCTTCCTTTTTTCGTTGCCAAAAAATAAAAACTTAGAATAATAATTTAATTTTTATTGAAAGATTAAAACGGAAATTTTCAAGCATTTTTAACCCTAGAACTACCGGAAATTTTACTCAAGTTTTATAAAAACATTCTACACCAGAATTTTTACTTAAAACTATTTAATTTGTTTATTTAACTTATTATTGTCTGATTTATACATTTAGTTTGTTTTGAAGAAATTTCTGGTTTGAATAAATATTTTGAATGTACATGTCGGGTCCATTGGACCCTTCTGGTAGACAGAGGGTTAATAATATAAGGTGCATGAATTTTGATTAAGTGCGGAAAGAAGGCAAATGTGACATCATATATGGAAAATATAAAACGGATATGCTTTGATGTTAAAATAAAATGAGATTATGTTATGGTATTAATTCTTATTATTTAAAGAAAATTGTTATCAAGGCTTACGGTTTATCGTCTGTGCACGGTTAACACAAATATTTAAATTTCAAAAAAAAAAAAAAAAAAAAAAAAAAAAAAAACTTTTGAAAAGCAAATAGATAGCAAATGTCAATAATATGCACAGTAAAATTAGCAAATTCGAAAATTACGTAATGGTTAGCAGGAAATATGTATTTTCATTCTTAAAAAGTAAAAAATTAACTAGATAGAAAGGTTATGTTCTGTAATCGGGTTCGTAATCAATTTGCTTTTTTTAGAGAAAGAAATTAGGTGAAAAGTAAATACATTGTTGTAAACAGGTTTGCTTTTTGTTTGGTAAAGACTTAATAATATTCCAGATGACCAATTCTTCGCCCACCTTTGATGACAAGTAATGATTGTAAAACATATAAAACAGTATCATCCCATAATTTTCTTGGCACAGATGCCATATACGCACTTGGTTTGGCGCGATCTGTGTTTGATACCAATGTGGAGAAAACATCGTTTTCGGGTACCAGTTACATGCATATTTTTAAATTATGTTCTATTACTTAAAAAAGAAAATAACAATAAATAAAAAAAAAAGTTTCATTAAAAACTATAGAACAAAGCAATTTATATAATTTTAAAAGAAAATTAAAGTAAATAAACTATTTATTAATAAATAAACAACCATAGCTGGGTTACCATGTCAAGCAAAATAATCTATGTTGGCGACAATTAGGTACCCCGGTGCGTATATGACATCTTTGCCCTTTTCTTATTACTTCATGATATAAACAGACATCCTGGTTCAGCGTATAAGCCTAAGTTATGTCAATGACATTATAATAAAGAAATACCTTAAATTACTCATACTAGCCGCCCTTGGCGACCAGTTTGGTCTCCCTTAAAATTTATATTTGGGAAAGCATGCTAAGCATTGTATCCTGTTACTTTTATTCATTATTTAATTTACTTGGACTCCCTTAACACTCTCGCTGCGCAACCCGAGATTTCCTCGGGCAACGTAAAAGTAGCAAAATTTGCGCAATCCGATATTTCCTCGGGGATTAATTTTTTCCACTGGCGACTATTTTTTATTTCAAATCGGACCACTTTTTAAATACAATATATATATATATATATATATATATATATATATATATATATATATATATATATATATATATATATATGTGTAGACTTTAACAACATGTACAAGAGAAATATACTGAAAAATTGATTTTCTTACAATAGTCGTGCGAGACTATAAAAATAGTCTCCATGGGCAGTCCTGATTTCGCCTAATTTCTAATATCATATCCTACTTAAGATCTTGAACTCTTTTACAAAAAATGTTTACATATTTAAACTCTAAGCTATGTATAGATTTGAAATATGTAATAAAAAAATGCGTGATTTTTGTCCCTATTTTGATTAAAAAAAAAAAAAAAAATGCGCAGCGAGAGGGTAAAATATAATTAATATAATTCCTTAAGCTACTATTAGTTTTTGCTGCATTAAAATATCTCAATTGTTGATTTTCTGTAAGCAAGTAAACCCTATTTGTTTACAATGGAAGTCTATGGGAATTTGGCGAATTATTAGAGATATCGCCAAGTTCGCGTCACTTTTGGTGACAGAATACATTCTCCTACGGATACCCCCCCCCCCCCTTATAGGTATAAAGATGCATTAAACGCTGATCATTGATCAATAACCAATGAGATGCGTTTCATTTGGGCGTTGCCATTAAACAATTAAAAAAATAATTGCGATTTGTGTGCCACGTACGATAGCGTAATATATATTTATATATATAGATTGTCTCTTATAAAATGTGATAAAGAATTGGTTTATTACATATTTTTTTAATTATCGGAAGGGAAATGCTTTGCTTAATTAATCCATTTCTTCTTTTTATGTTACGTGAACGACGTCACGAGTAACAGCTAGTTATGTCATATGTCCAAGTTTTAACAACATAGCCTTTCACTTGATCGTACTTATTGTTCGTTTGCTAATATACACCAGAATGTCTAAGTAACCAAATCTGTTTTACTGACACTTGAAACTCTTTTTAAACTCTTGATTTTATGATATATATATTTGCTTTGCATATATATATATTAAACTGATACATAATACTTGTAAAATATGACTTAGTAGACTAGTTATTTCGATATTTTTAAAATCAAAATTACTTATAATGTAAACATGTAAAAATGTCACTTTCGTATAGACCTTTAAAATACTATTAGTTTTGATTTTATAGTGTTTTACATGATTTAAATCCCATTAGCTTGAACTGCTTTAAAGTAGAATTACACATAAACATGGTGTTATAAGTTCATGTGTTAACAATACATTCTTTCAATTCATATTTTTATTTTTTTTTCTATTATTTAAGTTTATCTGAGGTTTTGTAAGTAACACTTTAAGATGCGTATTTTAATAATATGTAAAACACTAATTTTTTTTTAAATTTGAAAGCAAAAAATATATATATATATCATCGTAAATGTGTAGTTTTGTTTTGTTAGGGTTTCGTTCATCTCACGAAACCCTATTCGTCTCGCTCCTCTGTCTGTCTGTCTGTCCGTCTGCCTGTCCGTCACAGAGCCCATTCTCAGAAACTATACGTGTTGGAGACATGAAATTTTGGGTACTTATAGCTGAACACCTCACATCATACGACAAATCATAAAATTTTGAAAAAGTCGTACATTTAACCCTTTGGGCTCCCGCATGTGTATTTTAAACAATTCTTTCTAAGTGAGCTCCTAATTACGTTGGAGACATGAAATTTTGGGTACTTATAGCTGAACACCTCACATTATACGACAAATGATAAAATTTTGAAAAAGTCATATATTTAACCCTTTGAGCTCCCGCATGTGTATTTTAAACAATTCTTTCTAAGTGAACCCTAATTAGGTTGGAGGAGTGAAATTTTGCATACTTATAGCTGAATACCTCACATCAAACGACAAATCCTAAAATTTTGAAAAAGCCGTACATTTAACCCTTTGCGCTCCCACATGTGTATTTTAAACAATTCTTTCTAAGTGAACCCTAATTAGGTTGGAGGAGTGAAATTTTGCATACTTATAGCTGAATACCTCACATCAAACGACAAATCATAAAATTTTGAAACCGTCGTACATTTAACCCTTCGGGCTCCCACATGTGTATTTTAAACAATTCTTTCTAAGTGAACCCTAATTATGTTGCAGGAGTGAAATTTTGCATACTTATAGCTGAATACTTCACATCAAACGACAAATCATAAAATTTTGAAAAAGTCGTACATTTAACACTTTGGGTTCCCACATGTGTAATTTAAACAATTATTTCTAAGTGAACCCTAATTAGGTTGGAGGAGTGAAATTTTGCATACTTATAGCTGAATACCTCACATCAAACGACAAACCATAAAATTTTAAAAATGTCGTACATTTAACCCTTCGGTCTCCCACATGCGTATTTTAAACAATTCTTTCTAAGTGAGCCCCTAATTAGGTTGGAGGCGTGAAATTTTGCATACCTATAGCTGAACACCATCATGCGACAAATCATAAAAAATTGAAAAAGTCGTACATTTAACCCTTTGGGCTCCCACATGCTTTTTTTAAGCAATTCTTTCTAACTGAGCCTCTTATTAAATTGGAGTTTTGAAATTTTGCATACTTATAGCAGAACACCTGAGGCCAGGCGACAAATCATAAAATTTTGAAAAAGTCTCACGTTTACCCCTTTGAGCTACCACATATATATTTTAAGCAATTCTTTCTAACAGAGCCCCTAATTAAGTTGGAGACATGAATTTTTGCATGCGTATAGCTGAATACCTCAGAACACACGACAAATCATAAAATTTTCTAAAAGTCTTATATTATTTACTCCTCCGTGCTCTAACTTGTATACTTTAAGCAATTTTTCTAACCTCCGCCCTTTTCACCCGGGGAGCACTTTTCCAACTTTTGCCGACACCCCTTTGACCATTCTTTCATATTATGCACCATAGCCTTACATATTTTAGTTCCACTTTTTACCAATAGGGGCGCCTACTTATCTCGGGTGCTATGGGCCCAATCCCCTCGACTAATATATCTACGGATAGTATGTAAAACGGATTTTCGTTCGGATACAGGTTTGTTTAGAATCAAGTGCGCCCCCTGGTTTTGAAATATGGAACTAACAGATTTTTCAAAAGGATAATGTGTTTTGAAAGGAATATTAAACGAAACCCTCTGTGCGATCTGTGATCACACTTACCCACTTGTTTTTTAAATTCAGTACTTATGCTGTAAGGATAATTAATGCTAATTAATTGTATTTTCGGGTACAATTTGGCAATAATAATAATACTGCTTGCAATAACAATCAGTCGCGTAGCCAAGGTTTTCCTTTCTGAGAGTGCCGAAAATTTTCTGTTTGAATGGGAAATCTGATTACTTTATCATAAACAAGAACATTTTCGCTAGAACACATTGCAATGGAAGGGTTTAAAATTTGAAGTATACGGGTAATAATAGGTGGGAAATCAATTTGCGACATATAACGCTGATAAATTCAGGTCCTTTTTATCTCATTATTTTTTATCAATAAAAGTTAAATCTAAAACTTTGTTCAAATAGATCAGTAAAAAAAAAGGAGGTGTGGGGAGAATGGATTAAAACCCCCTGCAAAAGCTCTAATGTCAGTATTAATAAATATAGTTGACATACTAGATACGCATAATAATGAGACAAATATGGTAAGGGATGGGATAATATTGAAAGTTTTGTTCATTATTTTATTTGCTTTTGCATTAAATGTTTTTTAAGAGTGACATTTGAAAATTGATATCTCACTTCAAATGAAAAACATTTTCCTTAAGATACTATTTTTCCTGAAAAACTTGAGAAATTTAAGCAGTTAAAACAATGGTTAGCAGCCTCTTTGCGTGAAACTATTTATTATAAATTATGGTTTCATTAGATTTAAAATGTAATCTTTAAATTGTTTTTTTTATTTTACTGATAAAGTGCAAACCAAGTAAGCAGTAGTGTGACTTTACCCCAGATAAACAGTAGCGTGATTTTACACTAAAAATGGTGGCAACTAAGTTGCCACTAAAAGTGGTGTTTGTTTACACCATTTGATAGCTGGTGGCTCATTACACCAATTTACTAGTGGAATTTTATTACACTACTTGTGGTGGCAACTTAGTTGCCACCCTTTTTGGTGTAAAGAAAGGGAAATCTTTTTTAGAGTGTACGGCAGGGGTCAAAATGACTTCTCACGGCCCTTCTAGTGTTAAATTTGAATAACAATGTTTCAGAATAGTAATATTTGCCGTATTTAAAGACAGAAAATTTTCATTAAATAATAAAAAAAAAAATTGTTATTCGAAAGTAATAGTACTCATTTAAAAACATGCGTGCGATTGGAACCGTCAAAAAACTTCAGTAATAAAGTTTAAAATTCTCTTTTGCTGACACAAAAATGGTGGCTGTCGTAGACGGATTTTTTTTTAGCTTTCGTACGGTCCCCTGAATTTAGACACTATTATTTTCCAAGAGATTTCTTTGACTGATTAAATTTCAGAAATATAAAGCGGAAAAATTAAAAAAAATATATTGGTGCAAAAATTCAAGAGACCGTACAAATGCTGAAAAAAATCCGCCTACGGAAGCCCACTGCCATCGAAATACTCAAGGCCAGAGGACACGAATGTGACGTCATCACTAATCGACCAACTTCTCAATAGTGTTTGAATTCACACCGGAAAATTTTGAACAACAATATTCTTTTACATTATGTGTGGAATATCTATCATCTTAAAAAAACAATAATGACTATTTAAACTTACAGGTGAGAATTTGGAAACCCCGAATAAAAAATCAGCCACATGCGGCAACACTGTAGCATTCCGCATCTGGCTAAATTTTTATTTCGGGATTTAGAATTCTCACCAGTTAGTTTAAATAGTTATTGTTTTATAAGAGGATAGATATTCCACAAATAAAATAAAAGAAAATTTCTTTTCAAAATTTTCCGGTATAAATTCCAACTCAAGTGACAAGTCGGTCGATTAGTGATGACGTCACACTCGTGTCCTCTGGCCTTCAGTAGTTCGATGACAGTGGACAGCCGCCATTTTTAAGTCAGCGCTTAGACCTAGTATTGATGGAACTATTAAGAAAGAGGAACGGACATATGCTTAAAACAGTGAAGTTTGAACTGTACCCGCTTTCGCAGGGGTTCATTAATTCCAGGGCAAAATTCCACCAGTAAATTTAAGTAGAAATTTTCTCTTTATTCAAACGCCTTGATAATTGAAAATCTTAGTCAAAAATAATGGAAAAAACTGATATTCATTTTTACTGGTGGAAGTTTGATTTGACAGTAGTAGTTCCGCCATGCTGTGACAACGAAGGCAACCTCTGCCAGTGTCAGTGAAAAGGTTATAATTCCTGTGAAAACTGACACCAGTAAAAAGAAATAGAAATTTTTAAAGCATTTGTGAGAGAAATTTTCCATTAATAAGACGCTTAAATAAAACGAAATTTTCTATTCCAGTTTACTGGTGGAAGATGTCTCCGGCAGTAATTACAAACTGTGGATCCCATTAAAAATAACAGGAACCATCTTGTGACAACCTCCTCAGTTACTTCACTCACAACTGCTAAACAATACACTATGTGTATCCTCCTTTTTACTCATGACTCCATTCTAGTATTCAGAGGCGGTGACTAATGAGTAAAATACATAACTAACTGTACGATATTATAACTCTGAAACTTCTTTTCACTTCCGTTTACAGTTTCATTGTTTGCTTACAAAAATGAAGATAAAAAATGGCTGTTTATTAACGCAATAGAGGCCGCTGACGCAGTTATGCGTTATTTATAAACCTATACTTTTAAGAAACTCTAAATTCTCCCCAGAAAGCTTGAATAATTATTTTCGGTTATTATAATGATAGGTATTTCGTGAATAAAATAAAGGAAAATTAGTATTAAGACTTTTCTGGTTTTAACTCGAAATTTATGCATAAAACACCCACCAGATTTGGCAACACTGTTTTGGCACTGTCTGGAAACACAATTTATCGTGTTAAGACAGAACGTGTTGCTAAGTAATTAAATTATTTTTAATTATAGTAAATAATATACAATTTAAAAGCTTAATTTATATAAATTTAGACAAAACATATAATTATGCATTTTTCCACATGTGGATATTCCCATATTTAGTACGTTTACATTTTATCAAATAAATACAAAAACATTTTAGCGTATTTTTTTTAGTATTTTTCCAGTTCATATAGCAGCATTTTAAAGCGGTATTAACAACAAATTTCAGAAAAAAATATTCAGGGATAAATAGGGTAAGCAGGACGCCTGACAACGCTGGTTGTAGATTTCGCTTGAAAGCAGTGTTGCCAGATGGGATATTTTTCTTTAATTCAGATTTTTGATTGGCACCACTTTTTTGAAATGCTAATATGCGTCTTATTTCATGACATGTTAATTAAGGCGAAAACAAAGGTAATTTTACCGTTTCAAAAAAGTGGTGGAAATCCAGAAATCTGAATTTAAAACAAAGTAGCCCACTGGCAACACTGCTTGAAAGTATCTTTCTGTAGTATTTTGTAAATTGGTGTACTAGATAGGTTTCCCAATTTATTCATCGTAAATAAAATATTTTTCAATGTACGAAATTAACATATAATTTCTTACAATCTATAAAAACACGGACAACATGATACAGATGGATTTTTTTCTGTAAGGTAGACACCATGCGTTTAGTCAGAGACGTTTTTTAAGCGAAAACGAGAATTCGCGCTTCCCGGCCTGAGTGAGTTAATATAAGCGTATTGTATAGATTAGTTATCAAAAAGTGGTAGGAATAGAATAAAAAGTAGTCGACTGGTACATATTTGTAATAGACTGGTTCCATGAGTACTTGTAGTGTAAGCAGGGATGAGATTTCTCCGATATTATTGCTTACCAGTATAATATTCGAGAGAATGTTGTTCTCTTAAATCATAATATTTTCCGATTAAATAACATAACATTTTCTCTAAGATGATACTGGTGCGCAAAAAACCGGAGAAATCTCATCCCTGAGTGCTACGAGTCACATGCTACTATTTTTAGCTACTTTTCTTTTAAAACGGAAAAAATTAGACTTATTTTATTGGAGATATCTCATTAATTGAATAAGGCTAAGCAAATTTTTGAAAGTAAGGGTAGCCAAATAGATTACCAGTTATCAGCTATGTGCTAACTACAACAACCCATGGAACTGGCCAATAACTCACACCGAAAGGGTTAATATTTAATCCTAGAATACACGAGCAGGGTATGACCTATTCAGTGTAGGTACGGTATTTATATTTGTCACCATCAATTTTCGAAAATTAAACTTCAAATTATATTATTGCAGAATTTGTAACAAATGTCTAAAATTAAATAATATGACGATTTTTATTTGAATTTATCGGTGGCAAAGTACAAACCGCACATACCAAAGAGCTTCTCTGGCATAAGCAGTACGCCGTGTGTGTATTTGAGGGTTAAATCTCAGAATTTGTAATTCGCTTCGTTAAATATTAAATAAAGCGAAAAATTTAAATTTTTGTAATGTACCCTGAATTTTTCCCGTAAAACACAGACTGATTCCATTAAATGTTTTATAACTATTATCTTTTCAGCATTTGTTAAATATAAATTCTTAGATATCCGAGAATATAATTCCATTTAAAAAGGTTATATTTTAAATTGTTTTTAAACTTTATAAGTAGGTTATCGAAAACTTAAATAATAGGTTTCAGCTTCTGCTGACAACCGACAACAGGAAATGACCTGCTAACTGACAGTAAAGAGAAAAATTAAATCAATAAATCGTCAATCAATAACACCCACGTCTTTTTGAAAATAAAAGCTTTTCAAAAGCAAGATGTTTTACAGAATAAATCTCTAGTATTCATAAAAATATTTCAAAGTAATGTTAGCCCGTATGAAGGGGTGTTTTAATTTTTTTGTCAAGAAGTATGTTTTTGAGAAGCATGAACATATTTGATTTGATATTAGATTCTGAGTATGTTCACCTTTTTTAAATTCCATATATTTTTTATATATACGTATAACTATCGATAGGTGATAGAAATAAACGTTAAAAAAATCCATCTGATAATATTCGTATTAGGTAAGAAAATAGCAATTTTTCGGTCAAGGTTGTTACTATGATGAGCCAGGGCTTTGAAATAATACTACATTTTTAAAGAAATAATAATTACTACTTTTTTAATAGTAACCTTTACTTTATTTAAACGCTTAAAATTGCGATTAACCCCTTGAAGGGTCCCGGTATATTATTGGTATATTTTATATACCACTTAATTTTAATTCCCAAATACCACATTGTCACCAGAATTTAGGAATTAAATTTTACCTTGTATAATGTACACGAAGAAAAGCTTTTACTTTCTTTCATATAAATTTGTTCATAAATCCCGGTGTCACTCAAACATTTTAGCAACAGAAGTGTGTTGCCCCTGAAAGGATTAAATAAGGCAAAGTTTGGTATTTGAAAAAGTAGTATGGTGGGCAATGTTGCTAATTTAGCGAATATTTTCCTCGAGAAATTATGAATTCATACCACAAATTTCAAATAGTAATAATTGCTTTATTTAAGTGCAGAAAGTCCGTAACTAAATAAAATCAAAGTTTCTATTCTGAATTTCTCAATTAAAAAATCTGCTAAATTGACAACAGTGTTGATCCCTTTCCTTTCCCCTCTACCTAGGAACGTCCCTGCTTCCTTTTTTAAAAAATCAAATAAACACAGGCAATTTACTTAACCCTCCAGCCGCAGTCGATCTTTTCGTTGGATTACTTTTTTCCAAATTCAAATTGTTTTATTCCCACCACTTTTTTGAAGTAGAAATAGTCAGTGGTGGAAAATTGGCGCAGAGGAGGAGCCTATTGACACCACTAATATTTTATAGTATGCTTCACCTTAATAAAAACTCAGAAATTCTGTCATTAAATATGCCGAAAAATACTACTCAAATTTAGTGGTGTCAATAGGCTCCTCCTCTGCGCCAATTTTCCACCACTGAATAGTCACTTTATGTAATTACAGATTAAATAATGCGAGAATAAGTCAAACTATACGCTTTTAAAAAGGTGGTGGGAATCAAGCAATCTGAATTTTAAGAAAGTAGCCCACTGGAACGCGAAAGTAGCGTTTCCCGCGGCTGGAGGTTTAAAAGTATTCGCCTCCTTTCTATGTAATACTTATTTAATTTCATAATTAAATTAAATTTGACATTGGATAAATATTTATTTGACTTTATAAATCCGGAAGATTGAGAGCTATTATATAATATTTAATTTTATAAGCTGCTAAATAATCCGAATTTTAAATTCACTATTTCCGAAAAAAAAAAAAAAAACTTTTGCTTTATTTAATGACAAATATTTCCAATTACTTAAGTTAACGGAAAATGTGGTAGTAAAAAAAAAAAAAAATCCGGATTGACAACTATGTAACTATATCCGTTTCTTTTTAATGTGTATTATCATAAATGCTAACCTACAAGTATTCTTCCGTAAAATGTCAATTTATTTGACACAGGTAAAAAAAAAAAAAAGTACCGAAACAGTAAAATTTTTTAGTAATAAAATTAAATAAGCTTCATGTCAAAACATGAACTAGAATAAATAAGTGTAAATGAAATAAATTTTATGGTTCGAAACGTGGTTAGTCCCAGGTTTACGGTTTGAGGTTTTTTTTTTTTTTTTTTTTTTTTTTTTTTTTTAATCAAAATATACGAATACCCATGGGAAATTTCGAACATTAATTTTATACTAATAACTTAAAGTAAACTGACAACTTAAAGTAAAAAATAAGTATTCTGAAATTTTCGGTATGAATTCGTAATTTCTGAATAAGAAAGGAGGCCAAACTAGCAACCCAGGTTTATCCTGAGCAAATTAAACCACGTGTTAATTAAGGTTAATTCGATTTTAACAAGCATTTAATATGTTCAGTGTGTTTTAGATTTAACTAGAAAAGTTTTAGGTACGGCAAAAAATCAAAAAAAAAAATGATACTTTTCCAAAGATACTTTTCGGAACTAAAAAATAAATGAGGGCTGGAATAAGGCTGTTCAACCTGGATTCCACTTTATACCACTGTTTCCAAATATTAACCATTGACATATTACCACGGAAGACAGCTCTGGGCTAGAAGATTTTTCTTTATTGTGGAAGTATAGCTGTTTACATAAATACTTTTAAAAAGTGCACACTGATAACTGGGTTAGCACGTATGCAGAGTTGATTGAGTAATATGGTCAAGCTTTGTCCGAAAATACTTCATTACATTTCTAACTGATTTATTCGTGCATATCTATAAAACAGTGCTGAAGTAATTAAAAGGTTAAAATTACTAAAAAGTATGTATCAAACATAACAAACTTTATTTTAACTTTGAACAAATGAAGGAAAAGCAAAATAGAACTGAAAGAAAACCATACTTTTGCCAAAAATTCATACAAGAAACTTAAATGCAAGATGCAGTGTTCGTAAGCCTCCTGGAATTTTGCAGTCAGGGAAATTCTTCGGTACCAATATTTTCTTACAGAAAATCTGTCCTTAAATGAATGCAAAATTTCGCGCGTTCAACCTAGATTTCTTTTTCTATAAATCAATCGTGGTAGTACCCTGGAAAAATCCCCTGGCGATATTCACCATAATCCATCATACGGGGCCATTCAAGGAAATGATTTACATTCAAAGAGATCACCGACTTGAGTAGCCAAAGCCACATTTGCTCTTAAAATTGTGTGACAAGGCGAAATATTTTCATACAAAATACTGGTGACAATTTCCCCCTGTAGTATAAAATCGGGTAGCTAATGCAATTTTGATACAATTTATACATTTTCCACCGCCCTCTAGAAGGGCGTAGCCAGGGTGGGGGTCCAAATGCTCTGGATACAACTAATATTCTAAAGTTTTCTTTTCCTTGATTAATAGTAGAAAATTCTCTGATTAGATAAAGCGAAATGAACATTCCAAAATTAGTGGTATCCAAAGCATGTAGACCCTCATCCTGGCTATGCCACTGGTCCTCTGAATACTAGGCTAAGCGCTGACACAAAAATGGCTGCTTCTGAAGGCGGATTTTTTTATCATTTATATGGTCTCTTAAATTTTGACATCAGTATTTTATAAAAGATTTCTTTGACTAGTTAAATCTCAGAAAAAGAAAGCAGAAAAAACTGTTAAAAATTATTGGTACCAAAATTTAAGGGAACGTACACATGCTTAAAATAAATCCGCCTTTGGCAGACGCCATTTTTGCGTCAGCGCTCAGGCCTAGTATACAGGGGATGGTGCATAGACAGTATACTGCAATTAAAACATTAATATATTGATTGTTTGACGAAATATGGTCATATGTATTAAATCAGGGATGACCAACTGTAGCATGCCAGATACCACTAATTTTTTAAAGAAATAGCTGACTTCTTGAATCGCAGAGATTCGATGAATAGATAAGCCAATGGTTATTACAAAATTTTAGTTTTTTACAGTATGCCCAGTTGGCCACCCCTGTATTAAATAATATTTAACTGCACATGCGTCAATGGTTCAAAATTTTTATTTCATAATTTGGATGTCAGTAATTTAGGGCAACTTATATAAAAATATCAAATATTGCAAAAATTCAGAAAGTTTCTGGCGATATAGTGAGTTGCTTTCTAAAAGTAGTTGGAAGAGCTGTCTCTAAGCACTGTTTTATAGTTAGATCTCGCGCTAGTTTCTCAAAACAAAATATCTTTATAAGGTCATTGTGTCTAAATGCGACGCGATTCCCAATAGTTTTGTCGCATTTAGGGTATATTTGACATTTCGTTAAATAAATATATATTTTATGAAGCTGAAAATTATTGAATACTGTGCCTTTAGTTCAAAACTACCTTCTTTCGCAAAAAGTGAATCGTAATTTTTGCAATAAGTTAAATCCTAAATGAGTCGCCCATTGTCCTAAATGTGACAATGCGTTTTATACATGTCAGTTCATCTTAAAATAGTCAATTAATTGCTATACATATTTCAATTACTTAATAAAGTATTAAAATACATTACATTGAAAGTTGATTAGTTTATTTTTGAACAATTAGATAAACTAATAACTTAAATTAGAAATTATAACGGTATGTTATCGTGAATGCATTATACTTAAATAAAGAATACTTCAAAATCCATATTAACAGACTTTTAACTTTGACCTTCGATAAAACAAGAAATAAATATTGAATAACTGATACGATAAATTTTACCACGTCTTTTCCATTTCAGTTTGCTTTTAACTCATTTTTGATTTTCACATTGCTTCTAGGCCTCAATTTTTCTTTTTGATTTCTAAATGGTATGGATTTATATAGATTAAGGTTTAGGTTGTTGCAGCTTTACTTCCAGGTTGTTTTAGTAATTGACTTCGGGTTTCTAACTAATTTTGTTTTTGAAATGCTGAATTGATTTTTTTTTATTATTATTATTCTCGCTTTTTCATTTTTTGACACTGCTTTTGTTTTTTTCAGTGTACGATTTTATTTTTCCATATGCGCTACAGTTTTTAAACGTGTAACAAAGGTTGATTTTTACAGCTTTTAGCAGAATTTGAATTGTTTGCGAAACCGTTTTTAACAATTAGCTTCTTCAAAGTACGAAAACGCAAGAACGTTCCAAGAAAGTAACGGCCAATTGCGTTCCCACGACACATATCAAACGCACATCGGGCAACGAACACGCGTGCATTTTAAGTACGCGATAGTAAACCGCTGTTCGGGAAGGTACCGTTTACGCTCAGAAAACGCACGAGAACATGGCAACTGAAAACCTAATCGCCTAAAGTAAATTTATATATCCAAGCTGCTTTCAGTGGAAACTGGTGGCGATGAAGTTTTACATAAGCAGATTAAATATTTCACATCGTAAGCATATTTGAAAGCAGATAAACATTTTAGCCTTTAGGCTCGAAAACATATGATAATTTTCCACGTACATTCCAAAGAGTTTTCTTCTTTTGTAGCTTTTATAAGTATTGCGACATTTCTTAAATATTCTATTTGTTTTTCTTCTTTTTAAAATTTTAGTTCCATAATTTCTGTCATTAAATGAATTGCTCTTCAGGAACAGCGATGGCAGTTTGTCCATTGGGAACGGATTAGCCACCCCTGCCTTACAAAATACAGAATCGTTTTATGAAATTTAAAATTTTTAACAATTTTTTAAATTGCATGCGATGTAAAATTTTCCCTGGATTTGACTAACAAATAAAAATTTATATTTACACCAGTTTACACTAAGAGCAATGTCCGGTTACATTTGTCTGCTGTACCTATCACCGAATGTTGGTACCGGGTATAAAGATGTCCGTAGTCCGTGAATGCTCATTTTACGCCACGAATTGTGCTTGTTGCAAGGTTGTTTCATGGCACCGCTTTTTTGAAATAGATGTTTTCGGCGTACGTAAGAATACATTAAAAATTTTGAAAAATGGGTTGACTATTTTTAAAAAGTGGTGACAGTCAATTAATATGAATAAAAAAAGTCTCCAATCTGGCAACACTGGCGTGTATTTGCGTTGCACCATATGTGTTTATGCAAGAAAACACCAGAAATGTTTTTAAACTAATTAAAAAATTGTGTACCGAAAAAACTGTAATCTTGCTGTGGAATGAACAGATATATTGGTGGCGAATGAGCGTGCAAGCAAGTTAATTATCACGAGTACATACGAGCAGCAGGAATATTTCAGAAAATAAAATTATAACTTCATGTTATAAAAACTTATGAAAAGGGAAAACGATCCCGAAATATACACGGAAAGTTAACATTTTTTTTTTTTTTTTTTTTTTTTTTTTTTTTTTTTTTTTTTTTTTTTTTTTTTTTTTTACGGTGCACTAACTGAATTTGAAAATGCCATTTTTTAAATTTAAACCTTTAAAGATGGGTATTTTTCTATTTTGATCATTTCAAATACGCGTATAAGTACGCAGTAAAAGAAAACACTGTTGGAGGATCATGTTGAAATTCTTAATTTATTGTCTCAACACAGCTTATTTAAACACAATTTCTGCTTTAAACATAATTTTAATGCAATTTATGAAAATACCATATAAATTTACCTTAGTTAATATCTTAAAACTCTCCCCGCATTTAGGACATTATCTTTGTCGCTAATAGGCCACTGAAGAAAACATATTGCCAAAATGCGTGGAAAACTTTAGAACTGAAATCTGAAAACTTTTCGCGTTTTCAATCGCTAACTTTGCTGGTAAATGAAATACACGTGGTAGCCATTGACGTCCGTAATTTTATTTGATCTTCAGAGTTAACAGAAAAGAACTTGAACCAATTTCCGGATTTATTATCTCATTTAGGAAACATCGGGGCGCTATAAAATGATCGATGTCCATTGGAATGGGAATTTGTTTAATATAAAACGTTTTAAATGTTGATAAATGTTTCGGGTTTTGTTCCTTAAGATCAGATGCCTTATTATACAGCATTTATT
Organism: Maratus speciosus; assembly: GCA_963932465.1. NCBI lineage: Eukaryota > Metazoa > Arthropoda > Arachnida > Araneae > Salticidae > Maratus > Maratus speciosus. The sequence goes on from OZ010787.1 coordinate 435,901,129, forward strand.
TATAATTCTTGCATTAACCCATTCAGGGGCTCCGTTTGCAGTCTGCAAACGGTTAATTTTAATGCCCAAACTGCTAAGTGGCACCATTAATTTTTTAGTAGACTTTCGATCTCATAATATACGTTCAGAAAGGCTTTTGATTATTTCCAAATAAATTTGTACATAAATTGCAGTGTGAATTAATTATATGAACATTTTTGTAGCAGAAATTGCTTGCCCCTGAAAGGGTTAAGATTACAAGGAGAAGAACATTGTCACATTTAGGGCCCATCCCCCACCTTAGCACTTTTTTTGAACTACAAAAAGGAGCTAGGTGTGAAGAGCATTTTTATTTTATCTTTTTCTTACACTTTGTCATTACAAACATAATTGGAAACACTTACGATCTTGAAACACTTTTTTATACTGACTATAATTTTGACAAAATCTCAGATTTCGAAAAAAATGGACGCAGTGCTTTTAGGTATCGAAGTAATCACATTTTTAATAACACGTTCGTAATTTTAAAGCTATGCATAAGAAAATCCTGTTCGCCTCCTTCTCAACGTAAAACATCTGATAACAAAATTTTAATAGAATTGTGTCATTACACTAACCATAGAAATTTCAGTAATAATATTATACAGGGTGGTTCAAAAGGTCATGTCCAAACGACATATGTGGATGTGTCATTTCATGAGGAGCAAGAATTATATAGGAACTGGGGGTTGTTAACGCAATTGTGGCCTGTATTAATAGCAGATATCTAGTGCACGCGTTAAATACATTTACCACGAAGAGTATAGCTTATAACTAAATTATTTAAAAACAACGTTTAAACACACAATAAAATAAGTTGATTTGATCAGACGTATACATTTCGTGAGTACTAGGACTCACATCCTCAGTGTAAAAACTTTAAAAACAATATCCCCCCAACTGCATGTACGGTGAAAACCCAAATGTCAAAATATAATACCAAAAGACCATCAAGTTCCAACAACCAATGAAATTAATGCGGAAGAGATGTGTCGTGACACAACAAATCCACCCAGAAAGTTGAGATGTATGGTGTACTAGATAAATCATTAACCAGGAGTCTTTAAATTTATGGATATGAACAGCCTCAAAAAAGTCTAAATCCAGAGGAGTAATGCATTTCTTGATAATGGTTGCTGAGTCAAAATTAAAATTATGTCCCTCCCCCCAGTAATGAGAGGCGATAGAAGATCTCTGCAATTCTTTTTTCTTTACATAGTTTCTGTGTTCATTGACTCTGTAACGGAGTTTTCGTTTAGTTTGTCCAATGTAGGACAAACCATATTGTCATTGAATGTTGTAAACGCCCCAATAATCATGAGGAGGAATTTGATCCTTAAGTTGTGAAAAATTAATTTATTAACTGGTTTAAAAACCACATTAAAATCATAATGTCTTAAGATATTAGCCATCTTAAAGCTAATGCTACTATAAAATGGTAAAATGATAAGGTTAGAAATGGAAACCTCAGTAACAGGCGAATCAAGATTATTAACACATTTATTAAGGCTATGAGAAATTAAATTATTGATATAAGATAAACTAAAACCTCGATCAATAGTCACAGATCTAATGTAATTTAATTCTGAAATAAGTGAATTATTATCTGAACAAATTAAGCGAGCTCTATTAATCAAATAAAGAAAAGCCGAAGCTTTTTGGGAAGGGGGGTGACATGAATTGAAATGAGCCCATGTTCCAGTTCAAGGTGCACTACAAAGTCTCACTGCTAGATTAAAAGAATTTCATTACACATACACAAATTATGAAATCAATCACATTATTGAGTTATTCAGTACTTGTTTAAAACAAAATTCATTTCAAATTTCTAATCAATATTATTCTATGACAGACGGTTTAGCAATGGGTATTCCCCTTAGTCCTTTTTTAGCAGATTTATATATACATTACTTTGAGGTTAAACTGTTTAACCTTATCAACTTCCCATTTTATTGTAGATATGCAGATGATTCTTTTGCACTCTTGGACCTTTCTCTATTTTCTGTTGACAATATATTAACGATTTTGAACTCAATAGATTTAGTCATTCAGTTTACTTATGAAGTTGAAATAGATAATAGATTGCCATTTCTGGATGTGTTGGTTACACGTCAGCTTAACACCTTTGATACTTGCGTTTACTGTAAACCTTTTGCTGTCACACTCCTCCCCCATTTCAATTCATGTCACCCCCTTTCACAAAAAGCTTCGCCTTTTCTTTATTTGATTAACAGAGCTCGCTTAATTTGTTCAGATAATAATTCACTTTTTACAGAACTAAATTACATTAGATCTTTGGCTATTGATCGAGGTTTTAGTTTATCTTATATCAATAATTTAATTTCTCATAGCCTTTATAAATGTGTTAATAATCTTGATTTTCCTGTTACTGCGGTTTCCATTTCTAACGTTATCATTTTACCATTTTATAATAGCATTAGCTTTAAGATGGCTAATATCTTAAGACATTATGATTTTAATGTGGTTTTTAAACCAGTTAATAAATTAATTTTTTCGCAACTTAAGGATCAAATTCCTCCTCATAATTATTGGGGCGTTTACAACATTCAATGCCAATGTGGTTTGTCCTACATTGGACAAACTAAACGAAAACTCCGTTACAGAGTCAATGAACACAGAAACTATGTAAAGAAAAAAGAATTGCAGAGGTCTTCTATCGCCTCTCATTGCTGGGGGGAGGGACATAATTTTAATTTTGACTCAGCTACCATTATCAAGAAATGCTTTACTCCTCTGGATTTAGACTTTTTTGAGGCTGTTCATGCCCATAAATTTAAAGACTCCTTAGTTAATGATTTATCTAGTACACCATACATCTCAACTATCTAGGTGGATTTGTTGCGTTACGACACTTCACTTCCGCATTAATTTCATTGGCTGTTGGAACTTGATGGTCTTTTGGTATTATCTTTCGACATTTGGGTTTTCACCGTACATGCAGTTGGGGGGATATTGTTTTTAAAGTTTTTACATTGAGGATGTGAGTCCTAGTACTCACGAAACGTATACGTCTGATCAAATCAACTTATTTTATTGTGTGTTTAAACGTTGTTTTTAAATATTTTATATTTCCACACAAGTTCGATACTTACTAACTTATAAATAGTTTGGGACCTCTGGCCGCTTCCTCTTGCACATAACAAAACCTTAGTTGAAAAATATACCTATCTTAATATTTATTGTATTTCTTAAAAAATCCGTTTGATGGTAAAAAAAAATGGATATTATATGTTTTTGTTATTATATTTCAAATAACAGTTTCACCGCCCCAGTGAATTAAAATATTTGGATATCTGCAACATGGAACTATGAATAAAGAGAAATTGACTTATCCACAAAATGATAAAGCTTCAACTGTAACCGATTTCACAGTGGATCATTTTAGCTGGGCCAAACAAATAAACATGAATAGAAAATTTCCCCTTATTTGAACGCCTTATTAATTCTGAATTTCAGACATATTTGTCACGAAAACAGATATTTACTTTTACTGGTGGAAGATTACTTCTGCAGTAGTCACGTACTGCGTTTGACCTATATTGTTACAATTTAAACAACCTCGTGTCAGTGTCAGTAAAAGAGACTATAATGCCTGGGATATCTTCCACCAGTAAATACGAATAGAAATTTTTATCATCTGTGACAGAAATTTTGCATGAATAAGCCACAAAAATGAGATAAAATTGTCTACTCAAAAGTTATTGGTGTAAGTTTAATGCAGTGATAATTTGAAACTGTTGGTCCGATGTAAAAAAATCAGCCCCATCTTTTGACAACCATGGAACTATTAATAAAGAGGAACTGAGATATCCTTAAAATAGTGAAGCTTCAACTATAACCGCTTTTGCAGGAGTTGATTACCGCCGATGGAATCTTCCACCAGTATATTTATGTAGAAATTTTCTCCTTATTTAAACTCATTATTAATGCAGAATTTCAGTCATAAAAATGGCAAAACCAGATTTTAACTTTTACTGGTGGTTAAATTTGGCGGAAGTCAGTCCCTGCCTTTTCGCCATATTGTGACAACCAATGAAACAGACGGACTGTTTAATAAGGCAAACTGACACCAGTAAAAGCAAACAGAAATTTTTACCATTTATTTTAGAAAATATTTCCATGAAAACGACGCTTAAATAAGATGAAATTTTCTATTAAATTTTACTGTTCGGAAGTTTGAACCGGTGGTAATCAAAAACTGTAGATCAGATTTTTTAAAAATCAACCGACATGTTTTGACAACCCCTCAGTTTCTTCACTCGCAACTGGTAGACAGTACACTATATGTGTCTTCCTCTTTATTCACAACTACATTGTGGCAACCTCCTCAGTAACTTCACTTGCAACTGGTAGTCTCTACCGTTTCTACAACGCTGGATAACCCACCATTGGCATAGGCTTCCAGATCCCGCGTTGCAAGTTTATATAATATATATATATATATATATATATATATATATATATATATATATTATTTAACAATAGTTTTAACAATAAGAATTAAATGTAATAGTAAAAATAATAATAAAAGTAATTATAAATGTAATAATAAGAGTAATAATGGAACAGATGAGCTGAGCGCTTTACAGACGAAAAAGTGTATTATTTTGAACAGGAAAATGATGATTAATTAGGAATAGCAGCAGATGACTAAAATGTTTTTAAGTCTCTACATACTCTCAGGTGCATTAGTTTGATAGTTATTATCATGAGTTCAAGAGTTTTGTTGTGAGATAACTTTTAGTTATAGATAACCTGAGTGTGAGGTTGTTCTATGTACAAGAGTTTTCTAAATTTTATATTCTCGTTTTAGTTAGGCACTTTTTGGCCCGAAGTTCATGTTTCTTTTCATTAGAGCAAATCTTGTTCATCTATTGGCATTTGTGGATGGTAGTCTCTGCATTATATGTCCCCTCCTCTTTAGTTATAACTCTATTATCTGCAACTCCTCCAACAAACAATACATTTAGATTTACACTCTTCATACGCCGCCCCCTGAACAATATGCCTGAACGCTGGCACAAAGAAAGCGGCTGTCGTAAACGGAATTTTTCAGCGTTTGCACTGTCCCTTGAATAGGAACACCAAAAATTTTTAACACTTTTTTTCCGCTTTCTTTTTCTCAGATTAAGTAAGCCAAAGAATACTTTTGGAAAATACTGGTGTTAAAATTTACAGGACGCAGTGTTACCAGTTTGGCCTTTTTTCAATTCGAAAATTTCGAATTTATACCGGAAATTATAACAGATATTTTTTATTTTACTTTAAGCAATCACGAAATGCCTGTCATTAAATAAAGAAAAAAAATAATACAGGGAATTTCTGGTATGATTGCCAAATATCGGATTTAAAAAAAAAGGCCAAACTAGCAACCTTGAGTGGAACGTACAAACGCTTAAATAAATCCACCTACGACAGCCGCGATTTCTGTGTCAGCATTCAGGATTGTAAGGGGCGGTGGCTCATAGTGAAAAAGTGCTAAGATTTTCGTTACCAGTACTTTCGAATAATCATCTCTTAACCCATTAACCATCAAAAGTATAAAGTAGGAGTTTACAAATTTCTTGGTGAAAGTCGTTTGTCACAAAATATTAAAAAAGTTACTTTTGCTTTATTAAAATAGCAAAATTTCTGCCAATAAATAATGCAGTTTTTTTAGTTCTAACACAGAGATGGCAAAGTATTAATGGAAGCATGAATAATTTTGACCGTTGCGGCGACGCAACACCAACGGGTAATGAGTTAAGACTAGAACGCCCGGAATGAGTCGATCCGACTCAGACCATATGATTAAATGCCAACTGGAACCAGAAATTATTTCATAAAATAAGTTAAATTTAAACCACGCAGATTTACGTTAAATAAGTCAGTTAAATAATTTTAAATTGAAATTCTGTTGTCAAATATTTTTATGAAACTTGAGTAAAATTTCTGGGCATTCTAGTGTTAATTTATTGTAAAATTTCTGTAATGAAACAATAAGCAAATACAGGTGACAAAATTTTTTAGCATTTAGCAGCTATACACATGGAACTATTAATAAAGAGGAACTGACATATCCTTAAAATAATGAAGCTTCAACTGTAACCGCTATCACAGGAGTTGTTTATGGATGGTGGAAACTCCCACCAGTAGGTTTATATAGATATTTTCAACTTATTTAAACGACTTGTTATCACAAAATTTCAGTCATAAATAATGGTAGAAACAGATTTCCACTTTTACTGGTAGGAGTTTTCTTTGTTGGTAGTGAGGCCCTGCGTTTCCGCCATATTGTGACAACCATGGAAAGAAACTGACAGCTTTATAAGGCGTACTGACACCAGTAAAAACAAATAGAAATATTTACGACATTTTTGAAAAAAAATTCCATGAATAAGATGCTTATTTCAGACGAAATCTTCTGTTCAATTTTACTGGGGGGATGTTTGACCTATCGGTAATCAGAAACTGAAGAACCGATTATAAAAAAGCAGCCGCCATCTTGTGACAACATCCTCAGTTACTTCACTCGCAACTGGTAGAAGTTACACTATATGTCTCCTCCATTGTATTCTTAACTCCATTGCTATACATTAGTTCCCAACAATACAATCCATATTCGTTTTCATATAGTAGCATAGCTGCCAACTTTTACGCTTTCTTCCTACCACTAAAATTTTATAGTAAATATTGCCTTATTTAATCGTCGAAATCTCATGATTAAAGAAGGCGAAAATACCTATTAAATTTTAGTGGTAGCAAAAAAGCGTAAAAGTTGGCAGCTATGTAGTAGCATCATGCTCATAAAGGCAAAAATAAGAAATAATGGAGTTATGAATAGAGAGGACGAGACATATAGTGTACTGTTTACCAGTTGCGAGTGAAGTAACTGAGGAGGTTGTCACAAGAAGGCGGCTGTTTTTTTTTTTTTTTCTTTTTTTTTTTTTTTAATCGCATCTACAGTTTCTGATTACCGGAAAAAAATATCTTCCATTAGTAAATTTTGAATATATATATTTTTTAAAAGTTTCTGATTACAGACGGGTCAAACGTCCCACCAGTAATATTGAACAGAACATTTCGTCTTATTTACTCATGGATTTTTTTTTTTCCTCACAAATGTGGCAAAAATTTCTATTTGTTCTTACTGGTGTCAGTTTGCTTTGTAAAACTATCGGTTTGCTTGTCACTTTGTTTCCCTGGTTGTCCCAATATGGCGGAAACGCAGGACTTGACTACCGCAAAGTAAATTGCTACCAGTAAAAATGAGAATCTGTTTCTGCCGATATTTCTGACTGAAATTTTACATCAACAAAGCATTTAAAGAGGCAGAACTTTACTGGTGGAAGTTTCCACCGTCGTTAAACAACGCTTGCGAAAGCAGTTACAGTTGAAGCTTCACCGTTTTAAGGATATGTCAGCTCTTTTTTATTAATAGTTCCATGTTAAAAACGGTATCTTTGTCAATGTCGTAGCGTTAGGGGGAGGGGGGCTCGATCATTTTACTACCGGCATTATCATATAGAAAATTTGGCTTTATTTAATCATTGAAAGTTATACGATTAAAGGAAGCAAAATTTAGCACACAGTATTACTTGTAGTATTGCGTCGTGACCGTTTGAGAAAATCAATTCTTACCGGAAAATTCGGCCCGGTAATTTTTAGACATTAGATATTGGAATCAATGTTTAATAATTAAATAATTGACCTCTCCCCTCCCTAACGCTACGCCGCTGATCATTGATACATGTATAGATTTGCAATGTAAATACGGACACAGGAAACCTGTTTATTTTTAACACTAGAAAGGATTCAGAATTTTACTCAAATATTAGAAAAATATTTCACACCAGAATTTTTATTTTTAATTATTAAATTATACATTTAACTAATCTTTTTTTGTACATTTTAAACTAGTTTTATAAAAGAATTTCTGGTTCGAACCGAGATATATTCATTTGGTAGCAGTCAAAATGGCAGCTCACGGACTTTCTAGTGTTAAATGTGTCATGAAAGACAAACACTCGTAAACGGAGCTTCCTGTTTAAAAAAAAAAAAAAAAAAAAAAAAAAAAAAAAAAAAACTTACCTTTTCGACTGTATTAAAAATATACAGAGCAGTTTCAAGTTAAAATATATTTTGTAGTTTCTCATTAAATAAATTTAACTTGAGTTTCATTTTCCCCCTAAACAAATATATCTACAGAAAAATAAAAACATCTTATGTAATTTCTAAAGTAAATGTCTTCTATGTACAGTAGTTTTCTGTGTACTAAAATAACATCTTTTGCATTCTTTTAGGATACTTGTATATATTGATTTAACATAATAGAGAAAAAAATAAAAGCTTAAAATTAAGAAAAAAAAACTCGTGTAAAAAATGTAAAAAAAAAATCTTTTTATGACGTTTAAACTGTGATATTTTTTTCCCGTTTTTAAGAACATCCAAAGAAGGTTTTACATAAAAAAGGTCAAATATTTAGAAAGGTAATTATGCAAAATGTTTACTTAATATGTTAAAAGAAAGCAGTATTTTCATTACCTTAAATGGTTGCTTGCTTTAGAAATGTTTATTTTTTAATCTTAAAGCATTGCCTTTTAAACGGAATGAAATTTCCTTTTAAAAAAACATAGATACACATTATTTATTTTAGGATATTATTCTGTAATATGAAGAAAACTCATGTTTTTTTTTAAATTTAATCTCGTTTCTTTTTCTCTCGTTGTGGAACATAAAGAGGTAAGGAACACGTAGGCCAGCGGGCCTATCACCGCCCCTAGGCCTGAGCGCTGAGACAAAAATGGATTTTTTTCAGCTTGTATACGGTACATTAAATATTCGTACCAATATTTTTTTAAAGCTTTTTCTGCTTTATTTTTCTGATATTGAACAAGTCAGGGAAATCTTTTATAAAATACTGGTGTCTATATTTAGGGACCGTACCTCCGTTAAAAGAATTCCGCCTTCGGCAGCCGCCATATTTGTGTCAGCGCTCAGGCCTAGTATTCAGGAGGCGGTGGGGCCTATTGTCACTAAGGAGTTTTGAATAAAGAGGAGAAAACATATAGTGTACAAAATACATGTTGCGAGTAAAGTAACTGAGGAGGTTGTCACAAGATGGCGACTGAGTTTTCGCATCATCAACAGTTTCTTATTATCGCCGAAGCAAACTTCCACCAGTAAATTTTGAATAGAAAGTTTTGTCTTATTTTAGCGGTTTATTTATTTAAAATTTCTATCACAAATATGCTAAAAATTTATAATTGTTTTTATTGGTGAAGTTGTCCTGCGTATTATAATCTGTTTTACTGACACTGATAAGAGGTTGTCACAACATAGCGGAGAAGCAGGGCCTTAGAGTTTCCAGATTTGTGTGTTTTTTTTTTTTTAATTATTATTCTGAAATTTTACATTCACACCAGAAATTCTGTGCAGTTTTGTTTTCTTTAATTATTGAGGCCATTTTGTGATTACATAAAGTAGCATTTCTTCTTTCAGAATTTCTAATGTGAATTCGAAATTTTTAAATTGAAAGTAAATGCCAAACTGGCAACCCAGCGGGCCTGACTGCTGCCAAAGTAAACTTCAACCAGTAAAAATAAGCATCTTTTTTTGGCCTTAATTAGGGCTGAAATTAGGGCTGTTTGAGAAAGGTGTTTCTATTTGTAAGATGACGAAATTAGTGAGCGACACCGAAATTTACAAACAAATTTATTTAAAAATTAAGCAAGAGCTTTTATTCACGTACTTAATGAAAGAAAAATTTTCTTTACAATATTCTGGTGCTAAAGTGGCATTTAGGATTTAAAATTAGATGGTCCAAAATTGAACCACCGCCTTTGAAGGGGTTAAAGAAGGAAAACATTTCTATTCATATTTCTTGGTAAAAGTTTCCCCTGGCAGTGATGACCCGCTTTGAATCCGGTTACAGTTGAAGCTTCCCGATTGTGAAAATATGTCAATCCTCTTCCTTTATAGCTCCATCATTATAACAACTATGCGAATGCTAAAAATTTCCATAATTGAATAGCAAAATTTATGTTATTACTTAAAGCTAAGATTACTTTCGCATAATTGGCAACATGACTTCATGACAAAACATTCACATGACAAAAATGACTTCAATCTTATTATTATTATTTTAATAATATATTCTTATTTAAATTTATATTTTATTTTTTATTTAAAAATTATATCATATTCTGATATGAAAATTAAATGTAAATATATACAGAAACGTTTATGAAAGAAGATTATAAATAAATTGCCGCTTTTACTATAACATGATCTTATTAAGCCGTAGTTACATCATATTATTTTTTTCATCGAAAGATTATTTAATGTACAATTTATTTCAAATCTTTATTTAAATTAATAGTTTCCATTTTACATATCTTTTTCTCGCATTTTAATACGAAATTTTTAGAAAACATTTAAATGGCTTGTAAATAAATCTTATTCCGGCAGATAATTTAAATAAGAAATATTTTTATAGCACAAAATAATTGTCAATTTGGCTATCACGGGTAAAGACTATATTTGATTTCATTTTACTGTGGAGTGCGATTGTGATAAAAAAGCATTTTTCAAAAATAATTTAGTGATATCGAAATGTATATGTAAAGTTAATTTTTAGATATTTTTTTATTTATCGTTCCATATTATTTAAATATATATATATATATATATTATATCATATTAATTTACGTCATTTACATCACTTTTATTGATTTACTTTAAAATATTATAAATTATAATAGTGGACGCTAATACAGTTTACGATACATATATTTATTGGTATGTAAAAATGTTGTAATTTGTTTGTATATACGCCCCCCCCCCCAATCTGTAAAGAAACCTTTAAAATTTATAACATTTATTAATTAAGTTATTAACAGAAACAAACTTTTATATTATTATAATTGTAACTTATTTGAAATTATTATTAATTTACTTAATCTTAAATAAATATATTAAAAACAATTAAATCATTATATTAAAGATGCTAAATGATTATTATCGATATTTTGTTGAGCTGTTTCAGAATGATATTTTTTGCTGTTTTAAAGTGAATTAATGAGGTTCAAATATTCGCAATTTGCATTTTTTACAGTTATTTTTAGTAATCTCCAATAGATGGCACCACTACAATTTATTTTGACTTCTTTTTGCCGTGATGGTGAACACGTATTTTTACCTTTTAATTTTTTGAAGTTCAGGTAGATGGTAGCTTTAAATAGTTATTTATTCAGTTCTAGAATGATTTTGTTGCCATACCTTATTATATTATACCATATATCTTATTTATTGCCTGATTATTTTAAACATCTCCTTTTTTTTGTACTTTCTAGTAATAATTTATTCCAGGATCCTTAAAATAGCACATAATAATTTTTATTATATAGACTATTTAAGCTAATTATAATTATTATATTTATAAGAATGATAATACAAAATTATCTGCAAGCTGTGATGATTTGAAACCGTATATTAGATTTCCGAAGGATAACCGACGGATTTGCTTTTAACTGTACCATTTAATTAGGCGGGATTTTTGCTGTGCTAAAATTGGATACTTGTTTGTGATTGTGTTATGGCCATAGCAATTCTATTGCTGGGTATGTCTTAAATTTAAATGTTACAATTTTTTTTTTCATTGTTCATTATTACGGATCTTGCATTGATTAATTATTTATTTAATTCAATTTATATGGCATGGTAAATTTATACTTTTTGGTGTATAGTCGATCGGGTACATAATGGAATTCAATTTTTAGCTTAATGCTGAATTCTATTACAGCAATCGACTTTGTTTTTGCTTATATTTGTATTTCATGTACCCCTGAAGCAGTGAAATGCTATATAAGCTTCCTGCTACAGTGGTGGTCAGAAGTTTCCGGCCAGCATAAAATTTTTCGTTAATTTGTAAGTATACCTATATGAAGATGAATTTCAAAGTGATACTTGTGCACTTTATTGACGTAATCGTTATGAAAATATTTATGGGAAAATAAATATCAATAAATTTAATTGACAAAATTAATTGCAAAAGAAAACGCATGTTCTCAAAAGTTTCCGGCCATCTTGGCAAGTTTAAAAAAAAATGGTATTCCAACAGAAAATGACAGTGATCAACAACATTTACAATCAATATTTTGTCTTCGTACATTTAAGAATAAGTATTGCGGCGCAGCGACGTGGAATCGATTCAAAGAACGGTTGAAAATCGTCTGTGGTACGGTTTTTCCACGGTTTTTGCAATTTTGGGGGAAATTCTGCTGAATTGGAATATTTATAATTCCGCACACTTTTTCATGTCCGTTCCAAAGATTTTTTATTGTTTTCTGATTGGGTGATTATGCTCTCCATTTCAAAAGCGAAATTGTTTCGTGATAAAGCCACTGCTTGACGAACTTGCATGTATGATTTGGGTCGTTATCATGCTGAAACAAATAATTGTGATAATAATTTTTCCTCCGATAAGGCAGCAAATGATCTTGCAAGATATCTTTATACATTGCACCATTCATCTTGCAGGGAATTTCAACAAACGGACCGACACATTTTCCAGAAAATACTCCACACAGCATAACGTGTCCTCCACCCATGCTTCATTGTAGGAATAACATATCCCGAATCTTATCTTTTGTTTTTAGGTCGTCGGATGTAAGGTCTACCATCATTCCCGAAAAGGTTGAACTTCGATTCATCGGGAAATAGTATTTTTTTTTCAGTTTACGTCTGACCAGTCTTTGTGTTCCTTAGCAAACGCCAGTCGGGCCCTCTGATTTTTTTTAATTATGAAAGATTTTTTAACACTGACTCTTCCGTAAAGTCCTACTTCACGTAAGCGTCTTGACACGGTAGACCGACTTATTTCAACAATATTTTAACACCATAAATCGAGGGGAATTGCAGCGGCATTTTTATGCGGGTCATCAACTGCTTTTCTCCTCATAAATCTGTCCACACGAATAGTCATTTTCCAGTGTCTCCCGGACCGTGGCAAGTCCTGAAGGCCTTGGCCATCTTTATATTTTTTAAAATATCGTTCACAGCACATTTTCCAATCGATAACTTTGTCGCAATGTCACGAGAGGATTGACCCTTTAGCGACAAACAAACCACTCGCTTACTAACAATAATTGGTGAACTTTTAATTTTTGAATTTCAAATACGTTATTCACGTCGATTAATTAACAAACACGGTCAAAAAAGCACTTTACCAATAGCAAAAACTAACGAATGACGAATGGCCGAAAACTTTTGCAAACGCGGATTTTGAATTTCTCCTTTTTGCATCAAGTGTCTTCAGTATCCAATCAAAATGATCACGTGGTAAGAGGTCATTTGCTTACCCCTAACTTTTGGACCAATTGAGCTTCTTCTTCTCTGAAACGTTCTGGCAAACAAATCAAAGAAACTAACTGGCCGGAAACTTTTGACCGCCACTGTATATCCATCCAATTGATCTATTATTTGTTTATTATACATTTTTTAATGGTTCAACAATATTTCGCTGGTTATTTGTACCTTTTGTCTTTAATAGGATAATGTATCAAAATTTGGTTGTTTTTCATATGTTTTATATGGATTGATCGTCCGTAATGTGCTAGTGAATTAGTGGTATTGTGCTTGATTTTGTATTACAAGTTAAAGGTTCCATCTTTATTTTGTATAACGTCAGTGTTATGTATTGAAGCTAAATTTATTAATTTAATTTTAGTAATTGGAAATAGATGATGAATTGTAATTTTATAATGGTTATATATATAGATCAAAGCAACAAATAAAGAATTGCGTTATATGATTATTTAAAATTTATTCGTTGCATATGTTAACTCTTGAGATGCCTACATTTCCGCCATGCGGCAATTAGACGATTTCTCCCCGTTTCCAGGAACACAGATCATTAAAACTGGGTTATAGCCCGGTAGGTAGAGACCTGGTCAGCGTATAGGAAAAAAAATATCAAAAAAGTTAACTAACATCATTTTTCTAATTGACGCTGGGATTCATAACTGAACAGAACAAAAATGAAAAATGCAAATACAACATAGTCACATCTAACATCTTGTACGGTTCCATACCACCAAACATTAAATCTTAAATGCATGATTTTTTTATTTTGTTTCGAAAAAATTATATGTGATTATCTTAAAGGTTTATAACGCAGGAAAAATAATCAGTAAAAAATCAGAGATACATTTTTCGCATATTATCGCCAACAAAAAATCTCCAAGAAATCTCAAAACATCCACGATGTCAGCCGCCGGAATATACGGCATCTAAGCCACCTTTTCTTATGTTGCACATCTGCAATACAAGTAAAAACTAAAATATTATAAATTAGTTAACAGTTTAATAAGTATGAATCTAAATACCTTATTTTATAGAATTTTTTATTTTGTAAAACTCAACCCTTAAATGCAAAATTATTTTTTTAGATTTATGTTTTAACTGTTATATTAAAGATTAGACAACAGAAATTTTAAAATAGATTTTGAACTTTATATTTTTGTAATTTTTACAGCATTAATATTTCTGTATATATATACAGGTTGCTAAGAATTTAATAAAAAGTGGTGTAGATATGCATTACTATGCATTTAAGGGTTAATAGTAAATTTTGGCTAATTTATTCTCCGAATGATTAAATAAGGCAAAAATTTATGTTAAATTTTAGTGGTAAAAAAAAAAAAAAAAAACGTACAAGTTGTACCCATGCATATTAACACTTTCAGGGCAAAGCATTTCCAATGCTGAAGTGTTAAAATAAATGATTGACACCGGAATTTCAAAACAAATTTATTTGTACAGATGAAAAAGCCATATTTCACGTACATAATAAACCGATTTATTATTACCAATATTCTGGTGCCAATGTGGCATTTGGGAAATAAAATTAAGTGGTTTCATAAGCATACCACCGACACTTAAGGGGTTAACAGAAAAGATTATTTCTTTTCTGTGTTTAACATATTAAAATTGAAAAAATAATCTAGACTAGTACTTTTTTTATTCAATCACATTTTCAAGTTATTAATTTTTTAATTTAATTTATTCGAGAAATTTGTTCAAATTTTATCATTTCCAAAATAAAATCCTTAAAATTTAACATTAGACATGTATTTTGAGAAATAAACATTAACATTTATATTTTAAATATCAAAGCTTTATTTTTGTTTGCTATTATTGCAATTATTTTCTTACGGACAATAAAGAATTTTAATATCTATACTTGTATGCAGCGTCCAAAATATTGATAATGAAACTAAAGTTCAATTGCTGAATTAAAAGAGGATTTCTTAAAATTTATTATAATAAAGGAAATTAAAAGGACGTGTTCTTGGAAATGTACAATAGCTCTGTATTAATATTATGGAGAAAAGAATGTTGACAGTCTCTATAGAGCATTGTTAACAAATGCCGAAGACGCATTTATGCGTTATTTGTAGAGCTATTGTTCAGAAATTCTATATTCTCCCCAGAAAGTTTGAATAGTTATCTGTGGTTATTAAAATGATATATATTTCGTGAGTAAAATAAATTAAAATTAGTATTAAAAATTTTCTGGCATGAACTTGAAATTTCTGAATAAAAAAACCACCAGATTTGGCAAAAATGTTTGGGGCCTATATAGTGTTAATAAAAAGCGAGACTCAGTATTTTACGTTCTTTGTACTAACCATCCAGAGTACTCGGGCTCCAGGGTTGCCACTTTGGCCTCTGCTTTCAATTTAAAAACTTCGAATTCACATCGGAAATTATTAAAGAAGAATTTGTACTTTAGGTAAACACGATATGTCAATCATTAAAGATTTGTATGTCTAAAACAAAATGGAGAAAACACGATACACACCTCGTAACATTATGAGATCAAAAACGGAAAAATACCTTATATTGTAAAAGTTATTTCAAGTAAAAAAAAAATTAAATTAAATTAAAATATGAAAGCTAAAACTAGGACATTTTTGAAAATGACACATCTTTTTTATTACATTGTCGACCATATGTTTTTGCAAAATTTTTGTTTGAAATCAGTAGGAGCAGCCCCCACTTCTGAAAGTCTTTCGTAAATTGATTTCCTACATGGGTTTCTTAAGTTTATGCATCAGTAAATATCCATCAATAAACGGATTTAGGCATTTCAGGAGTAAGATACTTCTGTTTGTAAAATGCTGAAATGAGTGAATGACACCAGAATTTACAAACAAATGCTGAAATGAGTAGGAGACACCAGAATATATAAACAAATGTATTTCAAAATAAGCAAAAGCTTTTGTTCACGTACTTAATAAATGGAAAATTTTCGTTCAAATGTTCTGGTGCGATATAGTGGTTTCATAAACATACCACCGACCCTTAAGGGGTTAATAGAAAAGATTATTTCTTTTTGGTGTTTAAAATATTATAATTGAAAAAATAATCTAGACTAGTACTTTTTTTATTTAATCACATTTTCAAGTTATTAATTTTTCAAGTTAATTTATTCGAGAAATTTGTTCAAATTTTATCAGTTCCAAAATAAAATCTTTAAAATTTAACATTAGACATGTATTTTGAGAAATAAACATTAACGTTTATATTTTAAATATCAAAGCCTTATTTTTATTTGCTATTATTGCAATTATTTTCTTACGGACAATAAAGAATTTTAATATCTGTACTTGTTTGCAGCGTCCAAAATATTGATAATGAAACTAAAGTTCAATTGCTGAATTAAAAGAGGATTTCTTAAAATTTATTATAATAAAGGAAATTAAATGACGTGTTCTTGGAAAAGTACAATAGCTCTGTATTAATATTATGGAGAAAAGAATGTTGACAGTCTCTATCGAGCATTGTTAACAAATGCCGATGACGCATTTATGCGTTATTTGTAAAGCTATTGTTCAGAAATTCCATATTCTCCCCAGAAAGTTTGAATAGTTATCTGTGGTTATTATAATGCTAGATGTTTCGTGAATAAAGTAAATTAAAATTAGTGATTAAAATTTCTGAATAAAAGAAACCGCCAATATTTGGCAATAATTTTTGCGGCCTAAATAGTGTTAATGAAAAGCGAGACTCAGGATTTTATGTTCTTTGTAGAACAGCACTAACTATCCAGAGGGCTCGGGCTCCCGGGTTGCCAGTTTGGCCTCTGATTTCAATTTAACCCTTAAATGCCTGAGTTTTCAAAAATCATTTTAAAAATGTTTTTTCGACTTTTTTTTTTTTTTTAAATAAATCATGGGAAAATACTTAAAAAAATCATATTTTGTTTTAAGTATGGTTTACGGCTAAAAAACTGTTTGTTACTAATCGGCAATACTGTTGTTTAATTGAAAAAATAATTTTCCTTGATAAAATTCTATAATATTAAACACACAAGAATTTTGAAAACTATGATAAGAAATGAATTTTACTTGCACACTGCAGAACAAAATAGGGTATTTCGCAAGCTTCCAAACAAAACAAAATAACACATGTGTCAACAATTGAAAAAATAAATCTATCTTTATTCATAAACAGCAAATGCGTTGCCATCTAAATGTTGAAAATCTATTTAATAATATTTTCAGAATGTACTTTATTGGCAACATTAGGCATTATAGCTTCAATGTTATTCTATTAGTATTTATAAGCCTAAATTCGGTGTTACCGAAAGGCAACACCCGGCATTTAAGGGTTAAAAACTTCGAATTCACATCGGAAATTATTAAAGATGAATTTGTACTTTAGGTAAACACGAAATGTCTATCGTTAAAGATTTGTATGCGTAAAACAGAATGGAGAAAACACGATACACACCTCGTAACACTATGAGATCAAAAGCGGAAAATACCTTATATTGTAAAACTTATTACTAGTAAAAAAAATAAATAAATTATGAAAGCTAACCTAGGATATTTTTGAAAATAACACATCTTTTTTATTACATTTTCGACCATATGTTTTTGCAAAATTTTTGTTTGAAAACAGTAGGAGCAGGCCCCTCTTCTGAAAGTCTTTCGTAAATTGATTTCATACATGGGTTTCTCAAGTTTGTGCATCAGTAAATATCCTTCAATAAACGGATTTAGGCATTTCAGAAGAGGGTACTTCTATTTATAAGATGCGGAAATGAGTGGAAGACACCAGAATTTACAAACAAATGCTCAAATGAGTAGAAGACACCAGAATATACAAACAAATGTATTTCAAAATATGCAAAAGTTTTTGTTCACGTACTTAATAAAAGGAAAATTTTCGTTCAAATATTCTGGTGCGAATGTGGCATTTAGGTATTAAAATTAGGTGGTCCAAAAATGAACCACCTCCCTTGAAGGGATTAACATAAAATATCTTTCAATCTAACAAAATACGAAAGACATTATATAAATGCATTTTCTGTAAGGTAGAAGCCACACGCTTAGTCAATGATTATTTTGTATAAAAACGAGTATTCTCGGATCCGGTAACGAATCTGTTAATATAATGGATTTTCTACTTTATGCCTTCTTGTATTAACCCTCCAGCCGCGCGAATGGCTATTTTCGCGTTCCAGTAGGCTACTTTTAAAAAATTCAGATTGCTTGATTCCCACCACTTTTTTAAAAGCGTATAATTTGGCTTATTCTCGCATCATTTGACTGTAATTAAATAAAGTGTCTATTTCTACTTAAAAAAAAATTGGTGGAAGTCAAACAATCTTAATGTAACTCCTTGAAGGTCGTTGTGATATATTATATCCCACCTTATTTTAATCATGATTTGCGCCAGAAAATTTTTATTATTTTTTTTCTTTTAACTTCGGTGGTAAAAACGTAAAAAATTGCATTGCCTTATTTTGAATTTTTTTTTTCAAAAATTCTGGTATGAATTAAGCTTTTCATAAACGCAATTACTTGCCCCTGAAAGGGTTAAAAAGAGTAACCCACTGAAAAAGTCGCTCGCGGCTGGAGGGTTAAATCTATAGAACTATGAATAAATCGGTAAAACGGCGATACTCCAATTATAACCGGCATCGCAAGGGCTTATTACCGCCGGAGCAAACTTTCACCAGTAAATTTCAATAAATATTTTCTCCTTATTTCACACCAATATTTTCACACCCTATTCATGCAGAATTTCTGTCATAATTTTCGGAAAAAACATCTATCTATTTACTGGTGGAAGTTTAGACTGGTGGTATTCAGTGTCTGCGGTTACGCCATAATGTGACAACCGAAATAACCTCCCGACAATGGCAGTGACAAAGATTATAAAGCCGGAGCCAACTTTCACCATTAAAAACAAATAGAAAATTTTTGCCATTATTGTGCATGAATGAGGCGCCTAAATGAAATGAAAATTTATATTCGAATTTACTGGTGGAAGTTTGCCCCGTGATATTCAAACGTTCTTTACCAGACGTAAACAAGCAGACACCATCTTGTGACCATCTCATCTGTTACTTCACTCGCAATTGGTAGACACGGTGCTACATGTCTTATCCTCTTTATTTCTAACTCCATTATTCAATAGTTCTTGACTTATATTTTAATCTTATTGTATAATGTTTGATAATTGGTGCCTGTATACTCATAGTTTGAAATTGTCAGTTATTTTAATACCAGTCTTTCTGAAGAAATTGTTTTGTGCTTAATTTTTTCAACATTTGCAGCCGAAGTTACTTTCCTGGCATGTGTCTGCTGTATCAAACTCTAAAAAAGAATATTTTCTTTAAATAAGAAGCAGCTCGAGTGAGAGGTCAGTATTCATTAAACATATTTTCCTAGAAAATTTTTTTCAACGTGTAAATATTATTTTCGTTATTTAAATGTATGATTACTTATTTGACTTATCTATTATTTTATTTTATTTCAAATTATGATGTCAGAAATTAAAGTTATTTCTGTATTCTGAATAACTGAAAGTTTAAAAGGTTTCCAAATAACAATATTTATATTATTTGTTTAGAGAAAAGTTTCAATTAAATAATGTGGATATATCTTTTCTGAACTATTAGAGTTTAATGTCAGAGTAAATGTGAAATGCAAATGTAAGTGTAATCGTAGCAGGATGTATGATAAACCGAGTTAAAACCGAGTATACTGGAGTAAAAAAAAAAAAAAATCGGGAAAAAATATTTCCGATATTTTTCAGAATTTGTTTTTATTTCCTGAATTTTCCTCTAGAAAAGAAAATGGAGAGGGGCGGACCCCACCCGCCCCTATATACTATATATAGAAAATATTTTAGCGATTCTGGTCGAATCCGACCATAAATAGCCGAGTTATGGCCGATTATATGGAAGAAAAAAATTGCCTTTTTTTCAGATAAATGATTTCATAGAGTTATGCTCTATGAAAATTTCTTTTCTTTAAGGAATTTGTTTAAATTGTATACATTAACGAAATTTGTGCGCACTTCTTCGAACTTTCAAAGACTTCGACACGACTGTTTTAAATAAGAATTCCTACAAATATATTTTTCCGATTTAAAATCTTCCCGTAATTAACCCTTGAAGGGGTAAAGAACTTTTACTCCTAAAATGCTGAAATGAGTAAAAAGTACCTTAATTTACAAACAAATTTAATTTTAATCAAATAAAAACTTTTTAAACTTACTCGCTTAACCCCTTGGAGACGAGCGACACGTATACGTGCCGGAATAGGCCTAAGGATCCTCGTTTATTCTCACCAGTAAAATTTTACTGTAAAATTTGCCTTATTTAATCCGAGCAATTTCCCGATTTGAATAGGCACAAACTTCTGTTTTTTAAAACCGGTAGCAAAGTAATAAACATTTCGTAAAAGGCTCCCGTCGCGAAGGGGTTAAAGGAAAATTTTCAATTCAACTATTTGGTGGCAATGAGGCATTTAGGCATTAAAATTGAGTTCTCCAAAAATGAACCACCGCCCTTCAAGGATTTAATTGCAGAATTAGTAATATTTTCCTTATTTCTCTAAGATTTCTCTTATATTGGCGTATGTCTGACTATCTCCGGTCGGATTTTTAAATAACTGCCAGTGGCTGGCGACCTTGCCTTGCTCAAGGCTGCTCCGTTGAAGCCGCAGCAGAAGTTCTTCTTTCTGAAAAATATGCTTCTTCCGAAATACTGTCACTCTTTGTTTCTTGGAAAAATTTACGCAGGTCACCTGAGGAAATTAGATCTGAATGTACGCAGGTTCGCCCCGGACATTCTCCATCTTCCTCATGATGTCCCATCAAGTGCCTTTCACGCTCCAGTGAAGTATGGCGGTATGGGACTTCCATGTCTGAGGTGGACGGTTCCTGTTATGGCCCTGCGACGTCTTTCAGCGGATCGCGAGAGAGTCCTTCGGCTCACGACTTCCCCTGATGGTACTGCTCCTGATGGCACTGCCCCTGATGGCAGCCATTTAACATCTAGAGCCAGGGTCGACACTTTCTTCAGGAAAGACCTGTATAGCCGTTATGATGGTGTTGGGCTGCATCATTGCAGCTCTGTCCCATCTAGTTCGGCTTGGCTTGTGGATGGATCTTCTCTCATGTCTGACTCTGACTAAATTTCTGTAGTACATGTTCGTTATAATTGTCCCTTCAATAAATCTCGTGCAGACCGGACTTGCTCAGCTGATAAGTTGTGCTCCCGTGGCTGCCGGGCTCCGGAAACACTTAACCATATCTCTCAACAATGCTTCTCAACTCACGGGTTGAGAACTCATCGACATAATGCAATAGATAATTATCTCGCTCGCTCCCTGGGGCAGCGAGGCTACACTGTCCACAAGGAGCCTACTTTCTGTGAGCCAAATGTGAGAAGACTTAAGCCTGACATTGTGGCCTATGGTTTTGATACACCTTGGTCCTTGATGCTCAGGTCATTAACTATCAATTCGATCTGCAGACTGCCCATACGATGGAGTTATGAATAAAGAGGAGGAGACATATAGTGTAATGTCTAGCAGTTGCGAATGAAGTAACTGAGGAGGTTGTCACAAGATGGTTGCTATCTTTTTAATCGGATCCACAGTTTTTGATTACTGCCAGTGAAAACTTCCACCAGTAAAGATAAATAGAAATTTTCGTCTTATTTAAGCGCCTTATTGATGGGAAATTTCTCTCAAAAATGTGCTAAAAAAATTCTATTTTTTTTTTCTACTGCTGTCAGTTTGCCCATGTATTATAAACTTTTCCCTGACATAGACAGTAGGTTGCCTTGGTTGTCACAATGTGGCGGAGCTACTACCTCCAAAATAGACTTCCACCAGTAAAAATGTATATCAGTTTTTGCCATTATTTTTGATTGAAACTTTCCATTAATGAGGCGTTTAAATAAAAAGAAATGTTCTACATAAATTTACTGGTGGAAGTTTTCCGAGGTGGTAATGAACCCTTGCGAAAGCGGTTGCAGTTGAAGCTTCACTATTTTAGGGATATGTCAGTTCCTCTTTCTTTATAGTCCCATGGCCCATACTAACAAGGTCACTAAATATGAAGTCCTCCGCCCACAACATGAACATTTTCGGTCGAATGGAGTTTTCTTTAACTCCCTAACATTTGACTGGCGTGGTGCCGCTTCCTCTGACTCCGCAAAATTTCTCATGTCCTTCCATGTTCTCCATAATGGTGATTCATAGCTGCCAACCTTTACGCTTTTTTGCTACCACAAAAATGTAATAGACATTTTCGCCATGTTTTATCAGGAGATTTCGATGATTAAATCAGTTAATATTTTCTGTAAAATTTTAGTGGTAGGAAGAAAGCGTAAAAGTTGGCAGCTATGGTGATTGCAAAGTTCTGTCTGCACGGCTGCTCTCTTGCACTCCCCGTATCTGGCGTGTTTTCCATTGCATGACTGTCAGAACCCCTGGCAAGATGAACTGTGTAGCTGATGCGAAAGTTCCATGATTGTGGTGTCTTTTATGTACGGGCGAGCACTGCCCTAAGTGTGCCAATCATGTATTTGTTCTGTATGTTCTCAACTTGCTTTGTACATTACTGAATAAATATATTTTAAATAAATAAGGCAAACAGTTCTATAGGGAAATTGCTGTAAAACTGCACGAACACCGTTAACACTTTCAAGGGGAAAACAATTCCATTGCTAAAATGCTGAAATGAATAATTGACACCGTAATTTACGAACGTATTTATTATTTATAAGTTTGAAAAAAGCTGTGTTTGACAGACATAAGAAACGGAAAATTTTACACCCGAAGTTCTGGCGCCATTGTTGCATAAGGGAATTAAAATTAAGTGGTTTCATGAACTTTCCACTGCCCGTTAAAGGGTTAAACATAGTTGTTAACTTCTACAATTTTTCGTAACTACAATTTCCGAATATAGATCTTAGTCCTATTTTTTCTCAGAAATCTACGATTGAATAAAACACAAAATATTATTCAGAAATATTAGAGACAAAAATTCACTGCATTTGGTATGTATACTTTTAACATAAAACTTTAAAATTGAATTGCGGATATTAATTCGGAGAAGTGAAAACGGAGCATTTTAATAGGAACAGCCTTATTTTTATTTCCTTTCAATATTCCCATTATTTGATTACGAAAAATAAAGAACTCGAATGTGGATTCGCAATCCAACAAAATGATCACGAAAATTAAAAGTGTGGTACTGCTGAATAATAAAAAGCATGTCCTAGAATTTAGTTTTAAAAAGAAATTAAATTAAAATGACTTGTCCTGGGAAAGGTTTATATCCTCTTTATTAATAAAATAGAGAAAAGAATGCTGACTCCATCCATCATTTATTTTCAGTTTAAATAATTTTCAAAATATTTTTATGAGAAAGGATATTTGAATAATTTCAAATTTTGATGTCAAAAAATTTAAGTGATTTTTATTTTTAATAATTCAAAGCACTAGTCTTAAAAATGTTTCAACTTTTTTTCCTAAACGTGTTTGCAATTAACCCTTTCGAATCCGGCGTCTCTTACAAACATTTTGTTGGGCCGGCAATTTTCAATTTAAATAAGTTTCAAAGTATTTTTAGGAGAAAAGATATTAGAAAAACAGCAAATTTTGATGTCAAAAAATTTCCGTAATTCTTATTTTTATAAATTCAAAGAATCGTATTAGTCTTAAAAATGTTTCAACATTTTTGCCTAAATGTGTTTGTAATTAACCCTTTCGAATCCGTCGTCTCTTACACAAATTTTATTCGGCCGTCACCACTTTTTTAAAAGAGGTTTTTTTCAAGTATAAAATTTCAAAAATGCTCTGATTATATTTGCCAAATATCATTTTCCTTTATTACTGGTACCAAAAACAAATTTTGCAAAGAAAGATGATGTCGCGTGAGATGCAACAAAGGCGTGCAAAGCGTTAAATTTTGAAACATAATTACAAAAGATCCTATTTCGGCATAGATAAGCGTAGCGTAACAATTAAAGATTAAATTTAACCAAGATATCTGGCTTTATTTATTTTATTTTTTTTTTTTTACTTTATGGATTAAACAGTTAAAATTATTTGAATTTCAAAGTGCTTCAAACTTCATATTTTTAAATAAATTCTTTGCTTTTCTGAACTACAACTATTACAAATTTTATGAATAAACGTGACGACTAAGAATTCTGGGATTTAAAAATTAAATAAAAATTTTCTTACTGTTAGCCGCTTCTCTCACCAATATTTTTTGAAAAAAAAGGGAAAAAAAATCCTCATACATATTTTATTCCATTTTTAAATATAAAGAAATTAAACAAAACATAATATACTGGTTTTAAGTTTAATTTTTTACAAGTGTTAAAGCATTTAGTTTTATCGTCAGTTTAGTTTTATCCCGACTGGCGACTATTCTTTAATTCTTACTTGCACCGCTTTCACCAAACAAAAATCTTTCACGTATAACTTGACAACATGTGCAAGAGAAATATTCTATAAAATTTATTGTTTAGAAATATTGGTCCGAAAGAAATATAAAAATATTAGCCAGTGTCAGCCGTGTACGCACGGGCAGATCAGTGTTGCCAGTGGGATACTTTTTAAAATTCAGATTTCTTGTTTGACACCATTTTTTTGAAACGATAAAATTCCCTTCGTTTTTGCCTTAATTAATATGTCATTAAATAAGGCGCATTTTACCATTTCAAAAAAGTGGTGCTAATCAAGAAATCTGAATTTAAAAAAGTAGCCCATCTGGCAACACTGCTCCAGATAATAATTAATTGCAATATATATGAACCAGAGGTAACTCTGGATAATCAGGGAAGAGGTTAATAGTGGTGCTGAACTGCTTGGAATTCTCAAAGTGTGAACGAACCTTGATTTTCAGTAATTTTTACTAATTAAAGATAAAAAAGTAGTAGTCTTAAAATTTTTATTCTTCTTTTTTGCCTGAACATGTTTCCAATTAAATTTTGGAAAATAATTACAAAAGATAGTACATAGGCAAGCATGGCATAACAATTAAATATGAAATTTAACAAAAATATATCTATCAATCTATTTTTTATTATTATTTTATGTTTAAGTTCTTAAAAAAATTTTGATTTTCAGAGTGCTTCAAACTTCCTATTTTGAACAGAATTTTCCGTTTTTTTTTTAACTGCATTACAAATATCACAAATGTTGTGAAAAAGGTGGCTATTACAAAATCTGTGATTAAAAAATTTAATAAAAAAATTTTCTTTTTATTAATAGTGGTGCTGGACTGCCTGCAATTCCCGAAGGAGGATGAGTAATTTTACGATTAACAGATTTGGAAATAAAATCGTAACGCATAATCGTGCGATAATACACGGTACGTGGGCTTCTGCATCAAATATTCGATTGATTATTTCGCCTTATTTAATCACGGAACTGTGAATAAAGAGGAATTGACAATACCTCAAAATGGAGAAGCTTCAGCTATAACCGGGTTCGAAATGGCTCATTACCACCGGGGCAAATTTCCACCGGTAAATTTGAATAGAAATTTTCTTCTTATTCAATCTCCTTAGTAATGCAGAATTTAAATCATAACTATGGTAAAAAGGGATATCTATTTTTGCTGATGGAATTTTACTTCAGCGGTAGCCAGACCCTGCGTTTCTGCCATATTGTGACAACCTAAACAATCTCCTGTCAGTGTCTGTGAAAGGGAATATAATAACCGGGCGTGCGTTACCAGTAAAAATAAATAAAATAAAATGTTTACTATATTAGTGAGAGAAATTATGCATGAAATGATCGACTAAAATAGGGCGAAAATTTCTATTCAAAATTTAGCAGTGGAATTAGTTTTCTTCGGTAATCAGAAACTGTGGATCCGATGTAAACAATCAGCAGCCATCTTGTGGCAACCTCTTAATTTACTTCAATCGCAACTGGTAGACTGTACACTATTTATGTATCCTCCTCTTTATTCATAAATTTATTAAATTAACCCTTTGCAGTCGAGGACTCCGGAGCGAGGCCATTTAAAATTTGTCTTCAAATACGAGGGCTCCGCTACGGAGACAATGCAAATAATTTTGTGGTACCTATCAAGGAAAGCCAAGATTACATACTGGCAATTGCTTCGAAAGGTATCACACTTTGGACGGCCTCGAGTTTGAAGGCAAATTTTAAATGGCTCCGCTCCGGAGCCCTCGAGTGCAAAGGGTTAATATTAATAAAATGTTACAAATTTTGCGATCTATATATGAAATAGAAATTTACTCATTAACAATAGTGGTGGCAGACTCCTTTAAAATACCAAGTAGTGTATGCACCTCGATAATAACACTTAATTTTTTCTCATAGGATAACAAGAATGGATTGCTTGATTCTAAAATTGCTAAAATTCTTTAACATACATCTCATTAGCAGCTTTGCGACAAGAATCCTTTACACTACTTTCAAACTTTAGCTCCAGTATTTTCAAATAGAAATCTTTGAAAAAATTAATGGCAGAAATTCTCGAATTAAACAAGGAGAAAAATTCCATTAAGTATTATTTTTAGGCATTATCAAAGATCGTACACATCGTGCAATGTACATATACGCGACGTCCTTCGAAGTGGCTAATGATTTCTTTATTCCACACTAATTAACTTATTCGCCGAAACTATAACAATTTGCGCTTATTTATATCTGAAAATCTGTAGTATTATAAAATAGGTATAGCGCAAGGCTGTGAATTTGGAAAATGTGTTATTCAGAAATTCAGAATTCATACCATAATTTCCGAATAGTTATTTTTGATTTATTTAATATTACGCATTTCATGATTAAATAAATTCAAAATACTTGTTTTGGAATTTCCGGTATGAATTTGGAAATTCTTAAAAAGAAGAAGGGTAAACTGGCAGCCGTAGGGAGTATAGGGACTGGCAGTATAGGGATGTTCAATCTGTTACACGGGACCACTAAGCAACCATTATTTAAAAATTGAAAACAAAAATGATTGATTTAATGACAGAAATTTTTCAATTAAAGAAAGCGTAGATTTCTTTTTGGAATGTCCTGTACCTAACGATTTTCAGGCTAAAAGTTTGAAGACCCCTAGTTTGCAGAATAAGAATGGCAAAGTGGTCCCTAATGTGAACATGTGCTGAAATGTTTGTCAAGTTTTCACCTCGAAATAAAAACTCATTTTATGTCAGTTTAAGTTTCGTACATAAACGTAGCTGTCAAACATAAAGGAAAATATTTGAGACGGAAGGTTTATTCTGTGTCTTATTGAAAATGATATTACGTTAACCATTGATAAAGGCCCGACTACGCTTTGTAAATTCCAAGGAGTCTTGTACAAGTATTTTGGTTTAATAAATTTTTTGTTATTTTTTTAATCTTAGCATTACCAATCCCCTCGTCTGAATTTCTAATATTTTACTATGATTTAAATAAAGTGAAACATTCTGCTGTAAATTCGTGGCAAAAATGCATTCAACCTGAATTATAATAACATTGTTGCATACTTTTACGTTTTTTTTTTCCTACCACTATGTTTAACAGAAAAATTTATCTTATTTCATCATCGAAAACATAAGATTAAATAAGGCAAATTTTTTGATCAAAGATAGTGGTAGGGAAAAAGCGTAAAATTGGCAGCTATGTAATAGAGAGATAAAACAAACGCTATCGTTTTACACATTTTTTTGTATATTACCAGTTTTCGGCTTTTTGAATACCGGTAGTTTAATACAGAAAGTCTCGATTTATTTAATTGGAACATTCTGCGGATTTAAAAGTACAATATTTTGTCTAAGAAATACTGGTGTGCAAAGTACCGGAGACTTGAAAACTCTGATATTACATTTTTTTTTTCATATTTTTGAATTGATTGCATTTATATCCAAATTTCATAGAAAATAGTATTTTTTTATATAATTTTACCTGATATACAATCACTGAATTACACGTTCACGCCGGCGCCGTGGGTCATACTCCACTGTCTCAGAGTTGCTGGCTTTTTGCACACCACTGTTATTTTAGAGAAAATGTTGTTCCTTTAAATCGCCCAAATGTTCTAATTAAATAAAATAACATTTTCTGTATTAAAATGCTGGTATCCAAAAAGCTGAAGTCTTGTCAGTTCTGAAACAGTCGAGTGTGACCCACCGCGCCGGCGTGAACGTGTTAATATACTTAACCCATTAACGACGAGTTCCTTTTACACTTTTTTAATACCTCGGTACCAGTGGACACCATTTTTCCCACATTGTAATTTTAACTTATTTAATCTCTCAAAGTTTGAGATTAAATAATATGGAAATTTCCTTACTAAAATACTTGTTTTCATATTTAAAATTTTCATACTACTTAAATGGCCGATTATCATACCAACCGGCGTTAATGAGTTAATAGTAATCATCCAGTACATATAAAATATATACACATCATTGAAAAAATTAAAGGGCGCAACACAAAAAATTAAGTTGAAGTCTATTAGAACTGAAGCTGAATAGAACAAATCTCCCTCATTTTTGTTAAAAATCAATTATCTCATGCAACTGATATTTTTTTTAAGCGTGGCAGAACTCATTAAGGAATAAATTTCATATTATTTAATATATTATATTTTTGAAGTGTTTTACATGAATAATTTATACTATATATAAAATCTTAATTATCATGACTATTTTGTTCAATAATCACAGAAATATGTTCGTATTAAACGTTTTTGCTAAAACTCCTGGCGTACTAAAACTCGTTATAGATATTTATCGCTGCCATCAAAATACTCAAGGCAGAGAGGATGAGTCTGACGTCATCACTAAACGACCGACTTCTGACTAGTGTTGGAATTCACACCGGAAAATTTTGAATAGCAATTTGAATTTATTCTATTTGTGGAATATCTATCATCTTATAAAACAATAATAAGTATTTAAAAATACTGGTGAAAATTCTAAATAAAAATTCAGCCAGATGTCGAATGCCACAGTGTTGCCGCATCTGTCTGATTTTTTATTGGGGGATTCCAAATTGTCACCACTCAGTTTCAATAGTTATTATTCTTTTATAAGATGATGGGTATTCCACAAATAAAATAAAAGAAAATTGCTATTCAAAATTTTCGATGTGAATTCCAACACCAGTGAGAAGTCGGTCGTTAGTGATGACCTCACACTAGAATCGTCTGGCCTTCAGTATTTCGGTGGCAGAGACTAAGAGCGTGGCTTCTACCTTACAGAAATCACCCACTCGTGGACAGCCAACCTTGCGGTATAGGAGCTAAATGTCCACGAGGGGAATAAAAACCCATATCCACCATCCCACGAAACCCCCAGACACCGGAGCGGGCCCAGAGGCCTCAGCAGGATGGAAGACCCCTCTTTTTTGAAATTTCACTTAGGATGTAGTACAATCTTCTCACAAGAGATACCCAATGTTGCATAAGCTGGGCGAGCCCAAATTAAACAATGTTTTGAAACTTTGGATCTTTTATGTATGGATATTACAGATCATCAATCAGTTATTGTGAAAACTACTTGTGAGTAGAAAGAATATGATTTATTTAAAGTTTAATAGAAATAGCTTAAAAGCTTGAAATATTGAAGCCTGAAATCTAAAATTTGAAATTTAAAAAACTAATTCATCAAGGAGATTAGCATTAAATCTTAAAAAGTCATAGAAGTTTTGATAAATCTTAATAAATTCTTAATACAACTAAATAAGTAATCCATTTAGGATAAAACAGATAATTAAATCAATGCAAGAATTTGAAAATTTGAATAATATTTAAATTACATATTAAACTTGCTGAATTTAATTATGTCCCTGAGTGAAAACCTGTTAAACAAATTTGAGATATAGATCATTGATTATTATTAATTTTAGAGATCTAAATTCGAAAGTCTTTGTATTTCATAGTTCATAAAGTTTGTTTCACAATTTTGAATCATTATATTTTACAGATCTAAGGATTATATTTAATAGTTCGTAGGCATTATTTTACAATCCAGAGCACTATAAATTTGAAGATTTAATTCACAGTTTGAGGATTTAGATCACAGTTTGAAGATTTAGTCATATATTTCACTATTTTGGATCAAAGATATTATATTTCTTTGTTCTTGGGCATTATTTTACTGAGCAAGGCACAGTGGTGGAAAATTGGCGCAGAGGAGGAGCCTATTGACACCACTAAATTTTAGTGGTATTTTTCGCCTTATCTAATGACAGAATTTCTGCATTTTTATTAAGGTGAAGAATACTATAAAATTTTAGTGGTGTCAATAGGCTCCTCCTCTGCGCCAATTTTCCACCACTGAAGGCACTACAGCTTTCTGTTTGAAGACATATTTTACAATTTGAAGACATATTTCACAGTTTGAAGATTTGAAAACATATTTCACAGTTTTTGACATACTTCATTTTTCACAGTTTTAAAATTTAAAGATTTGATGATTTTGTCAAAGTTCAGAAATTTAGTCTTTTTGCAAATCAAGATATTATTTAACTATTTTCTGAATAATCTTGGTTGTTTAAGGCATTTTATTATTTTCTATAATATTCTATGACACTGTTATATAAAAACATTTTTTTATGAAGGAATAATGTTTATTGATAATATTGTAGTTTTCATTTAGCGCTGAAAAGTTTGCTGGATCCAGTAAAATTTTTTGGAAGTTTTTCCTTAAGGTTTTGCTTTTATTGAATTTGAAATGATTAGGTAAAAAAGAGCAATTCCCAAAAATATAATGTTGTATTGTTCCTCTAGCTTTGGTGCAGGAGCACATGTCCGAATTTAATTTGCCAATTTTATGTAAAAATGCAGGAAAACTGCCATGGCCACTAATATATTAGACTGACGATCTTGAAATGCAGATAAATGCTTTGTTTACTTTATCTAGAATTTTGTATGTATCACGTCCTTTTTCTGAGTGTTTCCAGATGTCTTGCCAGTCGAGGATAATTTTCTCCCGTATATATTTTTTTATTATTGAATCTGGGTATGGTATATATTGAATTTCATCGTAGTGGTCGTGTTTAATTGCGTTTTTAGCCAAGGTGTCTGCACGTTCGTTCCCAACAGTTCCTATATGAGCTTATGTCCATGCTATATTTATTAATTTTTGCGGGATTTTTTAAATTTCTGTATAAATCTGTCTTATGATTATATTTCTTGGGAAAATAATTTTGAGGGCATCTAATGAAGATCTGCTGTCTGTCAATATAAGAACTGATGTGAATCTGGAGGTTGAAAACCATTCTATAGAATTTAATATTGCTTTAAGCTATTCCTGATAGATTGAATTATGAGGATTTAGCCGTGCAGCACTATCATGGATAAAAGCATTGTTTAACATTACTGTAAAGGCACATGATGTCCCCTGCTCCATTAAAGAGTCATCTGTATATATCTTTAATTTGTTGTTACGAATCTGTGACTCCGTTATTTCTTCTATTATATTCAGGTTATTGATTTTGTAGTAATCCGGAAAATCAAACGTACTTTCCTTCAACATTAAATTATCCTTATTTATTTTCATTGATTGAATTATTAAATTTCTTTTTCCCATTTTTGTCTGGTATGCCATGAATTCATTCTGGATTTTCGTAATGATTGGTGGTATGCCTGTTAAGACATTTAATGCTTCGTGTGAGATATTTCTGTCGGTTTTGATGACACTCATTAAACTCATTCTTTGTATTGTCTTTAATGTTCTAATACCACGACTGTTTAAATTAGGGAACCAAATTTCATGTGCATACGACATTTGTCTTTCCACTACCGTCGTATACCACATCTTTTTTTATTTTCGGATTAATTCCTTTCTGGTAATTTCCCAGAAATTTGAAGCTGGTCACGAACTGAGATATTCTTGCCTCTAAGTCTTCTAAGTGAATTTGAAATTTTAATTTTTGGTCAAAGATAATTCCTAAGTATGGTAGTGATTTTTCAATTTTAATTGTTTTATTTTTTAATTTAAAAATTGGATGTCTGTTATTTAATAGATTTCTTCCAAAGAGTATGGCTTTTGTTTTTTCTTGTGAGATGTTCAGGTTTAGCCTGTTACAAATTTCTTCAAAACTTCGGATCTTATCGTTAGCATCTTTTTCCAAGCCAGTTCTTGTATTTCCCTTTACTAAGACCACGAAGTCATCTGCATAGACTATTAGTTCAGGAAATTTTTTAAGTAGTTCCTTAATAATGAAATCTGCCACTATTAACCATAGAAGCGGGCCTAAACATGAACCCTGCGGGCATCCCTTGAAACTGCGAATCCACTGAATGAAATCAAAATTGTTTGCTCCAATAAATCTTTCACTTATATAGTTTATGAGTAAATTTTTTAAATATCTAGGTAGTTCTGAATCTTCAATTAGTTCCGAGATCATATTCCAATCTATTTAATCAAAAGCTCCTTGGATATCAAATGATATTAGTCCTACATATTTATTTTGCTGGAGAAGTTCCATTATTTGATCTTTTACTGATTGTAATGCCGTTAGTGTGCTTCTCTTCTCTCTGAAGCCATGTTGCTGGTTTGCTAAGAGATTTCTGTTTTCTAGATAAGTTTGTGTACGAATTTTTATGACTCTTTCTAACACCTTACCCATCATTGGGAGTAAGGTTATTGGTCTGTAGGACTTTGGAATTCTTGGGTCTTTATTTTTCTTTCGAAAGAATATAACTACACCTTTCTTCCACGCTGTTGGAAAATGGCCAATCTGAAGACATTTATTGTAAAGGAGTAGCATCAGTTTTGGATATCGTTTAGTTAGATTCTTTATTATTTTTATGTCAATTCTATCATACCCTGGTGCTCTTTTAGGATTTTGTTGGCTGATAACATATTTGAGTTCACTCATATTGATTTTAATCTTGTCAAAATCTTCATTTGTAATAGGGTCCCGATTTATTCTCGAGTGGATTTGCTCTGTATCTGGATTCCCAAAATGATGATAGATTAGATTTTGTTGTATATCAAGAAATGAGTCCTCTGTTGCTGATGTTTCTAGTGTTGTGTGGATTAAATCGGTATTTTTTAGGTATTTTCCCTTCATTATTTTGAAAGCTGTGCCATATACACTTGTGGTTTGTTGACAGAATGAATACCATGAGTCTTGTTTAGCTTTCTTGATATGTAGTTTGTATTCAGCCAATGTTTTTTTATATTCTTTCCTGTACTGTTGATTTTCTAAATCTCTTCAAAATCGTTTATGTAGTGTGTTAAGTCTACTACGCTCAATTTTGAGTTTGTCTGTGTACCAGTCGATATTTAGGTCTCTTTTTTGATTTTTCTTTTTAAGTGTCAAATTCCTTAAATTTTCCATGTGTATTTGGAAGTTGTTTACCCATGTATCTAACTCCTCAGGAGTTGATGTTTCTTGAAGTGTTGTCCATAATTCTTCTTCCTTTTTATCAAATTCTTTGTTGAATTTTATAAAAGTTTCATATTTGGTTTTAAATCTGTACAAATTTCGTAAGAGAGGTTCTAATTTCAATGTGAAGTTTATGTATCTGTGATCACTTAATGATGGAAAGTCCACTTCTACTGCCCAAGAGTCGAGTAAGTCCTTCGTACTTAATCCACATTATGTAAGATCAGGGTTACCTTTCTTCTTTCCCAAGAAAAAAGTTTTTTCTGCTTGTGGGTCATTCACTATTGTTAGATCTCTATTTGCAAGATAATCTAGTAGGATTTCACCTTTTGCGTTATTTCTGCTGTAACCCCAGGCCCTCAGATTGGCATTAAAGTCGCCTCCTAATACTAGATTAGTACAATTGTGAATGATATTTGACCAGTCCTCAAAATCTTTAGCTAGATCTCCTTTCGGCTTTGAGTATTGCGAAGCAAATTTAAAATTTTCTAACTTCGTTGTTACATTTATAAATACACTATTATCTCTTTGCAGAATCTTATTATGTACAAATAAGGGGTTGGCGATCAATATTCCCGCTGTTTTTAATGTTGATTGATATAAAGCCCAAGAAATCGGGAGACCAGTAAAAGAGTTTTTGCTTCTATGGTAGTCCTGGATTAGTGATATGTCAATATTGTTCTGGCTCATGTATTTAATTAATTGAAAATTTGCTGCACGACAATTATTTAAGTTTATTTGGGTTACTTTTATATCTTGTTGATGTAATGGTGTACTACCAAAGAAGTACGTTGATTGTGATGATGAAGCTTGGTTTTGATTATAAGTGCCTCTATCGGCGACTGGGAGGCAAAGCCTCCCTTGTATATTTTGGATATGTATAATTATGGTTCTTTCTGTTCGAGTTTCCGAAGGTTCGCATTGTTATAGTTCTTGTTTCTCCGTATCTATCCTTTACTTCATCCTCTTTATATTTTATCTGATTATCACTTCTTCCATATCTGTTATTTGTATATTCTTTACTTTTTGTATATTGTTGTCATATTTATTGTCATTTTCATATCTATTTCCTCTAATTCTGTTTTCAGAAGGTTGGTTTCCAATATGTTGGTCTTCTCTCTTATAGTTTCTTCTTGACATTTTTTCAATTTCGTCTTTGTTTTCTCTTGTTAGAGTCTTCATATTCGGAAAGATTTCTTTTGATTTGTAGTATTCTTTCAGTCTTTTGTCTTTTTCATATTGAAAAATGGGACATTGTGGTGAATACGCTGGGTGATTGACTTCGTTTTTATTGTATCTTATACAATTTATACATTTTGTTACTTTGTCTTCGCATCCACTAGTTTCATGTTTCCCCGAGCACTTGGCACACCTTGTCCGAAATTCGCACTGTGATTTGACATGGTTATTAAGTTCTTGACAGTTTGTGCATCGCATTACTCTGATATAAAATTCAACTCTAAAGACTTCATAAAAGAGTTTTACTTTACCCATTTTTACCATTTTGCTACGGTCGGCTGCCGGCGCTTCGACTACCCAATTGTTGTACGATGTTTTCTGAATTTCTATTGATTTTAGTATGGTAAACGTTTCTAAATATTTTCTTTTAGTTAATTCATCTTCTAACTCTTCTTTAGTGATGTCTTTATTTATTTTCAGTAGTAATATTTTCATCGTTCTTTCTTCCGGATGTATGATTGTAAAGTTGTCTTGTTTATTTTCTAGTAACTTAGATATTGTGTCTATTTCTTTTTCTGAGGATTTTAGCTCTATATTATTATTCGTGGTTTTTCTTATATTCTTGATTTCCGGAGGTTTGTCTGATTTTTTAGCCTCTTCTCGTATTATTTTTGAGACTTGTGAAATTTCCATATTCTCGTTCGGTATCAGAATGAGTTTTTTAGTTTTTTTTTTGTTTGCATCATTGGTTCTTGACGTGACCTTTCATTTTGAGGGTGTAATGCTTTTATTATTTCATCTAATTTTTTAGCTTGATCTTTAAACTGCTTCTCCATATTTTCTAACAGATGTTTCCTTAACTGTTCAGTTTGGTTCTCTTGAGATTCGTAATAGATAGACTGTAAGGTTTCTGTTTGTTTTTCACAGTATTGTTGTAGTTTATGAAGTTTCCCTTGCGTTTCGAATTTATATTGTTCCTGGTATGTCTGGAACGATGTGAACTTATTCTTCGAATTTCGTACTGTTTCTAATTCATTTAGGATTTTATCATGATAACTGTTTAAGGTTTCAGTGAGGTCTTGTGTGATTGAGAATATTGTTTTAATTGTTGCCGTTACTTCTATTGTTATTTTCTGCATGTCTAGCTGAAGAGTTGATTGTTGTTTCGGTGAGGTACTGTTTTGTTTCTTGTAGATTCTTAGAAAATTTGTTACGTCTTTGTCATTCCAAGTTTTACGTCCATGTCTAATAAACTCAGAAAATACATTTATATCATGTTGTCCATATCTTTTTAGATCGTAAGGGATTTTATATTAAATTCCAGGGCACCCAAAATGGTCCGTCAACTGAATACCAATAAATTTTAACAGAAAATTTTATGGTAGGTTTGCACTAGAATAACTTTCAAAGGTGGTTCCGGGGCGGTTTATAAGAAAAATCTAAAAAGAAAAAATTTCTAAAATAATATTGGTATTCAGTTGGCGGAACATTTGGGAGCCCTGAAATTCATATATTGAAAGATATTTACCGATGCATAAACTTGGGAAACTTAATTAGAACGCCAATTTACAAAAGACTTTCAGAACAGGGAGGAGCTTCTACTGTTTTAAAATTTAGATTTGATTAAAATTGTCCGTCGCCAGTGTGTTAATTATATTCGCAACATTCTAAATTGGAATAAATAAAATTCACACAGAAATTTTGTCAGTGGAATACCAATAGTGTGGCTATAGGTACAAATATTAAAAAATGCCTTATTTAATCACAAATTAAACAAAGTGAAATTGCAATTCCATAGCTGCTAACTTGTACGGATTTTTTTCACCACTAAAACTTAATATTGAATTTTATATAAAACAATCGCCGAAATCTAATTTTTTTCTAACGGTGAAACAATATAAAATTTTCTGTTCACTTTTAGCGGTAACAAAAATCCGTACAAGTTGCAGATACCCCATTCAATACGGCGAATATTTTTATTAACCCCTTAATTCTCGCTCCCGTCATATTCACGGGCTGTGTCTTTTTTTCAGATTATTCAGATTTGTATGATTGCCACCAGTTTTATAGATTAGTGTAATTGGCTTTATTATGGTATCATTTTACCTCTCATTAAAATAGGTGAGCATTTCTTTTTCAAAAAAGTGGTGCCAATAAGCAATTTGAATTTTTAAACTGTAATTTAATGCGACCGTTAAGGCGTTAAAATCATTGTATACACTCGCTCTCCTGTATACACTACTGCATAGCTGTGACTTTTACGCTTTTTTCTTTCTACTAAAATTTAACAGAAATTGTTGCTTTATTTAATCGCAACATTTTGAAGGTTAAATAAGCCAATTTTTACTAGTAAGTTTAAGGCTAATGGCACACGGACGTCTTTTTGCACGCTTTTTTACTTACGTATTATCCCTAGATAATACGTATGTAAAAAAGCGTGCAAAAAGATGTTCGTCTGACATTAGCCTCAGTGGTAACAAAAAAGCGTGAAAGTTTGCAGCTACGCTACTGTCAAAAACACAAAGACAAAAACGTTAGCTTTTGCTGATATTTATATCCCTCAACAGGCAGTTATTATATGGTTATAGCAATATTTGTACAGCAAAGATTCGTTCCTGAAATGAGAAACATTCCTATCATAGGAGACAAAGTAACTCTGATGCACTAATGTTGAAAACATTAGAATTTTCGTCAACTTCATAGTTGCCATCCTCCCGATTATTTTAGTACCAATATTTCCATGTTGAAATAATTGTTTTTGTACATCGCACCATTCCTGTGATTAAATAAAGCGAACAGTTTTGGAAGTGTGGTTTTAAAAAAATAGGGAGGTTGGCAACTATTCAAAATTCATTTGAATATATATATATTGCAATTAAATCATAAAAGCGAAATTCTGTACAAAAATTCTCTGTCACATTTTGGCAGTTGGGGATTAAAATTAACTGTTAAAAGTTTTATAAATCCCCCTTGAAAGCGCTAGATTTTAATTTCCATGTTAAGAACTCTACTAATACAAAACATGTGTTAATGATTTATTAGGAAGAATATATTATTTTCCTACATTAACTCCTTTAAGATTTTACAGGATACATATGCTCTTTCTATTTTAAGACGTATACACCAGTATTTTTAATATAGCTAAAAATTTCCAAACTTAATTAAGATGATGATTTCAAACTTCGAAATATCGTCACCTGAGAATAATAAGGTTCTAACAGCCGTTTTTTTTTTTAATTACTTTTTGGCATATGACTCTGGATGCTTTCAATAAATTCTTGTGCAACTAAATTATTCTCTATTGCAAGTAGAAGTAAATTAAATGTAACGTCATTTCAATTGAGGAATGCCTTCATAGATAATAATAGAACTAAAACTTTGCCAAACAGTCCTTTTTTTAGGGTTCCGTACTTAAAAAGTAAAAACGGAACCATTAAAAAATCACTCCTTTGTCTGTCTGTCTGTCACAACCATTTTACTCGTAAACTATAGAAAGTGGAAAGTTCAAATTGGGTGGAGTGATAAAGATTATTGACCCACATATTTTCATATTATTAAACATTCATAAATATATTTAGAAAAATATAGAGGGACTAATTAATTTACTTGAAAAAAAAAAAAAAACTACTGTGTTTGTATATCGTGTGGGGTATCGTGGGAAAGCTTTCATAACGTTGAACTCAAAAATACATTTCTTTTAATTTTAGGTAATATATTTTCAAAGATAGCATCGAAAATGTAGCGCAAAAATATGCCCCCCCGCCCCCATCTAATTCCGAATCTACTGAAACTAAAATTATGAAAAAATTAGAGGTAGTAGACCTTAATTTAAACCTTGCAGAAAAATTATAGGGATTACCCTAGGTCACATAGTTTTGGGGAAAATCGCATTTTTCCGTTACACGCAATTTCGGATTTACGGGCATTCAGCAAAACTGTTGAGCAGCGCTGGAGGTTCCTATCGTAGCAGATGTCTAAAAGCACTGTTGATAATGATTTTCAAAAAAAATCTTCAGTAATTAGCCAAGGCCGGCCCTGAGCAGTCTCTCTTAGGCTGTCTAACCCTTAAAGATACGGACGGTTTGGACATACAAAAGGGCAGAGGCGGCGTACTCTTTGTGCCATCGGCTTTTAAAGTCTAGTTAGCAACTTTTAATGATATATATGTGTAATGCAATGTCCAGAAGCAGTGTAAAAGCAATAAATGTCAAATTGTTAAAAACAGATTAATTTAATTAGAATGAATCGCATAAATACTGTGGGATTCGCGACTAATTTGCATTGAGTGGTTCTCTCAATACGCCTCAAGTGACTTTAAAAGTTAATTAAAAATCTATCTGTAAAAACGCTGCACGGACCAAGGCGGCGTTGCAACTTTGCGACTTCCTTTCGAAGCACGCTTAGCACAATGCCAAATTTAAACTTTGAACAAAGGTTTTGTTATAGCTACACTGTAGAAAGAAAAGTTATTACTACGCTAAATTTAGTTTTCTGAAATGCCAAATGAAGTTTAAATATGCACTGCTTTTTTTGTCAGTACTGAATTAAGTTCATCATAAACAGATTAGGATAAAATTAAAAAAATGAATCATACAAAATAGCTTTATTTCATATAACTCAGGTTCCATATCTCTTTGAAGTTTCATGGTATATCCATTTACACGTTTATGGTATATACAATTAATTATGCCCTACCCTACGTTGTATAGTTTTTTTTTACAAAGATTTAGTATTTTTTTAGAAACTTTTTTTTAATAATACAATTACTAATTCATATATTTATTCCGCGGAACCCCCTGTGCGCGAGTAATACCCGCAATCGACAGTTTATTTTAAATGGCTGTTAAAACCTTATTATTCTCAGTTGACGATATGTCTCCTACGGGAAATTTGACGAGCCCCGTTTTGAATTTTTTTAATAATAAAAAATAAAATATTTTAACATTTTAATAGATTATCCTTTTTTTTTAATTTTTGAAAAAAAGCTTTTTATTTCTAGAATCATATGAAAAAATATTTAGCGTAACTACATAATTCATATACTCTGATTCACATTCTTTTCAAAATAAAGCAAAATAATTTCTAAAAAACAAGCCCCAAGTAACCAAATAACAAAATTTATTGTACATTGTGGAACTAGTTAACTGATTTATCTCCAATATTCAAAATAAGCGTAATATTTTATTGCAATGTTATGATACTTTTAAATTCATTTATTTATTCTTCAACGTTAATTATATATTATAATCGCTTTATGATTTTTGAATTTTGTAGAATTATTGTAAAATGTTAAATTTGCGAACCAGCATATTAAAGAAGACTAACCATTAAAAAACGATTAAACTTTTCAGAGGCAAGTTATTGTGTTTATGTAAAGATGAATTCACAAGAGAATTGGCCACACTTTTTTTAAATAAGAAAATGCAATTTTACAGCTTTTTGCCAACACAGATATAAAAGTTTTTTTTTTTTAATATCCTATTGAAAAAACCTGATGGCTGATAAAAAATATGTGGAATAAAATATATCCCATCGTCTCTCAAGTTTTGAACCCCTTAACCGCTTGAGGGGTCCCACTTAATTTAAACAAGATTCGCACCAGAAACGTTTAACTAAATTTAATATTTTTAACTTTGGGGGCGAAATGTTAAAAAATTGCTTTTACTTATTTTAAAATAAACTTTTTCGATTATTCCGGTGAGATTTCAACATTACAGAGGCATTATTGCTTGCCCATCAAAGGGTTAACAGGTTTGTTCGTACATTGCACGTGCAAGAAGTGTTTGGTTGTTTCTTTACTAAAAGTCTCAGGACACCACTAATTTTAAACTGCAATATTCACATTATTTAACACTCTGAGTGCCACCATACAGATTTGCCAGTCTGGCCTCCAGTTTTATCCAGAAATTTAGTGTTTGTACCAGAAATAAAGAATAGTATATTACGCTTTATTTAATGAAAGACATTTAGCGATTACATAAAGTTAAATATCTTCTTTCGAAATTTCTGGTATCAATTTAAAATTTCTGATAACTTTCGCTGCCGAACCCGCGCTAGCGCCTGATGTCACGCGCTACCGTGGTACAGGCAGCGAAAGTGTTAACGGCAGACATAAACCGATTATTTAACCAATTATAAACCGATTATTTATCATTAAATAAAGGTTTAAAAAATTCAAATTTTACATTGGCACCACTTTTTTGAAAGAGAAATATTCACCCTATACAATGACAGGTAAAATGACACCTTAAAAAAGCCAATTACACTATTTTATAAAACAGGTAGGAATCAAACAATCTGAGTAAAAGACACAGCCCGTGAATATGACGGGGTCGTGGATAAAAGGGTTAAAACTGGATCTACAGTTTCTCTATACCGTCAGGCAAACTTCCAACCGGTAAAATTGAATAGAAAATTTTGTCTTATTGCAGCCCCTTATTCATGGAAATATTTTCTGACAAATATCTAAAAACTTCTTTTATTTTTACTGGTGTCAGTGTGCCCTGTGAATATCACGGGAGCCAGAATTAAGGGGTTAACCCCTTGAAGGGCGGTGATGCCGTTACGGGATCACATATTTTTAATCTCAAATTGCCACATTGGCACCGGAATTTTATGTTGAAAATGTTACCTTTATTAAGTACGCGAAAATTTACTTTTATATTAATACATGGAAATTATTCCAGAGAGAAACATTCGCCTTGTATACAATATTTCAAATGAAAATCAAATTTCAAAGTAATTGCTTAAAAGGCGCAAAGGCCAACATAGTGAAAAAGATTCCAAGCCGGGACTCGAACCCGGGCCATCAGTATAGCGCACTGACATTCTACCGACTAAACCACTTGGAACGATACCTAGCTCGGAAAATTTCTCAATATTATATGTTGGCAAGACTACAAACGCAGCACAAGATGGAATATTTATCGTGAGTCACCGACCTGGGACCAACACGAAACATAATTAAATCCAGCATCGATAGAAATTATATTAATACATAGAAATTATTCCAGAGAGAAACATTCGCCTTGCATACAATATTTCAAATGAAAATCAAATTTCAAAGTAATTGCTTAAAAGGCCCAATGGAATAATTTCCATGTATTAACCCTAGATCTACCGGGAATTTTATTCAAGTTTTAATAAAACGTTCTAAACCAGAATTTTTATTTAAAACTATTTAACTTATTTATTTACCTTATTTTTGTCTGGTTTATATACTTAGTTTATTTTAAAGAAATTTCTGGTTTGAATGAATATTTTGTATGTACCTGTCGGGTCCAATGGACCCGTCTGGTAGACGGAGGGTTAATATAATTTCTATCGATGCTGGATTTAATTATGTTTCGTGTTTGTCTCAGGTCGGTGACTCACGATAAATATTCAATCTTGTGCTGCGTTTGTAACCTTGCCAACATATAATAGTGAGAAGTTTTCCGAGCTAGGTATCGTTCCAAATGGTTTAGTCTGTAGAACTTCAGTGCGCTATACTGATGGCCCGGGTTCGGGTCCCGGCTTGGAATCTTTTTCACTATGTTGGCCTTTGCGCCTTTTAAGCAATTACTTTGAAATTTGATTTTCGTTTGAAATTTACTTTTACTTGTTTATAAATAAAATCTCCTGTTAATAGTGGTGTCACTAAATTATTTGAACATTTTACGAATACAAATAC
The DNA here is from genome assembly GCA_963932465.1 of Maratus speciosus. NCBI lineage: Eukaryota > Metazoa > Arthropoda > Arachnida > Araneae > Salticidae > Maratus > Maratus speciosus. Next base: position 435,943,696 of record OZ010787.1, read on the forward strand.
CTTGCCCCTGAAATGGTTAAGACAAATATTTTACTGCTGTAAAAGAATGGAGTTAGAAATAAAGAGGCGGAGACATATAGTGTGTTGTCTAGTAGTTGCGAGTGAAGTAACTGAGGAGGTTGTCACAAGATGGTTTTTGATTACCGCCGGTGAAAATTTCTACCATTAAAGATGTATAGAAAGGTTCGTCTCATTTAAGTGCCTTATTCATGGAAAATTTATCTCACAAATATGGTAAAATATTTCTATTTCTTTTTACTGGTGTCAGTTTGCCAAGTATTATAATATTTTTACTGACACTGACAGGAGGTTGTCTTGGTTGTCACAATATGGCAATAGCTCTGAAGTAAACAGCTACCAGTATAAATGAATGTCAGTTTTTGCCATTATTTTTGACTGAAATTTTTCATTAATACGGTGCGGCGTTTGGTTAAATACAAATTTTCTACTTAAATTTGCCCGTGAATGTTTTCCCCGGCGGTAATGAATCCCTACGAAAGCGGTTGCAGTTGAAGCTTCATTATTTTAACACTGGAACGCCCGGAAATTTTACGCAAGTTTCATAAAAATATTTTACAATAGAATTATTATTTAAATATATAATGTAAATATATAATGTATAATGTAAATATATAATGTAATATATAATGTAAACAAATACATGTGGGTAAAAAAAAATATGTCCTTCTCTCAATATTTTTTTTATTTTTTTAAGTATGCTGTTTCCACCAAATATTTTTTTTGTGTGTTTATGTATATACAATGGAGTTATGAACAAAGAGGAGGGGTCATATTGTTTACTGTCTACCTGTTGCGATTGAAGTAACTGAGAAGATTGTCACAAGTTGTGGACTGTTTTTTTTCAATCGGATCAATAGTTACTGATTACCGCCGGGGGCAGTGTTTCTAAACAGTAAATTTAATTAGAAGATTTCGTCTTATTTAAGCGTCTTATTCTTGGAAATATTTTTTCACAAGTATGGTAAAAATTTCTATTTGTTTTTACTGGTGTCATTTTACCCATGTATTATAATATTTTTCACTGAGACTGTCAGGAGGTTGTCTAGGTTGTCACAATATCGCGGTTGGTTGGTTGGTTGGTTGGTTGTGTTTATGACGGCCAATTATCGACACGAGGGATACAGGCCCTAAAGGGGGAGTGCCCTTCGTGGGGGTCTTTCTAAGGGAACCTAACACGTATTAACGCTTGGAAATCCAAGGTTCGAAGAAAACCACGAAAACTCCGAATGTTTAGGCCGACGGGCGCGATTGGGTCACAGTATCGCGGAAACGCAGAGATTGACAACCGCCAAAGTATCCTTTTCCCATTATAAATGAATATATGTTTCTTTCATTATTTATGGCTGAAATTTTGCATACATCAAGCGAAGAAAATTTCAATTTAAATTTACTGGTGAAAATTTTCCCTGGCTCTAATAAAGGCCTGAGAAAGCGGTTACTGTTGAAATTTCTCTGTTTTAACCCAGGAGAACGTGCGCATACCCGGGGTATGAATGTTTTTTACTTTGTCCCTAATAAATACCAAGAACTAGAGAACAGGAATTCTGCTTTTTCAGAATTTAGTGCCGCCCCCGCCATTTTCATTACTTCATTTTCTTCTGGTGGACTGGTGGTTTCTATTGTTATGAAACAGACATTATAAATGAAGCGTTTAGGTGAAGATGAAAGAACAGCCGTAAAAAGTTAGAACTCTGATTTTATGGGGGGAAATGGCATAATTTTTTTTTAATTCTTATCTAACGCTTCATTTATAATGGCTGTTTCATAATAATAGAAGCCACCAGTCAATCAGAAGAAAATAACTCGGTTAAGCGGGACTCTACTGCAAAACATATTTCAATTTTAAGACTTAAAGCACACTTTTTTATTTTATGTAAAATGACGTGATTTGCATTAATATAGATACTTAAAATTAAATATAGTTTATAATAGCTCCATGTTTTATCATAAATCATTCATTTATATTTTTCTAAAAATAGCACGTATTTTATTTACATTTTTTTCCGTTTTTATGGGAAAATGGCAACACGAATATATAATTGCTATTTTTCAACTATTTTTCCTTTACTTTCAACAGAAATGGAGTACTTGAGTTGCCAAATTGAAACAAATGTCGCTAAAAACTACAAAAAATTAATATTTCAAAAATAAATGGAGATACAGTTTTCAAACGAATTGCATTAAAAATTACATTTTTTTCAAATACGACGGTATAAACATTGAAAATGTGCGATGCTTAGAAGTTTTTATAACTGCTGTAATTTAATCGCACAATGAAACATCGGTTTTTGTTTTACGGCTGGCTTATACAAGGTAATGTTATTTATTGGAGACTACACAAAATAAGCTGGGAGAAAGAAATAGCATATCGGGGGCTAATAATCACCACTTTACTTCATTGGAGACAATTTTGTGATAAAAGAAGTTGAAGATAACTTTTAAAAAGATAGTGGTGACAATTGTAAAAACCGTACGTATTCCGGGTCTCTCAGGCCCTTCCAGGTTATGGATATATAAGTTCCTATTTTGTTAGTAGTTCCATGGCAATTATGGACAAGTTAACCCCAGAACTACCGGAAATTTTACTCAAGTTTTATAAAAACATTCTACACCAGAATTTTTACTTAAAACTATTTAATTTGTTTATTTAACTTATTATTGTCTGATTTATACATTTAGTTTGTTTTGAAGAAATTTTCTGGTTTGAATAGATATTTTGAATATACATGTCGGGTCCATTGGACACTTCTGGTAGACAGAGGGTTAATATTATTTTACTTGTATAACTCGTCGAAGAAAATAGTTTACAATATTCGATGTTCTATCAGAGGCTACTAATTAACCTTTTTTTTTTAAATTAAGAAAGTGGTACTTCACAAGGATTAATAATTTGGCAATATTTCAGGTTTTTGTTAAAAGTTAGATATTTGTATTGGTAAGCTACATAAACATTCTTTACATTTCATTTTTTAACCCCTTCAGGAGAAAAATAATTCTGCTGTTAAAATTTTGAAATAATGGAATTGCAGTAGAATATACGAAAAATTTATCTGAAATAATTATAATATTTTTTCAATTAAATTATGACAGCTAAAATATATTTAAAAATTCTGGGTGTTATTCTGTCGTTTGGAAGGAAGATTAAGTGTTCGCGTCAAGGTCATAATAAGTGTGGGATCTTTTAAACTTTAATTAGTTTCCGAGACATTATTTTTTTATGAAATTTCTATTGCATCAGATTTTATTTCAAAAGTCAGGGTCGATTTATGGAATATTAAACATTTAACAGTTTCTCCCGAAAGCCCCTCCGGCAAGAAGAGTTTGCTTGCTTCGTTAATAAAAGCTTTTACATACCAGTAATGTTCAACTCTAACCTTCGATTTATAAATTGGCAGACATTTTTAGATTGCATAAGGCAAATATTTTAATACTGAAAATGTGGTGCACTGTCTCTGTTTTTATTTTTATGTGTCAAAAAACGAAACTGTGATTCGTGATGAATTAATGGTTCTACAAGTTATTCTAGAGTTATTCCTGTGAAAATTAACCTTTTCCAGCACAGATTACTGCCATTGCTAAAATGGTTACGTGAATAAATGACACCGGAATTTAGGAACAAATTTATTTGGAAACAAGAAAAAGCTTTATTTCGCATACATAGTGAAAGGAAAATACTTGAACCAAAATTCTGGTGCCATTGTGGTATTTAGGAGTCAATTTGGGTGTTCCTAAAGGAACACTGAGCCACAAAGGGTTAAAGTACTGAAAATTATGTTTTTCTTCTTTGTTTTAATTACAAAAAGGAAACAAAAAGTTACTAATAATCATAATATTTTCATTGGAATGGCGAATCTATCGGTTGCAGAAGAAAGGGACATTTGACTACATAAATTTCAGGGACATTTGACTACATAAATTTCAGGGACATATGACTACATAAATTTCAGGCTCATTTTCGGATACTCGCCCGTATTCAGTGTGTTAGCATGTAGTCGACGTACACACATACTCGTAATTACAGAATTAATAATTTCACACTTTTTTATTTCCATTGTTTTTGAATAACAATGTTTTCTTATTCATTTTCAGGTATTTTCGATTAAATAGGTATAAAATTAATCTTCAATATGATGTAATAAAAATCGATTTCTTGTTAAATTGTCTGCCAACATAATTTAAGCAACGAATCCTTGCATAAACCATATTTGACGATAGGGCTCCAACTGTTCCGTTTTTTGAAAACAAGCAATTTTTAGAAAAAAAATTCGCATTAGGCTTCTGAAACAATTGCAAGAAAAACGATGCTCTTGGTATGTTTCTGCGAAATTTATAAAAAAGGATTTTGTTTAAATGAGAGCGGTGTTCAAAAAACGGACCGAGTGGGAGCCCTACAATAGGGCCGTATTCTGAACATGTATAACATATGTAAACTTTCACCAATAAAAATGAATAGGGATTTTGGCCTTCTTTGATTGCAGATAAATAACGCTAAAATTAATGTTTTATGTAATAGTAGAAGTTTGTACATGATGCACGTGTTAAGAATACGGTCCTTTTTTCCTATGTCCAACAGTTTTACTCTAAAATGTGCTTTAATTTCACACAGGTTAATCAAGTTTCAAATCAGAAAATGTATTTAATATATCTTTATTTATTTGGACCATTCGAATCATTGGTGAAATTTTCAGGATTTGTTTTTTCAGAAATAACTAATTCATACCAGACATTATGAATAAGAACTGATGCTTTATTTAATGACAGACCATCGCCTCCTAAATGTCAAAAGAGGCTCGAGCGGTGACAGAAAAATTGCATCTGTTGATGGCTGATTTTTTTCAGCGTTTCTACGGTCCCTTGAGGTTGCATATCAATATTTTTGTAACGTTTTTCCGCTATATTTTTCTGAGATTAAAAAAAAAATCTAAGAAAATTTCTGGAAAATACTGGTGTCTAAATTCAGATGACCGTAGAAATGCTTAAAAATATCCGACTACTACCATTTTTATATCAATGCTCAGGTTTAGAATTCAGTGGTCGGTGCACAGATATTCGGTGATTACGTCATGTAAAAAATTTTCGTTGATATTCCGCCAAAAATTTTAAATTTCTGCAAAAAGGAGTTTATTAAAAATAATTTCTGGTTTTAAAAGTTTTTAACCTATGCGAAACTTAGACCCCTATTAATATATATAGAACAGGGGTGTCCAAACTTGGCACTCAGGATACCACTATTTTTTTTTTTTTTTTTTTTTTATCGTTGGTACCATGCCAAACTATCCAATGTGAGAACAGTGTTGGTAGTTGGCTACTTTTTTAACCCCTTAACGCTCGAATTAAATCACGGTTTAAAAAAACAAATTGCTTATTGGAACCAATTTTATGAAAAATAAATATTCACCTTATTTAATGACATGTAAAACGATATTAAAATATAGCCAATTTCACTACTTTATAAAACTGGTGGTAATCAAACAATCTGAGTAAAAGACACAGCCCGTGAATATGGCGGGAGCGAGAATTAAGGGGTTAAAAATCAGACTTCTTGATTGGCACCACTTTTCTGAATTGATAAAATTCCTCTTGTTTTCGCCTTAATTAATATGTCATTAAATAAGGCGAATTTTACAATTTCAAAAAAAATAGTGCCCAATCAAGAAATCTGAATTAAAAAAAAAAATAATAACGCACTGGGCAATGCTGTTTTCATATTGGGAAGTTTGAAATGGTACCGACTTTATAATCGACTTCTTGAATCGCAGATATTCCATGATTAGAGAAAACAATAATTACTAAAAAATTTTAGTGGTATCAGGCGTGCCACTGTTGACACCACCGATATAGTATATTAATATTATATATAACACTATTAATGTTATACAGGCCTCTCATTGGTCCGTTTTTTGGAAGCCAGTATTTTAGAAGAAAAATATCCGTGGTAGGTTTACGCATCAATCGAAGAATAACGCGATTCTCAGTAAGTTTCTACGAAATTTATAAAAAAAGATTTTTCTTTGAAAAAAAAGGGGTGTTCAAAAAACGGACCGAGTGGGAGTAATGTGTTATATAAAAAATCTAGTTTTACGAAAGAGTACCAAGGGCTCCCATTCGGTCCGTTTTTTGAACACCGCTTTTATTTAAAGAAGAATCGTCTTTTTAAATTTCGCAGAAACATACCAGGAAAGGAGTTTTTATTCCAATTGTTGCCGAAACCTACCACGGATTTCTTTCTAAAAAGTCACTGTTTTTTAAAAACCGGACAAGTGGGAGCCCTGAATAGCGGGGGTTGCCAGGTAGGCCGAGCCAGACAAAAAATGTTTGATTCTAAAAATATTTAAACAATTGAAATTTCTTACCTTTTATAAGCAAGTGCATTTATAAGAGTAGTGAATATATACAATTTAAATAAAAAGCTTATCTGCGAGCAGAAAAGCATGTTTTATATGAGATGCTGCTTGAAAAACTTGCTAAAGAATTTTCGCTATTAAAAAAAAAAAAATCATTTACCAGGGATTTTCATTTATTTAACGATAAATAGTCCTAACAACTGTGTTTCTGAATTATTATTCCATAAGCATAAATTCTTATTAATCTTTAAGACAGACATCGTTTTTTCTTTATTAATGAGATTATTATAATCTACTTTACAAAGAAAAGTATTTTTCTTTAGTAGTTTATTTACTATGCTATAGCATAGTTATTGTACAATTCTGAGAGGGGATTTTTCATTTTGTTTCATTCCATCTTACAAAAGAAATACTTGTGGAACGGTATTTGTTTTTCAATGAATGGTATATTCCTTAGCTTCTAATGAATGCTTTAATTATAAATTCGATTGCAACTTGTAAAATAAACAGAAATTAAATTTCAAAGTTCTAGATGTCTTAATTTGATTACGTTGTTTAGTTTATCAGATTAATTAACTTCAATTCATATCGTTAAAAACAGTACTCGTTATTTTATTCTGAGATAAACATTATTGTCATGTATGAAAATCTAATTTAGTAAATATAGCTGTAGTTTTTGCAAACACATTCTTTATCTAAAATCTTAATTAATTATTTACGAAGTGGGTTAATTAACCCTCCGTCTACCAGACGGGTCCATTGGACCCGACAGGTACATACAAAATATTCATTCAAACCAGAAATTTCTTTAAAATAAACTAAGTATATAAACCAGACAAAAATAAGGTAAATAAATAAGTTAAATAGTTTTAAATAAAAATTCTGGTGTAGAACGTTTTATTAAAACTTGAATAAAATTCCCGGTAGATCTAGGGTTAAAACAAATATCATGAGTTATTTTACTTTAAAAGCATTTTCTTTGACTTTTTTTTTTTAGATTATGGACTTACTTCATCTAATATTTGTCAAATTGCTCTTTAGAAGACAAATTTATTTTATGTTCATTTCAAAATGTTTTGATTTTTATTTCTTTAAATAAATATGCTTTATAAAGTTTTTCTAACCAAAGAATGATTATAAAATCTATAACACATATTTTTTTAAGTAAAATTTTTCTACAGTTAAGGTATAACTTTCATGCATATCTGTCAAGAATAGCGGGCTTTAGTTACCACTTTTTCGGAAAATAATCTTTGTTTTACTTAATATCCCGGACCACATTTTAACAAATTTTTAATAATTTTAACACAATTATTCGAATTGGTAAATAAATCATATTAGATGTAAATTTCAAACTGGGCGAAGTTGGAAATTTACATCTAATATGATTAAAATTAATCTAGTGTAATTTTGTATTCAGCGATTTCTGGAGTTCCATTACCTGAGATTTATTCTGTTGAGCAGAACTAGGTTTCAGACCAGATGCTACAATCAATAAGGTCAGCTGGGTGAAAGAGTTCCAACAGATTCGTCCGGAATAGCTCAGATGGCAGAGCACTGGTGGCTTCAACCAGGAGAATGGTTCGAGTCCTGGTCCGGACATTTTTCGCCCATTTGGAAATTTACATCTAATATGATTTACATATTATAATTCGGATTATTTAATCCATAAAAAAAAATCGAAATATGGTAATTAAACGTGGTGGCTATAAATTCTTGTTTTTTATTTCATTTTATTTTATTTTTTATTTATTTTTTCTAAATAGACGCAGGGGTGTAAAAATCTAAGCATCAGCGGCAGTATCTCACCACTAAATTTTATTAGTTTTCTTTGCTTAATTTTTATTAGAATTCTTATAAAAAAACGAAATATTAGACGAAAAATAACGAATAAAATTTAGTGGTGAGAGACTTGCCGCTGGTGCCTAGATTTTTACACCCATGAATAGACCCTTTAATCTGCAATACAGATGCCAGACTCCTTGAAATTTATAAGGACGTACGCACCTTGAATATGGTATGTTTCCATCATTAAATAAAGCAAATATTTCTCTTCGGAAATAGTGCAATGAAAATAGGCACAGAATGCATATATACAAACATTTTCTAAAATGGCTTTGAGCAAAATCTATGGAAAAGTACTTTAACTCATTACAATTGCTATTTTTTGTGAAATATGGGTTTTAAAACTGTAGAAAATCGACTGAAGTGTTTAGTAAATTGGTTTCTGAGATAGATTTCTGCAGTTTATGCATCTGTAAATATATTTTAAAGTACGAAATCAGTATAAAATGCCTTAAAAGTATCTAGTTATATCTTATAATCTTTATAGTCTCATCAATAAATATCTTACTTTTTGTTTCGTTTACAAAAAATGTGTACAATATGATAAAAATACATTTTCTGTAAGGTCTATGATGTCATTGATGTTATTTTGAGAAAAAAAATACAATTTCTCGTTTGAAGATAGTAATGTGTTAACACTAGAAGCGCCGTAGCAGTCGATTTGGCTGCTCTACCTAATATATATATTTCGATTTGAACCAGAAATTTCTTTAAAAAAGAGTTATATATATAAATCACACAGAAATAAGTTAAATAAAGAAGTTAAAAAGCTCTAAATAGAAATTCTGGTGTAGTTTAACCCTTTGAGCTCTGGGGGTGAATTTCTTGAAAATGCCCAAATGTCACATTGGCATCAGTATTTTGTAAACAAAAGATTCGGCTTATAATAGACACGAAAAAATGCATTAATCTACTTACAAACAAATTTGGTTGAATATTCCGCGCCAATGTGACATTTGGAGATTAAATGTAAGTGGGAAGAAATTCATGATTGTAATGTCTAAAAGATGTTTAACTTCTGGAAGAGATGCGGAATATTCTATATCCCACATGGTTTTAAACTCTAAACTGCCATAGTGGTACCAGAGTTTAGGAATAAAATATTTTATTGGATAATGTAGGTGAATAGGTGTTTTTAATATTTGCCAAAATAATTTGTTCGCTAATTCCGGTATAAGTAAATTTTTGCAACATTTTAGCAACAGAAGCACTTTACTCCTGAAAGGATTAACCCTTTAGGGCGCAGATTTACACATATGCAAACAACAGTGTTTTGAATTTGACAGACATTTTTTTATTCGTATATACCTAATTCACACCAGAAAATCAACACTGTAACGCCTGGAAAGAGTCAATACGAATCCAACCATATGACTAAATGTCGACTGGAACCAGAAATTACTTCTCAAAATAAGTTACATTTAAACCACGAAGACTTACGTTAAATAAATCAGTCAAATAATTTTTTAAAAAAGTTCTGGTGCTAAGTATTTTTAAGAAACTTGAGCCAAATTTCCTGGCGTTCTAGTTTAGGAATAGCAATATCTGCTTTAATTAATAACTGACACTCCGTATTTAAATAAAGCGAAATTAACCACTGAAACTTTCTGGTGTAATGTCATATTCTCTGAACTACTTAATTTCCAGAACGTTTTCTAATATGGGAATTAAAGAGTTAAATGTTAAGTGTTATAAAATAAATATTTATATAAAATAAGGTATTTGGAGACATACTTATTAAAATATTCACTAATTTGCAATATTTTAGCGTAAAACAGCCAAACGACAGTAGTTTTTACTTGTATTGCAGATATGCAACAGAAGAAAAGATTGACGTATTATATGAAAAATGTATCTCTGATTTTTTTCATTATTTTTCCTTTTGTAATAAACCTTTCAGAGAATCATATATAATTTTTTCGAAACAAAATAAAAAATCGCGCATTTGAGGGTTAATACTTTGATGTGTGGGGTAACTTTTTATACAACTTAATTTCAAGCTAATTTTATACCAGAACTTATCAATAAAATCTTGCTTTAGTAAATTACGTGAAAAAAATTAAAATTGCATTTTGTTTTCAAACAATCTAGTTCAAAGTTTGTAGTGTGTTTCACCATTGCCGTACATAGTTATTTGCTATTATAAGCGGTAAGTCTTTCAAGGATGATGGTTATTATTTAAAGAAATTAAATGAAAATATAAACCATAATTTGGTAATAAAAATTTGGAATTTGCAAGCTGTGATGAAAATATCAAATAGCTTTTATTTAATTATAAATAAAACCCTTTGTAAATTTTGGTGAGTCTTCAGCATTACAGGAGCATAATTATCTGTTCTAAAAGAAATGAGTGATACTTTATTTGTGAGTAAAGTATACGTTTCAGTTAGAATACAGCTGCAAATGTATATTTCAGCAAGTTAAAGGTCTTAATCAAAATAATAAAAACTGAAAGTTTACATACATTTAACAGGGTGTGTTTAGCTTTCTAATGTAATTTCTTTCTGAATAAAATTATTTCTTTTGAAAATTTTGGTCAGACTTCTTTGAAGTATATTGACTAATGCATTACATGCTGATGCATTAGTCTAATACATTGCATAACTTCTTTGACTAATGCATTATAAATACTGAGATGAACACTTTGAATACGGGTCGGGGGCATAATACTTCCTTTTGGACTATTTTTAAACCTATTTATACCACTTTTTGAAAAAAATAATCTCTGCTATTACTTAAATTCTAGGACTTTTCTAGAAAAATCTAACCACAAAGATATATTTTGGTAAAGTAAAATACTATTGAATAGAAAAATATTCCCCATTCCTGTTTTGTAACCAAATGGTTAAACTCAAAATGACTTTTATTTGGAAGAAAATATGTCAGACAACGATTGCTAATCTGAAATAGTGATTTCAGGCTCCTTGGAATTTCTATGTGGTGAACGCTCATGGATTAAACTTTACGCTATAATTATAATAGCGGTCAAATTGACAGGAACCCAATAAATATTTTTGATGTGATTCAGAAATTTCTCAAAAAAAAAAAAAAAATGCACAGTAAATAAGGATATAAAAAAGGGCTAGGATAATTACAAGGGGGAGTATGTTTGTAAATTACTTATTTACTTTGTGAAAAAATTATTATTCAAATTTCGATCCTTATTAAGATTAACATCTTTCATGATATTTTAATTATTAAATAACTCTTATTTTAATTATTAAATAACTCTTATTTTAATTATAAATATAGAAGACGTATGAATGATAATCATTATTAAATGTTTCAATTTTAGATTTTAATACATTAAATTGAAATTAAAGTATCCTTTATCAAATAATCATCAAGAGCTCTTATTAACAAATGTAATTGTGATTAATTATAATCGAAGCAGCCTAACATCATATACAACTGAAAAATTATATTATGCTGGTGCGTGTCTAATATTTATTTTAGTCTAGTTTCTACACATACTGGTAAGCGTAACACACGACTGCATGTTTGTTTATTAAAGCTTCGTTAATCGTAAAATTTTCGCATATGTATTAAATAAAGATACATTTTATACTTACGTAGTTCAACAATGAATACCATTACCTTATGATTAATTATCTTTCTGGCATACATTTTAAATTGTGCTTTAGTCACGGTATTTAGATTTTTTAAAATGTAATATACGCAGTGGAGCTATGAAATAAAGGAGGTTATATATAGTGTTGTATCTACCAGTTGTCAGTGAAGTATCTGAAAATGTAGTAACAAGATGGCGGTTGTTGTTTGTTTATATCGGGATCAACAGGCCCTGATTACCGCCGAGGTAAATTTTCAAAAATCTATTTCAACAGAAATTTCCGTTTTATTCATGCAAAATATCTGTCATAAATAAAGCAAAATTTGTGTTCTTTTTACTGGTGTATATTTAAATCATATCATAATATCCTCCCATGGCATTGACAAAAGTATCATTATCCCTCTACTCCCCATGGTAGCATATTTGCTACCATCAGCGTTCACGATTTATTGAATTTTCTTATTCAGAAATTCCGTATCCACACCAGAAATTTAAAATAGGAATTTAAAATAGATTTTTTTAATTCAATTAATGGCAGACATTTCGTTATTAAATAAACCGAAAGTTGCTATCAGATTTTCTGGTATGAAATCCGCTTCACTGAATTACGAAATTTCTGGAACGCATTCTACCCTGGGAATTAGAGGGTTAATATAGTCACACTACAGCGATAACGCAGGGCCTGACTACCACCGGTTCAAACTCCCACCGCTAAAAACGAATAGATATTTTTAACTTAATTATGACGGGAATTCTGAATTAATAAGGCGATTAAATAAGGATTAATTTTCTATTAAAATATACAGGTGTATGTTTGTCTCGCCGGTAATCAACACCTGCAGAACCGGCTACAGTTGAAAAATAAGCATTTCCTTATTATATCAATACCTCTTTATTCATAGCTCCAAGATATAGGCTAATATATAAAAATAGTAATTACAACTTTTAAAAGTCCGTTTGACATGTTATCAAAATTGTAGTAAATTTCTTTTTCTTTTATTCTCTCAATATTAATATTAAATTAATAAATATTATTATTTTGTCTTAAATTTCATCCAATCATTTTAATGATGAAACAGTTTCTGAGGACAAACTTTAATTTTGTGTACTTGAGACGAAAAAGAACACAGCTTTATTTGAAAAATATTTTTTAATTACAATATACGAAACACGATTTTAAGGAAATTTAAAAAAAATTAATATAGGTATATCTACATTGAATAAACTTAAAAATAAGTAAGTTCTGAAAAAAATATATCAACTTAATAAATTTTAATTTCATACAGTAAACTATTTACTGAATAATATAAATAAATGATATTTTGCATAAAAAATCTACACCAAAAATATTAAAAAAAACTTTGTTTAACCCTAGAACTACCGGAAATTTTACTCAAGTTTTATAAAAACATTCTACACCAGAATTTTTACTTAAAACTATTTAATTTGTTTATTTAACTTATTATTGTCTGATTTATACATTTAGTTTGTTTTGAAGAAATTTCTGGTTTGAATAAATATTTTGAATGTACATGTCGGGTCCATTGGACCCTTCTGGTAGACAGAGGGTTAAATTACAATATTTATTTAAGTTACATTATTCAAAATTTTGATATCTATTTCTATTACATGACAACATTTTGAGAGAAAGTAAATAATAAATATGAAACTTTTCAGACTTAACCCTTAATTGCATGAATTATTCTTTTAGAATTGTGTTTTTTATTTTTATATTAAGGATTAGACACCAGAAATCTTAAGATAGATTTTTAACTTTATTTAGTAGTATATTTTTGTAATTTTTAGAGGATTAATATTTGTTTATAAGTATAGTGGTTGCAAGAACATAATTTATGTATTAAAAATTAAAAAAAAAAAGTGATGGAAATTTACATCACTATGCAATTAAAGGTTAACCCATTAACCGCTGACGTTGCGTTCACGCAACAGTCAAAATAATTGCTCATGCAATGAATTAATTACATTGGCACCACTATTTTAGAATTAAAAAAAATGTCTTATTTATTGGCAGGAATTTTGCTATTTTAGTAAAGTGAAATTTACCTTACTGAATTTGTGGTGGGAAACTACTTTCAACAAGAAATTTGAAAATTTCTATCGTAATAGTTTTGGCGGTTAATGGGTTAATCCTTTCCGGCACAGTGTGCCCGGGTCGGGATACCTAATTCTAATTCCAAACTTTCGAATGGCACCAAGAATATTTTAGTAAAATTTTGTTTTTACAATGAAAAATCAAAGTAACATGTGTTTAATTTCTAAAAAAGTCGTTTTAAAATCCCGGTGTCAGTCAATCATTTCATCATTTTACAACAAAAATTGCCCGTGTCGGAAAGGATTGATGAAATCATACTATACAAACATAACGGAAGATTGTCATCAAATTATTGAAACTTTAATAAATAAATATATACTGTAAAAAGATTTATCAATATTTGCAGTATTTCGTAATATGTGCTAGAACACATTCGAATTATATGCGTCCATTCAATTCAAGCCCCCCCCCCCCCCCCAGAATACTAGACATGAGCGTGACACAAAAATAACTGCTTCTCATAGGCGGATTTATTACAGCGTTTATATGGTCCCTTGAAATTGAAAACCAATACTTTATAAAAAAAACAAACGTTCGACATTAATTTTCAGGGATTAAATTGGCGAAAGAAAACTTTTTGAAAATTCTGGTGTCTAATTTCAGTGGAGCGTAAGAGCGGTTAAAAAAGTCCGCCGCATACGACAGCCGCAATTTTACTGTCAGCGCTAGTGTTGCCAGTTATCCTGAGTAAAGCAGGGCTCCAAACGCTCTGGATACCACTAATTTATTACAGTGTATTTCGCCATCTTTAATCGCAGATAAATCATCCATCAAAAAGGCTAAAAAAAATACTTTAACGCTAGAACTGCCGTGAACCCTCATTTTGAGGGCGACGATATGAGTATAGTTCGATTCAAACCAGAAATTTGATTATGAAATAAATTTAAAGATACAAAGAAGAAAAACATTAAATAATAAAGTTAAACTGCTTTAAATCAAAATTCTGGTGTAAAATATTTTTATAAAACTTGACTCATATATCCGATAGTTCTAGAGTTAAAATATAAGAGTCCAAAGCATTTCGAGCTCCAATATACGTGGGTCACCTGGCAAATCTAGTCAGAGCTCAGGCACAGTATTCAGGGCAGGGTTGCCTCCAATTTTAATCCGAAATTTCAAATTCATACCGGAAAATTCGAAAAAAAAAATTTCCCTGCATGTGATCGCTAAATGTCTCTCATTAAGTAAAACATAAATTACTATTATTTATTTCTGGTATGAACTCGAAATTACTGAATAAAAATGGAGGCCAAACTGACAACCCTCATTCAGCATGCAGTGCCAAAACAACAAAATGACGCTGAATAGGCATTTATCTTTTAGACTAGAATCGGTAAGAAGAATGCCAGACAAAGTCAAACTTGGAACTATGAATAAAGACGATGTAGCTTATCCTCAAAAAGTTGAAGCTTTAACTGTAACTGGTTTCGGAGGGGCTCATTACCGCTGGGACAGACTTGCACCAGTAAATTGGAATAGAATTTTTCTCCTTGTGAAGAGCCTTATGAATTCAGAATTTCAGTCATAATTTTGACCAAAAACAGATATTTATTTTGGTGGTAAAAATTTACTTCTGCGTATGTCAGGCCATGCGTTTCTGCCATATTGTGACAATCTAAACAACCTCCTGGTAGTGTTAGTGAAAGAGATTATAATGTCCGACCAACTTCCATCAATAAAAACGAATAGAGAATGTTATATACTTGTAAGAGAAATTTTGTTTGGATAAGCCTCTAAAAACAGAGAAATTTTCTATTCAAAATTTACTGAGTGAAATTTTCTCCGGCGGTAATAGAATCTGTTGATACGATGTAAAAAATAAACCGCTATCTTGTGACAACCTCCTCAGTTACTTCTCTCACCAAATATACAAAAGGGGTGGCCAACAGTCAGTGTTGCCAGGTTGGGGACTTTTTTAATTTAGATTACTTGACTGTCACCATTTCTTTTAAAGAGTATAATTCGCCTTATTGTTCAGAATTTTTAATCTATTTTAAATAGGCCTATTATTTCTATTTCAAAAAAGCGGTGACAATCAACAATCTGGGGGGGGGGGGGAAGTACCCAATCTGGCAACACTGCTAACAGTGGCACGCCGGGTACCACTAAAGTTTAACAGAAAAAGTCGACTTATTGAATCGCGGAGAATCGATGATGAGATAAGACATTGATTACTCTAAAAGTTTATTGGTGTCGTGCATACCGCATTTGGCCACCCCTGCTCTATACTATATGTCTCGCTCTCAGTGTTGCCAGTGGGCTACTTTTTTAAATTCAGATTTCTTGACTGGCACCACTTTAAAATGGTAAATTTTCCTTTATTTTTGCTTTAATTAATATGTCATTAAATAAGGCGAATTATATAATTGCAAAAAAGCAGCGTCAATCAAAAAATCTGAATTAAAAAAAGTAGCAAACTGTCAACACTATTCCTTCTCTTTATTCCTAACTCCCATACGCTAAATCGTCTTGAGGCAGAGCGCTATTTTCACTGCCTTCTTACAGACATCGCTAAAGTTTCAGCTAAAGTTTCCGGCACGACCTACTTTTGTCTGTATTTCTAACTATAAAATACACATCCCTCCAGCGAAAACAACTAGAATAAACCTCGAAAATAGTTGCCAAACCTTTAACCCTTACATTCATGGTGAGGCATATCTGCATCACTTCTTATTAAATCCTTACCAACCATTATATTTATATAGAAATATTAATCGCGTAAAAGTTACAAAATATGCTACTAAATAAAGATAAAATTCTATCTTAAAATTTCTGGTGTATAATCTTTAACCCATTTATGCCTGGCGTGTCATTATTGGGACGCGTCGAATTTTAATAATTTTTGTAATTTTTTTCTTCTTTATAACATGAAAATTGTATGAAATAATTATGTATAAATATCTTTATCGGTTTCCGAAAGATGACAGTATAAGATGGATATTTATTTGCTTAAATGAAGGCTTTTTTCTCAGTTTATAGATTTTTCATTTTTCAAGATGGCAAAATGTAAAAAGTAAGTTTATTTGAGTTTTCCTACCATGGATCCAAATAAATACGTCATAATATTAGCTTGTAGGCTTCTTTAAAATACGTATTTTTTTTTCAATTGTGGAATTATATGTTCAAGCACATTTTTTATCCATTTTTGTAAGTTACATAGTATAGAGCGCTAGGCAAGAATGGACACTTATTTTTATTATCCATTTAGATGACGGTAATTTATGTAAAGTCCTTTTCGACGTGATTATGAAACAATTTGGTTTTAAGCCTCAAATACGATTATTTTTAATTTATTATTACTAATATTTATAATGTTATTAATCTCTCTAAATAAATTAATATATTTCTTTAGTAGTTCATAAAAATAATAATTATATAATATAATATACAATGTAAAAGCTTATTTTATATAAATTTCGAGAAAACATGTAAGTATGCATATTTGCTTTTACAAATATTATGCATATTCCCATATTTACTTCATTTACATTTAATCAAATAAATACAAAAATATTTTAGCGTATTTTTTTTGTATTTTTTCAGTTCATTTGGCAACATTTTAAAGGGAATTTACCAACAAATTTGAGAAAACAAAAATTCAGGCACAAATGGATTAATATAAGAATAAAAAATACAATTCTAAAAGAATCATTCATACATTTAAGGTTCAAGTTTTACAAAATAAAAATTATATAAAATGAGATACTTAGATTCATACTTATTAACCCCTTGAGGGGCGCCGTTTGCAGTCTGCAAACGGTTAATTTTAATGCCCAAATTGTCAAACGGCACCAGTAATTTTTTATTACGATTTCGATTTCAAAATATACGTGGAAAGAAGCTTTTGATTATTTTCAAATAAATTTGTTCATTAATTGTGGTATGAATTAATTATTTGAACATTCTTTGAGCTGAAATACCTTACCCCTGAAAGGGTTAAAGTACTTACTAATTTGCAATATTTTAGTTATGACAGTAGTTTTTACTTGTGTTGCAGATGTGCAACATAAGAAAAAGGTGGCGTATTATATGAAAAATGTATCTCTGATTTTTTTCATTATTTTTCCAGTGTAATAAACCTTTCTGATAATATATAATTTTTTCGAAACAATAAATCATGCATTTAAGAGTTAGTCGCAGATAATTAACCTATTTGGGACCATGGGTGCATATATGCACCTTCAAAAATTGCTTAAAACGCTTGAGTTTGATGCCAGTAAAAAAAATAAATAAAATTGATTTTATTTAATTACGACACTTTTGTGATTTACAAAGTTAATTTAAAAAATTAACAAAAAGTGGTGCCAAACGAATAAAATTCGTAAAAGATGCCGGTGCTGAAGGGGTTAATCCATTTGGTAAGGTGAAAAAAATTGCTTTAAATTACTACAATCCCAAGCATCTTGACATCCGATTTATGCGGGTCACCTGGCAAAACTAGTCAGCTCTCAGACATATTATTCAGGGCAGGGTTCCCAATTTGGACCCCAATTTTAATTGAAAATTTAGAATTCACACCGAATATTTCAATAGAAAAATTTTCCCTTCATGTGATCATTAAATGACTCTCATTAAGTAAAGCATAAAGTACTATTCTTTATTTCTGGTATGAACTCGAAATGTCTGAATAAAAATGGAGGCCAAACTTGCAACCGTGAACGGGAGACAGTGCCAAAATAACAAAATGACGCTGACTAAGCAATGATCTTTTAACCCCTTGAGGGGCACGCAAATACGTTTGTGAAATGCTGAAATCCCACCGTAATCTTTGGAAAATTTTATTTCAAAATAAGTTAAAGCAATTTTACGGCTTTTTCCCACCAAGGTTGGAAAAGAAAAATTTCATAAAATTTTTATGGTGTAAAACTTCATTAATCGTAGGTGGTATATAATATATACCGGTGCCCCTCAAGGGGTTAAACGAGAATCGTTAAGAAGAACGCCAGACCATGCCAAACATGGAGCTATGAATAAAGACAAAATGGCATATCCTCAAATGGGTGAAACTTTAATTGTAACAGGTTTCGCAGTGGCTCATTACTTCCGGGGCAAACATCCACCAGTAAAACTGAATAGAAATTTTCTCCTTATTTAAACTCCTTATGCAGAATCCCAGTGATAATTATGGCCAAAAACAGATATATATATATTTACTGACGGAAGTTTACTTCGGTAGTAGTCAGGATCCGAGTTTCCTCCATATTGTGACAACCTAATCAACTTCCTGTCAGTATCAATGAAAAATATTATAATATCCGGGCACCTTCTGGCAACAAAAACGAAAAGAAATTTTTACACATTTGTGAGAGAAATTTTGCAAGAATAAAATGCTAAAAGAGACGAAATTTTCTATTAAAAATTTATTGAGGGACGTTTGCTCCGACGGTATTAGAAACTGTTGATTAGATGCAAAAAATCAATCGCCATCTTGCGAAAAAGACGTCAGTGACTTCTCTCGCAACTGGTAGACTTAACAGTATATATCTCCTTCTCTTTATTCATAACTCTAATATGCTATATCATCTTGAGGCAGCACTATCTTCGTACAGACGTCAGCACTGAAAACTCGGCTAAATATCACGGCAAGGTCGGTCTTGTCTGCATTTGTAATTATAAAATTACACAACACTCCAGCGAAAACAACTAGACTGAACCTCCAGAACATATGCCATACTGTTACTGAACCAAACAAAACTAAGAAATCTTTAAACTCTCAAAACATTTTGTTATATTTTTTCCGGTTACAGAATTTAAAGTTATTCCTTCTATGAGAAACGACCGAACCGCTGCCTTCGAAATAATCAAGACCAGTGGTTACGAGTGTGACGTCATCTCTAATCGACCGACTTCTCACTAATGTTGGAATAGATACCGAAAAAATTTGAATAGCAATTTCCTTTTATTTTATTTGTGGAATATCTATCATCTTAAAAAAAAACAATAATAATTGTTTAAACCCTCTGTTGAAAATTTGGAATCCTCTAATAAAAAATCAGCCAAATGCGGCAACAATGTGTCATTCCGCATCTAGCTGAATTTTTATTTAGGGATTCGGAATTCTCACCAGTAAGTTTAAATAGTTATTATTGTTTTATAAGATGATAGGTATTCCACAAATAAAATAAAAGTAAATTGCTATTCAAAAATTTCCCGTGACAATTCCAACAGCATAGGTGCTAACTTCAAACTAGTCTTCCATAATACTTGTGTTAATTTGGCCCTGGTTTAATAAGTTTCGTAACAGAATTTTTTTAAAGAAAAGCAGTTAAATATGTGCACGTAGAAACCTGGAATTAAATAAATGAGCATTCGTGAAATAAATTTTCTGGTTCGAAATGTCGTTAACCTGGGTTAAATTAATCCACACATTACGGAAGATTAGTGGAAGAATGGCAGCTATGCAACACTAGTGAGAAGTCGGTCGATTAGTGATGACGTCACACTCCTGTCCTCTGGCCTTGAGTATATCGATGGCAGCGAACGAACCCATGAATTTTAGAAGGTTATCATACATACAAACATTCCAGATTGTTGCAAAAAAAAAATACTTCGAATCAGGGCCTAATTACCAACTGGGAAAAATTCAACCAGCAAATTTTAATAGAAAATTTAATCGTAAACCGTATTCATGCTAAATTAATGCATTGATTAAGGGGGTTCCACAGTGTGCTGGTCTGTATTTTAAGCATTTTTTTTTTCTTTTTGACGACAAATTAAAAAATAGAACTTTGAGTTTTTATTATACATTTATTGTAGTTTCAAGAATATTTAAAATAAATCTCAAGCAAAAATCTTTATTAGAACGTAAGTTACAACACTCTGAAGCACCCGCCTCCAAAAAAAGGACGCGAACGTCCTTCAAAATTTCGTCTGATTGGCTTATCTGAACGGAAAAAAAAAAAAAAAAAAAAAAAAAAAAAAAAAAAAAAAACGGCGTATTAATCTGTAAGCCTAAATGCATCGAATGAACTAGAATAATTTGAAAATACTTTGGCAGATTTCTGAAAAGAAAATTTCAAATTTCATGGTGGGTTTTCTCGTTACGAAAAAAATAGAAATATTCAGAATTGTTAGATGATCCTAGTTCACTCCGTGCGTCTACATGTGCTGGGTCTACTCTATAAATATCAAGTGAATCGGCCGAACCGTTCTCGAGATATGATGGAGGAAAGTTTGAAAATCAACGTTTTGATAAAAACGCGCTTAAAGTACAGTTAAAACGATGACAATCTCAACTTATCATCAATCTGCGATGCCTGGACCATAGAGCACTCCTTCCTCTTCCTCTTGGAGGTATTTAACCTCTTCAGGGGCAAAGCACTTCTGTTGCTAAAATGTTAAAATGATTGATTAGCACCGGTATTTATGAACAACTTTATATGAAGCTATGCAAAAGCTTTTCTTCGCAAGCATTATATGAAACAAAATTTAGTTTCTAAATTCTGCTGTCAAAGTGGCATTTGGGAATTAAAAGTAAGTGGTGTATAACATATACAGGTGCCCTTCAAGGGGTTAAATGCGGATTACTCTGCTCTTGCTTCCATTCTGACATTTTTCGCAACGCCACTCGTGCACCGTTTAGAGCGAAAGCATCAAACGGGGGAACCCCTTAAAGCAAGTGCTTTTATTAATATTTCTTGGTGGAAGTTTCCCCCGTTGGTAACCAGGCTCTGCCTCGAATCAGATATTTTAATCAATAAAGGAAATGCAGTAGATAACACATAAAAACGTAAAGTGTTTATACATTTTATTAAATATATTTTCTTGTTCTTGATATCGTCGGTACCATGTCAAACTATCCAATATGAAAACAGTTTTGCCAGTTGGCTACTTTTTTAAAATTGAAATTTCATGACTGGCACCAGTTTTTTTTAACTTACTTAATGACATATTAATTAAAGCGAGAGCAAGGTGAATTTTACCATTTCAGAAGGTGGTGCAAATCAATAAATCTCAATTTTAAAATGGTAGCCCACTTAAAACACTGTTTTCATATTGGATAGTTTGCCATGGTACCGACGATATATACATTGTTTTACTCAAAAAGAAAACACCGAGTTTGCAGCTATGTGTATTTACTTTTTGATGTTTTTGAAAGAATTCCTCTGATAGTTCAGTTTATAAGATTGTTCTTTTGTTTTAACCCTTTCAAGGGCAAGCTACTTCTATTCGTAAAATGCCGAAATGAGTGAATGACACCATTATATACAAACAAATTTGTTTCAAAATAATCAAAAGCTTTTGTTCATGAACTTAATAAAAGGAAAATTTTCATTTCAATATTTTGGTGGGAATATAGCTTTCAAGAATAAAAATAAAGTGGTCCATAAAGGAACACCGAATTTGAAGTGGTTAATGATTCCGAATAGTGCCTATGTGCTATATTCTATTATGTTCCGAATAATGCTATGTGTTATTTAACCGCAGAATGATTGACAAAGTATTAATCAAGATTTCTGTGTCTATAAAGAAAGAGCTTTATTAGAATTCATATGGGCTTTACCCTGAGTACCTCAATTTTTAATCGTAATTTTCCATTTATTTAATCACAAAAAATTATTTCAAACTTCTTGCAAATGTGGCATTGCGTGATTATTGGCCCTATTAAATCACAAATTTTAAAATAAATTTCTGTGTTTAAATAATGGGAAGATTAGTATTTGCTTATTATTATTGATATTCGATTATTATTGAAATGAAAACTTTCCTTGTATTAACTGTTGAAGAATAGCTTCTACTTATTTTCATATAAATTTGTTTATAAATTCTGGTGTCATTCAACCATTTCAGAATTTTTTGAATAGAAATACTTTACCCATGAAAAGTTTAAAGTGTTAAAAGCGAATTTCACACAAATGTTCTTGTTGCTGTTTTTAATTTTCTGATCTGTGATTGAACAGTAGCAGAATATGTTCCAGTTGGACTAGGGGTTGCAAACCTCTACACCGGGGGGCACAAAGACATCACTATTTTTGCACAGAATAATTTCTCTTAATTAATGACAGAAATTTCGCTGAATTATTAATCGAGGATTACCTTTAGAATAATTCAGTTCAAATTATTTTCGGGCATAATGTTTTTTCGGCAATGCTTTAGAATTTCGAACAATGATCTTTTGCTATAGCTTGAAAATTAATGATAGGAATGGACTATAAACTTCCACACCTATGGTTTTAACCCTTAAAAGCACAGTGATGCATATCTTCCTCACTCTTTATTTAACGCTTAGCAACCACTAAATTTATATAGAAATATCAATTCTATAAAAATTACAAAAATATGCTACTAAATAAAGTTAAGAATTTATATTTAAATTTCTGGCGTCCAATCCTTAATGTAAGAATAAAGAACACAAATTCTAAAAGAATGTTTCATGCATTTAAATGTTAAGTTTTACAAAATAACAATTTCTATAAAATAAGGTATTTAGATTTATACTTATTAAAATATTGACTAATTGCCAGTATTGTAGTTTTCACAGTAGTTTTTACTTGTATTGCAGTTGTGCAACTTAAGAAATAGTTGGGGTATTATACGAGAAATGTATCGCTTATCTTTTTCATTATTTTTCCTGTGTAATAAACCATTCTGAGAATCATATATATATTTGGAAACAAAATAAAAAATCCTGCATTTAAGGGTTAATGAGGATCATATATTTTATATAAAAATAATTTGGTCACATTTTAAAATATTTGAAATATAAATTTATTATTAATTTTCATAGTTAAAATTATTCTTTTGAGTAAAGAATATTCTTGGTTCCATTCAATGTATCTCGCTGAAAAAAATTTCATTTGGATTATTTTTGGTAAGATATAAATTAAATTTTGCTACGTAATTTAAACATTAGCATCACCAAATTTTGACCTCAATTAACTCCGTAAATATTTAACAAAAAACTCAAACTATTTATCTTTCTGGACGATTTTGATTTAATGAACAAGAGTAAAGTGTAAAAAGCCGATGTAACCCTTAGAAAAATTGAAGTTGGGGGGAAATTTAACTATGTACAAAACCTCTATTTCAACTGTCCACCCATATTCTATATAAAGCCATTAGTTGGACTCTAGTGACCCCTTAGGTGAGATTTGTTCCTAAAGGTCTGTGAAAAAAGGTTCACCGACTGCACACATTTTAGAAAAATATACATTTTCATAGATGCCACTCTTACGCTTGTTTGCTCCACAAAAATTTATATAGTAAGAACTTCCCCAGTAAGAACATTTGATTCGATTGTGTTGTGCAAACCGTTGTATTCCCCAATGATTTTATTCCAGATTACCATTTGTTTGCCTCCGTGCGGCGAACCCTTTATGGAGAAATGTTTACGTCTTATGCATAAATAAAAAATTATATTTTGATAACTTGAAAACGTCTAGACTTCTCCTATTGAGGAATTCGTTTTCTGCCAGTCGAAGGACGAATGTTGTAATTTTTGATCAGTTTTGCCAGTCCGCACTTTATTACCATCACTTTTTAAAAATACTATGAATTGCCTTATTGTCGCATTACCTAATCTGTGAGTAAATAAGGCGAATATACCTACTTCAAAAAATGGGTGACAATAAAGAAATCCTTTTTTTTTTTTTTTTTTTTTTTTTAACTAGAATATTTTTAAAACTGCTTCTGGTGGAAATATTCTTCAACAATAATCAACAATCTTAATTTTATTTTCACAAAGACGAAAAAAGGACGTAATAATTTTACTTCACCAGACAGCATGGTTGCCAGTGAGGCCTGGCGGAATTTTTATTTAGGGATTTAGAATTCGCACCAGTAAGTTTAACCCCTTGAGGGGCAAGTTATTGTGTTCCTGTAATGTCGAAATCACACCGGAATCTGCGAAAAGATTTATTGCAAAATAAGTAAAAGCACTTTTGCGACCCCTTTTTTTTTCACCAAAGTTAAAAAAAGTAAAATTTAATAAAATTTTTCTGGTGCAAATCTTCATTAATTGCAGGGGGGATAAAATATATTCCACTACCCCTCAATGGGTTAAATAGTTATTATTGTTTTATAAGAAGATAGACATTCCAGAAATAAAATAAAAGAAAATTGCTATTCAAAATTTTCCGGTATGAATTCCAACCCCAGTGAGTAGTCGATCGATTAGTAATGACGTCACACTTGTGCCCTCTGTCTTGAGTATTGTTACGAGTGTTTTCAACCGCGCTATTTAAAAAAAAAATTACATTGCATATTTGCTTACACATTTTTGAAATAAAAATACTTAGCTTATTTAACGACAGATTAATGACAGACTAAATACATCTGATATTACAATTTTAAAAAAGTGATAGCAGTTAACAAATCTGTATAAAAAGGAAGTTATAAAAATTAGATCTCTATAAATAATCTGTAGAAGAATTATCTTTTTTTAAAATGTTCCTTTCTTTTTGCCTCTATCCAGTGTTAACAAATGATAGTACTTCTTCCAGGCTAACCGCAGCCTCCTAGGTAGAAGGGTAACAATTTTGTTTAAAAATGGTGACTGTGGTAGGCTGATTAACCTTTTATCTACTGACGGTATTTACAAGTACCACACACTTTAAACATTCATCCCATAGTGACTATTACTAATATTCTAACGGTACGTTGCAAAAACACACTTTTAACTCCATTTTATCTGGATACATGGCAGCAATAGTTGTAGGGTTTTTTTTTAATTTAGAGAAGAAGGAGAGTACCTTTGAAACAGTCGACGTATTTTACGCCGACATTTTCTACAGATTACTACGCTCGTCTTTTTATTGCAGAAAACACACTACATGATATAAGATAAGTGTTGGATATTTTTAATGTGTTCATTATGCTCTTAGAATACACTTTGACGAGCTATTTTAGGCGAAAGGTGTATGTATTTGATTTAACAGTTGAATTACTCGGTGGTACTTATAAGTACCATCAGTACACTGGGTGTAGGAGAAAAACTTCTTGTTTACTTTTCGTCTGTGTAGTTATCCATAGTTATCCATCGTTTTAAAATGTAATTACTAAAATGTAGGGCAGTAATAATTTTCTTAGTATTTCTTTTCTCTTTCATTATTATTTTTCATAGGAAATCGAAAAACATGTGGCACCGGCTCTTTTTTACTATGCTAGAAATGGCAAATGTAAAATCATATTTTGAATATGTGGAGATGCGAGAGAACATGTTGTCACTGGAATATAGACGTCGCATAACTAAAGGACCGCTAACAAGATCGAATCCTAGGAGAAAATAGCTTTTTTAACCCTTTCAGGAGCAGAGCATTTTCAATGCTAATGTGTTGAAATCAATGACTGGCACCGGAATTTGCAAAGAAAATTATTTATATATAAAAAAAGGCTAAATTTCCCAGGCTCGCCAAATCGAAGAAATTTTACCACAATTCTGCTACCATTTGAAATAATTTGTGGGTTTTCTGTTACGACATTTTAGTCGTTGTGTACTGACGGTACTTTAAAGAACCACTTTAATTAATTACCTCTAATTATTTAAATTTCTTACGGGTGAGTGTTTTTTTTTTTATATTTATCCTTTAATTTTCATTGTAGTAACTGAAAAAAAAATTGTATGAAAAATTGCAATAGATCATAATGCAGTAGATAAAGGGTTAACCCGTTAACTCCTTAAGGGGCAGTAAAATTCTGCTCTTAAAAAGATTAAATAATTCAGTTACACCAGAATTTTCAAACGAATTTTTCACAAAATAAAAACCTGCTTTTCTGCACTTTCATAGTAAAAGCAAAATGTTATTAAAATATCATTGGTGCCGTTTGTCAGTTTTGGAATTAAAATTAGGTGGTCACACCGTGTGATCACCGCCCTTGAAATGGTTAAGAGTCGCACCCTACAAGTGTAGATTACTTTTTAAAAATTCAGATTGTTTCATTGAGACCACTTTTCTGAAATAAAATTATTCACCTTATTTAACCCATTAAGGACCAGCATGCTTTACAGGAATTTTTTTCAGTTCGCTCCACTTTTTCTTGAACACTTACTTTTGCTTTATGAATCACTGAAATGTGATAATTAAAGAAAGAAAATTTTACTTTTCTCTTTTACTGGCATAAAAGAGTGCAAAACACACAAATGTATTGTTGCGAAAACGCAACGTCAGACTTTACTGGGTTAATGGCAGATAAAATGATGCGAGAAAAAAGCCAACTACACTATTAAAAAAAAAAAAAAAAAAAAAAAAAAAAAACTGGGGGAAGTGTGATCAACCGACCTGAAATAATTAACAATAGTTGTCTAAACAGCCAATGAAACTCACGTGCGCAAGAATTAATCCCTTAACGGTCCCATTAAATTACGGTATAAAAATTCAAATTGATTATTAGCACCACACTTTTGAAAACGATATATTCATCTTATTTAATGACAGGTAAAATGATATAATATGGTCAGTTACACAATTTTATGAAACTGGTGGGAATCAAACAATGTGAATAAAAGACACAGCCCGTGAATATCACAGGAGCGAGAATTAAGGGGTTAACCCTTAAATGCGCGATTTTTTATTTTGTTTTGAAAAAACTATATATGACACTCTGAAAGGTTTATTACACAGGAAAAATAATGAAAAAAATCAGAGATACTTTTTTTCATATAATACTTCAATCTTTTCTTCTGTTGCACATCTGAAATACAAGTAAAAAGTACTGTCGTGTGGCTGTTTTACGCTAAAATAGTGCAAATTAGTAAATATTTTAATAATTATGTCTCCAAATACCCTATTTTATGTAATTATTTATTTTATAAAACTTAAACTTTAACTCTTTAATTCCCAAGATAGAATACGTTCTAGAAATCACGTAGTTCAGAGAATCTGACTTTACACCTGAAAGTTTCAAAGGTTAATTTCGCCTTATTTAAATACGGAATGTCTGTTATTAATTAATGCAAATATTGCTAATTTAATTTTCTAGTGTGAATTAGGTATATACGTTTAATAAAATCTATTAAATTCAAAATACTGTTGTTTGCATATTTGCAAAGCTGCGCACTAAAGGGTGAAAAGGGTGAAGGCATAGCTGCCAACATCTTACACTTTTTTGTACAACAAAAATTTTGTAGTATATTTTACATTTTTAAATCGTCGTAATCTACGGATTAAATAATGGAAAATTTTCTATTAAGTATTTGTGGTGCAAAAAAGCGGAAGAGTTGGCAGTCATGGGTTAAGGCATTATAAGAATGGAGTTCTGAATAAAGAGGAGGAGACCTATAGTGTACTGTACCAATTGCAAGTTAAGTAACTGAGGAGGTTGTCACAAGATGGCGGCTGTTTTATTTAACACGTTCACGCCGCCGCGGTGGGTCACGCTCGATTGTCTCAGAGCTGCCAAGTGTCCCGCTTTTTGGATACCAGTATTTTAATACAGAAAATGTTGTTTTATTTAATTAGAACAATTGGGCGATTTAAAAGAACAACATTTTATCTAAAATAACATTGGTGTGCAAAACGCCGGAGACTTGACAACTCTGAGACAGTCGAGTGTGACCCACCGCGCCGGCGTGAACGTGTTAAATCGTATCTTTAGTTTCTCATGACAACCAAGGCGAACTTCCCACCAGTATAATTGAAAGGAAAATTTCATTTTATTTTAGCGTCTTATTCATGGAAATATTTTCTCAAACATATTGTAAACTTTCTATTAGTTATTACTGGTGTCAGTTTGCTTGTTAAAACAGTCAGTTTGTTTCACTGGTTGTCACAATATGGCGGAAACTGTGGGCCTGACTATTACCAAAATAAACTTACACCAGTAAAAATGAAAATCTGTTTCTGATATTATTTATGACTGAAATTTTGCATTAATAATGTGATTAATTAAGGAAAAAATTTCTATACAAATTTACTGATAGAAATTTCCACCGGCGGTAATCAACCATTGCAAAAGCGGTGACAGACGAAGCTACACTATTTTAACGCTCTCGCTGCGCAACCCGAGATATTCTCGGGCATGCATTTTCCCGACGAATTAATACTATTTGGTTATTCACACAGTTAATTTTTAGCGAAAACTTTGTCTGATTTAATCAGGACATTCTCCCTGATTA
Organism: Maratus speciosus; assembly: GCA_963932465.1. NCBI lineage: Eukaryota > Metazoa > Arthropoda > Arachnida > Araneae > Salticidae > Maratus > Maratus speciosus. The sequence continues at coordinate 435,972,642 of OZ010787.1, forward strand.
CGATAATAAAAATTTTTGGTTAAAAGTACCGGTGATAAAAGATTAAAAATTCTGTAAAAGACGCTCATTGCGAAGAATTACTTCCGCAGAGAGAAGGTTAACTTTTTAGTGCGAAGCTTTACATATATGCAAACAGCAGTGTTTTGAATTTAATAGATTTTTTTATTCCTATACACCTAATTCACACCAGAAAATTAAAATAGCAATATCTGCCTTAATTAATAACAGGCATTCTGTATTTAAGTAAAGCGAAATTAACCATTGGAATTTTCTTGTTTAAAGTCAGATTTTCTGAACTACAAAATTTCTAGAACGTATTCTATCATGGAAATTACATGTTTAAAGGTTAAGTTTTATAAAATAAACAATTATATAAAATAAGGTATTTGGAGATATACTTCTTAAAATATTTACTAATTTGTAATATTTTAGTAACACAGCCACACGACAGTAGTTTTTACTTATATTGTAGATGTGCAACAGTGGAAAAGATAGACGTATTATAAGAAAAACGTGTAAGGGTTAAGGATATGTCAGTTCATCTTTATTAATAGTTCCATGATTAAAAGCAGCCTAAATATATCTGATATTACAATTTAAAAAGTGGTAGCAAAAGTCATTTTTCAGCGATTGTATAAAAAATAATGTTCATAAATAGTGGTTGAAAATAGCTTAATTTTTGACGTATATACGTATTAATACAAAATATTATATCATTACAGTTTTTAACTCCTTAAGCATCGCGCCCGCTAAGTTTCGGCTATTTTTTTTATAGTTCAGATTGTTTGATTGTGACCACTTTTTTCAAGTAGAAATATTCACCTTATTTAGTGACAGATAAAATGATGCGCGATAAGGTCAATTACACTATTTAAATAACTTGTGGGAATCAAACAATCTGAATAAAAAAAAAAACTAGTCTATAATGCCCGTAAAAGTCACCGGCGCGAGATTTAAGGGGTTAAACGCATTATAATATCTTATACTATAATACGAGCAAAAATTGCGTGTGTGTTTGTGCGTAAATTTTATCTTAAAAACGGCTCTAACGATTTTGACTAAATTTTGTATTTTACCACTTTCGGGCCCGAGAAAACCATTGGGCTAGGTCACATGTTCGAGAAAATTTGATTAGTGGGTCATTTCGGGTCATAATAGGTCAAAGTGAGGCTAATTATATCTAAAAAACGGCTCAAACGATTTTAATTAAATTTTATATCCAACCGTTTTTTGGCACGAGAAGACAATTGGGCTAGGTCACATGTTCGAGAAATTTGGATTATTGGGTCATATTTATGTCACTATGGGTCAAGCCCATTTTATCTAAAAAACAGCTCTAACGATTTTGACAAAATGTTGTATTCTATCGTTTTCGTTTTGGATTACAAGAAGACCATTGAGCAAATTTACATGTTAGAGAAAATTCGATTAGTGGGTCATTTTTGGGTCACTGTGGGTCGAGCTAATTTTATCTAGAAAACGGCTCTAACGATTTTGACAAAATTTTGAATTCTACCATTTTCGGGCACAAGAATACCATTGGGCTAGGTTATATGTTCGAGAAATTTCGATTAGTGGGTCATGTTTGGGTCACTACGGGTCATGGTAATTTTGTCTAGAAAACGGCTCTAAAGATTTTTATTAAATTTCGTATTCTATCGTTTTCGGGATCGATAAGACCATTGGGTTATGTCGCATGTTCGAGAAAATTCGATTAGTGTGTCATAATGGGTCAGGGTCAAGTTAATTATATCTAAAAAACTGCTCAAACGATTTTAACTAAATTTTATATCCAACCGTTTTTGGGCACGAAAATACTATTTAGCTAGGTCAAATGTTTGAGAAATTTTGATTAGTGGGTAGTATTTGGGTCACTATGGGTCAAGCTTATTTTATCTAAAAAAGGCTTTAACGATTTTGACTGAATTTTACATTATATTGTTTTCGGTCTTAAGAAGACTATTGGCTGGGTCACATGTTCAAGAAATTAGGTTAGTGAGTCCTTTTGGGGTCACTGCGGGTAAAGCTAATTTCATCTATAAAACGGCTTGAAAGATTTAGACTAAATTTTGTATCCTACCGTTTTTGATTACCAGACCATTGAGTTGAGTCACATGTTCGAGCAAATTTGACTAGTGCGTCATTTTGAGTCACTCTGGGTCAGGGTAACGAAACCGCGAAGTTGGCGAAATAGTGGCAACATTTAGCCGAAAAGTCGACTTTCAAGGTAACGAATGCCAAAACACATACTTGACACCAAATGCAAGATTGTCGTCAAATTTGGCTATTTTTGTCGAAAAAAAAATAAGCATTCAGAACATGAAAGAATTTTTTAGAAATTCTTAATAGGACACGAGGTACATGGATAAACCAATCAGAGTTGGGCTAAAATGTATTTTGGATTGATGTCCTTTCGTTGTAAATGTGTAACTAGTGTAAAATTTAGAAGCATGTACGTACTACATATTTTTCCTATTGATTGTTTTTGTAAGTATTTGTTTTAGTATATAAGATAATACAAAGCGAATAATACAGAGCAAAAATACAGAGCGAATGATACAGAATGATACAGAATGATACAGTGAGAATATACTATCGAGTTGAGCATAAAGCTAATTTTGACCGATCTATGCTCGGTCATCCCTGCTTTTTTTTAAAATAAACCTCATTTCTTTTATTTATTTATTCACTTTTTCGAGATTATTACATTACCAAACTTCCACACTTCGTAATGCACAACATTTGTTTAATATATCAGAATAGCTACTGGCTATTCTTTTTACATTTTTTTATCACAATATTCAAATTATAATTTTAAAGATCTTAAATCGTAATTTTTTTTCTTGCACGTGTTGTAGAAATATTCTACGAACTATTTTGTTTGAATTAAATACAAATAAATTCTACAACAAGAGGCCCACTGATATATTAAAAAATAATGAGCATTACGAAAAACGGCAACCCTGCATTGTGGTTCTCTGTTTATGAGAAATTTATTAAATTTTGCAACTTAAAATAAAAACTAAGCATTACAAATTAAATTGGAAAAAACAAACGTTTTGCATTTTATGTTTAAAAATTGCAGCATTATTTTTATTTTCTAATAGTCACATTATTTCATTAAGAACAATGAAGAACTTAAATTTCGTTCGTGGGATTCTACATATTTGACAACAAAATTAGAAATGGAGCATTGCTAAATAATTAAACGCATTTCTTAGAATTTAGTTTCAAAGAGATCGGAAAATAAAAGGATTTGTTCTGTTAAATGTATATTTGCTGTTTATTAATATTAAGGAGAAAAAAGTGGTGTCTTACACTATCCAATATTTTTATTGTAAATGAAGTTACAAGGTATTTTCATGTTGTACGTGAAATGATATTGTGAGAATTGAAAATTAAAGAATTTTTCTTTTAATTGAAAAAGTGTAAGATAAACGAAAAGGCATGTATTTGGAAAAGTAGATCGGATTTTTTAAATACATACGTACCAAAAATTCCGGATTATAAATACCACATTTTCCAAAAAGCAATCGTTGTTGAAGGGAATTGTACTGTTCGGAAATAATGGTATTCGTAATCCGTAATCCTTGAAAACTCTATACTCGTATAAAAAAAGGCTATTTCTTCTGTCAGACATTTTCAAACTAGGTAAGATACAAAGTATGTTTGTGTTCTATAAAATGGGTAGTGAACCCGCTTGACAGAGGAATTTCCGAATAAATATCCTAGTTTTGCCTAATAGCCGAAATTATGACATTCAATACCACGAATATTTCCGTTCATTAACCCTCTCGCTGCGTAAGTAATTCACGATGAGCGTCTTTTACAGAATTTTTAATCGTTCATAACCGGTTCTTTAAAGCAGAAAGTTTTAACTATAGTAATCGGGGAAAATATTCTGATTAAATCAGACAAAGTTTTCGCTAAAAAACAACTGGTGGGATTAACCAAATAGTATTAATTTGACGGAAAAATGCATGGCCGATCATATATCGGGCTGCGCAGCGAAAGGGTTAATAGTGATGACATGTGGATTGCTGGCAAACGAGTTCGCCTCCGCTGTTCTACTTGAACCGATACTCACAGAATTTCAACGCTTAACCCTTTGAATGGCGGTGGGATATATCATATCCCCCCTAATTTTAATCCAAATTTACACCAGAAACTTTTAATTAAATTTTACTTTTTTTAACTTTGGTGGAAAAAAAAGCTAAAAAATTGCTTTCCCTTATTTTGAAATAATTATTTTCGAAATTCCACTGACAATTCATCATTACAGAAACGCAATTGCTTGCCCCTGAAAGGGTTAATGTCAAAATGTTAAAACGATACTTTTATTCTCAATATGTGAAAGGCAACAAGAAGAAAATTGAAAAGACATCTTCTAGGAAAATTATGTTAACAAACGAAAAGAATGTCGGCTGACTTCATTAAAGCATTTAAATTCAAATAAAATAGAAAGTATTTTTATGTTCTCTGAGAAACGATATTTGGAGAATTGTAAATTGAAATAGAAATCTAAAACTATGTTTTTTTCTCAATAGCTGCAAGGTAAAAATGTTTAAATTTTTCGTTTTGAATTATACTTTGGCAAATAGTATATATATTACTTATTGTACATATATATGATATTGAATTTTTTTAGTAGAAAATTTCCACGCATATAATTTTAGTAATTTAAAATTTAATTGCTGATTTTTTCTTGGTATTCTACGTGACTATGAAGCGTAAAACCAACAAAGGGAAAAATCATGCTGAAATGTTGCTAAATTTTTTATTCAACCATGTATTGAGTATAAAAAGGTGTCTCTCCTCGTACGCACTAGTCTTTTCACGTCCGTCACAGATAAGTATCCCACCGCACCCTATAGACTACACATACACGTTGTCACAAAAATTGATTTTTCAATAGTTTGCACGTTATTTTGAATTTTAATGCCACTATTTTATTTAAAAAATTTTTACACCTTTTTCTTTTTTTAAATAACACGCTGAATACATTTAGAAAATACTGGTATAAAAAATCAAGGGCCAAGAAAAATTGTTAATATAATCCGTTTCCGACAGCCGCCATTTTTGTGCAGCACGTAGTCCTAGTCAGTGGCGGAGCGTTAGGGGGCGATCAGTCATATTACTACCATCACTATTATACAGAATAGTTGGCTTTATTTATACATTGAACGTTATACGATTAAATATAGCAAAATTTAACATACAATAATACTGAAAGTAAAATGATCGACACCCCCCTTCCCCCCAACGTTGCCATCGAAATACTCAAGGCCAGAGGACACGAGTTGTGAAGTCACCACTAATCGACCGACTTCTCACTAGTGTTGGAATTCACACCGGAAAATTTTGAATAACAATTTTCTTTTATTTTATTTGTGGAATATCCATCATCTTATAAAACAATACTAACTCTTTAAACTTACTGGTGAGAATTCGAAATCCCTAAATAAAAATTCAGCCAGAGGCGGAATGCCGCGGTGTTGCCGCATTTGGCTGATTTTTTATTGGGAGATTCCAAATTCTCACCAATAATTTTAAATAGTTATTATTGTTTTATAAGATAATGAATATTCCGCAAAAAGTCGGTCGATTAGTGATGACGTCACAGCTCGTGTCCTCAGGCCTTGAGTATTTCGATGGCAACGACCCCTCCCCCGCCGCCTAACGCTACGCCGCTGATCCTAGTTTTAACCATTAACCCTTAAATGTGCGATTTTTTATTTTGTTTCGAAAAAATTATACATGATTCTCTGAAAGGTTTATTACAAAGAAAAAATAATGAAAAAAAAAATCAGAAATACATTTTTCATATAATACGTCAAACTTTTCATGTGTTGCACATCTGCAATACAAGTAAAAACTACTGTCGTGTGGCTGTTTTAAGCTAAAATATTGCAAATTAGCAAATATTTCAATAAGTATGTCTCCAAATACCTTATTTTATAAAATTATTTATAATATAAAAATTGACATTTAACCAGGGGTGTAAAAATCTAGGCGCCAGCGAGCAGTCTCTCACCAGTAAATTTTATTCGTTATTTTTCGTCAAATATTTCGTCTAAATTTATTGTAAGAGTGCTAATAAAATTAAAGTGAAGAAAACTAAAAAAAATTTAGTGGTGAGAGACTGTCCGCTGGCGCCTAGATTTTTACACCCCTGCATTTAACCCTTTAATTCCCATGATAGAATACGTTCTAGAAATGATGCAGTTCAGAGAATCTGACTTTACACCAGAAAGTTCCAATAGTTAATGCGCTTTATTTGAATACGGAATGTCTGTTATTAATTAAAGCAGATATTGCTATTTCAAATTTCTGTTGAGAATTAGGTATATGCGAATAAAATAAAAAATCTATTAAATTCAAAACACTGTTATTTGCATATATGCAAAGCTGCGCTCTAAAGGGTTAAATGTATAGAGATGCATATATGCAAAAATTTTTATTTAACTTTTAGCAACCACTATATTTATATCGAAATATTAATCCTATGACAATTACAAAAATATGATACGAAATAAAATTAAAAATCTATCTTAAATTTTTTGGTGTCTAATGCATAATATAAGAATTTGAAAAAAATTAAAAGCCTAATTTATAAATGAGAAAATGAATATTAAATTCTCAATATATATCTTTAATTTTTACTTAATAGGTGCTAAAATACAAAATGTTAAAACATTTTAAAAACAATCAAGATGTTAAAACATTGGAGTCATTTTGATGTTAAAATCCGAGCGCTTTCGACTTAACCATTAGTCGTCTTCAGGAAAAATCACATGCGATTTTATGTTAACAGGCTAAGCACTACGTCAGTCACCGGTGACTGACACTGAACTTTCCGTTTAGAACGCGTCATTCACCGATGAGTGACGGTCTAAAATATGATATAAAACTAAATATATACGTATATTTATTAAAGTAATTACTGAAAATTTATTTAAAATTTACTTAACATTTATTTATTACAGGATTATATTTTCTTAAAAATTACTTAAAACATTGTAAATTTTTCAGCTTCAGTGTGAGTTACCTTGGCAATCAAAGTGTTAAAAACAAAACAAAACAGGCGTCATTTTGTGACAACCTCCTTAGTTACTTCACTCTCAACTGGTAGACTCACAAGTACCGTAATTTCCGATTTATAAGCCGTGGCTAAGTGAAGTATTTTCAATCCTCAACTTTTATTTTTAAAAAATAAAGTCAAATAAATGGTAAGTAGAAGCAAGTCCCATTTTATAAAATAAAATTGTGGTAGGAAACAGAATTATCTGGGACGCGGCTTATACGCCGAAAATTATGGTATATGTCTCCTCCGCTTTATTCGTAACTTCATTGCTGACCCTTTTAAGGGCGGTAGTCACACGGCGTGACCACATAATTTTAATTTCAAACTGAGAAAATGTACCAAGAATATTTTAATATTTTTTTCTTTACATCGAAAGCGTTGAAAAACTGGTTTTTATTTTCTCAGAAATTCCTTTGTAAATTTTGGCGTCCCCAGTTAATTATTTCATAATTTAACACGTTCACGCCGGCGCGGTGTGTCACACTCGACTGTCTCAGAGTTGACAGGTCTCCGGCTTTTTGGATACCAGTATTTTAATACAGAAAATGTTGTTTTATTTAATTAGAACAATTGGGCGATTTAAAGAAACAACATTTTCTCTAAAATAACAGTGGTGTCCCGAAAGCCGGAGACTTGACAACTCTGAGTCAGTCGAGTGTGACCCACCGCGACGCACAGTGGATCAAAGTATAGGCGATGACGAACATAGGATTATCACGAAAGTATAAGCCTACATATATGATGTTTTTTGTTATATTTAGGTTTAAATGAGTAAAATAAATCATACTGAAAGTATCTGCATGGTTTTTATGAACAATTTTGCGCTTTTTTGTCGCAAACAGGAAGTTTAGGGAGATGATGAATAACAAAAATAAACTGGAAAAACAAAGCATGCAGTTTCGACTTATATCCAAATGACATTTGTGGAATATTTAAAGCATTTGTTTAATTTTTAATTGGCAACATATACATAATTCATTAAAATCGTTCTACAAAACTGCAACATTTTAGAATTTATTTCAGTGCGTATTTGTTATTATTGGGTTTGAGTTTTTTTTTAATTATCTTGTAGTAATATTAATTTTAGCATATTTCTTTTTTATTTGAAACAAGATTATTTCATTTTGTCTTTTTTCTTATAATGTTTTGAAATATAATAACAAACAGACATTTGTTTTGTTTCTGAAAAATTTCAATAATGATTTTAGTTATGAAAAATCAATGCTTAGTTTTGTAAGTGAAAAGTGTGGGCTAATTGCCTCAGACATTGATGAAAAAAATTTAAAGGAGCGTTTACGTATGTTTTATGTAAATGCAAAAGATAGCTGGCTGAAATCTGAACGAAAATTGGATCGTTTTATTAATAAAAGTATTCTTCACTTCAGTGTTCCTTTAAAGTTGGTAATGATCTTAAACCATTTGCAGTTGAAAATTTGCAGAAATCAACATCACGAAAATCTTTTTCAGACGTAACCGACACTCATGAAAGAAGACTAACTCAAAATTTCAGAGAGGATACTTCTGGAGAAGCTAAATTAAGAAGAATCAAAGAGTAAATTTCAACGCGAATTCAGAAAAGAATTAGGTTTACTAATAGATGTTGTTAAACCTGGAAGTGGTTTGACACACGATGGAAACACTGCAAGGACATTTTTGCTGAGTTTAAAAAGACAGCTGAGATCACTGGATTGGATAAAGAACTTATTAAACGTTTTGCCATTATAATGGTGATCGCCTGTGACGAAGTAATTAATGCCGAAAAATTTGACAATTCCGCACTGGGAACAGCTAAACAATGTGCCTCAAAGTACGGTTGGTATTTTTATGCCAGCTTCTGTACATAATTACTAACTCATGAAAAGATTATGAGTACAAATTTTGATGTTTCAATTGGATAATTATCGGAAGAAGCTAGCGAAGCTCGAAATAAAGAGTTTCGAACGTACCGGGAGTCTCATAAGAGAAAAATAAGTCGAAGAGCATCTAACGAAGAGTTATTGCTCTATTTGCTAATAACATCTGACGGTTTGATTTCCAGTATTAGACACAAAATAAAAAACGTTCAAAGGAACAGAAAATTTCTAGAAGCATTGGGTCTTTTAAAAATATAACACTTTATCACTGACATAGCACCGTATCCGTTTATTAGAGTACATTTAACCCTCTGAGAGCCTTTGCGCTTTTCAGCATTTTCATGTAAAAGCATATATAATCCTAGATACGAGTACATTACATTTAATTTCGAAGTTTAATGTTAAATTAGTTTTTTACATCATTTCATACTAGAAATTTCTGACAGTATAATCTTCTTTAAAAAATATTTTTGAGTACAGCCAATTTAACATGTTTTCTGGAAACGGAAAATTACTTAATAGCCGATTCAAGCCCATTTATTTTGAAAACGCGCAGGTTTGCGCAAAAAATCCTCTATACCACATTAAAATATAGGCTTTTAGGAATACTAGCATGTGTTTGAAATTTTAAACAACTTTAAACAATTTAAGTTACGTAATTTTGAAGATAATGAATCCGTTAATTCTATATGTGTTGTTCATAATGTAGAAGGAGACATAAAATTTAATCAAAAGGTAGTCAGTGGTGGTTTAAAATGTGTTTCAAGAAATTAATAATGATATTTTAAATGAGTTATTAGCAGAGGTTTCTTAGGTTTTATTTGTGAGCACAGCAAAAAGTCACTAAAATTCGCAGAAAAATTCCTCTGCTGAAAGATGTATATTCCGAGCTATACAAATACGATATAATTTTGTATAATTTAAAAAATAAACATATATTCGTATTTTGTAGATATTCTTTTAAAATATTTCATTGCAACAAATTAGTTTTTTAATGATTATTTTTTGGCTCTATGTTCGCATTTTCTTAAGGATTCACCAACTGTGCGACGGCGTGAAGTTGTTAAAGAACATGATGTTTCAGCCCCTCAAAGAATGAGAATGCTATGACGTATTTTGGAAGTTGAATAAATAAAATTAGCCAATTAAGATAATATACTCTCTATATTTAAAGCGACAGATTTTTCTCAACTTTTTCAGATTAATAAATTTATATTGCTATGAAAATATCAATATTATTAGATTTATCAGAATGATGCCATCATTTTTATTTCGTAACAAACATCATATTTTAAAATTTTAAATAGTAGCATTTAAACTGCTTATCCATTTTTCAATCTTTTGTAATTAAGTGTTTTTAGTGGTATCATGCGAATAATTATTTAGCATGAGCTCAAAAGTCAAATATTTTTTTCATCTATAGAAAGGGCAATTTTTCCTAAATACGAATAACCTTTGGGAAACTAATTAACTGTTTAAAATCGATATTTCTAAAGCTGTATAAAATTTTAGTGCAATGTTGGGATACTTTTAAGTTCATTTATTTATTCTTCAAGGTTAATTAAGTATATTCACATCTATGTTTTATTTATTTTAAAGCATTATTGCTTAAAGTGAAACTTGCAAGTCAGCATTTTAAAGAAGATGATGAAGCTAAAAGAAAATTAAACGATTCGGGCATTTAACCGTACGGTTTCCAAGTAAAAATGCAAAAGATTGATGATGTAATTTCCAAACTTAATATCTAATATATCAGTCCCGTTAATCCCTTTTAAAATGAATTGTGTAGTATTCAAAAATGAGGAATCGATAGACAAGTTAAACATTCCTAAAAGAAGTATTCTGTTTAAATTTCTAAAATAAGTCAAATAGAATATATAGCTACCTTTACTTAGTATGAATAGTGAGATAAAAATAACTAATATTTGACTCACGTAATTGATATTTAATTAATGTTAACATAATTAATACTGAATATTTCGCCATATTTAAATGGGATAAAAAAAATATTGCAATAATTTTTGTCTCAGTTTCCTAAATTGTCAAATTAAACATAATTTGATTTACTCAATCAGCAATTTTTGGAATCATGTTTTCATAACCAATTAAATATAAAAGTTATTTCTTAAAACAATGTTGATTGTCCCGAAGTATACTGATTTTTCCAGAGGTGTTAATTTTATGGTTTTCGTTATTAGAAATTTAATAATTATTTTTGCTTATTTAATGGATGTTACTGCTTTATGCATCCCTTTAGGATGCATAAAGCAGTGATGGAAAAGAAGCAATGTGGTGATTCTCAGCACTAAATTTAAATATAAATCTTTATCTTATTAAATCTCAGAAATTCTGTCATTAACTAAGGCAAAGATTACTATTCAAATTTAGTGGTGCCAATCGGTGTTGCCAGTGGGCTACTTTTTTTCTTTCAGATTTCTTGATTAGCGCCCCTTTTTTTAACCCTTATATGCATGATTTTTTATTCCGTTTTGAAAAAAAAATTATATATTTTTCTGAAAGGTTTATAACACAGGAAAAAAAATGAAAAAAATCAGAGATACATTTTTCGTACAATGCGTCAACCTTTTTTTATGTTGCACATATGCAATACAAGTAATAACTAAAATGTTGCAAATTAATAAATATTTTTATAAGTATGAATCTAAATACCTTATTTTATACTTTTTTTTTGTAAAACCTAACGTTTAAATGCATAAATTATTTCTTTAGAATTATGTTTTTTACTCTTAGATTAAAGATTAGACATCAGAAGCATAAAGATAGATTTTTAATTTGATATTGTTGTATTTTTTTTACAGGATAAATAATTCTATATAAATATACTGGTTGCAAAGAATTAAATAAAAGGTGATGTAGATATGCATCATCATGCATTTAAGGGTTAACCAGTTAAGGGACAGAAGAATTCTGTTCGTAAATGGCTGAAATAATTGACTGACACCTGAATATGCAAACGAATTTCTTAGAAAATAAAACCCCGCTAATTTGCACTTTCTTTAGAAAAGCAAAATTTTATTAAAATATTCTTGGTGCCATTTGTCAGTTTTGGAATTAAATTTAGGTTAATAGACCGTCTAGACACCGCCCTTGAAAGGGTTAAATGGTAAAGTTCCCTTGTTTTTGCCTTAATTAATATGTCGTTAAATAAGGCTAATCTTACCATTTCAAAAGAGTGGTGGCAATGAAGGAATCCGAATTTAACAAATGTAAACCATTGGCTTGAATTATGCTGCGCAACTTTTCTAAAACTGTGCTCACGATTTTCATCTTTTAGTACCAGAATATTTTAGTTGTAATCATTGTCATGTATATACATAGAATTCTTGTAATAAGCAGCGTTGCCAGTGGGCTGCTTTTTTTAAATTCAGTTTTTTTGATTGGCACCAATTTTTTAAAATAGTAAAATTTGCCATATTTAATGACATATAAATTAAGGCAAAAACAAGGGGAATTTTACTATTTCAGAAAAGTGGTGCCAATCAAGAAATCTGAATTTTAAAATAGTAGCCTGCTGACAACACTAGTAATAAGGCAAAAGTTATATACAGAATTACTTATATTATAAATTAAAATGGCGTTAAATTAAACACGTCCAAAAGAGGGCAATATCAGACAGGGTTGCTAGTTTGGCCTGCCATTTTTTTCCGAAATTTCAAAATCGTAGAGGAAGATCCAATAAAAGAATTTTTACTGTAAGTAGACACGAAATGTCTATCATTAAATACAACAAAATACTATTCATACTATCTGGTATGAACTCGAAATTTCTGATTAAAAATGGATGCTAAACTGGCAATCCTGCTTGCAGATATCGTCGGTACAATGTCAAATTATCCAATATGAAGTTATAATATTGGATAATTTGACATGGTACGGACGATATCATTGATTAAATAATTGCAGTGTTCCCAAATGTTCAATTTTCTGAATACCACTTTTTAAAATCAGCATCTTCTTTTTAGATATTACTTAAAAAATTTCCAGAAACCTACACTGACGTTTATTTCTATTCCTAATGTTTTTAAAATCTATCACCAAGGTCAGTACTTGAAATTTCTCAGAAGTTTTCTTTTTAACACATCCACGACGGGAAATGAGAATTCTCGTTTTCATTCAAAAAACATCATTGACTAATTTTGTGGCTTCTATCTTACAGAAAACGAATTTATATCATGTTATCCATATTTTTTTAGACTGTGTTAAATTCGTATATTGAAAGATATTTACCGATGCATAAACCACGGAAACTTATCTAGAACACTAATTTACAAAAGACTCTCAGAGCAGAGAGGAGCTCCAACTGTTTTAAAATTCAGATTTGAAATATAAAATAGCCTGTCGGCAATGTGTTAATATTTAGATCGAATTATAATCGAATTAAAATCGAAAAATTAGAAATTATAATCGAAATTTTTCACAAATGTGCACCCACCCTGTCTACCACGAATTTGTTTCTTTGGTAATACTGGTATTCAAAAAACCGACCAGTGGGAGCTTTAATAATCAAATAAATAATTTCTTACCTTAACCCTCCGCCTACCAGACGGGTCCAATGGACCCGATGGGTACATTCGAAATATTTATTCTAACCAGAAATTTCTTTAAAATAAACTAAATATGTAAACCAGACAATAATGAGTTAAGTAAATAAATTCAATAGTTTTAAATAAGAATTCTGATGTGTAATATTTTTATAAAACTTGAGTAAAATTTTCGGTAGTTCTAGGGTTAAAAAAATATGAAATCATTTTTTCCCCTTTTTTGTAAAATGTATTTATGTTGGACCTTGGTCACTCCTCGGTCCAAAGCGATACAAGTAAGCGTACAAACTTAATGCTGAAATCAATGGAGTTATGAATAAAGAGGAGGAGACATATAGTGTACTGTCTAACAGTTGCGAGTGTAGTAACTGAGGAGGTTGTCACAAGATGGTGGCTGCTTTTTTTAAATTGGATCTTCGGTTTCTGATTACCGCCAGGGCAAATATTCCACCAGTAAAATTGAATAGAAAATTTCGTCTTAATTAAGAGCCTTATTCACGGAAGTTTTTCTCAAAAATATCGTAAAAATTTCTATTTGTTTTTACTGGTGTTAGTATGCCTTGTAAAACTGTCAGTTTGTTTCTCTGGTTGTCACAATATGGCGGAAACGCAGGGCCTAACTACCGCCAAATTAAACTCCTACCAGTAAAAATGGAAATCTGTTTCTAGCATTATTTATGACTGAAATTTGTGTAATAAGGAGGCGTTTAAATAAGTTGAAAATTTCTATATAAATCTACTGGTGGAAGTTTCCACTGGCGGTAAACAACTCCTGCGAAAGCGGTTACAGTTGAAGCTTCACTATTTTAAGGATATGTCAGTTCCTCTTTATTAATAGCTCCATGGCTGAAATCGGGTGTAAAATAACACACTTGCGCCATCTTGTGGACGTGGTTGATAATCCACATACGCGGGCTTTTAGTGTGACGTCATATAAGACAGGATATCTAAGATATGCGTATATTTTTAAATGTTCAGCCACTCATAAAACTGAAATTTGTTTACCACATTTACTGCAAAATAATGGCGCTGCGAGAGGGAAGTCCAGATGCACTTGACATCAGGGACATTTCAGTTTTAATCAAGGTGAAAAAAAAAACTTTACAGTTTTATAAAAGGTTATAATCAAGGTGAAAAAAACTTTACAATTTTAGTGGTGTGAAGTAAGAAAACAGTTATGCATCTACCTGTAGTGTAACTCCGTTCGCTACGTGGCGTGCGACCTTGATTGATGTGACCTCGCCTTTAATCTTGCGGCTACCTCTCCCATTTAAGACAGGACGCTTACTTATATTGCTTTGCCTCGGCCCTTATCTTAGGTTAGTAACTATGGTGACGAAGAGAAAATGAAAAGAGGACGCTTGTCCTCGAAAAGCCGATTTTTACTACAGGGAGTATAGTGAATGCGTAAATGTTAAAGAAAAACTCATATGTCGGAATCAGGGATGGCTGTTTGACCTCCATTTTTATTTGGAAATTCAGTGTTCGTACCAGAAATACAGGATAGTATTTTATACTTTATTTAATAAGAGACATTTAGTAAAAAATAACACAAAGTAAAAATTCTTATTCAGAAATATCCGTTATGGCATTGAATTTACGGATTAGAATAGGTGGCCAAACAGACAACTCTGTGCCAAAATCTTACGCATTTTTGTACAACAAAAATTCAATAGTAATTTTTGCCTTATTTAATTATTAGATTACGACGATTTAAGAAGGTAAAATTTACTATTACAGGTTTGCTTTACTAAAAAGTGAAAGATTTGGTAGCTATGCGGAATGCATGTTTTATAAGGAATATTCTCTGAAAAACTTGCTAAAAAAATTTCGCTGTTTTAAAAAACACTAAACGTCAGTTTGTACATTTAAGAAATAATTAATAAAGCGAATTATTTTCCTAAATCTTTCTTCTGTAGGCATTAATTCTTAGTTAATCTTTATCACAAACAATGATGTATTTGTTTATTAATGATATTATAATCTTCTAGAACAGTACAATATCATTTTATACATTACACAAGAATAGATAATTTTGAGACTACTTTTTATATTCACTGTTATCTGGTGCAACACTTACGCAAAGTTTTTTTTTTTTTTTTTTGATGAATTTCGTATCTTGTTACTACTGATGAAAGCTTATTAATTTGACTGCAAGTTGTAAAATTAACACAAATTAAATTTGAAAGTAATGGAAGATCTTAATTTTATTACCTTAAGTAATTACGAAGATTTATTAACTTCCATTCATATGCTTACATTTTTTTATGTAATACTCGTTATCTTATTCCTAGATAAACACTTGCGGCATGTGAGAAGAGAACATCTGTATTTTGTAAATATGACTGTCTTTATTAAAATAACGGATTCTTTATTAAAAATCTTATTAATGCAGTTATGAAGTACAATAATTTATATTAATAATATTTTTAATTATTTCACCATTAAAATAATTATTTTAGTCATCAACAGTGTTGACATTAGATAGTATGTTTTAAATCAGAATCTGTGTTGCCAGTGGGCTACTTTTTTTAAATTCAGATTTCTTGATTGGTACCACTTTTTTGAAATGGAAAAAAATCCATTCATTTAATGACATATTAATTAAGGAGAAAACAAGGGGAATTTTTCCATTTCAGAAAAGTGGTGCCAATCAAGAAAGCTAAATTTAAAAAAAGTAGCTCACTGATCAGAATGCTTGATTACCACCAAATTTCATGAAATCGTAAAATGTTCCATATTTAATTTCTAGTACAAAAGTCGAATAATTTCTTTTATCCAAAAACCGATAGTAATCGCACAATCTGAATAAGAGAAACCGCCGAACTTCTAACACTGGTCTTCAAAAGTTTTTGATGATGAGAAAGTAATGGAGTTATGTATAAAGAGAAGGAGACATATAGTGTAGAGTCTACCAGTTATGAGTGAAGTAACTGAGGAGGTTGTCGCAAGATGGAGACTGATTTTTACATCGGAACAAATGTTTCTGATTACCGCCGCAGCAAACGTCCCTCAGTAAGTTTTGAACGAAAATTTCGCCTTATTTTAGCTGCTTACTGATGCAAAATTTATCTCAGAGATATGGTAAAAATCTCTTTTCGTTTTCACTTGTGGAATTTGGCCGGGGTATTGTAATCTCGTTCACTGACAGGAGTTTGTATGGAAGTTGTCACAATATGGCGGATATGGGCCTGACTGCAGCCAAGCTAAACTTCCAGCAATAAAAATGAATATCGGTTTGTGGCCATAATTATGACTGAAACTCTTCATTAATAAAGCCTTTAAAAAAGTGAACATTTCTGTTTAAATTTACTGGTGGAAATGTATCCCATCGGTAATGAGCCATTGCGAAACCAGTAGCAGTTCAAGCCTCACCATTTTTAGTAGGGGAGGTTAGCACACAGTGAGACGAAAGTTATTATTACTTAACGAATGACAACGATTTTTATACTTTTGAAAAAACAATTGCTACATCTTTAAGCTACACAAATACGCTACACATTAATGTATAAAGTATTTTTTAAAAGTTGTTAATAAAAGTACAGAAGCATCAGAATGGAGTATTGGAAATTGTCCCACTGTGTACCACAAGTGGTTCGCAGTGAGACAAGGAATATATTTTCATAAATCATACATTTTTACACTCTATTAATAATTTTCTGCGGTTTATGATTTCTAATTCGTATTTCTAGGTTTTCAAAATATTAAAAATATGAGCTTCAGGTGGACAATGGCAGATCTTTTGCTACCTTCATGCAAATTTTCAGCCTCTTGCGTTTAATAGATTTCCCTAGCCATTGCACGCCCACACACATACAAAGAAAGAGAGTGAGAACGAGAAACCTTCTTTTATTAATAAATAACTTTTTTTAACATCAGAACCACATAGTAGGTATACAATGAGACAAGTCTCACTATGTGCCACAACTGTGTGCCTCACTGTGCACTTTCGATACGTTGTAACAAAATGGATGCCACATCCGTTACAACTATTTCATCGCTTTGAAAAGTTTATGACGTTTTGTCGAAATAGACTATTATTAGATATAGGTAGGTTTGGTTAAATAAATATATGTCATATTGAAGGAAATAAACTCTAAAATTGATGTTTATGGAACTTTAACCACTATAAAATAAAAAAAAAATTATTTACTATTTTGTCGGACGACTAACTGAAGTACTGAAACTACATTCACGTGTTGCATAAGATGAGGTTGTTATGAGTTTGTGCCATCTTGGAGAAAAAGTTATAACTATACGTCAAAGTGACTGCTGTCTCACTATGTACTACTCTCCCTTATATATAACTTCCTATTTATTCATAGCTCCATGGTGGAGCTAGTATTACTTCATAGCCTTTATTTACTAGATGCTTTCGGAATGACATGTAAATCTGCATCAAGAGCATTTTGCTATCTCAGTTTTTAACCCTTTCGTGGGCAAGGTTCTTCTATTCGTAAATGGCTGGAAGGAGTGAATTACACCAGAATTTGCAAACAAATTTATTTTAAAATAAGCAAAAGCTTTTGTTCACGTATATAATAAAAGGGAATTTTCCAATCCAATATTCTGATGCAAATGTGGCATTTAGTAATTAAAATTAAGTAGTCCAAAAATGAACCACCGCCCTTGAACGGGTTAATACAAATTACCTGATTACTTACTGATTGATACTAGTGGTGCCAGTTTGTTAAATAGGGTTCGTACGGGTGCTTGAATTTTATGACTAAGAAATTCTTTGGTACCAGTATTTTCTTATGGAAAAGATCTCCTGAAATAAGACGAAATTTAGTTCATTCAAACTAGATGTAATTTACTGTAAAAAAATTCTGATACATGGCCTTGAAAATAACGGCACCCGTACGAACCCTGTTACATGTTCAAATATTTTATTACAATAAATAATCCGGTATTATTATAGGTATACTTATTAATTAGAGCTAGTTCACAACACAGCTAGTATTGCCAGGTGCAACGCGTAAATAAGGACTACAAGTGCTCTGAAGGCCATTAGTTTTTACAGATTATTTTGACGTCATTAACAGCAGGTAATTCTGCCTTTAGATAAGGCAAAGATAATTACTTTAAAATACTGGTGTCCAAAGCATTTGAGCCCCAATTTACATGGAACACCTAGCAACACTAATTGACAACCAGGCACACTTACACCCAATGGAAAAAATATCGTCGCAAACTAATCTATGAATTCCGCAAGTAAAGAAATTTTAAATGAATCTTTTTAACAAAGGTGGTCACAAAAAAACGTAAAATTTGACAACTATACAAAATCTTTGACCACGTTTATGATGCGATCTAGCTCATGTTCGTTTTAACCCTTTCAGGGGCAGAAGAATTGTGTTCGTAAAATTATGAAATAATTGACTGACACCAGAATATCCAAGCGAATTTCGTTGAAAATAACCCCCCCCCCCCTATTTTCCACTTTCATTAGAGAAGCAAAATTTTATTAAAACATTCTTGGCGTCATTTGTCAATTTTAGAATTAAAATTAGGTGGATAGACGGTCTAGCCACCGCCCTTGAAAGGGTTAAAAGTGTTGCCTAGCTTAAGAAGATTTTCTACATCTTTGGATAAAAATTCACGATTTTTTTATTTTATATTACTTATTAGACATATATATATAATATCGGAATATTTTTTGTAGAAAATTTCATACACCTATATTTTTAGTAATTTCAAATTTAATTGCTGATTTATTTATTTTTTCTTATTATTATTCAATATGGTTAAGTGAAAAAACATCCTGAAATGCTGCTGATTTTTTTATTCAACTATGTTGAATAAAAAAAAATGTCGGCCCTCGTATACTCTTCTATGTTCATCACTGTTAGGTATCCAGCAGCTGTCTACATACTAACCCTACGTGTTTGCACACGAAAAAAAACCGAATTTTTCCAGCGTTTGTATGACCCTTTGAAATCGAATGGCAGTTTTTTTTCAAAACGAATTCCTTCCTCTCTTTTTCTGTTATTAAATAACGCGAAGAATACTTTTAGATTTTACTGGTATTAAAATTCGAAGGACTGCAAAAATAGTTAATAAAATCCACCTCCAAAACTGTCCATTTTTGTGTCAGCGTGTAGTCCTAGTATAAACACGCGATTGTTATTCTAAAATAACTTAAGTTGCAGTTGTCTTTTTTGTGAGATCACGTGACGTAATTTCCATAGTTATCCACTTTATATAGTGATATTTCGGGAAAGATAGTAATTAACTAGAAATGTATGGAATTTTGCCTCTAATCGCAAGAACTAAGCGAATCACACCAAAATGCCTCGTTTACAGTCAGAAAAAAATCCCGCAGTACAGATGCAATGATAGTAATCGAGTGTTGGGAGCATGGCTGAGATTTTTCCGCTTTTATGCATACCAGTATAATTTTAGAGAAAATGTTGCTCTCTTAAATCCAGTATTTCCCGATTAAATAAAACATAATTTTTTCTAAGATTATACTGGTGTGCAAAAAAGCTGAGAAATCTCATCCCTGGTTGAGAGCAAACACTAGTTACATGAAGACACCCACAACCTAATATCAGGGGTCGTACTTGTCCTGAAATTTCACGACCGGGAAATTCTTCGTTACCAGTATTTTCTTATGGAAAAATCTATTCTTAAATAAGGCGAAATTTCGCTCGCTTAACCTAGATTTGTTTTTCTATAAACAAATAGTGATATATGTCCTTAAAAAAAATCCTTAAAAGTACGACCCCTGTCTGATGTTAAACCTATGGAAGTCTTCTTTTCAAATTTCTCGATCAAATTTCAATGTTTCTTAACTTTTTTTTTTTCATGGGATATCTAAGGTCGATTTATAAATTATGGTCCATTTTTACTTTGTGTATTTAAGTTTCTGCTTAATTTACGAGGACACTTTAATTTTTAAAACTGGATGCGGAAGTGAAAGTATCCTTATTGAAAATGCATTAACCCTTTGAGAGGCAATAATTGCGTTTCTGTAATGTCGAATTCACACCGGAATCTTCGTAAAATTTCATTGCAAAATAAGGAAAAGCAATTTTGCGACTTTTTTTCCTCAAAAGTTAGAAAAGTAAAATTTTATAAAGTATTTCTGGTACGAAACTTCATTAATCGTAGGTGGGATATAATATACCCCACCTACCATCACCTATATGGATAATAACGTACGGGATACGGGGATATATGGGATATATAGAATACGGGGATATATGGAATATGGGATACGGAGATATATGGGATACGGGGATGTGTGGGATATAATACATCCCAGACAGGGAAATTTTAAATAGCAATTTTATTTTATTTTATTTGTGGAATATCTATCATCTTATAAAAAAATAATATTTAAACTTAATGGTGCGAATTTGGAATCCTCCAATAAAAAGATCAGCCAGATGCGTCAACACTGTGGCATAACGCATCTAGCTGAATTTTTATTTGGAGATTCCGGATTCTCACCAGTATGTTTAAATAGTTATTATTGTTTTATACTATGATAGATATTCCACAAATAAAATAAATAAAAATTGATATTCAAAATTTTCCGGTGTGAATTCCATCACCAGTGCGATGTCGGTCGATTAGTGATGACGTCGAAACTCGAGTCCTCTTGCTTTGAGTATTTCGATGGCACCATACCAGGTATTCCGCCTATGTAGGATTACTCAAATGATCTTGACAGCAGTATTTTAAGGTAATTTCCTTCGCCCAAGCCAATGGCAGAATTATCGGCGATTAAAGATAGCGAAATAAACTGTAAGAAATTAGTTGTGACCAGAGTATTTGGTGCCCCAATTTACGCGGGAAACCTGGCAATACTAGGAGCGAATAAGAGAAATCAAGAGCGAAATAATTCACTTGCATGTTGGTCTAGCGTAGGATCTTAAGCCTTTGTGTGGCAAAGTACTTTTGTTGCTAAAATATTGAAATGATAGAATGACAGGAACATTCTGAACAAAATAGGAAACTAAGTTAAAGCATTTCTTCACCCACATTGATAGAATGATCTCGAAAACCACATGCTACCTACAGTACTACAGAGGCATTTTCCAATATTATACGAAGAATGTATCTCTAATTTCTTTTCATTATTTTTCCGTGTAACGAACCTTTCTGACAATCATACAATTTTTTTTTCGAAATAAAACAAAAAATCATGCATTTAAGGGTTACGTAAGATGAATTATTCTGTTCTACGAAAACAGTTGAAGAGCCCTATTTCGCGCGGCCTGCAGTTCAGATATCGACGAAAAAAAATTCATGTAAATTATAAAAGCGAAATTCTGTAGAAAATGCTTTGAAATATTTCACCAAGTGGAAGAATAAAATTAGCCAACTGAAATAATTTACTGTCCATATTTAAAGTGACAGTGATTTCGCCAAAAATTTATATTGCAAAAAAAATATCAGTATCATTAGATTCATCAAAATGATACAATGAATTATTTTCGTAGCACACTTCAGATGTTAAAAATTTAAAGAGAAGCATTTAAACTGCTTATCCACTTTTCAATCTTTGTAATTAAGTGTTTTTAGTTGGATCATGCGAATAAATATTTAGCATAACTGCAAAAGTCACATTTCCTCTCCGTCAACGAAAAGAACAATTTTTCCGAAATAACGGACCCCCAATAAACTTTGGAAAACTAATTAACAGCTTTAAAATCAATATTTATAAATCAGTATTATATTTTAGCGTAATGTTATAACATTTTTAAGTTCCTAGAATTTATTCTTCAAGTTTAATTAGGAATAGACTCATTACGCATTTAAAAGTATTATTGCGAAAAGTTTTACTTGCAAGTCAGCGTTTTAAAGAAGATGATGAAAGTAAAAGAAAGTTAAACTGTTCGGGCATTTTACCGTACAATTTTCACGTAAAAATTTCAAAGATTTATGAGGTAATCCTCAAAGTTAATATGTTATATTTCAGCCCGGTAGAACACTTTTAAATTAAATTGTGGAGTATTCAAAAATCAGGAATCGACCGAAAAAGTATACTTTTCTACAGGAAATAATTGTCTTTAAATTTAGAAAATAAGTCATGTAGAATATAGAATTACATTCACTTGGTTTGGATACTGAGATAAAAATAATTAATTTTTGCTCACGTAATCTATTTTTAATTAACGTTCACCTAATTACTAGTGAATAATCCTCCATATTTTAATGGGAAAAAAAATCTTGTAAATATTTTTTATCTCATTTTCCTAAATTCGACGTCAAATGACAGATATTTTGATTCACTGAATCGCAATTTTTGAAATCATGTTTTTATAATTTGGGAAATACAAACTTATTTCTTAACACATGGTTGAACGGCCGATGCCATCGAAATACTCAAGGCCAGAGGACATCAGTGTGACGTCATCACTAATACTCAACACTATGGCATTCCGCATCTGGCTGATTTTTTATTGGGGTATTCCAAATACTCATCAGTAAGTTTAACCCTTTATCTACTGACGGTACTTATAAGTACCACTCATTTTAAACTTTTATACCATAGTGAATATTACTAATATTATAATTGTACTTTGCAAAAATCGCTCTTTTAACTCCATTTTATTCGAATACATTGCAGTGGTAGTTCTAGGTTTGTTATTTTAGAGAGGAATGAGGCTATCTTTGAAGCAGTCGATGTGTTTTGTGCCGACTTTTTGTACAGATTGCCACGCTCGTCTTTTCATTACTGCAAACACAGTAAATGATATAAGATAAGTGTTGGATTTTTTTTATGTGTTCATTTTGATCTCTGAATACAATTTGTCTAGCTGTTTTAGTTGAACGTTGTATGTATTTGATTTAACAGTTGAGTTACTCGGTGGTAGTTATAAGTACCGTCAGTACAATGGGTGCTGGAGAAAAACTTCTTGTTCACTTTTCGTCTGTGTAGTTATACATCATTTTCATCGGATTTAAAATGCAATTAATAAAATGTAGTGCAGTAGTGATTTCCCTGGTATTTCTTTTCTGTTTCATTGTTATTTTTTATAGGCAGGCATGAGAGCGTTCCGACCCAAATGACCGATTTATACCACTAAATTTTGATAGTATTCTTTGCTTTATTAAATCTCACAAATTCTGTCATTAAATAATTTTTTAAATACTATTAAAATTTAGTGGTAGTATTCTTTCATTTGGATCGGAGCACTCTCATCCCTGTATAGGAAATCGAAAAAGTTGTGGCACGGTCTGGTTTTTGCTATGCTAGAAATGGTATATGTAAATTCATATATTGCATATGTGGAGATGCGAGAGAGTATGTTATCCCTGGAATATTGACGTCGCAAACTAAAGGACTGTTAACAAGATCGAAACCTAAAAAAAAAAAAAAAATAGTTTTTTTAAACCCTTTCAGGAGCAAAGCATTGTCAATTCTAAAGTGTTGAAATAAATGATTGGCACCGGAATTTGCCAAACGATTTATTTATAAATATGAAAAAGGCCTATATTTCATATACTTATTAAATCGAAAATATTTTCTGGTGTCAGTGGAAATAACTTGTGGGTTTTCTGTTACGATGATTTAGTCATAGTGTACTGACGGTACTTTAAAGTACCGCTTTAGTTAATTACCTTTAAATAATTAAATTTCTCACGGGTGAGTATTTTTTTTTTATGTTTATCCTTTAATTTTCATTGTAGTAACTGAAAAAAAAAATATTACATGAAAAAACTTGCAGTAGATCATAATGCCGTAGATAAAGGGTTAAATAGTTACTATTGTTTTATACGATGATAAATGATCCACAAATAAAAGAAAATTCCTATTCAAAATTTCCCGGTGTGAATTCCATCACTAGTGAGAAGTCGGTCGATTAGTGATGACATTACACGCGTGTCCTCTGGCCTTGAGTATTTCGATGGCAGCGTACCGGCCCGAAGTAAGTTTCATAGTTTCTCTCATTGTTTCATAAGTGCCACTTTGTGCTGTTTTTTTTTTATTTAATAAAAATCTTTACTTATTTAACCCCTTGAGGTGTTATGAATACAGGGTGATCGGATACTATCTGGCAAAATTTTAAACGGTTTTAGAGGATACCAGTATCATACTTGACAACTTTCCCTTAAACTCCCGTAAAATGCAAGTTAAATTGATCAAGGTTAAACACGTTTGGAACCAGAAATATTTTTAAGAAATGAATTCAAACAGTTTTCATAAAGAAACATGATATCTGCGATATATGATACATCAAACAAATTTTCTGATTACTAACGTGTTTAACCTGGTTAAATTTAACTTGCTTTTTACGCATGCTTAGCTGAAAGTTGGCAAGTACACAGTATAAGCATTTTTTTGTCATAGAATATGTGCCCAGAAATGACGCGCAAAGTAGCCATAACTGGCGTTTTTTCTCTGTCTTTCATTACACCTTTCACATTTTTCTTCGTTACTAACGCTTATACGTGCCAAATCCGGACGCACATTCTGTGGCGAAAAATGCTTGTTTATGTTCTCTGTACCATATCATCGGTATGTCAAACTATCCAATATGAAAACAGTGTTGCCAGTGGGCTACTTTTTTAAAATTCAGATTTCTTGATTGGCACCACTTTTCTGAAAGGGTAAAATTTTCCTTGTTTTGTCCTTAACTAATGTGTGATTAAACAAAGCGAATTTTGCTATTTAAAAACAGTGGTGCCAATCAACAAATATGAATATAAAAAAAAGTAGCCCACTAGCAACACTGTTTTCACATTGGATAGCTTGACATGGTACTGACGATATGCTTTAAAATTTTTCAATTATTTTACGATCACCCTGCATTAGGGTGGAACTTAAGTATAGGCTAAAAAAAAACTTTTTTATTTTAATGTGTAATAGTGAAAACTTTTTTCCTTTTTGGATGTCTAAACTTTTGGCTGAAAAGGTTTTTTTTAATTAAGTTGTTTTCCGGTTCCTCAAGGAGGTCAAAGTTTTGAAATTTCAGTATAAAGTAACTGAAAGTAAACAACGTAGCTGTTAGCTCATATCTACTTTTATTTAGCAAATAATATCCAGAAGTCACCACGAGGAGGTGGTTAAATATCGACTTCCACCCTCCTTACCTGCCTTTGTTAAGAATTAATTAAATTGGATATTCAACCTACTGTCTTTTTAGGCAAACTGTCATTGCATTGTGGGAATTCATCTTTCCCAAGATTAAGCCGTCTTTTGCTTAATATTTAAAGACGGTTGACGCAGCTCGCGGGACAATTTTGACACACGTTTCCACTGTTTGAGTATGACAAGGAAAATCTAAAATTCAGGTGTATCCCCTGTTTGCACCTTTTTTTAAGTTCTTCATCCGATCAGACCGTCAAGACTCGGGGCGATGAAGCTACCGAACGACTCCTAGCTACTTCTAGCTTATTATTAGGATCAATGTTTTTATAGTCTATAATTTCAATATGTTCGCATTTTTTCAAGTCGCTTTCCTACTGGTCCAGAAAATCCTTTTGTACCCGTAGTTTTTCAGCAAGATGTTGAAATAAGTATCTAAGAAAAAAGTTCATTTGCATGTAATAATCAAATTATCCATTATAAAGTTTTTAGGGTATTGCTTCCGATATTTTAACAACTCCAGATTTGCATCCTGCATTAAAGGCGTTTCTGTTTCACCTAATAACTCTCAAACTTGAAATGTCTGTATTATTATTTTGAAAATACATCAAAATTGCAGTGGCTATATTAATATAAGAAGATATCAATGAAATATGACCAATATATTTTTATCCTGGTTTTTGAACTGAGACCAGATGTTCGTCTTTAATTATTCTTTATACTTTTTTCCCTCTGCTTCAGTTATCATAGCGTTAACCTTTCTGCCATAAAAATACTAACCTTCTAAAATTAACTCATTTCGTCTTCCCTGTTCTTTCAAATTCTTCCTTTTCTTTTCTCTTTGTCATCTTCAAGTCCTTCTTTCAGTTACCTTTCTTTATTATCATCAGAAATACCCATATCTTCTAAGGTGCCATTTGCAATAATATTTGCAGTTCTGTCTAATACTCCGGTTCTTTCACCGTGTTGATTATCAAATTCAGGTTTAGAAAAACAACCGATTGAACTATTTCCTTCCGAACTGTTTTTTACACTTGACGATCATTCAATCAAAACATCATTTTTTTGTTTTAAAATAATTTTTTTTCCTTGATATTTCCATTTCCAGGCTTGCTACACATTTTTTGTAGTTTTTATATCTATTGATCCTATTGTCATCACCCCATCTCTCTTTGGTCTTTGAGAAAATGACGTTCTTGTTCTAATACATGATAATATTTAGTGCTTTTGCACAAAGAAATATTTTTTACAGGATTACCTAACATTTTACAATTTTATATTGGATGTGGGATTATTCTTTCTAATCTTAATATTTTTCTTCAAATTTTGACATTTCTCGCACTAGTCTCTAATCATTTTTTGTGATTTGTGTATCAGAAACCGCTGGAATTGAAGGTCTCAGCAATACACTTTTAATTTTATCATCAACAGCTTTAAATATTTTAGAAATAGTGTGTACCAGATTCCAGCTGTCAGATTTTAAGTTAAATAGAACCCAAAAATAATGTTTCATAACTTCTTCATATGTTCGTCAAAGATGACAGTCTAATGTTAATTGTTTTGGTTCACGAAATACAGGACACTTCAACAATTATCTAGATTTAGGTACGTTAACAGACTTTGTCACTTTTGACACCGAATGTTTATCGAAAAATAATTAAAGAAACTGTTAACACCCGTTAAATCAGACTAACTTGTTATGTGTCGCAGCCAAATAAATCAGAGACAATGAAAGCCGACGCCCACGACGCTGGCTTCTACAAAAGTCAAATAAAGTGGGGCTAACTTTTCTAAGGCACTCAAACTAAATTATTCTCTTTATTACAGGACATTAACACTTAATTAATTTAATCTTGCAAAATATAAATTTAACAATAAGCTTAAAAAACTTTTCATGCAATTATTGGCTTTTTTTCGTTTTTTATGGAAAATCAGGTGCTTTGAGGAACCGGAAAATATCATTTTAAAATTAAAAGAAAAATATTTTCTTTTTATGGAGTTAAAAAGGAAAAAAATAATCACTATTAGAATATAAAATTCGAAACTTCGTTTTTTAGTTCCACCCTACCCTGCATGCTTCATTTAGGTTGAATTCAGTGTTGGGAAAGATGTGCAACAGTGGCCTATGGTCAACAAAAATTTTTAAAAGTATTCTTCGCTTTGTAGATCTCAATCTGTTAACATAATTCCGTCATTAAATATGTCAAAGAATACTATTAAAATTTAGTGGTGAGAATCAGCCCATATTAAAATTTAGTTCTGAGAATCGATCCACTGCTGCGAAAATTGTTGCCAGGGATTTTTATTAAAATTGCGTGACTGATACCACTTTTTTAAACCATTGAAAGGTGGTGGGATATAATATATCCCACTTAATCTTTATCAAGACTTGCACCAGAAACATTTAATTAAATTTTACTATTATAACTTTGGTGGAAGAATGTTGTAAAATTTCTTTTCGTAATTGTGAAATACAAGTTCTCGATTATTCCGATATGAATTCAACATTACAGAAAAAAATTGCTTCTGAAAGGGTTAAATATTACAATTCGTTTTGTCGTTGTCCTTATTTAATCTGTCTTTACATAAAGCAAATTTTACTATTGCATAAAAGTGGATGAAATCAAGAAATCTGAATAAAATAAAAGTAGCGAGGTACACTAACTGCGCATCTTTTCTACCACATTCCATATTGTTTTTATCTTTTACTACCAGAATAATTTAGACAAAACCATCGCCTTGTCTAAACGTAGAACTCTTGGATTAAGTTTTCATTAAGTAACGCGAAAAATACTAAACGGAGTTACTGATATTAACCCTTTAGTGCGCAGCTTTGCAATAATGCAAAAAGGAGTGTTTTGAATTTAATAGATTTTTTTATTCCTATATACTTAATTCACACCAGAAAATTAAAATAGCAACATTTGCTTTAATTAATAACAGACATTCTGTATTTAAATAAAGCGAAATTAACCATTGAAACTTTCTTGTGTGAAGTCAGATTCTCCGCACTACGTAATTTCTAGAACGTATCCCATCATTGGAATTACAAGGGTTAAATGTTAACTTTTATAAAATAAATAATTATATAAAATAAAGTATATGGAGACATACTTATTAAAATATTTAATAATTTGCAATATTTTAACGTAAAACAGCCACACGACAGTAGTTTTTACTTGTATTGCAGATGTACAACAGAAGTAAAGATTGACGTATTATATGAAAAATGTATCTCTGATTTTATTCATTATTTTTCCTGTGTAATAAACATTTGAGTAAATCATATATAATTTTTGCGAAACAAAATAAATAATCGCACATTTTAGTGTTAAAAATGAAACGGTTTTAAATATCACACGTCCTAAAGCTGTTATTTTGTGATATCAGTAAATAAATAATTTCAGTGCTTCAAAATGATAAGTATTTCGGATACCACTTTTTTCAAACCCAAATCTTCTTTTCAGATATTATTTCGAAATTTTCAAAAAACCTACGCCGAAGGTTATTTCTATTCAAAACGTTGTAAAATCTACCATGAAGTCAGTGTTGCCAGTGGGCTACTTTTTTTTACATTTAGGTTTCTTGTTTGGTACCACTTTTCTGAAATGGTAAATTTCCCCTTTTTTCGCCTTAATTATTATGTCATTAAATAAGGCGAATTTTACTATTTCAAGAAAGTGATGCCAATCAAGAAATCTGAATTTTAAAAAAGTAGCCTCCTGACAACACTGCATGAAGTAGTGATGGGCATAATGAATGATTTTACTAGATTAGATAGAAATCATTCGGGTATGCCCAGAAGCATAGTTCCCAACATTTGTATATATTTTTATCAATTACCACCAGAAATTTAGTAAAATAAAGAAATAAAATCATAGATGCCAACCTTCGTAATCTTTTTAAATGAATTATCTTCAGAAATTTCAAACAAGAAAATATTTTTTTATATTTTATAGGTGTTTTAATTTATTGCTAATTAAAATAAAATAAGAATTTTTTATACAAAATTTCTGGTAGAAATTGGATTACAGAAAACAAAGATTGGCAGCTATGCTTTTGTGCATGCTCGGATGATTCATTCCAATAGCGAAATCATTCATTTTGGCCATCACAACTATGATGAATAAAGAGCAGGAGACTATAGAATTATTAACAAAGAGGAACTGGCATACTCTTTAAAAAGTGAAGCTTCAACTGTAACGGCTATCGCAAGGTTGTCCACCGCCGGAAGAAGCTTCCAGCGGTAAATGTACAAACATGTTTTCTACATATATAACGCGCCATTTCAGTCATAAATAACGCTAGAAACAGTTTTTCATTTTTACTGGTAGAAGTTTACTTTAGCGGTAGTCGAGCCCTGCGTTTCCGCCATATTCTGACAACCAGTTAAAGAAACTGACAGTTTTACAAGACAAACTGACACCAGTAAAAAGAAACAGAGATGTTTACCACATTTGTGAGAAAATATTTCCATGAATTAGACGCTTAAGTAAGGCGGAATTTTCTATTCAATTTTACTAGTGGCATGTTTGCCCTGGCGGTAATCAGAAACTGAAGGTCCAATTTAAAAACAACAGCCGCCATCTTGTGACAACCTCCTCAGTTACTTCACTCGCTGCTAATAGTCAGTTCGCTATATGTCTCCTTCTCTTTATTCATAACTCCATATAGGAGACATATAGTGTATTGTCTAGCAGTTGCGAGTGAAGTAATTGAGGAGGTTGTCACAAGACGACGGCTGTTCTTTTTAATCGGATCAACAGTTTCTGATTATCGTCGGTGAAAATTTCTACCAGTAAAATTGAATAGAAAATTTCGTCTTACTTATGCCTCTATTTGATTGGAAATTTCTCTCAGAAATATGGTATCAAATTTCTATTTATTTATACTGGTGTCAGGTTCCCCAGGTATAATCTTTTCACTGGTACCGACAGGGTGTTGTCTTGGTTGTCACAATATGGCAGAACTGCTACCGCCAAAATAATCTTTCACCAGTAAAAATGAATACCAGTTTTTGCCATTATTTTTTACTCAAATTTTCTATTAATGAGGCGCTTAAGTAAAGAGAAATTTTCTACTTTAAATTACTGGTGGAAGTCTTGTCTCTTAGTAATGAACCCCTGAAAATGCGCTTAGAGCTGAAGCTTCACTATTTTAAGGATATGTCAGTTCCCCTTTCTTAATAGTACCATGGCTACCATGAACGTGCGGGGAATACTTAAAAAGTCCAGCATTACTCATTCGGATTAGGAATTTTCTATTTACTTTTTAAATCGCAGGATTTGCAATCAACTCTTTTAATCACGGAATTTGTGATAATCTTCTCGGATTCAATATGACGAAAAATTCTCTTCAAAATACCCGGTGGTAAAAATATACGCATCCTCCCTACCACGAAATTCATTCAAGAACTTCATTAAAAAAACGAACCAGTGGGAGCCTTGATAACCAAGGAAGAATGTCCTAAAAATGTATGGCAAAAAGTTTTATTTGAATTTCTTATATTTCTTTGTAAAGTGAATTGATATAGGATGAGTGTATATAACTATTTCCATGAGTACTTGTAGTGTAAGTCACATGCTACGATGTTTTGCCTACCAGTATATTAAAACGAACAAATACGACTTATTCTATGGGAGATATCTCATTAATTGAATAAGGCCAAGCAAACTTTAATAAAATAACGGTTGCCAACGAGCATAACTGTTATCAGCTATGTGACTTACACTACAAAAACCCATAGAATTAGCCATATATAAATAATAAACAAAACCCATCTGCATACAAGGAGTTCGTGTTTTATACGAAATATTTTCTGAAATTCATGCTAAAGGCTGTTAACCCTCCTAGTACCACTGGGGTCTTATTTGATGCCAGTTATTTTCAAGTTTGAAATTTTTAATGTTTGAAACCAGAAAAAATGAATAATTTGAGGGAGACTAGGGAGGGTTCACCCACTTTTAACAAAATAATTTTTAATTTTTAAATATTGAACGTAGAATAATGTTTTACATATCATTTTATTTTATTCGTTGTACAATCAGATATCAAAATAAAATTGTTAAATAAGTGTTATTTACAGGGTGTCCCTGAACTTATGATACATACGTTAGGGGGTGATAGAACACAACTAGACGAGCACAAATCACCATACATTCTATGATCGGATCGCAATCCGTAAAGCGCAAGAGGGCGCGTCCCAGCGACCGCAATAAAAAGGCTGTTCACCGCAGCTGTCTTCATTCGTACTGTGGATCATCGATGAGATGGATGCGCACTCAAATCAGGAAAAGGCCGAGATGCATTACATGTATGCAGCGGATGACGGCAATGCAAGGAAACCCCAAAGGTTGTACCAATCAACTGGACGGCCGCTCACCCGATTTGTCATGTCTGGACTTTTTCTTCTGGGGTCACATGAAGAGCATTATCCACGATGATGGTACCATAGATACCGTTGAAGACCTTGCTGCCCGGATAACCGTAGCTGGTGACACCATACGAGAGATGCCTGGTGTTTTCGCCAATGTACGGCGGTCACTGCATCGACGGTGTGAAGCCTGCTTTGCTGTAGACGACCCTAATTTTGATCAGTTGCTGTGATGGGGGATGTACGTGTTGTTTAGTTTCATTTTGTGGAATAACTTTTTTTCTTCATACTATCAGTTTCCTTTCATTCCATCGCTTTCTGTTTTCCTTTTTCTCATTTTACGCCACAGTATGTTTCGCGCTCTAGATTCTTACGACTTGCGTTCCACCATGGATCGTATGGTGATTTGTGCTTGTCTAGTTGTGTTCTATTACCCCCTAACGAATCTGCCATGAGTTTAGGGTCACTCTGTAAGAGAAATTCGAAAAATGATATCTGATTGAAAACCATTTCAATCAGGAGAAAGTGATGGGTCAAGACTTCCCAAATATGGCAGGGTAGACCCACTATATGGGAGGTTTGACCCACTTTGTTTTATATAGAAATATTTGTGAAGAGAAATAAAATCAATTTAAACCCTTAACGGTCGCATTAAATTATGGTTTAAAAATTCAAATTGTTTATTGGCTAAAATTAAAAAAAAAAATCACCTTATTTAATGACAGGTAAAATGATAGCATAATAAAGCCAATTACACTAATTTATAAAACTGGTGGAAATCAAACATACTGAATAAAAGACACAGTCCATGAATATCATATAGTGAAATTTCAGGGGTAAAAAATGCAAAATTATTTTATGCTACATGCTTTAATTATTATAAAAAAATATTTTTGAAAATATGATGCTTAAACAAACCTGTTTAGACGCAATCGCAAGTTAGAGGAGGAAAATGTTGCTTTAAAAAGGATTTTGTCCTAGCAGGTATAATTGCACAGCTGGGAAAATGAAATTTTAACATTTAAGACAGTATTCCGTTAGAAACATGTTCCGTTTTTATAGGGTTTTCTGTATTATTATATCCGGATTTATGAGCCACTGTCCCACTTTTTTCTCTCTCCTTGTCCTACTTTTTGTGACACTTGACCTGACAACTCCAGCTGTCACATAGTTTGGCTTCATCTCACTGTATCCATCTTTGAGAAATTTTGTCTACATACCTTCCTAAAGTTGTTCGATCACTGCTATTTTCTTTTGCAGCAGCATTAGCACGTAACTCATCACTGCATGCATCAAGGGCAAAGCATGTTTTACAAGAATTTTATTCAGTTCACACCACTTTTAGTTAAATACTTACTTGTAACTTTATGAATCACTGAAATGTGTTAATTGTATAATGAGCTAAACTAAACTCTTGAAATAAATGAGTGGCACAGGAATTTACGAACAAATTTATTCGGAAATAACAAAAAGGCTATATTTCACATGCATATTAAATGGAAAAGATTTTAGTAAAATTTTGGTGCCATTGTGGCGTTTGGGAATTGAAATTAAGTGGTTTCATAAAAATACTACTGCTCCTGAAAGAGCTAATAAGCTGCCTTAATACTTTCTAGTCTTTCTACTCTTTCCCACTGTTTCTATTTACCTATTGTTAGTAAAATTCAAACGAAAAAAAGTTCCTATTAACTTTCCCAATTATATTTCATTAAATTTTTTCTTGCAGTGGATAATATAGCAATTTTTGACATAATTCTTTATTCAGTTTTAAATATTTTCTTTTCCATCACCCCATTTTACTGTTGCTATACAGAATAAATTTACATTCTTTTTTATATTTAACAATTAACCATTCATTATGCACAGTGTATAATAAAAAGATTTCGAAAACCACTTAATTAAGGAAGCATTCAGCATCTCGTCATCCCTCCCGCTCATTGAATGGGTCAAGTCTCCCCACATAGTTCTTTTCTAAAGAATAGCACATTGTTATGTTAACCCATTAATGCCGAGTTTATTTTACACATTTCTAATACATCGGTACCAGTTGACACCGTTTTTCCCATATTGTAATTTTTAGCTTATATAATCTATCAAAATTTGAGATTAAGTAATACGGAAATTTCCTTACTAAAATACTGGTTTTCATATTTAAAATTTTCGTATTTCTTAAATGGCAGATTTTTGTACCAACCGGGGTTAATGAGTTCAGCGTAACTTACTGTACAATCTGTATGCCTGGAAGGAAAGCTCGATATTTCTTTATTACTTATAATCTTCTTACTTATAATCTTAGTATAGTATAATTACTTATCTTTGTATAATATAATTTCTTATAATCTTCCTACCAGGATTTTTAAATAGGGTTCTACATTTATAATATACTTGAAAAAAAACATGGCTTTCACCTATTTTTTTTACACAAATTTGTTCTTAAAACCTGGTGTTAATCAATCATTTTAACATTTTTGCATCTGAACTACTTTGCCCTTGAAAGGATCAACCCTTTCAAAGGCAGAATATTGCTGTTCTTAAAATATTGAATTGAATAAATGAGACCAGGATTTACGAACAAATGTATTTAAAAAAAAAATCTTTTCTTCATGTACATTATAAATGCGAAAACTATTCCAAAATTCTGGTGTCGATGGCCATTTTGGGATTTAAATCAAGTGGTACATATACTATGGCTGTGCCGCTCAATATGTTAAAAAACGGTTAATAAATTAAATTAGTTTCCTAAATCTTTATCCTGTAGGTCTACATTTTTATTTAATTTCTAACACAGACATTGATTTGTGCGTTTATTAATTATATTATAACCTGCTAGAATAGTATTTTACTTATCATTTTATACATTATATATGAATAGTTAATTCTGAGAGTACTTTTTACATCGATTCTTATCAAGTCTAATATTTGCGCAACGTTATTTCTTATAAAATGAATTATGTATCTTGTTGCCTCTAATGAATGCTTTAATTATGAATTCGATTGCATGTTGTAAAATAAACACAAATTAAATTAGAAAGTAATGGAAGATCTTAATTTGATTACGTTAAGTAATTACGAAGATTTATTAACTTCCATTCATATGCTTACTGTTTTTATGTAATACTCGTTATCTAATTCCGAGATAATCATTTGTGGCATATGTGAACATGTATAATTTTGCAAAGAGGACTATATTATTAAAAGAACTCATTCTTTATATAAAGTCATTATTGATTGTGTCATGAAATATATTAATTTACGTAAATGTTATTAGTTATTTAAAGTTAAAAATAATTATTTTAGTCATCAACAGTACCGAGAGTCGGACTTTTTTATCAGAATGCTTGGTTGCGCACATTTTATGTAATGGAAATGCTTTTTTATTTAATTTATTAATATATAAGGCGGATCATTCTCTTTTTTACCTAAAAAGTGTTAGTAATTATGGCATCTCAATAACAGACACCGCGCAATTGGCCTCAGTGGACGTCAAAGATTTTTCTATGATGTAGAGCTAGTATTACTTTATAACCTTCTTTTACTCGGAATGACTTATAAATTGGAAATATGTAAAAAGATCACGTAGATTGCGCTCTCTTGTAATATGAACCAACGTAAGTTAAATAATTACAGCGATAAGTAACATTTTATGAAAAAAGATTTCTGCGTCTAAACTTAATTGTTTGATCCGCGGATTATAGGCCGAAAATTATGGTACCTAATTATATTCTAATTGATGAAGAACCGGAAAAATAATAATAATAATCGACTATTAAATCGCAAAATTCTACGATTAACCCTTTTATTCTCGCTCAGCGTGATATTCACGGGCTGTGTCTTTTATTCAGATTATTTGAATCCCACCAGTTTTATAAAATAGTGTAATTGGCTTTATTCTGGTATCATTTTATCTGTATTTAAGTAAGATGATTATTTCTTTTTCAAAAAAGTGGTGACAATGTACAATATGAATTTTTAAACCGTAATTTAATGCGACCATTAAGGGGTTAAAGAAGGTTTAAATAAATCTTTTCAAATAACGGGGTGACAAAAAAAACCCGCAAAAGTTCACGACTGTCCTAAATCTACAAAATTGTCACACATATTTGCTGCCACCTAGCGGCTGTTCCGTTTGAGAGTTTTGGGTATTGTTTCCAGGTTTCCGGCGCAAATGGGGGCTCGAAATGTTCTCGATGACAGCAGTATATTAACACTAAAACTACCGGAAATTTGAGTCAAGTTTTATAAAAATATTTCACACCAGAATTTTGATTTAAAACAGTTTAATTTTATTATTTAAAGTTTTTCTTATTTGTATCTGTTAAACTTATTTCATAATGAATTTTCTAGTTTGAACCGAAACGTATTCATATGGTAGCCGTCAAAATGACGCCCACGGTAGTCCTAGTGTTAACTTTTACCTTATCTGGTGGCCGAACTATCGGCGATTAAAGATGGCGAAAATAACTATTAGAAATTAGTGGTGCCAGAGTATTTATTTATTATTTTTATTTATTTATTTATTCTTGCATTTCTAAAGTGTGTAGATTGTAGACTTAAAGCGGCTTAATAGCATTCTATGTCCTCACAATCTTCATTCCTTATTGAACTTAACGATATTTAAAATTTTAAACTTGTTTTTTCTCGAAACCATGTTTTTTAAACCAGGCGATTATTTTCCGCGAGAAATATTCGACAGATTTCCTTAATTTCACATTCAAAAGGAAGTTCATCTCTTTCGATGGAGCTTATATCACAGAAAAGTATAATTTTCATTGCTTGATTATATTCTCGAGAACGCAAAAGGAAAAAAAAAAGAAACATCGTTTTTTTTTTTTGTTGGTGGTGGTGGTTCAAATTTTCTGTCATTTTATTAAAAATCAAATTTTAAAACCAAATATTGATTTAGGCTCCAGATATTTAAATGCCCTTTCTTAATTTGGTGACCGAATTTATTTCAATACTTGCGAGAGGAGAAAAATTATTGCCGATAGGAAATTCATGGCGTGCACCTGTAGATACTACCTGTCGCACAAGGCGTGTTATTGAGTTTTTTACACACTTTATAATTTACATGTATAAGTGAAATATCCATATATATAATGCAAAAAGCCCAAAGGTGGTATCTCTTATTTTAATAACCGGTAGAAATCATGCAAATCACGTGAATTTGGGGCTAAAAAAGTTGCGAATCCATTTAACAAAAGGCTTCGACAACGAAAGGTATTTAATTTAACATGTTGATTCCCAAGCACTGGTCCCGTGGTCGTAAATATTTCAGATTGAATGATCTATAGAACGACCGGCGCGTCACAAATCAATTTTGCCAAAATGTCTAACACAACAATTTATTAGTAGCTTTTTCTGCACTTAATGGCTGACATAACTTGAATGTATAAAAAGAAGACTTCCGCTCAAATTTTTGGTACATATCTATACTAGGTTATTTCCTTGAGTACCTGTAGTGTAAGTCACATGCTACAATTTTGTCTACCAATATTTTAGAACGAAAAAATTTGACTTCTTTTATCGGAGATATCTCATTAATTTAATAAGGCCAAGCAAACTTTACGAAAATAACGGTGGTCAACAAGCATAACAATTATCACTATGTGACTTACACTACAAAAACCCATGGAATTAGCCACTAATAAAAAAAAAGTTTCGCTCTGTGTGTGTGTGTGTGTGTGTGCGATATCTAACGAAACCTACTGCACGTAGAAGTCTGAAAATTTAGCCCAACATAGGTCCTGATGCACCTGAGGCGCAGAATTTGAATTTTATAAGAGCCGGTGCCCCTGGGACCCTTTAAGTTTTTATGCACTAAATTGTTAATAACTTTCCTCATTTATATCCGAAATTTTTCGTTTTTGGAGCTAATTCTCTATTTAGTTATTCCCCCATAACTACATTCCAGTTAAGACCCTTGTAGCCTGGGCCTCGGAACAGGGCCCCTTGAAGTTTTTGCTTCCAAAATTGTTAATAAATTGCTTTCTTTTAATCCAATCTTCATTCTTAGATCATTATTCCATTTAGTTATTCTCCCTTTCCTACATTCCAATTAAAACCCTGAGTCCCCTAGGGTCCCGTAGGGCCCAGTCCAGGGCCTCTTGAACTTTTTGTGCGCCATGCATTTTTCACGACCTAATTTTCTGATCGTTTCAGTGTATGATTTTAAAGCGGAGTCTTGTACTTTTCTTCCCGGATCAACACCATCATATTTGTATTGGGGACCTGGGACTCCTGGGGGCTCCTGTATTGGGGACCTGGGGACCTTTTTAAAGCAATTAAAATAAGAAAACTTTGTAAAAAATCACCATAAAATAAAAACAATACATAGGACGTGTTTCGAGCTAAAAATATAACAGCTTTTCATCGGCTACAGTAAACACGTGTCCGTACGCGGACAAGGTCAAAAATGAACTGAAAGGTAGATAATGTTGCAAAGAATGCGACAGATGGCGCTAGCTGAAAGACGCACATGCAGAAGAGAAAAGTGTTGCCAAAAAGACAGAAGGTAACTTGATAGGGAAAAATGGAGATAAAAGAAATAAACAAAATTAAAATAAAATAAAAGAAGTAAATTAAAAAAAATAAATAATAATAATAAAGAAAGAAATATAAAAGAATATTACAAGAAAAAACCAAAAGATCCTTTTTTTTTTCTTAAACAAAATAAAAAGAAAATGAACAAGAGAAGAGGGAAACGAATTACAAAAGTAATTTACAAGCTGGAGATAGGAAAGGACATGATGGGAGATCATTAACAAGATCAGCAGAATTTTTAGAAATAAAATATGCTTCATTAAAATCCAAGTGAGAGGGAGAGGCAGGGGAAGAAATAATTTTGGCCATGGAGAAATTGAAACAATGACTGGAAGACCAACAGTGAGAAGCAATCGAAGATTTAGAGATTTCTTGATTTGCAATATACCTCTGATGCTCACCTAATCTGAATTTTAAAGCTCTCTTCACTCAGATTTTTACTTTGTATATAAAAATTTTCACACATGTTATTTTATCAAAAATAGTTGCACCCGTCCGAACGTTATGA
The DNA here is from genome assembly GCA_963932465.1 of Maratus speciosus. Taxonomy (NCBI): domain Eukaryota; kingdom Metazoa; phylum Arthropoda; class Arachnida; order Araneae; family Salticidae; genus Maratus; species Maratus speciosus. The sequence continues at coordinate 436,011,608 of OZ010787.1, forward strand.
CACTTTCGTATCTGATGTAAATCTGATCTATTGAGAGTCTCTAAAAAGACTGTGTTGAAATACGATCGTTTAGTTACGTTTAGCGCAGAAGAAATATCGTTTCCGTTTGGCGTGAAGTGTCTTGCGTTCGCCGGTGTATTTCCACGGGTTAAATTTCGTAAGTTTTAAAACAATTCAGCCATCAATTAGAAGAAAGATTCAGCTTTAACACTTTCCGGCACAGTGTGCCCGAGTCGGGATACCTAATTTTTATCCCAAACTTACAAACGGCACCAAGAATACTTTAATAAAATTTTGTATTAACATTGAATGTGTAAAGAAACAAGTTTTCAATTTCTAAAAAAGTCTTATGTAAATTCCGGTGTCAGTCTATGATTTCATCATTTTACAACAAAATATGACTGTGCCAGAAAGGGTTAAGTGCATATTTGGGTGAAAAAAAAATATGTCATTTTCATGTCCACAATTAGATTTTTTTTTTTTTTTTTTTTCGTGAGTAAAATAGGAAAGGACTATTTTTATTTTTATTTTTTTTTTTGTTTACATTAAAACAATCAGTAAGGACTTTATTAGTAAAAAAAATAAATATTTTTTTTTGTTTATTTAAATTATACATTTTTATTCATCTTGACTACCAAAACACTCTGTCCGGATAACTGTAGGTATAGATTTCGATTTAGGTTTTTAACTAATAATATTTAAAATTACATTTTTAACTGGTTTTATGTAATCATAAAACATAGTATTTTAACTAGTTAGGCCCGAAACACTAAAATATTTATTTATTATTATTATATTTTAAGATTAAATTTTGTACATTGATATTGTAACCTCTGTTACTGTAACATTTCTTATCAAATAAATGACTTCCATTGTCCCCTACAGACGTTACTACTGAGTTTACTTGTAGGTAAAAATATCAGAAAAGATATGCTACAGCCATTTTGAATTTGTTCTGAACACATAGGGTCAGTGAGCTGAAAAATCTGAATTCCAGATTAGTGTATTTTTGGTTTTGAACCTATCTTACATAAATTTTAAATTTAAATATTGTCATTTTAATTAAATTTATATTTTTATTGTATGAAATTAAGTTAACTTAATTTAAATAAATGTAATACTTAAATATTTTTAAAAAACTATAGAAAATACATTTTTTTTCCTTGTTAAATGTAACATCTTCTGCCTGTAACATATGTTACTACATATTTGAAACAATCTAGTTTAAAATTCATATGCATAATCCATGTAGGTGCTTCAGTGGTGTCATTTTTTTTAGATTAATGTAAATAGAATTCTACCCTCTAATTGGTGTTGCTCAATGTGACTGCTGTTACAAAAATGTAACCTCTGTTACTATATATAATTTCTGTTACTCGCACTTTTTATCTATATTTTTCTTGTTGTTTATGAAAAGATCTCAAAAAATGTTCCCAGAACATCAAAAGACATCTGTTTTTTAATATACTAAAACTATTTGACCATTTACAAATATAGTTACTGCAGGGAACTTAAAATTTTGGCTGGAATGTTGAATACAAGTAACAAAGGTTACATATTGTTCTAAAAATTAATCCCTATTATTCTTTTCTTTTGAATTTAAAACTACATATTGAAATCTAGTACACTAATCATGATATAATATATTAGATAAAATATTTTGATAGGAATATAAATGCTGTAAATTCAGTGGATATTGTCCAGTACAATATTCATCTTCAACCCTTTCACGGGCGAGGTACCGTAATTTCCGGCGTATAATCCGCGGACCAAACAATTCTTTTTGGACACAGACATTTTATTTAGTAATTGAAGCCAAATATTTACCGCGATCTAAAAAGTTACATTTTATTTTTTAAAGTTTCCTGGCTGAAAAATTATTGTTTGATCCGCGGATTATACGCCGGAAATTACGGTACTTCTATTCATAAAATGCAGAAATGAATGACAGACACTAGAATTTACAAACAAATTTATTTCAAAATAAGCAAAAACTTTTGTTCACTTTTAATAAAAAAAACTTTCTTTCCAATATTCTGGTGTCTATGTGTCATTTAGGAATTAAAATTAAGTTAGGGGTTAAGGCATTTTCACGTGACTGTGTTTTTATCCTAACTATGAATTTAGCTATGCCGAAACTGATTTTATATAGGTTGTGTACAAATAGACACAGAAAAAATTATATTTGGTGAAAACTGAATACTTAAAAAAAAAAAAAATTGGGAAAAGGACATAATTTTTTGACCCATTTTTGGTTTATCAGTACCTGTAAAAGTTCGCTCTGGAGGGGCGTTGACATAAGGGGGAAAACGTTTTTCTGGAAAATGACCCTTTTTCATAAAAACCTTTTCAGGGGTTTAACAGCGATATTTTTCGACTTGATTGCGGCATTTCAGACGTAAAAGTAAGATCTTCCAAAATATTTCTGCAAATGTTAGCTGTATTGAGCTGTTTGGTCAATTTAGGTTAAAACAAAACTATAAAAAACAGAAAGAAATCCGCACTCTCAGTTCTTCATTTATTTCCGATGCGTGCATAGGGGTCTGGGCATGCGCGAGGGTTTTTAACACTAGAACCGCCATAGCGGTAATTTTGACCGGTAAAAAATAAAAATATTTCTATTTCAACCAGAATTTTTTTTTCTAAAATAAGTTAAATATGTACCATGGAGAAATAAGTTAGATAAATATGTTAAATAGATTTAAATAGAAATTTTGGTGTAAAATAATTTTATAACACTTGAGTAAAATTTCCGGCTGTTCTAGTGTTAATGTCTCGGAATGAAACAGGTGAGTTATTTTATGAGATTTCATAGTCGTTGTTATTTAGTATCTTGCAAATTAACAAAAATTGAAAATTCTGAGTCTAAGGTACATTAAGAGATGCATCTGACTACCTTCAAGCAAATTCTCAGCCAGGGATGAGAGCGCTCCGACCCAAATGACCGATTACCACCACTAAATGTTAATAGTAATCTTTGCTTTATTAAATCTCAGAAATGCTGTCTATAAGTAATACGAGAAGTACTACAAAAATTTTGTGGAAATAATCTGTTATTTAGGTCGGAGAACTCTCATCCCTGTCAGCCTTGTACGTGCGGTAGAATACTCTAACAGTCGCACACAGACACACACACTGAGCGATAATTTCTTTTATTACAATAGATGTATGCATGGTGCATGCACTCCATAGATTTTCCAAGGTGTATGTCTTCAATATTTAAGACAAAAATTCTTTTCCTAATAATTTTTCTAAAGATTAAAGATCTTCCAGCGACCAATTACAATTTGTAATAGTTCTCTGCTTATAAATAAGGCGAAAAATTGTAATAGAAAATTGCAGCAGAACTATACTCACCCAGAGTGTGTAGTAAAGTATAGTTATTTTTATTTGCTCCTGATATTAATCTTTTTTAGAACAAATTTTGCTGTGCTCTTCAAATTTTCTGTAACCCTTTCAGGGGCAAGGTACTTTTATGCGCAAAATGCTGAAATGAGTGAATGGCACCGGAATTTATAAAAAAAATTATTTCAAAATAATCAACAGCTTTTTTTTTTTTCCCCACATACTTAATAAAAGGTAATATTTCATTTCAATATTCTGGTGCCAATGTGCAATTTAGGGATTAAAATTTGGGGGTCCAAAAATGAACCATTACCCTTGAAGGGGTTAAACCTTTCAGGGTAAAATAATTCCTGTTCGTAAAACGATAACATAATTGGAAGACTCCAGAATTTACAAGCAAATATTTTCAAATAAATAATTTTTTTCTTCGCGTATTTCATAAAGGAAAATTTTCATTATAAATTCTGAAGGAAGTGTGGCATTTAGGGATTAAAATTAAGTGGTTCAAAAATGATACATCGCTCTCTATGGGGTCAAAAACATATAAAGGAAACATGGGTTCTTAGTCGATTTCCACGAGTTCTGTGTAAAAAGAATTCGATAAAGATTATCGATTATTAGTTTACACATTTTTTTTAATGAATTAGTGCTTGAAGTGGAAATTTGATACAGGAGAAGGCAGGGATTATATCACCGCCTCCTCAATGCTTGGTCTGAGCTTTCACACAAAAATGGCGGCTGCCAAGCATGTAGTGTGTTATAAATTACATAAAGTATGGACAGCAAAATATGGACAGTCTGTTTTTAACTATATAAAAATTCTATGCTCAGTGTTTTTATGCATATAAATTAATAGCGGCTTATGTATTTTTATAGATGTTTAAAAACACAATGAATTTACAGTGTATTCTCTTTCTTATTAACCAAATCTTGGTTTTTTGCCCTCTTAAAATTCACAAAAGATTTACGAGAAATTATTATCAGATTTACCTTAATTTCGGAAACTGATTTCACAGTATTGGAGATACGTAATTTTCAAATTGTAGAATAAAAAATTATTTGAGTTTCCGATATGAAATGCATTATAACCACAAGTAACTATTTCTTTAAATAAAATTGGGCTATAAAATGCAAACTTGCGCACGAATTGAAAAGATATGAAGAATTGCATGTTCCAATTTTTCTTTGGTCACTCAGGCAGCTGAATTAAATATTGCTTCCTTCTGTGATGACGTGCAAACTCCTAAATATTTAGTATTTAGAAGCAGATAATTATAGAATAGTGCCTAAATCCACAGCTGCCAAAATATTGATAATTTAGGCAAAAGCATACTTACCAACTTACCGATATTTTCCACAGAACTGTACCGATATCTCCTGTAGTAAATAAACACGTTTCGAACCAGAAAAATTATTTATTCAGATGTGTCTTCTTTCATTGTGTTCCTTACACAAATTTATTTTTTACAATTTTTTTTCCAGTGTAAAACTCGCTTATTTCCCCTGGGTCACGCTGAAACAATTATACGGAAATTATCGGTAAGTTGGCAGCTATGTTAAAGTGCATATCTACGAGCATACCGATTGAGTAAATTTGACCTAGGTCAAATAAATATGTTTTAAACCAAATTTTTATTTAAATAAATGCAACCATTAAGAACCACAATGAAACAATATAAATTGCATAAAATAATTTTGATGGTTTGAAACGTGTTTCTTTGCTATATAAGATATTAGTGCAGTTTTAACAGCTTATCAATAAATTACGTAAAACTATACCGATATCTCCTGCAGAAAATAAAAATATATATAATCAGAAAAATATTTATTAAAATTTTTCTTTTTCCTTATTTATGTAATTAATTCTGTGAGATTTGGATACTACTTTTTTATCTGTAACATTTCCCTTATTTGAAACCAGTATTCTGCGATTAATTAAGGCGAAACATTCTGCATGGATGTAGATGAATCAATTTGCCTGCACCCTCTGGGTAGTCCTCTATTTCAAAATAACACAGCTCTCCAACCATCGAAACGTATACAGACATGCCTTATGTATTACTAATAACTCTAGCTGCTGCAAAGACTCGTACCACCAAGCCATAGGTTACAATTATTGCCAGTTTTTAATACATTTATTATTAGAATAATTTTCTAGTTAAATAAGATAAATACTAGCTTTTGGAAATAGTGGTTTTCAAAATCTGTCATCATTTACTCACACAACATGTCCACTTCGTGTATAACACGGTTGTCATATCATCGGTACCATGTCCAATCTAACTAACCATGTCTATCCAACATGAAAATAAGGTTGCCAGTGGGCTACTTTTCTTTTAATTCAGATTTCTTGATTCGCACAACTTTTCTGAAATAGTAAAATCCCTCTGGATTTCGCCTTAATTAAAGAGTCACTGTATATGTCCACGTCGTGTATAACACAGTTGTTATATCATCGGTACCATGTCAAACTATCCGATATGAAAACAGTGTTGCCGGTGGGCTACTTTTTTAAAATTCAGATTTCTTGATTCGCACAACTTTTCTGAAATGGTAAAATCCCTCTGGCTTTCGCCTTAATTAAAGAGTCAGTATATAAGGTGAATTTTACTATTAAAAAAAAGTAGTGGCTATTAAGAAATCTGAATAAAAAAAACAGCCAACTGGCGATATTGTTTTCATATTGGATAGTTTGACATAGTACCGACGATATATCAGGGATGGAAAACATGCTGGTTAACTATTTACTACCATTTCCGAAAAACTTTTCCTTAGTTCTTTGAACAAAATTATTAAAATTTTTGTGATTCTACAAGGATTACTACTATTAAGGATTCTATTATTAGGAAATAGTGTTAATATACAGGCCGCTGACCGCTGTCATCTAAATACTCAAGGCCAGACGACACGAGTGTGAACTCATCACTAATTGACAGACTTGTAACTAGTGTTGAAATTCATACCGGAAAATTTTAAATAGCAATTTTATTTTATTTTATTTGTGGGGTATCCATCATCTTATAGAACAATAATAACTATCTAAACTTACTGGTGAGAATTCGGAATCACTAAATAAAAATTCAGCCAGATGCGGAATGCCACTGTGTTGCTGCATCTGGCTGATTTTTTATTGCGGAAGGGTTCCAAATTCCCACCAGTAAGTTTAAATAGTTATTATTGTTTTATAGGATGATAAATATTCCACAAATAAAAGAAAATTGCAATTCAAAACATTCCGGTGTGAAGTGAGAAGTCGGTCTTGTGAGAAATCGGTCGATTAGTGATGACGTCACACTCGTGTGTTCTGGCCTTGGGTATTTCTATGGCAGCGGGCTGACAGGCAGTTTTGATATCCCTGTCACATATAACAATTTTCAACTGACAACCTTTGCTAATTATTTTTGTCGCAGTTCACTGGCTGACGTCCTATTGTCGCTCATTATTGCACTTGCGACCACACGTTCCTGTGATATTACTACGTGATTTCGTGATTCTAATCTCAAAAAAGTATTGAATAGTTATTCTGTATAAACCTATAAATTAGCATCTGTCATAAATACTTTCTTTAATTAGGATCTTTCAGAATGAAATAATAACGAAATATATTAAGAAGCATTGATTTTCGTTCACAGTACAAAATTTCAGAGCACATGGTATTGAATAGTACATACTTGCCAACTTCTGACTTAACTTCCGTAAAATGTGAGTAAATTTTATCTAGGTTAAACAGATTGGTGACAGGAAAATATTTTACCTTTATCATTATTCATTAGATATTTAATTTCTCTTTTCCACGTGGAATTTGTTTGAAATCATTTCTTTAAAAAAATCTTGTTCGAAACATCTTTAACCTGGTTTAAATCTACTTACGTTTTACGGAAATTAAGTCGGAATTTGGCAAGTATGATTGTCTTGTTGAACAAGTCAATCTAAGACACCCACGACTGCTTGGAATAAAGATTTTCAAAAGGAATATGTTTCGCAAAATAATTCCAGAATATTTTTCTAATTTATCTCAGATTACAAATGGGATTTTCGGATTACATTGAAAAGTCATTTTAAAAATTGGATTCACATGTAAATTTAGAATACTTCTACTTTATAACATCCGTTTTACTGTATGTTATAGGGACTCGCTACCATTTGAATATTTAATAATAAATTATTGGCATATTATTAAATGTTTTTATGAATTAAATGATTTAACCAAGCAAAAAGGTAATTTTCTATTACGTTTTTTTAAAAATTGGTATTTTAAAGAAATATTTAAGAAAATTTCAAGAGCTCCCAGTTTACCTAAAATTTTGATTATTTTGAAATATAATTTGCTGCATACTTTTCTTACAACTGTTCTCTAAAATTGTAAAGAAAAGATTCCAAAGTGTTAATTAGTTTAAATAAATAAATAAATGTCAGGATATACTGTTTGTGTTCGGAAAATAAAACTCTCCGAGTTTTTGCGCATGCGTCAGGTCTGCTTTGATTTTATCAGAATAGGGGTGATTGGAGTTTGTCTTGCTATGTTTGGCTGAGAGCCAATCTTACAAGGGAACCACTTTTGGTGTTGCTCGCACCTAGCATCGAGACCTGGTACATTTTGTAACGCTATACATAAAAGTTAGAGAACCGATGAAATTTCTCTGTTAAAATAATATTTTGTATACTTTTTTATACTTTTAATTTTTTATTATTACATTTTTATTTGTTTATTTCACGCCAAAAGTGAGTTAAGTCGCCAAATATGGCACTACAATTTTTCCGCCCGCTTTATCCAAAGAGTAAATATACAATACACATTACTAGTATATCAGATTGCGATTTTTTTTTAGAATTGATAGCATAAGAAACAAATATTAGGTTTTTATTTCTTTTTCTATGCAGACGATAAATATATAAGTAATAAATATAATTCTATAAAAGCTTCGAAGATCATTGAAAACTATTTTTTAATGAAACAGAAAATAAGCAAGCTATTTTCTTTTGAAATCGAATGGAATAAAGTTTCGAATGTTTAAAATGAAATGTTGCTGTATTAAATGGTCCTTTGGTAAAAGTAATCAGAAAGTAAATTAATATTTTTACCCAATTTAGAAAAATTACTGTGGCTAAATAATGTCGGACATTGCAATTTCTAGCTATTACAAATTCAGCTATGACATTTGGCTAGGGTTGCCGGGAAGCTCTACTTTTAAAAATAAACGCCAACTGTTTCGCCGCCAAAAATATGAATACAATGTTGCAATTTTTCAAAATCAAATTCGTGGTTTTTTGAAGGAATTTTCGAATTTTTTTCAATATTTTATACTTACTATTAACTAATTTTTATTTTTTAATTCTTTTCTTTAAAAAAATACAATGTTAATAGTCCGATAAGTGGACTCGAAAATTGCATTTTCAGAAAGTTATGCTGCTGTAAAATCAAGAAATATTATTTTAACAGAAAAATTTTATCGATTCTCAAACTTCATAATGTAGGGCTTTAAAATGCACCAGGTCTCAAAGCTCGGTGCGAGCAACACCAAAAGTGGTTCCCTTGTTAGTGGCAAACGTACAAATGAACGACGAAGTGGAATTTCGGAAAATACATATCTCAGCGTAACACCCCTTTGAAAATTAGAATCGTCCCAGAGTGCTAGGCGCGGCTTTCGAAGACGGACAAAATATAAAAAATAAGGTTAATATGTCTAAATATGAGGAACCGTAAATGCGACTATGTTCATGTACTGAAAACACTAACGCAAGAATCGTAGATAAACATAATCAAACAATGGGGTTATGAATAAAAAGGAGGATACATATAGTGTACTGTCTAAAATTTGCGAGTGAAGTAACTGAAGAGGCTGTCGTAAGATAGCGGCTGTTTTTTTTAAACTGGATCTATAGTTTTTTATTTCGGACGGCGGGACAAACTTCCCACCAGTAAAATTGAACAGAAAACTTTGTCTGTTTCAAGCAGACTTCAACGTGCCACACCAACCTGGTTGCAGCACCTTTCGTAGCTCCTATGTTTGGCGGCTAAAACTCCGTAACCAGGTAAGCTAGAAGCATGATTCTGGTCTCATTCTCTTCCTCTTCATAGAACGAATTTTTTGATATATTGTGGGCTTATTTTCATGAATTTATTCAATAGATATGGTTTTTTAAAGTTTTTGTTAATCTCGCCCCAGCGATTTTCGCTTTTCTGACTTCTCGAGCTTTTAGTACTACATACACTTGTGTAAATATTTTTATATTGTTTTATTATTGTTCTATACTTAAATACGAGCATTTTAAGCTATTATACATGTCTCTACGACTGTAATTAACCAAGATACAAATTTTTGAATTTTTGCAGTTGTAGTGCAAAATAGCGCCATTTTCAAAAAGCCACTTTTTCATGTACTTATTGTGTATATATAACGTATTGTTAACTGTTTTTTGTTGCATGATTTGTGTTCATTAGAGCTTTGTCTTTCATTTAGTACTTATTTCATCAAGTTATCTGCAGTATTAAATTTTGTATGAGCATTTGATTAAGCATCACTTTTTTACTTTGGCAATTTTTTTTTTTCCCATGGTGGCGTCACCTCTTTTGCTAAGTCTGTAAAGTTGTCATATCTAAATTTATTTGACAAACAAATGCCACGGCACTAAACTTTGAAATGTATTCTTTCTTCCGTGACCACTTTTGTATAGTTTTGAGCACCCTAAGTATTTTAAATAAATTTTTCAAAATATGCTGTTTTGACACCTGTCACGTTGGCGTTTCCTATACAAATACATGGGAAACGGCCGTTTGTGTACCTTTTTATCATAGCTTAAAAGTTATCAAGATTAACTTTTTTTGTCTAACAATTGCCATCTCTGATAACTCTAGACCTTCTAGTTTGCTCCGCCGTCACTTACGTTATTCTAAGTTAACTATTAATATTTTTATAAATTCTTTGAAATTGTGTCGTTTTGCTATCTCAACATTTTGATTTTCTCATAGGTTAACATAGGAGTGCCTTTTTTTTCAAAAATTCAAATAAAATACTTAAAATTGTGTTATCGTTTAGTGTAGTGGTTTTTCGGAAAGATAAGGCTCTATTTTTTGCTCCGCCTTCATCCTCGTATTTTTAAATTGACTAGAAGTATTTTTAATTAGCTTTTAAACTTTTGTATTTTCTGAAATCTCAAGATTGATTGATTGATTGATGCAAATACCTGGATTTATATCCCATATCTGAAAGGAGTTTTATTCGATGGAGTGGAGCATACGCAACTTAATTATTTTAACGAATAAGAGTATATTCACGAATACTAAGTGTCACATTTAAAGTATTAAAAAAATAATAATAATAATTCGTAGTGGCGGTTACCGCTCATTAAGACAGTTTTACAGTAAAACTGAGCATTTATAGTCTATATTTACGGAGTCTCAATCTAAATACCTCCCCACCCTTAGATTCTTAGCCCTTTGAAGGTCTGCGGGTTTCAGAGCAACACGTCATTTATTTATTAATTATTCTGGTTTATCATTAAATTTTGAAGATTGTTTTTTTTACCCTTAAATAATGACTTTAGAGGCTCGTCTTCCCTATTCGGACTATTTTGGGCACGCCGCATCGAATGGCATACATTGTTTTTCTCTAGCATTGTCGGAGGGGGGAGGGGGGGGCTTATTCTTTATTTTATTTTATTTTATTTTATTTTTAGGCACTTGTAATAGCTTTTCGGAAAGATCATGGTCTAAGCTTCTCCTAACAGTTATCAATTTTAAGTTTAATTCACTTTTGTGTCGTTAGGGGAACCCTCTGATGGTTTGCGGGCTCCAGTGCAGTCGTACATTTAATTCACAATTATTCTGCTTTTTTATTAAAATTTTAAAATTGTTTTTTCACCCTTAAATATTGTGTTTAGAGGCTCGTCTTCCCTATTCGGACTATTTCGGGCACGCCGCATCGATTGGCATGCATTGTTTTTCTCTAGCTATGTCGGGGGGGGGGGAGGGGGCATTTTCTTTAAATTTATTTTTATAGGCACTTGTAATACCTTGTTGGAAAGGTCTTGGTCTAAGCTTCTCGTAACAGTTAACTTTTTAAAATTTAACTCAATTTTGCGCCGATAGGGTGCGCCTTAAGCCTTCAATTCTCCCCTTTTTACTCTTCCACCACATGTGCGGGGATTAATGGGTTTTTTTTTTTCTTCATATATTAGCCTTCTAGGATCCCCTGTTTTGCCTTCCCACTCTTAATTTCCTTCCCCTTTGAAGGCCCGGAGGTATTAGCGCAGCTTCAGTTTTTTTAGACTTATTCTTTATTGTCTTTCTTTTTTTTTTTTTTTTTTTTTTTTTTTTTTTATTTATTTATTTTTTTTTTCATCCCATTTATTGTGATTAGTGGCTCATCTTCCCTATTCGGACTATTTGAGCACGCCGCTCGATTGGCGTATATAGTCTTACTCTAGCTTAGCAGGGGGGAAATAGGGGGGAAGGGGGCTATTTCTTTAATTGTTATCCATATTGGCACTTGTAGTACCTTGACGGAAAGGTCTTGGTCTAAGCTTCTCGTATCCGCATTCTATTCTATGATTACCTCACTTTTATGCCAATAGAGGGCACTTTCTACTTATTTTTCGACTCTCTTGTTCCCCCATCACTTGTATTACCTGGCAGGAAAGGACTAGGACTAAGCTTCCCGTTTCTTGAGTCATTGCTAAGCTAACTTCATTTTAGTGACAATGGAGGGCGCCATAAGCCTTAAATTTCCCATTTTTATACTTTCTTACTGCCCCAATGGGGATTACAGCTTACTCAAGCGCAGCAAGGAACACAGACTTCAGTGGTGAGTCCTAATTTTACTATAATTTCCCGAATCTATTATAGCTTTTGTTTAGATTATTACTTCTTTATATAGGCTATTACTACCTTCAAAATTCTTATCACTGGCTCAGAAACCCACTCACCAGGTCCACCCAATGTCATTAACTTACTACAGTGATTGTTTAAAGACTAATGTCAGTCAAAGTGTTATAATAACATTTCACATGAAAGCATAGTTGCAATTGATTTGATCTATTCACCATATGGTTTATTGTAAATATTATTGTAAAAATTATGTAAATTTCTTTGAGTGTACACATTTAAGTGTACATATTATTAAAGCATTAACAGTGCTTCCAAGCTCGGGAAGCCAAGCCCACAATATATCCTGCCCCTTTAACTTTAAGTGTATCCCCCCGTAACTTATTATGTATTCCAAACTTCTCTACTCACTCTCCACATTAAAATAAGTCTCACTCCTTTCTCTTCCATAATATCCATCCACTCTAAGTATTATCAATAACTTTTTTTTTTTTTTTCTCCCTCTCAAAAGTTTAATAGTTCAGTTTCGGCAATCATCTTTTTTCTTAGTCATTTCGTTGATCTAGTTCACTGGTTTTAGCTATTCCCTTTACTATTTTTTTCCTTTCCTTCAACTAGACCGGAATGTGCTCTAGCAATGCCTGGTATCTACTATTAGATAGCATTATCTCCAAATTTCTAAAAGCTAGTAAACAATTGTTATTTAAATAATCATTTCGAAGAAAAGAAGAATAGGCACAGACGCTGAGAAAAAGTAACTGTGGCCACTATTTCTGTACTCAGCTTGAGCTTATACAGTAAAAATGAGTATGTCCTCAGAAAATGAAAATGAATTAAATATGTCTAATATTCAATCACTAACCCCAAAACGCCTCAGAAATCGCAAAGGAAGATTATCAAGATCTTACCCCTCCTCCTCAGTGGAGGATCTAACAAAAAGTATAAAAACACCTTCACAGTCAGTCATTAAAAGGAGATCGAGAAAACCGCCTACACCTATACAAAGCAACAAATTACAAAATTTTGACACAGCAATGCAAAAAATCATGAGCATTGAGGAGAAGATAGAAATGATGGACAGATTACTACGAAAACATGATGGAAAGTGCGAGATAGAGGCAGCAAAATATCGAGAAAACATCCTCCAAGAGTTAAAAGATAACAACATTAAGTATGAAAAAGTAAAAACAAATTTAGAAAATGAAATATTCGAAGCAAATGAAGCCCTAGAAAAGGAGAAAAATTTGACACTTAAACTGCAACATTTAATAATGGAGAAAGAAAAAGAAGTAAATCACTTGAGGGAATATAGTGAAACCTTGAAAGGAGAAATGGAAGAAAAAATAAACAAAATAAAAGGAGAGCTCCATCAGCAAATAACAGAAAATCAAGATACCATAAGAATGAAGGACCAGGAAGTGCAAATGCTAAAAGAAAAAGCACAAAACTATATTAAATCCAGAATAGAAGAAAACTTTGGAATATTGGAAACCGTAGAAACAATACTGCAAGAAAAGAATATAACCATGGAAAAATCAAATATTAAATTTATACAAGATGAAATAAAAAAGCTCTTGTATACGTTAGAAATGCAAACAGAGAAAATAGAAGAAAAAGAAAACCAAATTAAACAGCAGCAAGTATATATAGAAACGACTCTCCACTCCCTGGCGAGAGAGGAAGAACTAAAGCACGAAATACAAACAAACTTTCAACAGCAGGAATTAAAAATCCAACAGATATTAACGTTGATAGGAAATCAGAAAAGTGATGAAATCTCAAATCAACAAACACCATCAATAATCTCCCAGGCTGATGCTGACGTTGCCAACTCAACCTCCTACTCAAAAATAGCACAAAAATCAATTCCCCAACATAATCAAGCCCATATACAAATTTCAAGGAAAATGCCACAAATGTCTAAATCGGCAATATTATTAACGAGGATGAAAGAAACAAAAATGTCAATGAGCATATTAAGGGGGATTGTGGATAGAGAACTAAAAGGAGAACCAAAACTACCGAAGCTCTGCTGTACAATCTCAAGAGATAAAAACTCCTTTATAATAAAAGCAACAACCTCAAAAGAGGTAGATGACACACTAAATATCTTGCAGAAAAACGAAAAATTACAGCGCCTATTAGAAATGAAATTCTTAGGGGAAAAAAGGAAAAAGATAATCATACTTGGTATTCCGCAATATGTACAACATGAAGAAATACAAGATATACTGAAATCGGAATTAAACCACGACATAAAAGATAATACTCAAAAGGTAATTTCACGACCAAAAAACAAATTCTATCAATTAATGATAGAACTAGAAGAACAAGAAGCATTTCAGTTACTAACACAAGGTAGAATCTTTATCGGATTAGCATCTTGTAGAATATCACACTACACTTCACTCATAAGATGTAGTAACTGCCAGCTTTTCGGACACCCAATAGAAAGATGTCGTAGAAAACAGACATGCGAATATTGCATGCATAACCACAAATCAGATTACTGTCCTAAAAAGCGTACCCCAGAACAGCACCAGTGCGTAAATTGTTTCAACTCAGTGGACAATTTTGGTAACCGCTTTGAGTACAGGCATAGTGCGTCGTCGAGCCAATGTCATGTTTTTCAAAACCTTTATTATAATAGAAACCAACGTCTAAACCTTTCACAGGCGCAATATTCAACATAGAGAACATTTCCGATATCTCCAAACCCTCTTCTTCAGTATCATCATCAAATATCAACAATAACACCAAACAGCCAATTTCCATAAATACTTTAACAATATAAAAATAGCAAATAAAGCCTTTGTGCAACAATATTAAAAAGCAGAAAAACCAACGTTTAAAATGCACAAATAATATATCAAAAGCAGCAAACAGCTGTTTCGAATCTACTAGCGAGATTCTTCTTCAGTGCAAAAGGAACAGCGTGCTAGAAAAAGCAAGGCTGAGCAAAATCATAGACAGAGACGCACTGGCTTTTATACCCTATGCGGGTGGTGAAGGCGCCGAAACAACCAATGAGAGAGAAGCAGTGGAAACGACTGGGTGGACAAGTAGCGACATCTACCGGAGAAGTAGAGAAAAAGAAACCAAAAAAGGGGAATTAAATTAAATTAACGCTTTCCAAATACTTGGAAAATCTGGAGTACTAGATAAGTCATTGACTAAAGAGTGAGAATTTTTAATGATATGGTAAGCTTCCCAAAAATCAAGATCAAGGTTAGAAGAACATTTTTGGATAATGGTGGCTGAGGAAAAATCGAACCTATGTTGAGAAGACCAAGAATGTTGAGCAATAGAAGAACGTTTGAGCTCCTGATTTTTAACATAACCTTCATGCTCTTTTAAACGAAATCTAAGAGCACGTTTAGTCTGACCAATATAAGAAAGACCACACTGACAAGAGATCTGGTAAATGCCCCAATTATCTAGGCGATCAACGGGGTGTTTGAGATTTGAAAAAGGGATTTTATTAACAGGAGAAAAAATAACTTTAAAATCAAACCTTCTTAGGATTTTAGCAACTTGCTGACTGATTTTAGGAAAAAATGGTAAAACAACTGAAGTATTAGAGTTGGAATTAGAATGCTTTTCAGAATGGTCGGATTTCATCAATTTCTTATAAATAGAATCGATAATATTAGGGGAATAACCACGATCGACAGCAATAGCTTTGAGGTAATTAAGTTCAGCACTAAGTAACTGAGGAGTGGAACAAATATTAGTAGCCCGAAAAACAAAAGTATTGAAAGCAGCGAATTTCTGGTTAGGGGGATGAGAAGAATACCTGTGAGGTGGGAGACTGACAGCAAAAGGTTTACGAAAGACGGTAGTCTGAAAGCCATTTTCACAACGAATAACAAGGACATCCAGGAAAGAAAGACAGTTATTGGTCTCAATTTCAGAGGTAAATTTAATGCAGGGATCAATGGAATTCATAATAGAGAGAATATGATTAATATCCGAATTCATTTCAATCAGGACATAAACATCATCAACATAACGAACATAGAACGGAAATTTTAAGATTTCAAAAAGCTTGACCTTAAAATAGTGCATATAAATATCGCATAAAATTGGACTAAGAGGATTACCCATTTTAAACGTTGGTTTTTCTGCTTTTTAACTTTAACAATAGCCCAGATTAATCTGCAAAACAGCAAAACGGCGACAGCAGATTACATACGCCATGCAATAAAGGAAAAAATAGATATATCCTGCCTCCAAGACTACTATATCTCAGATAATCGCCCATTAGGACTACCACTTTCAACACCGTATTACTTCTCAGTAGCAAAAAATTGCTGCATTATAATACTAAACCCTTCAATTAGCCATATTCAAATTAAGAAAAACAACCATTCAGTCTTCATCAACATTCAATTAATAAATAATTTATTAACAATAGGATCACAATATTCACCCCCGTCAACCGATTTACAAAATGATCTGAATGATTGGCTAGAAGTAAAAGGCTCCAGCAGTTTATTTTTATTGGCTGGAAACCTAAACGCACACAGTGCCTTGTGGGGTTACAAAAAAGATGATGACAAAGGGCAAAAATTAATATCGCATATGGCAACGAAAAGACTCTTGTTACTAAACGA
Organism: Maratus speciosus; assembly: GCA_963932465.1. Classification (NCBI taxonomy): domain Eukaryota; kingdom Metazoa; phylum Arthropoda; class Arachnida; order Araneae; family Salticidae; genus Maratus; species Maratus speciosus. The sequence goes on from OZ010787.1 coordinate 436,028,393, forward strand.
TCCCCATAGTTTACCAACGTATGAATTAATTAATAAAAAGGACAATACAACTTTAAGAAAAGGCTGGCCCGATGTTACACTATCATCGATATCACTGTTCCCTTTACTGGACAACTGGATGGTACACCCAGATATGGACTTTGGAGATCATAGAATGATCACATCGAGCTTTAATATTGAAATCCCGCAGTTACCAAACAGAAGATATCGAACAAAACAAACATCACTTAAAAAATTCAACGATAAAATTAAAAAAGAATTAAACCAGCAAAATTTCAACTTCAAAAATATAAAAACCACTGAGGAATTTGAAGAAAAATATGAAGAATTTTACCAACTACTTAAAAGAACATGTGATCAGACACTCAAGAAAAGAAAAAGCACTCACCAACCGAAGATAACATGGTGGAACGATGAGCTACGCACAAAACGTAATTTAGTTAGGGCTCTAAGAAGAAAAACAAAGCTCCCGACAGCTACAGTACAAAATATAATTAAATTTAAATCACAAAGAGCCATGTATAAAAAAGCAATTTTGAACGTGAAAAATCAGGCATGGACAAGATTTTGTACACAATCCAAAAACCCTTATGGAAAAATAAAAAAAGTAGCTTTTAAAAATTATCATAATCAAGAACTGTATTCATTAGAAGAACAAGAGGAAGAAACGGAAACAGCAGAAGGATTCTACGAAACTCTAACCACAGAAATATTCGGCCAATCAGAAATGCCAGCGGACTCATTATTTAACCAGCAGAAGGCAGAGGCAATTGAAAATTTTACTTTAAAAGAACTTAAAAATGTCATCTACTCATTCAACAGGAACAAAGCCCCGGGGCCCGATGAAATTGATCATAACATAGTACGACAATTATTCAAGCATCATAAGTCTCTCTTACTAGAAATGTACAATGTTCTGCTATATTTAAATTACTTCCCCAAAACATGGAAGATTGGAGAATTGGTTTATTTCATAAAGCCCTCTAAAAAACCAAACATCGCATCTTCGTATCGGCCAATCTCCTTACTGCCAATCTTCGGTAAAATATATGAAAAACTATTATTAAAAAGGATAAATTTTAACTTATGCAGCCAAAAAGAACTACAAAAATCACAACATGGCTTCCAAGAAGGTCGTTCGACGGAGTCAGCGATAGCCGAACTTTTCTCATTTATAAATCTGCTCAAAGAGAAAAATAATTATATTTCCCTAATATCCCTAGATTTCAAGAATGCATTTGACCGACTACCCTGGCCAGAGACCTTAGAAGAATTAAAATTCCTAAAACTAAAACAAGCATTAATAAACATAGCAGCATCATTTCTTTCAAGAAGAGGAGCAATGCCGAATTGGCTGTCAAAAAAGATCCACTGGTTTAGAAGAGGTTGCCCACAGGGGTCCTGTTTTGGACCTTTTCTTTGGAGAATATTCTTGAATAAATTACTGAGAATATTAAAGAAACATGGCTTTAAGATAATAGCATATGCCGATGATCTTCTTCTAATTATTTTTGGCCAAACAAGAAGACGGAGCAGATGGGAAGAGAGGTACTACAAATAATAAGTGATTGGGCGAAACAAACGGATATGAAGTTCTCATATGACAAATGTGTAGTGTTAAATCTTCGAAAACCACGTTTCCTGAAGAGAGGACCAATATAGAAATTGGATGGGCACTCCCTTAAATCTGAAAATACAATAGACTACTTGGGCTTAACATTGGATAAAACACTGTCTTTTCTTCCGCACCTGAATAAAAAACGTATAGAAATTAATCAAATATCACAAAATCTTCTAAAATTCGCCGCTGCATATGGAGGCCTGTCGAAGCAAATTTTAAAAATCTGGTACTTACAAATATTAGAAAAAAAAAATATCCTATGCCGCTTCATGTTGGTTTCCACACCTACCAGTCTCACATGGCTACAGGCTACTATCGGCAATTCAGACACAATGCCTTTTGCTTCTGTCGAGAGCTTATAGAAAATCATCAACGGCAGCTTTGAATGTATTGTGCGGCATTCAACCATTGGCGATCCAATTAAATACATTAGCAATTTCAGGACAGGTCCTACGTCTGGGGATTCCAATAGAGGACAACTTTCCAGTCTTCTATCAACCGAAAATATCCTCATCCATACCTTCCCCACATCAAGATTATCTTTTACTACAAGAAGGAGTTCCATCCACTTCAACAATAAATATATACACTGACGGCTCAAAATCAGATGCTGGCACAGCGTATGCTTTCTGTGTTTATAAAGAAGGGAAATGCATCCATACTCATCAAATAAAGTTACAAATATCAAATTCAATCTTTCAAGCTGAACAACTCGCCATATTAGATGCAATATTATGGGCAGACTCCTCAGGGGACGGGAACTTCGTCATTTACACATATAACCAGTCAAGTCTTGCATTATTGGAGAACGTTTTTAGTACAGATTTTATCACATCAAAAATTATAATAGCCTTACAGAAAACATCTAAATCAATTAAATTTCAAAGGGTTCGGGGACACACAGGTGTTAAAGGAAATGAACATGCAGATCAACTAGCCAAAGATGCAATAACAAATATTAAAGTACGAGAAATATTTCATCCATACCCAGCTTCACACCTTAAAAAGAAATTGAAAAAAGAAGCCATAGACAAATGGCAGCAACAGTGGGATTATGGTACCACTGGCAGATTTACTTACAAATTATGTCCAAAAGTATCAACAGACTTCATGTTAGTACATAGAAACCTGTATATCTTCTCAACTAATCATGGACCCTTCCCGTCCTACCTATTCAAAATAAATAAAGCTCCGTCGCCATTGTGTACCTGTGGTGAAATTGGTAACTCTCTTCACTATGTGCTCAGCTGTCCATTAACATCAACCCTCCATATCCGTAAATCAGCCACAATAGAACATCACCATTGGTTCAAATTTGTGCTGAAAACACCAATGCTATATACTAAAATAATAGATTGTGTGCGGTTACTAGAAAACAATCAACAAATTTTTCAAAACCCACAAATGCCAATAGATGAACAAGATTAGCACTAATGAACAGAAACATGAACTTCAGGCCAAACAGTGCCTAACTAAATCGAGAATATAAAATTTAGAAAACTCTTGTACGTAGAACAGCCATACACTCAGGTTATCCATAACCTTAAAGTTATCTCACAACAAAACACTTGAACTCATGATAATAACTATTAAACTAATGCACCTGAGAATATGTAGAGCTTAAGAACATCTTATTCATCTGCTGCTTTTGTAATTAATCAATCATATTCGTGTTGAAAATAATACACACTTTCGTCTGTAAAGCACTCAGCTCATCTGTTCTATTATTACTTTTATTATTATATTTATAATTACTATTATTATTATTTGTACTATTACCATTATTTCTTATTGTTAAAACTATTGTTAAATATTGTAATTTTTTTTTTTTTTTTTTTTTTTGAATAAACTTGCAACGCGGGATCTGGAAGCCTATGCCAATGGTGGGTTATCCCGTGTTGTAGAAAATGTAAAAAATGTCTGTTTCAAGCGCCTTATTCGTGGAAATATTTTCTCAGAATTGTGGTAAAATTTTCTACTTGCTTTTACTGGTGTCAGTTTGCCTGGTACAACGGTCAATTTGTTTCACCAGTTGTCACAATATGGCGAAAACGCAGGGCCTGACATCCGCCAAAGTGGACTTCTATAAGGAAGATTAAAAATCCATTTCTACCGTTATTTATGACTGAAATAAGGAGATGACAAGGTTTAAATGAGAAATTTTCTATATAAATTTACTGGTGGAAGTTTCGACCATTGTTAAACAACCCCTGTGCAAGTGGTTACAATGGAAGCTTCACCATTTTAGCCCATGGAACTTTTCATACAGAGGAACTGGCATATCCTTAAAATAGTTAAGCTTCAACTGTAACCGCTATCGAAGAGGTTGTTTACCGCCGTGGGAAACTTCCACCAGTATATTTATATAGAATAGTTTTTCCTTACTTAAACGCCTTGTTAATGCAAAATTTCAATTTTTTATTTTTACTTATGGCAGTTAACTTTCGAGGTAGTCAGGCTCTGCGTTTCCGCCATATTGTGACAACCAGGAAAATGTCTGACAGTTTTACAAGACAAACTGACACCAGTAACAAAACAAACAAAAGTTTCTACCAGATTTGTGAGAAAAGAATTTTGTGAATAAAACGCTTAAGTTAGTCGAAATGTTCTATTCAATTTTACTGGTGGGATGTTTGCTCCCGTCGGTAATCAGAAACTGAAGATCCGATTTAAAAACAGCAGCCGCCATCTTGTGACAACCTCCACAGTTTCTTCACTCGCAGCTAGTAGTCAGTACACTATATGTCACCTCCTCTTTCTTCATAATTGCATTTTTTAAACCCTTGAGGGGCAGTGGGATATATTATATCCCACCAAATTTTAATCAAGATCTTCAACCGAAAATTTTAACTAAATTTTACTTTTATAAATTTGTCGGATAAATCCTGAGAAATTGCTTTTCCTTATTTTGAAGTAAAAATGTTCAAAAATTCTAGCGTCATTTCAACATTTGAGAGACACAATTACTTCCCCCTGAAAGGGTTAAAGCTATGCCAGTTCCTCTTTATCAATAGTACCATGAATCAACCATCCGCGGAATTATTTACTGTCCAGTTGCCCTATCAGGCGCAAATTACTTCTACTCGTAAAATTCTAAAATGTTTAAATCATACCAGAAAATACAACAATATTGTTGGAAAATGCTCTTTTGTTTTCAAGAACATCCACCAGATGGCAGCATCAGACATTCTTTTTTATTTGATCTACTGTGACAGACACTCAGTTCAGTGAGTGTTGCTCCTTCCCTTATAGCAGTTGGCAGCAAAATGCTGCTTGATTAAAAAATCCAATAATATTCCAAAGGAATATAATATGATAAAAAAACTGCAACAAGCCATAGTTCAATGTATTTCTTTGTGTTTGTAAATAGTCTTATACATTTGTTTTGTTTTATTGTGAAATGTGATCCGTATTTTGACCAGCATATATATTATTCTAGTGTATTCAATCTTCTAATAAATGTTTTTTGTTCATCCAAAGAAGAGTATATTTCCATTTAAACACATCAAAACATAAAGGTAAAACTTTTAACTTTTTTTTATTGTTTACCTATTGAGGAATTTCGTATTCATGTCTTCCATATGGAATAACATTCTAACAGTCGATTATGAGACTGAAGTTATCTCAATTTTAAATATAGTAATATAAAAGAAGAAAATATAATATAATTAAATTCAAAGAAATAATTATTTTCTGAATGTTGGTATTTTTCTTAAGTGAATGATATAAAAGAAAATTCAAATAATTGTTCTTATTCTGAAACCAAAAGTATTGTGTATTGATAAGAAAAGAAATTATTTTGATTTTTATTTTGCCAGTTTCTTATTGAAATTTTATTATATAAGTTGCAAATGTAAATTTATGTTTTAAACAAACAATTGAACATTTAAGAACAGTTTTTCTGAAATCAAAAGTAACTTCAAAAATTGTTCTCAAGAATTTTATTTTGTTCTTATTTCATCATTAGCATTATATTTGAGTTTATAATTGTTGTTTTAATGTATTAATAAGATAAAAAGTTTTATTTTCTGTGAAATAAGCAAATATTATTATATCATAATGTCTAGTATTAAAGAATCTCATTATGTTGATAAATTAACTGATGGCAACTATTCAGTTTGGAAGTTTAAAATAGAACAATTATTAATCAAAGAAGGTCTGTATGATGTTGTATTTGAACCTAAAAAGGAAAATGATGATAATTGGGTAAAAAATGATAGAAATGCTAGGGCATTAATTTGTTTAAATATCTCAGATTCACAAATTGTTCATGTCAGACATGCTAAAAGTGCTAAAGAAACATATGATCAATTGAAATCTGTTCATGAAAGAGTAAATTTAACTAATAAACTTTACTTTCTTAGGAAGCTGTATTCCATTAACCCTAGAACTACCGGAAATTTTACTCAAGTTTTATAAAAACATTCTACACCAGAATTTTTACTTAAAACTATTTAATTTGTTTATTTAACTTATTATTGTCTGATTTATACATTTAGTTTGTTTTGAAGAAATTTCTGGTTTGAATAAATATTTTGAATGTACATGTCGGGTCCAATGGACCCGTCTGGTAGACGGAAGGTTAAATATAATGAAAGTATTAAAATGCAGGAACATATTAATTCTGTCTTAGAATTAGCAGAAAAATTAAGAAGTATAGGTGAAGTAATACAAGATGATAATTTAATAGCTATTTTGCTCTGTTCCTTACCAAATTCTTATAGTACCTTTATAACTGCTATTGAAAGTAAATATGAAACAAATTTATCATTAAAATATGTTCAAAACAAATTAATTGATGAGTATCTTAGAAGAAACTAAACAAATTTCAACAAAATTTGAATCTATTGCTTTAAAGGGTAATAAAAATAAACCAAAGCATTTGAATAAGCAGCAATTTTGTTCTCATTGCAAAAAGAATAATCACAACCGTGAAGATTGTTTTCACTTAAAGGGTAATAATACTAACAAAACAAAACCAAATTTCTCCCAAGATAGATCACGTCAACAGTTTAAAAAACCAAACAATTTCTCTGCCTCTACTGCTAGTCGAAATGAAAATCTATGAGATTCTCAAAACTATCATGAATTAATGGAAGAATCAAATTCTTCGAGTTTTGTTATGAAATCTCAACAAAATGGAAATAAAAACAAAAATTTGTCTTTTGTTATTGATTCAGGTGCGTCTGTTCATTTAGCTAATTCTTTGGAACTGTTCTCAGAATTAAAGAATTCGAATAAAGATACAATTACAATTGCTAATGGAACTAAATTAACTGCAAAGGGAAAGGGTAAATGTACTTTTAATATTGAAACACTTAATGGTCAAACAAATAGAGTTACATTGGATCATGTGCTTTATGTTCCCGAGTTGGATAGTAATTTATTATCTGTCCAGTCTTGTACTGAGAAAGGTTTTGTTGTAACATTTAAAGATGATATATGTTTAATTAAAAAGGGCAACATCTTAGTTGCAGATGCAAAAGCTGATGAGGGGTTATATAGATTTAAAATAATACCTACAAATGAAAAGGTATATAGTGCTTCAGAAATATTACCCGTTTGTTCTAATGTTAACTGCATTCTAAAATGGCACCAAAGGCTGGGCCATAGAAATTTGGAATCCATCAAGAAAATTCAAAAGGATGATTTAGCTTTAGGTATTACTGTGAATAATTGTTCTCATAATACTGAATGTTCAAGTTGCATAAAAGCTAAGCTAACAGAAAAATCATTTCCAAAAGAAACACAACACAGAAGTAAAAAACCACTTGATTTGATATACAGCGACGTATGCGGTCCTGCAGAAACAAAAAGTATGGGATCAAAAAGATATTTTGTTACATTTATTGATGATTACTCTCGTTATACACAAGTATATTTTATTTCTTCTAAAGATGAAGTATTTGATAAATTAAAAGAGTATGTTGCATCAACAACAAATAAATTTAGATTGAAGATTAAATCCTTGCGTAGTGACAATGGAACAGAATATTGCAACGAATCTGTCAAAGACTAACTTAAAAACTTAGGAATAAATCATGAAACAACGACGCCATATTCACCGTCCCAAAATGGAGTCGCAGAAAGAAAGAATCGCTCGCTTATTGAAATGAGTAAAGCCATGCTTATAAATGCTAAATTGCCAAAAACATTCTGGGCAGAAGCCATAGCTACAGCAGCCTACTTACAAAATAGATTACCCACAAAATCAACTGAAAAGACACCATATGAACTGTGGAATGGGCATAAACCAAATTTGAGTCACCTTAAAGTATATAGTTGCAAAGCATATGTGTATGTTCATAAACAGAAGAGACAAAAATTTGACGAAAAGGCCACTGAAGGAGTCTTTGTTCGTTACGATTTAAGAAGCAAAGGATACCGAATTTATGTAGGCGGTAGAAAAATAGTGATAAGCAGAACAGTGAAGTTTTTTGAAAGTATGAACTGTGAAAATATCTTTAAAGAAAATCCTGAAGAGCGAATCTCAGATTTAATGCATTTAAATTTTTCAGAAGAAAATCTTGAAAATGATAGTGATGCTATCCAAATAGAAAATACTGCATAAGAAATAAATACGGATGAAAAATCAGTAGATAGCCCAACAACTGAAGAAAGGGAAGATAATTTCCAGAGAAGAATATCTAACAGAGAGACTAAAGGAATTCCACCAGAAAGATATTCTTACAAAACTGAAGACAGTTGTTCCAAAAATCAAGATCCTGAAACTTTTAAAGATGTTTTACGATTACCAGTAAAAGATCAACAGAAATGGTTTCAAGCTATGAAGGAAGAATTTAACCCTTTAAAGGAAAATGAAGTGTTTGAGCTTGTTACTTTACCCAAAGGCAAGCACGCCATTGGCTGTAAATGGGTTTATAAAACAAAACGTGATGAAAATGGAGAAGCAATAAAATGCAAAGCACGATTAGTTGCCAAAGGTTTCGCTCAAAAATTAGGCACTGATTATGATGAAACCTTCTCTCCTGTCGTCAAACATACAACTATTAGAGCTTTTCTGACCTGGGCAGCTTATCATAAAGCCAGAGTATTTCAAGTAGATATTAAAACAGCCTTTCTACATGGTAAACTAGATAATGAAGAATTATACATGCATCAACCAGAAGGCTTTCATGATGAATAAAATAAAGACAAAGTCTATAAATTAAAAAATGCTATATATGGTCTTAAACAAGCCGCCAAGTGCTGGAATGAAGAAATAGAGAATACTCTAAAGGCATATGGATTTAAACAAAGTGAAGCTGATCCATGTTTGTTCATAAAAGAAAAATCAAAGAAGACAATTCATCTCATACTGTATGTAGATGATATGCTGATGAGCTCAGAAGATGAAAATGAAGTTAATGAAGTAATAAATTACTTAAAGAAATCTTATCCCATAACATCACTAGGAGAAGCAAAATACTTCTTAGGTATAGAAATTTACAGAAAAGAAGATGGAAGTTATTTACTTTCACAAAGAAGTAAAATAACTCAATTAGTTAAGGATTTTCAGCTTGAAGAAGCCAAACCAACTTATACCCCAATGGAAACTAACTATTACAGTTTAGATAAAGAAGAAAATCTTTTATCATCGAATGATAATTATAGACAAGCTATAGGAAGTCTTTAATATATTTCCTCATGCACAAGACCTGATATTACCGCTCCTACACACATACTAAGTCGAAAATGCAATAATCCAAGACAAAAAGACTGGAATGCTGTTAAGAGGGTAATAAGATACTTAAAAACAACGAAAGACCTTGATCTCTACATTTCTTCAAAAGAATATCCTAATATAGTTGCATACTCGGATGCAGACTGGGGACAAGATGTTACAGACAGAAAATCCACCTCAGGAAATGTAATCTTCTTAGGCAATAGCTGCATTTCTTGGTTCTCACGAAAACAATCATGTGTGACATTATCGTCAGCAGAAGCTGAATATGTGGCACTGTCACAAGGAACTCAAGAGGTGCTATGGATCTTAAAATTATGTAAAGATCTCAATTTACAACAACATTTTCCCATTAGAATTTTTGAGGATAACCAATCTACAATTAAATTGGTTGAAAGTGAAAAATTTAAATCTCGCACTAAGCATATTGATACAAAGTATCATTACATACGAGATTTAAAAACGAAAAATGTTATAGATGTCAAATATCTATCAACAAATGAAATGATAGCAGATATAATGACGAAGCCGTTGCCAAAGGCCAAATTTGAACTTTGTAGAAACCTTATCCACCTGGTGTCAGATTCTATCACAAAACGGGAGAGATGTTAGAAAATGCTCTTTTGTTTTCAAGAACATCCACCAGATGGCAGCATCAGACAATCTTTTTTATTTGATCTACTGTGACAGACACTCAGTTCAGTGAGTGTTGCTCCTTCCCTTATAGCAGTTGGCAGCAAAATGCTGCTTGATTAAAAAATCCAATAATATTCCAAAGGAATATAATATGATAAAAAAACTGCAACAAGCCATAGTTCAAAGTATTTCTTTGTGTTTGTAAATAGCCTTATACATTTGTTTTGTTTTATTGTGAAATGTGATCCGTATTTTGACCAGTATATATATTATTCTAGTGTATTCAATCTTCTAATAAATGTTTTTTGTTCATCCAAAGAAGAGTATATTTCCATTGAAACACATCAAAACGTAAAGGTAAAACTTTTAACTTTTTTTTATTGTTTACCTATTGAGGAATTTCGTATTCATGCCTTACATATGGAATAACATTCTAGCAAATATTTACTTGAAAATGGAATAAAAGCTCTTATTCACGTACTTAATAAAAAAAAATAATTCCAAAAATCTGGCGCAAATGTGGCATTTAGGCATTAACCCCCTCGCTGCGCAACCCGCGATTTTATCGGGATGCACATTTTCCTCCTAATTAAGCCTCCTTGATTTTTCCCACCAGTTATTTTTTTTATAGTAAAATTTGCCCTATTTAGATGGAGCATTTTCGCGATTTATATGAAGTGGGATTTTACCACTTCAGAAAAGTGGTACCAATCAAGAAATCTGAATTTTTAAAAAGTAGCTTACTGCTGTGAAGTGCTCTTAGAATGAATGAAAAAATGGAACACTTCTTTTATATATAAACATGTATAATACATCGGTGAAAAGATAAAAGTTGAAACTATTTAATGATATAAAAATGTAAAAATCGTTTTTCTTGGTTGAATTTTGCTTACCCGGTCCCCTTAAAGCAGCGTTTGCCAACCTTTCGGATCTTACAGACAAATGAATTCGAAATAATTATTCAGCAAGCCATAGGAATTTTTGAAATGTTTTATATTTACATATGAAAAATAATTATAGGAGAATTTCCATTTCATTTATATAAAATGCGAGAAAATCGTAAATTCTTACTACATCGGAAAATTAAATTTCATAGGGTACTAAGGCACTATTTTCATTCCAAACAACTGATATACCGTAGACATGAAACAGATCTCTTTTATTTTCTACATACGCAGCATGGTATTTATCGACATTAGTGTATTTATGATAAAACTGAACAAAATAATAAAAAAAAAAATTGAAAACAAAAATGCGTTCACTTCATGTGAGAGAACTAATGTGTGACTATCTTTACTTCTTCATTGGTGCCAAATGGCCTTTCCATTTGGCACCTTCAATGGAAATCGAAATCAAAATTGAATAATTTTTATTTCCATCTTTAGGAAACTTTGTTAAAAGTTACGAAAATTTATATCTAGGAAACTAATTCTAAGTTTAAAATTCTGCGAATTGTATGAGATCATTGGTTACATACGAATGACTGGTGTTAACACTCTCGCTGCGTAATTGTTTTTAAAATATCTTCAAAAATTGCGTACTTAATTCCTTCGCGACGAGCGTCTTTTAAGAATTTTTATTCTTTTGCCACAGGTTTTTCAAAACAAAAATTTACATCTGGTTTAATCGGGAAAAACGCTCCGATTAGATAAGACAAAATTTACAATGAAAAGTAACTGGTGGGAATGATCAAGGCGGGTTAATTAGACGGAGAAAATGCATCCCCGATGAAATCTCGGGTTGCGCACATTTTGCTACTTTTACGTTGTTCGAGAAATTCTCGGTTTGCGCAGCGAGAAGGTTAACCCATTAACTTCTGAATTTTTTTCTTCGTTAAAATTTAAATTTTGGATTTCCCACCACTTTTAAAAGAAGAGTAATTTTTATCTTATTTTATCATGGAATTTGTCTCATGATATAAAGTATATATTTATCTTCCTATTTCATAGCTGCCAACTTGTACGGATTTTCTTTACCACTAAAATTTAATGAAAATGTTTGACTTATTTAAACGTTGAAATTGCTTGAATTTCGATGATTCAATTAGGTAACATTATCTATCAAATTTTAGTGGTATGAAAAATCCGTACAAGTTTGCAGCTATGCTATTTACTGGTGTGTAAAGCGCTTTATTGCCTCTAAGTCTAGCGATCTAAAAATATGCCACCGGGCGTTAATGGGTTAACCCTTGAATGCATAGGGATGCATATATACATCACTTTTTATTTAATTCTTATCAACCAGCATGTTTATATAGAAATATTAATCCTGCAAAAATTAGAAAAATATAAAGTGAAAAATCTATCTTAAAATTTCTGGTGTCAAATCTTTAATATAAGAGTAAAAAACATAATTCTAAAAAAAGAAATTATGCATCTAAGGGTTAAGTTTTACAAAATAAAAAAATTATATATAATAACGTATTTAGATACATACTTATTATATTTACTAATTTTTATATTTTAATTTTTTCTTGCATTGCAGATGTGCAACATAAGAAAAAGTTGACGTATTATACGAAAAATGTATCTCTGATTTTTTGTTATTATTTTTTTCTGTGTTATAAACCTTTCAGAAAATCATATATATATTTTTTTGAAACAAAATAAAAAATCATGCATTTAAGGGCTAATTTTATCGGGCTGCGTTCCATTCCATATTCTAGGTTTCCTTTCCTCTTTCGTAGCCTAGCAGAAGGAAATACAGACAGAATGGTTTTTAATATAATATATGCAGGCTATATTTAAATTTTTTCTTGCATTGCAGATGTGCAACATAAGAAAAGGTTGACTTATTATACGAAAAATGCATCTCTGATTTTTTGTTATTATTTTTTTCTGTGTTATAAACCTTTCAGAAAATCATATATAATTTTTTTCGAAACAAAATAAAAAATCATGCATTTAAGGGCTAATTTTATCGATCTGCGTTCCATTTCATATTCCAGGTTTCCTTTCCTCTTTCGCAGTCTAGCAGAAAGAAATACAATCAGAAAGAATGGTTTTAATATAATATATGCAGGCTCCCAAATGATCCGCGAACTGAACACCAGCATTTGTTAAGAGGACATTTCGTGGCATTTGCACTAGAACTGGCCTACGAAGATGGCTTCTGTGCAATTTGCAAGAAAAATCTAAAATAAAAATTTTCAAAGAAAATATTGATGTTCAGTTGGCGGGCCATTTGGGGGCCCTGTGTATGCAGTACTAAGCATTTAAAAACTGATAACAATTACTAAATCATTATAATTAAGATGAACTGATAACACAAGAATGACGGTGAGGGGCCATTTTGGCCCCAACCATATTGATATATTTCGGTTCGAACCAGAATTTTCTTTATAAAATAAATTTAAAAGATACAAACGAAAAAAAGGAATAAGTAAATAAGTAAAAATAATTAAATAAAAATTCTGGTATCAAATATTTTTATTAAACTTGAGTAAATATTCCCGTCTTTCTAGTGTTAAAATGAATTGTCACATTTAGACTATTTGGACATGTCATTTAGGTTTTATTACTTCAAATTTGAGAAAAATGACCTACATGTGATGTACATGTGACAAAAGTATATTTTTGCTTAGATTGTGGGTAAATATTACATTTTATCAAAACAAATTATTTTTGACTTATGGATATTTGTATAAATCCCCTATTGCATGTATTTGATATTTTATAGTAAATAAAAAGCGAAATAATGTCGGTATCAGAGTTGCCAGAGGGCTACATTTTTTAAAATTCAGATTTTTTGATTGGCACCACTTTTTTGAAATAGTAAAATTTGCCTTCTTTAATAACATATTATCATTGCGAAATGAGCTAGTATTTTTACAATTTTAGTCAAAAAAGAGAGTATTTTTACAATAATCATATTTTTTTCTAATCTATTTTTCTTTTAGATATTGTCGGTACAATGTCAAACTATCCAATATGAAATCTGTGTTGCTAGTGGGCGACTTTTTTAAAATTCATATTTCTTGATTGGCACAACTTTTTTGAAATGTTAATATTCACCTTATCAATGAAATATTATTTCAGGCGAAAACAAGGTGAATTATACCAATTAAGAAAAGGGGTGCCAATCAAGAAATCGGAATTTTTAAAAAAAGTAGCCCACCTGCAACACATTTTTCATATTGGATAGTTTGACATTTATATTTGCAACTATCTGCAATGTAATTACATTTTAATTGCATGTAATTAATTATAGTTAAAATTACATCCCGTAAAAAATTATTGCAGCACCGTAGCCGGAACCGCCCCCATCCAATTATTTGACTAAATTTCTGTTTTTGAAATGTGTACAACTATAAAACATGCAATTAACTTGTAATTTCTTTGCGGATAATTAAGATTACAAATTTGCCCAACTCTGGTACCGACGATATATCCTAATTTGAAAAAACGTATGAGAAATCGCATCACATTTAGATAAAATGAACCTACATTGAGAAACGTTATTTTGATAATTCGATGAAATATTAAAACCTTATCTCGTTGATTATTATCATTTCATTCTAAACGGAATTAATGCAGACGTGGTATGTTCAGTAAATATAACTATTTATTTAAAATTTATATTACAGTAAAACCAATACGTAATTTTTGAAATGTATCTTGAAATTTGGCCAAATATATAGTAGCAAGCGAAATGAAAACTACTTAGTGAAGTTTTTTTCACTGATACATTGAAAAAACACAAAATGAGGGAAATTAATTTAAATATTGGAACTCCGAATAATTTACAGAGGTCGATAGAAAATACCTTTTCGCATATTTTTAAATACACGGGTGCATAAAATTTACGTTTGTGAAATCAATTTTAAAATCAATACTGAATTTTTACATTTTTGAGTTACTTATTCCAAAAATTATCAAATTTTTTATCAGGTACATTTTTTAATGATATATGTCAACATGTATTACTTTGATGTACCGTAATTTCCTGCGTATACTCCCCGGTTCAAACAATCATTTTTCGACCCAGAAATTTTTAAAAATAAAGTGTAACTTTTTAAATCGCGGTAATTATTTGGCTTCAATAACTAAATAAAATTTCTGGGTCCAAACAGAATTGTTTGATCCGCGGATTATACGCCGGGAATTGCCATAAGTTAACACTAGAACTACCGCGAGCCATTATTTTGACGTCTACCATATGATTATGTTTCGGTTCAAACCAGAAATTTGATTATGAAATAAGTATAAAAATACTAAGAAGAAAAACGTTAAATAATAAAGTTAAACTGTTCTAAATCAAGATTCGGTCGTGAAATATTTTTATAAAACTTGACTCAAATTTCCGGTTGTTCAAATATTAAATCTAATAAAGCCGTAAGAATAAAAACAACAATTTTTTTTTCAAAAACTATACACAGATATACGTATCGATGTCTATTAAATCTAAAAAAGTCGAATGATTAAAAGACCTTTCTTTTTTCAATATATACAGGGTGCAAAGGAAAGTCTCTTTAACCTGAAAATACTTGCGAACGGAGATAGCTACAGATGTGCAAGTGAGGTACCGGCATAGTAAAGCGACTACGCCCAACCTAATGCAAACGACCGAAGCGCCCCTAGTGGTGAAATTTGGAAGATAGTCATTGCGAATCGAAAACGAAAAGTCATAGAGCAAAATTTCCAATTAGAATGTTTTAGAGCATCAATTAATTAGTACGAAAGGACATTTGGTTCACATGGATACGATAAATCGTCGCCTGTATACCCAAAAATGTCCGAAATCGATGATCGACGATTCTAATTTGCATATTCACATTCCGGAAATGCAGCAGAGCACAATTGCAGATTGAGACGTTGTATTGTGCTGTAATGTCTATAAAAATTTAATTTCTAATGCATTTAAAATTTTAGATTAACCTTTTCAGGAGCAGAAGAATTCTGTTCGTAAATAAAATAAAATCGTAAATGAAATAATTAACTGATACCAGAATATTCGAACGAATTCCTTAGAAAAAAAAATCCACTTTCATTACAAAAACAAAATTGTATTAAAATATTCTTGGTGTCACTGGTCAGATTCAGAAATTAAATTAGGTGGCTAGATCGTCTAGCAACCGCCCTTGTAAGTGTTAAATCTATGTTGTCGTAGAGGCTTGCAATAGACGTTTCATTGTGAGAAATGTGCATGCAGAATTACTCTCATGAATACAAACGTGTATCGTGAGCAGTGGTTAACCTTTCGAACATACTGAATATTAACTTTTTATCACTGTGAGGCAGTTTGTCTTTTTTTTTTTTTTTGTTTTTTTATGTGATGTTATCAAAATGTATAGAGATAAGTAAGTATTTATACCATAAGTTATGCGTATTTCTTCATACTTCTATCTATACCATTCAAACGTTTACACAAAATGGAGTGCATCGATTTCGGGCATTTTTTTCATATACATGCGAAGATTTATCTTTTCATGTTAATGGAATGTCGTTTCGTACTAAATAAGTGATGCTCTAAAACTTTCTAATTGGAAATTTTGCTCTATCTTTTTTCGTTTTCTATTTGCAATGGCTATCGTGCAAATTTCGACACTAGGGGCGCTGCTGTCGTTTGCATTAAATCAGGCGTAGTTGCTTTAATATACGATTACCTCTCTCCGTTCGCAAGTATTTTCAGGTTAAAGGAACTTTCCTTTGCACCCTGTATACATAGATATACGTATCGATATAAAATGCCTTAAATTATAGTTAAATGCCTTTATTTTTCTTAATAAAAGGTCTTAAATGGCCTCTTTCTCTTGCTAGTAAAGCAGCATTTTTTGAATTTGTATGTTGTATATTTATGAACATTTAACACTCTCTCTGCCGAACAAGAGATTTCCTCGGGCAACGTAAAAGTAGTAAAATTTGCGCAACCGTGATTTCCTCGGGAATGCATTTTTTCCTTCAAAGTAACCCTCTTTAAATATTCCCACCAGTTATTTTTTATTGAAAATTTTGCCCTATTTATTCGGAGCATTTTCCCGATTAAGTTAGACAACCATTTTTGTTTTGAAAAACCGGTGACAAAAGAATAAAAATTCTTAAAAGACGCTCGTCACGAAGGGGTTAAGTACGCATTTTTTGAAGCTATTTTGATAAAACAATTAGACAGAGAGAGGGTTAAGATTGCAGGGCTCGCACCGTCCCTAAAATTTTCGCACTTTGGTACCACTAAATTAAAACGGTAATATTTGTTGTGTAATTCTGTTATAGATATTAAAGGAATCTGCCATGAAGAATTCTTATTTAAAATACTGGTAGCAAAGTGCGAAAATTTTAGGAACGGTGCGAGCCCTGAGATTGCATATCAAACAAAAATCAGCAAAGATATAAACCACCGACCTGTGTACAATAGGGGTACAGAAACATGCTAATATCATTTATGTAAAAGAGCAGTTTTAAGGCTTCTTAGTCTATATTCCTAGGCTCTAAATTTATTGCTAAACTTTCAAAGCAAGCTATTAATATTCTTTGAGTAAAGTTAGCCACTATCTTGATATTTTCTGGTTTATACACAGCAGTGCATGTTTTAACCCCTTGAGGGGCAAGCAATTACGTTTGTGAAATGCTGAATTCCCACCGGAATCTTTGAAAAATTCTATTTCAAAATAAGTAAAGGCAATTTTACGGCTTTTTTCCACCAAAGTTAGAAAAGTAAAATTTAATAACATTTTTTCTGGTGTAAAACTTCATTAATCGTGGGTGGTACATAATATATACCGGTGCCCCTCATGGGGTTAAGAGCTAATAAGTTTTTCCATTTAGTCTAAGCATAAAATTTATGCAGACGCTTTAGACAATATAAAATCTTCGTTGAAAATTTGCCCAGTGTTGCCAGTGGGCTACTTTTTTAACACTAGAACGCTCGGAAGGAGTCGATTCGACTCCGAACACATGATTAAATGTCAATTGGGACCAGAAATTCTATCACAAAATAAGTTAAATTAAAAAAAAACGCAGATTTACGTTAAATAAATCAGTCAAATAATTTTAAATAAAAATTCTGGTGTGAAATATTATTATGAAACTTGAGTAAAATTTCCGGGCGCTCTAGTGTTAAAATTCTGATTTCTTCATTGGCAACACTTTTTTGAAATAGTAAAATTTGCTTTATTTAATGACATATTAATTAAAACGAAAACAAGGGGAATTTTACCACTAAATTTTACCAAGATTGCCACTATGGCCTCCTTTTTTATTTTGAATTCATACAGGAAGTTCCGAAAGAAGAATTTTTACTTTAAGTAATGACGAAGTGTCTCATTAAATAAAGTATTAAATGATTTCTTAATTTCTGGTATCAACTTGAAATTTCGGAATAAAAATGGAGGCCAAATTGGAAACCCTGCATTTGACATATACGTAAAATGTAGGTCCCAGATGAATTTTGAAAAATAATCACAGTCATACAATTTATAGCAGGATATTTCAATGATGAGCCTACCATAAACAAAATATTTGTAAATTGCGGTAGACCTACAATTAACCCTTATCGGACGCTTGCATTTTCTACATGATCCTGATATTAAATTCCATTCGCACCACAATATTTGAAAAATAAATTTTCTATTACATTTCTCTTGCCTATGTTATCAAAATACAAGTAAAAGTGTTTCTTAAAGTGGTGCCAACCGATTAAAATTCGTGTAAAAGATGCTGGTCCCGATTTCATGTAGGAAATGCATATGACTAGTAAGGATTAAAAATAATCACAGTTCCTGGCCCGTAATTAAATGATTTAACCCCTGAACGCTCGTTTTAAATTACGGTTGAAAAATTCAAATTGCTTATTGGCACCACTTTTATAAAAAAGAAAAATTCACCTTATTTAATGACAGTAAAAACGATACCAAAATATACCCAATTTCACTATCTTATAAAACTGGTGGGAATCAAACAATATGAGTAAAAGACACAGCCCGAGAATATGACGGGAGCGAGAATTAAGAGGTTAAACAAAATTTTCAGATTGATTCAATAATTGTGTCGTGTCATTGTCTATAAATTACACCGCCCACTGTTTACTGGGCCTGAGCGCTGACACAAAAGTCGCTGCTGTCGCAGTAGAATTTTTATTAAGCATGTATACGGTCCCCTGAATTTATACACTAGTATTTTATGCTATCTTTCTTTGATTTATTAAATCTCATAAAAATAAGGCGGAGAAAACTTCTAGAGATTATTGGTATTCAATTTCAAGGGTCAGTACAAACGCTGAAAAAAGTCCACTCGCAACAACCGCCAATTTCTGTGAACGCTCATGCCTAGTATTCAGGGAACGGTAAAAAATGCACTAAAATTTATAATCCCAGCAGTGTTGCCAGATTGGGGACTTTTAAAATTCAGATTACATGACTGTCACCGCTTTTTCAAAATAGTATAATTTGCCTTATTTTTAAGAATTTTTAATCTATATTTAAATAGGCGGAATATTTCTATTTAAAACAAGCGGTGACAATCAACAATCTGGGGACAATAAAGTCCCCAATCTGGCAACACTGAATCGCAGCCTTATCTGATTCAGAATCAGATGTGTTTATAAATGATTCGTAAACGAAGGCTAGAAAGTTGTCAAGGGTATGATTCAGTGTTGCCAGATTGTGCACTTTTTAAATTCAGATTAATTGACTATCGCCACTTTTTTAAAATAGTATAATTCGTTTTTTTCTGAATGTTTAATCTGTTTCTAAATAGGGCGAATATTTCTATTTTAAAAAAAAGCGGTGAAAATCAAATATCTGGGAACAAAAAAATCCCCAATCCGGCAACACTGGTATGATTACATATGTGACACACTTCCACCAGCAAATTTTAATAGAAATTTTCGTCTTATCTAAACAAAGTGTCGTACGCATAAAAATCATAGTCAAATTCTTATAAAATTTTCTATTCCTTTTTACTGATGTTTGCCCGTTCACAATCAGGCCCTGAAATGTTGGACCATTTGGAAATAGTGAGGAAGATTTTGGTATGTAAATGCTTTCATCTTAGCTGCCAATCGATGAACATTTTTCTTAACAATAAATATTGATAGTAAATTTTGATTTTTTTAAATCTCCAAATTCTGAAACTACATGATGCAAAAAATTCTGTTAAGTTTTAAGAGCAGAAAAAAATCGTAAAAGATGGTAGCTATGTTTCGTGACTTTAGACTTGCAATGTGTAAGTAAGTAAGTAAGTAAGCACCCACCCTGGGAACCCGCTTTTGGCTTATGGTTAGGTGTAACCCCCAAGCCCAGAGCAGGGAAAAGTTTTACTACCTGCGGAACTCCTTGATTTTTTTTTTTTTTTTTTTTTTTTTACAGTTTAGGATAAATAACAATGTTAGATATATGATAATTATTGACAGTGTTTGCAATAAAAATTTACAGATGACCCCTATAATTGCATTTGAGAGAAATATTCATTATTATAACATATAAATATGCATAGTTTTTAGAATTTGATATTAAACTTTTTTTTAACACAATTACCTACATATTTGCAACACTTTTATGTTATTTTCAGGATTCACAACACTAACATCAATTTAAATCATGTACAAATGTGATATTTGCAACACTTAAAGCTATTTTCAAGATATATGATGCAAAATTATTTTTAACTCTATACTAAAAATAAGTATTAAGGTACAAGATGCGAACAATAATTAATATTATCAGGGCTCCCAAATGGTCCGCCAACTTAATACCAAGAAAATTTAACAGAAAATTTTATGGTAGGTTCCGGGGCGGTTTGTAAGAAAAATCTAAAAATAATTTTTTTCTAAAATAATATTGGTATTCTGTTGGCGGACCATTTGGGAGCCCTGTATTATGTACTATTATGAAAGTATAAGTAATTGTAGATAATAATTACCTACAAATTTACAATTCAATGATACTATGTTATTATGTAAGATACATGATGCAAAAATTATTTTTAAATCTACACTAAAAATTTTGTATTAAGGTACAATATGCGAACAATAATTAATATTATGCACTATTATAAAAGTATATGAAATTGTATGTAATAGTTATATCTAAATTTACAACACAATAATACTCCAATAATAATTAGTAATATCAATAATTATATTGCCACATAAAAATTTATTTTAAAAGTACTTTAAGATAATTTATGAATATGATAGGTAAATTATATGAATTTTGAGTAGTAACTGAAGTAAAATAATTTGCAGCAAAACACATATATACACTTGAAGATAATTCACTTATAGTCTTAAACACAGTAAATTCAGTAAGTTTCAATTTGATAAGATAATGCTTTCAAAGGTATAATGCACAGCTATAAAGTAAATTAATATAAATTTTAAGTAAAAATGATAAATATCGCTATATACACACCAAACATATATTTATACTTGAAAATGAGTAAGTTCACTAAAGTTCAAAGTTTAAGTTTGATAAGTGTCTATTTACATAAATGAGGGTTTTGAAGTTAACTCACAACTTTTGTGGAGTTCTTTAGAGTTATTTAATATTTAACATTTTATCCATAAAGTGGTCCTATATGACGTTCCTTCTATCTGCCAAGTATGACTGATAAACCGGACACATAGTTGAATCCGCTGAATGTTTCCTATAGTTAGGTAAGTGGTAACAATTTGTGCATCTGTATTGCGATGGAACGCCCGCAAACGGGCACTCCGAAGTGCAGTGACCTCTCGAGCATTTGGCGCAAATTGGCTGTCTTCTGCAGTAAGATGTTTGGTGTCCATATAGCTGGGAATTACCGCATCTAATTATTGGGCGAAAAGAACGAATGGAACACATATTGAGACCCACATGTATAATTTTTTTATCCAGAAGTTCCTGTGATGCTTTTGTTTCTAATTGCAATATAATGTGATATAGAGTTGAGTTATCCTTCTTTAAAATTTTCAATATGGTGATGTTTTTATCCGACAAATTTTTTTCAAGGTATGCTATTATTTCTTTTTTAGGTACTGAGGATGGAATACCAGTTATTATTATTCTTTTATGATTAGTGAGTTTATATGTTATTTCTGTGAGCTTTGTAATATCAGGAATGTTTTCTATTATTTTTAACAGATGTTCTGTATTGTCATCCGTATTGGATTGTATAATAATTGTATCTGTATTTCTGGCATTTCTGCAGTAAATTGCTGGGACATCTTTCTCTTTATTAAAGTTTTCATTAAGTAGTGTTTTTAGTTTTGGTATCTTTATATGTTTTGCAATAGTTCTAATTATTATTGCAGAGTTAGACTTCGCTGAGGCAGGGAGGTCGCCTGTCCGTGTTTCACCACCGCACTTTTCTCTTTGACAGCCCCTACTTGAATATTCCAGGTTTCTTGTCACCAACTCCTCAATTTTTTTGTAGTCTGTTTGATAGTTGAATAAACCCTCCTTCATCATTATCTTCTATGCTGACATTATCGTTGTTTTCCATTATTGTTTGAGTTGTTATTGTTTTTGATTTGACTTCTGTTTGTATAATTTTTTTCTTTAGTATATGGTTTTAATTGCTTCTGTTGTCTTTTTAATTTATTAATCTCTTCTTTAAGGCATTCATTAATTTGTTCTTTACTTTGTTCCTCCTTGACCAAAGAGTTTTTAATTGTTTATTTTATTGTTTCAATTCTTCCAGATATTTTTCAAGCTTTATTTCTGCAATCTATCTTTCTTCCATTATTGTTTGAGTTGTTGTTGTTTTTAATTTAGTTTCTGTTTGTGTAAATTTTCCTTTAATATTTATTTTAAGTTGCTTCTGTTGACTTTTTAATTTATTAATTTCTTCTTTAAAACTTTCATTAATTTGTTCTTTACTTTGTTCTACCTCAGTTAAGGAGTCTTTTAATTGTTTATTCTCTTGTTTCAGTTCTTCCAGATATTTCTCAAGCTTAATTTCTGTTTTTGTTCTTTCTTTAAGCTTTAATGACAATTCATCCTTCTGTCTTAGCAGGACATCTATCTTTTGTTGTATTTTTTCCATTCTGTCAGGAGAATTAGTATTCATTTCGTTACAATATTGTATTAGAAGTTTCTCATCTCTTCTTGCTTTGGAAAATATGATTTCTATGTATTTTCTAGCTTCTTCTGAGCTACCATTAGATCTATTATTTGATAATATACCATACTCTTGAATGAGCTGTCGGATGGATAATGACTCTAAAGGGTGTATTGATGATGGTATTTTT
This sequence comes from Maratus speciosus, assembly GCA_963932465.1. Classification (NCBI taxonomy): domain Eukaryota; kingdom Metazoa; phylum Arthropoda; class Arachnida; order Araneae; family Salticidae; genus Maratus; species Maratus speciosus. The sequence goes on from OZ010787.1 coordinate 436,051,495, forward strand.
AATGGAAGTAGTGATCCTCCTAATATTTTTTTGTATAGCTTTTTCTTTATTTTTTAATCGAGTCTCATTAAGTTCTTCTGCTAATGATATTGCTGTTTCCATATTGGATTGTTTTCTTTGTTGAGTATCATGGAAGACGGTAGTATTACGAGTGACGCAGCCTTAAGCCTAAAATCGTATCGTATCGTATCGTAGAATTCGTAGATGGCGGAACTCATATATACAGCTAACTCGACATCAAAGAAAACGCGAAAAGTCGCCTTTTAATAACTCAGCAGATATAGGTCGTATTGTTCTGAATTTTCTAGAACAGTCTTATATCTGCAGTCTAATCGTATACTGAAATTTTTACATTTCTACGTGCAGTATATTTTGAGATCTAAATAGCCATTTTAAAGCGAAAACGTTGTTATGGTATGGAAGAAGGAAGTTCCTAATTTGAAAATCTCGAAAACGGTTCTAACGATTTTTTTAAAATTGATATATAATATAAATCTGATTAAGACGGGGTGAATAACACTTTTCTTTTTTCTGGGAAAACTCGTTTTATTTTTAAAAATTGCTTTTTTTTTTTACTTTTCTCGTCTGTGATTGGAGCCTAGGTTTGACGTCACTTCGTATGTAGGAGGAGTCTTAATCCATCTGCTGTGGAAACAGAATTTGCAAAGTCATGTTAGGTACTCTAATAAGTTGAGTTAACAATCTGAATGTAGGCAGTAAATCTTTTTTTTTTAATTTTAAATGTTAATTATTATGTGTTTTAAAATATTAAATGAAATTTCGATTGATATTATCTTTCTCTTTTGTTATGGAGAAATTATTATTTCATATTACTTCTTTTTGTCGAAAAAATATTTAGATTCATTTTTAAAAAAGGGGAATTTTTTTTTTAATTAAATGTATTCAGTATAATTGTTATTTATAATTTTTTTTTCAATTTCAAAAAAAAAATTATTTTTAATTCTGGCGTTTTAATAAATCGTTTATTGAATCCATAAGATTGAATCTTGTTGAATTGAATCCTAAACCACGTTTGTTTGTTTACTTGTTAACGGGCAGAAATTCGCTATAATGATGGATTTAGTGTTTAAATTCGTCGTTTTTTTATCGATTCGTCGGTGCGTAGCGACAGATATTTATTAGGGGGAGGGGGGGGGATTGAAAATTTTTCCAACTTGAAACGAACTAATTTTCAACTCCAATGATATCTGCAATGGATGTTTAACTTACTTGATTACTATTTGAGATCAAAATGAAGGGGAAAGAGACATCGTGTTTTTCTTTTGTAGTATTAGAATAGAATGTTATTTTAAAAGAAAATTTGTGATATTTGCAGATTATGTCTGGCAGGAAACGACCTATTGCTATAACGCCAATCGGAAGACACGTGAATAATTTGTTCAGAGCACACTATTAGCTCAAAATGAATCATATTATCCCGACTAGTTGTTTTGAGCTTCTAAAAGTAACAATTTTCTTCAAGTTCTTTTTGTTTATTTAGTAATTAAAGGTTATAAGTAAATAAGAGATAGTATAATAGCTTTTTTTGCAAAGGTAAGATACTTGTTTTAATTTAATTCTAAAGTTAATATTGTTAAAAGAAAGCTTTAAATAATTTTCTTTTGATTTTTTTTTCATATCCTGCTTCAAAGTTCGTTTTTTACAATCATGTTGTCAAAATGTATTTTCCCTCTGAGAAAAAAAAAAAAAAAAAGAGCTTGATATATTTGTTTTATATAAAAACTAAAATGTTGATATTGTCTTGCCAACCTAATTGGGTATGTTGATTTAATTGTGAAGTGGATGAGGGGGGAGGGTAACCTAAGGGCTAAAACGTCTTTCCCTTCAAAACCAGTTACTTTTTTTAGGAGATTATAGGCTACAGATTATCTTCCTACTTTGTAATGGAAGTTTGTTTACGTTACTCGCTGACTTTTAACTAGCCAAGCATGTATCAAGCCCAAAACTAGCTTTTTTTGCACCAGGGGCGATATGGATTTTGGCACCCCCACCTTCCTCGCACGCAATTAAAATTTTCAACCACAGGTACCCTATGCAAAAAAATCGTTAAAAGATACAAATTATTTTAATAATAATTCTAGCAAGGAATATGTAAACAACGCTCTCATAGGATTAACATTAACTTGAAGGTTAGGAATCTGCAATCGTCATGAGCAGAAACTGGAATTGCTGACGTTAAACCTATGGGAGCGTACATTTAAAAATTTCTCCTTTGCATATTAATAGTTTTAATAGCTGAGATTGAATTCTAACTGGGTTAGTGTTTACTTTTTCGATTATATATTTTTTTTTAAGTTACTTTCAATTTCACAGATTTGAAAAGAACGCTCCCATAAGTTTAACATGAGCTTGCGAGTATCTTGTTACGTCATATATACATACATTTTTGTATGAAACTATAAACAATCAATATCTTCATTTGGCACCCCCCCCCCCCCCTGAAGTATGGGTAGCATTGTTTTGTTTAAAGGGCATGTTTTATTCACTTTTACATAATAATATAAATTTTGCTTGAAATTTCATGAACATTCTATTTTTGGGTGTAATTCTACTTCTGGGCTGGTTTGTCAACTTGTAGATAAATGTATAAGTAATTTGGCAAACACATATAATTTTCAGACATGTTACTTTTTCGCGAAAACGCGGAATTCCGCTTTTTCGGTAGTAAATTTTATTATCTCTGGGATCGATGCAAATATGCATTAAAATTTGTTGACATTTTTAATGGGGGGAGGGGGATTAGCGAGAGTGGATGTAATACAACAAAAATGCGAGTACGAACCACTCCAAATTGAGAAATTTCTTCAACCGATCGCGGGAAAATGCAAACTTCTTCAAAGAATCGTGGGAAAAAATGCGACTTCTACCAAAGGATCATTGGAAAAACGTGATTTTCGTCAAAGGATTGCAGAAAAAAGTGTATTTTGTCAAAGGATCATGTAAAATATGCGAATTTCGGTGAAAGATCGTGCAAAATACGCGAATTCTGGCGAAAGGTCGTGTAATAGCGAATTTCTTTGAAAGGTCATGGAAAAAACGCGAAACTCGTCGAAGGATCCCGAAAAAAGAATGTGAATCTCATCAAAGAATTGCGAAAAAATGCGATTTTTTTCGGATGAACGTGAATTTTGTTAATGCGTAAATTTTTGCGAAAGATCGTGGAAAATGCGTGAATTTTTGCGAAAGATTGTGGAAAATGCACGAATTTTGGCAAAAAATCGTAGAAAATGTGCAAATTTTTGCACATTTTGGGAAATGCGCGATCTTTGGCGAAAGATCATGGAAAATGCGCGATTTTTGACGAAAGATCACGGTGACTTTCTTCGAAAGATCGCGGAAAAAACACGATTTTGGCGAAAGATCGTGGGAAAAAACACGAATTTCTTTGAAAGATTGCAGAAAAACGCGATTTTCGTCAAGTGGTCGGGGTGCTGCGGAAAAATATGAATTTCGTCAAAATTCCATGAGGCCGTGAAAGTTCAGCTTTTTTTTTTTTTTTTTTTTTTGCTGAGCCTGTACCATGTCTGAATTTTGGATTACCAGCCTTAGCATAGAAAGTGATTGCATGCCAAAACGGCACCGATGGCCTAGGTAGAGAAGACGAGTTCTATTTTTTTTTTCATTATTTACCTGTAAAATTACATAATATTGGATTATACATGAAATTAAAAAGTATTGAATAAACCATAAACAATCCAAGTCTCTTAAAACTGAAGAACATTGCGTTTTCGATAACGGTTACATCGATGAGAAACGTCATCTTTTGCTTTGTTGAAGAACCGGGGGGGGGGGGGGGATGGTATATGACCTTCTAAAGATAAAGAAAGGGTCAGTACTTAAACAAAAATGAGTATGACTTGTAGAAACAGTGAAGTTTGGGTGTATAGTACTGTAAAGTCTTGTAGTAAAACATAAATCTAAACTTTAAATGCATATTTTGGAAAAGTTATTTTCGGTGAAAATTCCATATGCAAAACATGATTTCTAAAAAAGTTATTGGAATATCATTATGAAATTTAAAATAGGTTTAAATTTAGAAGAAATATTTTTTGCCTTATGGGTGTTCTTGTGGAATGATATGAATGACATGGCGTAGAAAGTGATCGTGTACCAAATCTCCATAGCAGAAACTGTGCAGCACGGCAGCAGCGCTGCAGATTATTTTAGACCTTGCAGATCAATCTACCAGCTTAAAAATAAATATTGAGCTTTAAAAAATCACAAATTTACTTTGTTTTAGGAGTTATTGTGTTTGTTATTAATTTTCTTTGTAAAATGTAAATTTTGCTTATATTATGGATTACTGTGAGGTGAGTATTTATTATAGTAGCTTGGTTCAGCATTGTTGGGTCGCAGATAAATTTTGGTTTGCTGCAGATTGATACTGAAAATTCTGCTTCTGGGTGCCAAATCATCACTGACTAGCCTAGATACAGAAGACGAGTTCTGTTTTTTTATTATTTACCTGTAAAATTGTATAATATTGAATTACACATGAAATTAAAAGGTATTGAATAAGCCACAAACAATTCAAGTCACTTAAAACTGAAGAATGTGGTGTTTGTGATAACGGTCGCATCTTTGATGTAAAATGTCATGTTTTGCTTTGTTAAAAAACTGGGCGGGGGGGCAAAATATGGCCTTCTAGAGATTAAAAAAGGGTCAGTACTTTTAAAGAAATGAGTGGCTTATAAAAACAGTGAAGTTTAGATGTATAATTACTGAAATTCTTGTAGTAAAACAAAAATCTAAACTTTAAATGCATTTTTTGGATAATGTAATTTTCGGTGAAAATTCCATGCACAAAACATTATTCCTCAGAAAATTATTGGAATATCACTATGAAATTTAAAATATTATGTTGTTTACACTATTGTGAAGGCAATGAACTAAAGATTTAAATTTAAAATAAATATTTGTTGTTTTATGGATGTTTTTGTGGAATGACATTGATGAATTTTATGAAAATTAACATGTAAACAAGTGCATTATGCTATAAGTTTTGAAACATTTAAAACATTTTTTAGATTTTAGTTCATTGCCTTCACCAATGTCATAAATATGAAACGTACAAAGGAAACTAACATACAATAAAATTTTCAGTACTTTTCGGTTAGCTGGGTGCCAGTGTTATAAATACATGGATATACATACATATATATGTATATATACATATATTATATATATATACATCTGTATATACATATCCATGTATATATAACACTGTCGCCCGACTAACCAAAAAGTACCAAATTTTCTTTAGAGCATTTTGGGCCAAATTTCACTATAAATTCCTTCATTAACCAAAATTTTATTAATGAAGAAAATATTTTTTGCTCTTTTTCTCATTTTCTAGTCATAATATTTATAAAAATACGCTTAAAAAATAATTAAATAGCTCAATTACTCTGTTCATAGTCAGACACCTGAAATGTTGGATAAAAAAGTGTCTGTTAGATAAGTTCTATTATGTTTATGACCAGGGATGGAGAATTTCTAGAAAATCTTACCAGCCAAGGATTTATTTCAACAGCCAGTAAAATGCAATGTACAGTTAAAACATTTTATGACAAAATTACGCAACTCAAAATAGTTGGTTACTATTACTGTCAGAGACCTGGTGCTGGAACCGGAGCCGGAGCGCTCCGGAGCTCTATTTTCCCTGGAGCTAGAGCTCTAAAATTTACTCTGCTCCAGGGCTCCTTTAGTTTATTATTATTTTTTTAATCTTTTTTTTCAGTCTTTTAAATATCCAGGTTTAAAATATTTTAATTACATCATTATTCAGTATTTTAATTATATCATTTTTTAAGGTTTTTTTTTTTTTTAAATTAAAGATATAAAACTTCTCACAAAAATATGGTAACACTACTTCACTTCTACTTGAGCTAAGTGGCAACACTATTTGAAAACAAATATGACTGCCTGTTGTTTACATGTGTAGTTGTAGGATTTTGGTTGTTTGAAAAGCATAGAAGAAATTTAAGATTTTTGTTTTTAAAATTCCACCAAACTTTCTATTTTAAAAGCAAAAGCTAAAAGATGCAATATTCTCTGAACAAGCATTTCAAGTTTGTTGAGAAGAAAAATGCATTTTGTCAGATCTTTAATGAAGGTAAAGAAAGAAAGAATTTGTAAGCAAAAAATTATATGTGTAAATTAAATCTGCAAATGAGGAGGAACGCACTTCTGAGACCATCCTCATCTCAGAAGTGCGAAGTCGGTGCCGAGTTGGAGCAGCTCCTGGAGCCGGAGCCACAGTATTTTATCTCGGAGCAGAGCTGGAGCATCAAAAATTTTCCGGCTCCAGGTCACTGATTACTGTAATACATTTTTGTATATTTCTTTCCTATAAAATTGAGAAATATAAACAAGAGATGAAAGTTTAATATAAAATAGAATTTTGTACCATGTTTACATCGCAGTAATTAGGAAAGTTGAAAAATATAGCTAACTACTTATTAAAAAAAACATTTTCGGCATACCTGTATAGTTTGCAGTTTTCAATAACTACCTAAAAATTCACTCATATTGTCAGAAAATTCACTTGCCAGTGGCTAGTAAAATGATGCATTTTCCTACCCCTGAGCATGATATTGTTATTTTATTTTGATGTCATAAACACACTTCTCAGACTTATGGCAAATTATTTCACAAGATATTTCACTGATGATCTAACAACCAATTTTTTGATCATTTGTACCTTTTGAATAATGTAAAACCACTACATGAATCGTGATTCTTGTTAGTCCAGACATAATGCCTTAGAATAATCACATATATGGCATTCAAAAGTAGGTATAGGTACATTAGCAGAAATTTTACTAAAGGAAATATTCATGTGTATTTTAAAAGAAACTAGAACTTTGTTGAGATATAATCAGTTATTGTTAAAGTTTCATCGGAGCTTGAGCAAAGCATAGGTTTGCATTAAGCCTAACCAAAGAAACCAAGGTCAAGCTCAAATTGTTATTTTCGAGTGCTGGGTACAAAATGTATGAATTTCCTTAAATCACAGTTTATTTCAAGGAAAAATTGTTATTTAGTGAAAATTAACACATCATTTAAATTCATCTATGAACTTAAATGTTAAAATGAGTTTCATTACTTACGTTCCACGTAGTGCAGATAATAGATGTTTGCAGATTATGCGTTTAGCGGGGTTCACAGAGTTTACTGTATTTCACTTTATGATAAGCATTCATTATGATTTCTAGTCCATTATTAAATTGTTGCTCAAGAAAATCTAAACATTTATATCCCATTTATGTTTATTTCTGCATTTGAATCACTTTCAGCATGATATTGTGTTATTTTATTTTCCTGTCATAAACACACTGCTCAGATTTATGTCAAATTATTTCACAGGAAAATTTACTGGCTGTCTAGCATCCAATTTTTTGATCATTTTTACCATTTGAACAGTTGAAAGCGCTACATGAATCATGATTTTTGTTATTCCAGACATATTTTCATGGAATAATCACGTATAGCAAGCAAAAGTAGGTATAAATACATTAGCAATAATTTTACTGAAGGAAATATTCCTGTGTATTGTAAAATAAACAAAAACTTTATTGAAATAAAATAAGTTATTGTTAAAGTTTCATTGGTGCTTGAGCAAAGCATACGTTTGCATTAAGCATAACCAAACAAACGTCAATGCTTAGCGCAAATTATTATTTGCAAATGCACAGTACAAAACTCAATTTCAATATATTTCATACAATGTTGAAAAAAATTAAGACTTTTTGTGTATTGCAATGCAAGAGTTCAAGCAATTAACAATATAAAGCAGAAATGAAGTATCTTTATAATAACTGTGTGCTTTTCATAGAAACATGCAAAAAGGAAACGTAAAATCCTAAAAACATGGAACGCTTAAATTTACAAATATCGCTTGTTTTACACTTACTGATTGAAATTTTGGGTAAAACGGTTTCAGTTAGATAAATTATTTTTCTATTTTCACGGTTTTAAAAGTTCAAATTTTAAAAGATTTCTTTAACTCGATTTTAGTTAATGAAATCTTCGAATATACACACACAAATTGTTTTCATAAATTCTTGTGACACTTTGATTTGTTTAATTTATTTATGGTTGTTTAATAAACTAAAGGTGGATCTTAATGTGAAAAAGTTTTTACATGTCTTTATAAAAAAAGATAAGAATTTTTCATATCAATTTCAACATATCTCATACAATGTTGAAAATTTTTAAGACTTTTGGTGTATTCCAGCGCAAGAGTTCAAAACATTAAGAATATAAAGCAAAAATGAAGTATCTTTATAAAAACTGTCTGCTTTTTCATAGAAACATGTAAAAAGGAAATATAAATTCTTAAAAATATGGAACGCTTAAATTTCCAAATATTGATTGTTTTTCACTATATTATTGAAATGTTGGCTAAAACAGTTTCAGTTAGATAACTTATTTCTATTTGAATCATGTTTATGAGTAACCTATAGTGTTAAATAGTTCAAATTTTAAAAGATTTCTTTAACTTGATTTTAGTTAATGAAATCTTGGAATAATGCACACACATTGTTTTCATAAATTCTTGGACACTTTGATTCGTTTTATTTTATAATAGCTGTATAATAAACCTAAGGTGGATCATAATGTGAAAAAGTTTTATTTTACATGTACACAAAAAATATCTATATGTCGTCAATTTTAGCATATTTCATACCATGTTGAAAAATATTAACTCTTTTGGTGTATTACATTGCAATAGTTCAAAATGAGTAACCTATAGTGTTAAAAATTTCAAATTTTAAAAGATTTCTTTAACATGATTTTAGTTAATGAAATCTTGGAATATGCACACACAAATTGTTTTCATAAATTCTTGTGACACTTTGATTCGTTTTAGATGGAGGATTGTAAAGGTCAATGGAAATCACGACTATGAATTTATTGCATTGTTCTTTAATTTTTTTTGTGGTTTTATCTTTTTATCACTAACCTAAAAAAAGTAATAATATCAATACAAAAACCCTTAACGGGTTAAAAGTTTGTGACGCAATGCTATTAATTTACCTATACATATATGTATCAAAATTTATTCATTGATGTTTTATCATTTACATCTCATAAATTCGAATTATGAATTTTAAAAGATATGATATGAAAATTTAAGTGACGCCTTGATGTTGCTTAAAACGATTAGCTTTAAAATTCAATTTAAATTTTCTTTTGGCTAAATACATTTACACATCTAAACAATACTTTTCATTTTCCAATGCACTGTTGAATATATTACTTTCACTGAATCTATATAATGCACTGAATTGTATTCATTGAATTCAAATGGATTTATCTTTTGTGCCACGCTATCCAAAAATCAAAAGTAAAATTTATGTAAATAGTTTTTTGCGTCATTGTATCCAAACTAAGTTAAATCTATGCAAATGGATAATATGACGAAAAAACTACTTACATAAATTTTACTTTTGATTTTTGGATTGCGTGGCACAAAAGATAAATCAATTTATTCAAATGAATACAATTCAGTGCATTATATAGATTCAGTGAAAGTAATATATTCAACAGTGCATTGGAAAATGAAAAGTATTGTTTAGATGTGTAAATGTATTTAGCCAAAAGAAAATTTAAATTGAATTTTAAAGCTAATCGTTTTAAGCAACATCAAGGCGTCACTTAAATTTTCATATCATATTTTTAAAATTCATAATTCGAATTTATGAGATGTAAATGATAAAGCATCAATGAATAAATTTTGATACATATATGTATAGGTAAATTAATAGCATTGCGTCACAAACTTTTAACCCGTTAAGGGTTTTTGTATTGATTCTTTTTACTGGTATTTTATGACTTTAATTTTTCTGTTTGTTGTATGGGTTCATTCACGCCCTTTAATAAAATCAGAAGCTGTAGATGATTGAAGAAGGGACAATTAGCCAAACTTTCTCTTCTGTTTTCTTTGTTATTTTGTTCTATGATTCTTTTTCGTATGAAAACCATTGAAACAAACTACTGTTTTACCAGGCAATTTGACACCAGTAAAAGCAAAAAGAAATTTTTACCATTTTTGTAAGAAAATATTTCCATGTTTAAGACGATTAAAGAAGAAGAAATTTTCTATTATATTTTACTGGTGGGAAGTTTCCCTCGGCGGCATCAGAAACTGTAGATCCCATTATATATATAAAAAAAAGCAGCCCCGATCTTGTGACAACCTCCTCAGTTATTTTCTTCGCGACTGGAATACAATACATTATATGTCTCCTCCCCTTTATTCATAACTCCATTCATATAACACGATAATGAACAAAAACACGATAATGAACAAAATCACGATAATGAACACTCATCAGCATCACTGCTAAACTGTCCGGCTTTCGCGTACTGCTAAAATTTAATGGTAAATTTTCTCTAATTATTTTGCCGATGTCTAACGATTTGATAAGACAAACATTTCTATTATATTTTATTCCTCTCGCTGCGTAATAGTTTTACGAATATAGCTTCAAAATTTGCGTACTTAGTTCCTTCGCGACTATCGTCTTTTAAGAATATTTATTCTTTTGTCACCGGTTTTTCAAAACAAAAATTTATATCTGATTTAACCGGGAATATGTTCCGATTCGATAAGACAAAATTTACAATAAAAAAGTAACTGGTGGGAATAATTAAGGCGTGTTAATCAGACGGAGAAAATGCATCCCCGATGAAATCTCGGATTGCTCAAATTTTGCTACTTTTACGTTGCCCGAGAAACTCTCGGGTTGCGCAGCGAGAAGGTTAACCCATTAACCCTTTCCGGCACAGTGTGCCCGGGTCGAGATATCTAATTTTAATTCCAAACTTACAAACGGCACTAAGAATATTTCAATAAAATTTTGCATTAACATTGAAAGTGTAAAGTAACACGTTTTTAATTTCTAAAAAATTCGTATGTAAATTCCGGTGTCAGTCGATGATTTCATCATTTTACAACAAAATTTGCCTGTGCCGGAAAGTATTAAGGACGAGCCTCTTTTACATTTCTTTTAATTCTTCGACACCGGTATTTTCCACATTGTAATTTTGATTTAATCGCTCAAAACCTGAGATTAGATAAGGTGAAAATTTCCAAACTAAAATACGGGTATTCAAATTTAAAATTTCGTTCGCCTAACATGGCAAGATTTCTTACCAACAGGCTTTAATGAGCTAATGTCAATAAAAACCGTACAAGTTGGTAGCTATGCTACATATAATATGGTATTCAGTCCCCCTCCATGAGAGTGGGTATGTGACCGCATTTAGTTGTGAAAATAAATGTTTTCTCTAAATTGTCTATGTATATATTTTTAAAATTGCTTATTACATCTATATATTATTTTGTAAAATTACACTTCACGTAAAAGGTTAAACATTTTTTTTTTCGTCTATAAACTTGGCTTTTTTTTTTACAATTCTGCTATTTTTTCACATTTTGTTTGCTTATTGCACGGAGAGTGAACAAAGATGACATTCTAATTTTGAAATATATTTATAAAAGTGCATAATAATTTCCAAAAAAATTAAAATATACTTGACAATCCTGTTTACAAATAATTGAAAAACATTTTCATTTGCAAACTAAACCAATGACAACAATGGAAAACAATTACATTATATTTTTATATAATTATTTTATATTTTATACCAGGGGGTTCTACCCCTGCGCCTTTCGTGCTCAAAAATCTGGAATAATAAATGCTTCGTGGTCTAACTGCAATCATGCGTTTCGCTCACTTTTTATTGTAATTGTTTTTTATTCTTCAAAATACACAAAATCGCATTTAAACCAATACTCGTTTATATATATATATATATATAATATTTGTGATTTCAAATTTATTATATATATATATATATATGTATATGTATACAGGGTGTTCCGTTAAAGGGGTCCAATATTAATAGGGTTAATAGAGGAGATCACACGGAGCATAAATCAGTATATAATGCCTGGCCGGATCTCAATAATTTTCAAGTTACAGCAAATAGAATGAAAAATCGGAAATTTGTAAAAAAACCCTCATTGCTAAACTATCGATAATGCTACATAAAAACGAAGCACATATTTAGAAAGAGCAAAAAAAATCGTACGAAATGACATAAGTTGTTTTAGAATATTGAGATTTAATGGCGAGTTACAAGCTCTGAAACAGTGAAAAAATACAAAATCAAATATTTAGCAAAATAGTTAATCGTTAATTCCAAAAATGCAACTCTACCTACATCAAGGAAAATTTTATAAAATTTGGTCCATTCCGAAAGCTTTCGAAGAAGCTGACAATAAACCATATCAGTTTAATTGTATGGGAGAAATCAAGCAGTTCCCTAGTTACAACTCTGTACTGTTGCACGCTCGGAAAGGGCGAAACTCCGCCCATGACGATTGTAAACACCCCGTTTTAATATCTTTCAATTATACATTTCTGATCAACCTCTATCAATACCCTTTCATTATTCAGTCTGGTCAAGTGAATGACATATTGTGCAGCTCTCGCCTTGTCTTAAAGAAAACTCCGTGACTGCTGCGTTTCCTCCATGAACTTTCAGGATGATGAAGAAGAAGTACTTTTTATGCAAATTTTCTATGTGTATAGGAAGAAAAGTGTAATAAAACAGCAGTCATCAGTGGGCGTTATGTTAAAGGGAGGCTGTTGTAAGTGGGATTGTAGTAAGTTGATGTATAATAATTATGCCGGAATACTCTAACGAAGAATATGCGGACATGCATCTGATGTACGGGCAAGCTCATGGAAATGCATGTCTAGCACAGCGCATGTACCGTGAGCAATTTCCAAGGAGACATTGCCCAAGTTCGAAACTCTTCATAAAAATCGATAGACGATTACGGGAGACTGGATCGTTTAATACAGCAAGCATTGATGCAGGGAAACCTCGACATGTACGAACACCTGCAATGGAAGAAGATGTACTGAATATTTTTAAAGATAACCCCTCCACGAGTACACGAGCTGCTGCGTCTGAAGTCGGTGTTTCTCACCAAAGTGTGTGGCGTGTTCTGCGTGCAGAAAACATGCACCCCTTTCATGTGCAGCGGGTACAACTGTTATCAGTAACAGATTGTGCTCAGCGGACAGAATTCGTACGCTGGTTGCTTAATGTAACAGAAAATAATCCACAATTTCTGGAAAATATTTTATTTACTGATGAAGCAACATTTACGAGAGAGGGCGTGGTAAACACGCACAATATGCACACATGGTCATATACAAATCCACACACTGTTTTCCCGTCGAACGCACAACAAAAGTTCAGTGTGAACATATGGGCAGGTGTCCTCGGCGATTATCTCATAGGACCATATTTACTCCCAGATGTACTCAATGGCAGTACGTACTTGGTTTTCCTACGGGATATCTTACCGCAGTTACTGCAAAATGTGCCAGCAACATTGCGCCACAATATGTGGTTTATGCACGATGGCGCACCGGCACATTTTTTCATAGGTGTTCGCAATCACCTCAATTCAACATATCCTGGGAAATGGATTGGACGCAGTGGACCTGTTGCTTGGCCTGCACGCTCTCCAGACCTCAATCCGTTAGACTTTTTTGTATGGGGACACCTTAAATCGCTGGTGTATGAAACGCCTGTGGATACACCGGAGGATTTACTAGCGCGAATCGTTGTCGCTGCAGGAGACATTCCCAACTCCGTCGGAGTTTTCCGGCGTGTTCGCCAATCTTTACGACGTCGCTGTCGGCTGTGCGATTCTGTTAATGGGCGCAACTTCGAACACCTATTATAATAATGTCCGTTCGTCTGCCTTCCGACATTGAACTGTGCAGCGCAGGCCAGAAGACTATGCTTCACATATGTCATAAAGTACGTGGAATGTAATTCTTTATTTGTCATTTTTCTTTTATTTTCATCACTTTTTGGCACAGTATTTTGTAAGTCACAGACTGTGGTGTACTCAAATTGTAAATTACAAAGTTTGTATGAATTAATTTAAAATTTAGTGTCTTTTTTAAATTTATAATTAATAAAATTATTATGCTATTTGTTATTATTATTTTCTATCATAAATTATGATGCACATATACATACAATAATTGTCCATGTAAAACATGTACTGAAACTTCTTGCATAGTTACAAATCGCAATATTTTTAATTATTTCCGAATTTTCATCACCAGTTTAATTTTAAAGAATTTAATTTAAGCTTTATATCAATAAAAGACCACTTTAAAATGTAGACTATTATTGTAAAGTTATTTTGGTTCATTCAACTCTTGAATAATTAAAAATGTTGCATCTCAGAAGAAGCATGATCGAAAATGTATAGTTGAGAGTAATTAAAAAGGCGGTGTTTCCAATTGTGATGGTCGGAGTTTAACCTTTGCTAGTGTCAAAGAAAGCGGAGTTGTAACTAAGAAACTGATTAATTTCTCTCACACAATTAAACCGATATGGTTCATTGTAAGCTTTTTCGAAAGTTTTCGGAATGGACCAAATTTTACTACATTTTCCTTGTTGTAGCTAGAGTTGTCTTTTTGGAATTAACGATTAACTATTTTGATGTATATTGGATTTCGTACTTTTTTCACTGTTTCAGGGCTTGTAACTCGTCAATAAATATTGCTATTTTAATACAATTGATGTCATTTTGTAGGTTTTTTTCTGCTCTTTCTAAATATGTGCTTCGTTTTTATGTAGCATTATCGATAGTTTAGCAATGAGGGTTCTTTTACAATTTTCCGAATTTTCATTCTATTTGCTGTAACTTGAAAACTATTGAGATCCGACCAGGCTTTATATACTGATTTATGCTCCATGTGATCTCCTCTATTACCCCTATTAATATTGGACCCCTTTAACGGAACACCCTGTATATATATATATATATTAATATAAATTTATATTAATTTGCTTTAAATTGTAATTGCATTTCTACAATAGCGGCACCAAAGTTTTTTATTGATGTGGATGAGAGAGAAAAATAGGGAAATGTTCTCATTTTCTTATTGGAATTGAAAATAAAACCAAGGGAGAAATTTCAACCTCTCTGTATTCAAAAGTTGGACATACCTACGATATATATTTCCAATGAATATTTGTAATATTCTATGACGGTTAAATTGCATGCTTTTTTCAAACAGAGCTTTTTTTTTGGTAAAGGTTGCAGAGCAGCCACAGACGTCTATTTTTATATTCTGTTCTCCCCACTAATTGAAAAAATACATTTTGTGGTATATTTCTCTTGCAATTGTTGTCAAAGCATATGTAAAATATTTTTGTTTTGAAAAAATAGTGCGAAATAGAATTAAAAAAATAGTAGTTTATGTCAGCCTTAAGATGGGGACTCACATTTCGACCCCTTGAAGTGCGGTGGTTCATTTTTGGACCACCTAATTTTAATTCTTAAATGCCACATTGGCACCAGAAATTTCGAATGAAAATTTTCCTTTTATCAAATACAGGAAGACATTGTATTTAGTTATAAATGCCTTTTTTGTTACTTTATTTTTTTTATCATTATTTGTGTGTCATTCAATGATTTCAGAATTTTACGCATAGAAGTGCTTTGCGCCTGAAAGGGTTAAGACAAAATAGTAAAATATGAGTTACAACAACAACAAAAAAGTTATCTTGCTTTTACGCAATCTTAGTTTTTGATTTTTAAAAAATGCTGCTAAATATTACACCATAATCTCAAGCAGGAAACATTTTTTAATCAATATTCAATCTTCACACATCACTTAAAAAATATTTTAAGGTGATGTAAATAAGTTTCACCTGACGTCATCTCCATTCTCTATCTGCGTCTATGTTTATAATGACGTACTCGCATGGATCCAAATGTCTCATAAACACTCTCAAAATTTTTAAATTTAAAATATTAAAAAAGAAATATTAATGATATATTAACTTGCAATAAATTTTAATTGCATTTCAACAATAGCGGCGACAATTTTTATTTATTTCTGTGGATGAGAGAGAGAAACAGGGAAATGATCTCATTTTCTTATTGGAATTGAAAACTAAACCAAGGAGAAAATTTAACCTATTTGTTTTCAAAAGTTGCACAATTATTGTTTCATATATCCGAATTAATCGTTTCACAATTTTGTTTCATTGGGATTTTATATAAATAGGGTAGATGTATATGTTTACATAAAATTATAATTCTGTAATAAGGAAACATAAAATATGTTTCCGATGTGACAATAAATAATTCAGAGTAGTATCAATTTACATTAAGTAATTTTTATATTCATTATTTATTATTTAATTAGCGTTTTCTGAATAATTTTTTATCGCGTATTGTTAGTTAATAGATGTTCTGTGATATACTTTAACATACCCATGAATGTCACAATGGTAACCTTTAACCCCTTGAGCTCTGGCGCTGTTAGCGGATGTATGTCACTAGCCCCCAGTGTTGCCGCAGATTATTACTCTTTTGATTACATATTTTTTTTTAGAAATTTAGATCTCACACCACAAAAATTTAATCGGTAATTTTCTTTTACTTTATTTATGGAAAACCAATTTTCTTGTAAAGCAAAAATAAGAGTTAAATCTTTCTGATGATAATTCGGAATGTAGAATTAGAAAATGAGCCAGAGATCATGATGTATGAAGGGTTCCCCTGGTCCGTTTTTTAAAAACCAGTAATTTTTTGAAAGAAGTTCGTAATAGGTTTCTGCAGCAATTGCAAGAAAAAAGCTTGTGCTGGTACTTTTGTACAAAATTTATAAACAAGATTTTCCTTTAAATAAAAGTGGTGTTCAAACTGCGTACGTCGTTGTCGGAAATGACCAAAATACTAGCAAGACGTACGTTGCGTACTTCGCTGAGCACAAGGGGTTAAATTAATGTCTATACTAATCTTTTCTGTCACAATATTTTTTCATCTACTCAGGTAGAGAATTTCTTAAATATTTTTAATTTTTATGCAAGTTGAAAAATGCTTTGTTTTCTAAAAAGTGGAATTAAGAATGGTAGAAAAAGAAAAAATCGTTTTGTCGTACCATGAATGATTTAATGCAACATTCCGTATGTTAATTTTACGCAGTATGGTTTCAAACACAGATTAAAAGAAATATTCCAAAATATATATATTAAAAGAATATTTTTTAAATCTGTTCAAATGCTGGTGAATGTAGAAAAACTCTTTCGTTACAATAGTTTCTCCTTGTATGCTTAAAAGTTTCTCAAATATTTATGGTTATGGTATTTGGTATATTTTCGGTAGATAGAAAAAATGATAACCAGAATAAAGAGGACATTATAGGTCAAATATGTTTTCGAATGGGGTTCACCATAGATTTATTCAAAACATTTTGACAGATAGAAATTATGATAGAAATTACGATAACCAGAATAGAGAGGACATTATAGGTCATATTTGTTTTCAAATGGGGTATAGATGCATAGATTCATAGATTAATAGATTCATAGATCTATTCATTAGAATTCATAGATTTATTCAAACCATTTTGACATAATTACGGGTTTTTTTTTTCAATTTTTAATATTCAATTTTCAGGGAAATTTTTATGAAATTTCTTTATACGTTTGAGAAATACACTTTGGATAATGATTAAAAATTGCGTAAACGTTTCAATATTCTGTGATGAAAAAAAAATTATCTCATTTATAAACTATAATTTAAAATCTTGTAATTTGGAATGCATGTGAAATGATAAGTGTTATTTTTAATTTTTAAATATAGCGCATTTATATTATGATACAGTTCAAAACCGATAAGAAGGGTGTTGGCCTACCGACAAGTCAATTGTTTCCGCTATGTGAGAAAAATAAAATTGACCATATTTCATCCCAGTGTAATAAAGTTAAGATTATTACTCGATTATCGAAGTAACAAGCGGCACACCGATTGTACAGGAAAAGCCATAGGCCAGTTCCATGGTTTTTTGTAGCGTTAGTAGCTGATAACTTCTCTGCTTGTTGCCCACCGTTATTTTGATTAAATTTGCTTGGGCTTATTCAATTTATGACACATTTTCCATAAATTCAGTCACATTTTTCTGTTCTAAAATACCGGTAGCCAAAAATCGTATCATGTGACTTACACTATAAGTACTCATGGAAATAGCCCATAACCTTGAAGTGTCATAGTTTGATATTTAAGTTGATTAGTTTTTTTGTTGTTGTTGTTGTTGTTTTTTTCATATTCAGTTTGGTTGAATTTTTTTTTTCCAATAGCACGAAAATGAGTTTAACAGAATCAAAGGTTCCTTAAGGTTGCCGAACAATAAATAAATACATATATATATATATATATATATATATATATATATATATATATATATTTCAATGGCTCTTTGTCATATGTCCTTTCTATTAATTTTCGCAATCTGAATTTTTTTTCCAATTGTTGACGTTCTTTTAAATGAAACAATTTTAGATTTCTCAAAGAATCTACGAGTTTATATAAAGGGCTCCCAGCCATAGACGACCAAGTCCATTTTGAAAAAAAAATTAGATAATCCATTTAGAAATTGCATAAAATCTGTTTTATCTACTCTCACAGTTAACCTAGCCTGTTTTCACATATTCAGTGTTGCCAGATGGGCTACTTTTTTTTAAAATGAGATTCTTGATTTGCGCCACTTTTTTCAAACGGTAAAATGTACCTTATTTAATGATATGTTAATTAAGCCAAAAACAAAGTTAATTTTACAGTTTCAAAAAAGTGGTGCCAATCAAGAAATCTCAACAAAAAAAAGTAGCCACTGGCAATACTGCACATACTTTCTCATATATGGCATCTGTTTACAGACTTGGTTCGCTATGGGGGTGAATAAAACAATTTTTATACACCTTCTAAATGGATTATATCATTCTTTTTCAAAATGTACTTGGTCTACTATAGTTGTGAGCATCTCATATAAAACACTGATTAAAAATGAAGACAGAGTTACATCGGGGGGGGGGGGGGGTGTCAAGCTGTATCCTTTGTGATAGTGCTACTTTTAATAATAATATTCGGCTGAAGTTTAATAACATCGCATAATTTTAAAAATTAAAGAAGAAAAAATTTACTAATATATAATAGTGGTATCTTACGAGCGACAGTTTGAAACACCTTGAGTTGCAGCATTATGTGATGAAGATATATAATGGAAATAATTTAAAATAATTTAAAAATGAATCATTGTTAACCCATTAACGACCGGTGACATATTTTTAGATCGCTAGACTTGAGGTAATAAAGCGCTTTACACACCAGTAAATAGAAAGATAAATATATACTTTATGTCATGAGACAAATTCCATGATAAAATACGATAAAAATTACTCTTCTTTTAAAAGTGGTGGTAAATCCAAAATTTAAATTTTAACGAAGAAAAAAAAATTCGGGAGTTAATGGGTTAATGCATAAGAAATGTTAAATACATACAGGGTTATTCTAAATGAGGGACACATTTTCAAAAAATTGTATTTATTAAAGTACAAATCCAAAATGAACAATCTTTATACCTATGAAAAGAGGTAGTTTCAAAGTTTTTTTTAAGACATTATAAATGTTCAATGGGTCCACTTTTAACACCGAATTCGGTTCGAAATAACCGCTGCACTGCAATTTGCGACTCACTTTTTGCGAACTCAAGAATGCAGAAAACTTTGTGCTCCACAGTAGCCATCTCACTCACAACTGACAGTGAAACGAAATCGGAGTCGATTGCCGCGCGACCTCTACCAGCCGCTTTTGAACCATCACCACTTTGAAAGCCATGCACTCAGTAACAGAATATACGCTTTCTCCTGTGTGGGACGATGTTTGCCGTGGAGCAAACGGTGGACACATTGGACATTTATAATGTCTTAAAAAAACTTTGAAACTTCCACTTTTCATTGGTTTAAAGATTGTTCATTTTGGATTTTTACTTTAATAATTACAATTTTTTTCAAAATGGGTCCATCATTTAGAATAACCCGGTTTTTTTGAATTTATAAATGTAGCGAATTTATAACATGACAGGACTTGTAAGAGTACTTTTACTTCGTTTTGAAAACCAGTATTTTCGAAAGTAAAACTTTGTATTACGCTGGCCTTCATAAGTTAAGGGACTGTGGCCGGATACTTTTGATTGTGCACAGTTTGTGGGAAACTTACTGAAATTATTGACGAATTGTCCGTGAACGTCTTGGATGTAAAGAGCATGTTTGACATCATCTTTTCAATTAAGATTTAGTCGCTGGAATAATTGGGTAGCCACAAATAAATTTAACCTCATCACGCTGTTGGCCATATATCGTCGGTACCATCTCAAACTATTTAATACGAAAATTGTATTGCCAGCGTGCTACTTTTTTAAATTGAGATTTCTTGATTGGCACCACTTTTCTGAAATTGTTAAATTCCCCTTGCTCTCGCCTTAACACTTTGAGGGGCAAGTCGTTTGTGTAATTCTGAATATCTACCGGAAAATTAGAAAATATTTATTTCAAAATAAGGGTAAGGAAAAGCAATTTTATAACTTTTTTCCACCAAAGTTAGAAACAGTGTTGCCAGATTGGGGACTTTTAAAATTCAGATTATTTGACTGTCACCACTTTTTAATAATTAAAATTCACATTTTTATTCAGAATTTTTAATCCATTTTTAAATAGACCGAATATTTCTGTTCCAAAAATGCGGTGACAATCAACAATCTCGGGACAAAAAAAGCCACCAAATTGGCAACACTGGTTAGAAAAGTAAAATTTCGTAATTTTTTTCTGGTGTAAATCATCATTAATCGTAGATGGGATAAAATATATCCAACCGCCCCTCAAGGGATTAAGTAATGTGTCATCAAACAAGGCGAATTTTACTATTTCAAAAAACTGGCGCCAAACAAAAGATCTGACTTTAAAACAGGTAGCCCGCCGGCAACACTGCTTTCATATTGGATAGTTTGACAAGGTACCGACGATGTGTGGACGTTTAATTTTTAATGATTGAAAGTAATGTCAATAATAAAAAACACAAAAATTTGATAATAACATTTTCACTACAGAATTTCTCAAGAGGATAAATTAAAAAAAATATATGGTTTCGCTGCACTGATAATGTTATTTTCGATGTACAGTTAGAAAAATAAAAAAGCGTGAAGTAACTTTTCGGCAGTCAGTGTTGTTGGATTAATTGAACAAATCGTTAATATTTGCTAATAGTCCAGGCAATAGAGACTGTATAGGGGCTCTACCTTGCAAAATTCATGGTAGTTCTGGAAAAAAGCTTACTATATGTTTTCTGGGTCGTTGAATCCGAATTTTTAACTTCCCACAAAAATTTCCCCCGGCAACCCCCCCCCCCCCTAATTTTGGTAAAATGCCCCCCCACCCCCAAAAGAAAAAAGTTTTTTATTAAAAAAAATAATTTTTTTTATTGTTTTAGGGAAAAAGTATCTAGAAATTCCGAAAGTAGACAAAATTTTCAACAAATTAGATACTTGACATTAGGACTTAGGATGAAGGTGAAGGGGGATCTGCCTCGGATCATGTGCGCGGTGCTGCGTGAACTAAGTTGCGCAATTCCACTTAACCACTCACATGTTTACATTCGCCCTCCCATCTCCCCTCCGAACTTTCTCTATAAGGTTTACTTTAAGTTTTTTGGCTCGCTGAATCCGAATTTTTAACTTTCCCCCCAAAATTTTCGCCCCCGACCCCCCTCAAATAGTTGTTTTTAACTTAAATTTCTTATTGTTTTAGGGGAAAAGCATTACGAAATTCAGAAACTAGACAAAATTTGCAAGAAACAGGATATATGACATTATGACGTAAGATGAGCGGGGAAAGGGAGGGCTTCCTCTGAACATGCACTGCGGCCCTACGTGCACTAAGTTATGAAGTCCAGGCAATAGGGGATTTTACTTGGAAAAATTAATAATAGTTCTGGATTTCGACTCACTTTATGTTTTCTGGGTCGCTGAATCCGAATTTTTAACTTCCCACCAAAATTTCCCCCGGCAACCCCCCCTAATTTTGGTAAAATGCCCCCCCCCCCAAAAAAAAAAGAAAAAAGTTTTTTATTAAAAAAAATAAATTTTTTTATTGTTTTAGGGAAAAAGTATCTAGAAATTCCGAAAGTAGACAAAATTTTCAACAAATTAGATACTTGACATTAGGACTTAGGATGAAGGTGAAGGGGGATCTGCCTCGGATCATGTGCGCGGTGCTGCGTGAACTAAGTTGCGCAATTCCACTTAACCACTCACATGTTTACATTCGCCCTCCCATCTCCCCTCCGAACTTTCTCTATAAGGTTTACTTTAAGTTTTTTGGGTCGCTGAATCCGAATTTTTAACTTTCCCTCCAAAATATTCGTCCCCGACCCCCCTCAAATAGTTGTTTTTAACTTAAATTTCTTATTGTTTTAGGGGAAAAGCATTACGAAATTCAGAAACTAGACAAAATTTGCAACAAACAGGATATATGACATTATGACGTAAGATGAGCGGGGAAAGGGAGGGCTTCCTCTGAACATGCACTGCGGCCCTACGTGCACTAAGTTATGAAGTCCAGGCAATAGGGGATTTTACTTGGAAAAATTAATAATAGTTCTGGATTTCGACTCACTTTATGTTTTTTGGGTCGCTTAATCCGAATTTGTAACTTCCCACCAAAATTTCACCCGGCAACGACCCCAAAAATTAATTTTTTGAAAAAAATTGGTTTTTGAGAAAAGCGCGCGGGGAATGTTCCGAGGCAGCCCCGTTTATTCTGCGTCATAATGTCATATATCCTATTTGTTGCAAATTTTGTCTAGATTCTCAATTTCGTAATGCTTTTCCCCTAAAACAATAAGAAATGTATGTTAATAACAACTATTTTGGGGGGTTTTCGGGGGTAAGTTAAAAATTCGGATTCAGCGACCCAAAAAATTTAAAGTAAACCTTATAAGGAAAGTTCGGAGGGGAGATGGGAGGGCGAATGTAAACGTGTGAGTGGCTAAGTGGAATTGCGCAACTTAGTCCACGCATCACCACGCGCATGTTCCGAGGGAGATCTTCCCTTCCCCTTCATCCTAAGTCATAATGCCATATATCTAATTTTTTGCGAATTTTGTCTACTTTCTTAATTTCTAGATAATTTTCCCCTAAAACAATAAAAAATTGATTTTTTTAATAAAACCCTTTTTGGGGAGGCCTTTTGCCAAAATTTGGGGAAGTTGCCAGTGGAAAGTTTACCATTAATTTTGCTAGGTAAAATTCCCTATTGCCTGGACTATAAAAATAGCAAAAATAGCATCAGATATCGTCCGGTACCAAGTCAAACTATCCAATATGAAAACAGTGTTGCCAGTGGGCTACTTTTTTAAAATTCATGTTACTTGTTTGGCACCCGTTTTTTGACTTAGTAAAAATTCGTCTTATGTAATGATATATTAATTAAGGTGAAAACAAGGGGAATTTTACGATTTGTGAAAAGTGGTGCCAATCAAGAAATCTGAATATAAAAAGAGTAGCCTTCTGATAACACTGTTTTCATATTGGATAGTTTGACATGGTCCAGACGATATATTAAGTATGTGAACTTTTAATAATTTGTAGAAATGTAACAAAGAAATTTACTGTTAGTTTTTTATTTTATAAGAAATTAACAAACATGAACATATGTGTACAGTTATCATTCGTGGTGGTGTTTTTGCTTAAATACAATCGAAGTAGAATCTGACATTTGGTGTAAGTATTGGGCTGCTAGGAAAAGAGTTAAATTAAGCTTAGTATCTACAACTACTTCAAGCAGAGTTTTGAGGATTGGCGTGTACATATATGCAGAAATAAATCAAAGTATACTTGAACAACCACCTAATTAATCCAAAAGCTTGACTATAGTGGATCCTGAAATCTCACGGGGCGGTATTCCTAAAAAAAGGAACGAAAAATCCTCCAAGATGTCACGACGACAATTATTATGACGAACTCGGTACATTTGTGAGAAATATGAAAAACCGGTATGCCCAGGATATATGAAATCATTTCACTCATCTTTCATTTACTTCCTATGAAATCAATTCACTACAATGGCACACCACTTTGAGTATATTATGTTACATGAGTGATTGCAAATATTATTTTATTATTAAATTTATTTGTAGCCCTCTAATTGTCCTCGAGACTAAATCACTGGCAAATATGAAGTCAAACACGTTCTGTACATCCTAGAAGTCCAAGGACAGTTTGCCAGGAATTTCGGTAGATATTCGACAAAACATGTAAAATCAAGAGCGTCCCTAAATTTTTAGACATCACGGTCATGTAATTAGAATTATTTTTAATTCCTTCATAAATAAAAAAAAAATTTCGATTAAAAATATTGCATTATCAAAGCCATTCTGCTTGCGCATAAATTAATACGATTTATCAGGTGTGTAAAAATCTAGACGCCAGCGGGAAGTCTCTCACCACTAAATTTTATTAGCATTCTTACAAAATGTTTAGACGAAATATTTGACGAAAAATAACGAATAAAATTTACTGGTGAGAGACTACCTGCTGGCGCCTATATTTTTACACTCCCCCGATTTATTAATTTTTGAAAGAGTGAAATGTGGTATTTAATTTTTTTAAACAAAAAAAATTGTTTGATCCCGTAAATTTAAGGAAAGATAATAAGTGTATCAGAAATTATTTTCTCCTATCGTGTTGCTTTTTTCAATAATTTTTTTACTCGATCAAGAAACTCGTGCCCAACTTTTGCAGCATGAGGAAAATTGAGAGTCAGGATCAGGATTTCCAGTTTGGCCTCTGTTTTTTTATGAGGTATTCCGAGTGTATACCAGAAATTGAAAATATTGTTCTTTGCTTTATTACATGCAGTGTTGCCAGTGGGCTACTTTTTTTTAATTCAGATTTCTTGATCGGCACCACTTTTTTGAAACGGTAAAAGTCCCTTACTTTTCGCCCTTATTAATATGTCACTAAATAAGTCGCATTTTACCATTTCAAAAAAGTGGTGCCAATTGAGAATCTGAATTTTAAAAAAGTAGCCCATCTGGCTACACTGATTACATGAGAGACATTCTTGATTACCTAATGCATACTTGCCAACATCCTCTTAAACTTCCGTAAAATGTGAGTTAAGTTGACCCAGGTTAAACACGTTTCGAACCAGAAATTTTCTAAAGAAATTAAATCAAATAGATTTCACAGAGAAACATGATTCTAAATATATAATGATACATCAAATAAATTTTCTGGTTGGTAACGCGTATAACCTGGGTCAACTTAACTCACATTGTACGGAAGTTTAGTTGAATGTGGGCAAGTATGCCTAAGGTAAAGGTTCTTCTCTTGAATATTCTGGTTTAAATTTGAAATTTTGTTATAAATATAGAGGCCAAACAGTTTATCCCTGCTTTGGTACTTACATCAAATTAGCCCGTAAAAATTCCCACAGCTCATCAAATATTCAACATATTTATTTTTTAATTATACATCTTATCTTTTTATCTATTGCATTTTTCTAGTGTTATTTTTCAAGTTTTCGTAAAATTTTGTTAAATTTGGTTTAAAACTCTGCATGCTATAAAGAAAAAACCTTTGAATTTTTTACAGAAACGTTAACATCTTTACGAATATGAGTGCTATGTATACACAAATGCACATAAACGTTGAAAAGGACCCCCACGTAGTCTTGTAATACAGTGACAGACCATTTTGAGCATTTTCTGTTACATGGGTATCGCAAACATTATTTTTAAATAAAATTTATTGTTGGCCCCCTAATTGTCCTCGAAACTAAATCTTTACTGTAAAATCATGTCAAACATGTCAAACATGTATTTTACAGGCTCAAAGTTCAAGGAAAATATGTCAAGGATTTCAGTAGATATTCGGCAAACGGTGTACAGTCGAAAGCATCCGGCCACTAGTCCTTAGCTTTATGAAGCCAGTGTATTTAACTGAACTTACGCGATTTAAGAAGAAGAAACTTCCATTCTGAAAATAGCGGTATTAAAAATTATGCTCATATATAAACCCCGTAAGCTATTTCGAAAAAGCTATAAATTAGCAAGTTATAGGTTGATTAATTTTGTTTTGCTTCCTATATTATTTTTAAGACGTCACGGTCATGTTGTGAGCGCACCACACTCCTGACACCTTGCGCCAGTGAGCGAGAGAGGAGAATGTTTAATGTTTTTTTCCGGACAGATTAACACTTAAATGCCCATGGTATCATTTATGATACCATCAGTGTTTCCGGTTCAGCGGATTTTTTTATTAACATATTCCATATTCACACCAGAAATTTAATATGGGAATTTTTGATTTATTTAATAACAGACATTTCGTTATTAAAATAAAGGAAATTTACTATTTAGATTTTTCTGGCATGAATTCCGATTATCTGAATAACGCAATTTCTGGAATGCATTGTTCCCTGGGTATTTAAGCGTTAAAATAGCTTTTTCCAAAATAATTATATTTAAAAATACTTTTTAAATCTTTATAAATTCCAGTGAATGGAGGCTGATTATCACAGGGATAAAAACCTACAGGTATATCATGATAGTTATTTTCGATTTTTTGATGCAATTTATACGTTCAATTCAGGAGAATATTTTTGTTTTTTTATCCCATTAACCACCGAAACTATAACATAGGGATCTTGAAATTTTTTGCAGAAAAATGTTTGCCACCACAAATTTTGAAAGAAAATCTTCGCTTCATTTAATCATTATAGTTTCTGTTATTAAATAAGGCAATTATTTTAATTAAAAAGTAGTGGTAGCTTTCTAGTAAATTTAAGCATGAACGTTTAATTATTACATTACATACAGGGTGATTATAATTAAAGTTTAACTTTCAAAATGCTGTAAAAAAAGAACCACTGGTCAGAATGACTTCAAATTTGAAATGAACATACTGGAAGAAGGGGGAAACGGTATTGCTTAAGAAAAAAAGTTCCAAAGTGTCTCAATAGATGGCGCTGTAAGCGGCATAACGAAAGTGGATTCGGCGTCAAGTGATATTTTTAATCGAATTACGATGGTTTTGTCATGAGTTGCACAGTAAGCCAACTGTATTGTTAAATGTGCACGAGTGTTTCGGTTGTTTTACGGAAAAAATGACTTCTAAATCAGTCAACAGTTGTCGTACTATTAGTGGAAAGTCCATCCACCACGGCAAGGTCGTACCCCATTTGATGGGAAACTCGGTTTTTAATTGTACTTGGGCCATAAACCGCATAAAAAGCGAATAATGATTCTGTTTTTAATTATTGCTAGACATGCGACAGACAGGTTCCATATGCTGTCCACCATTGTCCGCCACAAGTTGAAACCGATAATCGTTATCTGTTGTCTCATCGCATGTCTAGTAATAATTAAAAACAGAATCATTATTCGCTTTTTAAGTGGTTTTGGGACCAAGGTCAATTAAAAACTGAATCATTAAGGGATTTTTATGCGGTTTTTTTGGCACAAGGACAGTTAAAAAAGGAATCATTATGTGCTTTTTATGCAGTTTTTGGCCAAAGGGCAGTTAAAAAAGGAATCATTATGTGCTTTTTATGCGGTTTTTCGTCCAAGGATAATTAAAAACCGATTTTTTCCCATCCAATGTTGTACGACCTTGCCGTGGTGGATGGACTTTCCACTAACAGTACCACAACTGTTGACTGATTTGGAAGTCATTTTTTTCCATAAAACAACCAAAACACTTATGCGCAGTTGAACAGTACTGTTGGATTACTCTGCAACTCATGACAAAACCGTCGTATTTCGATTAAAATTGGCACTTGACGCCGAATCAACTTTCGTTATGCCGCTTACAGCGCCATCTATTGAGACACTTTGGAACATTTTTTTTTTCGTATGCCATAGCGTTTCCCCCTTCTTCCAGTTTATTCATTTCAAATTTGAAGTCATTCTGACCAGTGGTTCTTTTTTTACAGGATTTTGAAAGTTAAGCTTTAATTATAATCACCCCGTAGTAAACATTTAATTATACATTAAACACCAGCCGGTAATGGGTTAAACAAGTGGTAAAAATTTTCCCCTACTGCACAACTTACAAAACTTTTTTCATCTCAAAATTTCCCGTTTGCAAACATAAAGAGATCCTGAAATGCAATGTTTTTTATTACAATATCTTGTCTTCAATGAAGAAAAAAATGCACTGTAAATGCAAATGTCTTAAATTCATTCAAAAAAAGCATTTAAAACTGATTGTTCAATCTTGACACTCTAAACTCTTTCAGGCTCAAAACACTTCTCTTACTAAAATGTTGAAAGGACACAATGACACCAGGATTTACGAACAAGTTTTTTATAAATATGTAAAAGCTTTTCTTCAAGTACATTATAAAAGCAAAAATGTAAATCAAAATTCTGTTTCCGTTTTGATATTTGGTGATTAATATTAAGTGGGACAGAATTTAACCTACCATGCCAGAAAGGGTTAACATATCATGTATATTTTAATCACTTTTTGCTACAGAAATGCCGCCTTTATTAGCTTATATTTTTCAGCAGTGAACTTACTCACTCTATGACAGCATCATACTCATTGAATCCATATAAATGACCATCAAAACATTGACAAAAAACTATCCCAAAATTCGTTTTCTATTTAAAAGAAAAGTAGCAGTTTAATTAACCCATTAACCGCCGAAACTATAACACAGCGATCTTCAACTTTTTTTGCATAAAAACGTTTGTCACCACAAATTTGGAAGAAAATCTTCGCTTTATACAATGTTCGAAACTTCTGTCGTTGAAAAAGGCAAAAGTTTTAACCCTTTCAGCCATGATGGGTGAATTGCTTCAAAATACCCACGTGTAACATTGGCACCAGTATTTTTCAAAAAAAAAAAAAAAAAAAAAAAAAAAAAAAAAAAGGTTCGTTATATACACGAAAATTGCATTAGTATATTTTCGAGTACATTTGGTTAAATATTCCGGTGACATTGTGACATTTGGAGATTAAAATTAAGTGGGGAGAAATTCATCCATCCAGCTCAAAGGGTTAACAAAAGTAGTTCAAGTTTTTAAAGATGAATTTAGCATTCTATTTATTTATTTGTTGAGGGTTAATACTTTCAAGCACGGAGTAATTTTGTTTATAAACTGATAAAATAATGGACTGACACCAGAATTTATTAGAAAATACGAACTGCCTTATTTTCACGTACTTTAAAAAAGGAAAATTTTAATTAAATATTATTGGTGCCGTTTGTCGTTGTGGAATTAAAATTACATGTTCTCCTTTAACCCCTTAACTGTTTTGCCCGATCTGAGTTCAGGGAAGGAGTGTTTGCTTATTTCGTTACTAAAAGCTTTTGTATACACTAATTTTTAACTATAATCTTCGATATTTTTTTATTATTTGAGGCAAATACTCTAGTACGTAAAAAGTGGTGTTTCCTATCTGTTTTTAGTTTATGGTGTCAAAAGAAATGACACAGTTAAGGGGTTAAGGACATCGCCCTCGGAAGGGTTAATTGAAAATAGTTGTAGCTCGATACAAATTTTAGCTTGGGCATTTAATTTTACTGTCAACAAAACTCCAGCCATTGCCCCCTGAATACTAGGCCTGAGCGATGACACAAAAATGGCAGCTGCCGAAGGCGGATTTTTTTCCGCATATGTACGGTCCTTTAAATATTCGTACCAAAAATTTTTAAAGTTTTTCCCGTTTTATTTTTATGAGATAAAGAAGTCAGAGAAATATTTCATAAAATACTGATGTCTACATTTAAGGGACCGTACCTACATAAAAAAAATCTGCCTTCGGCAGTCCCCATTTTTGTCTCAGCGCTCAGGCCTATTATTCAGGGAGCGTTGCACCAGCGAATAATGGGTTTATCCTCAGAAGGGCGGTGATGCCGCTATAGCACCCCATAATTTTTATCCCTACTTGTCACAGTGGCACCCGATTTTTTTTTTTTATTTCACTTTAATTAAGTACACGAATATATACTTTTACTTGTTTATAAATAAATTTTCTTTTAATACTGGTGTCATTCAATTATTTTAACATTTTACGAATATAAGTAACTTGCCCCTGAAAGGTTTAACAGATTACACGCGGTGCACGTAAAAAACGTTTTTGTAGATTGAAGGAAGAAATTATTACTGGTACAGGAAATTTTGTAAAGAAGAAAAAGGGAAAGGGGAATCCAAGCATTCCCAAATCCGATTGGCTGTGAGCAGGGATTATTCTACTGTGGCATTTGTGAAAGCAAATTTCTCGCTCATTTGTGAAGAACGGCGTTGGTTAACCCGTTAATGGTCTGTCATAAACAGCGCGAGCGTAGAACTTTCCTGTATAAGGTTTCTTTTAACTGTCCCAGCGTCAAAATACTTCTATTCCATAGCTGCTAACCTCAAACTAATCTTCCGTAATACCTGCGTTAATTTGACCCTGGTTTAATAAGTTTCAAACCAGAAATTTTTTTTAAGAAATGAAAATAAATATGTTCCATGTAGAAACCTGGAATTAAATAAATAAGCATTCATGAATTAAATTTTCTGGTTTGAAATGTGGTTAACCTGGGTTAAATTAATCCAGACATTACGGAAGATTAGTGGATTTTTTTTTTTAAGCTTCCCAAACTCAATTTTGAAGTAGCCGATTATATTGATTTAATTGATTGGTCAATCACTGTTGTAACAGAGCCACCTCTTACAATATCTATAAAGGACAAAGACTTGAAAGAAATATGCAAAGAAAAACAGTTTACAGTACGAACTTCTGAGGCATTTCCATGTCACACGCAATCTGTTGAACGATTTGTTAAATTAATATCTGAAGCTACAATGAAAACTTATGGTGAGACGGCATGCGATGGATATGTACATCCACACCCATTGGCAAATAGATACATAATTAAGTAGGAAATCACATGTAGGATTGTTTTTGCATTATCTGTTTTATTGTCACACTAGATGACTAGACCTGCGTTGCCCGGTGATAAAATCGGAGCTATTACTAAAATTTAGCCCTGCTTTCTTTGAGCTTCAAAAAATTTTAAAGACTAAACTAACCATCAGTTAAGTTGTATTATAAACATATTGATAAAAAAAATCCGAAACTGAAACAAATAATTTTAGGTTTTAATTCTTCGGCTTTTATCCATATTTTTTCGAGTCCCCTATATCAGTGGCCCTACTAAAAATCATCAAATAAAAATCGCTATAATAAGTAAATATTATATTTTTTGAACTTAATAATATCGGGGAAATCTTTTTTGTAGGCTTCTAATGTTCGCCCTAGTGGTAGAAGCCTCATTCTCTAATCATGCAAACGACATATAAAAATTAAATATAGATATTAATCACTATAATTGACCCATAAGAAAATTTTAACACCTGAACTAACTCTCCAAAATTATCGCATATCTACAACCGTCTCAAAATGTAGGAGACACGAAAGTGGTAGGATATTTCAGCTAAACTAAAAATGCCTATAATGGGCAATTAAAATACTTCAGTAGTTGTAAACAATTTTACGGGGCACTGTTGTCGTGGAAGTCCTTGTTTTTGTGAACTCCATTTCCTAATGTTATAACAGTACTACAGTCATTCAGGGTAACTTTCATCCGCATTTTCTCTATTTTCAGATGCCCCACTCTTATTTTAAGAATATTGTTGTAACTAGCCGCATAAAAGAGAAGAAATGACCGTAAAGTACTGTATGACTATCAGAAATTAATGAATAATAATGATATAAACAATAAAAAATATATTTATTTTTATCCTGGTTCAAAGTTATCCAGCCATGTAGGGTAGCTTTGCATCATCTAATAAATATCATATAAAATAAGACATTATAAAAAAAGTATTATAGTCAAGACAACTTTGAACAAAAAAAAAAAGGTTTTTTCAGATATTTAAAGACTTCTAATTTACATTTCTCAACATCACAAGATTTGTATAATTTATGATATTACAATGAATATTATGCATAAGAGGGGGGGAGGGGGGGGGAGAAGACAACCATGAATATTTAGCAAAAAAAAACTGTTTGTTGTTACTATAAAACATAAAAATGCGGCGAATTTTAACTCAATAATATAGCCATAGTTACAGTAGTACATACTAGTACTAGTATTAACCCTCTCGCTGCCTAATTGCTTTATCAAAATAGCTTCAAAAATTGAGCATTTAATTCCTTCGCGGCGAGCGTCTTTTAAGAATTTTTATTCTTTTGTCACCGGTTTTTCAAAACAAACATTTTCCTCTGATTTAATCGGGAAATTGCTCCGATTAGATAAGGCAAAATTTACAATAAAAAGTAACTGGTGGCAATGATCAAGGAGGGTTAATTAGATGAAAAAAATGCATCCCCGATGAAATCTCGGGTTGCGCAAATTTTGTTACTTTTACGTTGCCCGAGAAACTCTCGGGTTGCGCAGCGAGAGGGTTAATAAAACAAGAATAAAAAATGTCGAACGCAGAGATGCTAGTTTGACATTCATTCTTATTCAGAAATTTCGTGTCCATACCAGAAATAAAGAATAGTATTTTATGCTTTATTTAATAAGAGAGACTTAACGATCACAGAAAGAAAAAATTCAAATTTGGAAATTTCTGGTATGAATTTAAAATGTCGATTAAAATTTGAGACCAAACTGGCATCAATTGTCGAATATATGGGATGTCAAACTTCAGTAGTTCAGCCCCAAATAACTTATTTAAATGCATTTTATGTATTTTATAAATATTTTTGAAAATGTTTACATGTTATATCCAATGAACACTTTCGGCATTCACGTATAATATACGTGCACATAAGGTGAATTTTTGACAAGAAAATGGTATTTTCGTGTAAACGTCAGATATGATTTTTATGTATATATTTTAATCATTATTTTACATAGTTTTTAAGAACAGAAAATTATACAGTATTTATCAGTAAACAATAAAGCTATGCCTAACTTTGAGCCGGCTTAAAGTTATACTGAAAATAAGGTAAAATGGTAGTGCCTTCTAATTTTACATTTTACTGACTATTAGTAAATACATAATCGCAAAATAATAACACATTTATAACATCTAGATAATAATATGTCTGATAAATGAGTATATTGTTACTTACTAAAAAAATTTAATTGGTTTACAGCAACTTCAAAACATCATTCAAAATTAACTTGAAAACAGTACGTCACAATAATAGTTGGATGATGCAATTAATTGTGTATATTGTTGACAATTTTTGTTCTAAAATAAAGAGTAGAAAGACCAGTTTATAACCTAGCCAACAGAGTATAGCACTGGCGTATTTTCAGCCTTTTGACGTCAAACATAAGTTACACCCCATGGATCAAAGTTACTCTGAATGATTGTAATTATTATACGGGACCTGTAGCAGTTGTGGAACCACTGCCTAGTTGTTAAAAATGAACCACTATGCTGCAGGGTTCCAAAATGATATTTTCACGGAATAACAATATTTTTTAACAGAAAATATCGCGGTAGGTAATACAGCATTTCTGCTTAAATTAAACTCCGAAGGTGGTTTCTGCAAAATTTGCAAGGAAAATGAAAAAAAAAATTTCTAAGAAAATATTGGTATTTAAAAGCGGACTATTTGGGAGCCCTGTATAATGGGGCTCTCAAACACATAATGGACATAATGTATCATAGACGCCGACTTAACGGGAGTGGTGGGGCAAATCAGGCAAACTTTCACCACAAATTTGAAACGTTATTTTTGACTTAATTAATCACTGTGATTAAAGTCGACGCGAACGCTTTTTAATTAGTCGGAAAAGAAAGCTTGATTGACTATTTTGTGCATGCGGCGATAGTATATTTGGGCGATAAAGTTTACACAATTTCATAAAAATACTCTGTAAAGCAAGTAAAATATTTAATAGGGCTATATACACTTTGCGTGACTGGATCGTGAAACTATGAATAAAGCATGGAACTATTAATACAGAGAAACTGACACATCCTCAAAATAGTGAAACCTCAACTGTAACCGCTTTCTCAAGAATTGATTACCGCTTGTGGAATGATCCACAAGAACATTTATATAGAAATTTTTTCCTTATTTAAACGCCTTTTTAATGCAACATTTCAGTCATAAATAATTGCAGAAACGGATTTTAAATTTTACTGGTGGACGTTTACTTTAGCGGAAGTCATGCCCTGAGTTTTCGCCATATTGTGACAACCAGTGAAACAAACTGATTGTTTTACCAGGCAAACTAACACTAGTACAAGCACATGAAAAAGTTTATCAGATTTGTGAGAAAATATTTTCATGAATATAACGCTTAAATAAGACCAAATTTTCTGTTCAATTTTACTGGTGAGAAATGTGCCCCGACGTCGATCAGAAACTGTAGATCCGATTTTTAAAAAAGAAGCCGCCATCTTGTGACAACATTTTCAGTTACTTCACGCAACATTGGTAGATAGCACACTATATGTATCATCCTCTTTATTCATAGCACCATTGAATAAAGAAGTATTGACATAATGGAGTTATGCATAAAGAGGAGTAGATACATAGTTTATTGTCTAGGAGTTGCAAGTGAAGAAACTGAGGAGGTTTTCACAAGACGACGGCTGTTATTTTAATCGGATCAAAATTTTTTGATTACCGCCGGTGAAAACTTCCAGCAGTAAACTTGAATAAAAAAATTCGTCTTATTTAAGCTCCTTATTAATGGTATATTTCTCTCACAAATATGATGAAAAATTTCTATTTCTTTTCACTGTTGTCAGTTTGCCCAAGTAATATATATATTTTTTTGCTGACACAGACAAGAGGTTGTCTTTGTTGTCACAATATGGAGGAACTACTACTGCCGAAGTAAACTTCCACCAGTAAAAATGAATATTATTTTTCTCACAATTTTTGATTGAAATTTTCCATTCATGATGCTTTTAAATAAAGAGAATTTTTCTATTTAATTTTTCTGGTGAAAGGCCCATTCTTTTAAAAGCGCGGCTTTTAACTCCTGGCGGGCGCTGTGAGGGGCGTTACGTTGTGCAATGGCTCTTCCTAGACCATCCCAAACATGTTCTATAGGATTGAGGTCCGGAGACCTCAAGGACTAATTCATTCGGCGAATATCTTCATCTTCAAAAAATCATCAACAATGTGAGCTCTATGTGGCTTCGCATTATAGTCCATAAAAATGAAGTTCGGGCCTACAGCAGTCCGAAAAAACCTCACATAGGCTCAAGGACCTCATCCCTAACGCCTGGCGTCCAATCTTGTGTGACCCTTTCACTGCATCCTACAGGAGGCCCGGTTGTTGTAGAGCCGCAGGCATCAGTATTAGACACAGCAAGAATGGGGGTCGTGTTCTTTTTAGAAATGAGTCGATATTCACCACACAGAGTGATTCTCGGCAAATCTTCATCCGGGGAGAACGTGGAGCTCGCTATCACCCCTCCTACGTAAAAGAAATTGGAAGATTTGGCGGCAAAGGAATTCTTGTCTGGGGCGGCATAATGTTGAGCAATCGTACACCACTTCACGTCTTCTATGCGGGTACAGTCAACTCACATCGGTATAGGGATGAGTTCTTTAAAGCCTGTGTGAGATTGTTCCGGAGTGCTGTAGGTCTGAATTTCATGTCTATCGACAATAATGCGACGCCACACAGAGCTCACATTGTTGAGAATTTTCTTGAAGAAAGGAATATTCGCCATATGAATTGGCCCTCGAGATCTCCGAACCTCAATCCTATTGAACATATTTAGGATGGTCTAGGAAGAGCCATTGCACAGCGTACACTCCTTCCAGTTCCCACCAGGACTTAAAAGCCGTGCTTTTGGAAGAATGGGCTTTCTTGCCCCAAACATTTATTGGCACCCTCATAAACAGTATGAGAGCTCGTTGCGAGGTATGTACAGCAGTACACGGTGGTCACACACCATATTAGACAGATTTTTCCCGAGACAAATGCTTTATCTCTGATTCATGATTTAACATTTTTTGATGTACCATGTTTCTATATTCGCAATTAAACTCTTTTCCACATTGTTATGCTGCTATATTCTTTCTCGCATTGTAATACACCTATGTGCCAAATTTCGTGACAACACAGTAAATAGTTCATCAGTTTTCACAGATTTCATGTTTGTGACTTTAATTTTGGACATGAGTGTACCTTATTTTATATAATTATTTATTTTATAAAAGTTAACCTTTAACCCTTTAATTTCCACAGCAGAATGCGTTCTAGAAATTATGTAGTTCAGATAATCTGACTTTACACCAGAAAGTTTCAATGGGTAATTTCGCATTATTTAAATCGTTTTTAATTTAAATACGGAATGTCTTTTATTATTAAAGCAAATATTGCTATTTTAATTTTCTGATGTTAATTAGGTATGTGCGAATAAACGAAATCTATTAAATTCAAAACAGTGTTGTTTGCATATATGCAAAGCTGCGCACTAAAGTGTTAACAATACTGATTGGACGAACAAAGTTAATCGGGAAAGTTTCTGTATAGTTTACTTTTGAAGGTAAATTTTTCTTTGTTCATAGGTAGTTTTGCCAGGTGTCCCGCGTAAATCAGAAATCCAAATGCTCTCGACACAACTAATGTCTTACGCTTCATTTCATCTCCGATAATTCAGCCATTAGACAAAGGGAAGAAAATTACTTTAAAATACTGGTTTCCAGAGTACTTGGAGACCCGATTTATGCAGGAATCCTGGCAACACTGTTGACAGGGGTGTAAAGTAGTCATCTGAATGCAACCAGGTTGAAAATCTCCAGCAGTGGCCCCATTCAATAAATCAAAAATTCTTTTGCGGATTTCCCAGCTAAGAAGTCTATTTCCTTCTGTTTATCCAGTCCTTAACTCGACGGCATCTCAGTATAAGCGAGCATAGTTTTGCATAGCTGCCAACTCTTAAGCTTTTCTGTACCACAAATATTTATTAGAAATTTTTTGCCTTATTTAATCGGTATATTACGACGATTCAAAAAGTTAAAATTTACACTTAAATTTTTCTTATACAGAAAAGCTCAAGTGTTGGCCGCTATGGATTTATTCAATCAAATACGTCTGATGAAAGTTCTTAACCCATGAACTACCGAAACTGGAAGATAAGGATCTTCAAGATTTTTGCGTTTGCCACCACAAATATTAAATGATAATCTTCGCTTTATTTAATGTTCAAACTTTCTATAATTATTTTTAACGGTGTGAATCAGCAGGTAATGCGTTAATTAGGAACGTAAATTTTTAAATGGTCTTTCTATTAAAAATAACAGCTTAAATAAAAGCATGTGCATGTAATTCTTTAAAACAATGTTTTTGGTATAGGATATCTAATGTCAATGTCTGACGTTATAATTGCCGAAACGTCAGTGAAGGCTTACTGTGGAGACACGAAAAGTTTTGTTTTCTGTTAGTCTGTCTGTTTGTCTGTCTGTCTGTTCCGCGATAACTGCCGCAAAAAGCATCCGATCGGCTTGAAATTCACTGGGCATGTTGATGAGGTACCCGGACTTATCTGTATAGTTTTTGGTTAAATTTGGTTCATTCGTTCGGGAAATATGGAACATTTTATTTTGCTCTATAATGCTTTACTATGGCAAGTCAGACGATTTTCATATTTTCATTTGTTGAAAGTAATGGCTCATATGAAAAATGGATTTAAATGGTAAATTTTGATGCTAAAATTTTTAAATAAGATTATTAAATTATTCCAATTAGTTTGAAATTTTGTCAATATATTTGAGAGATTTTTTTTAATTAGGTTTATAATATTGGGGGGGGGGGGAAATTTTATGCATGTTTTCCAATAATATAAAGAATTTTGTTTTATCAATTTGACATAATGCATATTTCATTTTTTCCCTTTTCTTTCATCTGTTGCCTAGCAACGTATTTGGTCCTAATAATATTAGTATAATTGCGTGTACAATGTTTGAGTAAAGCCAACGTCAAAACGGATGAAATTATGCATTTGTATTTTTGCATATAGATGGATTTTAGCCCAGAAATAAAAATAGGCAATATTTCACTTATTTTATTTATTTTATTCAAATATTTTGCTTAAAAATACAAAAGTTCATTATTTTCATAGAGAATAACGTAACATTTTCCCATAACATTTACCAATATTTCTTTAATTGTTGCCAAGAAAATCAAAACCCAGAATAATATTTTCTTTTAAACAATTTTCAATTGAAATATTTTGTCGTGAAACAGGAAAATGAAAAATAAAATTAAGAATAGAAAAATTAATATGGCGGCATATTGGAAATAAAAAGAAAACTCTCGAGTATTTCTTAATACAACAATATGAAAAGTTTTGAGTAAGTACGCATAGCAGGTGAATTAGACGTCATTTATCGAAAACAAAGATGCTGGAATAAAAAGATCTTGGATAAAATAAAATTAACTATTATTCACGGAGGAAAGAGATAGATGGAGATGCAGTATGCCGTAAAAACAGTTTGCAATACGATGTGCGTTATCGCTCAGATTTAAATGCCCTCATTCGGCCAAAACAAAACAAGCACGTGGAACAGGGACCGAATTCTTTGACTTCATCCGTGCATTTTTTCTGTAAAATGAAAATGATCTCCTTATATTTAAGCAATAAGTATTCTAAAGTAGCATTTCATTGTACAGTCGTGGCCAAAAGTTTAGGACCACCGTGCAGAAACTAGCGTTTTTAAAATTGAAACCACTGATAACGTCATAAATCAAATCGATTTTCATCAGATGGCGTCATTCCGTCTGACAGTGGAGTTACTGTATTCGCTTTTCTTTTGAACTTTGAATAATAAATGGCGCAGATGCAATTTATTGCCTGGATCTTAAATTTCAGTGGTGGTCCTAAACTTATGGCCACGACTGTATTATGAATTAAAACCTGTATTAAAAATATTATTCTGTTTATTTATTTATTTTTTTTTATTATTATTAAAGCACGTTTTGTTGTGCCGAATGTAGCGGATTTTAGGGTTACATTTTTAGCGTCACTTCAAGATTTATTGTCTGTGTACCGTTAACATGAATATTTTATTTTAAATTTAAATTTTATTAATTTATAAAAAAAAATCTTATGCTTATCCTTATAAATCACAGCGTAAAAAAAAGAGAGCCCCCCCCCCCCCCCCCCCCCTGAAGAAATGCAATTTTTGATTTAAAAAGTTACCAGAATAAGTAGCTCATCAGAATTTCAGAACATCAGTGTATAACCACTTGTTTAACACTTTTAATTTCTGAAACATTACGAAGTATCTTGTATGCTTATAAATATTTATGTAATTTGAAAACTTTAAAAAGCGGTTTGTAGGAAGTTGAATATTACGCAATAAGTGTTAAAAACAATGACTTGCAAAGATGACGTTGAGGCACCTGATCTGCAGATTTACTAGTTATGTTATGAATAAAGAGGAGGAGGCATATAGTGTTTAGCGTAGAATCTAAAACTCGTGAGTGAAGTAACTGAGGAGGTTGTCACAAGATGGCGGCTGAATTTTTGCATCGGATTAAGTTTCCGATTACGCCGACACAAACTTCACCAGTAATATTTGGAAAGAAAATTCCGCCTTAAATTAAAGGCTTGTGCACGTAATTTTTTTCTCACAATCATGGTACATTTTTTATTTGTTTTTACTGTAGGAAACTGGCCCGCGTATTATAATGCCTTTCACTGACCCTGACAGGAGGTTGTATAGGTTGTCACAATATCGCAGAAACGCAGGGCCCGTCTTCCGCCAAAGTAAACTTCCACCAGTAAAAATAAACATCTGTTTTTGGCCATAATTAAGACTGAAGGTATGGGCTAATACGTCGCTTAAATAAGGAGAAAAATTCCATTCAGATTTACTGGTAGAAGCTTTCCTCGGCGCTACTGAACCTCTGCCATTTTGTTTGTTAACCCCTTGAGGGGCAAGCAATTACGTTTGAGAAATGCTGAATTCCCACCGGAATCTTTGAAAAATTCTCTTTCAAATTAAGTAAACGCAATTTTACGGCTTTTTTTCCACCAAAGTTAGAAACGTAAAATTTAATAAAATTTTTCTGGTGTTAAACTTCATTAATCGTAGGTGGTATATAATATATACCGGTGCCCCTGAAGGGGTTAATAAAACGCATAAATATTGAAATTTCATCTTCTTATAAGATTTTTATTTTATTTTTTAACAAAAAAAATCGAAGTAAACAAAAACTCACTTTTTATGAATGCCTATCTGAACATGTATGAATGCAGCATATTTAAAAAAAAATTGCAAACGCAAAATGATTAGAAGTAACAGATTTGAACTAATTAATT
Source organism: Maratus speciosus (assembly GCA_963932465.1). NCBI lineage: Eukaryota > Metazoa > Arthropoda > Arachnida > Araneae > Salticidae > Maratus > Maratus speciosus. The sequence continues at coordinate 436,091,735 of OZ010787.1, forward strand.
AATTAAAGAACTAATTATAAAATCGCAAAGCCTCCTTTGAAGTTCATAATTTTGGATTTTTTTTTTACCCTCCTGCACAAGTCCTTTTGTTCTGCGTGAAGCAGTTTCTTTCAGAAAGTGCACACAAACGAACAAGTATGTATTTATTATTATAGATATTTCGAGGGTCTGCACTAATCAGCATAAAAATTTGTAAGTACTAATGGTAAGCAAAAGGTAGATTTTTTTATCAAAATTCTCGCTTCCATTTCAACATATTTAAATTATATTTTTTGCATTTTAGAGTATCTAAACTTGAAGTATAACGTTGTATATGTCTATTTTTTTTTAATTTTTGGTGCATTTTTAATCTTAGTACTGTTTTAATTGAAAAAAAAATGTCTGACTGTAGGCTAGAAAAATGAATGTGTCCACAGAATGAAGCTGCATAGCTGCCAACATTTGCGCTTTTTTCTTACCACTAAAATTTAAAAGAAAATTTTGCCTTATTTAATCGAAGAAATCTGATATTAAATAAATAAAATTTTTCTTTTAAATTTCAGCGGTAAAAAAAGCGTAAACGTTGGCAGCTACTAAACTGTTACCAAGATAAAAATAAAAATACAACGATAGACATTGGCCTTAGATATCCTATGAATCATTTTCAATATAATCATTTTAAAATAATCAAATAATCAGCAAATAATAATTTTAAAATATTGAATTCCAAACAAGAAATTTCCAAAGAACGCCTCTGATGATTTAACCCATTTATTCCCCTTTTAGCACATATGGCACCACTGCCCTCTGAATACTAAATTCATGGAACTATTAATAAAGAGGAATTGACATATCCTTAAAATAGTGAAGCTTCAACTGTAACCGCTATCGCAGACGTTGTTTAACTCCGATGGAAACTTCCACCAGTGGATTCATATAGAGTAATTCAACCTATTTAAACGCCTTATTATTACAAAATTTCAGTCATAAATAATGATAGAAACAGATTTTCATTTTTACTGGTAGGAGTTTACTTTGGCGGTAGTTAGGGCTTGCGTTTCCACCATATTGTGACAACCAGGGAAACAAACTGACTGTTTTACAAGGTATACTATCACCAGTAAAAACAAATAGAAATTTTAAGATATTTTAAAAAAAAAAAATTCCATGAATAAGACGAAAGTTTCTATTCAATTTTACTGGTGGGATGTTCGTCCTGGCGGTAATCAGAAACTAAAGATCCGATATATAAAAAGCAGCCGCCATCATGTGACAACCTCCTCAGTTACTTCACTCGCAACTGGTAGACAGTACACTATGTGTCTCCTCCTGTTTATTCAGAACTCCATTACTGAACATAACTCCATTACTCTCACACAAAAATGGCGGCTGCTGAAGTCGGATTTATTTCAGCGTGTGTACGGCCAATTGAATTTTGGTACCAATAATTTTTAAAGTTTTTTCAGCTTTATTTTTCTGATATTGAAGAAGCCAATGAAATATTTTGTAAAATACTGGTATCCAAATTTAAGGGACCGTACATACGTTAAATAAAAATCCACCTACGACCGATGCCATTTTTATGTCACTTTTCAGGTCTAGTATGCAGGTGCGGTGATGGCAACATCACTGTTGTCAGCTGGGCGAGATTTTTATTCTGGTTACTAGATTTATACCACTTATTAACAATAATAGTACTAGCATCATTTAATGACATATTAAATAAGGCGAATATTAGTGTTTCAAAAATGGAAATTAAACAATCTGAATAAAATAAAACCTCTCCCTACTGGCAATACTTATTGAAACACAAGTGCTTGAGAGGGTTCTATAATTAGCATGCGAATTTCGCATTAGTCTAGTCTCTTCATTCCTGAAAATGTAAAACTCTCTTGAGTTAAAATCGTAAAAAAACCGAAGGTGCTAATTAGTTCACAACTGAATATATTTTGCGAATATTTTGATAGTTTGATTGGGGTGTATGCTGTATTGTCAGCTAATTATAATTAATAAGCACATACGCATAAAAACCGCGGATTAGTTATTGTAAAAAGACATTGAACATTTAATGACTGTTAATTAAATTCTATATGTTTCTGGGATAAATATAAACTATTGTTACCGAAACATCGGACTTTTTATTTGCCACTTAGACATTTATACATTTTATGCTTGCCCCTGTATATGATTTTATTTACATATTACAAACATCTCTGAGTATACTCACAGTAGTTGATCTTTAAAATGCATAACTCAAATTAATAAACAACTTCAAGCAATTCACACTTATTCACAGTAATGCTTGTGAATTCTTTTGTGTAGTCCTGTATATGGTCAATAGAATTTATATACATCGAGGAGTGTGCAAAAAGTTAGTTGAACTTTAAATGCATACCATAAAAGAAAACACACTTTCAGCTATCATCCCTAATAGACAATACTTTAGATACAGTATTGTATCCGAAATCTTTTATGTGTCCCTGTCAATGAACGATAAATGTGATGCACATTACATTCTATGGCAAGCACCTTGTAGTGAACCTCAGTAAGGTGTTTCAATTTCATCATGTTTGATATAGGGCAACATGTTTAAAATAATCTGCGAATAGTCCCCAACCCCACCGTAGATTATTATATAACCAAATCTTTTTTGTAACCCTGTAAATGAATGATAAATGCTTTGCACCTCATATTCCACAAAAAGCATGTTTTAGTGCATGTGATGATGGAATTAACATATCATCACATATCATTATTTATCTCCCTCTTAAATTTAAATTCCCCTTCTTACAATTTAAAATTTCATCGATACTTCTTTTCCCTTCAAAAAATGTGTATCTATTTCTTATTCTCTTTTGCGCTTAATAAATTACATTCACTTTATATTCTGAGGGTCACTCAAAGCCGCCAATAAAATAAATAAAAAACAAAGCTACTTTCTCATCTTAAAAGCATTACTGTGCAAGGCATACTTTTCTTTCCGTTAACGAATATATACAAAAAAAGAAATCTGAATTTTAAAAAAGTAACCCACTGGCAACGCTGATTGATAGTCAATACAAATGATTATTTCGTTTCTAATAGATCTACGGTATTTATGAAAAAGAAAGCGACAGGCATGCAGTAATGACTAAATTAGGGGTGCACAACCTTTTTAAGAGAAGGGCCACTTACAAAAATTTGTGAGTTTTCGAGGGCCACATGAGTAACACGGAGATAATTCTATTTTGGGGAGGTGATCTGCGGCCTATAATCAGATAACAAAAATATGATTTTAGAGGTGGGGAGAGTTTTACCCCTCTAGTTTCCCCTATCCAGCCAACATATCCAATTCAGTCGGCAAGAATATATCAACAGTTTTCATTTGTATATGTAACAGACATATAGCAAGAATTATTTAGGAGTGATAATATTCCTTGACTTTATTCAGAAGAGTAAATTTTGTTTTATTAAAATTGCAAAAAAAAAAAAATAGCCATGAAAGTGACTAGTGCCGAAAAAAATGTGAACTTTATGAAAGAAGGAATCAGAAGCCGAAGCCGATCAACGAAATTTGCGATTTTTTCCGTGCCTGATCAACGAAATTGGCGAATTTTCCGCTCGCGATCAATGGTATCTGCGATTTTTCCGCACCTGATCGACAAAATTCGAAATTTTTCCGAACCCTATTGACAAAATTCGCGATTTTTCCACGACTGATTGACAAAATTTACTATTTTTTCGCACCCCATCGACGAAATTTGCGATTTTTCCGCGTCCCATCAACGGAATTCGCGATTCTTAACTGACTCTGACGAAATTTGCAATTTTTTCTCGCTGCAAATTGACGAAATTCGCGATCTTTTCTGGCGATAAACGGACGAAACTCGCTATTTTTCCTCAGCCGATCAACGGAAATTTAAATTTTTCCGCGTATCATCGTTAAATTCGCGATTTTCCGTGCCTGATCAACGAAATTGTGATTTTTCCGCGCCTGATTGACAAAAATTCACAATTTATCCGAAACCAGTAGACAAAATTCGCGATTTTCCCGCACGAGATTCACTATCTTTTCGCACCTGATCGACGAAATTTGCGATTTTTCTGAGCCTGATCGACGAAATTCCCGATTTTTCCGTACCCTACCGACGAATTTCGCGATTTTTCGGAGTCCAATTGACAAAACTCGCGTTTTTACCGTGCCCGATTGACGAAATATGAGATTTTTCCGACCATCGTCGACGAAATTCGTGATTTTTCCGCGTCCGATCAACGAAATTTGTCATTCTTAACTGACTTTGATGAAATTTGCAATTTTTTCCGGCGCAAATTGAAGAAATTCGCGATTTTTTGCTCGCAATAAACTAACGAAAGTCGCGATTTTTCCTCAACCGATCAACGAAATTTTCAGTTTTTCGTACATCATCGAGAAAATTCGTGCCTTTTCCGTGCCTGATCAACGAAATTTACGATTTTTCCGCCCCTGATCGATGAAATTCGTGATTTTTCCGCGTCCGAACAACGGAATTAGCTATTCTTAACTGACTTTAACGAAATTTACGATTTTTCCCGCGGAAATTTACGAAATTCGCTATTTTTTTCTCGTCGTTTAACTGACGAAAGTCGCGATTTTTCCGCAGCCGATCAACGAAATTTTCAATTTTTCCACGCATCAACGAGAAAATTTGAAATTTTTCCTAGCCTGATCGAAGAAATTGATGATGTTTCCGCGCCTGAATGACAAAATTCGCTATTTTTTCGTGCCCGACTAATAATTTCCCGATCTTTCGGATCACGATAGACAAGACTGGTGATTTTTCCGTGCAGAATGGACGAAATTTGCGATTTTTAGGCGGCTGATTGACGAAATTTGCGAATTGTACGCGCCCGACCAACGAAATTCGCGATTTTTCTGAGCTCGATTGAAAAAACTTGCGATTTTTCCGTGCATGATCGGCGAAATGTGCAATTTTATCCGAGTCTCATCCACAAAATTTACGACTTTTCCTCACCTGATCGAGAAAAATTCGCGATTTTTGACTCACACAATTTTCAATTTTTACCGCGCAAATTGACCAAATTTACGATTTTTTCCAGTGACCTAAGGACAAAAATTGCAATTTTTTCCAGTTATAAATTGAAGAAGTTCGCGGGCCACACGTTAACCCATTGCGGGCCACAGGTTGTGCATCTCTAGACTAAATGAATGTTCTTAAATACAACTTCTCCATTTTCTCAGCCTCGGCATCGAATAAGTACGTCAAAAATTCGGTTACATCAGCTAAGGAATAGTTGAGCTGATTTGGAATTAAAAATTTCCATTAAGTGACCTATTCTTTGGGGTTATAATTGTGCAAAGTTCAAATTTGTGTGGCTCGATGCACTGCAAAAAAAAAAAAAAAAAAAAAAAAAAAAACGTTAAAATACGGAAAATGTACTAGCAATCGAGACGCCAGTAGTATTCCCGTATTTTAACGGAATTTTTTCCGTAAATTTTGTGAAAAAACGGAATTTTTTCTTGAATTTACAGAAAAAAAAATCCGTTAAAATACGGAAACAGTACTGGCGTCTCGATGGCTTATACAATTTCCGTATTTTAAAGGATTTTTTTACAGTATACGGTTACAATCAAATCTGTCTGGAGTCATCATTCTATCTCTGAACGCTCTACTCACTGTAGAGCAGTATTTGTCTCCTGTACCGGGGTCCCCCCTGCGAGGGTATTTTATTGCTAGCTTGTCTTTAATAAAATGCCACATGCATATCTTGTACCTTTTACTGAATCTCTCGTATTGTCTGAGTTATTCACATATATATGCAATGTACTTGATAATTGATCCGGCAAAATGTATTTAACTCTAAATTAATAACCCAAGTTATCCGGTAAAGTAAGTCTACAGTACAGTGCACTTCAAAAATTGATAACACCTTCATCATGTTTGTAACTAAGAAACATTATAAAATACGCCTCAAAAGATTTTTCTACATAGACCATAATATAACGAAATAATTCTAGTTCCCCTGTACGAGTACTGTATGTGCTACAGATAGCATATTCTAATACACCAAAATAATGTATATAAATTCCAATATGTTTTTTTAATATTGTAACACCATAAAATACAGTAAAAATAATTTCCCCCATATACTACAATGTAACGGAATACTTTTGAGTGCCCCTGTAAATGAACAATGAGTGCCACACGCTTCATTTGAATACGAACATGCCATGGCAAACCTAAATAACATATATCAATTAGGTGTCAATCCGAGCATGTATACGCAAGTTAGAGCACGGATAGACGGCAGACAGAAAAACTGAAATCATAAACACTTTTCAACGAAATTGAAAAATGTTAAAAATAATTATTGACTAGAAACCCATCTTCTTATATTTCTCACTGGGTAAAGAGGAAAATTTCTAGTTTATGTAATAAAACTTTTTCTTTCATGATCGACAATTCTTAAAACATATGTAAATAATCGTTTTTTTTTTTTTTTTTTTTTTTTTTCACGAACAGGTGCCTACATCTAAGGTTTTTTTCTTGCCACTAAATTTTAAAAGAATTTTTTTACATATTTAACCGCCAAAATTTGCGTTTGAATGAGGAAAAATTAATTACAATTAATTAGTTCTAACTAAAAATACGTAAAAGTTAGCAGCTATATAAAGGTCATCAGCAACATAATGCAACTATCCAAAACTTGAACTCAAAAATAAAATCTTTGAATTTTTTAAATACAGCAACTGATTAACTGAACCCCATATTTTTATATATACCACTGGGTGAAGGGAGTCAGTTTTATTTTATTTTTGCAATAAAATACTTCCTTTCATGATCTATAATTTTTTAAAGAAATGATAATGCATAGCTGCCAACGTTTTAGGCTTTTTTGTTAATACTAAAATATAAAAGATATTTCATACTTCATTGGATGCAGATTTCGACGATTAATAAAGTGAAGTTTTACTATTAAATTTCAGCGGCAAGAAAAAGGGTAAATGTTGGTAGCTATGTGATAATGATCGTCGTCACAGGGGTCGCATCCGTAGGGAAAATTTTATTGTTCCTACCGCTATTTTGAAAATAATATCTTTATCGCACCTTTCTATAGTATGTGTTAAATAAAATGAAGATTACTGATCATGAAGATTACTGATTAAGTGTTCTGGTAGGAACAATAAAATTTTCCCTATGTAATACGATCCATGTCTTTATAAAACGCATAGCTGCCAACAACAACGCTTTTTCGTTTACAAAAAAATGTTGCACTTAGTTAATCGCCGAATTTTGCAATTAAAGGAGACAAAATAGCTTTAAATAGTCATAGCAAAAAAAAAAGTTAAAGTTTGCATCTATGAAAACATCATCAGCAACAAGTTGCAAGTATACAAAACGCGAACTTTAAATGATATTTCAGGGCTCCCACTCGGTCCGTTTTTTGAACACAACTTTTATTTAAAGAAAAATCTTCTTTATAAATTTCGTAGAAACATACCTGGAAGATCGTTTTTCTTGCAATTGTTGCCGAAACCTACAACGAATTTCTTTCTAAAAAATTACTGGTTTACAAAAAACGGACCAGTGGGAGCCCTGTATTTTCATGTTTTAAAAATACAGCAACTGTTTAATTTTTAACTCCTCAGATACCTTTTAAAACATATTTTTCTAAACATATAAAATATATAATTTGTTTAAAATGTGTACAATTTGTTTTTAAAACTTGCCTTGTTAACTCATTTGTAAAACGTTTTGACAAATTACAACCATAATGTCATGCGGTATCAGATACATTTCTCTAATTATGTGTGAAGTAAACATTTTTTTTTTTTTTTCTTTTTTAAAGCAAAAACATTTTTTTTTCAGAGAACTCTGCTGATCTTGATATGGAATATGCTTGCAATAAAAAAATATGAAAAGGCAGAATAGATGTTACAATACAGAATGTTTAACAATGCAAATATATACTGTACATACTAAAGTAACTGCAAACAAATGTTGCCAAATTAGACAACCTATTTTTAGAAATGACGAATAACATTGTATTCTTTAATCACAGAATATCTGCCATTAAATAAAGCAAAAAATACTATTTCGAATTCCTGATATAACTTATGAATTGCTTGTAAAAAATATCAACAAATTTGCAACACTGCTACAAACATCATCAATAGAGTTTCTACCTTGCACTATATGCTTTGGATGTAAATCCAATAAAATGAATACAGTGTTAACACTTTCAGGGGCGAGTAATTATGTTTCTGTAATGTTAAATTCACACCGGAATTTTGAAAAAGTTTTATTTCAAAATAGGAAGAAGCAACTTTACAATTTTATTTTTCCTGTCAAAATTAGAAAATTAAAAATTAATAAAAATTTTCTGGTGCAAATCTTGATTAAAATTAGGTCGATATAATATGTTCCGCCGTACCTCACGGGGTTAAAATCTCTCGTATCTATCAGTAGCGTTGCGTCATGGGATGTTGCAACTCTTTTCTACAGTATACTTGTATACTAAATTTGACTTTATTTAATGTTTGAACGGTATATGATTAAATAAGGCCAAGTTTAGTATATAATAATACTGGTAGTAATGTGATGAAGTATCACTGAAGTTGCGTCACTGGTACCTACTAATCTAACAAGGTGGCGACTAGTGTTGCCAGGTGTCCCATGTAAATAAGGACTCAGAATGCGCGATACACCAGTAATTTCTTACAGTTTATTTTGCCGATAACTCTACTATTATATTAGCCGAATAACATTACTTTAAAATACTGAGGTACAGAGCATTTTGAGACCCGATTTACGCGGGAAACCTGTCAACACTAGTTGCGACAGATCAGGGGGGGGGGGGTAAAATTAAAGGGAAAGTACCAGCATTTACTGAATTAAAAATTTGACATTTAATCGTACAGTTAAATAAGACGAATTTTTCTATAAGAAAATACTAGTATATTAACTTTCCATTGACTGTTTTTTTCTGCTGAGCCACTCTGTCTAAATAAGGTGTACCTATAACACAATATTAAAATTTGATAAATCTTTTATATTTTTTCTATTTTTAGCTAACTTATAATAAATAAAAATCCTGTTGGCAGTAGAGAACTATATGTTCTGAAATGTGGTTTCACGGAGTATTCGTCCCTGTGTGTGCTTGTGCTTGTTATATGATAATATTAAAATATTTATAATATTTTGATAATAATATTGAGATAATATTTTGTTTTGTATGTTTCGAAAATTGGCATGTTCTCACAATGGAGTTATGAATAAAGAGGACGAGACATATCGTCGGTACCATGTCAAATTCTCCAACATAAAAGCAGCGTTGCCAGTGGGTTTTTTTTTTAAATTCAGCTATCTTGATTGGCACCACTTTTTTAAAATAGTAAAATAAGCATTATCTAATGACATATTAATTAAGGTGACAACAAGGGGAATTTTACAATTTCAGGTAAGTGGGCCCAGTCAAGAAATCAGAATTAAAAAAAGGTAATCCACTGGCCGCACTGTTTTCATATTGGATAGTTTGGCATGGTACAGACGATATACATAGTCAAAATATTAGAATAATTACTTTTTAACAAACTGAAAATATCGTTTAGTCTTTTAATGCAAATGTGCAGAAGATATTTATATTAAGAACTCATTGTTGATCAAACTTATTTATTATCTTAAAATTAATATCATTTTTGAAAATATTAATTGAAAAAAAAATATTTTGAAAAGTCAAAATATTAGAATATTTATTCAAGAGTTTCAAAATATTAGAATATTTCACATTAATTCTCCTTTAATTATCACCAATTCGTAACTGGTGGAATCATTGATTAAATTCAGGCGATTTAATTTAAAATCAGTATTCTTTTTGCAGTTTGTTTGCCTTTTCGTCTTTAAATGGGTCGTGTGAGTGATATTCCTGAATCTAATAAACTTCGTATGGTTGATTTGTATCGGCACGGTAAAAAGTAATGTTATATAGCGACTTATTTACATTGTTCGCAATCAAGCGTTAGTAAAATACTAACATAATATTCAAAAAATGGAAATTTTCAAAATAATCGCCGAAATGGCGGCCGAAAACTAAAAATATCTGCTAGAGATGACAGGAAACCTAAGCGTAGAGTTCAGAAATCCGTTTTAAAAATGTGTGATTCTTGAAAATGGAAAGAAGGAGGAGTTGAAGTTTCTACCTCGACAACATTAAGACGTCTACAGAAATTTAAGTTTGAATCTCGTGTACCGAACGCAAAACCTCTCATGACTGCAAAACAAAAGCGTATAAGATGGAATTGGTGTAAATCAAGACGTTTATGGAGCGAAGAAGATTGGAAAAATATATTATTTAGTGATGAAAGTATGTTTTGTGTTTCATATGGTAATCAAGGTATTCGAGTTTGGAGAATGAAGCAAGAAACATTTGATAAAGAATACCTTAAACTTTCCGCAAAATTTGCTGCTAGTGTCATGGTTTTGGGTTGCATGAGTGCAGAAGGACCTGGAAAGTTATGCATCGTCTACGAAAAGGTTAACTCTCAGATATAACAAGAAATTTTGGAATATTACGTAATTCCATCATCAGAAGATTTATTTGAAGATGATTTCATCTTTCAACAAGATTTAGCGTCACCGCACACCTCAGTGTCAACTAAGAATTGGTTCCGCCAATGCAACATTAAGGTACTTTCTTGGCCTCCAAACTCACCAGACATTAATCCCATCGAAAACGTATGGTGTTTTATGAAGAAAAATCTCCAAGAAAATCCTCCTTCATGTAAAACTGAGTTAGTGGCACGTATAAAGTCTGTTTGGGCTAATATTGATAAAAATGTTTGTAAACACCTTTATGTATTATGCATGATCGGTTGCACTCTGATATGAAAGCTAAAGGGGATGCTACAAAATATTAACTACCATTTACTTCATATTCATAAGGTAATATTGTTGCGTAAAATAAAATATTCCAATATTTTGAACCAATCTGAATTTTATTCTGATATTTTGATTTGTTTCAGAAAGCTGTATACCTAATTTATTGTACTGTATTTTATATTTTGTAAATATTAAAATCTTATCTACATATTCCACATTTAATTTATAAGAAATTTAGTTCCATTTTCTTAGTATCAAAAATAAATAAATGAAAAATAATTTTTCCTTATTACTTTTTCTCTATTATTTTAATATTTTGAATATGAGCTGTAGTATGTAGGTCATATTCAAAATCTCTCGATGTTTTTGAATAGCTAAATCAAACTTTTAGAAATAATCAGAAAGTTTTAATCTTTCGAAAATAATTACCTTACCTCAAAAACATTAATATAAAACAACCAGCAGAGATAAAAATTACTATTTTAACATTTTTAAACTAATTTTTAAATTTTAATTAACTTAGTAATGAGATAAGTGAGTACGGTAATGACATCTACGGTAATGACAAATTAAGCAAAATACTTTTATTTTTCCCCAGGCATAAATGGCAGCCGTTATATCTTCTGGCCCATACAATGATTTTCTATTTGTTATATAATAAAAGCAGATTTTTAATTAAAAGTTAATTTAATTATCAATTAGAAGTGGGTACAGTAATGACGTACAAAAAAGTACTCACCAAAACATTCAAAGGCTTTACTTGTTTTATTGATAGTATACAACTATTTATTCTATTCACCTAAACCTGATAACAAGTTGAGTTTTAAGCATAGCTGCCAACATCTTATGTTTTTCCGTACCACAAGAACTTTATAGTAAATTTTACCTTATTAAATCGCTGTAATTTGCCGATTATATAAGGTAAACAATTCTATTAAATTTTTGTGGTACGAAAAAGCGGAAGAGTTGGCAGCTATGCTTTTAAGGAGTATTTTTGCCATGATAAAAAGGCATGTGCTGCTCACTAAAAAATTCCAGATGAACTTTTAGTCAGAAGCATGGCAATGACACTCTTTCTTGTGACACGGTTTAAAATAATTATTAAGAATTATAGATAAACTTAATTAATGAAAATAAATATTTTTTTAATTAGTAGCATCTTAATAAATAAAAATGCTAACTTATAGTAAATAAAAATCCTGTTGGCAGTAGAGAACTATATGTTCTGAAATGTGGTTTCACGGAGTATTCGTCCCTGTCTGTGCTTGTGCTTGTTATATGAAAATATGAAAATATTTATAATATTTTGATAATAATATTCAGATAATATTTTGTTTTGTATGTTTCGAAAATTGGCATGTTCTCACAATGGAGTTTTGAATAAAGAGGACGAGACATATCGTGGGTACCATGTCAAATTCTCCAACATAAAAGCAGCGTTGCCAGTGGGTTTTTTTTTAATTCAGCTATCTTGATTGGCACCACTTTTTTAAAATAGTAAAATAAGCATTATTTAATGACATATTAATAAAGGTGACAACAAGGGGAATTTTACAATTTCAGGAAAGTGGGCCCAATCAAAAAATCAGAATTAAAAAAAGGTAATCCACTGGCCGCACTGTTTTCATATTGAATATTTTGGCATGGTACAGACGATATACATAGACAAAATATTAGAATAATTACTTTTTAACAAACTGAAAATTTCGTTTAGTCTTTTAATGCAAATGTGCAGAAGATATTTATATTAAGAACTCATTGTTGATTAAACTTATTTATTATCTTAAAATTAATATCATTTTTGAAAATATTAACTGAAAAAAAATATTTTGAAAAGTCAAAATATTAGAATATTTATTCAAGTGTTTCAAAATATTAGAATATTTCTCATTAATTCTCCTTTAATTATCACCAATTCATAACTGGTGGAATCATTGATTAAATTCAGGCAATTTAATTTAAAATCAGTATTCTTTTTGCAGTTTGTTTGCCTTTTCGTCTTAAAATGGGTCGTGTGAGTGATATTCCTGAATCTAATAAACTTCGTATGGTTGATTTGTATCGGCACGGTAAAAAGCAATGTTGTATAGCGACTTATTTACATTGTTCGCAATCAAGCGTTAGTAAAATACTAACACAATATTCAAAAAATGGAAAATTTCAAAATAATCGCCGAAATGGCGGCCGAAAACTAAAAATATCTGCTAGAGATGACAGGAAACCTAAGCGTAGAGTTCAGAAAAATCGTTTTAAAAGTGTGTGATTCTTGAAAATGGAAAGAAGGAGGAGTTGAAGTTTCTACCTCGACAAAATTAAGACGTCTACAGAAATTTAAGTTTGAATCTAGTGTACCGAACGCAAAACCTCTCATGACTGCAAAACAAAAGCGTATAAGATGGAATTGGTGTAAATCAAGACGTTTATGGAGCGAAGAAGATTGGAAAAATATATTATTTAGTGATGAAAGTATGTTTTGTGTTTAATATGGTAATCAAGGTATTCGAGTTTGGAGAATGAAGCAAGAAACATTTGATAACGAATACCTTAAACTTTCCGCAAAATTTGCTGCTAGTGTCATGGTTTTGGGTTGCATGAGTGCAGAAGGACCTGGAAAGTTATGCATCGTCTACGAAAAGGTTAACTCTCAGATATAACAAGAAATTTTGGAATATTACGTAATTCCATCATCAGAAGATTTATTTGAAGATCATTTCATCTTTCTACAAGATTTAGCGTCACGGCACACCTCAGTGTCAACTAAGAATTGGTTCCGCCAATGCAACATTAAGGTACTTTCTTGGCCTCCAAACTCACCAGACATTAATCCCATGGAAAACTTATGGTGTATTATGAAGAAAAATCTCCAAGAAAATCCTCCTTCATGTAAAACTGAGTTAGTGGCACGTATAAAGTCTGTTTGGGCCAATATTGATAAAAATGTTTGTAAACACCTTTATGTATTATGCATGATCGGTTGCAATCTGTTATGAAAGCTAAAGGGGATGCTACAAAATATTAACTACCATTTACTTCATATTCATAAGGTAATATTGTTGCGTGAAATAAAATATTCTAATATTTTGAACCAATCTGAATTTTATTCTCATATTTTGATTTGTTTCAAAAAGCTGTATACCTAATTTATTGTACTGTATTTTATATTTTGTAAATATTAAAATCTTATCTAAATATTCCGCATTTAATTTATAAGAAATTTAGTTCCATTTTCTTAGTATCAAAAATAAATAAAGGAAAAATATATTTTCCTTATTAATTTTTCTCTATTATTCTAATATTTTGAATATGAGCTGTAGTATGTGGGTCATATTCAAAATCTGTCCATGTTTTTGAATAGCTAAATCAAATTTTTAGAAATAATCAGAAAGTTTTAATCTTTCGAAAATAATTACCTTACCTCAAAAACATTAATATACAACCACCAGCAGAGATAAAAATTACTAATTTAACATTTTTAATTTAATTTTTAAATTTTAATTAACTTAGTAATGAGATAAGTGAGTACGGTAATGACAAATTAAGCAAAATACTTTTATTTTTCCCCAGGCATAAATGGCAGCCGTTATATCTTCTGGCCCATACAATGATTTTCTATTTCTTATATAATAAAAGCAGATTAATAAATAAAAGTTAATTTAATTATTAATTAGAAGTGGGTACAGTAATGACGTACAAAAAAAAAAAAAAAAAAAAAAAAAAAAAAAAAAAAAAAACATTCAAAGTCTTTACTTGTTTTACTGATAGTATAAAACTGTTTATTCTATTCACCTAAACCTGATAACAAGTTGACTTTTAAGCATAGCTGCCAACATCTTATGTTTTTCTGTACCACGAAAATTTTATAGTAAATTTTACCTTATTAAATCGCTGTAATTTTCCGATTATATAAGGTAAACAATTCTATTAAATTTTTGTGGTACGAAAAAGTGGAAGCGTTGGCAGCTATGCTTTTAAGGAGTATTTTTGCCATGATAAAAAGGCATGTGCTGCCCACTAAAAAATTCCAGATGAACTTTTTGTCAGAAGCATGGCAATGGCACTCTTTCTTGGGACACGGTTTAAAATAATTATTAAGAATTATAGATAAATTTAATTAATGAAAATAAATACTTTTTTTAATTATTAGCATCTTAATAAATAAAAATGTATTTAAAAAATTATAATCATCTGTTTTAAATAGAAATTTGTCAAATCTTTACCTAATGAATTGCTTGTTGGGGCAAACTAAGGTAATGACATTTTGTCAACAAAATAATATATTTCTTATTTTCAATTTTTTTTATAAATAATAATATATCTTTAAATTATCATTAAAAACATAATAGTTAAAATGCATTAATTAAAATTATGATACTTAACTATTTTTCTGTGCAAATGTGAAAGGACAGTAAAACACGACACTTTTTGAAAATCACCCATGTACTGTCTACCAGTTGCGAGTGAAACAACTGAAGAGGTTGTCTCAAGATGTCGACTGCTGTTTTAAAATCGGATCTACAGTTTCTGATTACTGCCAGACAAAACTTCGCACCAATAAAATTAAATAGAAAATTTCCTCTTATCTAAACGTCTTATACAGAGAAATATTTTCTCACAAATATGGTAAAAATTTCTATTTGTTTTTACTGGTGTCATTTTGCCTGGTAAAACAGTTTGTCTCACTGGTTGGCAGATTATGGCGGAAACTGATGGCCTGACTGTCCCAAAGTAAACTTACACCAGTAAAAATGAAAATCTGTTGAAACTTTACTATCTTAACCCTAAAATGCCTCATTTTTTATTTTGTTTCCAAAAAATTATATATGATTCTCAAAAAAGTTTATTGCACAGGAAAAATAATGAAAAAAAATCAGAGGTGCAGTTTTCATATAATACGTCAACCTTTTCTTATGGTGCACATCTGCAATATAACTAAAAAATAAAATATTGCAAATTAGTAAATATTTTAATAAGTATGAATCTAAATACCTTTTTATATAATTTTTCAATTTGCAAATCTGAACCCTTAAATGCATGAATTCGTTTTTCGAATTCTGTTTTTAATTCTTATATTAAAGATTAGGCACCAGAAATATTAAGATAGATTTTTAACTTTATTTAGTAGCATGTGTTTGTACTTTTTTTCATTATTAATATTTCGATATAAATATAGTGGTTTCTAAGAAATAAAAAGTGATTCAGATATGCATCACTATGCATGTAAGGGTTAAAGATATATCAGTTCCTCTTTATTAGTAGTTCCATGGTTCTCACATAACTATTTGCTAAAGGCAAATGAACATGAATTTTTTATATCAGAGCAAACTTCAATTCGCTAGTTATTAACAGTAATCATCAACTTATTTAAACGAAGAAATTCTTAAGTTGAAAATAACCAGTCGTAAATACTCCTGTAACTTTGTTTCTGTGGTAACAGACTGTTTCGGTGTGGTGACAGAAATATGAGCCACATTAGAAATTATGATTATGAGATCTTCAGATGCATTGCATATGCATATATTTCTCCCCTTGACCGTGCCCCTCTAAAGCATAAGGCTAGCAAAACTCTCTGCCTTACCTGCTGACAGTTGAGTATGTTCCTGCTTTAATGTATTCTCCTAATAAGATTATTTTCGAAGGTATAGTACAGTAACATCTAGTTACATTGTGATTCGTCATTCGAACCCAGCAAAGAGGAAATTGCTAACCAGCAGCAAGATAGGTGCTGGCAATGACGGAGAAGTGCTGGCTAATGGTCTAACACTGCATGACCACGTCTGGACATCTCAGTCAAATTTGCTGTTGGAAATCATCAGACAAAATTATGGTGGGCTTCCGTTTTATCTCATGCGCTGGCCCACCACTAATTGGAAGTGCACGAACTTTTGCAGTATTATTGCTGGGAATCCTTACGCTTGGTGGCGTTTCGAATATAGAAGACACTGAGTATTTGAACACAAATCTGAAATGAATATCTTAACACAATTTAAACTGTGAAGCTATTTTTTTTTTTTGAAAATGTAAATAATATAGCACCATTGCCACCAACAATATAAATAAGTAAATGAATAAATAAATAAATTCTTTATTCCAACGCACTTTTTTCTCTCCTTAAATCTGGTTTTACTAAGTTACAAAGGATCTCGGTTTTCATAATTTACACAGTTCAGAATCAATAATTAAAAAAAAGTGTATAAAATATATAGGATTTCTATACAATACAATAATTTTTATTCCAGTTTAATGATTGGGAACGTAAATCACAAAAGAACAAACTTGAAATAGTGTAATGAGAACCTGAAAACTACGAGCGGTTATAGCATACGCTGAAAGTACTTGTTTGTGTCCGATCATGAAAACCCAACAGCATCGAGCGCGGTCAGCACCGCCGCTGCAAGTTCAAGTTGGAAACCGCTGCAAGTTCAAATATTTCTATAGACGCTTCTACAGATATTTCTATAGCTCTTGGTGAAACGAGCTTATAGATAAAAGAGCCATAATACTTTGTTTTGTTTTTATAGAATTATATAAGAAATATTTGTAAGGGAAAGTGCTGGGCCAGCAAAGGAATAGCAGTGGGATGGGTGCTAGCACTGCAGGAAAAGTGCCGGATTGAAGTAATGTGATGGCATACCAATGGTGGCCTGCTGTTGGCCATCACTGATGGGCCAGCTGCATTCCGCACGGACATTTTTGTACAGGTTTAAATAATGGCATCATTGCACTTTACCGTTGATGGCAGTGCTGGCTGCCATCTTTTTTCCACCTGATGGCCCACTGTTTCGTTCTTTTCAGGGAATATATTACTATTTTTCCGTGTTTCCCAAAAAAGAAAACGTATACTATAACCCTGAAATTTTTTCTGAACTTTTTAAGCATTTAAAAAAATATAAGATAAATACGCATCATTCTCCGTTATTAATTTCTCTAAAATACATATAATATTTGCATAAATTAACGTTTAGAAACGAATATAAAACTTTTACTTCTATGTTAATACCATTTTTAATTTTACTCATGCTCACGGTTATATCGCACATTCTGACATAGTGTCTTTTATTGTTTCACTCTCTAAAAGTGCCATATAAATAAGAGATACTGTATTATATCAACTTGAATTGTCTAACAAATGGCTAGCGAAAACGCCGACTTAACCCTTTCAGGGGCAAGCTACTTATAGTCGCAAAACGTTGAAATGAGCGAATGACACCAGAATTTACAAGAATATGTATTTCAAAATGAGCAAAAGCTTTTCTTCACGCACTTAAAAAGGTAATTTTTTATTGAATATTCTGGTGTAAATGTTGAATTTAGGGATTAAAATTAGGTGGTCCAAAAACGAACGACCGCCCTTGAAGGGGTTAAAGGGGGTTACTGAGCGAAATCAGGCAAACTTCTACCACTAAGTTTAAAATGTTATTTTTGTCTTAATAATTCACAGTGATTAAATAGAATAAAACCCTTTTGTTTAACCCTTTAGTGCGTAGCTTTGCATATATGCAAACATTAGTGTTTTGAATTTAATTTTTTTTTTATTATTATTCGTACATACCTAATTCACACCACAAAATTAAGATAGAAATATATGCTTTAATTAATAACAGACATTCTGTATTTAAATAAAGCGAAATTAACCATTGAAACTTTTTGGTGTACAGTCAGATTCGCTGTACTACGTAATTTCCAGAACGTATTCTATTTCGGGTTGGTTGGTTGGTTGTGTTTATGGCGGCCAATTATCAACACAAGGGATATGGGCCCTAGGGGGGGTGCCCTTCGTGGGGGTCTTTCTAAGGGAACCTAACCCGTATTAACGCTTGGAAATCCAAGGTTCGAAGAAAACCACGAAAACTCCGAACGATTAGGCCGACGGGCGCGATTGGGATCGAACCCAGCAGCTCCCGTCTACCAGCTTCGAGAGCAGAACCTCTCGGCCACTATTCTATTTTGGGAATTAAAGGGTTTGTCATGTTTGTATTTCCATTTATTAACTCTAGATGACAGCATCAAAGTTTCTTTCCTCCCACAATTCTTTTTCAGAGATTCTGTTCTGTTTATTTTTGTTGTCACGTGATTGACGTTTGTAAGTGATGTTTTTGTTTTTTGTGAAATTTTCCAGTAAATGTTTACATGTTTACGATGCTTCCTCGTTAATTCATAGTTATGTTAATTATTATTAATTACTTACTTAAAATTCAATAAGTGACGACGATGAACAGTGGGGCAAAATCCCAAAAAGCTGGTCAAAAGTAGAAAAAATAAAGTTATAACTTAGGAAATTTCGACTATACAGATGGCTGGAATAATGTTTGGAGGGGTAGAATCTATATTTATAAAAATATTTTTGTTTTGTCTTGGCAACCTGTATCATTTTAAATGTGGCGGTAGGAGGATTATCATCTGAGACGAACAAGAAGGGCAAAACAATGGTTTCTCTAAACACGTGCTACATTTTTCCATATTATCCGATTTTAATGATTTAAATTGGAAGCACACGATGATAGTGGGCACTTTTTAAGCACGTGTTACAAAAATTATATTAAGTACACAAAAATTAATAATTTCGTGATTATTTTTGATATATATATATTTTTAAATCTATTACTTTTATGCTTTCAAACATCAAAAAGTTTATAAGTTCCACAGTGTTTCGAGACAACATATAATTCAAATAATAGCCTGAACTATTATCTAATGAATAATGCAAAACCAGCTGCCTAAAACTGCCATTCTGCATTTCTTGCAGGTTTTTGAAACCACAAGAAAAAATGTCACTTTTTTAGTCGCTTCGAACGCTATGACATTTATTACTTTTCACAGAAATTTAGCTAGCAAACATTTTTGAAATTTTTAGCTTATTCAGTTTTTTGATAGATAATTATGTATTATATTATAAATAAGTATTATAATCATAAGCATAAATGAATTTGATAAGCAAGATTAGCAACAAAAAAAAATGAAAAGAAATCTCTATCATCGATAGGATAGAAATACATTCTTATCTTTATAGCTAAAAATTTTGTTTATTCTATTGTAATTATAAAAATTATCTTTTCAATTGCAATCTTTGCTAGATCATACTGCTGAACGTATTTTATTAATGGAAACCAAAATTATTAAGAATCTGATTTCCGAGAACATTAGCAGTCTGAATTTGATTTGGAAGTGGGAATGTGATAGTACATCTGGTCAAGCAAACAAACGTAGGATGAACGGGGAGGGAGAGGGCTGCTTCGGAACATACACTGCGGCGCTATGTGCACTAAGTTATGCAAGTCCAATTAATAGGGGATTTTACCTGGCAAAATTAATGCTAGTTCTGAATTTTGCCTCACTTTATGTTTTTTTGGTTGCTGAATCCGAACTTGTAACTTCCTACCAAAATTTCCCCCGGCAAACCTCCAAAAAATTGATTTTTTGAACAAATTTGGTTTCTGAGAACAGCGCGCGAGGAATGTTCCGAGGCAGTCCCCTCTCTCCACGTTTATCCTACGTCATAATGTCATATATATTATTTGTTGCAAATTTTGTCTACTTTCTGAATTTCTACATAGTTTTCCCCTAAAACAAAAAAAAAATTAATTTAAAAACAACTATTTTGGAGGGGGGGGGGAATTTTTGGGTAAGTTAACAATTTGGATTCAGCGACCCAAAACACTTAAAGTAAACCTTATAGAGAAAGCTCGGAGGAGAGATGGGAGGGCGAATGTAAACGTGTGAGTGGTTAAGTGGAATTGCGCAACTTAGTCCACGCAGCACCGTGGCGCATGTTCCGAAGCAGATTCCCCCTTTCCCTTCATCCTAAGTATATCCATAATATCATATATCTAATTTGTTGCAATTTTTTTTTACTTTCTGAATTTCTAGGTACTTTTTCCCTAAAACAATAAAAAAATTGATTTTTTTAATAAAAACCTTTTTTGGGGGGCATTTTACCAAAATTTAAGAGGGTTGCCGGGAGAAATTTTGGTGGGAAGTTACAAATTCGGATTCAGCGACCCAAAAAACATAAAGTAAGCCAATTTCAAGAACTACCATTAATTTTGACAGGTAAAATCCCCTATTGCCTGGACTAAATGTAGATATTGAAATTGCTGAAATTAACCCTCTGTCTACCAGAAGGGTCCAATGGACCCGACATGTACATTCAAAATATTTATTGAAACCAGAAATTTCTTCAAAACAAACTAAATTTATAAATCAGACAATAATAAGTTAAATAAACAAATTAAATAGTTTTAAGTAAAAATTCTGGTGTAAAATGTTTTTATAAAACTTGAGTAAAATTTTCGGTAGTTCTAGGGTTAAGCATAAAAATTTCAATGTAAATGAAATTTCCAGTATGAAAAATGTACAAAATAAGAAATCACACAATTGTTCTCAAAGACAGAATGTCAACAATCAGGTAAATGATACACATTCTTACATGAATAAAAATAAGTTAAAGTGCTATCGTTGGGGAAATGCCTCACAATTAGCAAATGCTTGCAGATTTATTAAGGTTCTTGCAATCTTTGTAGAAAAAAAGGCCATTTAAGCAAGGTATGCAGAAGTACAAATTCTCAAAAAAGGTTAATTCCTTAAATACTGTGAATGTTTTATCTGTTAAGCATGATAAAGGTTCAAATCCAATTAAGTTGTCTGTTTTCATTGAAAAAAAGGCTAGAGCGGATGTGGAATTAGATACTGGATCTGGAATTTCTGCAGTTCTTTTAAAAGATTTCGCAGAATTTTTCCTGATCATAAAATTTTTCCTCCAGATGTTCAGTTAAAAAACTGCAACTAGTGAAATTTTCAAACCTGTAGGTTATGTTGAAGTAAAAGTTACTTATGAAAATAAAACTAGAAAGGTAAAGATGCATTTGATAAAAGAAGATAATTTTCCATTATTATTTGTTAGAGATTGGGCATCTGAATTTGATATTTTTCCCATATAATTTAAAATCAGTATATGTGAATGAAGTTGTAAATTATTCTGATAAATTACAAGGTTTGTTACAGGAATTTTCTGATTTATTTACTGATAAGGCTGGGAAGATAAAAGATTTACAGGCAGAACTTTGTCTTTGAAAAGATGCTACACCCATATTTTGCAAAGCTAGGACTGTTACTTATGCACTACGTGCAGCAGTCAATGACGAATTACAACGATTACAAGACGCAAGTATTATTAAACCAGTTACAAACAGCAAGTGGGCAACTCCTATAGTTCCAGTGGTAAGCCTAATTGGAAAATTCGTTTATGTGGTGATTTTAAATTAACAATAAATAAATTTCTGAAAGTTGAAAAATATCCTTTACATAAAATAGAAGATATGTTAGCTACATTAGGTGGTGGTGTACATTTTACAAAAATGGATTTAAATCAAGTTTATCTTTAGTTACCCGTAGATGAACAATCACAAGTATTATTGACCATTAATACAACAAAAGTATTATTCTAATTCCTTAAGTTTCCCAGGGGTCTTGCTAGTTCTCCTGCTATATGGCAAAGAAAAATTGAGCATATTTAAAGTGGAATTGAGGGAGTTACAATTTTTATAGATGATATTGGGGTTACAGGTGAAACAGTTGTAATTCATTTAGAAAGATTAAAGCAAGTATTAAAAAAATTAAGGGATTATAACATTAGAATAAATGAAGAAAAAACATTCATTATGGCAGATGAGATTACTTATTGTGGTTATAAAGTTGATCAACAATGTATTCATAAAACACAAGATAAGATTGAAGCAATTTTAAATGCTCCAAGACCAGTAAATGTATCTCAGGTTTAAGCTTTTCTAGGCTTAGTTACATAACATGCCAAGTTTGTACCAAACTTATCTACTGTTGCAAATCCTTTAAATAAGTTGCTTAACCATCTCACCGCCGTGAACTGATATATCCGTTCACTAAGCTGCAGGTTTCACAGCTACAGAAGCATTATTTAAATTAGTATAATTCTGCAGATATAATACAGATTTTAAAAACTAAGTTATGATTTGTAGTCTCAAGGCTTATGTGCCTATACGTAATAAAAAAATTATATCATGTTTGAAGAAACATCTTTTTTTAACTTAAAAAAAAAAATACTGATAAAAAACAACATTACAATTTTGCCCTTTTGCTCGGCGGTCAGGGGGTTAAGAAGCGGTGTTGCCAGTGGGCTACTTTTTTTTAATTCAGATTTCTTGATTGGCACCACTTTTTTGAAACGGTAAAATTCACTTTGTTTTTGCCTTAATTAATATGTCATTAAATAAGGCACATTTTACCATTTCAAAAAAGTGGTGCCAATCAAGAATCTGATTTTTAAAAAAGTAGCCCATCTGGCAACACTGTTAAGAAGAATGTTAAATTTAATTGGTCTTATAAGTGTGAACAAGCATTTAAAAGTATATAAAAAGAAATTACTTCTGACAGGGTTCTTTCTCACTTTAACCCTAAGTTACCTTTAGTTTTAGCTACTGATGCTTCTCCTTATGGTATCTCTGCAGTTTATTCGCATATGATGCCAGATAACACTGAAAAGCCTATTGGGTTTGTGTCCAGAACTTTGAATAATGCAGAAAAACGGTATAGTCGAGTTGATAAAGAGGCATTAGCTACTACATTTCGTGTGAAGAAATTTTTTCAATATTTGTATGGCAACAGGTTTACCTTATTTACTGACAGTAAACCTTTAGTGCACATTTTTTCTCCTTCTAAAAGTATCCCTGTTTTATCAGCTGCTAGAATGCAACAATACGCAATTTATTTACAAACGCTTCAATATGATATCCGTTATAAAGACTACTGATCACGGAAATGTTGATGCTCTTTCATGACTTCCTTTACGTAGTAAAGATTTACCTCAACAATTAAATTCGAATGATGCAATTGATGAATCTGAAATTCCTCAAATTAATCAACTCTCTATCTTACCATTAAATTCTAAATTTATTGCTTCAGCTAAAAAATGTGATCCCCTTTTACATCAAATTTTTCATCACCTCATTTCTGGTACTGAAATTCCTATAAATTTACTTTTCGGTGGTAAACAAGAAGAATTTACTCTTCACATAGTTGTATTTTAGCCCTTTCAGGGGCGCAATTTGCAGTCTGCAAACGGTTAATTTTACTGTCCAAAATGCCAACCGGCACCAGTAAATTTTTACTAAAATTTCGATCTCATAATATACGTGAAAAAGTGCTTTAGATTTTTTTCAAATAAACTTGTTCTTAAATTGCGGTGTGAATTAATTATTTGAATATTTTTGGAGCAGAAATGCTTTGCCCCTGAAAGGGTTAAAAGGATGTAGGGTAGTTATCCCTGAAATTCTTAGAAACCAAATCTTAAAAGAATTACACTTTGGTCATTTTGGTATAGTTAAAATGAAGTCTTTAGCCCGTAGTTTTGTATGGTGGCCAGGTATATACGAAGATATTGAAGATCTTGCACGAAATTGCACTACTTGTGTAAATTGGAAAAATAATCCTCCCAAAGTTGATACACATAATTGGGAATGGCCTACAGTCCCATGGCAAAGAATGCATATTGATTATTTTAGTCCTGTTATGGGGAAAATGCTTCTTTTAGTGGTTGATGCCCATAGCAAATGACCAGAAGTATTTATTGTTCCTAGTACAACTTCATAAAACACCATTACTTGTCTCTCTTCACTTTTTGCACGATGCGGTTTTCCAATTTCTTTAGTATCAGATAATGCTAAACAGTTTACATTTGAAAAAAATGAGACATTTTTGAGAAAGCATGGTGTAAAACATAAATTCAGTGCTCCATACCATCCAGTTACAAATGGACAGGCGGAGAGATATGTGCAAATTCTTAAACGTGGATTAAAAGCCTTAGCTTCCGAACCTGGTACTTTACAAATGAAATTAAATAGCTTCCTTTTTCAATAAAGGAAGATGCCTCATGTTACAACGGGGGAGAGTCCTGCATCTCTATTTTTTAAACGTCATATAAGAACAAAACTAGATTTGATAGTACCAAATGTTACAAATTTCGTTCATGATAAACAAGATGCGAAAAAGTCCAAAGTTAAAATAAAAGAATTTGAAATTAACAAGAAAGTATCTGTAAGAAGTTATACTCCAGAAGCCAAGTGGAAAATTGGTCGAATAATAGCACGAGATGGAAAATTACATTATAGAATTCAAGTTGGTTTGAATATTTGGAAAAGGCATGTTGATCAAATAACAAATGTAGGTTCAGATATTTCTTTAGGTAATGATATAAATTCTGAAGAAAGTGATACAGGAAATTTCAGAAGTGAAAATGTAATTGTGAAACAACGTAATTTTCCACCAATACAGCCTAGTATCCTAGATCCACAACCAGTTGATTCCTCCACAGGTGCTGAGACGATCCGGTAGGTACAGAAGAGCTCCTGAAAGACTACAATATTAAATGGGGGGAGAGCTGTCATGTTTGTATTTCAATTTATTAACTCTAGATGTCAGCATCAAAGTTTCTTTCCTTCCACAATTCTTTTTCAGAGATTCTGTTCTGTTTATTTTTGTTGTCACGTGATTGACGTTTGTAAGTGATGTTTTTGTTTTTGTGAAATGTTCCAGTAAATGTTTACATGTTTACGATGCTTCGTCGTTAATTCAAAGTTATGTTAATTATTATTAATTACTTGCTAAAAATACAATAGGGTTAAAGGTTAAGTTTTATAAAATAAATAATTATATAAAATAAGGGATTTGAAGACATACTTCTTTAACCCCTTGAGGGGCACCGGTATATATTATATACCAGCTAACATAAATGAAGTTTTACAGCAGAAAAATTTTATTAAATTTTACTTTTCTAACTTTGGTGGAAAAAAGCCGTAAAATTGCTTTTACTTATTTTCAAATAGAATTCTTCAAATATTCCGGTGGGAGTTCAGCATTTTACAAACGTAATTGCTTGACCCTCAAGGGGTTAAATATTCATTAATTTGCAATATTTTAGCGTAAAACAGCTAGATGAAAGAAGTGATTTCTTGTATTGCAGATGTGCAACAGAAGAAAAGTTTGACGCATTATATGAAAAATGTATCTCTGATTTTTTTTCATTATTTTTCCTGTGTAATAAACCTTTCAGAGAATCATCTATAAGTTTTTCGAAGCAAAATAAAAAATCGTGCTTTTAACCCCTCAACGGTCGCTTAATATTTGGAAAAACCATAAAAGGTACCTATTTTTTTATAGCAGAAATTGAATACTTATAAGGCTTCTAAATAAAATATGCAATTACTTTTTTTAAGACGAAAAAATAAGATGTTATAGAACAAATTAACATTTGTAGAAAAGCAATCATACGAGAATTCTGTGCCTTAATGTTTGTTTTACACCATACAAATTAATGCGAATAAGACCTTTATTTTTCACATCTTAGATCTTCATTTATCATCATCACAAAATTTTTTACAAATAATATTTGAAATATTATGCATGCATTAAATTTTTATTACTAATAAGTTTTTCGAGTGTAGTATATTTTGAAACATGCAATACAAAGTCCAACATCAAAATCAGTGTAAAAACCAAACCCAAACGGGGTATTCAAAGACTT
This sequence comes from Maratus speciosus, assembly GCA_963932465.1. Taxonomy (NCBI): domain Eukaryota; kingdom Metazoa; phylum Arthropoda; class Arachnida; order Araneae; family Salticidae; genus Maratus; species Maratus speciosus. The sequence goes on from OZ010787.1 coordinate 436,118,117, forward strand.
TAAACGGAAATGCCAGTTAAATTTTCTGGTTTCGAAGTTTTTCCAGCAATTAAATCTTCAGCCCGGATATATGACGGGCACGAGAAATAACGAACGACACCTCAGCGCGTGATATTCACGGGAACGAGAATTAAGGGGTTAAGAGATAAATTAGAGGTAGAAGCATGCCTGATTGCAGGTTTCGCACAGATGAAACAGTGCTGCTGGTTCCCTACAGGTTTTTTTATCCGTCCATCCACGGGCGACTTTTTCAGTGTGTTACTTTTTTTTTTAAATTAAGACTGTTTGATTCCCACCACTTTTTGGAAGTAGAAATAGTCATTTTAATTAATTGCGGATTAAATAGTGCATGAATAGGCCGAATTATACGCTTTAAAAAAGTGGTGGGAATCAAGCAATCTGAATTTTTAAAAAGTAGCCCACTGGAATGTGAAAATAGCCTTTCCCGCGGCTGAAGTGTTAATTCAGATTGCTTGATTACTACCATTTTTTTTTTTAATAGTTATATTCACCTTATTGAATGACTGATTAAATAATACGAAAATAAGCTGAATTACACTTTTTAAAAATAGTTGTGGTGATTAAGTAATATGAATTTTTAAAAAGTAATCGATTGCCAACACTGCCTTGATGTCGGCACCTTTGATCATCGGGTCTCAGATATTTCCATACTTGCGAATTTTATAATTCGACTTTTTTAATGAAGGAAACGTCTGTGAATAGATAAGGACAAGGGCATGGTTCGCACGTGTCCTTGAATTTCGACTGATAAATTTTTCGGTACCAGTATCTTCTTATAGAAAATCTCTCCTTAAATAAAGCGAAATAGCCTTGAAAATAACGGTACCCGTACGAACCCTGGTAATATTCGGAAATATTTGCGACAAGTCAACTGTGTGTGTGTGGGGGGGGGGGGGAGATTTAAACCCTTTATATAAAAATCATCTTTTTTCTACGAATTACAGAAATCTGGAAGTAAAATTACAGTATCTGGAATAATTCATCATGGAGTAAATTCATAGAAGTACCATTTCACATAAGAAAATTAATACACATTTAAAGATGTAGTTATTTTTATAAATGCTGTTTTTATTTTGCGGATGTGAAATGTACGAAGAAAAGAAAGTAACATGAACAAGTTAAGCGTAATCTTTCCATACAAAAACCGAAGTTAAAGAAATTCGCTTTCAGAAAATATGCTTCTTTTCAAATATAAAAATGATGTTAAAAGGAATATTTCCCGTTTACTCCTTTCTGAAAAATAATAAAATCTCATCTCGTGTTATCATTTGTAAAATAGTTTCAAACAATAAAATTTTTCTAGAGTTGGTAAATATATTTATTCTGATAAACAAAATGAAGAAGAATTTATTCGGTACTTATATTTTTTGAGTTTATATTGCCTTCACTACATCAAGGAAAATTTTATATAACATATCTTGAAATATATAACATTTCCGCCTTCACAGAGATATTGCATTGTTATTCTCACACCTCTAAAACGTAGGTACCCAGGATTTGGGATTTTGAATAGGATTGTTTCGGAAGAGTAATCTTCGCTATACTTTATATTAAAATTCAGTTGTTAAATAAAGTTATTATTACTGTTTGTAAAAAGTGGTACTCAAGTACTATAATCCTTTAAACCTATGATGTAAAACTAATTTAATAAAATATTACGTTTCTGAATATTTGTATTTTATAGAATTAAAAAAAAAAATTGTATGCTTTTAAAACTTTTTTTACATGATATTTTTTTAAGCAACTATTACAGTAGAACCTCGATTATCCGAAGTAATTGGAACCGAACCTCTTTCGGAAAATCGAAATTTTCGGATAATCGAGAATGCTTCAATATTAAGATTAAGGAGAAACACATGCAATATTTCGTATTGTAGTAACAAGTGCTTAATAAAAATAAAACAACAGCAAAATAGAAACAATAATTTACCTGAACTTTAATTTTTAAATTAAGTACCTTTAACATATATCACAAGAGTTTTAATAAATGTTTTGTTTATCGCAGTTTCGATTGTCTTGGCTTTGAAGCTCTATCACGGAGTTTTTTAATATTATTAGTTCACCAGTATCACAGTCTTTCTGCTGCTCCAGCCTTGCCAAATCTTTTGCAAAACATTCAAAATCTTCGAAATTACTAATTTGTTGGTTTTCTTCGTCCCACTCCGCAGCTTACGGAAGCTCAAGTTACATTCAAAGGAACTCTAATAACTCGAAAATTTTTATATGTACTCTTAGCTCGGAAAAGACCGTTTTGAACACAAGTAATACGGTAGTAATAAAAAAAAGGCTTTAAAAATGGATTTCGATTAATCGAGAGTTTCGGTTAAAAGAGTTTCGGATAAAAGAAGTTCTATTGTATTATAAAAAACAATCGCTTTGTTTGATGAGTATTCTGTCATTTTTTTTACTTTTCTATTTTATTTTAACTACTAAGTTTAATTTTTTTTGGTTGAAATCATGGAATATCTCAAAGCAATTAAAGTGGTTTAACACCAGAACCACCATAGCGGAGATTTTGAACGGTACCAAATAAAAATACTTCGATTCGAAGCAGAAATTTCTTTCTAAAATAAGTTGAATATATATCACGGAGAAATAAATTAAATAAATAAGTTAGAAAGCTTTAATAAAAATTCTGGTGTGCAATATTTTCGTAATACTTGAGTAAAATTTCCGGCGGTTCTAGAGTTAAAAAGACCTCGATTGAGCTAGGAGGGTTAATGAAATGACAGAAAAAAATAAATTTCAATTAAGTTAAAAAGTAGAGAATGTTAAAAAAAACATTCACAATTTTTTTTACACATTGCACTGGACGATTCAGGGTTCGTACCGAAGCTAACGAAAAAGACAGGCTACAGCGGTACATCCCACGTGTCTTTTTTTACAGAACACTAGAGTGACATGATGCTCTTTTCGCACACCTTCATTGGTGCATTCGAGCATTACGTGATTCCAGCGGTCTGTAAAAAAACATATGTGGAATGCAACGCGGTAGCCTGTCTTTCTCGTTAGCCTCGGTTCGTAAGTGTCAGGGAATTCAATCAGGAAATTTTTCGGTACCAGGAAATTTTTCGGTACCAGTATTTTCTTATATAAAATTTCGTCTTAAAATAAAGCGAAATTTCGAAAATTTTCTATAACACAAATACTGACGTGATACCTGGAAAATTCCTTGAAACTTCTATATCCTGCGATTGCTTTGCGAGTACATATACAGTGAAACCTCCCTGTGCGACCACCTCCTTTAACGACCATTTTTTCATGGAACGAAATTTATTCCCATAGGCGCAACACTAATTTTACCTCTATTCAGAGACCACCCTAGTTTAGCTCCCTCCATGATCGACCAATTTCTTTGAAGAAAATGAAACTAATTCAGCTGTACCAGTTCGCTTGAAGAAGGTTTTATTAGAATAATAGTCCCGGAGAGCGCATTATTCATCAAACTTCTAAACTAAGATTAGAATTTTTATTTATTCTGGTAGCTTTTAAGTGTTTAAACCCCTTTGTGCCTTTTTAGGCAATGGATTTAACTCTGATGGCAAATTAAGGATGACGATCAATAAACTTCCCTCTATTCTGTCAGGAAACTCAAAGAAATAGAAAAAGTCATGAAATCGTCATAATTTGTTCTTGTCCGGGAAAAAAAAAAAAAAAAAAAAATTGCATTTATTTACTGAACTACGAAAGGACTTGGAAATAAAAGTTATAGCAGATAAAGCCGTAAAATGAAAACAAACGTGAATGTATTCATTTTTTAAACTCTGCATTAATTAACTTATGTAATTAAGTTTTGTTTTGATACTTAAATTTTCGTATTTTTTCCTAATGTGGAAAATAAATTTAATAGCATTAAGTGTTAACTTTTTTCAACAATTAAAATCTAGATTTAAACATGACCTCCATTCAGAGACCACCTCTCGGAGCGACTATTTTTTATTCGAATGGAACGTGTTCGCTTTAGGGAGGTTTTACTGTACTTATACTCTTATTTATTTCTCAAATAAAAGAATCCAGTAATGTAGTTAAAAGACTGTTCTCGTTCTGAAAGAATTTAAATTTCAACGAGAGAGATATTGGAATAAATTTAGTTAATCGAGTTAACATTTTATTGAACAATTTCGACATTTTCAATTAAAACGTATATTTTTGATTTAACATTTTAAGTACACCTAGAGGACATGATGATGGAATTTAATCAAACTATATCATATAAAATATTTATAATAGTAACTGAAAGAATTATATTAAATTAACCTATTTCTGAAAATCTTTTGAAAATCTTTCTTTGTTCATTTTATTAGATTACAATTATTAATTTGAGATTATTACTTATGAAAGAATATTTTGCAGCGGAACAGATTTTATTTGTCCATTTGATTTTGAAACAGGAATGCAGACCACAGAGCGGCCACATTTTATAAAGACTACATCAAAATTTTCACCACCTCTATTTCCCTACGGAAATTTTCGTTTTATATTAATCTTCCACCAGATTTGTTGTCAGCTTTTTATTGCATTTCTCTTAGTAATCTGCCATAAAAAAAATAGTGACTGCCAAAAAAGTAGCCACTCCGAGGGCTGGGAACAGTGTTGCCAGTGGGCTACTTTTTTTAAAATTCAGATTTCTTGATTTGCACCATTTTTTTTAACGGAAAAAATCACTTTATTTAAACCTTAAGTGCACAGTGATGCATATCTGCATCAATTTATATTTAACTCTTAGTTATATAGATATAGTACAGTCATTCAGGGTAACTTTGATCCGCATTTTCTCTATTTTCATATGCCACACTCTTATTTTAAGAATATTTTTGCAACTAGGGGCATAATATTGAAGAAACGATCCTAAATTATTGTATGACTATCATAAATTAAGGAATAATATTGATAAAAATAATAAAAAATGAATTTTTAACCTGGTTCAAAGTTACCCAGTCATTTAGGGTAACTTCGCATCATATGATAAATATTATCTAAAATAATTCATTATAAAAAAAAGTATCATAGTTAGGACAAATTTGAACCCCAAAAAATGTTTTCAGATATATAAAGACTCCAAATTTACATTTCCCAACATCACAAGATTTGTATAATTTTTGATATTGCAACAAATATTATGCATAAGAAAAGTGGAAGAAAAGAACCACGAATATTTGGAAAAAAAAAAACTGTTTATTGTTCAGATAAAACATAAAAATGCAGTTAAAAACAATTTTCAATGTTTTAACTCAATAATATATCCATAGTTACAGTAATACGTACTAGTACTAGTATTATTAAAACAAGAATAAAAAATGTCGAGTGTATGAAATGTCAAATTTGAATAGCTCCGCCCCGAATAACGCCTTTAAATGAATTTTCTGTATTTTGCACATATTTGCGAAAATATTTACATGTTATATCTAATGCACACTTTCGGAATTTATGTAAAATATACGTGCAAATATGGGAAAATGTTGACAGTAGCTTCTATAATCAGTAAACTATAAACATCAGTATAACTTTGAGCCGGCTCAAAGTTACCCTGAAAATGTGGTAAAATGTTAGTGCCTTCTTATTTTGTATTTTATTAATTATTAATGAATAAATAATAACAAAATATTAACACATTGACAACATTTAGATAATAATATGTCTGATAAATGAGGATATTGTTACTTACTATGAAAATTTAATTGGATTACAACAACTTCAAAACAGCATTCGAAATTAACTTGAAAACAATTCTTCACAAAAATAGCTAGATGATGCAATTAATTGCGCATAATGTTGCTAATTTATTTTCTAAAATAAAGTGTAAAAATCCTAGTTTAGAACCTTGCCAACAGAGCACAGTCTGGAGTTTAGTCTTTTGGAGTCAAAAATATTGAAAATTAGGAGGTGGTTCAAAGTTACACCCCATGGTTCAAAGTTACCCTGAATGACAGTATTAGTTAGTATATAATACTATATTTTTTATAGAAGTATAACTCTTGAAAAATAACAAAAATATAAAGTTAAAAAGTTGTAGTATTAATTATATATAATACTATATTTATATAGAAGTATAACTCCTGTAAAAATTACAAAAATATAAAGTTAAAAATGTCGAAATTTCTGGTGCCTAATCTTTAAAATAAGACTAAAAACATAATTCTAAAAAAATAATTCCTTGTATTTAAGGGTTAACCATTTACTGCGCAGCTTTGCATATATGGAAACAACACTGTTTTGAATTTAATAGATTTTTTTTTATTCGCATATACCTAATTCACACCAGAAAATTAAAATAGCAATATTTGCTTTAACAAAAAACAGACATTCCGTATTTAAATAAAGCGAAATTAACAATGGAAACTTTCTGGTGTAAAATCAAATTATCTGAACTACGTAATTTCTGGAACGTATTCTATTATGGGGAAAAAGGGTTAAAGGTTAAGTTTTATAAAATAAATAATTATATAAAATAAGGTATTTGGAGACATACTTATTAAAGAATTTACTAATTTGCATTATTTTAGCGTAAAACAGCCACACGACAATAGTTTTTACTTGTATTGCACATGTACAACAGAAGAAAAGATTAGAACAGAAGAAAGTATTATATGAAAAATATATATCTGATTCATTTCATTATTTTTCCTGTGTTATAAACCTTTCAGAGTATCAAATATATTTTTTTCGAAACAAAATAAGAAATTGCGCCACTAAGGGTTAAGTTTTACAAAATAAAAATATATATATAAAATAAGGTATTTAGTTTCATACTTATTGAAATATTTATCAATTTGCATAGTTGTATTGCAGATGCTATATGTATTGCTATAAGAAAAGGTTGACGTATTATTCGAAAAATATACCTTTGATTATTTTTCCTGTGTAATAAACCTTTCTGAGAATCATATATAGTTTTTTCGAAACAAAATAAAAATCATACATTTAAGGGTTAATGACATATTAAGGTGAAAACAAGGGGAATTTTACCATTTTAAAAAAAATGGAGCCAATCAAGAAAACTAAAGTTATGAAAATAGCCCAATGGCAACACTGCCTTGGAATGGCAGCTATTTTTAAGTTCAGTTGTACTAGAATATAAAAAATGAATTATGTCTGGTAGACCGCCCTTGACAATATTTTTATAAAAGTGTATATCAGAAATCATTTTTAAAAAGTGATTCTGAGAGAAAAAAACGCCCAGTGGAACGCATATATCCCAACCGGTAGTAAAAGTGTTAGCAACTGTAGTTAAAATGACGAATTTATTTCATTGTGAAACTTTGCTCTAAACGGTAAATCGCTATCTGCAATCATTGCACGACCAAAGATACCGTATTTCTCTGAAATTCTGTCATAATTATGGCAAAAACAGATAGTCATTTTTACTGGTGGAAATTTAATTCGGCGGTTGATAAAATGGTATATCTTTGGGATGTTTTCTTGTTTCTGAAATCCTATCTTTCCAGTTTCAGTTCTATTGGTTTATTCATTGAGCGCTGAAACAATACCCCCCCCCCCTCCCCTATTGTTAGAGGAATGCATGTTGGCTGAACGAATACCGAAGATTTCCGATGTGATCTCAGAAACGTTGGGTGCAAGAATACTTAACAAAATTCCCTTTTTCAGCAAGGCCAAGCAATTTTTGTTCACTATGATGTGGTGCTGGGGAAATTGTCGGACGAATGTCTTCAGTGTACCATGGCCGTAAGGTATGTAAAAAAATTTTGCATGAAAACCGTTTGTTAGCGGTATTTATGGTGAAATATATCCACCTGATTATGTCATAAAACTTCTGTCATTGAAAAATATGAAGTATTCCATACGACAATAGTTGTAACTTTGGAGAACATGTTGGATATCCCCAATAAAAATCCGTAATATATATTTTCATACTTGTCGACGTCCCGTAAATCTTTTAAATTCGATTCAAGTGAAACAAACATATTTTGAACAAGAAACGTTTTGGAATAAAATGATTCTACTGTCTTTTGTTAGATAGTTGTTATATTTGTTAATAGATTTTGTTATTCGCATATACTTAATTCACTCCAGAAAATTAAAATAGCAATATTCGCTTTAATTAAAAAACAGACATTCCGTATTTAACCCTTAAATGTACGATTTTTCCTTTTGTTTCGAAAAATATATATATGATTCTGTCAAAGGTTTATTACACAGGAAAAATAATGAAATAAATTAGAGATATATTTTTTATATAATACGTCAAACTTTTCTTCTCTTGCACATCTGCAATATAAGTAAAAACTACTGTCGTGTGGCTGTTTTACGCTAAAATAATTCAAATTAGTAAATACTTTAATAAACATGTCTCGAAATACCATATTTTGTATGAATATATATATATATATTTGTATAAAACTTAACATTTATCCTTTTAATTCCCATAATAGAATACGTTCTCGATATTACGTGGTTCACAGAACCTGACTTTGCACCAGAAAGGTTCAATGGTTAATTTCGCTTTATTTAGAAACGGAATGTCTCTTTTTTAATTAAAGCAAATATTGCTATTTTAATTTTCTGGTGTGAATTAGGTGTATGGGAATAAAAAAAATCTATTAAATTCAAAACAGTGTTGTTTGCATATATGCAAAGCTGTGCAATAAAGAATTAAATAAAGCGAAATTAACCATTGAAACTTTCAGGTGTAAGGTGAGATTCTCTGAACTACGTAATTTCTAGAACGTATTCTATTATAGGAATTAAAGGGTTAAAGGTTAAGTTTTCTAAAATAAATAATTATATAAAATAAGGTATTTGGAGACATTACTTATTAAAGTATTTACTAATTTGCATTATTTTAGCGTAAAACAGCCACACGACAATAGTTTTTACTTGTATTGCAGATGTACAACAGAAGAAAAGATTGACGTATTATATGAAAAATATATCTCTGATTTTTTTTTCCATTATTTTTCCTGTGTTATGAACCTTTCAGAGTTTCATATATATTTTTTTCGAAAGAAAATAAGGAAAATCGCGCATTTAAGGGTTAACCCCTTAACAGTGACATTTGTTTTTTTACAAAAAAATTCAAAATGGGGCTGGACACCACTTTTTCCATACTAAAATATTTACCTTCTTTAATCGAAAAATATCTGACAATCAGTAAAAATAAATTTACAGTTACAAATTAGTGGTATCAAAATGTTTTTAATAACAAAGCAAGCAAAGTGTTCTTGCCCGAATCCATTTCGGGCCACACTGTTAAGGGGTTAACTTTACAAAATAAAAAAAAGTATATAAAATAAGGTATTTAGATTCATACTTATTAAAATATTTACCAATTTTCAATATTTTAGTTTTTACCTGTATTGCAGATGTGCAAATTAAGAAAAGGTTGGCGTATTATTCGAAAAATAAATCGATTCTTTTTCATTATTTTTCTTGTGTAATAAACCTTTCTGAGAATCATATATAATTTTTTCGAAACAAAATAAAAAATCATGCATTTAAGGGTTAATGACATGTTATTAAGGTGAAAACGAGGGGTATTTTACAATTTCAAAAAAATGAAGCCAATCAAGAAACATAAATAAAAAAAATGGCCCAAAGGCAGCTATTTTTAAGTTCAGTTGTACCAGAAAGAAAAAAAAATGAATTCTTTGTGATATATTGCCCTTGACAATATGTTTATAAAAGTGCATGTCAGAAATCATTTTTGAAAAGTGGTTATGACAGAGAAAAAATGTCCAGTGGAACGCATATATCCCAACCGGTAGTAAAATGGTTAACAACTGTAGTTAAAACGACGAACTTATTTCATTGTGCGACTTTGTTCTAAACGGCAAAATCGCCATCTGCACTCATTATACGACCAAATATACCGTATTTCTCTGAAATTCTGTCATAATTATGCAAAAACAGATAGTCATTTTTACTGGTGGAAGTTTAATTCTGCGGTATCTAATTTGGTATATCTTTGGGGTGTTTTCTTCTTTCTGAAATCCTATCTTTCCAATTTCCTTTCTACTGGCTTATTCATTGAGCGCTGAATCAATACTCCCCGCCTCCCCCAATGTTAGAGGAATGCATGTTGGCTGAACGAATACCGAACATTTCCGATGTGATCTCAGAAAAGTTGGGTGCAAGAACAATTAACAAAATACCCGTTTTCAGCAAGGTCAAGCAATTTTTGTTCACAATGATGTGTTGCTGTGGAAATCGTCGGACGAATGACTTTAGTGCACCATGGCCGTTAGGTATGTAAAAACATTTTGCATGAAAACCGTTTGTTAACACTATTTCCGAAGAAATATATCCACCTGATTATATCACAAAACTTCTGTCATTAAAAAATATGAAGTATTCTATACGAAAATAGTTGTAACTTTGGAGAACAGGTTGGAAATCCCCAATAAAAATCAGTAATATATATTTTCATGTTTGTCAACGTCCCGGAAATCTTTCAAATTCGATTCAATTAAAACAAACATATTTCGAACAAGAAAATTTTTGGAATAAATTGTTTCTACTGCCTGTGTGATACATATTTGATTACATATATTACCTCTATTTCCGGCGTATAATCCGCGGATTAAACAATTCTCTTTTGGACCCAGAAATTATTTAGTAATTAAAGCCAAATATTTACCGCGATCTAATATGTAACATTTTATTTAAAAAAAATTCTGGGTCGAAAAATGATTGATATATCTGCGGATTATACGCCGGAAATTATGGTAATTAAAATTTGTAGCATTAATACTCTCAAAAGTACTTTCTCCAAATCACGGAAACTTTACTGTTAGCAGCGATGTCGGTATATTTTCGATTTTTGAAGAAGGACCGTTTCTTTTTTCTCTGTAACAGGAGGGAAATTATCTGTTTTTTGAAAAAAAACGTCGGTTTAAAAAAATACATATTTCTTTACTTCTGTGCTGCCATATATGTATCTTTAAGTTTTTTTTGTTTGTTTGTTTGATATATTTTAAGAATAATGTCTGCCTCATCTTGGAGTTCAAACAGGGATCAGTCTGTTTCCAGTCGAGTATCATAACATTTGATCTGCGGTCGTTTGCTAGAGAAATATTTTGGAATGAACTAAGGTGTTTTTTAAATTATGGTTGCCAGTTTGGCCTTCATTTTTATTTTTAAAAATCCAATTCGTGCCAGAAAATAAAAATAGTATATTTTGCTTTATTTAAAGGCAGAAATATTGTAATTACTTAAGGGATCTCATGACACTTAACCCCTTGAGGGGCGGTGGGATATATTATATCCCGCCAAAGTTTAATTAAGATCTGCACCAGAAACTTTTAACTATGTTTTTCCTTTATAAATTTGAGGGAAAATAGTTGAAAAATTGCTTTTCCTTATTTAGAAATAAAATTTTCCCTAATTTCCGGTGGGTATTCAGCATTACCATAGCTGCCAACTTTTACGCTTTTTTCCTACCATTAAAATATAATAGTAACATTTTCCGAATTTAATCGGCGAACTCTGTAATTCAATAAGTCAAAAATTTCTTTTAAATTTTAGTGGTAAGAAAAAGGCGTAAAAGTTGGCAGCTATGGCATTACACAAACGCAATTGCTTGCCCCTCAAAGGGTTAAATCTTCAAAATGTTCGACATTTTAATTTTTTTTATATGTGAAACTTCTATCTTTTCTGAACATTTTGATGTATATGTTTCCTTGTAATTTCCATTAGAACAGAATTTATGGCTAATAGAGTTATACCCGCTCAATTGCTGAAGCAGTGTTTCCGAAACTTTGAAGTGATTTTTTTTGCCAAATGACGTTTTCGAGCGCAACGCGCAGGATATCTCAAAATATCCTGAATATATTTTCGTAAAATTTTCAAAACATATGTTTCAAGTTTCAAGTTAGTCTGTAAACTAAAATTTTATTTTTATTTTTCAAAAAAAAAAAAATATTTTTTAGGTGATTATACTGTTGAAATTTTCAAAATTTGGTATTAGCTAAATACAACTTAGTATTAAAAGCATAAAAATACTTTAAATACAAATTTATTTAGGTTCAGGGTAATTGTTACAAATAGAAGTATAATAAAACACCAAAAATGTCATTCTAATTGCAAAATTTATTTTGTAATCCTGCGATTAAACTCGTATACCAATTTTCTGCTCTACAAATGTCTGACAGTTTGGAGCCTCCTATAAATACTAATTTTGCATCTTGCAATCTTTCAAATACATGAAATGAAAGAATGTACTTGTATCTTTTAATTCCAATAAAAATTATTTTTTTAAATAAGATATTAAATTTACAGTACATATACATTTAACGTCTGAATTTAAACACCATTAAAACACCAAATAAAATAAACTAAGACAGACTTGAGCACAGTTAAAAAATAAAATTTATAGAGAATATACTTAAAAACAATTAAAAATACAATATGTAAACGTTTCGCCAAGCGACACGCAAGGCATCATCAATACAAAAAATATCCATTGCATTTCAAACGACAGAACAAATCAAGAACAGTTACAGTTAGTTATTTTAAAAACAAACAATATTCACTAGGGATAGAACGAGCATCATTCAAAGTCTGCGATCGCGAATCAGTGAACCAAGCCTCAAGGATCAATCTACCATGGTAGTTGTTGCAACCCGATTACAAAATACTGGCGTTCGCAATGAGCGGAATGTGATTCGTTTGAAGTGAATGCATTCTAATTCGCAGACTCACGACTGATATCTCTCAATCTGTCACCACTACTGTTTACAGAAAACCTACTTCTACTGGTCAATATATTAATTTCAATTCTATATGCCCTTTCAGCAATAAAATAACCGGTATTAAGACTTTAGCCTTCAGAGCCATAAAATATTGCAGTTCTAGTAATGATTTTAAAATAGAGAAATGTAAAATTTATCGCGATTTGGTTAATAATAGCTTGGTCCTGTTGGTCTTGTTAAAAAAAAAAAAAAATTAAAAATACTTTAAATTTTGTAAATTCTACTCCCCCCCCCCCCCCTTTTCAACGTAGTAAACCTAGCTCCTTTATCTGTATGCCTTATTATAAGAACATTTCTGAAAAAAATTCTGGCATTCTAAAATCATTCAATATTGGGGTTTCTTTTAAACCTATTAATAAATTGAGTTACTTTTTCAATAAGCATAAATTTCAATGTGATAAGTCTAAATTACCTGGTGTTGTTTATATTATTCCTTGTAAAGATTGCAATAGTGTTTATATTGGTGAAACTGGTAGATCATTGGAAATTTGCCTAAAAGAACATACTGGTGCTTTAAAAAAGGGTAATTTGAATTCAAAAATTGTCCAGCATTCACTTCAAACGAATCACATTCCGCTCATTGCGAACGCCAGTATTTTGTAATCGAGTTGCAACAACTACCATGGTAGATTGCACCTTGAGGCTTGGTTCACTGATTTGCGATCGCAGACTTTGAATGATGCTCGTTCTGTCAATAGTGAACATTGTTTGTTTTTAAAATAACTAACTGTAACTGTTCTTGATTTGTTCTGTGTTTGAAATTCAATGGATATTTTTTGTACTGATGATGCCTTGCGTGTCGCTTGGCGAAACGTTTACATATTGTATTTTTAATTGTTTTTAAGTATATTCTCTATAAATTTTATTTTTTAACTGTGCTCAAGTCTGTCTTAGTTTATTTTATTTTGTGTTTTAAAGATATTAAATGTTGAAAAATGTCTTTTTTTTTCATTTTTCTAATTTTAAGAGTCCTGTGACCCTTTAAACTAAAAGTTCCTCTTTCAAAATTTCTTGTATGAATTTGAAATTTCGAAATAAAAATAGAGGCCAAGCTGGAAACCCTGCTTTAACCCCATCAAGGGCACCGGTATATTATACAGGGTGGTTCAAATTAAAGTATCCCTGTTTAGGACGCTCTAGTGAAAGAAGCAGTGGATGTAACGTCTTCATATTTGGAGGATATACATATCAGACCATGGGAAACTGATTAGTGCAAAAAAAATTAGTTCAAACAAAGGCCGCTATGGGAAAATGTGGCGCTGCGATCGGCTTAAGGTAAGGAAAATGTAGCGAACCAAATAAGCAAAGAATACAAGGTGTCAGTAATAAACATTTTTTTAAAAATTCCCACCACTAAATTTTTAGTATTCCTCGCCGAATAAGAATACTAGCAAAATTAATCGGAGCGTATACTAATAAAATTTAAATGAAGAACACTAATAAAATTTATTGGTGGGAATCGGCTTATTGGCACCTAGATGTTTACACCCTTGGTCATATTACACTTTCCAAACCGATCGCAGCGCCCCGTTTCCCCCTAGCGGCCGTTGTTTGAACTAAAAAAGTTTTTTGCACCAATCAGTTTCCCATGGTCTGATATGTATATCCTCCAAATATGAAGAAGTTACACCCACTGCTTCTCTCGCTAGAGCGTCCCAAACATGGATACTTTAATTTGAACCACCCTGTATATACCAGTTAATTTTAATTCATGAATGTCACATTGCCACCATAAATCAGGAATCAAACGTTCCTTTGTATAATGCATCCGAAGAAAAGCTTTTACTTACTTTCATATAAATTTGTTCATAAATCCCGGTGTCAGTCAATCATTTTAACATTTTAGCAGCAGAAGTGCTTTGCACCTGAAAGAGTTAAATTGGTGATTGGTTAAGTCTTGTAAAATTTGTTGTTTAGAAAGCTTGCTTTTTTTGAGCTAATTGCGAGGAGCTTTCATCGTTATGAGATTATGGTTGGGGTTTTAACACTTTGGTATTTATAGAGGATAAAATATTAATTATGCATAATTTGATTGATAAATGAAAAATATAAATATTACGTTTTTAATTAAATTCGAGAAAAAAATGTTTCCTGTTTAAGCAAAATCGATTTAATTTCATTTCATTTAACTGTTATGTACATTTAAATGTTTTAGTTTAGTATACATTTTAAGGGCGAATAATTTTAAAGGAATGAGAAAATTAATTGTTGCTTTTTTTTAATTCGCAAGCATTGTTTTTTTTTGTTTTTGTTTTTGTTTTTAAATAAATTAGAAATTTTAATTTCTTGAATGTTTGGTTTTTCACATGTAACAAAATTCGAACTTTATTATTATTAAACTCAATACGCATGCGTGCAGGGAATAAAATGAAAATTTCCCTCTTCTTTAGACTTTTCGGAAGAATTCGCGGAAAAAGCTTGTTTTCTGGGACTACGGAAATTATTTTTTGAAAAACGAGGAATAATTTAGTATACGAATATGAAGTATAATGACTTTGAATCATGTTGTGTAAAATTGAACAGATTTATTTAAGATAAGTCAGTATATGTACCAAATCAAAAAAAGTTTGAATTTTAAAGGAGCATAAGAAACATGCTCATATGTTCTTTCATGAAAACCCGCTTCATTTATACGCTATTTTTAACCCTTTCAAGGGCTGTGGATCATTTTTGAAAAACTTTAATTAAACCTCCAGGTGCCACATTGGCACGAGAAATTTAGAATGAAAACTTCCCTTTTATTAAGTACGTGAAGAAAAGATTTAACTTACTTTCACATAAATTTGATGGCAAATTTCTGGTGTCACTCAATCATTTCAGCATTTCAGTGATAATGGTACTTTCCCCTGAAAGAGTTAAACGATTAAAACTTAGCGGAATGTTTCTTGAACTTATTCAAAGGCAATATAATAATTTATAAGAAATCATTTACACTCATTTGTTATATTAATATAAAAGTTAAAATTATATTTTCACTAGCTGATGTATTAAAATATACCGGCTAAACAGCAGATAGACGGTAGAGATTCGAAAAAATATGGTTAAGCAGTGGATACGAAAACAGATCCTAGACGTGACATAGAAAATGTAAATATTCTTTTTTATTCCAAAAAGTAGTGAAATTAGCAGCCGTTTTAAAAAATATTCTTTTGTGTTGAAATGACTTCGATTCAAACTATAATGTTACTTTTCAACCAAACATTTTGCTACTTAAACATAAAAAAAAAAAAAAAAAAAAAAAAAAAAAAGCGGGAAATCAATAATTTGGAAAAATCAATTTCAAAGATTCTGTCATTCATTAACCCTTTCAGGGGCAAGGTACTTGTATTCGTAAAATGTTCACATAATTTAGTGACACCATTATTAAACCCTTAACCTACAATGACGGGCATAGCCGCGTACGATGATCGAGCCAAATGTAAATTCTTGTTACCACTAAAATTTCACAGTAAATATAGTTTAATTTAATCGTCGAAATTCCATGATTAAACAAGGCGAAAATTTCTATTAAATTTTAGTGGTAGCTATGGATTTGCCAAACCGTAGGTTAAATCGTAGGTTAAGGGGTTAACAAGAGATTTTATTTGTAAACGAGTAAAAGTAAATTTTCGCGTGCTTAATTAAGGTGACATTTTCTTCATAAAATTCCGGTGCCAATGTGGCAATTTGGGATTAACATTATGTGATGCCGTGACGGCATCACCGCCCTTCAAGGGGTTAACACTAGAACCGCCGGAAATTTTACTCAAGTGTTATAAATATATTTTGCACCAGAATTCTTTTTTAAACTATCTAACTTATTTAACCCTCCGTCTACCAGACGGGTCCATTGGACCCGACATGTACATACAAAATATTCATTCAAACCAGAAATTTCTTTAAAATAAACTAAGTATATAAACCAGACAAAAATAAGGTAAATAAATAAGTTAAATAGTTTTAAATAAAAATTCTGGTGTAGAACGTTTTATTAAAACTTGAATAAAATTCCCGGTAGATCTAGGGTTAAGTTATTTCTCCGTGGCACGTATTTAACTGATTTTAAAAAGAAATTTCTGGTTCGAACCGAAGTATTTGTATTTGGCACCGGTCAAAATGACCGTTATGGCGGTTCTAGTGTTAAGGTAAATTTGTCTATTTCAAATTATTGGTAGCTTCGTAGACAATGGGTACAGAGATCTTTTTGAAGATCCCATTTTAAAGGGAATTGTAATTCTGCTCTTCTTTTTTTTTTTTTTTTTTTTTGTGGTTCTTTATCTTATAATATTACATACGATGACAATTGAAGATTTCTAAAACAGCATAGCTGCTAACTTTAACGGTATTTTGATAAAAAAATTTTCGAAGAGAAATCTTTGACTTATTTAAAACAAAATATCTGCCCTAATTTAATCACAGAAGACCTGCGATTGCAAAAAGCCTAAATATTTTATTCGAAAAACTGGTAAAATAAAAGCATAAAAAAATTGCAGCTATGAAAACAGTATTAATTTGAATAACTTGATATAATTTAAGATATACTAATTAAATTTTATATCTTGTTTGAAAAACACCACAGCTTAATCTTCTAAATTTAATTTTCGTTTATTTCTCGCAAATGTTACTCAATATTTTTCGACGTCCAAACAGAATTAATTATACTTCATCAAAAGATACATGGATTCTATTTTATTTTCTCAATGTAAATACTAAATAAATTTTATTTTAAAGCAAGATAATTAAATACGTTCAAAGCCATACTGCTTATTGTTTTGATACAGATGACATACTCTACCTAAATTATGCAATTCAGTTATTTTCTGTAAGAATGTTACACGATTCGCGGTAGGATAAAGAAAGACACTCAATTAATTATAAATTTCATAAATTTACCTCAAAGGGATTAAGATTAATTCTTCTACTATGTTAAAAAATTTAATTAAATTTTGATAACAAGAATTGTAAATTTAAAGTAATATGCCAGATTTTTTGCGGAACTATAGCCACTTGTTCATTATTTAAAACAATTTATAAATTTATCTTAATTTCCTTATTTTTTAAATTGCATTACCAAACATTAATCAATTACACGCATAGAATATATGTGAATTTTCATGAACATATTTAAAACAATTTTCACATGGTTTCCGAGTTTAAAAAAGAAATAATTTGCTTACAAAAATATGAGGATACACCGTCTTAATGTTATAATATATTATTGTATTGAAGTAAGTATGAGATAAATATATACAGCCATGTTCTATCTTGTATTTCTTAAATAACACATGCTAAGAAGTGAAATAAAAATTGAAAAACAGTCATGAGAACAAGCTATTTTAATTGAACATTAATCAGTGGTGGAAAATTGGCGCAGAGGAGGAGCCTATTGACATCACTAAATTTTAGTAGTATTTTTCGGCTTATCTAATGACAGAATTTCTGAGTTTTTATTAAAGAGAATAAGACTATAAAATGTTAGTGGTGTCAATAAGCTCCTCCTCTGCGCCAATTTTCCACCACTGCATTAATGGGCAAATACAGGGAATAAGACCCTGATTTCAAAATTAAATATCTCAAAAACAAAGATCAATAGAATTATCCAGTAAACGGTTTGTTTATTAGCTAAGTTGTAAAAATGTTATACAAGATTTTCAAAAATTAGTTGCAAAAACCGCTATGGCGCTGTAATCGCAATTACTATAAATTGTGTTTCGAAGTCCAGAGCACTAGCGTCTCATTCCTAAACGGCTTCCTATGGAAGAACGAGAATTGAAAAAGACCACTTTTTGGTTTTGGTGATGTGCAGAAGTGGAGACATCTGGTCACAGAATTATTGCATCAGCTTCAATTGAGAAAATTTCAATTAATAGAATTTTCAATAAAAAGTTTAGCAATCATTATATAAGAACTTATTAAAATATTTTATTTGGGTAATGTGAAGAAGCGGAGTCATGTGTTGACAGAATTGAGATTTGTTTCAAGTTTTGTTATAAGCTACTTCGGTCCGGATACCAGAATCCCTGTGTATGTCTTTTCTCTCCTAATTGGTAGATCGCATAGTCAAATCCAAGTAGAGGAGGATTTGATTAAAAAAAAATTGAAATCTTTACTTTTTAATATTTATTTAAACCGTGAAAAAAGTTTTAATAAAAAAATCCAAAGTTTTTGGTTTTAAAATTTAATTAAGCCAAAAGAAACCCCTTGTTAAAAAAAACCATTGCGCATTTATAATAATGATTCATAAATCATTTTTTTAATTGCAGAGAATAGTTTGAATGAAAAAATACAAAGTTTCCATTTTTAAAAACTTAATTAAGTTAAAAAAATAATTTTAATTTTAAAAACTCGTTTTCATATATTTTTTATCATTGAGCACAGAAATATGGCGCAGCGTCTAGCGATAGGAATGCAGCATTCAAAATACTTTTGCTTTGACGTTCATGATATGAATAATTCCTATTAAAAAAGAAATAATTTAATGTATAATTTCTGTTTCTAAAACTTTGTTTGCAAAGAAAAGAAATATATGTGTTGTGCGAAAACCAAAGTATTATGCCGTAATTTAAAAATAAATGAAAAGTGCAAAATTACTTTTTTATTTACAATAATTCAGGTATAAACAATAATAAAAAAATATTATGCCACAGTATAAAAAATAAATAAAAAGTACAAAATTATTTTTCTAAATATATGCATTTTGATTTAAATAATTATATGGCATTGAAAATTGAATTTAATAAAATACTTTAATAAGTTCTTATATAAGGATTTCTAAACTTTTTATTGAAATTTTCTAAAATTAATGCTGATGCAATAATTCTGTGACCAGATGTCTCCACTTCTGCACATCACCCCCAATGAAAAAGTGGGCTTTCTCACTATTCGTTCTTCCGTAGGGAGCCATCTAGGAATGAGATGCTAGTGCTCCGGACTTCCAAGCACACTTTACAAGTATTGCGATTACAGCGCCATCTGTTAAAGGTTTTTGTAACTAAATTTTGCAACTTCTGTGTAACACTTTTAGAGCTTAGCTAATAAACAAACCGTTTACCGCATAATTCTATTGATCTTTGTTTTTGAGATATTTAATTTTGAAATCAGGGTCTTATTCGCTGGACACCCTGTACATATATTTTAATTATAGTACTCTTAACCACTTAACTTCGGGCAAGAAGAGTTAGCTTGTTTCGTTACTAAAAGCTCTTCCACACCACTAATGTTTACCTGAAACCTTCGATTCTTTAAATGATAGACGTTTCTCGATTATTTAAGGATAATATTTCTGTGCTTAAAATGTGATGTTCTCTCCCTGCTTTTAGTTTATGGTGAAAAAAAAGTAACTGTTATGTGGTTAAAAATAGTTTCAAAAGTTATCGATAAATGCGTTATTGTCATTTTTAAGTATTCATTTAATCATTTGAAATAATGTGTTCTTTTATTAATGCCACCTAATCTTATTCCTCAACTGCCATAATTACATAAGAATTTTTCAATGAAATTTGCCTTTCAAATTTACGGGAAGAGAATTTTTTTTAGGATTTCGTTCATCTGACGAAACCCTATTCGTCTCGCTCCTCTGTCTGTCTGTCCGTCACAGAGCCCCTTCTCAGAAACTATATATGTTAGAGACTTGAAATTTTGCATACTTATAGCTGAACACCTCACATCAAACAGCAAATCCTAAAATTTCGAAAAAATCTTATATTTAACCTTTTGGGCTATAACTCGTGTATTTTAAGCTTTTCTTTCTAACTCTGCCCCTAATTAAGTTGGCGAATTGAAATTTTGCAAAATTATAGCCAAACACTTGCGATCAACCAACAAATCATAAAATATCGAAAAAATCTTATATTTAAACCTCTGAGTTCTAACTTGTGTGTTTTAACCTTTTTTTCTAAGTCAGCTTCTAATTAAATTGAAGACTTAAAATTTTGCATTATTATCGCTAAACACTTACGATCACACGACAAATCATAAAATTTCGAAAAAATCTTATATTTAACCCCCTGGGCTTGTGTATTTTAATTTTTTTTCTAACTTAGCCCCTAATTAAGTTGAAAACTTGAAATTTTACAATAATTATCGCTAAACACTTGCGATCACACGACAAATCATAAAAATCTCAAAAAGGCTTTATTTAACCCTATGGGCTCTAACTAATGTATTTTAAACTTTTTTTTCTAACTAGACACTAATTAATTTGAAGACTTGAAATTTTACATAATTATAGCTAAACACTTGCCATCAAACGACAAATCATGAAATTTCGAAAAAATCTTATATTTAATCCTCTGGGCTCTAACTTGTGCATTTTAAGTTTTTTTTTTTCTAAGTAAGCCCCTAATTAAGTTGAAGACTTAAAATTTTACATAATTATCGGTAAACACTTACGATCACACGACAAAACATAAAATTTCGAAAAAATCTTATATTTAACCCTCTGGGATCTAACTTGTGCATTTTAATTTTTTTTTTCTAACTCAGCCCCTAATTAAGTTAGAAGACTTGAAATTTTGCATAATTATATCTAAACACTTGCGATCAAACGACAAATCATGAAATTTCGACAAAATCTTATGTTTAACCCTATGGGCTCTAACATGCGTATTTTAAGTTTTTTTCTAAGTCAGCCCCTAATTAAATTAAAGACTTAAAATTTTGCATAATTATCGCTAAACACTTACGATCACACGACAAATCATAAAATTTCGAAAAAATCTTTTATTTAACCCCCTGGGCTGTAACTTGTGTATTATAAGTTTTTTTTCTAACTCAGCCCCTAATTAAGTTGGACTTAAATTTTTGCATAATTATCGCTAAACACTTACGATCATACGACAAATCATAAAATTGCGAAAAAATCTTATATTTAACCCACTGGGCTCTAACGTGTATTTTAAGTTTTTTTTTTTTTAACTCAGCCCCTAATTAAGTTGAAGACTTGAAATTTTGCATAATATTAACTAAACACTTGCGATAAAACGAAAAATCATGAAATTTCGAAAATATCTTATGTTTAACCCTCTCGGCTCAATTGTATTTTAATGTTTTTTTTTCTTTTTTTCTAAGTCAGCCCCTAATTAAGTTGAAGTCTTAAAAATTTGCATAATTATCGCTAAACACTTACGATCACACGACAAATCATGAAATTTCGACAAAATCTTATATTTAACCCTCTGGGATCTAACTTGTGCATTTTATTTTTTCTTCTAACTTAGCCCCTAATTAAGTTGAAGATTTGAAATTTTGCATAATTATAGCTAAACACTTGCGATGAAACGATAAATCATAAAATTTCGAAAACATCTTATATTTAACCCTCTGGGCTCTAACTTGTGTATTTTAAGCCTTTTTATTTCTAATTCAGCACCTAATTAAGTTGAAGACTTGAAATATTATCGGTATTATCGGCATAATTATCGGTAAACACTTGCGATCACATGACAAATCATAAAAATTTCAAAAAGTCTTATATTTACCCCTTCGGCCTCTAACTTGTGTATTTTAAGTAATTTTTCTAACTCAGGCCCTAATTAATTTGGAGACATGAGATTTTGCATACTTATAGCAGAGCACTTTCGATCACATGAAAAATCATAAAATTTTCAAAAAGACTTATACTATTTACACCTCCGGGGTCTAAGTTGTGTATTTTAAGCAATTTTTTATCCTCCCCCCTTTTCACCCGGGGACACTTTTTAAACTTTTGCCGACACACCTTTGACCACTCTTTCATATTATGCACCATAGACTTACAATTTTAGTTCATTTTTTTACCGCCAGGGGGCGCCTACCAATATCGGGGGCTATGGGCCCGATTCCCTCGACTAATATATCTACGGATAGGTTGTAAAACGGAGTTTCGTTCGGATAGAAGTTTGTGTAGAATAGAGTGCGCCCCCTGGTTGCGAATTGTGGAACTAACAGATTTTGCAAAAGGATAAAGTGTTTTGTATGGAATATTAAACGAAACCCTCTGTGCGATCTGTGATCACACTTATCCACTTGTTCTTTTTTATCGATTCGTTCGTCAGTTCGAGTGATATGTAAGTCATTTCAATGTTTTAGTAATACAAATTCTTTGCCACTGAAAAAATTAAATCGTTTAAAATCTCTCCGCGTAATTTCTTCGTCTGAAACCAAGAAAAAAATATTTTTTTTTATTGGATTTTTAATTAAAATTTTATTAATCACAGGTCTTCCACTGGTCCACTTCTTGATAACCAGTAATTTTTCAGAAAAAAAATCATGGTAGGTTTCTGCAACAATTGGAAAAAAAATGTCGACTTAGGTAAGTTTCTACGAAATTTAAAAAGAAGATTTTTCGTTGTGGTATATAGTGGTGTTAAAAAAAATGGACCACTGAAATAATTAAATCGTTTAAAAATCTCTTCGTGTAATTTCTTCCTCTGAAACCAAGAAAAAACTATTTTTTATTGGATTTTTAATTAAAAATTTATTAATCACATGGCTGTCATTGGTCCACTTTCTGGTAAGTTCCTACGAAATTTATAAAGAAGATTAAAAAAAAAGGTCCGAGTGGGAACCCTGTAATCACTAAAAAGCATTATTATAGCCCTTTAGTTTTATGTTTTTTTACTTACACTATTTTTGAATGAAAAATTGGTCTTAATTAACACTAGAACGACCGGAAATTTTACTCAAGTGTTATAAAAATATTTCACACGAGAATTTTTTCGTAAAACTACTTAACGTATTTATTTAACTTTTTTTTTCTACGTTGTACAGGTTTAACTTATTTTAGAAAACATTTTCTGCTTTAAAACGAAATATTTTTATTTGTTAGCGAACAAAATGACTGCTATTCTCGTTCTAGTGTTAATAACCAAAAACTTAGGCTTAAATAAAGCAAATTTTTATGCTCAAGAATAGTGGTAGGGATACTGCTGAAATGTTAGCAGAAATGCATCATAGCAAATTACTGTTAAAAGGCTATTTTCCTGCGAAATTTTCATGTCTGTCACACAGCTGAAAATCGCTATGCTCGTTGTCCACCGTTATTTTCGAAAAGTTTGCTTCGCCTTATTCAATTGATGAAATATCTCAATTAAAATAAGCCACATTTCTCCGTTCTAAAATACTGGAAGCCAAAAATCGTAGTATGTCACATACATGACAAGTTCGCATGGAAATAGCCTAATTTTTTTTTTTTTTTTTTTTTTTTTTTGCATGATTTAATAACTTACTTTAACTCCTAAAAGTAATAAATGTAGGCCATTCAAAAAAAAAAAAAAAAAAAAAAAAAAAAAAAAAAAAAAAAAAAAAAAACTAGATTGTTTGATTGCCACCACTTTTTTGAATTAGAAATATTCACATTATTTAATGTCAGATAAAATGATGCGAGAATAAAGCCAATTACACTATTAAAAATCTGGTTGGAATTAAACAATCTGAATAAAAAAAGTAGACTTCACAGCTCGTGAAAGTCACGGGCGCGAGAATCAAGCGGTTAAAGACTTAACCCCTTCAAGGGCGGTGGTTCATTTTTGGACCACCTAATTTTAATCCTTAACCCCTTGAAGGGCGGTGATGCCGTCACGGCATCACATAATTTTAATCTCAAATTGCCACATTGGCACCGGAATTTTTTGAAGAAAATGTCATCTTTATTAAGTAAGCGAAAATTTACTTTTACTTGTTTACAAATAAAATCTCTTGTTAATACTGGTGTCACTAAATTATTTGAACATTTTACGAATACAAGTACCTTGCCCCTGAAAGGGTTAAATGCCAAATTTGCACTAGAATATTGGAATGAAAACTTTACTTTTATTAAGTGCGTGGACAAAAGCTTTTGCTTATTTTGAAATAAATTTGCTTGTAAATTCTGGTGCCATTCGCTCATTTCAGTATTTTGCAAATATAAGCAGCTTTCCCCAGAAAGGGTTAAAGAGAAAAAACTATTCAAAATGATTTCCTTTATAAAATTTTAAAAAAAGCAGTAAATTTACGGGTATTTGTTCACATACACAAACATTTTAAGCGTGGGTTCTTTATAATTTGATGATAGAATTTTTTTAGAATGATTGCACTTTTACAAAAAACATATTGATGTAGTTGAATTTTTGCTTTACCCTCCTAGTATTTGGTTGTGATGGGTAGAATGAAGGACTTTACTATTCGAATCATTCATTCGGGCATGCGCAAAAGCATAGCTACCAACAATTTTTTCTTTATTTTTTTTAAATTCAATTTCTACCAGAAATTTTATATCGAATTTTTTATCTTATTTTAATTCGAATTAATTTAAGCAAACCATAAAAATATAAAAATTCTTTTCCTTTTTTAAAATTTCTGAAGAAGATTGATTAAACAAATTACGTATATTGTCAACTTTGATTTTGTTTCTTTTTTAACTTTATTTCTGGTCGAAATTGCAGGGCTGCCAGATGCAACTATTTTTCAATTCTACCTCATACCATTTTCTCAAAACAAAAATTATTCACATATTGTTCGAGAACATTTGTAAGAGAAATACGCAACAAAATCTGTATGTAATTGATTAAAAATATATACAGAGGTTGGAATCTATGTTTTTGCGCATGGCCGAATGATTCATTTTATAATAAAATCATTCAATTTTCCCATCAATATTACCAGGTTTTAAATTTTGACGGTCGTTCTCAATTTTGCATAATTTGAACCAGAAATATAATTTTATCAAATGCAGCTTCTTCTTATAATATGTCCATTTGATTTTGTTTATTTAGTTTACATATTTTTTCTAATTCAAACATGAAAAATTTCAAAACGAAAATAATGCGGTCAAAAAAGATCCCAGTGGTACTAAGAGCGTTAGAGAAATAATTATTTTGCAAAATATGTAAATATCTATATTAAATGATACATTTAGGAGATCACCTGACTAAATTGTAAATTATGAAGCATTTGAATTATGCATTTCAAATTAAATTAAAGAGTGGATAAAAATAAATCACTTAAATTAGATTTACAAATAAATTACCCTTGGCGTAAATTACTACACAAAATACTCTGTGCACTACTAATTTATCACTGTTTATTAGCATATAATTTTTCTATTAGATAAGACGAAGAAAATTAATTTAAAGTACTAGTGTACGGAGAAATTCGACACACGATATACGCTAGACGCCTGGCAACACTACGTATTACACTTTTGGATGTAAATAATGTGCGTTAAACCTTTATCTGCTGCATTATCATCTACTGCAATTTTTTTCATCAAATTTTTTTTCAGTTACTTCAATGAAAATTAAAGGATAAACATAAAAAAAATACTCACCCGTGGAAAATTTAATTCCTTAGAGGTAATTAATAAAAGTGGTACTTTAACACTAGAACGCCCGGAAATTTTGCTCTCAAGTTTCATAAAAATATTTCGCTCCAGAATTTTTATTTAAATTTATTTAACTGATTTATTTAACGTAATTCTGCGTCGCTTAAATGTAATTTATTTTATGAAAAAAATTCTCGCTCCAATGGATATTTAATCATGTGGTCGGGGTCGAAAGTACCCCTTTATCGTCGAATTAACCCTTTGCGATCGGCACCACTTTATTAAAAGAAGTTTCGTTCAAGTACACAATTTCAAAAAATGCTCTTATTAAATAAGGTACATTTTATTTTCCTTAATTACTGGCGCCGAAAACAAATTTTGCAAAGAAAGATTATGTCTCCGCAGCGGAGCCATCGAAAGCAAAGGGTTAAGTTTACATTTAGATCCATACCGATACCATTTACAATGTTAAGTACCGTAAATTCCGCAGATAATAATCTCATTATCTTATTGGCCACTTCGATCGTGCGGTACGAACGTTGTAAAATGTGGAATACAGTGCAATGACGAACATTTTATGTAAACTACAAGCAATATTCTTGCATTTAAGCCCTTTAACCATTTCAAGGGCGGTGGTTTATTTTTGGACCACCTATTTTTAATATGTAAATGCTACATTGGCACCAGAACAAAGGAAATGATTTTATTTTGTTAAGCACGTGAACAAAAGCTTTTGCTTAATCTGAAATAAATTTTGTTTGTGAATTCCGGTGATAATCACTCATTTCAGCATTTCGCGTACAGAAGTACCTTGCCCCTGAAGGGGTTAACACGTTGAGTGCCACGGTGACTGACACTGAAGCTAAAAAATTTACAATGTTTTAAGTAATTTTTAAGAAAGTATAATCCTGTAATAAATAAAAGGTAAGTAAATTTTATATAAATTTTCAGTAATTACTTAAAACAATATATATATTTTTAGTTTTATATCATATTTTAGACCGTCAGTCACCGGTGAATGTTGCGTTCTAAACGGAAAGTTCAGTGTCAGTCACTGGTGACTAACATGGCGCTTATCGCGTTAAGGAAATATTTACAATGTACGGGCTGCTATACCTACCGTAATGTAGTGCGTATCCGCCGCACCTCTGATAACTCAATTTCCTACCAGAATTTATTTTAAATAAAATGTGAGTTACTCCTATTTAGCACTTATTTGACTTCTTCTTTTCATTAAATTTTCCGGTTTGAAAGAGACTTAACTAAGCCACGGCACATACGCGGGAAATTATGGTACATCATAATTATCAAAGTTTGTTTCTAGCTGTTGAATCGTATTGCTAACTATAGCTAAAACCAATGTGGTTAAATTTCTTATTTAAATTGTATTTATTCGAACCAGGGTTGCCAGTTTGGCGTCCATTTTTATTCAGTAAATTCGAGTTCATACCAGCATTAAAGAATAATGTTTTGTGCTTTGTTTAATGAGTTCTATTTACCAACCACGTATAGTCCAAGAGCTGTTAAACATTTTAGGGAAGGTATTTGAGGCACCTTTAAAATTTGTGCAACACTTATTTTGTAATGGCTGAATACAAAATCGAATGTCTGGCTGAAGGATCGTGGCACAAAAACTGTGCCAGACACGTGTCAATTGCCATTTTTTGACTACACAAAAAAGGTATTTGAGGCACGCTGAGATTGAGACAGAATAATATTTATACTTAGAAAAAAATATTTTGAAAATGACAGACACTTTAGTCCGCCCAAAAACTGTGCCAGACACGTGTCAAGTGCCATTTTTTGACTACTCAAAAAGGTATTTGAGGCACGCTGAGATTGAGGCAAAATGGCACTTGACACGTGTCTGGCACAGTTTTTGTGCCGAATAAAGTGTCTGTCATTTTCAAAATATTTTTTGAGCATAAATATTATTCTGCCTCAATCTCAGCGTGCCTCAAATACCTTTTATGGGTAGTCAAAAAATGGCACTTGACACGTGTCTGGCACAGTTTTTGGGCCGACTAAAGTGTCTGTCATTTTCAAAATATTTTTTTCTAAGTATAAATATTATTCTGTCTCAATCTCAGCGTGCCTCAAATACCTTTTTTGGGTAGTCAAAAAATGGCACTTGACACGTGTCTGGCACAGTTTTTGTGCCACGATCCTTCAGTCAGACATTCGATTTTGTATTCAGCCATTACAAAAGAAGTGTTGCACAAATTTTCAGGGTGCCTCAAATACCCTACTCAAAAATGTTCAACAGCTCTCCTACTAATAAACCAAAGGTTTTTCTTACGAATTTTCGGATTAAAATTGGAGGACCCTGGTTCGAACTAATAATAATTGTCCTTATATTTATGATCATTGAAAATTTGTAGTATTTCATTTTCTTAAATAAGACATTATTTTGATGAAACGAGCAAGGCAATTAGTTATCTTTGTACACTGACATTCAAAATTAAAGGATAATGAGAAAAAATACCCTCACTACGTTAATTTTGCAATCAATGTCCAATGTTGCATTTATTTATGTTAATTAAATACTATTGAACTCAAAATTTCACTTCCGCGCATACGTTAGCGTCAAAAATATGTAAAGTAGATGATTGACAATATGGTGCACAGTGGACGTATGTTGGTATCCAAGTCGGTAGTGTTGTTTAAACTGAATGTGGTGTCTGAATGTGACCAGTATTCATTAGTTATGGCTCAAAGGCATCATTTAAGTTAAGGTCCAATTTGGCGAATAATTGGTAGAATCGAGAAAGTTCAAAAACAAATGGAGGCCGCCCAAGATTTAAATATCCCTCAAAGTATCATATCAAGAGCTTCGAGCCGCTTTTTAAGCACTGGATCCGTTGATAGACAGCCTGTTCAAGGGAGACCAAGAGCAACAACCGCATCCGAAGACCGGTTTTTGTTATTGTGGTTCGAAGAATCCGCGAAGCGACTACAAGAGATTTGGTTTCAGACCTTCAGGCTGCCACAAGAACTCGAATTAGCCATTTTACTACTGCATGAAGGCTTAACGAGGATAGACTGAATGAGAAAAAACGAAAAGTTTGTGTCTCACTCACTCCAGCTTCCCAATGGGCCCGTTTAAATTGTTATCCTCGTCAAGATCAATGGAGGCAAGAAGACCGGGACTCAAGTATTGTTTACTGATGAGTCCAGAAATAGTCTGAACACAGATTCTAGACGTGTTTTGTTCTGAAGAGATGAAGGAAGACGCAACTTGACCTTCCCTTGTCCATGAAATATCTCGTTCGAGACCAGTCTTCTTGGTTACATTGAACATGACGACAGAAACAGTTTAAACGGGCCCCTTGCGAGCTGGAGTGAGTGGAACACAAACTTTTGGTTTTCCCGCATACACTCCATCTTCTTTAAGCCTTCTTGCAGCTGTAGAACGGCTAATTCGAGTGCTTGTGGCAGCCTGAGTGTCTGAAACTAAATCACTTGTAGTCGCTTCGCTGTTTCTTCGAGCCACAGTAAAAAAGAATGGTCTTCGGATGCTGTTGTTGCTCTTGGTCTCCCTTGACCAGGCTGTCTGTCAACTGATCCAGTGCTTAAAAAAGCGGATCGAAGCTCTTGATATGACACTTTGAGGGATATTCAAATCTTGGGCGACCTCCATTTATTTTTGAACTTCCTCGATTCTACCAAATATTCGCCCCTTTTGACCTTAACTTAAATTATGCCTTTGAGTCATAACTAATGAATACTGATCACAATCAGGCACCACATTCACTTTAAACGACACTACAGATCAGAATTCCAGCATACGCCCATTGCGCAGACATTGTCAATCATCTAATTTCAGTGGTGAAAAATTGGTGCAGAGGCGGAGTCTATTGACACCACTAATATTTTATAGTATGCTTCACCTTAACACGTTCACGCCGGCGCGGTGGGTCACACACGACTGGCTCGGAGCTGCCAAGTCTCCGGCTTTATGGATACCAGTATTTTAATACAGAAAATGTTGTTTTATTTAATTAGAACAATTGGGCGATTTAAAGGAACAACATTTTCTCTAAAATAATAGTGGTGTGCAAAGAGCCGGAGACTGGACAACTCTGAGACAATCGAGCGTGACCCACCACGCCGGCGTGAACGTGTTAATAAAAACTCAGAAATTCTATCATTAAATATGCGAAAAATACTTCTCAAATTTAGTGGTGTCAATAGGCTCCTCCTCTGCTCCAATTTTCCACCACTGTCTAATTTGCATATTTCCGACGCTAATGTATGCGCGGAAGTGCAATTTTTAGTTCAATAGTGTTTAATTAACATAAATAATTGCAGCATTAGGCATTGGTTACAACAATAACTTAGTGAGCATATTTTTCTCCTTAGTGGGTATATTTTTCTTTAATTTTGATGACCAGTGTATTATAAATATGTGTCATATAATACTTATTAATGTTTAGAGTTACTTTAATTTCGCGCATATCCGCCGCACCCCTGATAGCTCGATTTCCTACCAGAAATTATTTTAAATAAAGTTCGACTCATTCTGCTTAACACAGATTTGACTTCTTTTTTTTTCAATAAAATTTACGGATTGGAAAACACTTAACTAAGTCGCTGCGTATACACGAAAAATTAAGAAATTTCATGTTTCTTTTTTTATTATTATTTAGTGTCTGTATAATTTTGACCTATGTTGTATCATAAGTGTGGGACAATTTCAGAGACATATCTACACTATGACGCAAAAGTTTAGACAATGAAGAAATTCTTACATACTTTGAAAAATATTTATTCAATTTTCAAATCACTGCTTGAAATTAATGTGCTGTACATATAAACAATATTTATAACAAAGAAAAGTGGAATTGTGCATATTGCAATAAATTAAATGGTAACAAAAATAAACTGCTGTCTCAAAAGTTTAGACACAAATTAAATAAAATCGAAATAAACAATTTTTAAAACCTGGTTGCGCATCCATGCTTATGTATTACGTCATATACACGAGATTGCATGGAAGAAACTAAATCTTGCATAGTTTGTGGATCGATATCGTACCATGCATTCTCAATAGATGTCTTAAGTTCCTTTTCAGAAGAGTATTGTCTAGCGTCGCTATAAACTTTGCGACACATGATGCTCCAAAGGTTTTCTATAGGGTTAAGATCTGGGCTACATGCTTGCCAGTCGAGAACTCTTATATTATGGGAATTAAACCAAGATTTTGAATGTTTTGCAGTGTGAATTGAAGCATTGTCTTGCTGAAATTCCCACTGAGGACCCCCTAGAAGCTCAGCAAATGGCAGTAGGTTTTCTTCTAATGTCTGTGTATAATGCTGTGAAGTTTGACGACCACTGGTGAAGGTCAGAGATACTTGTCCATTATAGCAAAAGGCTGCCCAAACCATCACCGAGCCCCCTCCTTGTCTGCGACTAAAAAAACGTCGAGGTTCCTTCCGCAAGTCATGCCAATACGATAAACAACCATCTGGACCATCCAGATTCCACTTTTTTTCATCGCTAAATATGACTGACTGCCATTTCTCTCCATATGACATATGCTTTCGAGCTCACATAAGTCTTTGTAACTTATGATGTGGTTTCAGAGCTGGTTTCTTCTGCATTTTGCTATAAACGATTGTTCCTTTTTCCAAAATTCGTCTACGAATCGTATCCTTTGATACAGAGAGTCCCGATGAGCTTTGAACTCCACGTACGCTCATTTGTTGAGTACTCGCTAGTCTTTGTATCAGGCGATCCTCTCGTACATTTGTCACACGTGGCCTCCCAGACCGACATTTTGCTTTATATTCGGAACCACTCGATAAAACTCGATAAATAGATTTTTTTGACCTATTAATAATAGCAGAAATTTCAGAAACGCTCTTCCCTTCACCTTTCAAATGCCAAATCCTTGAAACCTCATTCACTTGAATTTCTTTAGCTCTCGGCATGTCGACTATGAAGCGCAATCGTTTGCAGAACTTAAGTACTCCAAATTTGTGACATCATCGATTCGAAATTTGCATATGCCAGCGAATATTCAAAGAAATTTAGAATAGTGTCTAAACTTTTGCGACAAGCACATTTGAATTTTTATGAAAAAAATTAGTATTATAGCAAATAAAACGACTGTCTTTTGTACATAGCATTTTAAATCAGTTTTTGAATATATTTACAGGTTTTTGTAATTCTGACGTCATAATTCTACATTTTAAAGCTGAATGACGTCATTGTCTAAACTTTTGCGTCATAGTGTATTAGATTTGAACACCTTTTCACGACTGTGCATGTGATTGTATTATAAATGGTGAAATTAGGCAAAGATTGGTACTCGGATTTAGATGTCAGAAATTTCCCGGTATGCGCCTGTTCACTAATCCTGTATTAAATAATATAAAAAATCTGCACAACTGTTTATTTAGAAATAAACTTATCTAAATTATTTTGTTAATTATATACCAAAATTACAACCCCTTTTTAATGACAGTTTTTAGGTTTCACTTGCAACTTTTGTAGTAACCTAAGTCGAATATTATATCTATTCCAAAAGTTATAATAACTTATCGCGAAATTTATTTTTGAATTATTATGGCAAAGAAAATATATTTATTTAAAGAAAATATTAAATCACTGCAATCACCATAAATTAAAGAAGTTAAAAAATAATTCTAGCCATAATTAGTTTTTCCTAATAAAATAATAGAATTTAATATAAAACTGTCAGTCAAATTAATAAAAATCTATCATCTTTCATATATAAGAAAAAGGTTTAAAATCAGATTAGATTAATCGGAACAAAAAAAGCTAATTAACTTGTTTTATAATTATGAAAATTAAACTTAAATTGTTAAAATCCCTTAACTAAATTAATTTTTAATGGTGCTTTATCTGAAATTGGCAAAAAATATGTGAATTTTTTAAAAGTATATTTTTTACGATAACTACAGCGATTATTATATTAAAAGATCATTTTGTATTCAAAACATTTTATTCATTAATTTTATGAGAATACGGGCTGAATTTTGCGTTTGCATTTTAATTTAATTAATTTAATCTTAGAGATGAAAATGTTTTTGTTGGGTTTTCTAGTACATTTTTTTAATTAAAAAATATTTATTGCTTATAATATTTTAGCAAATTATTTAATTTCTGTATAAAGGTTCAAATTATAAGTTCGAAACTTAAGTCATAAGATAAGGATGAGTCTGCCACTGGCACTGCATTCATGTTTCACCCATTCCATGTTATTTCAAATAATAGGATGTAATGTCAATGCTTATTAACCCTTGAGGGCGGTTTAATATATTATATCCCACCTAAGTTTAATTAAGCTTTGCACTAGAAACTTTTTATTAGGTTTTACTTTTATAACTTTAGGGGGAAAGATATGGAAAAGTTCCTTTTCCTTGTTTTCAAATAATTTTTTCCAAATTTCCTGTGGGAAATCAGCATTATACAAACGCAATTGCTTGCTCCTCACAGGGTCAATGAAGTTATGATTATAGAGGAGGATATATTGTCTGTACCATTTCAAACTATCCAATATGAAAACATTATTCCCACTTGCCAGCGGGCTACATTTTTATAATTCAGATTTCTTGATTGGCACCACTTTTTTGAAATAGTAAAATTTTGCCTTATTTAATGACATATTAATTAAGGCGAAATGAAGGGGAATTTTATGATTTCCGTGGTAAAATTGGAAAAGTGCTGCCAATCAAGAAACCTGAATTTAAAAAATCCCTGCCGGCACAGCCTACAGGCGGAGGTAGATTTCGAAGTTAAGTATACTAATTTAACCAACTAAAACTAAATCATGATTAGAGATTTATCCACTGTAACAATTTTATCTGGCTGCTTTTGACGATTTTTTTTTTCATTTTTATATAATAGCTGGTTTTATCAGAATCATGTTAAGGCATAGCTGCCAACATCTTACGCTTTTTCAGACCACAAAAATTTTATAGAAAATTTTACCTTTTCAAATCGCCGTAATCTGCCGATTAAATAAGGCAAAAATTTCTATAAAATTTTTGTGGTCTGAAAAAGCGGAAGAGTTGGCAGCTATGTGTTAAGGAGGTATTCAAAAAAATATTTTTCCACGCTCAACAACTCGAAATTTTCTGGCACATTTTCAGATTCATTTTTAATAGAAGAGATATTAAACTTGCTGACGTGATTTATAAAAGACCTGTGTTTTTATTTTTCGTTCAATTAATTAAAACTTGATTTATGAACAACTGTTTTCTCAGTAGGACAATATTTTTCGTTTCTAACACAATCGCTTAGGGAAATTTCTGTGCAAAATGCCCACTTCGACATCATTTTTTGAAATATATTCTGCCTCTATCAAAAAATCGATCATTACGGTACATTATATGGTTTCTGAATAACGGAATCTACCAATTGGATGCCTTTGAGAGCAAAAATGAATTTAAAAATGAGTCAGAAAAAAAGCAGTTTGCATTTTAATACACCCTTTATAAGATGATTTTTTTTCTTCAACCGCTATGTATTTTCAATTTGTTTTTGCTGTAAGAATTGGTCCTATCAAAAACTTGTCTATATAAATGTTGTAGACAATATTAAGAAGATATATGATAAATTTATAGTAATTTTATATCTTGTAAATTGACGGAGCTCTGGATTTTTTCTTCTTCAACCCCCCTTTTTGTTTTCGTTTTTAATATTTTTTGCGGTACGAATTGGTCCTATCAAAAACTTGTGAATATAAAATTGTAGATAATAGTAAGGAGATTTATAATAAAATTAATCGGATTTGATATCTTGAGAATTGATAAAGTTATGAATTTTTTTCTCCCAAAACCCTATTTTTTGCGCCCCATGACTCCATTTTTAATTTGATCAAAAATCTGTGACACAAAAATTTTTGGCCCTATTTTTAGAAGTAATAAAAACTTTAAACTGATTTGATATGTACAAAAGTGAAGAAGTTATGTGTTTTTTTTTTTTCGGTTTTTCACAGAACTCCTCCCTATTTCCATCCCCTTGGTCCGATTTTGACCTTTAACGAACTTTACCGAGATTTTATGCCCTTGATTTTATGTATCAGTTGGGAAGAGATTTGTGCGAAACTATGGAAGTTATCGTGTCCAGAAGAAAGTGATATGTAGATAGTTTATATAGATAGATAGATAGATATACACTATATTGACATTAATGACCGGCAACTTTCAATTATAGACATTTTGTCGAATATTTAGAAATATACTTGACAGATTCTTCTGGAATTTCAAGATTGAAAAGAACAGGTATGACCTCATATTTAGCAATGTCGATTTGATAAGGGGGAAATTAGGGGGCCAACAAAAATCAAAGAAAAAAAAATAATACTTGGGATCACCCTGTAAAATAAAATGCACGAAATGATCTATCGCTACCGAATATAAATAAACAGACATCGTGCAATATGTGTATTCTTTTGTGTAAGAATAGCATGTATATTAATAGAGATATAGCGATTTATTTAAAAAAAATAAAAAATTCTTGCACGTTTTTTGCTTATAACATGCAGGGTTTTCAACCAAATTTAACTCCGTTTTCAGAAAAATTGACAAAATATAGTAGAAACAACATAGTGCAATTGGAATATTAATATATTTAATATTTTAAGAAATATGAGCAGTTGTATGAAATAATTTTTATCTGCGCATGCGCGAACGATAACAAGGATCATTTTACATAATTTAATAGCCAACTCTATGGAGCAGCGTATTAAAAAAAATCTAGTCAAATATCGTAAAAATTCAGAAAGATATCGGCGTTAGAATGAGCAAATTTTTAGTAGTTCTCTAATAGCAGCTGAAAGGGATTTTCCACAAATTGTCATTTTTAATTTTTAATTTTTTTTAATTTTAATTTTTTATTGGTGCTTTAGTTCTTCTTGGATAGCCACCAGAATGAGCCTATATCATCATCAAAAGAAGTATCAAAATCGAAGCATTTTTTTTCCAAATCTACTCGTTGATACTAACTAAATACCGTAATTTCCGGCGTATAATCCGCGGATCTAACAATTCTCTTTGGACCCAGAAATTTTATTTAATAATTGAAGTCAAATATTTACCGCGATTTAGGAAGTTACATTTTATGAAATAAAATTTCTGGGTCCAAAGATAATTGTTTGATCCGCGAATTATACGCCTGAAATTACGGTACTAACTTTTTTTTTAAAGTCAGTTAACCCTTTCCGGCACAGGCAATTTTTGTTTTTAAATGATGAGATTATTGACTGACATCGGAATTTAAAAACGACTTTTTTGGAAATTAAAAACATGTTACTTTAGACGTTCATTGTAAAAGCAAAATTTTACTAAAATATTCTTGGCGCCATTCGTAAGTTTGGAATAAAAATTAGGTATCCCGAACCGGGCACAGTGTGCCGGAAAAGGTTAATAAAAAATGACAATTTGTGTAAAATCCCTTATCATTCAGCTGCTTTTAGAGAACAACTAAAAATTCGCTCACTTTAACGCCGATCTTTCTGAATTTTTACGATATTTAACTAGATTTTTTTAAATAAGTTTCTCCATAGAGTTGACCATTAAATTATGTACAATGATCCTTGTTATCGTTCGCGCATGCGCAGATACAAATTATTTCATACAACTGCTAATATTTCCTAAAATATTTAATATATTTATATTCCAATTGCACTATACTGTTTCTTCTATATTTTGTCAATTTTTCTGAAAACGGCGTTGAATTTGGTTGAAAATCTTGCATGTTATAAGCAAAAAACATGCAAGATTTAATTTTTTTAAAAAAAATAAATCGCTATATTTTTATTAATATACCTGCTATTCTTACCCTAAATAAGACACATATTGCACAATGTCTGTTTATTTATATTCGGTACGGTAGATCATTTCGTGCATTTTATTTTACAGGGTGATCCCAAGTATTATTTTTTTCTTTGATTTTTTGTTGGCCCCCTAATTGCCCCCTTATCAAATCGACATTGCTCAATATGAGGCAATACTGTTCTTTTCAATACTGAAATTCCAGAAGAATCTGTAAAGTATATTTATAAATATTCGACAAAAGGTCTAAAATTGAAAGTTGCCGGTCATTAACCCATTAATGACGGTTGGTACGAAAATCTGCCATTTAAGTAATACCAAAATTTTAAATGTGAATACCGGTATTTTAGTAAGGAAATTTTCATATTACTTAATCTAAAACTTTGATAGATCAAATAAGTTAAAATTACAGTATGGGAAAACTGGTGTCAACTGGTACCTAGGTTTTATTAATGTGTAAAAGAAACTCGGCTTAAATGGGTTAATGGCAATATAGTGTATATATATATATATATATATATATATATATATATGTGTATATAAACTTTTTTACTGAGGGTGGTTTTGGGTTCTAGGGGTCATGATCGGTGTAGACCTGCGAAAATTTTTCAGAAATTACAAGATAGGGGAGAATGTAATAGGTAGTATTTCATACGAAATCTACTTAAAAAGTAGCCCACTGGCAGTACTGTTTTCACATTGGATTGTTTGACATGGTACCAACGATATCGTCGGTACCATGTCAAACTATCCAATGTGAAAACAGTGGGCTACTTTTTTTAAATTCAGATTTCTTGATTTTCACCACTCATTTGAAATAGTAAAATTCGCCTTATTTAATGACATATTAATTAAGGCATCAAGGGGTAATTATCAAGGGGAATTTTACCATTTCAGAAAAGTGGTGCAAATCAAGAAACCTGACTTTTAAAAAGTAGCTTACTGGCAATACTGTTTTCATATTGAATAGTTTGACACGGTACCGACGATATGTCAGTTCCGCTTTAATCCATGCAACTTGTAGACTACACTATATGTCTTTAACCCTTTAAGCATAGATGCCAACTTCTCTTAATTATTCCGGAGTCTGATCCAAAATTTGCATTTTCATACCGGGAAATATGTATAGGAAAATGTGTCTTCTCTCTATCAGATGCATTTTCGATTTCATTTTTAAGTTTTTGGATAAATAAATTTTCCGGTTGAAAACGTAATAATCTTGGATCAGACTCCGGAATAATTAAGAGATGTGGGCATCTATGCTTTAAGCTCTGGTGGCTGGATTTCTTCAAAATTCCCAAATGTCGCATTGGCACCAATATCGTACTCATAAAAAATTCGGGTTGCAACATACATGAAAATATGCACAATTTTTTTTTCAAAGAAATTTGGTCGAATTTTGCGGTGCCATTGAGACATTTAGGAATTAAAACTAAGTGGGAAGAAATTTAACCCCAGAAATCAAACGGTTGAATGAGTAGAAAATTACTATTCCAATTTAATGGTGGAAGATTTCTCCCGCTGTAATGGACCCTTCCGAAGCCTGTTCCAGTTGAAGCTCCACTGCTCATGATATGTCATTGCCTCTTGATCCATAGTTCAATGTGCTTATTAGTTATCTATATAATGATCTATGTTGAGAAGAAGTGCAAAAAAACTGACCAACTATCATCAATGTACCACTTACTTTACACGTGATTTGTTACATATTCAAGTTTTGTACACACCTAGGAATTTCAAAGGAGTCTGGTAGACTGGCACCACTGTTAATCCTCCAGCCGCGGGCGACTTTTTCGTTGGATTACTTTTTTAAAATTAAGATTGTTTGATTCCTGCATCTTTTTTGAAGTATAAATAGTCACTTTATTTAATTACAAATTAAATAATACGAGAATAAGCCGAATTATACGTTTTTAAAAAAGTGGTGGGAATCATACAATCTGAATTTTAAAAAAGTAGCCCACTAGAACGCGAAAATAGTGTTTCCCGCGGCGGAAGGTTTAATGATAAGGAATTTTCTATTCATGGAATTTGTAATATATTTCTGCAGTTATATAAAGCAAAATATTCTCTTAAAAAATTTGTGTGTAACTCTTCATATCTTTATTTTTTTAAAGTTTTTTGAAACAGAAAGTTTGCGATTAAATAAAACAAAGATTCCCTTTCGAATATTCTGGTGGCAAAAAAGGATATGCAGCACAATTTGTACATTATATTAAATTTATTCAATATTTATTGCTGGTTAATATATATTAGGGATTTATTATTATTATTTATTAATGTATATATCTTATTTAAAAAACTTGTCTGTTTTTTAATAACAGTTTAAAAAAAAAAAATTCTTTATACATTTTTATTGCAAAATGTATAGCAACCTGTTCTTAAGATTATTTCTGTTGCCATGGATACCGGTTTTTATGATTTATAAAAATCAAATAAACATATTTTAACAAGAAATTTTAATTATTAAATGAAACACATTATGTACAACATTTCATCAAATAAACGCAGAATACATCTAAAGAAATATTTATTTTGGTTCAAAACAGGTTTAAATGATTTTAAAAAGCATTGAAGCTGACAGCTATGCATTTCAAATGCCGTTAAAACCTACGCAGAATTTTTTAAAGGAAATATTGATATATAAGAAGAGGATTATTTGGGAGCCATGCTATTGTAATTTTATTTTCTAAGAAAATAATACCTTTAAGTCACAGTTTTTTTTAGACTTCAAATTAAAAGAAAATTGATTATCGATTTGTCTGCTTTATTTGAGATGTGTACAAAGTACCTACACT
This sequence comes from Maratus speciosus, assembly GCA_963932465.1. Lineage (NCBI taxonomy): Eukaryota > Metazoa > Arthropoda > Arachnida > Araneae > Salticidae > Maratus > Maratus speciosus. The sequence goes on from OZ010787.1 coordinate 436,157,706, forward strand.
ATTTAAAATTTCCCAGAAATATGGCACCATTATTTTAGATTCAAACTTTGCGTAGTATCAAAATACAGTTTTAAATAATGTTAAAATATTTTTTTCCTTATTTAAAACCTTGAAGGGAGGTGGTTTATATATGGACCAATTAATTTTAATACATAAATGCAACATTTGCACCAGAATTTTATTATAAAAATTGTCCTTTTTTTACTTATGTCAAGAAAACATTTCACTTGCGTAAAAAATGTAAATTCTGGTCTAAATCAAAGATTTCAGCATTTTACGAATAGAAGTACTTTGCCACTGAAAGGGTTAACAATTACAGGGGCACAGTACTTCTATTCGTATAATGCTGAGATGATCGAATGACACCAGAATTTACAAAGAAATTTATTGCAAAATAAGTAAATGCTTTTTTTTATGTACTTAATTAAAAGTAAAAGTTTTATTCTAAAATTTTTATGCCATTACGGCTTTTAAGGATTAACATTAAGTGGTCCAAAAATGAACCATCGCCCTTCAAGGGGTTAACGCTTTACTGCGCAGCTTTGAATATATGCAAACAACGGTGTTTTGAATTTAATAGATACATTTTTTTTTTCGTATATACCTAATTCACACCAGAAAATTAAAATAGTAATATTTGCTTTAACTAATAACAGACGTCCCGTATTTAAATAAAGCGAAATTAACCAGTGAAACTTTCTGGTGTAAAGCCAGTTTCTCTGAACTACGTAATTTCTAAAACGTATTCAATCATGAGAATTAAAGAGTTAAACGTTAAGTTTAATGAATTAAATAATTATATAAAATAAGGTATTTTGAGAAGTACTTTATAATACTTTTAAAATATTATATATATTTTTAAAATATTTACTAATTTGCAATATTTTAGCGCAAAACAACCACACGAGAGTGGTTTTTGCTTATATTGCAGTTGTGCAACAGAAGAAAAGATTGACGTATTATATGAAAAATGTATCTCTGATTTTTTTCATTATTTTTCCTGTGTAACACACCTTTGATCATGTATAATTTTTTCGAAACAAAATAAAAAATAGCGCATTTAAGGGTTAAGCACTGAAAATTATCACAAATTCTCTGAATAAACAAAGCGTTTACACATTTAGCAATTTAACTATTAACACTAGAACTACCGTGAGCCGTAATTTTGACGGCTACCATATGAATATATTTCCGTTCAAACCAGAAATTTGATTATGAAATAACTTAACAAAACAAAGATACAACGAAGACAAACGTTAAATAAAAATGTTAAACTGTTTAAATCAAAATTCTGGTGTGCAATATTTTTATAAAACTTGACTTAAACTTCCGGTAGTTCCAGTGTTAAATGGAAAATTTCTTATCTTAAATAGCGGTGGTTGACTTCTTGAACATTCCAAGGATAATACGCACCTTATAGTATACTTTCTTCAGATTATAAATTGTTTGTAATTAATCTCAGAATTTGTATTTTATTTCTGTGATTGATTAGGAAAATAATTTTATTTCGAAAATTAGTGTTAAACTATGAGCTGCAATATAAAATATAAATGCCTCAAAGAAACAAAAGTTATTTGATTTTGTTAATCTATACATGTGAGTTTTTGTGCAGATCCGTTAATGCCGTATTTCAATCATTTTAATACTTAAAATAAAAATAAATCCATTTTCTTTTCTTTTCTGTAAACAATATTTATTAAACATGCCTAAATGTTTATTACATAGTTACAAATCTTACAAAGTTACTGTTTTTATTTAGTCCATAAAATTTATTTATTAAAATCTGCCCTTTTCTGCTCGGTACTTAACGATTACATTTATTAAGTAAATTTTGTAGTTTAAAATGTTTATTTGAACTGAATAAAAATGGGGATTTTGGCAGTTAAAGTATTACCACTAAAAGAGAGTTGCCAGTGGCAACGAGTTTTTATTTATCCCTACTTTAAATCATTAATCTTCGTAGTAGATTCACCATTATATCAAGGTAAATTATTATTGTTTAAAGGCTTGATCCATGCGTAGGTGTGTGGGGGCGTCTGACACAATTACACCTAAAACTTCTTTGCAATAAAAGAGTTTAAAACCCAAACATTCATATTAATTTTTTATGTAACTATCCAACATTTTTTTTACATTAACAAAGAAATGCCGATTTTCTAAGACATTATTTTATCGTATAAAAAACAGGTTTTATTTATTGCATGAATCTCACACTCACAACCGCTAAAAATTAATTTTTTTTTATGTATGATAATAATGATGTAAAAAATCCATGCAGTTGTATTAAGGTAGATAAATTTCGGTTTAATATAAAAATATAGGGTGGTCTTAACTAACTTCCCCAATATATGAACCACAAGAGGCCTAACCGCTCAACCAATCGAAAAAAAAATTAGATATACTTGTTTGAAGTTAAACGCAAGATCGTGGTGATTTAAAACAAACGTTTGTTACAGCGAAAACGTTTCTAAATTTTCGAATAGCCTCACCCATTTTTTTCATGCGCAAATTCATCCGCGCATTGAAAAAACATAAATTGCGTTGGAATGATACACGTACGATGAAAATTGTCGTCGTAAATCACTTTCAAAAAAGACCAATATATATAAGTAAATGACCAATGACAACACATAAGAGAAGTTAGAAGAAAACATTTATTTGAATTAGCAGTTTTCAACATGTCCACCTTCGCAGAAAATAACGCACAGCATGCATGAGACTGTTGACAACAATGTCAAACGTAACATCGCAGAAGGAATCTTTACAACTTCACGTTTTATGGTATCTTTTAATTCTGGCAAATTTCTTGGATTTGATGTGTACACATTTGATTTCAGACAATGCCAGAACCAAAAATCCATTGAGGTTGGTAGCCACGAAACTCAGAAATTACGAGAGATGATTCTATCATGAAATTGCTGTTGCAGAGCTTGTCGAACAGATGTGGCAACGTGTGTAAGAGCACCATATTGCAAACGTACAATATCATTAACAACATTTTGCTGCTGCAATTCTGGAATTACCCCACATAGCATTTTTAGTTTGCAGAAAATTTGCAGAAGTCTTGCTTTGAAAACCTGCAAAGTTGCATCAAGCTCAGCATGGCAAGACTGAATGTTCATAACACGACTGCAGCAAGATAACGCAAACACCGAAGTCACCACAATTTTAACTTCCAGCTGACTTGGCGTGCAAGTTAAATTCATACTGTATCAAATTTAGTGCAATTTAACGGAATTACTAAACAGAAATACTGCAGACTTATCGCAAAATAATAATCTTTCCATACCACGTTCACTGTTTAAACCCTTCGAAGGTGTCCATTGACGCATACGTACTGTTAATGTGCTTACAGTCTTCGCACCACCATAAACAATTTCGGATGATAATTGAGCTTTTCAGCTCGAGCCTTTTTTGGTATTTGAGAAGTATAGCGTTTAAAAAAGCGGTGCGTACCGAATAAAATGTCTGCAATTTCTGCGTATTTGCTGATTGTCTATTCTCTCAACAGAGGGATTTTTTGCTTTCGTCACTTTCGTTAATTAAAGGCAGTGTTGCCATCAGTTTCACAGCAAACTACTCATGCAAGTGGGCGATGGTATACCTTGCGGGAGATTTGCGGCGAATTTCTTAATTCAAATTTGTCACAGCAAGATAATATCAGGAAAAATCGAGCTTGCTGCTAATATTCATGCTGTCTGGGACGTAATTCTGCAACATTGTTGTATACCGAGCACTTGTGATGGAACACGTTTTCATACCTGTGGGAGTCACCTCCTAGAAAAAGTACTGACCGAGAAGTAATGTGTTTGCGATGCCGCACCACACAGTCACTTTAGCTTCGTGAAAAGGCGTTGGTGTCACATCGTGAGGATAATAATCAGCCCAGTGAATGCAGTTCCTTCAGTTTACGTTCCCATTTTAAGAGAAATGTGCCTCATCCGCCCATAATATTCGCAATGGACAGCTATTATCTTCGTCATATCTGACGAGAAAATAATTTGAAAAGTCCAAACGCTGTTGCTCATCTCCAAGTTGCAACATCAGGACGCACTGGAATCGATAGGGAAGATTGTTGTTTTCGGTACATCCAAACTGCGTGCAACACCTCTTGCAGTATGCAATGGATCTGTAGTAATCCTGTTATGCACTTCCGCAACAACTACAACAGGAACAGATGGTCGTCTGGATCGTTGTCGATCACATGTGCATCCAGGTTCTTTAAATTTTGCACAAATCTCGTAAAATTTTTACGGAACATGGGCCTTGTCGTGACTTGCGATTTCGGCGATAAACGCGCACTGCTCCAGCTGCATTTTCCTCGTTCAGATAAAACAGCTTTATCAATTAACCTCGTTGTTTTATTGTAAGTGTCATCTTGTTGGAACGAATGAACAACTGATCGAAGGATAAATCTTCCCACACTGTTTATTAAAAATTTTCTACACGCAATGATTTCCATATGGTGTTCTCATATACTATCTATCCCTGTGAATTATGCAAAGTGCGTCATTACACCTTGTCTTTGAATTGTCATTGGTTCTTTACAATGCTCTTTTTTGCAAATGTTTTATGCCACTGTAACGACCCTAAGTATCACTTGAGATGCGTGATTTTTCGTAAGATGCGAAACCCCAAATAAACTCTGGATCCACCATGAGATACGAAAGCTGGACTTGCTCCTGAATTGGTGTCCTTTTAACTTGCGTCTGGCTGACTTCACTATGGTACCGAAGCAGTGTTGCCAGATGGGCTACTTTTTTTAAATTCAGATTCTTGATTGGCACCACTTTTTTGAAATGGAAAAATGCGACTTGTTTAATGACATATTAATTAAGTCGAAAACAAAGGGAATTTTATCGTTCCAAAAAAGTGGTGCCAGTCAAGAAATCTGAATTTAAAAAAAGTAGTCCACTGTCAACACTGTACCGAAGCAGAACGTTTCGAAATGCGAGGAACGAAGCAGTGACTACAGAGCATGTTTTTCAGTAGCAGAATTTTTTTTTCATTTGTGGACTGAGTGATGTTGTAAGATTTGTTTTTAAATGTGTTTTTGAGTCGTGTTTGTGTACACATAGTGAAAATAAAAATGTAATAATTTGTTTAAGAGTGCTGAATATTACGTTACATAGCAACTGATTAGGACTGAGTGCCACGATATTACACCGGCGATCTTAGTTATACATGTATCGTTCAGACGCCATTTATGGTTTTTCGATGCGCTGATGAATTTGCGCAGGAAAAAAAAAGGGTGTTGCCATTCGAAAAATTTGAATTTTTTTCACTGTAACTATAACCGTGAGCGATCTATTGTTTTCAGTGATCACGATCTCGAGCGCATACCTTCAAATAAGTAAATCTGAAATTTCCTTTCGATTGGTTGAGCGGTTAGGTCGCTAGGGGTACATATATCGGGGAAGTTTTTATGACCACCCTGTACTTATTTTAATTGTTTTGTCTTTCAAAATATAAGTACGAAATTAATGTATGTGAATAAGTGTCAGAAACATCCCCTGATTCAGACAGAAAAGGTGATAGGCAATATAAAAAAAATAATGACGAATAGCCTCATATTTTAGCAATACTAAAGCATTGCTAACATGTAATTTTAACATTTAATATTTAATTTTAACCCTAAAGCTATCGGAAATTTTACTCAAGTTTTATAAAAATTTTCTACACCAGAATTGTTATTTAAATTTATTTAACCCGTTCTGGACAACGGGAGCATATATTCACCTTCAAAAGGTACATGCAGAGTTTTGTTTGTTCTGGATAACAAAGAAAAGTAGTATTTTCTTTTTTTAACTGTAGCGTTTTTGTGGTTATTTAAAGAAAGTTAACTGTTTTTAAATACGTGGAACCAATATAACGAAATTTGTGTAAGAGATAAAGTCCCGAAGTGGTTAACTTATTATTGCATGGTTTATATATTTAGTTTAATTTAACCCTTTCGGGGGCAATGTACTTTCAGTATTAAAATGTTCAAATGAAAGACTCGCACCGGAATTTATGAACAAATTTATTTCCAAATAAGAAAAAGGCTATATTTCACAAACATATTGAATGAAAAAGATTTTAGGAAAATTCTGGTGCCATTGTGGCGTTTGGGAATTAAAATTAAGTGGTCTCATAAACATACCACTACCCCTGAAAGGGTAAAGCTCTGGCAGGCGAATTTCTGTGAACTACCCAAATGCCACATTGGCACCAATATTTTGAAAACAAAAAATTCGGTTTATTAGATAACGACAAAAAGCATTAAATCATTTTCAAATAAATTTGGGTCGAATATTCCGGTGCCATTGTGACATTTGGAGCTTAAAATTAAGTTTGAAGAAATTCGCCCACAAGAGCTCAAAGGAATAAAGAAATTTCTGGTTTTAATAAATATTTTGAATGTAACTTTCGAGTCTATTGGACCCATCTGGTAGCCAGACATTTAAAACCATAAGGTTAGTTGGGGCAACTGGACCCACGAGGTAACTGGGCCATAGGCTATTTTACAAAAAAATCGTTGTTGTATTTTAAGTTTTAGCTTTTGTGAACAATGTCCCTTAACCTCTACTTCCTAAAACAACGTGTGTTAACTCAATCATAACTCTCTTTTTGCTGTGATAGGTTGCCGAAAATTTAAGTTTCTTTTTTTAAAAAAACAACGTCAATTTGGTTGAACTTCCACGGCTTTTTATTTAAATACGGTAAGTACTTTTATTAAACAATCTTTTTTTTTTAAGATTAGGCATATAACTACGTTAATATTACTAGGTTTCTACACATATTTACTTCATGTTTCAAATGTGAGCCCGGTGCCCCAGTTACCCCATAATTTTTTCAAAAATGGGGTAACAGGGACATGTATCCGGGGTAACTGGACCATGCTGGTTCCAGTTACCCTAATAGTTATAAATAATTTTTTTGAGTTTCTCTTACGACGGAAAGTAAATTTCTCCATTGTTTTTCGCTCACAATAAAGAAAATTATAGAATACCTTATTAAAATTACGTAATAAAATTGAAAAAAGAATATTGGGTCATATCACACCAAATTTCTTGACCATTTCAGAGGCAGTGACGCCATTATGGCATCACATAGTTTTAATTCCTAAATGCCACAATGGCACCGGAATTTTATAATGAATTTTTGGATACCGGTATTTTAATACAGAAAATGTTTTTTTTTTTTTTTTTTTTTTTTTTTTTTTTTTTTTTTTTTTTAATTTAATTGCAACATTATGCGGATTTAAAAGAACAACATTTTTTCTAAGATAAAATTAGTGTGCAAAAAGACGGAGCCATTACTCATTAGCCAACTCTGGCTAATGAGTACTGTCGGCGAGACATAACTATGCCTCTTTGACGAAAGTGGGTGGCATCTCAACAACTGATGGAGTTTGAGGGGGGGGGGGGGGAATCATCTGCCTTTGTGAAAAAGGATTTTAATAGCGTGCAATAGCAGCTCGTGTACAGTATAACAGCAGCAGAGTGATGTTTAGTTTAATAGGAGTGGACCGTTGAAGATCGGACAACTCATAAATCTGAGAGTGGGCCCCGAACGGTGACGCCAACTCACAATGATAGACACATGATTCGCATGGCGTTGACGGTCCATAGAGCTTCATCTAGACAGTTGGCAGCACATTAGTCAACTGCTTACATGTGTATCACTGTCTGCATCGTCAATTCGTCTAGTGTTGCCAGTGGGCTACCTTTTTTAAATTCAGATTTCTTGACTGGCACCACTTTTTTGAAATGATAAAATTCCCTTTGTATTCGACTTAATTAATGTGTCATTAAATAAGTCGCATTTTTCCATTTCAAAAAAGTGGTGCCAATCAAGAATCTGAATTTTAAAAAAAGTAGCCCATCTGGCAACCATGAATTCGTCGACGTCTGATTCACAATGGACTGCGTGCAAGACCTCCTTTATAAAGTATGTTCCTCGCGCAAATCCATGTACGCCTGCGGCTGCAATGTACTTATGGACATAGAAACTGGCATACAGATTGGACACAAGTTGTTTTATATGACGAATCCCTGTATAATTTTTGGTAACATCGTGGCCGTATTCGCATTAAACGCTATGACGGTGAACGGTACCTCCCGGAGTGCATTATGCAACGTTATGGAGGACGGACATCGGGGGTTATGGTCTGGTCTGGGAAGCAATTAGCATCATGGACGATTGAAACTGCTAAGAACTGTGTTTATTCTGAACAGCGACTGGTGCATCATTGAAGTGCTGGAGTCCGAAGTCTTTCCATCAAGGCAATCCTGGCAGTTCCTTTACCTGCGGTTTACTCTGTTGAGCTCTCTACATGACAGAACAAATGTTATTACCAATAAGGTTATCTGGGTGAAATATGCTGACCGGTTGTCGGCCCAGTTAGCTTAAACGGTAGAGCATTGGCTCGGTAAGCCAAAGATCTGGGTTCGATCCCTGTACTGGGCATTTTTTAGCTCAGTTTGAAATATTCAAATCGTACAAACAAACAGTTTATAGCTACAGTTTTTCAAGTATTACTACATGTGAGGAACAAGAAAATTCGAATAATAAACCTGTTTAATAATACATCGTGTTTCTGCATGGTACTTATGTGATTTCATTTATAAATTAAAATTTCTTGTTCGAAGTTTATTTATTTGACTTTAAAAAATGGTGGTAAGTACGAGCATTACACTTCTACAAACCAACGTGCTTCTGTTCCCATTTATGTTTGTTATTGCAAAATGTGAAATTCTGGCTAATTAGTAAGCTTCAGCAGAGTAATCATGATTCCAACATAATTCTAACAGCAATTTTCGCCGTATTTAATTGCAGTAAAATATTACAATTTGCAGCAGTAGAATTTACATTCGTAGAAACATTTTTGACCATTTATTATAAGAACAAGCCACAGCCCCCAGAATACTAGGCCTGAGCGCTGATACAAAAATGGCTGCTGTCGTAGGCGGATTTTTTCAAACGTCTGTACGGGTCCCTGAAATTACACACCAGTATTTTATAAAAGTGTTCTTCTACTTATTAAATCTTAGAAGCATAAGTTGGAAAACTCTCCTAGATATTATTTGTATTTAATTTCAAGGGACCATACAAACGCTAAAAAATCCATCTACGACAGCCGCCATTTTTGCGTCAGCTTCTCAGGCTTATTATTCAGGAGGCTGTGAAAAAGCAACAAATCTACGGACATAGCTTCAAACTTGTACGCTTTTTTGCTACCACTAAAATTTAATAGATAAGTTTTCTTTCTTTGATCGTGATATTTCGACTGTTAAATAAAACATATTTACTGTCATATTATAGTGGTAAGAAGAAAGCTTAAAAGGTATCAGCTATCTACTTGTCAGTGACGTAGCGTCAGAGGACGCATTACTTTTATTAAAAGTATTGTTATTTACTATTATTGGCTTCAAAGATTAGCACGTTCACGCCTGCGCTGTGGATCACACTCGACTGTCTCAGATTGATAAAGTCTCAGGCTTTTTGGATATCAGTATTTTAATACATAAAATGTCGTTTTATTTAATTAGAACAATTCGGCGATTTAAAGGAACAACATTTTTTCTAAAAATAATAGTGGTATGGAAAAAAGCCGGTGACTTGACAACTCTGAGACAGTCGAGTGTGACCCACCACGCCGGCGTGAACGTGTTAAATCAAGTCAAATTTAGCAAATAAAGTATAGCAAATACAACAAAATTAAGACCATAATAATAAAGTCAGTATATAACACTAGTTGTAGTAAAGTGCTGCGGAATCTTCCCACGCTGCGCCGCTAGAGATTACAAATCCGACGATTTAAAAATTAACCCTTTATCTACTGCAATATGATATACTGCAATTTTTAGGTAGTTTTCATTAAAAAAAGCTACCTATTGCAGCCGTTCGGAGGAAAGCAATTTAAAAAAATTTTGGTATGTTTTCATCGATCATGACCCCCAGACCCCGAAACCACCCTCCGTTCAAATTTTGATATATATATATATATATATATATATATATATATATATATATATATATAATCTTTGTCACACTGTAACTCTCGTATTTATAAAACGATTTGCATGAAACTTCGTGTATACATAGTACATACCAATGTCTCCACCGAGTTCGTTGGCCAGCTTCATACACCATCTTTTTTCAAAATGGCAACCATTTAAATTAAAAAAAATATAAAATTTGAAATGTGGTACCAAAAAATTTAAAATTAAAAAATATTTTTTTCTTATGTGTTTGACCTTGATACAAAGATTCCAGAACAGTTTTTGTTTCGTTTATGTCTTAAAAAATGGCTGAGTTCTAGCATTTTGAATTTCTAGCGTGGCTGACATTTTGAAATGACCTGATTTTTGTCACGCGATAACAGGCGTATTTATGAACAGATTTGAATGTACAGTCGTGGACAAAAAAGTAAACACCCCTACTAACTTCTCAACAAATTATCGTAGAAGAAAGTTACTGGTACCGAAAGATAGGAAATAAAGTCTACTTTTAAATGATGTATATAAAATTTATTTAACCCTAGATCTACCGGGAATTTTATTCAAGTTTTAATAAAACGTTCTACACCAGAATTTTTATTTAAAACTATTTAACTTATTTATTTACCTTATTTTTGTCTGGTTTATATACTTAGTTTATTTTAAAGAAATTTCTGGTTTGAATGAATATTTTGTATGTACCTGTCGGGTCCAATGGACCCGTCTGGTAGACGGAGGGTTAAGGGGCAATCTACATATTAAAACGAACCATAACTTTGTTTTTTCAATAGCAGTGCACATTTCTGACAGTATAAATGAACTCCACACCTTTCAATTAGCCTATAAACAAATTTTTATGCAATTCGTGCCATAAGTTTCCACGAAATTAATTATTTTAAAACGAGCATATTTTAAGGGCTGTATCCAAATTGAAGTTCCGAACTCGATTGTTAACCGAGAGAGCCGCCTGCTTGATCAATGCACTTTTAAGTGCAATGAAACCTGTTTGATTACAGGAAAGCAGAATAAATTTCAAACATTTACTCACTTCTATCATATACGGCCCCTTAAACATCATTTTGCCGTTTTATAAGCATAATTTGAAAACTACTTGGAAGAAAAATGTGAAAATTTGGATTTCCATAAAGCAGGACTTAATAAATCTAAATCCATCAAAAAAATTGTATGTTGCAATTCATAATTTTTTCGAATATTAATTTCATAATTCATATCATAAAATTTAAAAAATTGCAAATTCAACGAATTTATGTTTCGGTATATTAGTATTATTGCTACACAAAAATGAGCTCATTAGGGGCATAATTTCAGGAGATATAAATAAAAATATGAAAATGTAATTTAACATTAGAAGTACTAAATTTTGAATGTCTATAATTCGAAAACTTATCATTCGAATGACTTGAAATTGGGTTTCGAGACATATTTTGAACCGAAGATTTGAAATATCTCGTTAAATTTGGGTACTGACATTGAAAAAAATGATGTTTGGATTCGTTTTTATATGTATATCCCCCCTAAGCAAATTTTATACACACCATTTAAAAGTAGACTTTATTTCCAATCGCCCGGTACCAGTAACTTTCGTCTACGATAATTTGTTGAAGAGCTAGTACGGGGGTGTTTACTTTTTTTCCACGACTGTACATTGGCTTATACAGTACATACCAATGTCTCGTCCAAGTTCGTTCGCCAGCTTCATCCGCCATCTTGTTTCAAAATGGCAGCTATTTAAAAATATTAAAAAATTTTTAAATTTAAAATGAGGTACCAAGAAATTGAAAAATTAAAAAGATTTTTTTTGTATGTGTTTGAACTTAATACAAAGATTCCGGAACAGTTTTTGTTTCGTCTATATCTAAAAAAATAGCTTACTTATTGCATTTTGAATTTCTATTGTGGCTGACATTTTGAAACTACCTGATTTTTGTCCCGCAATAACAGGCGTATTTATGAACCGATTTCGATGTAACGTGGTGTGTACATAGTACATGCCAATGTCTAAACCGTGTTCGTTGGCCAGCTTCATTCGCTATCTAGTTTCAAAAGGGCTGTCATTTAAAAAAAAAATAAATTTAAAATAAGTCATCAAAAAATTGAAAAATGCAAAAGTTTAATTTTTATGTTTTGACCTTGATACAAAGATTCCGGAGCAGTTTTTGTTTCGTTTATATCTTAAAAAATGGTTGAGTTATAGCACTTTGAATTTCTGGCATGGCTGACATTTTGAAACGATCTGGTATTTGTCACGCGATAACACGTGTATTTATTAACATATTTCGATGTAAGAAGACATGTGAATAATATATAGCAATGTCTTGCCCAAGTTCGCTGGCCAGCTTCATCCGCCCTCTTGTTTCAAAATGGCGGCCATTTAATTAAAAAAAAATTATAAGTTGTAAATGTGGTACCAAAAAATTTAAAATTAAATAATATTTTTTTTATTATGTGTTTGACCTTGATACAAAGATTCCGGAGCAGTTTTTGTTTCGTTTATATTTTTAAAATGTCCTTCCGGCCAGTGCCGGGAGGAAGAGGTAGATTTCATATTCCTTACTTTAAAAAAGCCAGCTTATATTATTCAAACACCCGAAGCTCATTTTAGTGGAAACTGATTATAGGAGATTCACTACTAATTTTTATCAATACTAAATCATTATGAATGAGAATGTCGCGAAATTAGTCAGCTTTATCCAAGCTGCTTTTATTTAAAGTAACTTATATTTGGTTGCCAAATTCGGCGATATCTTGAAGTGCCTGCCATTTTAAGCAACATTTTAACAAAACACAGCAACATTTTGCCATTTTAACAAACACTGCTCAGGAATCTCTTTATCAAGGTCAAACACATAAAAGAAATATTTTTCATTTTCCTGATTTTTTGATGCCTTAATTTAAATTTTAAATTTAATTCTTTTTAATGGCAGCCCTTTTGAAACAAGGTGGCGAATGAAGCTGGCCAACGAACTTGGTCGATACATTGGTATGTTCTAGGTACACACCAAGTTACATCCAAATCGGTTCATAAATACACCTCTTATCGCGTGAGAAATATCAGATCGTTTTTAAATGTCAGCCACAATAGAAATTCAAAATGCTATAACTCAGCCATTTTTTTAGATGTAGACGAAACAAAAACTGTTTCGGAATCTTTGTATTAAGTTCAAACACATACGAAAAAAATCTTTTTATTGTTTTAAATTTTTTGTTACTTCATCGTAAATTTTAAATTTAGAAAAAAATTTAAATGGCCGCCATTTTGAAACAAGATCGTGTATGAAGTTGGCGAAAGAACTTCGTCGAGACATTGGTATGTACTATGTATACACCAAGGTATATCCAAATCGATTCACAAATACGACTGTGATCGCGTGACAAATATCAGGTCATTTCAAAATGTCAGCCACGCTAGTAATTCAAAGTGCTATGACGCAGTCATTTTTTAAGATATAGACGAAACAAAAGGTGCTCTGAAATCTTTGTATCAATTTCAAACATATAAGAAAAAATTATTTTTCTTTTCCCAATTTTTTGGTACCACATTTCAAATTAAAATTTTTTTTAAAAATTTAAATGGCCGCCATTTTGAAACAAAACGGCGGATGAAGCTGGCCAACGAACTGGGTCTAGACATTAGTATCTACTATGTATACCCCAAGTTATTTCCAAATCAGTTCATAAATACGAGAGTTACAGTGTGACAAATATCAGATATATATATATATATATATATCAACATTTGAACGGTGGGTGGTTTCGGGGTCTGGGGGTCATGATCGATGAAAATATACCAAACTTTTGAAATCGCTTTCCTCGGAACGGCTGCAATAGGTAGCTTTTTGTAATGAAAGGTACCTAAAGCGGCTGAGTTATAGCACTTTGAATTTCTAGCGTGACTGACATTTTGAAATGACCTGATTCTGTCACGCGATAACATGCGTATTTATGAACAGATTTGGTTGTACCTTGGTGTATACATAGTACATACCAATGTTTCGACCGAGTTCGTTCAACAGCTTCATGCGCCGTCTTGTTTCAAAATGGCGGCCATTTAAAAAAATTAAAAAAAATTGAAATTTAAAATGAGGTACCTAGAAATTGGAAAAGGAAAAAGATTTTTTCTTGTATGTGTTTGACCTTAATACAATGATTCCGGAACAGTTTTTGTTTCGTCTATATCTAAAAAAATAGCTGAGTTATAGCATTTTGAATTTCTATTGTGGTTGACATTTTGAAACGACCTGATTTTTGTCACGCAATAACAGGCGTATTTATGAACCGATTTGGATTTAACTTGGTGTGTACATTGTTCATACCAATGTCTAGACCGAGTTCGTTGGCTAGATTCATTTGCCATCTTCTTTCAAAAAGGCTGCTAATTAAAAAAAATAATTTAAAATTTAAAATAAGGTATCAAAAAATTGGAAAATGAAATTTTTTTATGTGTTTGACCTTGATACAAAGATTCCGGAGCAGTTTTTGTTTCGTCTATATCTTCAAAAATGGTTGAATTATAGCACTTTGAATTTCTAGCATGGCTGACATTTTGAAACGATCTAATATTTGTCATGCGATAACACGTGTATTTATTAGCCTATTTCTATGTAAGAAGGCATGTGGATAGTATACATCAATACCTCGACCAAGTTCGCTGGCCAGATTCATCAGCCATCTTGTTTCAAAATGGCGGCCATTAAATTAAAAATATATATATATTTAACCCTCCGTCTACCAGACGGGTCCAATGGACCCGATGGGTACATTCGAAATATTTATTCTAACCAGAAATTTCTTTAAAATAAACTAAATATGTAAACCAGACAATAATGAGTTAAGTAAATAAGTTCAATAGTTTTAAATAAGGATTCTGATGTGTAATATTTTTATAAAACTTGAGTAAAATTTTCGGTAGTTCTAGGGTTAAAGTGAGGTGCAAAACAATTAGAAATTGAAAAAGGTTTCTTTCTTAACTATTTGACCTTGATATAAGGATTCAGAAGCATTTTTTGTTTGTCTTTACCTTAAAAAATGGCTCAGATATAGCAGTTTCAATTTCTATTGTGGATTACATTTTGAAAAATGTGATTTTTTGCATGCGACAGCACTCGTATATATCAACCGATTCCGATGTGAGTGAGCATGTGCACAGCAATTACTAAGGTCTCGACCAAGTTCACTGGTTAGCCTCATCCACCATGTTGTCTTAAAATGGCAGGCACTTTAAGAAATCGCCGAATTTGGCAGCCCAATATAAGTTACTTTAAAAAAAAGCAGCTTGGATAAAGCTGACTAATTTCGCGAAATTCTCATTCATAATGATTTAGTATTAATAAAAATTAGTATTGAATCTCCTATAATAGGTTTCCACTAAATTGAGCTTTGGGTGTTTGAATAATATAAGCTGGCTTTTTAAAAGTAAGGAATATGAAAGGTACCTCTGCCTCCCGGCACTGGCCGGTAGGACTTTTTTCATGTAATATTGTTTTTTCAGCTACCGTAAGGAAAATTAAAGGATAAACATAAAAAAAATTCTCACCCATGAGAAATTTAATTATTTAGAGATAATTAATTAAAGTGGTACTTTAAAGTACCGTCAGTAATATATGATTAAAATTTTTCAATTGAAAACCCACAAGGTTTTACACATGGCACCAGAAAATAGTTTCAATTTAAGAAGTATGTCAAATATAGGTCTTTTTTTTTCTTAGATACAAATAATTTTTTTGGCTAATTCCGGTGCCAATCATTTATTTCAACACATTAGCATTGAAAATGCTTTGCCTCTGAAAGGGTTAAAAAAAACTATTTTTTTTAGGTTTCGATCTTGTTAGCTGCCCTTTAGTTATGCGACGTCTATATCTCAGGGACAGTATGTTCTTTCACGTCTCCACATATGCAATATACGAATTTACATATGCCATTTCTAGCATAACAAAAACAAGCCTGTGCCATAACTTTTTCAATTTCCTATGAAAAATAACAATGAAACAGAAAAGAAATACCAGAGAAATCATTACAACACGACATTTTAGTAATTACATTTTAAAGCGGATGAAAACGATGGATAACTACACAGACGAAAAATAAACAAGAAGTTTTCTCCAACACCCAGTGTTCTGACGGTACTTATGGGTACCACCGAGTAATTCAACTGTTAACCCTCCGTCTACCAGACGGGTCCATTGGACCCGACAGGTACATACAAAATATTCATTCAAACCAGAAATTTCTTTAAAATAAACTAAGTATATAAACCAGACAAAAATAAGGTAAATAAATAAGTTAAATAGTTTTAAATAAAAATTCTGGTGTAGAACGTTTTATTAAAACTTGAATAAAATTCCCGGTAGATCTAGGGTTAAATCAAATATATACACCATTTACCTTAAATAGCTAGTCAAACTCTTTTCTAAGATCATAATGAACACATAAAAAAAATCCAACACTTATCTTACATCCTTTACTGTGTTTGCAGCAATAAAAAGACGAGCCTGACAATCTTTACGAAATGTTGGCAAAAAACTAATCGACAGTGTTAAAGATAGCCCCCTTCCTCGCTAAAATAACAAACCTAGAACTACTGCTGCCATGTATCCGGATAAAGTAGAGTTAAAAGAGTGTATTTGCAATGTACCATTAGAATATCAGTATTATTCACTATGTGATGGAAGTTTAAAGTCAGTGGTACTATAAGTAGCGTCAGTAGATAAAGGGTTAGCCTCTTAATTCTCGCTCCCGTGATATGCACGGGCTGTGTCTTTTATTCATTTTATTCTTTTTTGTTTGATATCCACCAGTTTTATAAAATAGTGTAATTGGCTTTATTATGGTATCATTTTACCTGTCATTAAATAAGATGAATATTACTTTTTCAAAAAGTGGTGCCAATAACAAATTTGAAATTTAAAACTGTAATTTAATGCGACCGTAAGGGGTTAAATATATATTATTAAAGTAGTTTTTATCATGGAACTATTAATAAAGAGGAACTGACATATCCTTAAAATAGTGAAGCTTCAACTGTAACCGCTAGCAAAGGGGTTGTTTGTCGACGGTGGAAACTCCCACCAGTAGGTTTATATAGATATTTTAAACTTATTTAAACGCCTTATTTTTACAAAATTTCAGACATAAATAGTGGATGAAACAATTTTTCATTTTTACTGGTAGGAGTTTTCTTTGGTGGTAGTTAGGCCCTGAGTTTCCGCCATATTGTGACAACCATGGATACAAACCGACAGTTTTATAAGGCATACTGACACCGGAAAAAACAAATAGAAATTTTTATGACATTTTTGAAAAAAAATTCCATGAATAAGACGCTTCTTTAAGACGAAATCTTCTATTCAATTTTACTGGTGGGATGCTTGACCTATCGGTAGTCAGAAACTGAAGAACCGATTTTAAAAAAGCAGCCGCCATATTGTGACAACCTCCTCAGTTACTTCACTCGCAACTGGTCGACAATACACTATATGTCTCCTCCTTTTTAATCACAACTCCATTGTTTTTATAGACTATTTGTAAATTCCAAGGATAGTGCACACTTTTGTTCCATGCTCACAACATGAATGAATAATAATTTCAGTAATCCTTAAAAATATCAGCAATGTATTAAATTATACCTGCAATTGGTCTGTCTAAACATCTGTCATTTTATTGCAATACAGGGTTCGTACGCTTCAGGGGATTTAAGGTATTTGAATATTAGCTTTTTCGTAAAGTAATGGTCCCCATATTAAAAAACGGAATTCCGTCAATAAATAAGGCAAATATTTCGTTACAAAAAACTGGTATCGTAATTCCTTGAGGCGAACGTCTCTGTTATTGGCCTTTTTTTCGTTCATTGTTTTTTTAAATATCTGTTCTTTTTGTTACACGTATTTAAACTTTAATTGAATATCGTAATTTCCACATGCCAATAGGATCATATTTTTAATTAATTTGTTGAGTAAGATATTTCTGAATTAATTAAATTTATGCCTGAAGACGTATGAAGTGAAAAAAAAAACAGATTTAAACGTATATTCATCATGCTTTTGTTAGTGAATTATTTTATTTGTAAAGGGCTTAATTCGATTCTTAAATTTATTTTTGGTTTAAAGAAAGAGTTAGTATTTTTACAATAGATACATTTTTTTTCTAATCTAATTTACTTACAGACATCTAGGACGGTGCTCTTAATTTTTATGCTACACTATTTCCAAAAAATAATTTTCGGTGTTGAGTTCATGAATATTGTCAGGAGAAAAAAAATTGTGGTTGCTTTAAGCAGAATTCTTACAAGAAATATAAAACTAAGATTTTTGTTAGTAAATAATGGTACTTAAAAAGTGACCTCAATAAACCGTTTAATAATTTCTACTGCAAATCATTATATATTCTGATGCATTTACAATACATGTTGATCCATTTTTCAATATAAATTACAAACTCATCAACTTTTTCAAACATCGGATATTTATTTTTATAGCTCATACATAACAGTCGACTGTTACGTTTTTGTTACGAATATTTCCGAACAGTAGTTATTTTCTTAATTAATCACATATTTTGAGATTAAGTAAAATGAAGTGTTCTATTCTTATGTATTGATGAAAAAATATCTGTTGCCAGACATTCAGTCAGAGGGGTCAATGAACACAGTTTTTTCGAATAGTAATAATTGCCTAATGTAATCGCAGAATTCTTTTATTAACCCATTCAAGGGCGTTGTCCTAAAAAAAGAACACCTAATTTTAATTCCAAAACTGACAAACGACACCAAGAATATTTAATGAAAATTTCCTTTTATAATGTACGTGAAAATAAGCAACTTCATATTTTCTAATAACTTCTTTTATACATTTTGGTGTAAGTCCATTATTTTTTCAGTTTATAAACAGAATTACTCCTTGCCGGAAAGGGTTAAATAGGGCGACAATTACAATACGAAAATAGTGATATGTCTAACCACACCTTCAGTATCCGATATTGGCAGTAGGCAGCTATGCTCATATAATTATAATGTTTCAAAAGAATTTACTACAGAAACACTGAGAAAAAGTTTCAAGAAAATTTTATATATACTGTTTGTTATATTCTTTATATAATATTTCTTTCAATCATTTCTAAAACATAAGTAATACTGAATCTGATATACCGTAATTTTCGACGTGTAATTCATGGATCAAACTTTTTGGATCCGGGATATTTATTTAATAATTGAAGTCAAATATTTAGCTCGATCAAAGAAGTTACATTTATTAAATTAAATTTCTGGGTCCAAACATCATTGTTTGACCCGCGGATTATCCCTTTAAGACCCGGAACATTTTCCCATTTAAATATAACATTCTTCCAGTTGTTAACACTATACTGACCCTAATGAAACTTAAAAAAATAATAAAAAAAATTTCGTCACCCCCAGGAGCGCGGAGAGTACCCGCAGGTTGGGGTTTTTCTAAGAAAGCCACGCCCGCACGATCGTACGGGTTGGGCTTTGTTTGTGAAATAATTACTTATAAGATGATTTGGGATGTATTGGCTGAAATACTGCAATGGAATCCTTACTGCCTCTAAAGCCTTAAAAAAGGAGAAAAAAATAATATTGGAGATGTACTTATCGACTTAAAAAAATTCATATTTTAATTAATTTTAAAAGTTTGCCATATTTAAAAAAATATATGATATTGATTTTATTTTTTCTATAAGTCTGTAACTTTTTTAAATTAAAATTTAAGAAATGAAGGACATACCTGCAAATGCATTAAATCTAAAGGAGCAGAATGAGGTACAGAAATGAACTTATTAACATCCCACATGTATAGTTTATCATTTTTGGTTTTTTTTTTGTTGTTGTTGTTTTCATTATCTTAGCCTCTGCCGAAACGGGCTTGGAGTTAGAACTTTGAGGAATGAGTTCAGGGGACTTTGATGAGGAAGAATGATCCAAAATTGCCATTTCCTTAGAAATATTTGTAATTTTTTCTTCATCGAGCCCATCTGAACTTCACTATCCTTCTAATAAATCTGCTTCAAATATTTTGTCCGCAACCTCTAAATTCAGAGTCTGATTTATTCATCAATTGCAATATTTCTTCTTGTGTGAGAATTCTTTTCCGTTTAGGCATCTGAAAAAGTATTTTATTTTGCTTTGTTAAAAGTTAAAAAAGTATTTAAAAAAATGTCTTAGAAAATTTTATTAATTGAAAAGAAAAAAAAGTAAAATTTAAATGAAAAAAAATCATCCATGACAACACCTAAGAAAATATGGCATTAATTATATAACAACATACTTCGTTTTTATTCTGATTGTCACCAAAATTATTGAAACAGAAAACAAAATGAACATTGAGAAAGCTCTTACCTTTACAGTAGCACTCACTAACGTAACGCCCAAGTCGCAGGATCGTGCAGGTAACGAAATCTGAAGTCCTGTGAGCAACATAAATAGTATATAATTAATGTTTTTTATTATATTACACTTATTTAGACATTAAAGCAAAAATATTTATCCAAGCAATTAGAAATAAACTGATAATTACCTTTTTACGATAGATAAAATGATGAGCTGTTTTCGTTGTACTTGTAAACAAAGCTAATCATGCCGGCTAAAAGTAAAACATGTACTACAACCGTCATCCGTTGATAAAAAATGATACTTTACTCATTTTGCAAACCAGAACAGTCGTTAGATTCGGAGTTTTATTACATACGACTGTTTCAGAAGCAAAAATGTACACCGCACGATCGTGCGGGTTGGGTCTTAAAGGGTTATACGTCGGAAATTACGGTAACCTATTTGAAGTAAGTGATTACACAGGCCTGCGATGAAAAAAATACAAGGGTATTGATGGCTGAACTTTATGTATTTTTTGGTGCTAATTAACCTTCTAACCGGCGTGAACTGATATATCCGTTCACTAAGTTGTAGGTTTCACTGCGATAGAGGCATTTTTCTAATTTGTATAATTCTGCAGATATCATCCAGTTTTGAAATATTAAGTGATGATTAATACCCGCAATGATTATATTCCTATACATAATTAATTTTTTTGTATAATGTAGGAAAAAATATCTTTTTTTAGTATTTAAAAAAATTACAGTAATTAGCATTGCTCGGCGGTCAGGGGGTTACAAAACAAATGATGAAAAAAGTCTATCACGTCACATTTTCTTGAAAAATATTCTGTCGGATGGAAATTTGTGTCGTGTTGGAAAAATCAATTCGTACCGGTTAATTCTGACTGGTAATTATTAAACATTAGATATAGGAATCAGTATCTAATAATTAAATGACAGAATTTTCCGATACGAATTGATATTCCCAACACGACACAACTTTCCGATAGACCCAGTTATTTTAAACCGTTTAACCCTTTATCTACTGACGGTACTTATAAGTACCACTCACTTTAAACATTTATACCATAGTGAATATTACTAATATTCTAATGGTACTTTGCAAAAAACGGTCTTTTAACTCCATTTTATCCGAATACATGGCAACAGTTGTTCTAGGTTTGTTATTTTAGAGAGGAATTAAGCTGTCTTTGAAGCTGTCGATGTGTTTTGTGCCGATATTTTGTACAGATTGCCACGCACGTCTTTTCATTGCAGAAAACACAGTAAATGATATAAGATAGGTGTTGGATTTTTTTTATTTGTTCATTATGATCTTAGAATACAATATGACTAGCTATTTTAGGTGAACCATGTATGCATTTTATTTAACAGTTGAATTACTCGGTGGTACTTATAAGTACCGTCAGTACACTGGGTGTTCGAGAAAAACTTCTTGTTTACTTTTCGTCTGTGTAGTTATCCATCATTTTCATCTGCTTTAAAATGTAATTACTAAAATGTAGTGCAGTAATGATTTCCCTGGTCTTTCTTTTCTGCTTCATTGTTATATTTTATAGGAAATCGAAAAAGTTGTGGCACAGGCTCGTTTTTGCTATGCTAAAAATGGCATATGTAAATTCATACATTGCATATGTGGAGATGCATGAGAACTTGTTGTCCCTGGAATATTGACGTCGCATAACTAAAGGACTGCTAAAAAGATCGAAATATAAAAAAATAGTTTGTTTTAACCCTTTCAGGAACAAAGCATTTTCAATTCTAAAGTGTTGAAATTAATGATTGGCACCGGAATTCGCCAAATGATTTATTTGTAAATAAGAAAAAGCCTATGTTTCACATACTTATTAAATCGAAAACATTTTCTGGTGCCAGTTGAAATTCCTTCTGGATTTACTGTTACGCTATTTTAGTCATAGTGTACTGACGGTACTTAAAGTACCACTTTAATTAATTACCTCTAAATAACTAAATTTCTCACGGGTGAGTATTTTTTTTATGTTTATCCTGTAATTTTCATTGTAGTAACTGGAAAAAATATTACATGAAAAAAATTGCAGTAGATCATAATGTCGTAGATAAAGGGTTAAACCTATAACAAAATAATCGATTACTGAAAAATCAATTTGCCTTACGGAGACTCAAGGGTTTTTTTTTTTTTTTTTTTTTTTTTTTTTTTTTTTTACATAGATTTTTACATGGATAAAATCGCTGTTGCCAGATAGTACATGCGAAATTGTCCGAGAGAATTCCTTTTCAAATAGGGTTTTAGGAAAAATATCGATATCGATGTTACAAAAAATTCTGATGTGATGGGGGGGAATGTAGGTCATTTTCGAAATCAGCCCAACAAATAGCATAAAAATCAGCAAAAACTTCTCTTGTATTTTTCAAAATCCTCAATTTCGCAGGCCTGTGTAATTTCATCACCGCCCCCTGAATATTAGGCCTAAGCCCTGACACAAAAATGGCTGCTGCCGAAGGCGGATTTTTTAAACGTTGGTACGACACCTTAAATCTCGACACCAGTATTTTATAAAAGATATCTCTGACTGGTTTAATCTCAGAAAAATAAAGCGGAAAAAACTTAAAAAAAAATATTGGTACGAATATTTGAGGGACCGTGCACACGCTGAAAAAAATCCGCCATTTTTGTGTCAACGATCAGGCCTTGTATTCAGGGGGCGGTGGTTTCATACAGAAATACGCACTATAACAAATAAAAATTGCATTTTTATTGGGTAGTTCGGAAAGAGGTGTCCGTTTGGGAAAATCAATTCGTACCGAGACATTCTGCCCGGTAATTATTAGACATCGGAATCAATGTCTAACAATTAAATGATTAAAATTCCCAGTATGAATTGATTTTCACAAACGGACACGACTTTCCGAACGACCCACTAGCTTGTGAATGTTATTAAATATAATTTTAATCAAACATAAGAAATTTTAGTAAAATTGCTTTTTCGCTCAAATGAAAATAAAAATGAAATAAATAAGTAATGTATGTTATATTATACTATTTTTTTCTTATACCAATTTTCATATTATACGATCTCAGATGTTCTATCTTTAACACTAAATGTACAGTCGTGTAAAAATAAAGTAAACACCCCCTACTAACTCCCCAAAAAATTATCGTAGACAAAAGTTATTGGTACCGAACGATTGGAAATAAAGTCTACTTTTAAATGATGTATATAAAATTTGCTTAGGGATCCATCTACATAATAAAACGAATCCAAGCTTCATTTTTTTCAATGGCAATGCGTAATTTTAACGAAATATTTCAAATCTTTGTATCAAACTTTACCTAGACACCAAATTTTTCGTCATTTCAATGATAAGTTTTTGAATTATAAAAATTAAAAATTTAGTGCTTCTAATGTTAAATTACATTTTCATATTTTTATATATATCTCCTGAAATTATGCTCCTAATGTGTTAACTTTTTGTGTAGCAATAATACTAATATACTCAAGCATAAATACGCTTAATTTTAAATTTTTATAATTTTATGATATACATTATGAATAATGAAATTAATATTCGAAAAAATTATGAATTGCTACCTACAATTTTTTTGATGGATTTAGATTTATTAAGTCCTGCTTTATGGAAATCTAAAATTTCACATTTTTCTTCCAAGTAGTTTTCAAATTATGCTTAAAAACAGTAAAATGATGGTTTAAGGGGCCATCTATGACAGAAGTGAGTAGATATTTTGAAATGTCTTATGCTATCCTGTAATCTAGCAGGCTTCATTGAATGCGTGAGTGGCGCTGAAGGTGCCTTGATCAAGAAGAGGACTCTCTGGGTAAACGATCGTGTACTGAACTTAAATTTGGATACAGGCCTTAAAATACGCTCATTTTAACTCCTTAATTCTCGCTCCCGTCATATTCACGGGCTGTATCTTTTACTCAGATTGTTTGATTCCAACCAGTTTTATAAAATAGTGTAATTGGCTTTATTTTAGTATCGTTTTACCTGTTATTAAATCAGGTTAATATTTCTTTTTCAGAAAAATGGTGCCAATAAGCAATTTGATTTTTTAAACCACAATTTAATTCGAGCGTTAAGGGGTTAAAATAATTAATTTCTCGGAAACGTATCGTACGAATGGCACAATTTTTTTATTTTTTTTTTTGTCTAATTGAAGGCTGTAGATTTCATTTATTCTGTCAGAATTGTATATTGCTGTTGAAAAAAACAATGTTTTGGTGCGTTTTAATATGTAGATGGCCCCTTAACCAAATTTTAGATACATCATTTAAAAGAAGACTTTATTTCCAATCGTTCGGTACCAGTAACTTTCTTCTGTGATAATTTTTCGAGGCGTTAGTAGGCGGTGTTTACTTTTTTTCCACGACTGTACAGACAATTTTACTCAAGTTTTATAAAAATATTTTATACCAGAGTTAAAGCTATTTAACTTTTTTTAGCTTATTTCTTTGTGATTTATATTTTACTTATTTTATAAAGAAATTTCTGGTTCGAATCGAAATATTTTTATTTAGTACTGGGCAAACAACATGATGTTGGTGTTTTTTAGAGATAACTAAAGTAGGTATTCGAATATAGTGGTAACATTTCCGAAAAATTTATTGGACCATACAAATAGACATTTGAAGTAGTTTTTCTACATCAGGGGTGGCTAATTAGAGGCCCATTTTTAACAGCCTGTTCTTGAACACCATAATTTTCTTTTTACATTCCTCTTGCAAATGTTTCAGAAATATAACACAAAAATTATTGTCTTTTAATGGTGATGGCCTAAAAAGTGTCCGATTTGAAACCTGCCGCTATTTCCAAATAGTAATCATTCACTAATTTAATCGCAGAAACCGACTGACCACTTGTTTCTTCTACATCCGAATTGTAAATGCCGTGCATACATTCTGAAATTAATTGTTATTTAAGAATTAAATGAGGCGAAAAAAAATTTTCGGAAAATATCACAGCAGGCTAATCATTTTCAGCTATTAAATAAAGCGAATATTACTAACCGGAATCTGTGGTAAGTAGCGGCCGCCGGTTTGACATCAGTTCTGTACATTATCCCGGGAGAACGGCGGAACTATTAAACCTCTCTCTACGTAAGTAATTCTTCGCGATGAGCGTCTGTTACAGATTTTTTAATCTTTCATCACCGGTTCTTTAAAGCAAAATTTTTTTACTATCCTAATCGGGGAAAATGTCCCGATTAAATCAGACAAAGTTTTCGCTAAAAAATAACTGGCAGGAATAAACAAATAGTATTAATTAGACGAGAAAATACATGCCTGAGTATTTCTCGGGCTGCGGAGCGAGAGGGTTAATAAAGAGGAAATGACATATCCTTAAAGTGAAGCTTCAACTTCAACCGCTTTCACAGGTGTTGAATATAGCCGGGAAAACTTCCACCAATAAATTTATAAAGAAATTTTCTCCCTGTTTTAATGCCTCGTTAATGCAAAATTTCAGTCCTGAATAATGGCAGAAACAGCTATTCATTTTTACTGGTGGGAGTTTTCTTCGGCGGTAGTCACGCCATGCGTTTCCGCCATATTATGACAACTTAGACAACCTCTTGTCAGTGTCAGTGAAAAATATTATAACACAAGGGCAAACTGTGAACAGTAAAAACAAATAGAAATTTTTACCTTATTTGTGAGAAAATATTTCCATGATATAAGGAGATTAATTAAGACGAAATATTCTCCTTACATTTACTGGTGGGAAGTTTGTCCCCGTAGTAATCAGAAACTGTTTATACAATTAAAAAAAACAGCTGCCATCTTGTGACAACCTCCTCAGTTACTTCACTCGTAACTGGTTGACACTACACATCTCCTCCTCTTTATTCCATAACTCCATTGGGAGAACGAGCGCATACCCAGGGTAGGAATGGTTTTTACTTTGTCACCAATAAATACAAATAATAATCGTCAGGTTATTTAATCGGAGACAATTGTTACAAATGCTGCGATAAACTAGGTTAAAAATTACTTAGAAAGATAGTGGTGACATTTGTAAAAACCGTACGCACTCTTGGTCTATCAGGCCCGGCGCACGTCCTCCCGGATGTTATCTTCGACTAGTAACGTTTCTGTCGTTAACCCATTAACCGCTGGTGTTGCGTGACGCAACAGTAAAAATAAATACGCATGCTTAAATTAACTATCATGCTACCACATTTTTTAATTTAAAAAATTAGATATTTAATAACAGAAACATTGACCATTAAATAAAGCAAAAATTATCTATCAAAATTTGTGGTGGCAAAAGTTTTTCTGCAAAAAAGATGAAAATCTCAATCTTATAGTTTCGGCGGTCGATGGGTTAAATCGCTGCTATCGAAATTCTCAAGGCCAGAGGACCCGAGTGTGACGTCAACACTAATCGACCGACTTCTCACTGGTGTTGGAATTCACACCGGAAAATTTTGATTAGCAGTTTTCTTTTACTCTATTTGTGGAATATATATTATCATATAAAACAATAATATCTATTTAAACTTACTGGTGAGAATTTGGGATCCCCCAATAAAATATCAACCAGATGCGGCAACACTGTATAATTCCGCATCTGGCTGAATTTTAAGGGTTCCGAATTCTCACCAGTAAATTTAAATAGTTATCATTATTTTATAAGATGATAGATATACCACAAATAAATTAAAATAAAATTGTTACTCAAAATTTTCTGGAAGGGTTATTAGAGAAGGGAATTATGCTTATATTTACTTAAAAGATGACAATAAAATCTTCCCTATGTTGGAATTTCTGAAAAATGATTGCAGATCTACGCCAATCATTGAACCCTAGATCCCCAAATCACCCCCAGTTCAAGACTTTATATATATATATATATGTATATATATGTGTGAAAAATGGAAACTAGGAAAATGGCCGAAAATTTAAGTATCACAGATTTTTAATAAAATTAAAAATGCGCTCTAAGGGGCGAAATAAGTAGGGTTTTAGGGAGAAAAAATTTCGTAACTTCGTCAATTTTTAAGATATCAAATTCACTTAAACTTATTATAAATCTTACTGATATTATCTACAACTTTTACATTGAAACGTTTTTGATAAGAACACACACACACAAAAATTAAATAAATAAATAAAAATAAAAATGTAAAACGAAAAAAAATTGGGGCGGGGGGTTAAGAAGGAAAAAATTCATAACTTCGTCAATTCCAAGATATCCAATCCGCTTAAATTTATTATACATCTTCTCAATATTATATACAACTTTCATATAGACAACTTTTTTATAGTGCCAACTCTTACAGCAAAAACCAACTAAACAAAAATAGGGGTTGACGAAAAAGGTATCGTGTTAAGGATGTGCTCAAATCCAAACAGCTTATTTTCTGACTCCTTTTTAAATTCATTTTTACTCTAAAACGCGTCCAGTTGGCAGGTTCTCTTATTCAGAAACTATATAATATCATAGCTGCCAACTTTTACGCTTTTTTCTTCCACTAAAATGTAATACAGATTTTTTCTTGTCTAATAGTGAGATTTCGACGATTAAACAAGACAATATTTAATATAAAGTTTTAGTGGTAAGAAGAAAGCGTAAAATTTGGCAGCTATGATATAATGCGCCTTGGTCGATTTTTTGATAATGGAAGAATATATTCCAAACGAATGCTGTCAAAGTGGGCATTTTGAACCGAATTTTCCAAAGAGATAGAGCTGGAAACCAAAAAAAAAAAAATGGTCGTACTGAGAAATAAAAATTATTGTTTGTAAATAAGTTCTAATTAATTGAAAGAAAAAGAAAAACACAGGTCGCTTATAAATCGCTTCAAAAATCACATCAACAAGTTTCATGGTTTTTACTTTTAAAAATGAGTCTGAATTTGTTTCAAAAAATTTCGAGTTATTCAGCGTGGAAAAATATATTTTTTTAATACCGCCTTAATGTGATTCTGATAAAACTAGCTGTTACAGAGAAATAAAATTAAAAATTCATCAAAAGAGGCCAGATAAAATTCTTAACCTTCCGTCTACCAGACGGGTCCATTGGACCCGACATGTACATTCAAAATATTTATTCAAACCAGAAATTTCTTCAAAACAAACTAAATGTATAAATCAGACAATAATAAGTTAAATAAACAAATTAAATAGTTTTAAGTAAAAATTCTGGTGTAGAATGTTTTTATAAAACTTGAGTAAAATTTCCGGTAGTTCTAGGGTTAAACTGAGTTTTGTCTCTAATCTTGATATAGTTTTTGTTGGCGAAATTAGTCCTTAACTTCGAAATCTACATTCCCTTGTAAGCCGAGTAGGCAGGGATTTTTTAGTTATGTTATGCTTTTAATAGCTGTAATAAATTTTAGTTTAATATGTGATGTGTACCGTAATATATAAATCTTATAGAGGGCTGCACAAAAAAATTGTAATTATATTTTACGGGCGGTAATTCGTGAAAGAAAATTTTCAAATGTATTATGTGCTGTCAATCTGAATTTAATTTTATCAAACGATGTGTGTGTATAAATATCTCTCAATCATATGCACGGCTTTTCAAAAGAATTCGAATATTTTACTGTCTATGGGTGCTAATAGCGGAAATATCACATTAAACTATGTTTCTTTAGGGTTCGTATGGATCCTGGAATTTGCAAACCAGAAATTCTTCGGTACCAGTATTTTCTCATAAAAAATCTTTCCTTAAATAAGGCGAAATTTCGCGCCTTTGAACTGGATTTATTTTTTAGAAAAAATACTGATATTTTACCTGGAAAATAACGGGACCAGTACGAAACCTGTACAAGTTATCTAAATATGTTTATTTATCCTCCTTACTCCTGAAGTATCACGTGATACGTCCGTACCGAGGTGGATATGTGGATATAAAATAAACTATTTGATTTTTCTTTTAAATTTTTACTTTACTTCTACTATATAGCTGAATGTTTTGGCTTTTGATCAAACCCAATAAATGGCAACACTGTTGCTTATTTCCCATACAATAAGAGTTATTGTAATCTGAGATTGCAAAATGCATTCCGGACAGCGTGTTCAAGAAAGTTAGGAATTTTCATAACTAATTAACTTAAATGCTTTACAATAAACATTTTTGAGGATTTGTAGATCATTCAATTAATTCATGAACTTCAATTTCTGACTGCGTAATTTAGGTTATCAATATTTAAATCGATATATTAAGGGTGTTTGTGATTTTTAATTCATATATGTTAACCTAAATTACCAGTTCCCTAAAGTATCAATTGCAGAAAGGGGCTCCTTCTGTCACGTGTCGTGCCTTTTTGCTTGTGCAAAATCAATGAATATGCATTCGCAGCGTTATTTTACGTTCGCGTCTGAAGAAAATATATGTTACATTTAAACTTATTAAATGTTGAACTTTTTTTCAGTATTCTAGAAGTCTTGGAAAAAGTTTCATGATCTACGCGGTAAGCATGATTTTTCTTTAATTTATATAATCATTCTTCAATTTATTTAATACAATATTTCTTAAATGTATACAGGTTGTATCTGAAATGCTTCAATAAACTTAGAGGGATGATAGTACTCATCAAGACGAACAAAAAATGCAACGGGACATGGGGTCGCAAATGATGTTTAAAGGTTGAAAATTGCAAAACTAATAAAAATATCGAAATCTCGTATGTTGCTTTTCTGCAGAACTGGCTAGTAGCACGAAGCTGGATTCCTTTCACTTTGTGCATATCCGGTCAGAAAGACGTAACAAACACTTCGAAGAAAGCCAAAAAATTCTGTGTTCAGGAATCCACGTACGCAGGACTCCCGAATTCTTTGAGCGTGTCCGCCAGTCATTCCTCCGTAGATGTAATCTGTGTAATAATTTCCGCGGTCGACATTTTGAACAATTGTTGTAAAATATTTGTTTTCTCTGGACATCATGAACTGTGTTTTACCTATTCTGTGCAATAAATAATTTTCTGGGGTGTTTCTTTCTTGTCTCAGTTGGTCCATTTCTAGACCTATTTTCTCGATTTTCTTCCTTTAAACGTCATTTTCGACCTTTGTTCCATTGCATATTTTGTTCGTCTGCATGAGTACGATCATTATCATCCCTCTAAGTTTGTTGAAGTATTTCAGATACACCCTGTATATTCTTTAATATCTGTAGCAATTTTGCGCCGGCTTGTTTCTATCGCAAAAGCTATTT
This sequence comes from Maratus speciosus, assembly GCA_963932465.1. NCBI lineage: Eukaryota > Metazoa > Arthropoda > Arachnida > Araneae > Salticidae > Maratus > Maratus speciosus. The sequence goes on from OZ010787.1 coordinate 436,188,212, forward strand.
TATCATCTGAACATTAAGTATGTCACATATATATGTCTACCGTATTACACTTCATTATAGATCTGTCAAAGGTTCTTGTTCGTTAAAGTGCTATGAATAAATTCATAGGTTACAGTTCATATTTTTTTTTCGAAATGACATATATCTTGGAATGAATTTTCAAAAGAAAAATACGATTTGCAATATATATCTTAAAAAAATAAAATCGGGTTATACAAGTAGAAGCTTCAAAAAGGCGAATCTAAACTTACAGCTCATTCCGTAAGTAGTTTTTGAATTATGTTAAACATATTGCAACTTGTATTGCAAACCGTATAATTTTTTTTTGCTACCATTACAGGTGTATTTACAAAATTTTAAAATTTTAAATTCTAAAATTCTTAAACTATTTGACAGAATAACTTGATATAAGGTAAAATGTACCGAAAAAAAAAACTAATTTGATTAAGATTAAGGTTTTCGCGTTTAGAATTTCAGTGCTTAGCACTGTTTCAGTATACCGTAAACTTTTGTTTAGAATAAATTAAAAATATCTAGTAGAACGGATATTTCCGATATTTTCTGTGATAAATTGTAGATTAATGTATTTGGTGTATTCTCCCTCTACTATTACTATTGTTTTTTTTTTTATGGCAGGGGTCGGGTGTCGACTGTACGTGAAGAAAAGTGTTTATTGATTTTCAAATCAACTTGTATGTAAATTCTTTTATTATTCTATCATTTAAATGTTTTTTTCAACAAAATTTTTTTTTGCCGTTGAAAGGGTTAAGGCATTTTTTATTCAAAATTCTTTAAATAATTTTCAATAGTAAAATTCGCTTTATTTAATCTGTTGTTAAAGACAAATCTTTAAAAGAAAATTACACAGGGTGTTTTTACGATCATGGGACAAACTTCAATGGAACGTAAAATACACATAAAAAGCTATTTTGGTATAGCAATGTAGGGTCGGAAATGAAAAGAGTTTTATTGACATAACAATTACAGTAAGTACTCAAATGCGCCACCATCAATATCGATACATACCTGACAGCGTCTAGCAAGTGACTGGCATACCCTTTCGAAGGTTCCAGATGTCTCATCTGTGAGACACCAGTAATCACCCAACCGGAGCTCCAACCATTCGGTTTATGGATTCATGCCCCGGTGGTAAGAACCTCATCAACATCTAGAAAAACAACATCTCGCAGAAACGAGCCCGAAAAACGTGCGCTTCCACGGAACTACTTCAACGTTTGCCCCGATATAAGTCGCGAGTAAAAGCGCTGTTTCCCTATACCCGTCGCCGGTGAAGTGGTTAATTAAAAAATTAAAAAAAAGTATTACATAAGCAACGCAACATGCTTTACATGCTTCGCAGAGCATGATAAAATAAACAAAAAAAAATTGCCGCCTGCGACAGATATAAGGAAAATGTAAATTGAAAAAAAAAAAAAATAAAAACATGTAAAAATATGCAATAAATACGCAGGTTCCGATGGGCAATATAGTTACATTATAAGCACAAGGATAAAATTAACATCTGTATTGAATAAAGCTGTGGAGCTTATTTAGTTTGTTATAAATCTGACTTAACTTATGATAATTAGTTGGTGCAAATAAAACTGAGGATCCCCCTTGCTTTAACTTTGCTGCTCTTTTAACTGTGAGGATCCACTATGGTGTATCATGAGTAGCACGCATTTCTATGATCTCTTCAAAGTTATCTATTTAAAGTGGTACATATTCATCTAGCTTTTGTTATTTACACCGTAATCTGTCTCTGTATGCTTTATTAATATTTCGTTAAGCTCTTTCTTAAATTATTTCGTTTATTATTGCATAATTAGGAAACTTAATTTTTCATTAACACTTTCTCGCCATGTGCTCTCTTCATTTCTCTGTTCCCGCTTATTTTGTCTAATTATTCATATTTATAAATGTATCTCTTAGTTTAATTTTCTCTACTAGTACTTACCTAAGTATTTCGTTTCTTTAAACCTATGAGACACCAAATGACTGTGATAAGGACCTCATTGCAAGACTTTCATTCGTTGCTGCAAATGTTCGTAAACACTTTGAATCTGCGAAAAGGTACGCCAATCACTTGCTAGACGCTGCCAGCTGCATATTTGAGCACTTACAATAATTTAAAACGCTCGTTTACATTTCCTCCCCATTCCATGTTTTTCGCCAAAACTTTTCATTTCCGACCATACATTACTATACAAAAAAAGTTTGTTTCAGTCAGCTGTCCCATGATCGTACAAATACCTTGTGTATGCTAAAAGCAAAGGTGCTAAGCTATCACTCATCTTCCGTAATATTTGGATCAACTTGACCGAGTTTAGATCGCCAAATACAGTTTGAAATACGGGGTGATTTAAAAAAAAAAAAAGTTTACAAAATGACATGGCAAACCAGGCATTCCAGAAGGATACAAATTCACCTAGGAACATAGAGTCGCAAATAATTTATTTAATCGCAAATACAGGGTGCTTCATCCTAACTGAACCCGGGTTGGCTGTCGTAATTTCGAGAAAAATAAAAGCATTGTAATGGAAATGCAACGATATGTACATTGTTTTGTGTGAAATGTGATAACATCACGAAAAGATCTGGGAAAACATGTTGCTTAAGCAATCGATGATACCGTATAAAATGGTAACCACTGTCCAAAATGTGATTCGTCAAGTGCATACCGCTGGTGCGTATAATGCAAACTTCTACCACATTTACTTGGTGTTATCACATTTACAACTAAAGTGAAAATGTCTGTTAAATGTTTTATTATAATATATTGAGTGAGTGCAAAAGTTCTACCCGTTTTGAAGATATGTAAATGTAAAGTGGAGTACGGACGTTAGAGCTGACGTTTTGAGGACACGAAAGTGGCCAATAACGTGTGAAGCAGTAGGGTATGTATAGGCACAACGTTTCTCAGAAGAACTCATGTCGAATGGGAAACAACATGGAAAACAAGCAAGAGCACATCAGACATTGTTTACTGTACGACTATGATAAAGCCTTTACAGCAGCCGTAGCATTTTTCAAGTGTAGGGGAAAGATGCTGTGGACGATACCACTCGCTGCCGTTGGTTTAGGAAATTCCTGTACAGAGACAGGAGCTGTAAAGATCATGTCCGTTCTGGACGCCCATCGGTGGTTTCTGACAATGATCTCGGCACAGCCATAACAAATTCCCCACATCGAACAGTCGAAAAATTATCAGAATCGTTCTTGGTACAGAGAACAACAGACAAAAGACGGATGCATGTGCTTGGCTTCATCACCAAGCTCTATCAGTGGATACCACACTAGCTTACAGTAAGGGAACGAGAAGAGAGGACCAGCACCTGTGTTTCTTTGCTTTCCTGTAACAGTAGGGAACCATTTTTGAACCGAATTGTGACGGGTGATGAGAAGTGGATACCGTACCGTAATGTGGAACGTCGAAGGACCGTGTGCCGATGTTGCACAGGGTATTCCATCGACCTAAACAGCAGGGTTCTGTTCCAAAAATTGTTGCTCATTGTATGGTGGGATGCCAAGGGAATAATGAACTAGGAGGTCCTCGCACCGTACCCAATGATCGATGCAGACCTCTACGGACAACACTTGGACAGACTGTGAGCAAAACTCACGTCTAAGCCGCAATCACTCATCAATCGCAGAGGGGATCTCTTTCATCACAATAAAGCCAGGCCTCATGCTGATTTAAGAACTCGGCAAAAATTATTGGATCTTGATTGGGAAGTTTTACTCTAGCTGGCGTATAGCCCCGACCTTGCACCTTCGATTTATCACCTTTTTTTTATCTTTACACAACGCCTTCGCTCGCCGAACCTTCAATGATGTGGAGACTGTAAAACAGCGTTACAACAGTATTTTTCGTCCAAAACAGAGGAGTTTTATCGGTGTGGTATTAACTTACCGCCAAACAGATCCGAAGAGATCATACATACTGATGGTGCTTGCGTGAATTCATAGGTGCTTAACTTTTTGTGTTCTTCGCCTTTCTGTTTTCAGTAAAAAACGGGTAGAACTTTTGCACTCACCCAATACTTCAGTTTACTGAAAGTTATTACCGTCAACCCTAAATGAGTTAGGATGAAACACCCTGTATTTTTGACTAAATAAGTGGTTTGCGACCTTACGTTCCTATGTGATTTTTCATCCTTGTTGTATGCCTGATTTTCCATGTCATTTTGAAAACTCTTCTTTGAATCAGTCCTGTATATGTATGTTTCATTAGAAAATTAAAATTTAAAATTTATTTCACAAATATTGATATTCTAAGCTTCATTTATATTCATCATTACTAGGTACAGAAAATTTAATACAAATAATCTCATAATGTGGACAAATATGACAATATGTAGACAAATATGAAAATGTCTCATTTACTCATGCCCAAAAGCAAATTCTTCTCAAATCGCAGAGGAGAATTCCCAAAATTTTTATCATCTATGAAATATTCTTGTTAAAAATTATATATTCATCTTGAACGTGATAATAGGATTAAAAGATAACAGATATTAATAATTAAATATAAGGTAAGTAAAAACAAACTTAGTTTGAAATTCACGCAATCGCAAATGAAGCAGTTCTTGAATAAATAACGTTATTATTAGATGCCAGTTATACAAAATAAAAATCCTTTACATAAAAGATAATTGAATCGAGATAATATATAATCAATTAGAGAGAATTAGAGAGATTCAAATGATGAAATATTAGAAGCTAAAGCTGTCATAAAAGTTTGCATAATGATTTATATGACTTAGGACTAAGTAACTGTAATTAGTGTCATTATTGTATATGAATTTTAATTTCTTTTTCATGTATGAAGAATAGTTTAAATAGTTTCATTATCTTAACAGTATCTGCAAACACAATTAGTTTTTGTTTACGCAATTTAGTTTTATTTCATTACGATATGAGCGACTGTTTTATTAGATGGCGTTATTTCCTAGCCAGTGATTGAAATTCTGCAGCCAGCATTTTTTATTAAAAAAATAGTTAGCAGAAATTTTAAACAGTGAACTTTACTTTATTTAATCACTTAATGAGTGTGATTAAAAAAAGCAAAAATTACTGTCCAAAAATCCTGGTATGTGTCTTGTATAAAAAACCGCGTTTTATTGGCAATATGATATTTTTACATGTAACAACGTTGCGAATCAGAAAATTTATTTGATGAATCTTTATTCATTTAGTTTTATATTTTTAAACGGAACTTATTTAAAATCATTTCTTAAAGAAATTTCTGGTGCGAAATGTATTAAACCTGGGTTAAATTAAACCACATAAATAAAACAAACCAGGGCGGTGGTTCAGTTTTGGGCAACCTAATAGACCGGGAGCCAGCAGCACACACACACATGGTTCGTCCGGATACCGTTATTTCTCCAGGAAAAATACCAGTATCTTTTTAGAGAAAAAGAAATCTTGTTTAAACGTGCAAAATTTCGTCTTCTTTTAGGAAGAGATTTTCTATAAGATAATACTTGTGCGAAAAAAATTTCTGGTCTGCAAAATTCAAGGAGGCGTACGAACCATGACACAACCACCTCATCGAGTTGTAGGCTGAATTTCCAGAATTAGCTAAAATTCGATTCCCATATTAAAACACAATCGGTCTGCCTAGTCATATCTTGGTGGACAACACCTAAAAATCCGATTTTACCGGTTGACTCTTAGGTTTACCATTGTGTTTTCCTGCTCTCAGTCCGCCATGTTTTCATGACATTGGGTGCAGGAAAACGCAACGGTAAACCTACGAGTCGACCGCTTAACCCCTTAACGCTCGAATTAAATTACGGTTTAAAAATTCAAATTGCTTAATGGCACCACTTTTATGGAAAAGAAGTACTCACCTTATTTAATGACAGGTAAAACGATACTAAAATATAGTCAATTCTACTATTTTATAAAACTGGTGGGAGTCAAACAATTTGAGTAAAAGACACAGACCGTGAATATGACGGGAGCGATAATTAAGGGGCTAAATCGGTTTTTTAGGTGTTTTCCACCAAAATATAACTTGGCAGACCGATTGAGTTTCAATATGAGAATCGAGTTGCCTAATTCTGGGATTTCAGCCTCCAACTCGATGAGGTGGTTGTCTGTGCTGCTGGCCTCCGGTCTATAATTTTAATTCCTAAATGCGACATTGGCCGAGAGGTTCTGCTCTCGAAGCTGGTAGACGGGAGGTGCTGGGTTCGATCCCAATCGCGCCCGTCGGCCTAATCGTTCGGAGTTTTCGTGGTTTTCTTCGAGCCGTGGATCTTCCATGCGTTAATACGGATTAGGTTCCCTTAGAAAGACCCCCCACGGAGGGCACTCCCCCCGGGCCTATATCCCTCGTGTAGATAATTGGCCGTCAAGAATCAACCCAACCCTAAATGCGACATTTTGTATCAGCATTTTGGATTGAAAATTTTCCTTTTATTAAGTAGATGAAGTAAAACATTTACTTCTTTTCAAATGAATATGTTAGTAAATTCTGGCGTCAATCAAATATTTCACCACTTTATGAATACAGGTACTTTGCAGCAGAAAAGATTAACCGCTTCCAGATTATCCCGAGTTATCTCGAATTCACATATATTGCAATTAATTATTATTATCTCGAGTAAACTGGGGAGTACACGGCTGCCACTGGCTACATTTTTATATTGTTTTCTCACCACTATTTCTAAAAATAAATATTGTAGAATATTTCTGTTGCACATGTTGCTAAGATATACGTGAAAGATTTTTGTTTTGAGAAAGTGGTGCGAATAAGAGTTAAAAAATAGTCGTCAGCCGGGATAGTAAACTGAAGATAAAACTAAATGCTTTAACACCTGCGAAAAATTAAAAAAAACATTCTAAAAGCTGTATATTATGTTTTGTTTAATTTTCTTATATTTAAAAAAGGAATAAGAAATATGGTGATTTTTTGCAGTTTTTTTTTTTTTTTTAATTGGTAAGGGAAGCGGTTAAAGGCTTATAAATACCTTTGAATTCACTGATCAACTACTTTCGTACACGCAGTTGGCGACATTCTCAAGATCAGTACTGATAGAATAAACTATTTTCGCACAAATTATGAAAACTGAAATTCATAAACACATTGTTTACAGTTTTCACCCTTTCTGCAAAAATAGTTTATTACTGAACGGTTAGTTGAGGCTGTGGAGACCCGAAAAGCTTTTGGTTCCGGTCTGTCTGTTTGTATGTACCGTGGTAACTTTCGTAATCATGAAAGTATGAATAAAGAGGGATGGACATATCCTCAAAATAGTGACGCTCCAACTGTAACCGGTTTTGCAGTGGTTCATTACCACCGGGAAAAACCTCCCCAGTAGATTTAAATAGAAATTTTCTTCTTATTTAAATACTTCATTAATGTAGAACTTAATCTTAAGTATGGACAAAAACAGATATTTATTTTAAGTGGTGGAAGTTTACTTCGAGGTAGTCAGGCCCTGCTTTTCCGCCATCTCGTGATAACCTAAATAATTTTCTATCACTGGCGGCGAAAGATATTATAATAACCGGGACAACTTCCATCAGTAAAAACGAATAGAAATTTTTACCATACTTTGGGGTGAATTTTTGAATGAAAATATTGCTAAAATAAAGCGAAATATCATCAAAATACCGTAATATCATTAAAATACACTGCAAAGGAATTTCCCCAATAGACCGTAATGTAACGGTATTCTTTTGATTGTCCCTGTAAATGAGCTGTATATGCTACACACTTCTTTTTCAGTACATTGCAATAATCTTTTCCGAACATGCCATAGTGATACTCTATAACATATATCCATTTCATGGCAATCGGTCAATATTTACTCGAGTTAGCGCACGAATAGACGGTCAGACAGACAGATGGGCGGAAAGACAAACCTCATACATAAACACTTTTCAACTAGGCTGGAAATAGTTTAAAAAAATTTCAGTAAGTAGCATTATTTTTACCCAGCAATTTATAAACTCATTAACGCCGGTTGGCAAGAAAACGTGCCATTTAAATATTACGGAAATTTTAAATGTAAATGCCAGTATTTTACTAAGAAAAATTTCATATTACCTAATCTCAAACTTTGATAGATTAATTTAGTTAAAATTACAATATGGAAAAAAAACTGGTGTCGAGGTATTAAAAAAGTGTAAAAGAAACTCGTCCTTAATGGTTTAATAAAATATTTTTTTTAAATATATTTTTCTATCAAAATAGACGAGAATTTATTTTGATTGCTAAAGAAAGATGACCAAACCTGTTTACTAAATTAAAATTATAAAAACTTTGTTTGTAAATTGTGTAAAAGTGTCATAAGAAGACTTTGCATTTTGTAAGTGTATTTGTTACATGAGATTTTATTCAATTTCAGCAACATATAATGATGTTTCGTGGTTGAAAAATAAGTATTCCTTTAAGGATAGGATAAAATCACGATAAAATTAAGGATATGGTTAATCTAATGAAATTACAATAGTAAATGCATCCAGACATATACTTAAATAATGAAATAGCACAATTACTGGAAATAGAGAACATTGTTTTCTTTCTCTTGAAAAAAAAAAAAAAAGAATAAGTAGTTTATTATATCATTGCATTCTTATTTAATGTGATACTTCTAAAATTTTCTGACGCTTATATAAACATTATATGGTTATAAATTTACATATAACTTATAAAAATTGGATTGTAGGCTATTAAATATTATGCAGACTATATAAAATATTAGTGAGATTATTAAACAAAGTCTTGTAGAGCTGACGTTTTCTCTTATCTATAGATTTACTAGTTCTATCAGTATTGATCTTGATAAAGTCGCCAATTGTGTGTATATAACTAGTTTATCTGATTAAATAAATGGTATTTATAAGCCTTAAAATGTACTTATATATAACTTTATTTTAATTATAATAAGTGATATTCTTGTATAATTATATAATTACAAATCCAGCTATTCGTTAATAGTGGAAAATTTCCGAATAAAAATTTCCTTAAACCCTTAACCCTAGAACTACCGGAAATTTTACTCAAGTTTTATAAAAACATTCTACACTAGAATTTTTACTTAAAACTATTTAATTTGTTTATTTAACTTATTATTGTCTGATTTATACATTTAGTTTGTTTTGAAGAAATTTCTGGTTTGAATAAATATTTTGAATGTACATGTCGGGTCCATTAAGACCCTTCTGGTAGACAGAGGGTTAAATTCTCGCTCCCGTAATATTCACAAGCTGTATCTTTTACTCAGATTGTTTGATTCACACCAGTTTTATAAAATAGTGTAATTGGCTTTATTATGGTATCCTTTTACCTGTCATTAAATAAGGTGAATATTGTTTTTTTCAAAAAAGGGGTGCCAATGAGCAATTTGAATTTTTAAACAGTGATGTAATGCGACCGTTAAGAGGTTAAATTTGCAACATTGATATCAAATTCCGTCTGTTTTAGAGAATACTGTGAAATTGTACATAGTTCGATACTATTCCCATTTTGACTACCACTGTTTTATAATTCTATTCTCACTCTTATTTTACTTTAAAGTAATTGTTTTGATAAAAATTGGTACTAAAAAACCGCGAGAAATTGAAGCTATTAACATACTTGCACATTTCTCTTAAACCTCTCGCTGCGCAGCCCGAGATATGCTCGGGCATGCATTTTTCCGTCAAATTAATACTATTTGGTTATTCCCACCAATTATTTTTTAGCGAAAACGTTGTCTGATTTAATCAGTTGATTTTTGCCGATTATGATAGACAAAAATTTCTGCTTTAAAGAACCGGTGTTGAACGATTACAAATTCTGTAAAAGACACTCATCGCGAAGAATTACTTACGCAGCGAGAGTGTTAACGTTATGCCGACTTTTTAAAAAAGTAATCTTCGTCTTATATTTTTCGCGTCAATTGCATCATTAATAAAGAAAGAGATTATTTCTCTTTGGTAATACTGGTACTCAAATAATGAGAAGTTTTATCAGATATAAATGAATATGTCATCTCCAGTTATAAGGTATTATCTCATAATAAATCTAACTTATTAAAATCCGTGCGCGTATCTCTGTAACCTCAAAAACTCGGAATTCACAAGGCACATGACTACGAAATTTGGCGCTTGGGATGCTGGTAGGGGGCCCATGAACAATTGGGGCAAACAAAATCGAAAATGTTATACTTTTTATTTATCTTTGTCTTTTTTTATGTTCAACCCGTAATCGTGCGAGATCTAACCAGTTCTAAATGTTTACTGCAATGTGAGATATACATATTACGTACCCCACGCTGCAATACTAAGAAGCTGTAGCTGGTGTTACGATAATTCCTTTACCTCACATGCAAATAATTAGAGATATACATATTACGCAGGCCACGCTCCAATACTAAGAAGCTGTAGTGGGTATTACGATAATTCTTTTTACTCACATGCAAATAATTAGAAATTATTTAATTGCGCTTAATTATTATCTTTTTTAAAAAGTAAAGAAAAAGGTTTTATCACAAATATCAACGAAACTTTTTATACTATTTATTCCCTTATTCCAAAGATATCGTTTTATCATCTGCTGCCATAGCAACATGATAAATTAAATTTAATAAAAAAAAAAGTGCTCAGCAGTAGAAATATTTTTCTAAATCGAACAGTTATTTTTAGTTTTGGTTTTAGAATTAAATTCATGAATTCCCGTACATAGAACGGTTTCAAACACGAGCATTTAAATATTTTGCTACATTTTCATAAATATTTATTACAATGCAGCCAGTGAGCCACAGATTTACCACACTTTTTTGTTGCGTTCTTAAATATATAAATACGTAGCACCAATGGCGCCCGTGAGTAGGTATATTTGGGGCACTAAATGCATAGAGGCCCAACTATTCTTTTCGTACCACTATTTCTTATGTGAAATCGTTGTCCTTTTCCATTGGCAGAACGATCAGCCATTAAACAAGTAAAAGATTTCTTTTAAAAAATAATGGTAAGAACAGAATAAAATTTTCAGCCATTCATTTAGTGCCCCAAAAATAGCCCGCCACGAGACGCCACTGGTACTACCTATAGTCGTCATCTGGTCCGTCGGTCTGTCCGCATATAATAGCTCAAAAATACTCAACTGAATGGTTTCAAATTTAATCGTTGAAGAATTTTGGCAAGTCATTTCACATTTTATGAAAATCGAATCAAAACTTTAAAAAATATAGTAATATAAGTTTTCTTCATTCTATTAAATCCTATCATACGTAATTAATACAGTGGTATCCAATGATAATTAATGATTCTTGGTTGCCATAGCGCTTACGTCATATTTAAGATGGAGTCATATTGTTTCCGTATTACTTAATTTAATATATATATAATCATAATAAATTTTGTATTCATGTATTTCTGAATAAGACTGCAACAGCTATTGCACAAATATTTGACTATTTATAAAACTGTTTATAGTACAAACGCGCCTCATTTGCCACGTTCGACGTACAATTTCTGACTTGTTAATAGTTTCCTTTACTTCGTGCAATCATAGTATTTATATCATTAAATAAGACGAATAATACATTTTGCAAATAATGTTGTAATGATTATTTTTGTGAACCTTTTGTAAGTACCTTTTTTTTTATCAGAAGGAAGTGTTCCTTTAACTGAACGAAACATATTCCATTTCACGAATTCTACAGCGAGATGTTTAACGAGTTTGGTATTATAGCAAATAATCCTTAACCCTTTCGAGGGCGGTGTCCTTAACCCCTTGAGGGGCGGTGTCCTTAACTCCTTGAGGAGCGGTGATGCCGTCACGGCATCACATAATTTTAATCCCTAATTGCCACATTGGCACCAGATTTTTAAAAGGAAAACTTCACTTTTATTAAATAAGCGAAATACCTTAACATATTTACAAATAAATTTTCTTGTAAATACTGGTATAATTCAATTATTTCAACAGTATACAAATACAATTACCTTGCCCCTGAAAGGGTTAAAAAAGGACTCCAAATTTTAATTACAAAACTGACAAACGGCACCAATAATATTTAATAAAAATTTTCATTTTAAAATATACGTGAAAATAAGCAGGTTCATATTTTCTAATAAGTTGGTTTATAAATTCTGGTGTCAGTCCATTATTTCATCAGTTTATAAACAGAATTTCTCCGCGCCGGAAAGGGTTAAAAATGGAATTTTCTTCCAGGTTTAAAAGAAAGCTGCTCAAAACGTGCCATTGAAACCGAAGAAAGTTTGAGAAATTTAACCGTCGAATAATCCGTAATTACTGATAGGAAATATATTTTTACTTTCTCCTAACATTACAAGAAGAAAGTTTTGGATTCGTGAAAAGTTATGACTTCCGATTTTTGATGGATTTATATGTTTTAGAAGGTCCTGAACACGATTTGATGATTTTTAGAAAATGACCGCCTGTATGTGACAAAAATTTTCTGGTCGCTCTATCTCAAGGAATAATGCCCGGAATTTTACAAAACTTTAGATTATGTTACACCTTTATATAAACTGTTGTTCATTAGCTTCTGGTGTATATCACCCAACAGGGGTGCTGCTATGCCGCATTTTTCACAATTTACGCAATAGCTATATCTCAAGCAATATTGCACGAATTCTTGTCAAACTTCAGATACAGTTATACCTTGATATGACTTGGTTTTATTACATTGTGGTATAAATTGCCTGCTGCATTTTTCACGGTTTCCGCTATAGCGCTATCTCAAGCGGTAATGGGCGAATTTTCATCAAACTTCAGATTCGGGTACACATTGATGAATATTGGTACTGATTATATTTTGGTGTAAATCGCTCAACAGGTGGCGCTGCTATGCTGCATTTTTCAAGATTTCCGCAAGAGCTCTATCTGAAGAACTAATGCAAGTATTTCATAGCTTTAAAATCCTCATAATGGGCAAAGATTGCAATTCCATTGTGGCACTGTGCTAACGAATTTTGGAGTATTAACATGTATGAGACAGAAGAAAGTTTTGGGATTAGCCGTTGCCTTCGAAATACTCAAAGCCAGAGCACACGAGTGTGACGTCATCACTAATCAACCGACTTCTCACTAGTGTTGGAATTCACACCGGAATATTTTAAAAATCAATTTTCTTTTATTTTACTTGTGGATTATCAATCATCTTAAAAATCAATAATAAATATTTAAATTATTAGTGAGAATTCGGAATCCCTAGATAAAAATCCGGATGCGGAATTCCACAGTGTTGCCGGATCTGGCTGACATTTTATTGGGGTATCCCAAGTTCTCACCAGTAAGTTTAAATAGTTATTATTGTTTTATAAGATGATAGATATTCCCCAAATAAAATAAAAGAAAATTGCTATTCAAAATTTTCCGATGTGAATTCCAACATTAGCGAGAAGTCGGTCGATTAGTGATGACGTCACACTCGTGTCCTCTGGCCTTGAGTATTTCGATGGCAGCGGATTGGCACATCCAACCAATTTTAGTTACCTGACTTGACGCTATATTACCTTCTGCACTCCTTGAAAGTTATACAAGCCTGCGATACTGGAGATTCTTATAGCTAAACAGTGTTAGAATCTGATGAGGCAAGGGGAGTGGTGTTCATTGACCCACGAGAGAGAAATAACCTAGAAGATGACGCAAAGTGAAAGGGAATGCGTAGTATATGCCAAAAAAATGAATAAATTATTATGAAATATCGTTTTACGTCCATTTTTAGTATTCTATTTTCGTAATATTACGATTTTTTGAAAATGAATAACTTGCAAATAATTCTGACATGATTGTAAACAATGAATGGATTCAGCGCTAAAAAATAAGTAAGAATCAATTGCCAAAATTAAAAAAAATCACAACCCAAATATTACTAACATGTGTTACTGTTTGAAAAAAAAAAATCCGCTGCTGTTATTTCTAGACAAAATTGTTTTTGGGATATTGTATTTTGTGATATTGCAAAGGTTCCAGAAATATACTGTAACGAATTTTTTCTCAAAGACTCGTAGCCAAAGCTTAATTTTGAAATAGTGTTAGCAACTAGCTCCGTAGGGTCTCAACTACACAAATGAGTGCAAACTTATAAAGTACTTTCATTGGAACTTTTCATCAATTTTTGATGATAAAATCACTCATACACAAGATATTTAAGTAAATGTAATATTGTAGTGTAATTCAGCATTTTTGTGGTCAAGGAATTAAGATACCACTATTTCCAAAGAGTAATATTCGACATATTTATCGCAGAATTCTCTGATTAAGAAATTGGAAGATTAAAGGATTGCTACAGGCGACTACATTTTTTATACTTGGGTGCAACTATTTTCAAAATGCTATCATGAATATTTTTGCTATTTTTGAAATAGATTTATTTTTGAATTTCATATAAAATTATTTTATTATCCCCAGTAAAATGATTAGCTGCTAATGGCATCCCTCAGATTACTACTCAGAAATATATGTATTCCAGAACTTCGAACCCAACAGAATGATAAATAACTTTATTTTTCCATCGAAAACTATCTCATTATTTAACGGAGAAATTTTGCGATTAAACAAAGAAAAAAATAATTTTTAAGTTATTAGTATTCAAATTCTCCGACACCATTGCCATCCTGTTAAATTAAATTTTAATTTGTTTTCCTAATGTATGAAACAAGTAAATTAAAATACGTATTTAGTTATATTAATTTTATAAGCTCTCTAAATATATATAAAATTTGTAGCATGCAATTCTTCACAATCTCAATAAATTACAATTTTATTTTTAAGAATATCATCAAATAATATAACGCGTTTAAAAGTATATGTGATCTATAAAAATGCTACTTAACAAAATATATGAAAATATATAACTAAATTTAAAGATATAAATGTCATAAAAATTTTATTTACAATCATGTATTTAAAATTCTGTTTATATTAGAGGCATAGTTGTTCTTCTTTTCATATGAAATCATTAAATGTAGTGAACGAAATTAAATTATCTGAACTGGATGTTTCAATTGTCAAATTTGATTAGCATTTGCCATAAAAAATATTAACAGTTTAATATTTTTGTAATTAATACGTATTAATTCTTTAAAGAAAATATGCAGAGCTGCCAAGTCTCCGGCTTTTTAGATACAGGAATTTTAATATAGAAAATGTTATTTTATTCAATTGGAACATTTGGGCGATTTAAAAGAACAACACTTTCTCTAAGATAATAGTGGTGTGGAAAAAGCCGGATACTTGGCAAATCTGAATATGTAATAAGAGATATCCCAGAGCTGCAGAGCCACTGAATGTTTTAAAACCAATATTTTCGAATAGAAAATGTCATTTTACTTATTATGAAAAATATCAAATTAAACATCAACAACAACAAAAAATCATGCTGAATATAGTGTCATTGGCATCTCTGGATTGCGTATAACGCGCGGATCAAACAAACACGTTTATTTAACCCTTTGAGCTTTGCGGGTTAATTTCTTCAAAATGCTTAAATGTCACATTGGCACCAGTATTTTGTAAACAAAAGATTCAGCTTATAATATACACGAAAAAATGCTTTAATCTTATTTTCAAATAAAATTGGCTGAATATTCAGGTGCAAATCTGACGTTTGGAGATTAAAATTAAGTGGGAATTCACCCATCAGAGCTCAAAGGGTTAACCCTTTATCGGGCAAGTCAGTTATGTGGCTGAAATGTTGAAGATATTCATTCCCACCAGAATATACAAACAGATTTATTTGAAAATAAAATGCGGCCTTTTTTTTTTTTAATCAGCGGCGTTATTAAAACAAAATATTTTACTAAAAATTCCGATGCGAATCGACCTGTTTTCATAGAACGAAATTTTACTTTCAGGCGCAAAGTAATTTCTAATGCAGGCGCAAAACGCTCAAGCGCAAAACACTTTCAGGCGCAAAGTACTTTCTAATGATAAAAGTTTGAAATGTTGAATTGTCACCAGAGTTTACGAACAAATTTATCTGAATATAACTGAAAGTTTTTCTTTATATACATAATATAAGAGAAATTTTATTCAAAAATTCTTGTACTATTACAGCATTTCGGAATTAAAATGAAGTACTTTAAAAATATACTTCCGCACTGCTTGGGGTTAAGAAGAACAGTGGAGGTGGGGAAAGAAATGTTAATCTCCCCGCCTCCTCTTCGATATTATGTTTTATTAGAAGGACGTATTAACCCCTTAACGGTCGCATTAAATTACGGTTTAAAAATTCAAATTGCTTACTAACACCACTTTTTTGAAAAAGAAATATTCACCTTATTCAATGACGGTAAAATGATACCAAAATAAATCTAATTACACTATTTTATAAAACTGGTAGGAATCAAACAAATCTGAATAAATCTAAAAAAAAGACACAGCCCGTGAATATGACGGGGACGAGAATTAAGGGGTTAAATTAACTAAAGGAAACATATTTTAATTCAGGCTATTTACAGTTGCCAACTTCTGCGATTTTTTGCCACCGGGGAATCCATATAGAAATCATCACCAAATTAACACTAGAAGGACGTTTAAGGGTCATTTTGGCCCGTACGAAATGAATATATTTCGGTTCAAACCAGAAATTTCTTTATAAAATAGGTTTAAAAAAACAGAACAACAACAACAACAACAACAAAAAATTAAATAAATAAGTAAAATAGTTTAAAAAAAAAAAAAAAAAAAAAAAAAAAAAGCAATTTAACAACGACCATTTGGAAAATGATTTTTTCGAAGACTAAAATTCGAAGACCAACGACCATTTGGAAAATGATTTTTTCGAAGACTAAAATTTAAGACATGAAAATCGCACGGAGATGATCATACATTACGTACGCCATGAATTAAACATTAACATCCCTGGACCCATAATGAACAAATTTTAAAAGAAATTTCAGTTTTACAATTTTCGGTAAGATTAGTTGGGGCAACTGGGCCATGATTTTACAATGTGACTCTGGAGCTTCTGACAATTCAGCTCCAAAAAACTAATGTTCATTTGAATTAAAGTCTGAGCTACCGTAAATGTGTTCAGATAGGTTATCTCTATCAGACAGTAATGCTAAAAATTACATTTTAATATTTAAAAATATAAAAATATGCACACTTCATCTTTCTTTCCTCATGGCTCCAGTTGATCCATAAAAATGGGGTAGGTGGACCAGGAAGGTCTATGTTTCGCACGCATTTATTTTTTTTTCATGTGGAATATCAGGTCCTGTTTGAAAAAGTGTAAACAACTTTAAAAAATTTAAACCAGGCAGATCATGTAAATTATATGTCAATAAAGAGCATTGTAAGGGAAACCTTTGCTGTCAATGTGTCTAAAAAAGCACTAAAAGTGAATATATTAGATTTATTTATACCAAAAACATAAAAATTAAGTACTTATGTACTTTACTATAGGTAATAAGTATAAATGTCACATGGGTATTTTAAGGAAAAAAATAGCAAGGTAAATCTATGAACAAACGTCTACGTAAGTACTTAAGTACTTTATCTGTGTCCAGGGGTCGCATTGTATAGGGAAAATTTTATTGTTCCTACCAGAACCCTTAATGAGTTATCTTCATGATCATTTTATTTAACATATTCTAGAGAAAGGTGCGATGAAGATATTATTTTCAAAATAGCGGTAGGGACAATAAAAGTTTCCCTGTAGAATGCAACCCCCGTATCGTATAATTTCAAGGTTTGGCTATCTCGCTTTCAGGGGCAAGTTATTTGCAATCGTAAAATGTTGAAATAATTTATGTACACCGGTATTTTTAAGTGAGTCTACTTTTAAGAAAGTAAAAGTATATTTTTGCGTACTTAATAATAGTAAAATTTTCATTATAATATTCCGGTGCCAATGTGGCATTTAGGAATTACAATTATGTGATGTCATAACGGTATCACCGCCTCTCAAAGGGTCAAGAAATTTGGTTTGATATCACCCAATGTTCTTTTTTAAATTTTATTAAGTAATTTTAATGAGGTATTATATAATTTTCTTTATTGTGAGCAAAAAACAATGGAGGAATTTACTTCCCGCCGTAAGAGAAATTCAAAAACATTATTTATAACTATTGGACTAACTGGATCCAGCATGGTCCAGTTACCCCGGGTACATGTCCCAGTTATCCCATTCTTGAAAAATTTAAGGGGTAACTGGGACACGGGGCTTACATTTGAAACATGAAGTAAATATGTATAGAGACCTAATAATATTAAAATAGTTATATGCCTAATCTTTAAAAAAAAGATTGTTTAATAAAGGTGCTTACCGTATTTTAATAAAAAGCCGAGGAAGTTCAACCAAATTGACGCTGTTTTAACCCATTGAGGGGCACAGGTATATATTATATACCACCTACGATTAATTAAGTTTTACACCAGAAAAATTTTATCAAATTTTACTTTTCTATCTTTGGTGGAAAAAAGGCCATAAAATTGCTTTTACTTATTTTGAAATAGAATTTTTTAAAGATTCCGGTGTGAGTTCAACATTACAGGGACACAATCACTTGCCCCTCAAGGGGCTAAAAAAAAGAAACGTAAATTTTCGATAATCTATCACAGTTAAGAGAGAGTTTTGATTGAGTTGACACACGTTGTTTTGGGAAGTTGAGTTTAAGGGGCATTGTTCACAAAAGCTAAAACTTGAAATACATCAACGGTTTTTTATAAAATAGCCTATGGTCCAGTTACCTCGTAGGTCCAGTTACCCCAACTAACCTTACTGTAAATTTTTAAACTTCTACGGAGCTGGCAATACATTAAGTACGCATGCATTAAACATTAATATTCCTGGACCAATTTTAAATGAAATTTCATACATTACGTACGCCATGGATTGCATTTTTCGGTACTGTAAATTTTTAAACTTCTACGGAGCTGGCCATACATTACGTACGCCATGGATTAAACATTAATATTCCTGGACCAATTTTAAATGAAATTTTGTCCTTAAACTTCTAAACATCCCACAATATTACTTTTTATACCGTCGTACAGAAAAAAAAATTGTACTTTTAAATGCAATTTGTTTGAAAGCTGTATCTCAATTTGGTCTGAGTTATTAATTATTTTTTTGTCATAGTGGCAACAGAAGTATCCATCTCTGTTGAAAGTAAAGAGAAAATACAGATTACTGTATGGACCAATCAGAAAACGAATAAAATGCGGATTCAACCAATAAAACGCTTCAGATGTGTTTTTGATTTCCTGCCCTGACAGAGGACAATAACCATTTCTCCAATTGGTTAATAAAAATTCTGGTGTCAAATGTTTTCATAAAACTTGAGACAAATTTCCCGTCTTTCTAGTGTTCGTTCTAGTGTTAACCCTTTGAAGGTTGGTGGGATAATTTTAATTCCGAAACGCCACAATGGCACCGGAATTTTGGAATGAAATTTAGCTTTTATAATTGCAGGACAGATATATGCATTCTTGTATTAACCGGTAATATATTATATTATAACAATATAATCTGATCGACCCTGCCCAACCCCATGAACAAGTCAGTAAAATGGTATAATTTAATATACCTTAATAATAAAAAAAAAAGAAAGTGATCGTAATTAAAGTAAATTCTGGCGAGATTTTAAAATACATTGATAAAACACGCGCTAAAAAAAATTATTAATTTTATTAATGAATAAAGAGGTATGCGTTGTGATTTATTTACGTGATCCCTTTCACTTATGAATTTTTGAATAAAGAATAACACCATAGCTGCCAACTTTTTCGCTTTTGTTTCTACCACTAAAATTTAATAGAGATTTTCGCCTTCTTTAATCGTGATATTTCGACGATTAAATTAGACAATATTTACTATAAAATTTTAATAGTGAGAAGAAAGCGTAAAAGTTGGCAGCTATGATAATACTAAAATATTTATTTTTAAATAAGAGTCCGAGAATTCAATATTAATTCTGATTAATCTCCTATGCAAATAAACTGCTCCTGGAAAATAATAGAATATACATAAAAGAGAATTCAATTGATGATAAATGACACATAGCCGACATTGTTAAAATAAAAGAAGAGACTGTTATCTCTTGACTAATTATTTTATTTTACATGTATTTAAACATCAATTATTTACAAAAATTCATAACGTTAGAAAATAATATAAACAGATTTTTATGGAGCTGTTACTCATAATTTTCTTAAAACTAGAAATTATCCTTTTAACCTAATACCTTTTTTCATTACTCTTTTTTTATTGTTTAAATTTTATCTAGAATAACTTCACTATAGTTATTTTACTAGTAAATTCTGAATTTTTTTATAATACATAGAATGACGTTTATTCTTGAATTAAAAAATTTAATGCTCTAGTTTGGATCCCATTGGGCATTTTTACCGATTAATGCATACGTTCGCAAAAGAATCAAAGTATAAGAATTTTGTGGTAAAACGAGAAGTTTGTATCTTTGGTTAAGAAGAGTCATAACCATTCAGGGACTTGATTTCCGTGGTCTAGAGTCATAGGGGATGGATCGCTGGTATCAACGGGGTCGTCGTTCATCGCAGCGGCATGATGAGGTGTCGCGGTAGGGTAGTCTAGAGGCCTCCGTCGGTGCGCTCATCCCTTTGTTTGGCGCTGCTAAATTTTCTGGTCTATATAGCTGAGTCCATCAGAATTGGCATCTATTGACCATAGTATCTTGTATATCTTCTTTTGGTCATTCCATCTCTGAACTTTTCTTTATTCTGTCTTCCTACTCTAAAATCTTCTCAAAACTCGTATCCCTGTGTAGGACGGTTAAAAATTCCAGATGAATTCTTATTGGATGACGTATCTTTAAGGAGGGTCACTTGCTTTCCTGTAATTTGTGTCAGCAAGTTTCACGCGCATAAGATTATGCAAATTCTGGGTCCTCTCTAGGTCAAAGGTGAACAGTCATAAACACACAGTGGTCCCTACTTTATGACTTAACGACGTTCTGTAATAAATATTTCATTGTCCCTGTTGTCATTCTTAAACGTGAACAAGTCTACCTAGAACTTAGCTATATATACCCTGGGACCCAAACTTTCTTATGCGTAAAAAATGTATATTTAAACATAAAACCATAAAAATAAAATATACATATAATATTTATAATTGAATAATAAATATTCCTGGGTAGTTCCATTATTATATTTTCTAAAAATTGAACTGTTACAATCATGAGTTCATTTCTATATTTTATATAAATATTATTGTAACTTCATATACTAAAATTACGCAAAATGTTCCTTTGCGTTTATTAAAAGATGCAGGGATCGAATAGCGTCCCAGCAATAATTATAAGTTAAGAAAACGTTTTACTAATTTTCAAATAAATTTGTTTTTAAATCCCGTTGTAATTCGATGATTTCAACATTTTATTAACCCTTTAACGGGCCATGGTAATATACTTACCACTTAATTTTTTATTGAAGACTGATATATTCCCACCGGAATTTTCAGTAAAATATTTAGTTTTTATAATACTTGCACTATAAAGAGACTTTTCATCGCAATAATTATAAAAACAAATTATTTTACTAAGAATTCCGGTGTGAATTGATCAGTTTTCAATAAAATTTAAGTGGTAAGTATATTACCACGACCTGTTAAAGGGTTAACACAAGTACTTTGCCATTGAAAGTGTTAAATAAGGTGAATATTTTTTCGTAATTACTGGTACAAGGTTCCTACACTACTGGGAATTCCGAAGGCGTCTGACACCATTATTAATGATAAGAAATTTTCTATATAATTTTTACAACAGCGTATTCGTAACCGGCTCGTTTATTCACATAATTTGTAATTTCTTTTCTGCATTTAAATATAGCAAAAAACTCTGTTAAAAATTTTTAGTAAAACTGTACGTACCCTGCTGCTAGCTAAAACTCAGAGCATTTGGTATTTATGATGGCTATCTATAGCTTAAAGTTACGATTACGGCCAACAATCTTCAGAAAGGGATTGCGCAGTTTTAATACAATTCTGCAGAAAAAGGCGATTACGTTATAACTATCGTAATGAACTACTGGTGAAATAATTATATTATTGGCAGAACACATGCAACAGGATTTTATTTCAGTGTTGCTAGTGGGCTATTTTCTTTTTAAATTAAGATTTCTTGATTGCCACCAGTTTTCTGAAATATTAAAATTCGCATTATTTAACGACAGATTCAATAAGGCAAAAATACGGCGAATTATACAATTTGAATTTGCCAATAAAAAAATCTGAATTAAAAAAAGTAGCCAACTGGCAACAATGTTTTAGTTTTAGAAAATTTCAGAAACGATCGTTTTTTGACACATTCGTGGAGAGTAACAGTTTGGCTTATTTTTTAAATTCCAAAATTTCACATTCATCCCAGAAATTTTATACCATATTATTTTTTTCTGATTTAATGAGAGACATTTCGCGATTTTCAAAGATAAAAATTGTTCTTTCAGATTTTTTGGTATTAACCCCATGAGGGGCAAGCAACTGCGTTTGTGTAATGCTGAATTCCCACCGGAAATTTAGAAAAAAAATATTTCAAAATAAAGGAAAGAAATTTTACGACTTTTTTACACAAAAGTTAGAAAAGTAAAATTTCATAAAATTTTTCTGGTGTAAATCTTCATTAATAGAAGGTTGGATAAAATATATCCCACTGCCCCTCAATGTGTTAACCCTAGCAAGCAATTAATTGGGCAAGCAATAATGTCTCTGTAATATTCAATACTCACCAGAATAATCGAAAATTTTTATTTTTAAATAAGGAAGAGCAATTTTCTAACATTTACCTCCCAAAGTTAAAAATATAAAATTTAGTTAAATGTTTCTGATGCGAATCTTGTTTAAATTAGGTGGGGTATAATATATCCCACCGCCCCTCAAGGGCTTAAATCGATATATTTAAATTTTTAAAAAGGCTAAACTGTCAACTCTGTACCCGTTGCTGTGCACTTTAGCTTTTATATTTGTTTTCAGGCACAATACATTTATTTCGAAACAGCAAGGTTTTTCTATTTTGAACGTGGTACAACTACCACACAGAAACTGGCACATTTTATTAAATACATTTTCCGGTTTGAGATATGTTTTGTTTTACTAAAAAAAAAAACCAGAGAGTTGGCGTCATTGCACAGTCATGGAAAAAAAAAAAAAGTAAACACCCCCTACTAACTCCTCAACAAATTATCGTAGACGAAAGTTACTGGTACCGAACGATTGAAAATAAAATCTACTTTCAAATGATGGATATAAAATTTTCTTAGGGGGCCATCTGCATATAAAAATGAATGCAAACTTAATTATTTTTCAATGGCAATACACAATTTTAACGAGATATTTCAGATCTTCGCTTCAAACTATGCTTAGACACCAAATTTCAAGTCATTTGAATGATAAGTTTTTGAATTATAAACATTCAAAATTTACTGCTTCTAATGTAACATTTCATTAACATTTTCATATCTCCTGAAATTATGTTCCAAATGGGCTTTTTTTTTTTTTTTTTTTTTTTTCTTTTAGCAATAATACTAAAATATCCAAACATAAATATGCTGAATTTGCAATTTTTATAATTTTATGATATGAATTATGAATTATGAAATTAATATTCGAAAAAAATATGAATTGCAACCTACAATGTTTTTGATAGATTTATATTCATTAAGTCCTGTTTTATGGAAATCCAAAATTTCACCTTTTTCTTCCATGTAGTTTTCAAATTATGCTTAAAAAACGGCAAAATGATGGTTTAACTCTTTCAGGGGCAAGCAAATACGTTTGTGAAATACTGAATTCCCACCGGAATCACCGAAATATTCTATTTCAAAATAAATAAAAGCATCTTTACGGCTTTTTTCCACCAAAGTTAGAAAAGTAAAATTTAATAAAATTTTTCTGGTGTAAAACTTCATTAATCGTAGGTGGTATATAATGTATACCGGTGCCCTTCAAGGTGTTAAGGGGCCATCTATGATAGAGGTGAGTAGATATTTTGAAATTTATTCTGCTGTCCTGTAGTCTAACAGGCTTCCTTGATACCTTGAGTGGCGCTTCAGGTGCCTTGATCAAGAAGGGGTTTCTCTCGGTTAACAATCGTGTACGGAACTTCAATATGGATACAGCCCTTAAAGTACGGTCGTTTTAAAATAATTAATTTCTCGGAAACTTATGGTACGAATTGCATAAAAATTTCTTTTTAGGCTAATCGAAGGATGTAGAGTTTATTAATGCTGTCAGAATTGTGTACTGATATTGAAAAAACAAAGTTATGGTTCGTTTTAATATGTAGATTCCTCCCTAAGCAAATTTTATGTACACCATTTAAAAGTAGACTTTATTTCCAATCGTTCGGTACCAGTAACTTTCTACTACGATAATTTGTTGAGGAGTTAGATGGGGGTGATCACTTTTTTTTTTTTTTCCACGACTGTACCTCTGAAATTTCATTATATCTTTTAGATTCTATACTAAAATCCTTTTTTCACGAACAACGAATGCAATTTCAATAGAAAATATATTTTTTAAGAATAGTAATTCTCTTGCAATTTTAAATTAATTGAATTTTATTTTCTGTATATGATGTTTAATGATGTCTAAATGTATATATCAATGAAATACATTTCGACCCTTTATTTCTCGCTCCTGTGACATTCTCGGGCTGTGTCTTTTATTCAGATTGTTTGATTCCCACCAATTTTATAAAATTGTGTAATTGGCTTTATTATGGTACTATTTTACCTGTCATTAAATAAGGTGAATATTTATTTTTCAAAAAAGTGGTTCCAATAAGCAATTTTTATTTTTAAACCGTAATTTAATGCGATTCTTATGGGATTAAATTCTTGATTTTTTAATAAAAAAACTTTCGGAAACTACTGTAATATGCCACTTCCAGTTATAAGATATTCTGCGAAAAGCTCATAATAAGCATTTAAATTTTCCGTTAAGGTTCCGGAATATTATTTTCTTAGGAAGAAGTGTTTCTAAATGAAACATATTTCATTTCATGTTATCCATATCGTGACGTTCAACAAGTTTGAGATTACGGCAAACATTTTTCAAAAAGGGAATAGCTGCGACTTTTAAATAGGAATCTGCGGGAAAATGCGCTCTCATCGTAACCGTCGAAACGCAAGAGGGCGCTCACGTATCGTAGAAACGCCCCACAGAAATGGGGGAAGCCAGAGGAATCCAACAATCGTTTGAATCATTGAGTTCCGTAGACGAGAGAGTGCGCTTATGAAACTTCAAACAAACAAAGTTTCTAAACATCTTTCAAAGCGCTATGACAAAGTGGTGGAAAGTATCAAAAAATATTAAACTGTGGACATTAATTCTTTTAAAATTCTTTATCATTATTTCGAAAATTGATATTTGTCACACAAATACAACTTACTTAGAAAATTATAATTTTAAATCAATTATTTCAACTATAAATTTTACTTTATCAACAGAAAGCTACGAGTATTTTCCAAAGACTCTGTTTAATTCGCACCATTACTTCAGAAGAAAATCTCTCAAAAGAGCTCTTAGATTAGCTTCTTTACATAGGGGCTCTTATAAAAACAAACGGAAAAGTATCACAGAAGATTACACGTGGCCGGTGAAGAGAGTTGCAGAAATAGAAGGCGATATCATATTAGGTGGCCTTATGATGATCCATGAAAGAGAAGATAAAAGAATTTGTGGTCCAATAATGCCACAGGGAGGAATTCAAGCATTAGAATGTATGCTGTATACTGTAGACTGGATTAATAATCAAAGATTGTTGCCGGGAATTAAACTTGGATCCTACGTCTTAGATGACTGTGATAAAGATACTTACGGACTTGAACAAGCCGTGGATTTCATTAAAGGTAAAAGTGATTCAATTTTTACAAATTATTCGTAAATAGATGTTTTTAATTATGATTTAATTACCATAAGATTTGGTTTTGCATTATCATAAGCTTTATTTCAACGTTTTCCGATGACTATGAAATTATTATCATAATCTCCGGTGTGTACCCCGCGAGAAAAAAAAAAGTTTTGAATTAGGCATTTTTCTAAATAATTGAAGCATAGTTGCCAAGTTTTACTGTTTTTTCCTACCACTATTTTTTAACTGTGAAATTTATCTTCGTTAGTCATCTAAAACATAGGATTAAATAAGGTAAAATTTTCTAATTAAAAGAAGTAGTAGGAGAAAAGCATAAAAGTTGGCAACTACGTTGAAGTCAAATAAGTACCATTTAGGAATAAATTATATTTTATTAAATCGCATTTCAGTTTTTCATCTTTTATAAACGGTCGGTAGATTTTAAGTTGGAAATTATGGAATCTTTTAATATATTATATATGACACTTGTTTTAACCCCTTGAAATGCATCAGTATATTACATATATCATTAATTCCTAAATGCCACATTGACACCAGAATTTAAAAACTAAATTCTGCTTTATTTAATGCACGCGAAGATAAACTTTTACTTATTTTCATATGATTTTTCTCGTACATCCTGATATCAATGATTCATTTTAATATTTTTGCATCAAAAGTACTTTACCATGAAAAGGTTAAATGAGATTATCATCACTCCTTTGACTCCTCAAATTTGTCGCTGTATGTATAGCTACTAGCGTATATATACATCAGAATTAGCCTAAGGGTGCAAGCAAGTAAAGGGTCATGATGTTTTTTCTTCGATGTATCAGATTTTAAAATCATACGCTAAATATAAATTTATTATTCCCTGGAAGTTTACGCACCACTGTTTTATAATATAAACTTTGTATTTAATATCTAAATCTCATAATTTGCTAATCGTGTTAGAGCATTTATCGGCCGAATTTGGAATATTTTTCTGCGATTGAATAAGAGGAAAATTTCTATTAAGAAGCTGTGTTAGAGCTGTACTCACACTGATGCTCCCAGATTTTTATTTTATAAATTTTAGTAGTAAAAAATAATAATGAGTTAGTATCTCACATATCTTTGGATTAAAGCTGATAAATAATTATTTAATAGAGGTGTTACAAATTGTGTCCAAAATGATATAGCTATTTTTCAAAAGAAATATTTTCCTCATTTAATCAAAGAATTTTGCAATTCAATAAGAAAAAAATTACTCTTAAAAATAGTGGTATGCAGTCGTTCATTGCTGAACGCACCTGATATAAAATAGTAAATTTACATTCTATTTATATTACTTTTATACGAAAACTCAGATGCAGATTCACAAAAGAAAAAAAAAAAAAAAAAGCGTTATCCTAAACTTTATTTTCAATTGTTCCTAATGTCCTTCAAAAATTTTTTTCATGCAGTTTGCTAACAAACCAACTTTTATACCATGTTTTAAAAATAAATCGACATAAAAATTTAGGTGAATGCATATAATTTAATTTAAATATTTATACATATTATATATAATAAAAATTGTAAATATTTATATAAGTTTAAAAGCAGGCGAGTTTTGGTATATAAAAAATGTGTCTTACATTTTGATTAACTCATGCAAACTTTAAACATATTTCCAGAAAATGACTTATGCGATAGTTAGACTGAACAATAAATCATTAAATTTTAGTTAATCGATTTCCTGACAAATATTTTGCGTTATTCTTCTGGGAAAGGTTTTTTTTCAGAAAATGAAAGAAATGTACACAAATTAAAAAGTATTTAATAAAATTTTTTAAAAAGTTCCCATTCAAAAGTCCAAAATTAAAACAATTATCGCAAATATTGTACGAAGAAAACTTTTACATAATTTTTGTCACATTTTGTTCATTCCGTATATTTTCATAAAAGGACATCGACCAAATTATACGCAAATGTGACACCTCTGGAAATGGTTGAAATTTTGATAGTTCATGTAATTTAAATCAAATGTTTTAATGGACACAATCCGGAAAAATGGAAACATTTGATGTTATGACCGTCTCACCGTCGGAGAATTAGCGAATCTTGGCAGCCAAACTTACAGTTTTAAAAAGTAAATTAAATCAGTTAGTTGATCAATAAATAACTTCTTTAGTAATAAATATTTAAATCAAAAGAAGTGTTAATATTTTACATTTTTACGTTTATATTTGTTGAATAAATAAATAGAAATTTACAGTGAAACTTCCCTGTGCGACCACCTCCCTGAACGACCATTTTTTCATGGAACGAAATTTATTCGCATAGGCTCAATACTAATTTTACCTCCATTCAGAGACCATCCTACTTGAACTCCCTCCATGAGCGACCGATTTCTTTTGAAGAAAATGAAACAAATTCCGTTTTTTCCTGGTCGCTTGAAGAAGGTTTTATTGGAAAAATAATTCCGAAGAGCGAATTTTTAAGCAAACGTCTCAGCTAATTTTAGATTTTTTTGGGGGGGTAACGTTTAAGTGTTTAAACAACTTTATGCCTTTTAAGGCAATGAATTTAACTCTGATGACAAATTAAATGGCGGTCAATAAACTCGCCTGCTCTATTCTGTCAGGAAACTCTCAAAGAAATAGATAAAGTAATGAAATCGTCATTATTTGTTACCGTCCAAAAAAAAATTGCATTTATTTACTGAACTTCGAAATAAAAGTTATAAAAGATAAAAACATAAAATCAAAGAAAACGTCAATGTATTCATTTTTTAAACTCTGTAGTAATTAACTTATGTAATTAACTTTTGTTTTGATACTTAAATTTTCAAATTTTTAATGTGAAAAATAAATTTCAGTACATTAATTGTTACCTTTATCAACAATTAAAATCTAGATTTAAACATGATCTCCATTAACAGACCACCTCTCGAAGCGCCCAATTTCTATTGGAACGTAAGGTGGTCGCTTTAGGGAGGTTTTACTGCATAAACATAGTTAATTCTTGTTGGAATCCATAAAATGCATATTTCCATCCACGAATACAACTACGCATTTCTTTCACTTGAATTTTCTAAAGAATCATCCAGATAAATTAACACTTTGCGGGGCTACAAAATGGTCCGCTTTTTGATTACCGGTATTTCCTTAGAAAATTTTTCTTTTTTGATTTTTCTTGCAAATTTGGCAGAAACCGCTTTCCGACGTTATTTCTAGCGCAAATGTCGTAGAAACCTATCACGAAATTTTTTGTTAAAAAATATTGGTATTCAGTTGGCAGACCATTTGGTAGGCCTGCTTTTGCAACCCAGTGTCTTCCCTGTTGGTGCAGTCAACATAGACTTTTAAATTACCAGAATTGCAAAGAGCTAATAAACTTGTCACTGTAAGATTAAAATATTCTGAATAATATTCCTTAAGCAAGCGTCTGTATGTCTGTTTGTCTGGGTAAATGTTCATTTTTGTCTATTGTAAAATATTTAAGTGTGGGTAATCTTCTTTCGAGTTCTTCGTATATTTTCATATTAGTATCTGGGCAGGTTAGCTTCGATAACAAAAAATAATGATCGCAACGGTGATACTAGTTTTATCTTTTCTTTTCGCTGAATTAATGAAAATGCATAACTTTATACTTTTTGGTTGCTTTGATGAACATGATATGTTTGTTTTTTTAATTTACACACAGCACATCTTTTTATAGAGATATTTTAAATTAAGCAGAAAGCAAGGTTAGATACTTCAATATCTGTTAACCATAGCTAACAACTTTTACGCTTTTTTGTTACCACTAAAATTTATAAGAGATTTTTAAATTATTTAATCGGCAGATTTCGTCGATTAAATAGGACATCATTTACTATTAAATTTTAGTGGTGAGAAAAAAGCGTAAAAGTTGGCAGCTATGCGTTAACCCTTTGATTACTGGGTTTGAGACAAATGTCTTCCCAGCGACTACTGTTTTTTTTTATTCTACTCACACTACTTTTTGAAACACAATCTCTGCCATACACTTATAAGAGGATAATTTGAAGAGAAATTTACTACAAAGAAATGTTTTGTAAATTGTAGTACGAGTTAATATAAAAAAAATGTCGCCAGTGATGCGCCGTAAGCAAAAGGTTAACCCCTTCAGGGGCAAAGTACTTCTGTTGCACGAATGTTAAAATGATTGAATGACATCGGTATTTACGAACAAATTTAAAAGAAAGTAAATAAAAGCTTTTCTTCGCGTGCGTTATGTAAAGAAAAAATTTATTAATAAATTCTCATGCCAATGTGGCATTTGGGAATTAAAATTAGCTGGTATATATAATATACCGGTGCCCTTCATGTGGTTAAAATTGTTAGGCTTTCAACATTCATACTTGCAAATCGATATATTTTAACGGGAGATTCTCAAACAGACAAACTTATTTGAAACAGAATTAATATTTATTGATAGAAATCAACTAAATTTAAAATGCATGTCAGTAGGTACAAGAAACATTTAATTAAAAAGATATGATTCAAAGTACGTTTTTTTTATTTAAAATATCAGGAAGTTTGGCAAAAATGAGATTTTGTACTCTTGGATCTTTCACATAATCAGGGATGAGAGTTCGGACTTGCGAAGCAGTATAATCTCAGAGAAAATGTTATTTAATCGGAATATTTTAGAGATTTAACAGAACAACATTTTCTTTAAGATTATACTGGTGTGCAAAATGGCGGAACTCTCATCCCTGCACAATTCAATGAAAACTTTTACGGTGGATTTACTTTCCTTTAACACTAGAAACACGGAGAATTTTACTCAAATTTGATAAAAAATATTTCACACAAGAATTTTCATTTCAAATTATTAACGTATTTATTTAACTCGCGTTTTTTCTTTCTATTTTTTAAACTAGTTTTTTAAAGAAATTTCTGGATCGAACCGAAATATATTCATTTGGTAGCGGTCAAAATGACCGCTCGTCATCTTTCTAGTGTTAAAATTTAAATGTTCTTTCATTCCAATCATTAATCTTCTTCCTGAATTTGTTTTCCTCTTTTTTTGGTGGGCGTGAAGGTAGTGGTAGGGTTAAAACTCTATTCTACTCAATTCAGATTTAGCACTAAAAAGAACGTGAGGGGTCACTTTGACCCCTACATATGCATATATTTCGGTTCAAACCTGAAATTTCTTTGTAAAATAAGTTTAAACGACACAAAGAAGAAAAATATTAAATAAATATGTTAAACAGATTTAAATAAAAATCCCGGTGTTAAATATTTTTATAAAACTTGAGTAAAGTTTCAGTATTTTTAGTGTTAAATAAAGGAAACGTATTGTTTTAAAAAAAGTTTTTTTTTATTTATGTTTGATGAAAAAATATTTTTTATTTATGTTTTGCTGCTCTGTGATGTTAACCGGTCAGCACACGCGCCACTTTTCATTACATTACGTTTCCATACACGCGTGTGATAAATCACCCCATTTTTTCTCCCATTATATTTTTGGCTAAATGCCTTTCAAAAACAAATCTACTGCTCTATATTGTAAAATTCATCAGTACTAATTCCTTTAGAGGAAAATCCATGCTTTTTTATATTTATTTTCAGATTTTGTAGCAGTTTCTGTAAAAATCACGTTTATATATATACATATACATATATATATATATATATATATATATATATATATATATATATATATATATATATATATATATATATATATATTACATACATATATATATATATATATATATATATATATATATATGGAACATCTTTTGATCACAAATAAAATTGACACTTAAAACCGAAATAAAGACGACTTCTCTTGAAAAAATAGTTATATTGGAAAAAGCTATATTTACAGGGCGAATACATGATGACAAGCACTCACAAAAAACATTTAATACATCTTAATTCGAGCTACGTCTTTTTATTACTACCTTCTTGCGTCCACACCCTCATATCAGCACCAACCATCGAATTCTGTTCTCTCGTTTTTTCTCATCACTTCAGTTCCTTTCAAACTCGCAGCACGCCTGCCGCCGACAGCCACTTGCTGCGCGCATGCGTCAGCATCACTAGAGTCCTTCAATTCGGAGTTGTGAGACAGACTCCTGGCGGTGCTTTTGTAAGCTAGTTTTGTAGGGTTTTGGATCTAAGCCAGCTCTGTGGTGTTTCGGGAAATGGGATCCCACAGCTCGGCCATCCTTCTAATCAGTCGTCCTCGAATGCATCTTGGACCGCTGGAAGCAGCAGCTGGATCACCTGGAAAGATAAAGAAAAAAAACAGCAGCAACCAAAGTTCTATTCTAGAAAAAAAGTCATCATTATTACAATCCTTAAAAAATTCTTCTTATTCTGTTTTAAATCTCTTCGTCGTTCTTTCTTCTTACGTCTTATTCGTCTTGCTATTTCTCACGTCTTTCGTCTTCTTTTACCTAACATCTTTTCGTCTTCCTTTTTCTATACGTCTTTTCACTTTTCCTTTTTTTTACGTCTTTTCGTCTTCCTTTTTCTTACGTCTTTTTTTTTTCGTTCCTTCGGGATTGATTTTGTAAAAATCAGTTAAAGTCAGTCCGGTGGTGTGTCGTAGTCGGGGTAGTGTCATAATCGGTGAAATTCTTCATGGTTTTTTTTTATGTCAAGCTTCATCCGTCCACGGCTTCATGTACTCGGCGCAAGTACTAGTGACCATTGGACCTTCATTAAATCCAACTTTCTTTACATCGTAGGTGTCGTTATTTTTTACTTTTATGACTTTGTAAGGACCTAAATATTTTGATTTTAACTTCAAACCTGGACCTTGTTGTGTACGTTTTATAGCGACCATATCATTAAGCTTGAATTTGTTAGGATTTTTTCGTCTGAGATTATAAGTTTTACGGTTCTCTTCTTGGACTTTTAAAATTTGTTTTTTAGCGTCTTTTCTCAATTCTTCACGATTATTAATAAAATCTGATTGTATTTCAGCGTTCAAAAGACTAGTAATCTCGATGTTATTTTTTAGCTTCATTTTAGTACCAAACATCAGCTCAAAAGGGGTTGTATTAATACTTCTCTGAAACGTCGAATTTATTACTTGTTGGACATCGCTTACATGTGTATACCACTTCGTAGGGTTATCTACAGATAATTTAGACAGAACAGATATTATGACCGAATTTAGACGTTCGACTTGGCCGTTAGCTCTTGGTAACCCTGTGGTAATCGGGACATGTTTAATATTTTCTCTGACGCAATAATCTTCAAAAGCTTTGGAGGTAAAGGCAGGACCTTTATCTGAGATTATGCGAAATGGACTTCCAAAAACAGTTTTTTGGATTTCTAATTTAGAAAGTACTTCTGCAGTGTCGGTAGATTTCGTGGGATACAACCAAACAAATTTTGTGAATGCGTCAATGACTGAAAAAATATGTTTGTAATTTTTATTCGTGCTCTCCAATGGACCTAAGTGATCAACATGGTACGTATGTAACGGAGTTTCTTCTTTTTCTATCGGGTGTAGCAAACCTTCTTGTTTACCGGATTTTCGATTTATTAAAATACAGGGAACACAATTTAATATACATTTCTCGATTTTTTGTTTAACTTTGGGGATGTAAAAATCATTCTCTAAATTTTTTTCTGTTCGTGCGACTGCGTAATGACCTTTTTCGTGAGCGGCCTTAATTATATTCATTTGCATCTCATCTGGTACAACTAATAAATCATTACCATTAACACATTTATAAAGAACATCATTTTTAACTAAATAATCATCATAAGATTTTACTTTTAGAATTTCTTTTATGGTTTTAATATGCTCGTCAGTTTCTTGAGCTTGGATAATTTTTAAAGTTAAGCTATCTTGGATTACCATACAAATAGGATATCTGCTTAATGCATCAACATGCCTCATGCTAGTACCGTGTCTATGCTCAATAGTATAATCGAAATCTGATAACATAATTGCCCATCTAGCTATTTTTGTACTCATTTCTTTTTTATCCATAGTCATTTTAAATGCATTACAGTCGGTTACTATTTTAAATGAAATATCTAGCACATATACTCTAAACTTTCTCAAGGCTTCAATTACAGCTAAGACTTCTAATTCATAGCTAGTATACTTTCGTTCAGCTTCGGTTGTTTTTTTACTGGCGAAATAAACTGGATGAAACTGATTGTCTACTGGCGATTGTTGCATTAACACAGCTCCATAGCCATCTATACTGGCATCACAATGGATTTCGGTCGCGCTTTTGGGATTGTAAATTGAAAGTACTGGTTCAGACGACAAAATGCGCTTGAGTTCGTTAAAAGCTTTCTGTTCTTCTACACTAAACTTAAATTTAGAATCGTTTCTTAACAAGTCACTCAACGGTTTAGCTATGACTGAATAATTTCTTATAAACTTTCGAAAGTATCCTGTCAATCCTAAATAACTTTGGATATCTTTGGTACACTTTGGTTCGGGAAAATTTATTACTGCTTTTGTTTTCAGTGGGGAGGGACACAATTTACCATTTATGATTCTATACCCCAAAAAATCAATCTCACGCTTCAAAAAATTGCATTTTTTAAGATTTAGTTCCAACCCGTATTCCGATGCAGTTTCAAGAACAAGTTTTAATTTTTCTAGACCTTCAGCTTCGTTTTTGGCGGGTATTATTAGGTCATCCATATAAATGACTACAGTGTGATCTTTTAATAAGTTTCGAAATACATTATAAATATATCTTTGAAAAACACTAGGGCTATTGGACAACCCGAATGGACACTTTAAAAATTCGTACTGTCCTTCATGAGTGACAAAAGAGGTATATTTCTGTGAGCCTTCTTCAACCTCAACATGAAAAAAACCGTTTTTTAAATCTATGGTTGTAAATACCTCAGCAGAGTGTAATTGATCTATAACATCATCTATTACTGGTAATGGAAAATGTTCTCGCACTGTCTTCTTGTTAAGACGTCTGTAATCAATACAAAGTCTTATTGTGTTATCTTTTTTCTTAACTAACACTACCGGCGACGAAAAATTAGAAGAACTCTTCCTAATGATTCCCTGCGCTAGCCACTCCTCAATTTGGTCTTCAACTATTTTTTTCTCACATGGCGGTAATCTTCGAGGGGAAGAACAAACTGGGATTTCATCCGTTAAATTAATTTTCATTTTAACATCTATAGTTTTAGTTTTAATTGGCACATAATTCTCAATTAAAGAGGATAATTCCGAACGTAAATTTCTGTCAGCAATGTGACTTAAATCAATTTTAGGCTCATCTAGAACATTTACAATGTTAACTAAAAAGTCATTAGACTGAACTTCCGTTTTAACCAATTTCACTTCATTAGCAGAAATAGTTAATGTACCTTGATGAATAACATCAGTGCCAATAATTAAATCGAAATTAATGCAACTGTCATTAACGACAAAAATGTCAACTTTAAATTTCGAATTATCAACTTCAATTTCTGAATCGAAATAACCTTCTGGCTTAACTGAGATTTTCCCTAAACCGGTCAGACTGATACCCGTAGGTTTTAATTCCACAAAGTTCTTCAAATTATCATAAACACTTTTCTTTAACAGAGTCTTTTGACTACCAGTATCTATCAAGGAGGTTAAATGTAAAGAATAAAGCTTTACCTCTTTTAGAATTAAATCTTGGGATGTAACATTGTTAACTTGTGGCTGAGCATTTTTAACATTTGTATCTTTCGATTTATTACTACACTGAAATGATTTGTGACCATAACCGTTACAAGAGAAACAAAGGGGCCCTTTATCTTTATTAACGCAGTTAATGCTTTTATGATTAATCCCGCCACAATTATAACAGCGTATATTTGGCTTTACAGGTCTAAATCTGTTCTTAACTTCAACTTCGGATTTAATTTTAGGCTTAGCTCCTTCATGTTTATTAGATTTTGTATTTTCATATTCCGACCGTAACTTCTCATAGACTTTTAATTTTTGTTTAAATTCTAAAATTGATTGACATCCATACAATATTGATTTCCTAAAAACAGGGTCGGGTATTCCATTTATAACATACTGCATCAACGCCGAATCCTCTATATTACCACGAGCACCTAACTGCTTCATTATTAAAAAATACTCTTCAAGTGTTTCATTTTCATGTAACTTTCTTTTATTTAACAAATGATGCAACTCCGCAGAATTATAAGTAGTGCTAAATTCAGCAATCAAAAGTTGCTTCAATTTCTTATATGAATTTATATGTAATTCGGTCTGAACCAACAATTTAGCTTTGCCTCTTAAGGATCTTTTTACAAAAATATACTTATGTAACTCGGACAGATTAAATATACTAGTGACATCATCAAAATTGTTCAGCCATATTTTTATATCCTGACATGCACTACCATCAAACGGAGGTACAACATTTTCAATGTCACTAAAATTAACAGTTGATGGCACAAAACTTTGAACTGGAAATTGCTTGTTCTGATCCAAATTTGATGATTCTATGTCATTACTTGCCGAACTATTATTTAAAGGTACTCCCTGTTCTGAATCTGTATCACTGTCGTTCTGAACATTTGCTTGTAGCAAGCTTAAATCCGATAAATAAGTAACCAATCGCGTCGTAAGATCGACTAAAGATCCTTCATTCGAGATGCAAAGTACATTACAAATTGTAATCAAATCATTCAGAGAAAAATCAGCTTGACTTTTTGTTATTTTGCTTTTAAATTCGGGACTATCGGTTTGATAACCAAAACCAGAAAATTCTCTGATTCTTTTTCTATTTGATCTATCACCTTCAGCATCGAAAAGAAATTTATGCAAAATCTTAATTTTACTAGTTTTTTCATTTTTAATGGCAAGTTCCAGTTCAGGAATATCGATCAATTTCATCATGAAATAAAAAAAGAATTGTATACAGTACTCACCACTAAGAACAATATCACTTGAACACAGAATTCCGCACTTTTATTTTTCCATCGGCGATTTCAAACTCATTCGTCAGACTTGTGGGCGACAACGTCAGAATATTAAATCATTCGTAACACTTCTGGCACCAAAATTTATGGAACATCTTTTGATCACAAATAAAATTGACACTTAAAACCGAAATAAAGACGACTTCTCTTGAAAAAATAGTTATATTGGAAAAAGCTATATTTACAGGGCGAATACATGATGACAAGCACTCACAAAAAACATTTAATACATCTTAATTCGAGCTACGTCTTTTTATTACTACCTTCTTGCGTCCACACCCTCATATCAGCCCCAACCATCGAATTCTGTTCTCTCGTTTTTTCTCATCACTTCAGTTCCTTTCAAACTCGCAGCACGCCTGCCGCCGACAGCCACTTGCTGCGCGCATGCGTCAGCATCACTAGAGTCCTTCAATTCGGAGTTGTGAGACAGACTCCTGGCGGTGCTTTTGTAAGCTAGTTTTGTAGGGTTTTGGATCTAAGCCAGCTCTGTGGTGTTTCGGGAAATGGGATCCCACATATATATATATATATATATATATATATATATATATATATATATATATATATATATATATATATACATACATACATATATATATATATATATATATATATATATATATATATATATACACACATATATATATATATATATATAAGGTATGCAAACGATTTGTTTTGCACCTTAAAAAATGAAAACTTTACAAGTAACACAACACTTTACAAGTTTCACAAAATTTATATTAATTACATTTAATGTCCTTTCACCAATATATACAAGTAACATTTATGTTAGTATTTTATTATAATTATTTTAGTGTGTTTTATACCGTATGAAATGAACGTATCGAAATGAAACATTTGTATACGCGCGGGATTATTTAAACCCAATAGATATTTTTCTCCCCTCCTAGCGAACAAGGAAAATATATTGCTTTCCCTACCCCTTCTCGACCTTGATCTTGAAGGGTACGAGTCACGTCAGAAGCGTCCTAAAAAAAAATTATCCTTTTTTTGAAGAAGAAAAGTGATTGGTGTGAGATTTATCCCGGCGTGTGTGCTTACGGGTTAAGTAGCTGCCCTCGAATCATTATTTTAACACTTAATAGCCCTAGAGAAGAAGAAACTCAGAATATAAATAAAAATGAATACAGAATTTATGTATTCATTTTGGATCGATAAAATATCTGTCGGTCATACTTGAAAAATCATATAATTATGCTGCTATTTAAAAAAAATAATAATAATAAAATAAATTTTAACTCGGATGAAAGTTAGAGCAATACAAAAGTATAATTAATTACTTTAGTTACTTGTAAAATGCTAAAGAGAATGTAAAATATAATAATATTTCGCTTTTAAACATTTTTTTGAAATCTCTATATATATTTTTTTTACCAAATTCAAATATCTGAAAAATTATCAAATGTGACCGCTTTGTCATTATCCGTAACAATTTTCTTTCGATATCAGCTATTATTATAAACATGAATTAACCCTTAAATACATAGTGATCATAGATGCCAGCATATTTTAATTATTAAGGAGTTTGGTCCAAGACAAATATGTTTCAAACCAGAAAATGTATATAAGGAAATGTGTCTTACTTTGATAAGGTACTTAATGGTAACATTTTAGAATTTTTGATTAAATAAAATTTACGGTTGCAAATATGTTTTTCTTCGACTAGACACCGGAATAATTAGGAGATGTTGGCATCTATGCAAGCATAGCTGCCAACCCCAAACTAATCTTCCGTAATACTTGCGTTAATTTGACCCTGGTTTAATACGTTTCAAATCAGAAATTTTTTTGGGAAATGAAAATAAATATGTTCGACTTAGAAACCTGGAATTAAATAAATAAGCATTCAATAACCCTTTCATTCCCATGGTAGAATACGTTCTAGAAATTACACCAGAAAATTTCAATGTTAAATTTCGCATTATTCAAATATGGAAATGGTCTGTTATTAAATAAACCAAATATTGCTATTTTAATTTTCTGGTATAAACTTGGAATATCGGAATTAAAATATCCACTAACATCATGATGCCATTTGGACTCACTGGAAGTGAAAGGGTTAAATAAATTTTCTAGTTCGAAATGTGGTTAACCTGAGTTAAATTAATCCAGACTATACGGAAGATTAGTGGAAGGTTGGCAGCAATGATGATAGTGATGCATATCTACATCACTTTTTATTTAATTCTTAGCAACCACTGTATTTATATAGAAATATTAATCTGGTAAAAATTAGAAAAAAAAGAAAAAAGTTGAAAATCTATCTTAAATTTTCTGGTGTTTAATCTTTAATATAGCAGTAAAAAACATAATTAAAAAAATAATTTCGTATATAAGGGTTAAGTTTTACAAAATAAAAAAATTATATAAAATAGGGTATTTAGATTCATATGGATTAAAATATTTACTAATTTGCAATATTTTAGTTACGACAGTAGTTTTTACTTGTACTGCAGATGCGCAGCAGAAGAAAAGGTTGACGTATTACACGAAAAATGTATCTCTGATTTTTTGCATTATTTTTCCTGTGCTGTAAACCTTTCATAGAATCGTATAATTTTTTTTTTCGAAACAAAATAAAAACCATGTATTTAAGGGTTAAAAAGCAGGACTTGGTAATTTTGATTGCTTTTAAGTTAATTTAACTATTCGCCTACCAGATGGCTCCAATGGACTCCACATGTACATTCAAAATATTCAGTCAAACCAGAAATTACTTTAAAAATAAATAAATATATAAACCAGACAAAAATAAGTTGAACAGTTCCGGGGCTCAACATTCCATTTTCTTTTTATTTAAAGAGATTTTGTTATGAAATTTTTTTCTGAAATATGTTTTAATATGATAAGAATATTGCATGCAAAAAAAAAAAATCTGAAAATTTTTAAAATATTTAAAAAAAATTAAATTTTAAACATATTTAATTTTTTATACAACTCTGGAATTATTTACTCGATTTACAAAATTTTTACACTTTTGCTTTTCAGATTGTACGTGATGATAAGTTTTTAATTGTTTCCAAATAAACTTGTTCGCAAGTCCCGTTGTCACTCAATTATTTCAACATTTTTTCAACAGAAGTACAGTGAGCCGGAAAGGGTTAGTCCATTCAGGGGCAAAGTACTTCTGTAGATAATTGTTGAAATGACTGATTCACACCAGATTTTAGAAACAAATTTATTTGAAAATATGTAAAAACATTCCTTCGGGTAAAGTATAATTGCAAAATTTTATTTCAAAATTCTGGTTGCAATGCGGCATTTGGGAATTAAAGTGGTCTGGGGCTCAAAATTCTATTTTTTTATTTATAGAGATTTTGTTATGATTTTTTTTTAAATATATTTTAATATAATAAAAATATTGCATGTAAAAAAATCTGAAAAAATGTAAATATTTTTAAAATAAATTTAAATTTTAAAATTTTAAAATTTTAAACATATTGAATTTTTGATATATATCTGGAAGTACTTACACGATTTAACAAATTTTTACACTTTTCTGTACGGAAAATGTGTCATTTTAATTTGTCTTCAGGATTTCTTAAAATATTGATTAAGAATTTTATAAAAAAAACTTTAAGTAAAAAAATGGTTATTTATGAGCGAGTTTTGCATATTTTCACAATTATCACACAAAATTTAAAATCCTGAAGACAATTTTTGGAAATATAGCATAAAATTTCTGTTGATAATTTCATACATTTATCTTGCAAGTAACTTTAGATATATTCTTTTAAATTGACAAATCGTGAAAAAATTCGTTTTGACATAAATGAAGTTAAAGTTCTCGTCAGAGGGTAGCTGATGCATCGCTCACTAAAAACTCGGCATTTTTTTTATGCCAATTGAAAAAAAAATGCATTTTTTTTAGAATTTTTAGCCCAGGACCCCCTTAATAAAAATTCTGATATAGAATATTTTTATAAAATTTGAGGAAATTTTCCGGTAGTTCTAGGGATAAAACAGCCCTGCATATCTTTCTTTTTGAAAAAAAAAAAAAAAACTGGCAATTTTCAACAAAACCACATACAGTTTTGAAAGTTTCGCATTTCA
The DNA here is from genome assembly GCA_963932465.1 of Maratus speciosus. NCBI lineage: Eukaryota > Metazoa > Arthropoda > Arachnida > Araneae > Salticidae > Maratus > Maratus speciosus. The sequence continues at coordinate 436,229,020 of OZ010787.1, forward strand.
ACATTAAAAAAAATCGATATCGTTTGTATCGAATCCAAATATCGGAAAAATTCCCAAATTTCTTTGTCATTATCTATAACATTTTTCCTTCGAATCGGTATCAGATCATATTATAAATTCAAAAGCAAGACTTAGTAATTTCGGATGCTTTCATGTTAGTTTAAAACAACATTATTTGAACAGCCTTCTTTTTTAACCCCTTCAAGGCCGGTGGTTCATTTTTGGACCACCTAATTTTAATTCCTAAGTGGGACATTGACACCAGAATTTTAATTTGAAAATTTTCTTTTCATTTACCTCTAACTGATGTGACTAAAATTTGTCACACAACTGATATGATCCGGTCTCTAAGACCCCTCGAATAAAATGAATAAAAAAATAACTCAAATGGTTGAATTTACTTAAATTTTGTCCTAACAATATTGTTGTACTTCTCTTAGGAGCATGTGAATTAAATTGCATGAAAAAAGTATTTTATTCATATTATTTAACTTCAGTACAGAAAATTAAAAAGTTGTAAAATTGTCTCTCAGACCCCGCGACCCAGCTGGGAGTCGCGGGGTCTGAGAGACCGCGTGACATCAGTTAAAGGTTAAGTACGTGAAGAAAAGCTTTTACTTATTTTCAAACAAACTTGTTTGTAAATTCCAGTGTCATTCATTCATTTCAGTATTTCACTAATAGAAGTGCCTTGCCCCTGAAAGGGTTAAAAGCTGCTATATTTTCAACAAAAACACAAACATAAGTTTCTAAATTTATTGTTGGAATTGTTGAAAATATAACTAAAAGCAGCAACCCTTAACGGACAAATGCCGCTATATAAGCGGCATTGGCACCCTTAACCCAACTTATTCGCCTGACACTACATTTTTTTAAGGAACACTTTTAACTGTATTTTGACAACGTGAGCGAAACAAATTTACTGACAAATTTACTTTTAAAATATAGCAGTGCGCATAGAAAATAAAAATAGAATCATGTATTTAACGCTTAGGTCGGTTAGGGGTTAAGTTTTGAAACTATGAAAAGAAAATTAATGAAAAAATGCATTGTTTTACATTATTTTCACAATTACTTACAAGGGAACCACTTTTGGTGTTGCTCGCACCTAGCATTGAGACCTGGTGCATTTTAAAGCCCTATATTATGAAGTTTGAGAATCGATAAAATTTTTCTGTTAAAATAATATTTCTTGATTATACAGCAGCATAACTTTTCTGAAAATGCAATTTTCGAGACCACTTATCTGACTATTAATATTGAATTTTTTTAAAGAAAAGCATTTAAAATTAAAAATTAGTTAATTATAAGTATAAAATATTGAAAAAAGTTTGAAAATTCCTTCAAAAACCCACGAATTTGATTTTGAAAAATTGCAACTTTATATTCATATTTTTGGCGGGGAAACAGTTGGCGTTTATTTTCAAAAGTAGAGCTTGCCGGCAACCCTCGCCAAATGTCATAGTTGAATTTGTAATAGCTAGAAATTGCAATGTCCGACCTATTTCGCCACAGTAATTTTTCTAAATTGTGCAAAAATATTAATTTACTTTATGATTGCTTGTACCAAAGGACCCTTTAATACAGCAGCATTTCATTTTAAACATTCGAAACTTTATTTCATTCGATTTCAAAAGAAAATAATTTGCTTATTTTGTATTTCACTAAACAATAGTTTTCAATGATCTTCTAAGCTTTTATAGAATTATATTTATTACTTATATATTTATCGTCGGCATAGAAAAAAAAATAAAAACCTCCTAATATTTGTTTCTTATGCTATCCAAAAAAAAAAAAAAATCGCAATATGATATAATTCTAGTACTAATATGTTCTGTACATTTCCTCTTCGGATAAAGTGGGGCGGAAAAACTGTAGCGCCCTATTTGGCGACTTTACTCACTTTTGGCGTGAAATAAAGAAATAAATATGTAATAATAAAAAAATAAAAGTATAAAAAATTATACAAAATATCATTTTAACAGAGAAATTTTTTCTGTTCTCTAACTTTTATGTATAGGGCTACAAAACGCACCAGGTCTCGATGCTAGGTGCGAGCAACACCAAAAGTGGTTCCCTTGTTAGTTGTACTTAAGTAATAATACTAATTAAATAACACCGATTAGCCCGAATCAGGATAATAAAAAACTATGCACACTTACTCCCCCCCTACCATTGTTTATACACTGCTCAGCAAAAGTTTAGACAATGAACAATTATGATTCTGTAGTGAGAAGTATGTAACGAATTGTTGGCACTCAATTGTCATAGATTAGTGCTGACTTATCTTTCATACACAAACAATAAATTTTAATTTATACACACTAGATAATATATAATGACAAAAAAACAAATTTAACATTGTAGCAAAAGTATAGACAATTTGTCTGTTAACAGAAAAGTATCCATAAATTAAAATCGAACTGCACCTACATTGTCTGCTATTAATGCAACAATGTGAGTGCCTATCGAAAAACTAACTCCTGCATCTCTTAAGGGTCCATTTCGTGCTAAACAGGTTCAACAGCAGATCGAAGTTCATTATTGAGGAGTATTGTCAAAAAATGCATAAACCGTATGAGATATGATGCCACAAAAGTTTCCGATTGGGTTCAGATCAGGGCTACACGCGGACCAGTCGAGAACAGTAATATTTTGAGAGTTAAACTAATTTTTTGATTTGTATGCAATAGGAATAGACGCATTATCTTGCTCAAATATATATTTTGGAAGAGCTAAAAGTTCATCAAATGGCTTTCCAATGTATGTATGTAGTCTTACGCTGCTTGGCGACCATTGAGAAACTCCAGAGATACTTGAGAATTAAAACAAACTGAGGCCCAAATCATTAACTCTTTCGAGGGCGGTGTCCTTAAAAAGCACACCTAATTTTAATTCCAAAACTGACATTCGGCACCAAGAAGAATTAATTAAAATTTTCCTTTTATAATGTACGTGAAAATAAGCAAGTTCATACTTTCTAAAAATTCGTTTATAAATTCTGATTTCAGTCCATTATTTCATCAGTTTTATAAACAGAATTATTCCGCGACAGGAAAGGGGTCAATTTGTTGTGAGATTTCAAGGCTGGTTGTTTTATCATTTTCATGTAAACTAATATACATCTTTCAATAATTCATCTACGAAAGTATCCGTTGACACAGAAAGTTCTGACTCGGTTTTAATGCGATTAGCAGCCATCGTTTGTCTAGATGCCAGTTTATGGTTCCTTCTATAATCTCGTTTTCTGGCCACACGAGTCTTTCCAGATTTATGTTTTGCTTTGAAAGAGTCACCCTTAGATGGTACTTAATAGACAGACTTCTTTGGACGATTCAAAGTAGCTGAAATTTTTCCAAAAGTCTTCCCTTTCGATTTCAGCTTCCATGCTTTAATTACTTCATCTGACTGAAAATTTGTAGCTTGCGGCATCTTCAATGACCGATATTATTGCGAGGTGCACTTAAATACTTCATGCATGTGACGTCATAAGTTTGAAATTTGCGTTTTTCCGTGAACAGTTGCCAAAAAATCACAAAAGTGTCTAAACTTTTGCAATATGCAAATTTCACTTTTTCAGTTAAATTAAATAATACCCTGCATTAAAACCGTTATTTTTGTCCTAAAACATTTAAAATATATTAAAAAATAAATACAGCCATTTTTATAATCCAAGTGTTCGTACTTTTTATTTAAAGGTTTAAAAACACCAGTGTCTAAACTTTTGCTGAGCACTGTAGCAATTAAATTTACTGTACTTATCAAAATAAAGATATTTAATTCGAAAACAAAAAGTCATTATAAGAAATAATTCAAAGCCTTATGCATTGAAACACAACGCTCTAGTTTCAATTTTATATATAAAAAAAAAAAAAAAAATCATTGTTTGTTTATGATGGGTGTCACGTGGATCTCCAATGATTCATGTTTAACATGTAACCGATTTTTCATTCATATGTTCTTTTTAAGAAATAGACTTTTATCTAGATAAGAAAAATATCCTACCACGCGCCAGAAGATCATAATTCATACTGCATTGCTGCCTATCCTTAATCTTTTTAAATCGTAAAATCTTAATTTGAAACAGAAAACTTGTTTAACGAAATGGTTCCTCAATTGAATTTTTATTATTTAATAAAATTTCTGTTTTTTTTTACTTGAAAAAAATTATTGAATATAACATCGTCGGTACCATGTCAAACTATCCAATTTGAATTGCAACCTAATATTAATTTCATAATTCATAATTAATGTTAAAAAATTTTAAAAATTACAAATTCAGTGTAATTATATTGTATTTTAGTATTCAAACCACACAAAATTATCGCATTAGGATTATAATTTCAGGATATATTAATAAAAATATGAAAATGTAATTTAACATTAGCAGCTCTAAATTTTGAATGTTTATATTAAAAAACTTATCATTCAAATTCCTAGAAATTTCATTTCTAGGCATAGTTTGAACCGAAGGCTCAAAATATATTGCCAAAATTGGGTGTTGACATTGAAAAAACGAAGTTTTGTCTGGTTTTTATTTATAGATGCCCCCTAAGCAAATTTTTTATACATCATTTAAAAGTAGACTTTATTTCCAATTGATTAGTACTAGTAACTTTCTTCTACAATTGTTTGTTGCAGAGTTAGTAGGGGGTGCCCATTTTTTTTCCAGGCCTGTACAATTTGATGAAAATTTATATTATAGTAATAAAACAAAGAGCTCTAATATTATTTATATATTTCTATGTAATATTTCTATGTATATTTCTATGTAATTATATGTATTTTAATAATATTTTGCTTTATATTATAGTAATAAAGCAAAGTATTTTCTTGAAGTTTATCGATGCATATTTTTTTTTGTAGGTTAAAAAATAGCACCATTAGGTTAGATCTTAAGATATAGGTATAATCTATAACATTAGAAAATAGCATGTATAAATATCAAGAATTTTTAGAGATATCTTGTGTTGAATTCTGAAAAACCTCATTTTGAGATACATCACATTAAAATACATTTTATTAAAAGTAGCAATGTAAAAGGTTCTATCCTACATGCATTGAATTATTTTTGAATCGGCAATAAATATTTTATAAATTACCGTAATTTCCGGCCTATAATCCGCTGATCAAACAAGCATGTGTTGACCCAGAAATTTTATTTAATATTGAAAGTTAAATATTTACCGCAATTTAAGAAGTTACAGTTTATGAAATGCGATTACTGGGTTCGAACAGAGCTGTTTGATCCGCGGATTATAGACCGAAAATTACGGTATATACAGGGTGTTTAATAAAAGATGGGCAAAACTATAAGAGGTGATAGAACACATCCAAACAAACAACTTTCCTCAAAGAATGCATGCTCCGAAATAAAACGCAAAGGTGCTGGCGCATTTGGAATCTTGGTCCAGTGTTGCCAGTGGGATATTTTTTAAAATTTAGATTTATTGATTGCTACCACATTTTTGAAAAAGCGAAATTCGCCTTTTTTTTATGACAGATTAAATAAGATGAAAACAAGAAGGATTATCAATTTTTAAAACCTGGTGGGAAAAAAAATTGAATATAAAAAAGTAGCCCACTCGCAACACTAACTTGGTCCATTCAAACGTTAAAACTTCATTCCTATTGGGAGTTATCGAGAAAAGAATGACACTAATAGAATGCAATATGGGGAAGAAGAAGAACCCGTATGCAAAATTTCGCCTCGATTAATACATAAAAACTGCTGATCCGAGTGCGCTACTGTCAAACGCAGTAGGGAGGTAATGGAAGATGTTGCCCTTCACTAATACGGAAAAAGCTGATATGCATTTTACCTACGGAACTGCGAATGGAAATGGCTCAGAGACATATCCAATGTTGCCAGTGGGTTACTATTTTTAAATTCAGATTTCCTGATTATCAACACTTTTTTGAATTTGTAAAATTCGCCTTATTTAATGACAGATTAATTAAGGCTAAACCAAGGGGATTTTTACCATTTCGAAAATGTGGGGCCAATCAATAAATCGGAATTTTAAAAAAGTAGCCCACTGGGAACACTTAATATCCTTTGATTTCCTCTAGCACCTTCGCGTTTTAATTCCGACCATACATTCTTTGATGAAATTTGATTGTTTTGATGTGTAGTATCACCTCTAAATGTTTTGTCTATGTTTTATGAAACACCCTGCATATTATAGTTTATAATATATAGTGTTTAAAAAATGGAGAAATTACACAGCTATCTGAAATGAAATGTGGTTGATCGCCGATTTTCTATGTAAACAGTAGAAGGAACACACTCTTCTTTGAAATTTCTGAGCTTAATTAGGTTTCCAATGTTCAAAAATCAATAAAATAGTCACAACATATGGATTAAATATAAAATGTGCTACATTTCAAATACAATATCGTCGAATGCGAGATATAAATCTCAGTGTTTGGCCAATTCTAATCAGAACAAAAATTACAGTTTACTATTACATTTCTTAACCATTAACCAAAATTACAGATTTAAAAAAAAAAATATTTTAAGTGATTACGTAGAGGAGAAGGTCTAAATACCGGCTACTAGGTGTTCTGAGAACTGAGCGCAGCGCAGCCTAGCGGCGATAGGTAGAGTTTTTAACTTTAATTGAGAGAAGAAAGTTACGAAAAGTACGTCGTTGAAATCTGACTCATTTAGGAACAGTAAAAGCAAAAGTGTCGAAACGACGTAATCTGGTACATCAAAAGTTTTTCAGATATGTTTTTCTTATTTTTTAAAAATATACTGATCGTATATAACTTGAATTGATGACTAAGTTATTTTCTAGCCATATTTAGCTCTCAACTGCCGCGCGCACATTATTGGTATTTTAATATATGAAGGGGTAATATCAGTTTTAACTTAACCATAGTAGTTGTCCGAATACCGTCTACCTAGACTGGTCTAAATACCGGCTAACTAGCTTAATTTTAATTCTCAAATGCCACATTCACACCAGAATTTAGGAACTAAATTTCGTTTCATATAATGTACGTGAAGAAAAGCTTCTACTTATTCTTGATCATATTCTTGTTGCTATTACTTGTTCATAAATACCGGTGTACATCCAATATTTTAACATTTTAGCACCAGCAGTGCTTTGCCCCTGAAAGGGTTAAAAAAGTGAAAAATGAAGCTATACAACAGAAGAAGATATAATGCAATTTGTATCTTCTGCATTGGTGCTTTCTCTACAGACAATAACTAGGGTTGGTTTTGTGGGTTCAGTGTTAAGAATGCGATATATGGGCCTATAGCGACTGCACAGACGCTGAGAGTGATATTGTTTGTGGTTTTTTTTTTTCAGGTAAAATAATTCTCATATAAAACAGCAAGCTTTATTTCGTTTTACACGTTAGAAAACAAAACTAGAAACATAATGGAAAGAAGACTGTGAGAGAGAGTCGATAAGAATTTTATAAATTTGACAAAAATGCTTCTTTACTACAACTTACGTATTTTTCTGTGCATAAGAAATGTTATTAATAAATAAAATTAATTAAAATAATATTCTTATTGCTTAATAATTGTCATTAGTTCTATTTGTATGATCTTTTGGGGGAAAAACGTAGGTAGCCGGTATTTAGACACCATTTTCAAAACTCAAAATTTGAAGACTTTCGGAATTTTGCTTTTTATAAGCAGAAAACGCCTTTTAAACTGATTTTTCTTTCTTTAAACAGTTGTAAAAGATGTCAAGGTACCTTGCTGTCACTTTTTCTTTTACTAATTTTGAAAATTGTATGATCTAGATTGAAAACAAAAGTGATAGCCGGTATTTGGACCTTTTCCTCTATTAATAATGTGTAATCGGAACCATGATTACTTAGTTACATTATAAATGATTGCTGTAAATTTCCCCTCCTTTTGACAACCTAAGATATGAAAAAAATGGTAGGGATTATAAACAAAATTGAATTTTTTGAAAAACTGCAGATTGTATACAAAATTCCATATGAATTTCCTATCCAATATTTGTGTTGAATATTGTTTATATAATAATTGGGATAGAGGAAATAATATTACTCAAATATTTAAGATAAAATATACAATCGTCTTAAGAAGCTCATTTTGTTGACATAATAATCTAAAAGTAGGGACTGTGCACCACTTTCATCGTACTATAATCTTCGCCTTATATAATCGAAATATGTTTGCCATTAAATAAAGCGAATATTACAGTTTAAAATTGATAGCGTCGAAAAGCTTTTCGTTTTGAAACTCTTCTTGCACGTATACGGTGTACGGGCAAATCTGTTAAGAGGTTAAGTAAAGTTACATATTAAAAAAGTATATATTCAACCTTATTTTTCAATCGGAGATTGCGGGTGTGCGTAATAGATGATGAGGAGTGATGAATTTTCCGGGGAAGAAAAACGGAGTTATAAACCTATCTTTTGTAACAAGAATTTAACGCAAAATCAGGTTGAATTAATTTTATTTCAGTAGCATTCCAAACGGCCTACAATTCCAAACAATTTAAATTCCACAGACATTTTTTTGATGAATAGAGCTACTTAATTCCCTTTTAAATTCGCGAATACCCTCCATATTCTGTATTTTAAGAGACGACAGTCAAAAATGTATTCACAAATTTTCATTTCAGATTCTTGTAATCTATGTAATCATGATTAATAAAATATAGTAATCAGGATTGATTATTACAAGTATCAATACGTAAAAGTATTATGAAGTAATATTGAGTGAAATGACTCGTGATTACATGAAATAACGATTATCCCTTTATCGGGCAAGTCATTTCTGTGGCTGAAATGTTGAAAAGATTCACTGCCACTAGCCATAGCTGCCATCTTGTACGGATTTTTGCTATCACTAAAATTTAATAGAAAGTTATGTTTAATTGAATCGCCGAATTGCCCTGAATTTTTATGATTAAAGAAGGCAGAAATTTCTTTTAAATTTTAGTGGTAGCAAAAATCTGTACAAGTTGGCAGCTATGAGAATCTATAAACAAATTGATTTGAAAGTAAGAACTGTCGTTTCAGCATGTGCATAATAAAAACAAAATATTTTACTAAAAATTCCGATGCTAATTCATCAATGTTCAATAAAAATTAAGTGGTTAGTATATTACTATCACCCAATAAAGGATTAAAGTAATCGTCATGATTGATCTAATTACAAAAGAAATCGAAAGAAAAGAATAAGCCCAGCTGTGAACATACATTTTCTGTTAAAAGCTTACAAACATTTAAAGTAAGAAAATTGTCTTCGGTAGAACTAAGGATTCAGAGCACTCGTTTGTCGAAGGTATTTGCTCCTAAAATTTTGAAAATAGGGAAAATAATTGTTGTCGTAGAAGCCAGCATCTCTTTACGATGTAAAAACATAACGAAAGTACCGATTCAGTAGCTAACAAAATTTCAGCTGAGTACTTGCGTTCTGAGAGCCATTATTGGCCTTTCCAATAAACTTTTAATCATTATTTACATAGAAACACCATATATACTATATAGCCATTAATCAGCGGATATTTTCTATTTTAGACATTTTGTCGAATATTTAAAAATATAATCGTCAGATTCTTCTGGAACTTCAAGATTATGAAGAATATGTTTCGCCTTAAATTTATCAACGTCAATTTGATAAGGGGGTCAAAGGGGGACGACAAAAAATCAAAGAAAAATAATAACATTTGGGATCACCTTGTTCATTAAAATGCACGAAATGATCTATCGCTACAGAATACAAATATGTGGATACTGTACAGCATGTTTACTGATTTTTGTAAGAATAGCACATATATTCATGCAGATATAGCGATTTTTTTTAAGTTCAAAAAATTCTTGCGTGTTTTTAGCTTATATAATGCAGGGTTTTCAACCGAATTTAACTCTAGTTTAAAAATAAATTGGCAAAATGTAGTAGAAACAATATAGTGCAATTAGACTATAACTATATTAAACAGTTTAGAATATATGAGTAGTTCTATGAAATAATTTTTATTTGCGCATACGCAAACGATAACAACGATTTTTTAAATATAATATAATACCTACTGTATAGAGCAACTCATTAAGAAAAATCCAGTCAAATATAGTGAAAGTTCTGAAAGATGTTGTGGATATAAATAAAAATCAGCCAGATGCGGCAACACTGTAACATTCCGGATCTGGCTGAATTTTTATGTAGGGATTCCGAATTCTCACCAGTAATTTTAAATAGTTATTATTGTTTTATAAGTTGATAGATATTCCACAAATAAAATAAAATAAAATATAATAAAATAAATTTCTATTCAAAATTTTCCTGTGTGAATTCCAACACTAGTGAGAAGTCGGTCGATTAGTGATGACGTCACACTCGTGTCCTCTGGCCAGGAGTATTTCGATGGCAGCGTTTGGACACCCAGCCAGGCTACGCCACTGGTCCCTATAGCCAGGGCTGCCACTGGCGACTATTTTTGTATTATATTCTCACCATTATTTTAAAAAAATATATATTTTTTTATTCTCTTGCACATGTTGTCAAAGTGTATGTGAAAGATTTTTTATTTAAGAAAGTGGTTCGAGAAACAATTAAAAATTAGTCGCCAGTGGCAGCCCTACTGTAGCTAAATACAAAAACTTTTTGTTAAATAGGGAAAACTTTACTTTGATAAAAATTTTGCTTTCTTTTTCTGAAGCGTGCGTAAACGGTTTTTATTTTCAATTTTGTTTCATACGTATTTTCCTCAGTTTTCGATGCAAAAATGGCTTTTAAAAATCTGAGAAATGAAAAAGTGAACTAAAATCTAAAACTACACAAAATCCAGTGCGCAAACTTGGACTTTTAAAAGTTAACCCTATGCTGCGCATTGATGTATATATACCGTAATTTCACCGTAACCACCGCACCTCAGAAAACTCGATTTCCTACCAGAATTAATTTTAAATAAAATGTGACTTACTTCTGCTTAGCACTTATTTGACTTCTTTTTTTTTCAATACAGTTTCCGGTTTGAAAAAGACTTAAAAGCCGCGGCGGTTACGCGGGAAATTACGGTAAATCAATTAAAATTTAACATTTAAAAATGAATTCTGTTCTATGCTATCAGTTTATTTTTTCATCTTATATAATGCCTTGAGGGGCGGTGTGATATATTCTATCCCTCCTACGATTAATGAATATTTGTACCGGAAAAAATTTATTCAATTTTACTTTTATAAGTCTGGTGGAAAAAAAGTTGTAAAATTAATTTTCCTTATTTTGCAATAAATCTTTTTTGCAGATTCCGTTGTGAATTTGGCATTACAGAAAAGCAATTATTTGCCCCTCGAGGGGTTAATCACAAAAGTGTGCTAAAAAAGGGTGAAGAATTGCTTTGTCAAATTTCTAGTTTCTATCGCTAATTATGAGTGTAAAAGTATAATTTCAAATAATTCGTGCAGTATGTTAAAAAAATAAGGAATTTAAACATCTGTGATACAGAAAGAAAACATTTAACCTTTAAATGCATGATTTTTTACTTCGTTTTGAAAACATTATATGGGTCATTCTCTGAAAAGTGGCTTTTTTTTTTTAAATTGCGGTCCAATAAAGTTGCTTCAAAAATCTCAAAATTTAGCCTACAAGTACCTTATCGCTATATTTATCAAAAAATAATATGAACCAAACTGTATCTCATAGTTCTTCTGATATTTTAATTTCAAAACACTTCCATTGCTAAAATGTTCAAATAAATCATTGGCACCGGAATTTAAGAAAAATTTATTTGTAAATAAGAAAAATGCTATATTTCACATACATGTTATAAAGATAAAAATTTATAAAAAGTCTGGTGCCGTTGTGGCGCTTGGGAATTAAAATTAAGTGGTTTCATAAACATACTACCGCCCTTGACAGGGTTAAAAAAGAAAAGAAATTATAATTAGAAGTCATACTGTCAATAAATAATATATATATTTTTTTTTTTACTCAGTGTCAATTTAAAAAATAAAGATAAAGCATTAACATTTAGAAGAGTTAATGTTTATTTAAATTAGTACAATTTTTTTTAACTTATCCCTGTAAAATAATAATAATTAAAAATATATTATCTTTACTTACGGTAATTAAAAGTCTTATGAGTTTTTTAATGTGTATTTTATTGCATTAGATTTTCTTATTTTACTGTTTAGTACATATATAAATGTATTCAGATCATTCCCTCACAATTTAAATCATTCCCTCATATCAAACTATGAGGGAATGACGAAATACTTCTGAAAACCATGTTATACAAAAGTGATTAGTCTTAGGTATATTTTCAGTTACTAAATATCTTTTGAAACACATTTCTAATAATATAATAACATAAAAAAGACATTTCATTAGTTTTTATTAAATTAATAATAGATGAGGGTATGACGCGTAATCAAAATACTTACATTGATCTAGTATTTCAAAGCCATATCCTAACTATTCAAGAACGTTTTTGAGCAAACAACAAGATGGATAATTCACTGTACAAACTGTCCTAGACATATATAAAGCATGTGCTGCTTTCTTCTTAGTAAATAATGGTAAATTTATAGAGGGAATGGTAAATTCAATCAATTCAAATCATTTTGAGGGAATGACGACAAATGCTATGAACATCATTAAAAAGTGCCCTAATTCATTCATTATATAAAATATAAATATAATTAAATGGCTAAATATGATATAATATGGCCATATGGCTAAATGGCTAAATTTTGTGTTTATTGGATTAAGGAAAAAAAAATTATTATAAATATTCGTGCTTCAATGGCAGAGAAAGCATTTTCTTTCTTACATATGTGAATGGGAACATAGTGAGGGAATGATATTTGCATTAAAAAGTACATTTAATTTATCATATTTCAATTTCAATAAGCAAATAATTACAGTTTATATGTATAACTGATTAATATTAATAGGTCAAATCACTTTTTCGTTTTATAATTTAAAAAAAAATATGTCTTGAAGACCCCTGGGACATAAAATTGCCACTTTTCAGAGAATGGCTCATATATGATTCTCAGAAAGGTTTTCACAGGAAAAATGATGAAAATATAAGAGATGAGTTTTTCATATAATACGTCAACCCTATTCGTATATTGCACATCTTCAATACAAGTTAAAACTACCGTCATAACTAAAACATTGCAAACTACGCGGCTGCCACAGACGACTCTTTTTATATATTTTTTGCACAACTATTTATAAAAAATACATTATTTAGTATATTAATATTGCAAAAGTTGTCAAACCGAATGTAAAAAAAAAAGAAGAAAGAAATTGTTTTGAAAAAGTGGTGCAAAGTAGATTTAAAAAATATTCGCAAGTGGCAGCGCTGAAATTAGTAAATATTTTAATATGTATGTATCTAAATACCTTATTTTATATATTTTTTTTTATTTTGTAAAACCGAACCCTTATATGCACGAATTATTCTTTTAGAATTATGTTTTTTTATTTTTATAGTAAAGATCATATACCAGAAATTTTAAGATAGATTTTTAACATTATTTTGTAACATATATTTGTACTTCTTTTATAGGATTAATATTTCTATGTATATATGTAGTGGAGTAGAATAAAGGGCTGAAAATCAATTTTCGAATTTTTTATTCGAACCTGGCTTTCGCTAGAGTTTCTTTTACTCGGGTCGTGGCTGGGGACATAGAAACTTTCTTCCGCGAAAGAGTCGGAATAAGTAAAGGAATAAAGGGCTGCAGACGTAAAGAATGGAGTTATGAATAAAGAGGAGGAGACATATAGCGTACTGTCTACCAGTTGCGAGTGAAGTAACTGACGAGGTTGTCACAAGATGGCGGCTGCTTTTTTTAAAATCTTATCTTCAGTTTCTGATTACAGACGGGTCAAACGTCTCACCAGAAAAACTAAACAGAAAATTTCATCTTATTTAAGCGTCTTATTCATTTAACTTTTTACTCACAAATGTCGCAAAAATTTCTATTTGCTCTTACTGGTGTCAGTTTGATTTGTAAAACTGCCAGTTTGTTACCCTGGTTGTCACAATATGGCGGAAACTCAAGGCGTGACTACGCCAAAGTAAACTTCTACCAGTAAAAATGAGAATCTGTTTCTAATATTATTTTTGACTGAAAATTTCTCAATAATAAGGCGCTTAAATAAGCTGAAATTTTCTATAAAAATTTACTGGTGGAAATTTCCAACGGTGGTAAACAACCCCTGCGATAGCGGTTACAGTTGAAGCTTCACTATTTTAAGGATATGTCAGTTCCTCTTTATTAATCGTTCCATGACGTAAAGAAACCGCTCGCCGCGGCGGTTGTTAAAGTTATAATCCAACATTTAAATAAAATATGATGCAGATATGCATCACCATGCATTTAAGAGTTAAGGGAGCCTCTCTCAGGAAGATAACTTAATCTCTTAATTCTTGCTCCCGTCAATATAATGGGCTGAGGTGTCGTTCGTTATTTCTCGTGCCCGTCATATTTCCGGGCTGGTGATTTAATTGCTGGAAAAACTTCTGAAACCAGAAAAATTTAACTGGCATTTTCGTGTGAAGTCTTTGAGCATTGACGCTTGGGTCTGGTTATTGACGGTGATTGTGATGTTGGATTTTGTATTGCATGTTTCGAAATACATCACACTAAAAAATTTTTAATAATCAAAATTTAATGTATGTATTACGTTGAGTAAAAAGCTCTTCGCCAAGGGTAGATACCTTCGAGCGAACAGCTATCATTTGTGCGGTTGTTAGTTTTTCAACCAACCAATTTTGGCATTCAAAGCAAAGCATTGGAACTACATGACTGTGTAATATGTTTGTAACAAATTTATTATCTTCTGCTTCAAAAAAGTGTTTAACCCGAGATTACATGTGCAGGATATGACATACCCACGGTGCGCACGATTATTACATTTCTCACTAGGTATTTTTCGAAAAGTAATCCTCAAATAATTTCATCTCAGAATTTGTGAGAAATGTCAATGATTAAATAAGATGACTATTTTCATTTGAATTTATTGGTGGCAAAGTAAAAATCGTACATATCCTGGATATGCGCGAGCATTTCTGGGGTTAAAATGGATCTATCACGTCAGCAGCTCAGAACGATTATGTACTATGAGTTCCGTAACAGACTCAGTGCGACTGAATGCCACAGTAAATCATATGAAAGTTTAGGCATCAATACTGTTTCTTATGATACAGTCAGAGTTTGGTTTTAGAAGTTTAAAGCTGAAAATTTTGACATTGAAGATGAACCACTTTCTGGCCGCCCTATTGAAGTTGATTGTAAGCAGTTCAAGCAAATCATCGACCAAGACAGAAATGTTTCAACATGAACTATTGCGTTAGAGCTTAGTGTTTCTCCAAAAACAATACTTAACTCTCTGAGACGCATAAATCTAACATTTAAGTTCAACCGTTGGGTGCCTCTCGAATTGTCTGCTGAAGACAAGCGCAAGAGAAAAAATTGTTGTGTGGCTCTGTTTAGAGTTAAAAGGAAAGAGAACATTCTGGACAGAATTGTGACCTGTGATGAAAAATGGGTGTACTACAACAATAGAAGCCGTAAAAGAGGGTGATCAGCACCTGGGGAATCAGCAGGCTCTGTTGCAAGACGTGCCCTAACTAACAAGAAGGTGCTTCTCTACATCAGATGGGATTGTCGTGGAATTCTGTACAAAGAGTACCTGAAAAGCTGACAGACGATAAAGAGTGCAATATACAGCAACATGCTAATCAAAGTTCGCGGGGCCATTCACAAAAAGCGAAGAAACGAATTCAGAAGGAAGGTGGTTCTCTTTCATTAAGATAACGTCCGGCCACACGTTAGAATGGAGACCGTCTGGACGTTCTACAAGCTAGAGTGGGATTTAATGCAACATCTACCATATAACACCGACATGGCCCCTTCAGATTTCCATCTGTTTTCTTATCTGCAGCTGCATCTTGATGACGCAATCTTCGATTCAATGAGGAGGTCACATATGAACTCGATCTCTTTCTAGACTCGTGCACGCCCCAATTTTTCGCAGAAGGGATTCAAAAGTTGCCAAAATGATGGCAGAAGATTGTATATTTAAACGGAGATTACTATCCTCATTAGTTTTGTTTGTGTGCGCATGTATTTATCATTTTACAATTAAAAAAATGGCGGAAAACTTTTTACTCAACGTAATATATTATTTCAAATATTATTTGTAAAAATTTGTGTGATGATGATAAATAAAGATCTAAGATGTGAAAAATTAAGGTCTTATTTGCATTAATTTGTATGGTGTAAAACAAACATTAAGACACAAAATTCTCGCATGATGGCTTTTCTATAAATGTGAATTTGTTCTATAACATCGTTTTATTTCGACTTAAAAAAAACTGATTCCATATTTTATTTATAAACCTCATAATTATTCAATTTCTGTAATAAAAAATAGGTAGTTTTTGATGTTTTTTCGAAATATTAAGCAATCCTTAACCCTTTCAGTGTCAAGGTAGTTGCAACTATTCGTAAAATGCCGAAATTAGTGATCGACACCGAAATTTACAAAAAGAATTTATTTAAAAATTAGCAAAAGCTTTTGTTCGCATGAGGAAGGAAACACACATAAAAGGAAAATTTTCATTCCATTATTCTGGTGCCAATGTGGCGATTAGGAATTTAAATTAGGTGGTCTAAAAATGGACCACTGCCCTTGAAGGGGTTAAGGGGTTAAGAAGTCACGTTAACTTTTCCGATGTACGCAATTTCCTGATTAATCAATAGTAATGCTCTATGGGGTTTGTTTTTTTTTTTTACTCACGATTACAATTTACAGGAAATAAACAGTTTTTTCAACTAGACTTTTCAATTGTCAAATTTTCAATAGTAGATTCTTTAGATTTTTCAAAGATCAATATACACTAATTGGATAAACTTCGGGAACTTGGCTATCAACAATTGTTTTAGTAGATTATTTCAACAGTAGATATTTTAGATTTTTCAAAGATCAATATACCCTAATTGGCTAAACTTCGGGAACTTGGCTAAATATTGGCATGGGTTAAGTACTCCAATAATGTAGTGTTTAAATTTTACTATTATTATAGTAATATTTGAAAAAAGTGTTTCACCAACAACTAAAAAGAGAATATTTCTGTAATCTATACTAATAAAAGAAAGTTTCGGTCTGTCTGTCTTTGTGTGATGACTAGCAAAATCGTACGAGGTTACGAACGTACGAGGATAAAAATTGTTGTGAAGATAGTCGAAGGCCACTCCTAGAGCAGCTGAGATAAAAGTATTCATAATTCAACAAAAGCATAGATTTTTATAAAACCGCAGGATATTTCTTCGAAAATTGGAAGAAAAGGGGAGGGGTTAATAGAATTACAGCGCTAGTACAGCGATAAATGTACAGGACCTTTTTGAAAAGGACTGCATCTGAAATTCTATTGAGACTAAAAACTTTAAAATTGCACAGTCGGACGCAAAAAAAAATCCCCTTTCACATATTCTAAAAATTACTCCGCTGCGGTTTCACGAAGTCATAAAATCCACGAAAAATCGATTTGAAAAAAAATCTTTTTATTTCCATCCAAAGAAAGGTTCTAAATGTCTCATATCAACGCCAGGTGTACATTGCAGACAACCGACGCCATTCAATAGAGGACATTTTCCAACAAATATAAAAATTTTTAAATAATATTTCTTTTACTTTTAATTTTTATGCATCTGATGTAGAATTTTTCACTGATTTCAGACATGTAAATTTCTTCACGGTCGCTAAAACACAAACTTAGATATTAATTATTTTTTCATTAATTGGATGATTCCTTTCAATCTTTCATTCTTCCTAATCGCAAATGATTTTTATACTAGGATTCTTTGGAACGCCGTCAATTTTTTTAAAATACACCATTTAGAGATTTTAAAGATAGGCATCTAGCCCTATCTTTAAACACTGTTTAATAATATCTAAATTTTACAAAATCGATGCGCAAGGTTTTGTTTTATAAAAAAAATCGATTTTTAAAAAGGAAAAGAGATGCTTTGTTGAAACGCGATTTTTTTTACAATAAAGAAAACTGATTAACTGATCGATTTGCATATTTCAGATAGTTTAGAACATAAAATAAATTTTTTTAAAAGTAGGTGACATCAAATTTCGGGGGGAGGGTGAGAGGCAATAATTCTTTTAGGGGAAGGCGCTATCAAATATTTAAAACCGTATCGTTTTCCACCATTTTAGATGTGGATTTTTGACGGAACAGTGGGATAAATACAACTTATTTAATATTAAATTTTAAAAGTGTAGTTACCACTGTTTTTGAATAGTAATTTCAACACATATCTCAAATTCTTGCTTGTCCGCCAACTCCTTGACTAATATATCTACGGGCAGTTTGTTTAATGGAGTTTGTTCAGAAACAGTTTTATTAAGAATAGACTTCGCCTTCTTCTGGTGGAATGTGGAACTAAAAATTTAGAAAATGGGTTTTTTTGAGCGATTTTTGCAGTGCGTGCGCAGCAATGGAGTTATGAATAAAGAGGAGGAAACATGTAGTTTACTGTCTACCAGTTGTGAGTGAAGTAACTGAGGAGGTTGTCACAATATGGCGGCTTTCTTTTAAACAATCGCATCCACATTGTATTATTACCGCCGGGACAACTTACCACCATTAAATTTCAATACAAAATTTTGTCTTATTTGAGCGCCTTATTCATGGAAATATTATCTCACAAGCATCGTAAAAATTTCTATTTGTTTTTAGTGGCATTAGTTTTCTCAGGTATCATAATCTTTTACACTGACACTGATTGGAGTTTGTCTAGGTTGTCATAATATGGCGGAAACACACAGTCAGACTACCGCTAAAGTAAACTTCCACCATTAAAAATGAATATCTGTTTTTGCCATTATTTATGTCTGAAGTTTTAGACCATTAAGGCATTTAAATAAGGAGAAATTCTCTATTTAAATTTACTAGTGGAAGTTTCCCCACGCTCTAATCAACCCTTGTCAAAGCGGTGACAGTTGAAGCTTCACTAATTTAAGGATGTGTCAAATCCTCTTCATCAATAGTATCTCTTAGTCAATGTGCGCAGCACGCCTACTAAACGGCGTTTTAGGAAGCGGGGACCCGGTGCGAGATTTTTTTTTTTTACTTTACAACATATTGCAGCGCGTTGTCAGCACCCCTGCTATACGGTGCCGTAGGCAGCGGGGACTCTGTTCAAGTTTCGTTCGGTTCGGGATTGGGTCTTTTTACGAGTTTTTGCATTACAAATTTTAGGTTCATTTAAGAATATTAATTTTTTAGGGAGCCCAGGATAAATATTACTTATTTAATATAAAATTTCAAAAGTGTACTTATCAATTTTTTCAAATAGTAATTTCAACAAATATCTTAAATCCTTGCTTATGTCCGCCACTCCCTTGAGTAATATATCTACAAGTTGGTTTTTTAACGGTGTTTCGTTCATAACCAGTTTGGTTGAGAATAGAGCTCATCACCTGATGGGGTAATGTGGAACTAACAGATTTGAGATTCATTTGCTTTGCAAGATTTTGCAGTGCCAGACGTCCGTAGGCATCGGGAATCCGGTTCGAGGTTCGTTCATTTCGAGATTTTTTCTATTTTACAACATATTGCAGTGCGTTCGCAGCACACCTGCTTTTCGGTGCCTTAGACAGCGAGGAAGCAGCTAAAAACCGTACCAATCTCTACCAATTTACATACGGATTTTTGACAGAACCCTGGTATAAATCTTACTGATTTAATATAAAATTTCAAAAATGAACTTACCGCTGATTTCGACTAGTAATTTTGACAAATATCTTAAATTCTTGCATAAGTCCGCCATCCCATTCACTAATATACCCGCGGCTAGTTTGTTTAACGGAGTTTCGTTCACAAACAGTTTTGTTAAGAATAGACTTCAACCCCTGGTGGTGGAATGTGGAACTAAAAATTTCAAGGATTTTTTTTTTTTTTTTTGCACGATTTTTGCAGTGCGTGCAGAGCACGCCTTCCAAACGGCACTGTACGCAGAGGGGACCCGAAATTGTTTTTACTTTACAACATATTGCAGTGCGTTAGCAGCATGCCTGCTATACGGTGCCGTAGACAGCGGGGACTCTGTTCAAGGTTCGTTCGGTTCGAGATTGGGCCTTATTATGAGATTTTGCTGTAGAAATTTCAGGTTCATTTAACAAAATTATTACGGGACCGGGCAACGCCGGGTGTCTCAGCTAGTAGTTAAATATTGTTGCAAATATTTTTAACGTAAAGCCAATTTTTCTGCAATATTGGTTTCCACAGTACCGTAATTTCCCGCTTATCCGCCGCAGCTTACTTAAGTCTTTTTCCAACCGGAAAATTTATCGAAAAAATAATTCAAATAAGTTCTAAGCAGAAGCAAGTCGTATTTTATTTAAATTAAATTCTGGTAAGAAATCGAGTTAACTGAGGTACGGCGGATGCGTACGAAATTACGGTAAATATATACAACGTAAAATTAATATTTAACCCTCTGTCTACCAGAAGGGTCCAATGGACCCGACATGTACATTCAAAATATTTATTCAAACCAGAAATTTCTTCAAAACAAACTAAATTTATAAATCAGACAATAATAAGTTAAATAAACAAATTAAATAGTTTTAAGTAAAAATTCTGGTGTAAAATGTTTTTATAAAACTTGAGTAAAATTTTCGGTAGTTCTAGGGTTAATCTATATCGGTATTACATTTTAAATAGTTTAATGAATGAAATAATGATGTAATATGTATCCAATACCAGATCCCCCAGTAACCGCCCATTTGAGTACCACTATTTCTAAATAATTATCTACGTGGAATATGTCTATTGCAAATATTAAAGAGAACAACCACCAAATTTATACTTATAGTGGTGTTCTAAAAGGGGACCATCGGGAACCCAGCAATACTAATTTGTCACTAAGGTTTTATTATACAGTAGATTGTCTAGATACAAGCACTCCTACTTTAGAGTTTGCAACAGCAACTCTAATCCGCGCTGAGAGAACATCAACAGTATAAAACGAACCAAACCTCTAAAAACGCGTACTTTTCGAGAAAAATGCGTAAGAAAAGTATGATATCATATTGGGATCATTGTAAAAAAACTTTATTTAACATCATGGTTTTTAAATAAAGATGAGAAACGGATTTGACCCTTTCAAAGTTAGCGTAGTTCTATACATAGAATTCAGAAATGATTGAATGGTTCCATAATTTAGGACAATATTTAGTCGAAAATAAGCAAAAGCTTTTCTTCATGTACTAAATAAAAGGGAAGATTTCATTCCAAAATTTTGTAACCAAAGTGGCATTTGGGGATCAGAATTAAGTGGTTCAAATGGAACCACCGCCTTCCAAGGGGATGAAAAAAGTAAAAGATATTAAAAGATAAAAATTGTGTCCATAGGCTTTTAAAATGGAAACAATATAAAAAGAGTGGGCTGTAGGCGTATGTCAAATATGCAAATAAGAAGTCGTCGTTCATCTCGCAATAAAAGGTAGCAGCTTGAAACTATCGGAGGGGATACATTACCTAATAGCGATAATGTATCCCGTTAGTGAGTAGTCCGATAATACTTTATTTGGGTCAGAGAATTGACAGTGCATTACAAACAGTTGGAGAATTAATTTGTGACGTCATATATTTTCATTTACATTTTACTCGAAATCTATGCATCGTCGAATAAATCTATGCATCGTCGAAGAATGATTTTTTTTTTTTTTTTTTTTTGGAAAACTTTCATTTTCTAATAGAGAGGTTTTTCGTTCTGCACAGTTTGTGTGGTGATATTCGAACATCCTGCATGCGCATGAAAGAAACTTACATCCAATAAAATCACCTTAAGCGATATAAAAAAATAATATATTTGTTATGTAATTTGGGGTCAATAAACATCGTTACTTTTACAAATAAGCAAATAATTTCGGTGCCGGTTAAGAAAGTGAAAAGGTCTTCACAAAAATAATCGGCAACATAAATCGAAAATGTGCGGCAGTAACCAGTTGGACATCGACCCCAAATATTCTATATCAAAAATAAAATAAAATGAAATAAATTTCAAACGAGAAATTTAAAAGAACTCCGCCACTGCTTAAATATTAGTTTATGAATTTCTCTGAGCAACTATTGTAGGTTCTAAAGGTGATAAATATATTTTGTAAACTTTAAAATGGTTAACAGATTTTGTAACAGTGGAAATGGTCAACCCAGAAAAATTATTTACTATTAATTTCGTGTAAAGAAATTTCGCAATACAAATATTTTTTGAAACTTTTATTGTATTATTGTTTGTGTTGTAAGAAAACTAATAAACGTGTTGAGATAAACCTCTAATTAGTGCAGGCAGATGCCTGCAATAATGATGAATATGGAACATAAAAGGAAACAAATCATTAATTCATGTCAAATTTACACAACGTATTTAACATAAAATAAAACAAAGAACATTTCCATTTTAGTTTAGACATTATTTTCATTAGTTACATATTAACACGTTATTTATTAATATTTGCATAAAAGTACCTTTAATTCATGGTTTAAGAAATTTTCGTCCTTCATATTCATGATTGTTTGAAGTACTGCGGATTTTACGTAAATTGTGTGTTTAAAATCTTCTATAAAGGTGTTAAGAATATAGTTTTGTGGCATTTATACTAATAAAAGAAAGTTTTGCTCTGTCTGTCTGTGCGTGTGTCTGCGATGGCTAGCACAATCTACAACACGTACGAGGGTGAAGTGTTTTGTGAAGATAATACAAAGCATCTTATACTGCACCATAATTTTAAATTTCTAACAATTAGCTGAAATATCAGTTAAAAACTCATCAAAAGGCCAAATTAAAAAGACGTTTATTTCGTCGAAACCACACGCTGTCTAGATTTGAAACTTTATACGAGGCTCACGCACGACTGTACAATCAAAACGCTCCTCTTGAAATAACACTAGCTTTGATACTAGGCTAGCGTTTTGCAGAATGAAATCATGGGTCCATTATGTCTGCTTCGAAAAACACCTGTTTTCATTTTGGAGAGTGGATAAGGAGAGTGGATCACAGTATAAAATTTTAATGCAAGTTCAAGTTTTAAAATCTACTGGAAGTGGCGATTTCAAATTTGGGATCTATTCGAAAAACAACATTCCATTTCATATGTTTAAAAAATGAAGAAAATCGGTAAATAAGTATTTATTTTATCAAAAAAGTGTTTTTTAAAAGGAACAATAAATGTTTTCCTACGGCAAATTATTTAAATCCCAGCCTTTCTTCACTAATTATCATTATTTAAGTCCTATTATTTGTCTTTGAATTGAAAAAAATAGCCTTTTTTTATGGGAGGTCTTTTTAAGAAGGGGGAGTTGAATTTCGGGTATGGTAGAAACTAGCAGGCTTCGACCTCTATCTGGCTGTTTTCCGTTTCCACAACTCAGCAACTATATTTGGGATTTCAACGCAACTGACTCCAAACATAATTAACTTAATAATCACCGTTTATAGCAATAAAATAAATTTATGAGTAGTACATATCACATTTTTAATAGTAATTTAAGAAAAAAATGAATTTTCTTGAAGTTTATCTGCCGGTTTAAAGGGTGGACCCGTTCATAAGGTGCGTTTCGTTTTTTGAAAAATGGTGTAAGTAAGAGATTATTTGTAATTTGTTTTTATAACAGGTAAAATTAATAAGCGTTACCACTATTATCGAATGTTAATTTCTGCAAATTTCCCAAATAAAATTATTATTTTAATTATCACCTATGACATTCTTACAGTTAGTGTATCTGTGGCAGCAGTGTTTCCAGTGGGCTACTTTTTTTAAATTCCGATTTCTTGATTGGTACCACTTTTCCGAAATGGTAAAATTTCCCACTTTATTAGCCTTGATTAATCAGTCATTAAATAAGGTTAAATAAGACTAATTTTACTTTTTTAAAAGAGTGGTGGCAATCAAGAAATCGGGATTTTAAAAAAGTAGCCCACTGGTAACATTGAGTGGTAGTTACCACTATTTCAGAATAGTAATTTCAGCAAATTTCTTAAATTATAATTTCAGTCCCCCAAAACCTCGACTAGTATATCTACTGATCGAAGAGGTTTAATTAAAGAGTTTCGTTTGGACAGAGATTTCTTTAGAAAAGCGTGCGCCCCCTAGCTGTGAAAAATGGAACTAACAGATTTTGCAGCAGTGCGCAGCACGGCAGCCGTACGGTGCCGAAGGCAGCGGGGACCAATGGTCATTAAATTACCGAACATATTGATCGCTTAATTTATGTGTAGTGGTTACTATTATTTACGAATAGTAATGTCAGAAAATTTCCTCAATTCTTATTTGAGACTTTCCACCCCCTCGAGTAAGTATATCCGCGGACAGGTTTTATAACGGAGTTTTGTTCAAAAAGGGGTTTGTTTAGACAGAGTTCACCTTTAGCGATGGAAAGCGGAACTAACATATTTTGCAGAGCGTGCGCAGTACGCTTGCTAGACGGTGCGGTTTTGGAAAATTTTCATATGAATTTCAGGCCCCGATGTAGTTACATACAAATTTAAGATCCATTTAAGGCTATTATCGCGGCTCCGAACAACGCCGTGTGTATCAGCTAGTATTATTATAAAACTGCTGACTGTAAAGGTATTTACTTCATTTTTTAACTAATTTATCTATCATTTTAAATCCTTCAATTACAAGAATGGAGTTATGAATACAAAGGAGGAGACATATAGTGTATTGTCTACCAGTTGCGAGTGAAGTAACTGAGGAGGTTGTCACAATATGGCGGCTGCTTTTTTGAAATCGGTTCTTCGGTTTCTGACTACCGATAGGTCAAGCTTCCCACCAGTAAAATTGAATAGAAGATTTCGTCTTAAAGAAGCATCTTATTCACGGAATTTTTTTTTCAAAAATGTCATAAAAATTTCTATTTGTTTTTACCGGTGTCAGTATGCCTTATAAAACTGTCGGTTTGTATCCATGGTTGTCACAATATGGCGGAAACTCAGGGCCTAACTACCACCAAAGAAAACTCCTACCACTAAAAATGAAAAATTGTTTCTTCCACTATTTATGACTGAAATTTTGTAAAAATAAGGCGTTTAAATAAATTTAAAATATCTATATAAACCTACTGGTGGGAGTTTCCACCGTCGATAAACAACCCCTTTGCTAGCGGTTACAGTTGAAGCTTCACTATTTTAAGGATATGTCAGTTCCTCTTTATTAATAGTTCCATGATTACAAGAGACAGATCACCGGGGACATCCCACCATTTTTTTAAATTTTGGATTCGCCTCTTTTGACCACAGAATATTTTTAAAAATTCTGCCAAATAACCTCTACAGGGGCAAAGTACTTCTATTCTTAAAATTCTAAAAGGAATGACTGACATCAGAAATTATAAATAAATTTATTCAATAATGTGTAAAAACTTTTATATAATATACATAATAAAATTAATTTTTCATTCCAAAATTCTGGTGTCAGTGTGGCAATTGAATTTAAGTGAGATATATTATATCCTACCGCCCTTCAAGGGATTAACCCTTTCGGGCGAAGGGGTTCCACGTCTGGACCACCTAATTTTAATTCCAAATTTACAATTGGCACCAAGAATATTTTAATGAAATTTTGCTTTTACGGTGAACGTTTAAAGTAACAAGTTTTTAATTTCCAGAAAAGTCGTTTGTAAATTCAGGTGTCAGTCAATCATGTCCTCACTTTACGAACAGAATATTTTGTGCCGGGAAGGGTTAAAGGGATAACAGGGTTCCTTCACTTCTAGCTGTTTTACCAGCATTTTTATGTAGTAAAACTCAACTTTTGTAACAGCGCGATTCCAAAAGCATAGTTTTTCTCTAAGAATATACTGGTGTGTATCTGGCG
The DNA here is from genome assembly GCA_963932465.1 of Maratus speciosus. Lineage (NCBI taxonomy): Eukaryota > Metazoa > Arthropoda > Arachnida > Araneae > Salticidae > Maratus > Maratus speciosus. The sequence goes on from OZ010787.1 coordinate 436,254,878, forward strand.
TAAAGTCAGGGAAATTCCCTGACTTTGTAGGAACCCTGTATAAGAACGGTTCCACCGTGGCTCTATGTCACTACTATTTCGGTATAGTAAACTTCGCTTTATTTTATTGTAAAAATTACCACTATTCTAAACTAAAAAAAGAAAATGGTGACATACATTAACTGAAATATTAGATTATTGTTAGAAATTATAATTCTTTAAAAGTTTGTGCTCAAAACATATTATTTTCAGTATGCATTCATTTATGTATGAGGATTTTGCAGTGCTTACACGCACTTGCATAATAGAATGAAAAGTATTCGGGATTTTACATATTTCTGAGCATGGTGGTAAAATATATATGTGATGACTAAATGAATAGAATTCCGAGAATGCCGAAAGAATTCACTTTGAGAATCTGCTTAGGTCATTTATTTCAATTTTACTTTGAATGTTCCGCGTTTGAAGTCTTCTTTAATTACCAAACTAGAGTAAATAATTCATGAGATTTACAGCAGAATATGTTCTCCCCTTAGATGATGATTTTAGTACCAAAGCACTCAATGCTCTTCGTAGTATGCAGTTTTCATAATTTCAATTAAAAAAAACAAGTTTCTGAAAATATTTAATATTAACAATGACTCACATCATGGTTTACCCAAACGCCATTTTAATGGAACTGCAAAAATTATACAATATTTTATTATTTACTGAATTTATTTTACTTTTGCAAAATTAGTGTGATATGTAGATGAAGTTACTTCCTGAACACACCCTTTCAAGTTATGTGATAAGAAAATAAGCGATAATACATACAATTTTTGTGTAATACTTCATTCATTAAATGCAGAATCAATATACCAAATTTAAATAAATACATTCAGCCTACTTGTCTGTTTAACACTTTCAGAGTCAAGGTACTTGTATTCGTAAAATGTTGAAAAATTGACTGACACCAGTGTTTGCAAGAAGATGTATTTGTAAACAAGTAAAAGTATATTTTCGCGTACTTAATAAAAGTGAAATTTTTTATCAAAAAATTCGGGTGCGAATGTGGCAATTACGGATTAAAATTATGTGATGCTGTAGCGGCATCATCGTCCTTCAAGGGGTTAAAGGATACACGTATTTCCAAACGACAATCTGTGGTACGTTTTAGGAAAATTTACAATAGATATATAAAAATAATATTATCTATTGGAAAAAAAATTGTATTCAAGAAGAAGACAAGTTAGACATCTGTCGTTATGATGTTTCCAAATGTTAATTTTATTAATATTTCTATATATTATAATTTTTCTATATATGTATGAAAATATTTTCATTTAATTTACTTAACCCATTTATGCTTAGCGTTCTATTTTTGGGACTCTTCGAATTTTAATAAATTTTTATATTTTTTCTCTTCTTTATAAAACAGGGTTCGTACGGGGGATGGAATTTCCAGACTAAGAAATTCTTCGGTACCAGTATTTTGTTATTGAAAATATCTCCTTAATCCCTTAATTCTCGCTCTCGTCATATTCTCGGGCTGTGTCTTTTACTCAAATTGTTTGATTCCCACCAGTTTTATAAAATAGTGAAATCGAGTATATTTTGATATCGTTTTTACTGTCATTAAATAAGGTGAATATTTCTTTTTCATAAAAGTGGTGCCAATAAGCAATTTGAATTATTCAACCGTAATTTAATTCGAGCGTTAAGGGGTTAAATAAGGCGGAATTTTCGTTAATTTGAACTAGATTTATTTTTCTTTTAAAAAATACAGATATTTGGCCTTGAAAATAACGGTACCCGTACGAACCCCGTAACATGAAAATTGTATGAAATATTTATCTATGAATGGCTTTATCTGTTATCGAAAGATGGCAGCATAAGAATGATATTTATTTGCTTAAATGAAGACTTATTTCGAAGCTTATACATTTTTCATTTTTTAAGATGAAGAATGTAAAAGGTAAGTTTATTTGTGTTTTTTATACCAATGATCCAAATAAGTAAGTTATAATATTAACTTGTAGACTTCTTTGAAATATCTATTTTTTTAAATTGTGAAATTACATGTTCAAGTCTATTTTTTATGATTTTTTGTAACGTACAAATTATAGGGCGATAGGCACAAATGGATACATACTTTTATTAGCCATTCAGGGAACAGTTTTTTTTTATGTGAAGTCCTTTTCAAGAAGATTATGAAACAAGCTGATTTTAAGCCTCAAATTGGATTATTCTTAATTTATTATTACTAATACTTATAATGTTATTAGTCTCTGTAAAGAAATAAATAAATTATTTTAGTAGTTCATAAAAATACTAATTATAGTATATAATCTACAATTTAAAAGCTTATTTTTCATAAATTTAGACAAAAAGTATAATTATTACATATTTTAGGATTAAAAATATTATGCATTATCCCATAATTACTACGTTTACATTTTAACAAATAAATACAAAAGAAATTTGCGTAATTTTTTTTTAGAATTTTTCCAGTTCATTTTGCAACATTTTAAAATTATTATACCTACAAATTTTAGAAAACAGAAATTTAGGCACAAATGGGTTAAATATGTTTCAAATAGTTATCCAAAATATATTGCATCATATCAATACACACACACGTATTTTTACATATATGAGTAATTTTAAAAAAACAATCCATGTAACGTTTAGAGGTGTTCACGAGATCAAAATTTTGGCTAAAGCTATTTCAAAACAATAATTTTCTGTTTACATTCTTTAGCAAATATTGTAGGAAACATATTCATGGTAGGTTCATCTTGCAATTATTGCAGAAATATACCGCGAACATTATTGTTTGTATACAATGATAGCCTAAGAAAGGACACTGCGACCCATGAAAATAGTAATATATGCTAAATTGAATCGCGCAAACTGGCGGATCCCTTTTTAACCCTTAAATGCATAGTGATGCATATGTACATCACTTTTTATTTAATTCTTTACAACCAGTTTATTTATATAGAAATATTAATCCTGTAAAAATTACAAAAATATAAAGATAAAAATCTGTCTTAAAATTTCTGGTGGCTAATCTTTAATATAAGAGTAAAAACCAGAATTCAAATAATTTATGCATTTAAGGGTTAAGTTTTACAAAATAAAAAAAATAAAAAAAAAGGTATTTAGATTCATACTTATTAAAATATTTACTAATTTGAAATATTTTTGTTTATACTTGTATTGCAGATGTGCAACATAATAAAATGTTGACGTATTATACGAAAATTGTATGTCTGATTTTTCCCACTATATTTCCTGTGTTATAAATCTTTCAGAGAATCATCATAATTTTTTCGAAACAAAATAAAAAATCATGAATTTAAGCGTTAATATTTTTCCTGATTAGTAGTCAAAGCTTCTGTTTACCCATGGAACTAATAATAATAAGGAATTGATATATCGTTAAAATATTGAAGCTTCAACTGCAACCAATTTTGCAGGGATTCATTACTGCCGGTGGAAACTTCCACCAGTAAATTAACAAAGAAATTTTCTCCTTATTTAAACACGTTATTAATTCAAAATTTCAGTCATAAATAATGGCAGAAATAGATTTAAATTTTTATTGGTTGAAGTTTACTTTGGCGGTAGTCAGGCTCTCCGGTTCCCCCATATTTTGACAACCAGGGAAACAAACTGACTGTTATACCAGGCAAACAGAGACCGGTAAAAATACATATAATTTTTTGCTATATTTGTGAGAAAATATTTTCATGAATAAGGTGCTTAAATTAGACGAAATTCTCTATTTCAAATTTACTGCTGGGTAGATTGCCATGACGGCAATCGGAAACTGTATATCCGAATTTAAAAAAAGCAGCCGCCATCTTGTGACTACCTCCTCGGTTACGTCACTCGCAACTGGTTGACAGTACACTATATGTCACCTCCTCTTTATTCATAACTCCATTGTTTAACCGCTGCGCTACTTGTGTCCAGACATGTGGACCTCTTTCTTTTACTCATAAAAACAAAACTATTTGATTTTTTTTTTAACATTTTTACTTCATTTCTTAGTAGCTGAATGTTTTTTGCCTTAAGAGCATAGCAATAAATATCAGCTTCTATACTGATTTCCTCATAAAATGGATGTTATTTTTATGTGAGTTTGCAAAATTCCTTCAAGACAATGCGTCCTAAAAATTGAGAAATTTTCATAATTATTTAACTTAACACTGCAACGACCGGAAATTTTACACAAATATTATGAAAGTATTTTACACCAAGTTATTTATCTAAATCTGTTGAACTCATTTATTTAACATATTTCTCCACGGACCATATTTAACTAAGTTTATGAAGACATTTCTGGTTGGAATTTAAGTAGTTTTATTTGATAGCGATCAAAATGACAGCTATAGTCGATTTAGTGTTTAATTCTTTACAATAAAATGTTTTGAGGATTTGCATATCATTTTCTTCTTTAAAGACCTTAAATTTTTTATTGTGTTAATTTAGTTTAGTGATAATTGAATTAATGTTTTAAGGAGATTTGTAATTTTAGATCCTTAAATGTGAACCCAAATTATTAATCCCCTAAAGAATCAATTTCCGAAAAGTTTTTTTTTTCTGTCATCTATAATTTCTTGTTTTTTTTAAACCAATGAATGAGTATTTATAGTATTATTTTGGCTTCAGTAACGAAGAGGTTTAGTCGAAGAATAATAAAGCAGACGTTACTATTCTGAAATACATGTAACAAGCGGCTCGCGGTTGCACACAAATGTCTTATATCAAAATTGCTTCAGAAGAGATATACAAATATTGAGCCGTTTATTAAAACATTTCGATGACAACAGTAACAAATATAATTAGTATTGGGCTACTTTATTTTTAGCTAATTTCTCCTATACCTTTATTAATCTGCATGACTATTGACTGTTGATATATTAAAAATAAACATTTTTCGTCATAATACTTTTTGAAAATTGAATTAAAATTTAAACAAGGATAAACCAGGAAAGCTTAAAAGTAAAAGAGCTACTGTTCGCGCAGCTGTTACGAAGCAAATCACATAATGGGATATATTGTTGTCAGTTAATATTCATCCGACTGATAGATAATAGGAGATATCCCGGTAAGTTCATGACACATATTTCCAGGGGTGTAAAAATCTAGGTGCTAGCGGGACGGTCTCCCACCACTAAATTTTATTAGTTTTCCTTGCTTAAATTTTATTAGTATTCTTACAAAAAATTATACGAAAAATAACGAATAAAAGTTAGTGGTGAGAGATTGCCCCCTAGCGCCTAAACTTTTACACACCTGCATATTGCAACAAAGCTCATGCAACAAAGCCACGAATAATAGCTTTTTAAACTTCGGTTTTCAACATCAACCCCTGAAATTCCATTATTATTTGCATAATTCAGTTTCGAATATCAAGATAGGCGTTACAGTAGTGTCACTGCTTAGTAAAAAAAGAGAAAATTTTCCGTAGCTAGCAAGAAAGCTAAAAAAATAGAATATAACATTTTCCGAGTAGCCAAAGTTTCCAAAAACAATTCATTAATTCAGAAACCTCAGAAAACGGTAGATTATTTAATTTTTTCGAAAGCAATGGGAAACACGTTTGGCACTTAATTTTAATATTACCCGTAAAGCATGGTGACGCCACGGCGACGCCGTTGTGAAGTCACACTGTGATTTTGTCACCGTCGATATGACGTCACGTGACGTCGATGTGACGTCATAGTGACTAGAATGCGAGGTCGTTATGGCCGTTTTAGAGGTCGTTTGTGAAAAGTGTGTCATTTGTGAGTATTTTGGCATTAACTTTGTGACGAACCTGTGACGAAAGCGACAATGCTTTAAAGTCACACTGTGACCAATTTGTGAAATATGTGTCATCTGTGACGAAGTTCTCATAAACACTGTGATTTCAAATGAAAATCAAATTTCAAATTAATTGCTTAAAAGACGCAAATAGTGAAAAAGATTCCATGCTGGGACTCGATACCGGGCCATCAGTACAGCGCACTGACATTCTACCGGCTAAATCACATGGAACGATACCCTGGCTGGAAAATTTCTCACTATTACATGTTGGCAAAGCTATAAACGCAGCACAAGATGGAATATTTAGCGTGAGCCACCAACATGATGCAAACACGAAACTTAATTAAATCCAGCATCGATTGAAATTATATTAATACTTGGAAATTTTTCCAGAGAGAACCATTCGCCTTGCATACAATATTTCAAATGAAAATCAAATTTCCAACTAATTGCTTAAAAGGCAATTTTAATTTGAAATGTTGTATGCAAGGCGAATGTTTCTCCCAGGAAAAATTTCCAATTATTAATATAGTTTCAATCGATGCTGGATTTAATTAAGTTTCGTGTTTACCCCATGTCGGTGGCTCACGATAAATATTCCATCTTGTGCTACGTTTATAGCCTTGCCAACATGTAATAGTGAAAACTTTTACAGACTGGGCGTCGTTCCATGTGGTTTACTCGGTAGAATGTCAGTGTGCTATGCTGATGGCCCGGGTTCGAGTCCCGGCATGGAATCTTTTTCACTATGTTGGCCTTTGCGCCTTTTAAGATTTTAATTTGTTATTTGATTTTCATTTGAAATATTGTATATAAGGCGAATGATTCTCTCTGGAAAAGATTAATACAGCGATGAATTTTAAAATAAACTTTTGCTGTAAATATAAAATCTTATCTTTTTACCGTACTTTTTAGCAAAATATCGCTATTTTATAGTCCTATTCTTCTAAAACATTTAAAATTTTTCCACTTAAAAAACAATGCTTATCAACTGACATATTTTTTATTAAGTTCTATGCTTGATACTGAGTTTAAGCTTGATATTTAGAATGTGTAAGTTTTTTAATTTGTTGTGATTTGTCATTGCTTTATTAAATATGAACATGGAGACTAACGGATATTAATACAACTATTATTTATAGAGCGGCATGATAAGCGATAGTTATTTAATTTTTTTATTCCCGTGTATATTGTATTTTGTGAATATGAGCTAAATAGATTTGGTATGTTTTATAGGAAATGACTGATCTGGGAAATAGAAAAAAAAAAAAAGAGTAAGAAAAATCATGCGTTAAGCATAGATTATAAAATACTTTCCAACATTTTCTGAATGCTTTAAGACATCGTAATTTAGGGAAATGACGTAATTAAGATAACTAAGTAAACATTTTAGAAAACTCATAAAACATTTGAAAAACTGATTTCAGCAGTTACCGACCATAGCCAAATATGTTTTCCAATTCTTTTGAGCAGCCCTGTATTTCATCTGTAGGTTGATACACTGAAAAAAATGAAGTACTCAAAAATGAGTAAACCGACGTACTCATATCGAATTGAATATTTTTGGATCAAAAATGAACCTATGCTTTCTCTATTTTGAAACATCACATGTTATCAATCCCAAACGAACGAATAGTTTTGTACCCTATAATGGTTCATTTCATTTATAGAGGCATAAATGATGTTTATTAATGTAAATATTAAATTATGCACAGCATTTTAAAAATAATTTAAAAGTGCTTGGAAATACTGCTCTTGTCATAAAAATATTCGATTTGAGTATCTTATTAAGAATTTTGCTATTTTTCTTAATAAATAATCAATTAAACATGTCTTGTGAAGAACTTTGAACGGGAAATAAATGTCAGTAAATTTTTACTTTAAATTTTAGGGGGGGGGGTTGGGGGGGGTAGTACATAACGATTTATATTTGATCACAACCATGGAATATAAAATGAGTACATGTGTTTCTCAACTTTGAGTACATTTGGATCGGAGCTATTTTGAGTATGTGACGCATTTAAAATTGAGTGCTTTTTACTCAATTTTGAGTACCCCCCTTTTTAAGTGTATATAGGGGAGATGGGGGCACATGTGAACATGGGGCAGATGTGAACATCGCAATTTTTTAATAGTTATTATAAGTTTTTTTATTTGAAAAAAATTACTAAAGATGATAGCACCTGTAGACATATGGAAAAATTTTTTTTGAAGCTCTGTGACATTTTGTTTGTTCTCTATAGCCAAAACACTGTTTTTAGATCTCAAAAGTAAAATCTTTGTTCCAAGTTGATAAGCGAATAACTTTATTTATTTATTCCTTTATTTGAATTTGAGTGTTAACATATACTCTGAATACTAATAAATATTTTTGATACAGTTCTTTTTCTTCTAAAATTGAGAAATGTTAATGATATATCAATTTAACAGAAGCAGCAATGTGGGGCACTTGTGAACAGACTAGTTGGGGCAGATATGAACAGTTCATAAGTGCCCAATAATCATTCTGTGATTCTGTTCCTTTCAGTTAACTTAATGAGAAGTAATGTCAGTTAACTATAACTATAATTTTCCTGAAATAGAAGATATTTTCGCCACACGAAGTTGATTTTGTATTGAAACATCCACAAATACATCTTTCAGGAAATGCATAAAGAACAACAAGCTCGTTTACATTTAATTGTACTTTAAATAAATTTAATGTTTTCTAAAATGCAATAAGTGTTGTGTATTACTTTACTAAACGGTTTACAACAATATTTTTTATGCATTGTTAATACAAAAGTATTACATTGAACAACTTTGCAAATTTTTCTATTACGTTTGTTCTAAAGTTGCAATGATGGTTTACTTGCATCTATAAAACAGTTATGTATATGATGCTTTGAATGGAGATAGATATCAGTAATATTCTAAGAAAGTAAAATTTTTAAACTGATAACTACCGTAAAATCCCGAATTGTAACCCCCCCCCCTTTTTCAAAAGCAAAAGATGTTAGGAGGGGGGGGGGATATAGTCGAGATTTTTTTTTAATTATTAAAAACCAATCTTTAACATTAATTTACAAGTAAATAAGGCAAATACAGGAGGAAGAATCTTTCGTATTTCAGCAAATTTCCGATAAATAGTATATAAATGCCCCCTCCTTAAAATTTCCCCCAAACAAAATCCCCTAAGCAAAATGTAAAGGTTTTAATTTCTTTTTTAAAATCGCTTCTTTATTTTTTTATGTTATTGCAACAATACTTAATGAATCATCTAAGACTCCCGCCCCCAAATGTACTTATTTTCATTTTATAATATTTTGCTTAAACATATTACCCAAATATATATATATTTTTTCCTTATGGTGAATTTTATAGGTAATACAAATAATAATTACGATGACAAATGAATAACCGAATAAAACGCATGCCAAAGTATATTTTTTCCATGTGTTCACATGTGCCCCACGTGTGTTCACAACTACCCCGCTGATGGGGCACATGTGAACAATTTTTTGAATTTATAAAACTGTTAAAATATGTAAGAAGAACTATAGAGATGATTTTTTAAAAATTACCATGTGTAAAAGAAAGTTCTGTTTACTATATTGAGTTGTTTTTGTTTATAGAAATTAATCCAGTTATGAGAAAAAGCTATATTTATGCGAACTGTTCACATGTGCCCCCATCTCCCCTATCTATATTATAAAGGACAAACATATACGTCATTTTGCGAATGGCAATACTTTGAAATTTGAAATAAAATTTTGGTTTTGCAATTTTCTCTACTGAAAATTTTTAAACTTCTAAACATCGCAAATTTTAAATTTTTACACCGCCGTATAAGGAAAAAATGCTCTTTTAAATGCAATTTGTTTGAAAGCTGTATCTCAATCTATTTTAGAGATATTAATTTTTTGTGGTTTTTAATACCATTTTTCTTATCGTGGAAACAAAAGTACCCCATTTGTATTGAAAGTCGTTGAAAGTAAACGGAAAATAGTCAAAAATAAGAGATACAATATCTTTTGTTGCCATTTTCTTATAAAACCTGAAAAAAAAAGTTGAAATTAAAATGTGGGCTACGTCAAGAATATTGTCTGTTATTACGTGATAATGACGTCCTATTCATACTTTTCTATAAAAGAAGTTTAAGACTGGGATTGTAAAAGTGGATTGCGTTAGCGGATACAAATGACGTCATTTTATAAAAAAGCCCGTATTTTAATTCTTAAACCTGAATTATGTTTTGTAGAAATGCGTCATTTTAACAGCCCAGCTTTCCAATTCTTCACAGGTGGAAATGCTTCACTTTTGAAAATAATGTAATCGAAATCGCACACTGATAAAACGCAATGTTTTACAAAAATTTAGAGTGTCTTTATAAAAGAGAGGTGACATGCAAATTATAGCGATTTATATTACAGAAATTGATGATTCTCGCCTGGATGGATTTGCTTCGCAGAGTTAGACAAGCAAACAAATAATTCGTGGTTTAAAATAATATCATGTTCCTGAAGTTTTTGTCCAAAATTCTCTCGAATAATAAAATTTTAATGCTATTCTTTAGGACATTCTACTATAATTTTATCAAAATAAAATAATTTGCTTAATTTAATTTTTCATAATTTTATATAATCTATATATTTAAAACACAAGTGTATTTTTTAGTCATCCGCCCTGATCTTTCTGCTGGACCAATTTTACTAATATATATATATATTTTTAACTGAAAGCTGTTTATTTGTAGATATGATCGCACTAGGTTTTTTTTTTAAATATCCCCACTTTATATGTTAATTTTAAAATCATTTTATGAAATTTCTTCAAAATGGTGAAAATTAGATAGCTTTCATTATTGCAAACAAGAGAGAAATAATGAGGTATTTGTATCTTTATTCATGCTATTTTCTGTTAAAAATTCAAAATTGTTGATAAAAATTGTTGTATAGGGTTTAGTGTCGCAAAATTCCATTAGGGGCATAATAACGGAAAATGACATACTGCTTTTGAAAACACGCAGTTTTTCTCATACATTTTCTATATTATTTTTCCTTCTGCATGTGTACTGATACCAAGTTTCAGACACTAGGCGAAATGCTTATTTAAGGGAAAAATAAGTCCTATTTTTTAAAAAAAACGATCATTTTTTAGATAAAACAAAACATTTTAACACAAATGAGTCTAAAAAACATAAATTACGGAAATTTTTTACTCTCCGGAATTGAGATTAGAATCTCAAATAAAGAGTGCGTCTGTTCACATAAAAGATTTTGCTGACAATCGTGACTTGAAGTTTTGAGTTAAAATGATTTCTAAATGATTAAACAAAATACAACTTTTTTTAAAATGATGAATATGGATATGAGAAGTGCGTATGCAAATTTTGAGAAGGTGAAAATTGATGTTTTTCATTCCGGAATACCAAGCATAAGAGCTTCAATTGATAACCACATCCTAATAACTGATCTTTATTATATTTTACTGATTAAGTATCTATACTATAAAGAAAAAACGTATAAGTGCGTAACGCTGATGTTATTTTGCGAATGGAAACACTTCACGATCAAATTTCGTTCTTGAAATTTTCGCTACTGCAATTTTTTAATCTTCTGACCATTGTACATTTTCAATTTTCGTCGCATAGGGGAAAAATTTTACTTTCAAATGCAATTTGTTTAAAACTGTATCTTAATTGACTGATGTATTATATTTTCTAAAATAATTTTTAAGCATGATTTTTTAAAAAGTTTATCTTATCACGTGCCGGTTTCAATACATAATAATAATAAAAATTTGCACATAAAGTAACAAACATTTTTCAGCATTTGTTTCTGACTATTTTTGCATAACAAAATTAATACTTCCATTATAAAGAAATAAAAGAATAATGTTAAAAAACCACCAATCTAACATATTTGTGAAAGACAAATTAACGAAATTAATACTTCTTTTATAAACAAATAAAAGAATAATATTGAAAAAACACAAATCTAACATATTTGTGATTTAAATTTTTAGATCACCAAATAGGATTTTTTTTTCAAATGGAATTTGTTTGCAAAGTTCATCTCAGTTTACAGATTGTCTATGGCTTTAAAAACAATTATAAAGCATGAAATATTTTTTAATTGATCTATATCGCGCGGACCTCGATTACGAAAGATTAATCCGTTGCCCTTAAAACAAAATAAAGAGTTCATCATTTTCTTACGGCTAATATCCATTAAAAAAAACATGCCTATGAATAAATAAATAAAATAATATAAATAAAATACACATTTAACAGACATGTATAAGCTCTGAATTTATCAGAACATAAAAGGATGCCATAAGTAGCAAAATCTTGGTCAAGTATCTCTTACCATGCGGCTAATAAGAAAATATCCTTTTGATAAATTTCAAAAAACTATTTGATTGTATAATTCGTATTTTTCATATGAAAAATGCTTTTTTAATGTAAGTGAGCAATCAAAAAAATTTATTGCATATAAAAAAATTATTAGTTTTCAATTACAAAAAAAAAAAAAAAAAAAAAAAAAAAAAATGTTTTCACCTATATTCTTTAACCCGGGAAGCCCGGGTACGATCCCCTAGTACTATATAATGGGAAAATTTAGTTTAGCAAGAAAACGCCTAACAGGTTGAAATTCTTTTTCAGCAATTTATACTAATGAGTGGAAACATACTTGAATACTTTTGTACAACCCTGTAGTTTTCCTAGAATCTTTATTACACGCCTCTATTTAGTTAAAATTTAATTCACTAAGGGACTCGGCCCCCTACGAGCTACGCTCGCCAACACCCGTCCAGACACCGCAGACTCTAAATGCACGCTAATTAGATCGGCTTTAAAAATATTTCGAAAGATTGAATTATAATTTAAAAAACAGTGGTGATCTCCCTATAAACGGATTTCTATTCATTTCTATTTGATTGGGGAATTTTAACGCCAAATCCGCTGCGGTACTACTTGATTATCCCGTCGACCAATTTCGCCAAATTATATAAATCGCCAAACCACTCGCCAAATTATACAAATTGACATAATTTTTATTTTAAATAACGAAAGAACAAATAAATTAGTACAACATTAATAAAAATACGGTACAGATGTCATATTCGCCCCATATTGGCGCGATTTTTTTCTGTCGCCAATATCATATAGGCAACAGATACTTAACTTGCGCCAAAGTCTCGTTATTTTGCTTGATGTGGTAACCCAGATTATGTTGTTTATGCAGTTGATGTTTTCGCCAAATTGGCAACCGAAAAAAATCGCGTTAATATGGGGCGAATATGAAATCTGTACCAAAAATACAAATAAAACGTCGAAATAAAAGTAACTTGGAGACGTAGACACGTGTAACAACATTTCAAAATAAGCTAATATAAAAGGAATTAAGTAAACAGAGAGTCTTTGTCGCCTGGTATTTTTTAACAAAGCGAAAAAAAAGTTCTTTTAAATGAGACATTTTAAATTAATCGTTTTTAATCTGACGTAATTTTGACCAAGCTATTCTTTCTCTTTTAAATATTCACGTGAAAATACTTTTGTGAGAAATGAAATATTATTTGCGCTTTCCTAACAAAAATAGTTGAAAATATTCTCTCAAAATATCAAATAAATGTCTAGCGCAATTTCTAAATTTAAACTGTTTTGCAATATTATTTTATGTTCATTTTATGTAATAACTGTAATGCGACGTAAATGTGACCTAATTTCTCCTATTTAAGACTTCTAACGCATGTTAATGAATTTATTATTTTACAATATCCTTTATCTTTTAAAATTCACGTGTATACTTTTTATGACGTAATTTTTAATAAGTTCCTGCTTTTTGTACATAATTATTTAATTCTAATTCCAAATTATTTTTTTCTGTTTATAATAGTCACGTGTAAATAAATTTTTAATTTGAAGCAAACATTATTGTTTGCGCTGTTTATACATTTGGCAACAGTATAAATTAATACCATTTTCTAAAATAATGTAAAAAATATCTCTCGAAATGCTGAAAATTTGAATTTAAAACAGAAATAAAACCTCAAAAAAATGAGTCAAATTAAAAAAAGAAATACAATCTGCACACCAGGAGCTTCAAACGTATAAAATGATCTAAAAATGATTAAATTCCCATGCACAGTTTTTGCTCCAACAAAACTTTTTTAATGGAACGATTTTGTCCAAATTTAGCATTAAATATCTCTTAAAATATTTCTTTGATTTCAAAACTGTCTGCATCAGCGTGTTTATCAAACATTTCTTTATAATACCACCGATTTTCATATTTTTGTATGCATTATGTTTCTTAATATTAACGAAGAAAGACCTCCGGTCACAAAAAATTCAAAACCGGCGGCGGTGACAGCGGTAGTCACTTTTTTTTAGAATAGAGAGAAACTAAGACACTCTTAAAACTGCTGAGATCACATTTCCAGAAATTATAATATATAGACGGTCATGTATCCAATTCTTTACGTGACCCTGTATATCATTTTATCTATATTCTACAAACATTTCTTGGTAAATTAAATGCAGTTCAGCGAAAAAAAGCATAACTCATTTAAAAACCACCTTTAAGCAATTTGCGACCATACCCAGTAATCCTTACGAATACTTTTGTGTAGCCTTGTATAGGAATTATGGCATTTATATACACCATATACTATGCATAAATATAGTGAATCATAAAAGCGCGTATCATCATTAAAAATACATTTCCAGCAATCATCGCCAATGAACAGTACTTCGGATACAATACAGTATCTGAAATATTTTGTGTGTCCCTGTAAATGCTATATATGTATTATTCGTATTATACATGAAATAATTTATAGTATGTAAGCCTCAGCGAAATATATGGATTTCATTATATATGAAATAGATTAACATAATTAAAGTATGCCGCAAACAATTCCCTCCACCCCTATATCATTATGTATTTGAATTCCTTTTTTAGCCCTGTAAATGAACAATAACTATCCTTTACATCGCATAGTCAACAGAATGCATATTTTAGTGCACTTCATAAATGCATATAAATTTTATTCTGTTTGAAAGCGTGCGTAACTCAATCATTAAAAATCATTTGAAACGATTTTTTCCCATAGGCCGTAATGTAATGGAAAACTTTTGGCTGGCCCTGTAAATGAACAAAGCATGCTACAAACTTCATTACAAATAGGTACCATGCTATGGTAAACGTCAATAATATCCAAAAATTTCAGGGCAATCCGAGTATATTTTCGAGAGTTAGAGTGCGGACAGACTGCTAGACGGACCGACGGAGAGACAAACCGAAGTCATAAGCACTTTTCAACTTGTGTCCTATATTATGTATACTGTATTATATGAACTTTTAAAAAATATACACTAAAGCAGTTTAATCTATAACTTCCTATCAGGCATGAAAAACACTTTATTTCAATGCTTAAATATCATATTTTACTTTTTAGTGCCAATAATTATGCGTATCATAAACGTAGAAAATGAATTTACAATAGAAGAAAATTTAATAACCGATTCAGAATGTCTATAATTAAATGTTTCGTTAAAATCACAAGCAGAAAAAATGCTTACATACAATAAAAAAAAAAAAATACACCAATTTGAAAAACACTAAAAATAATTAGTATTTATAATTGTGCTATTAAACAACAGCAAACTACAATAGATAAATTAAATGCATTATTAGATTTAACAATATCTCAAAAATATTTTCATATGGTATAAAGAATTCCTATTATCTTATCATTTTGGCAAATGTTAAATGTGAAAACATTGGTTTGAATATTTAGGATTTTAAAAGATAATTTAAAATATTATTAGCACTAAAAGAAAATTCTTTCAAATGTTTCACTACTGCAATATCTAAAAACACATTTTCCCAGTATAATGTTAATTTCTAATCTGAAACAGTTTCGTAATCTCATGATAATCGAACATCATATTTAACCCCAAAATAATAATAACTATAAGTATTAGTAATCAAAAAATAGTAAGAAGCCGATAAAATAATTCCAAATCATTGTCGTTCCATACATTTTCAATCTCAAGTAAGAGTAAATTAATATTTATATTAATTCCAGTA
Source organism: Maratus speciosus (assembly GCA_963932465.1). Taxonomy (NCBI): domain Eukaryota; kingdom Metazoa; phylum Arthropoda; class Arachnida; order Araneae; family Salticidae; genus Maratus; species Maratus speciosus. Next base: position 436,270,738 of record OZ010787.1, read on the forward strand.
TGAATGTAGGCATGAATCAGTCTCTGTGCAGTTTTTTTTTTTCAAGCGATGGCAGATTAAGATATTTTCCTTTACAGTTATCGAATTGGAAAATATCGCTTCTGACAGTTAAAGATCAGTCTCTTACAAATATAACATAAAACTATTTAACTCATAATATACAATTCAGGAATAAAATATTTAAATTAAATAAGACTTACATATACGTTCCATTAATATCCGTGTATCCTAAAATGGTCATTTCCTTATCTTAAAGTGTTGTAGACGTGGTGATGTTCTAAAAACAGTGAACTATTTCCCGCGTCTTCTCATATTTATTTTTCTGTGGGCAGACGATTTTCAAGCAGATGGTCTGTTACAGATTATTTTTTTTTGTATACAAGAAATATGGAACTTGAATGCGCAGTAATTTTCTGAAAGTATCGTTAATTAAAATTTTGTATTTGAAGAAATATCCAATTTATTTAACCTTTTCTTTTTATCCGTACCAAATAATTCAAGTTAAAATGTATTGTAAAGTTCCTTTTTTCTAAATAATTATAATAATAATATTCATAATTAGAGTTTATTAGATAAAACATTGTTTAAATTTTTAAAAGGTGTAAAAATAAATTTAATGGTAATAACGACCCTCACCCCCTTTTTTTTTCTTTTTTTTAAGTAAAGTTTGTTTTGCACAAATTTTGTATATTTCTTTTATTTTCGGAAAATGCTAATTTTATTTATAAATTCTGAAAGAAGTAGAATTTATGACTTGAATACAAATTATAAAAATATTCTAAAGTAAGAAATGCATAGATGACTAAACTCTGAAGACTCTTTCTACGTGCTCATTAAAAGGTGCAGATTTAACTGTAATAGAAAATGTTTAGTTTGAAACCACAGAAGTGTTTCGAATAATCCTGGTCGGTAAAAAAAGAAATAAATTTCCTCCCAGCAAACTAAATATGTAAAGTGTATAAGTTTAATATTCCTAATTCTAAATATATTATCCAAATGCTAGATAAAATTGAAATCATGAAAAAGTATATCTTCACTGTTTTAGATATCAAATTGATAAAATATAGCCTGAAAATTTAGTTTATTAATGCTTGTATCGTGCACTTTATTTATTATGCCCCCCCCCCCCCCTCCCCTTTAGTTACAGAATTTACCATTTGCTATCCACTAATATATTTTCATTCCTTATGCCGCTGTAACTCGTGACTGTTTAAAATATTTCTCTTCATTTTCAAAGATTTTTGAAGTTCATATTTTTGTCACACTGTGACTTACAATATGGTGGTTTTTTTGTCACATATGTGACGTGACGTACGTTACATAGCAGTGACATAACAGTGACGTCACAATTTTTTTTAAATTGCCAGAAAAATATAATTTTACAGTAAATAACATGTTTTGAAGAATTTTCGTAATTTTTTAAAGTTTTCTAAGAAGTTCGCATCTCAGTCACAATGTGACATCACTGAGTGGTGGCATTTTGGTCACAGATGTGACGTGACCACAGTGACGTACAGTGACATCACAACGACGTCACCGTGACCATGCATGCTATGAGGGTACATTAATTTTTAACAAAATTATTCCATTTGGTAAATATATCATAACAGTAGTAAATTTCTAAGCGGGTGAAAAGTCTGGGATAAAATTCGAACCACGGATCTCTTGGCTGAAGCCGCTAATGCTCTACCAACTGAGCCATCTCGGAAGAATCTGGAGGACTAATTCACACAACTAACCTATCATGATCACATCATCTGGTCTGATATCGGAATCAGCTCAACATCGCTCAATCGCTAGAGCATTGGCGGCTTCAGCTAAGATATGCCTGGTTCGAATCCTGGCCCGGACATTTTTCACCCACTTGGAAACTTACTACTATTCTGATTTATTTACCAATTGAATAATCGGGTTAAATATTAATCAAATATAATTACGCATGCAGCGTTTACTGCAGTTCCAAAAAATAACCTTTGATTTATTCTGTTGAGCTGCTTCAGATATCAAACCAAATGCTGTGATCATGAAAGATTACTTGAGAGAATTAGTCCTTTAGATTCCTCCGTTATGGCTCAATCAGTAAAGCCTTCCCAGATAGCATGAACATTAGCAGCAAGCTTATTTTTTTCTGATATCATCTTGCCATGACAAATTTGAATTGAGAAATTCGCAGCAAATCTCTCGCAATGTATACCATCACCCACTTGTATGAGTAGTTTCTTGAAAACTAATGACAAGACTGTCTTTAATTCACGAAAGTGACAAAAGCAAGATATCCCTCTGTTGAGAGATTAAGCAGAAACGCAGAAATTGCAGAAATTTTATTTGATTGGCACCGCTTTTTTTAAATGCTATACTTATCAATTACCAAAAAAAGACTCGTGTTGAGAGGGCTAAATATTACCCTAACTTGTTTATGGTGGTAAAAATTATGTATGCACATTAACGGTGTTTTGCATCAGTGGATTTGATCAGTCCCATGGACCTATCCGCAGGGGTTAAATATAGAGTGTAACAATTGTAAACAGTTAATGTGGCATGGAAAGATTACTGCTTTGGAGTAAGCTTGCAGTATTTTTGATTACTTGTTTTCCCTTGATTTTCAATGAATTTGATACAGCATGAATTTAATTTGTACGACAAGTTAGCTGCAAGTTCAAAGTGTGGTGACTTCGGCGTTTGCGTTAGCTTAATGCAGTCTTGTTATGAACTTTCAGTCTTGTCATGCTGAGTTTGCTGCAACTTTGCAGGTTTTCAAAGCAAGACTTCTGCACATTTTCTGCAAACTAAAAATGCTATGTGAATTGGCGGCTTCAGCCAAGATATCCCTGGTTCGAATCCTGGCCCGGACATTTTCACCCACTTGGAAATTTACTACTGTGATTAATTTCAATACACAAATTCAAAATTTGTACCAATATTTTTCAATAAAATTTTTCTTTTTTCAAGTAGGTGATGAAAAGAATTTCATTACTTTAAAATCACTTTGCTCATAATTCATGACAATATACAGTCATTTCAGAATTGTAACAACAGAATTAATTTGTCTTAGAAAACGTAAAGGAGATTTTCTGAAACTAAAATTTATTTTTGCTAGTAATAATGTTTTGGGGTGTTTATTTTTTATAGTTTATTAATCGTTTGTTTTTCAACCTGATATCAGCACAAAATAGCGTTTTGTTTTGATGCTATCAATTTTAAGCACAAATTTTCATATTCAACAGACAAAAATGCTAAATTAATCGGATAAAATTAATAATATTTTATTAGTCTTGCATGTATGAGTTCTCTCGCGGTTGAAAATGTTTTCTTGAAAATTGATAGCATGCAATAACCACTTTCATACGATCCACCACTTTTTCAAAATAGTATAATTCGCTTTATTTTTCAGAATTTTTAATTTGTTTTTAAATAGGCGGAATATTTCTATTTAAAAGAAGTGGTGACAATCAACAATCTGGGGACAAAAAAGTCCCCAATCTGACAACACTGCCGATAACCCTTCCAAATGCGGTGGTTCAGTTTTTGACCATTTAATTTTAATCCCTTTAAGCCACATTGGGGACAGAAAATTGGAATGAAAAATTTCCTTTTCTTAAGCACGTGAATAAAAGCTTTTCCTTATTTTAAAATAAATTAGTTTGTAAATTCTGGTGTCAATCATCAATTCAGCATTTTCGAATAGAAGTATCTTACCCCTGAAAGGGTTAAACCGATATTTTGTGTTGATGTAGAATTGAGAAAACTTATTTCTTCATAGTAAAAACTGCCCGGAAAAGTTTTCAAGTATTATTGGTAGCTAAAAGAACTTTTGTTTCCAAAATGTGTTTTCAAATCCTCGAAATAATTGATTTCTGAGTTTTGTAAAGTTAGAAAGGAGTTTTGGAGAAACGTGAATGATTCGGAAGACGTTATATTATGTTTTCGGGAGCAATTTTGCTAGATCAAGAAATATTGCTCTTTTTATTACAGTGTGGCAAATATTTTGGCTACTACAATTTCCAAACACAAAACTTTGTGATATGTTTCTACAACATGTGCATATTCAATCTATAAAGGACATTATTGTTTTCGTGAAGTGGGAGTTAAAATAGTGGTCTGTGGCATCCGTCTACTTGCATTATTATATATTCTTTTTAAATGAAAATTAATTACCGTAATAGACAAATATATAAGGAATCAAATTGGGATTCTTTCGTTAAAATTTGAAAGCTTTCATAATACCAAAATTTCTGAATATCATATTTAAAATTTAACTTAAGACATATTCTTTAATCCTGAAATTATGATCAAACGCATAAATTTCGCACTCTATGCATGCTAAGAATTTTCATATGAATTTAAATTTAATTTCATTAAAGTGAACACAGCCACTTTTCTCAGGTTAAATATGACGTCTTTCAAATGTTGAAAACTTTTCCACTGTTGAAAATTGGCTTGGGTGTTTCTGTTTGTCGTTGATAAACGACATTATATCTAGGATGAGTTAGTATACTCTTTTAAAATTTTAACGGGTATCTTACAGCTATCATTTCTCCCAATGGATCTGTTTTTTGAACAAGCTAGATTAGAAAAGTTGTCAGATTAGAAAACTTTCCCAGCAAATACCCACCCAAGTTTTATATACAGGGTGTGCATAATTAAATGACCCTACTTTAAAGTTGTCTACAGTAAAACCTATTGTTCATAAAGTTGGAAATTTTGTAAAAGACATAATAAAGGGATGAGAATTTGTTTAAACCAAAAAATAAATAAAAAAATAGTTCAAAATTTCACAACCAGAGGGTGATTTTTAATAAATTACACATTTAGCATTACGATAGTTCAGAAATGTTATAGTTAACTTAACCTTATACTAAAGACAACATTTCACGATATGTTCCTATCATTTCCCAGAATACACTGGGAGTCAACTGTGGAACATGCTGTCTTACGATTCCAGATGGTATCTGAAAATGATGAAAGTCATGCAGAACATGTTTGGTTATAACAAAATGTGTTAAACTATTGTAAATGTGGGCTAAATGTGTCATTCGTTAAAAAAAGATCTGTAATTTGTTTTCGATCAAACAAATTTCCATACCTTTATTATGTCCTCTAAAAAATTTCATTACATTCTGAACAATAGTTTCGCCTGTAGACATCTTTAAAATAGGGTCGATTAATTATGAACATCCTGTAAATAAAATTTCTAAACTATCGCAATGCTAAATGTGTAATTTATTAAAAAACACCCTCTGGTGGCGAAATTTTGAACTAATATATTTATATATTTTTAAGGTTAAACAAATTCTCATCCCTTTATTATGTCTTTCACAAAGTTTTACGGCTTTATGAACAATAGCTTTGTCTGTAGACAACTTTAAAGTAGGGTCGTTTAATTATGGACACCCTGTACATGACTCTATTATTATATTCTATTCGCACAACTATATATTAAAAGCACATTTTTTAATAAATTTCTCTTGCATATGTTGTCAGATTGCAAGTAAAAATGTTTCTTAAAAAAGGTGATACCTACCGAATAAATTCGTGTAAGAGACGTTTGTGTTTGGGAGGAGTAATTCGATCGCAAAGGGTTAAATGTTTGAATTTGTTGCCAGCTTAATTAATCGTAGAATTTGCACTATTTTCTGCAAATAAATCAGGCAATAAATTCTGTGAAAAAAATTGTTATAAGTATGCGCTTATACACGGTGGTTCAATTTAAAGTATCCCTGTTTCGGACGCTCTAGTGAGAGAAGCAGTGGATGTAACGTTTTCATATTTGGAGGATATACATATCAAACCATGGGAAACTGATTGGCGCAAAAAAAAATTAGTTCAAACAAAGACCGCTAGGGGAAAATGAGGCGCTGCGATCGGCTTAAGGTAAGGAAAATGTCGCGAAACAAATAAGCAGAGAATACAAGGTTTCGGTAATTAAATTTTTTTTTTAAATTCCCACCACTAAATTTTTAGTATTCTTCGCCAAATAAGAATACTAACAAAATTAATAGGAGCATATACTAATAAAATTTAAACGAATAATACTAATAAAATTTATTGATGGGAATTGGCTTATTGGCACATAGATGTTTACACCTTTGGTCATATTACATTTTCCAAACCGATCGCAGCGCCTCATTTTGCCCTAGCGGCCTTTGTTTGAACTATTTTTTTGGCATCAATCAGTTTCCCATGGTCTGATATGTATATCCTCCAAATATGAAGTCGTTACATCCACTGCTTCTCTCTCTAGATCGTCCCAAACAGGGATACTTTAATTTGAACCTCCCTTTATATCACAATTTTTTACCTTTTAGAAACTAAACCAATCACTGAAAATACATTTTAATGAATTTTGTTATATGACAGGGTTTGTGAACCTACGTGTCAGTGAGACATTTGTTACAACTGTGAAATCGTACTAATAAACGGCTTCACTGATGAGTTCCACCACTTTCCCATGACGGTGATGCAGGGTGCGTAGAGATGCTTAAATGTGTGCACCAATATTTTCGATTATATGTCTTCTTATAACATACTTGCAACTTCAAGCTTTTTTTTAATCGAAAAATCATACTTTGAACAATAGATTATATTAAATGAATGGAATGAAGTAAAAGTGAAATAAGTACCAAAATACGCTGCAGAAATTAAAATTTTTATTCTTACAATAATTATGATACTGACAAGAAATATCAACTTAACCCTTTAGCGGGTGGTGTCCACAAAAAAGGACATCTAATTTTAATTCCAAATCAAACAAACTCCACAAAAATAATTAATAATTTTTTTTTTTTAAACTTACGTGAAAATACGCAAGTTTTTATTTTCTAATAAATTTGTTTGTGAATTCTGGTGCCACCCTATCATTTCATCATTTTACAAACAGATTTACTCCGAGCCGGAAATGGTTAACTTTTTCAGGGGCAATGCATTTTCAATGATAAAGTGTTGATATAAATGATTGACACCGGAATTCGCCAAAAAAATTATTTTTAAATAAGAAAAAGGCTATATTTCACTTGCTTATTATATGGACAATATTACCTACAGTTCTGGTGCCATTGTAGCGTTTGGGAATTAAAATTAAGCGGTTTCATAAACATACTACCGCTTCTGAAAGGGTTAAATCGCATAAACATAATATTTTGAAAAACTGCTGACTGTATACATGTATATTTAATATCAAATAAAATGTATGTTACATAGCTAAAATGTATGTTAAGCGAACAAATTGATAGCGAGGCAGGTTAACGAAAAGTTCCACGTTTAATAGTCACGGCATAATATATGAAAGTAGAGGAATACAAAAATATTTGCATTCTCATATCATTACCATAAGACACCCATAAAGTGCTACTATCCCGTATTAAACGACATCAAAATATCAGAGCTGAATTTACGTGATTAATGGAAATGTAAATGCAAAAATTACATGACTGAGATACTTGAACCCAAACTGAAGCCTTCAATATGTTACCATTTCCAACATAATGAAATATTTTTATCTCAAGATTTCCAGTCTCATGCAGTGTTGCTGATGTATAAGAAAAGTGGCTTCAAGATAATCACATCCCACAACTCCAGTTGAAATTAGATCGAACAGTAACTGAATTGAAATTCTATGGACACAAATAAAAAACTTCTTAGTCGGAAGGAAGCTTAACCCCGTAAGAGCAGCCAGGGCCTGATTACCTACGAGGCACACTTACACCAATAATTTTTAAAAGAAATGTTCGACTTATCTAAACGCCATATTCATGTAAAATGTCTGCCATGAATGAGGCAAAATTTCCTGTTTCTTTTTACTGGTGGGAATGTGCCCCGTTGATAATCAGGGCCTGAGCGCAGCGCCCGATAAGTGCAGGCTACTTTTTAGAATTCAGATTGTTTGCTTGCCACCACTTTTTTGAAGTAGAAATATTCATCTTATTTAATGGCATATAAAATAATGCAAGAATAGAACCAATTACACTATTTTGAGAAACCGGTGGGAATCAAACAATCTGAATTACTAAAAAGCAGCCTACTGTGTCTGTGAAAGTCACGGGGGCGAGAATTAACACTAGAAGCGTATTAGCAGTCAATTTAACTGCTACCAAATATATATTTTTTGAACCAGAAACTTCTTTAAAAAGAGTTTTATATATATATATATATCTTTTTAAATTAACATTTGTACATTTTTTTTATAAAACTTGAGGAAATTTTCCGGCGCTTCTACAGTGGGTTAATTACACCTAATTAGCAGAAGCAATAAATGAATCTTTATTTTATATTAAAACAGTTTCAACTAAAAGACTTGGTTCCTTCTATGAAAAGTTGCCATTTGGGCCTCCTGTTTTTATTAAAAAGAAATACAGAGGTCATTTTGACCCCTACCATTTAAAAATATTTTGATTCAAACCAGAAATTTCTTCATAAAATAGGTTTAATTTCTTACACAGAGAAATAAGTTAAAATTTTTGAATAAAAATTTTCGTGTAAAATATTTTTATAACACTTGAGCAAAATTTCAGTTCGTGAAATTTTCACGTTCCAGTGTTAAGTAATTATTTTGGTTCAAAAAATGTTAATATAATTTTAAAAAGCGTACAAGTTGCAGAGCTGCTAAGTCTCCGGTTTTTGTGTACCAATATTTAAATACAGAAGATGTTCTTTTATTTAATTGAAACATTTGGACGATTTAGAAGAACAACATTTTCTCTAAGATAATAGTGGAGTGCAAAAAGTCGTATACTTGGCAACTCTGAAGATGGCAATTATAATGTATAGAAGTCAAGCTATAAATAAGTGTGACTATGTATAAAAAATGATATTTGAAAGAATGGAACAATATTATATTCTTATAACATTATAGTTATAGAAATAGATATTTATCGCGAACGAAATCTTATTGTGCGCTGCTAAAACACGAAAAGTAAGAAATTCGTATATAAATGTACATAGAGAGAAAAAATTTATATTTTTTGAAAAATAAGTAAGAAAGTTGGAATGAGACTTTAGGGAAATTACGTTCTACGGTTCTTTGTGAATATGATTTATAAACTGGATGTGTTCTTTCGTGGAAAAAAATCGAGGCTTTAGTAAAAGCCCCTTTTCTTGAATATTCAATATATACTGAAAAAATGAAGATTTACTGTAGTTTTTTTTTCTAATGCCTATGTGAATGGAACTGAAACTTGTTTATCTCTATTAAGAAAAATGTATTTTGTATAAATGTTTATGGAAATATATATTATTATTCCCCGAAGAATTTCGAACCATTGCATATCGACACGTGAAAGCCCGCACGTGCTATGTCAGCTGTTTTTATCTAAGATTTTGGCAAAAATAAAATCGTTATCAAATGCTGAGGAAACATCACAATTGCATAGCTGCCAACTCTCCAGCTTTTTTGTACAACAAAAATTTAATAGATATTTTTTGCCTTATTTAAGGGGTCTCAGGACTCTTAAAGCTTTAAAATTTTCGAAATTTTACTTTTTTTAGATGTTAAACTCCTATCTTTTCTGAACATTTTGATATAATTGTTTCCTTGAAATTCCTATTAGAACTGAAGTTGTGGCTTTTACATTTATACACGTTCAATAGCTGAAGCGTCGTTTCGGAAACTTTGAAGCCATTTTTCTCCAAATGACGTTTTTGGGCATAACGTGCACGATATATCGAAAACTTATGAATATCTTTTCACGAAATTTTCAAAACATATGTTTCATGTTAGTCTGTATAAACTGAACCTAAAATTTTCTTTTTATTGTTCAAAATAATATTTTTTTTTAGGTGATTATACTGTTGAAATTTTCTTAATTTTGCATTAGCTAAATACAAATTTGTATTAAAAATATAAAAAAGCTTTAAATACAAATTTATTTAGGTTCAGGGTAATTATTACAGTCTGAAGTATAAGTAGGCACCAAAATTTTCATTCTAGTTGCAATACTTATTTTGTAATCGTGCGCGTAAGCTGTTATGCTGATTTTTTGCTCATCAAATGTGTAACAGTTTGGAGCCCCCTGTAAATGCTAATGCTGCATCTTTTAATTTTTTAAATACATGAAATGAAAGAACATATTTTATTCCAATTAAAATTGTGTCTTAAAATCAAATACATTTTAAGATATTAAAAGTTGAAAATGATCTTTTTTTTTTCATTTTTTCCAATTTTAAGAGTCTTGAGACCCCTTAATCCCTATGTTACGGCGATTTAAAAATATAAAATTTACTATAAATTTTTTGTGGTACAAAAAAGCGTAAGAGTTGGCAGTACTGTCCCCAGGTGTCCCGTGTATATAATGATTGCAAATATTCTGAACACAAGAATTTGAAAGTAATTTTCTTCGTCTTATCTAATGGCAGAATTATCTGCGATAAATGATTGTGTAACAAACTGTAAGAAAATATCCGTATGCAGAGCATTTTGAGCCCTCATTTACGCGAAATACCTGGCAACACTAGTGGGCACCTATGGAATATTTTCAAGCAGGTTGCCAGTTTGGCCCTATTTTCGACTTATTTAACGTGTAACTACATAGTAGTCATTTATACCATTTGAAAAAAGTGGCAGCTATCAAAATATCGGAATGAAAAAAAATGTAACAAAATTGAGCAAATCTGCATACTTGTTTCATTCTCATGGATACATATTTTTCTAAAAAATATCTAATAGGAAGTTTAAAGATCAGAAATAGTGTCGTTGAAAATATTTAGCTCACAGGCTATCCAATCATGCGGCTTAGCCATGGGTTCCCCTTGTCACCGATCCTCGCAGACATCTATATGCATTATTTAGAATGCTCACTTTTTTATTAAATTCTCTTTACCGTTCTGGACTCGCTATGTTGATGATACTTTTACCATAATTGACACCTCTCTTCACAATATTGATAATATCGTTAACAGGGTGAACTCAATCGATAGTAATAGACAATTCACTTATGAAACAGAAAATAATGGTTCTCTACCGTTTCTGGATACCCTTATCACGCGTACTATAGACGGTTTCTCTACATCGGTCAGTTTTTCTACCCCCCCCCCCCATGCTCGCTCTTGTCACCCTCCCAGCAAGAAAATGGCTGCCGTTTTTACTTTCATAAATCGTGCCATACATGTTTGTTCTGATTCTCACTCAATAGAGAAAATCAATATCTTAAGTCATTGCAATTGAAAGATGTTACAAACCTTCTATTATCGATTCTGCTTTACGTAAACTACAGTAACCACGTCCCATTAACTCAAATCAGCCCTCTTCTTTTTCTAGAAGTAGCATTGTGTTACCTTTCTTTCATAAATCCAGCTTTCCTATTGCCAAAATTCTTAGACAGCATGACTTCTGAGTAATTTTTACACCTGAGAATAAACCAGGGATGAGATTTCCGCTTTTTTGCTCACCAGTATTTTCTTGGAGAGAATTTTATTCTCTTAAATCGCAAAAATGTTATGACTAAATGCAATAACATTATCTCTAACAAAATACTGGTGTGCAAAAAAGCGGAAATCTCATCCCTGGAATAAACTTACCTCTCCAAACTCAAAAATGTTATTGAGTTACGCAGCTCATGGAGTATCTATAGTATTAATTGCCAGTGCGGTTTTTCCTATATTGGACAGACCAAACGGGGTTTAAAATTTCGTATTAAAGAACACCAAAAATATATTCAAAGACAGGAAACTAATAAATCTTCAATCGCTAAACTTTGCTGGGAGATGAACCACTCTTTTGATTTTAATTCAACCAAAACCATCTCTAAACACACTTCTATACATGAACTTAAATTTCTTGAAGCATTTCATGTCAATAAAAATTTTGGCAATATTGTTAATACGGAACTTGCTATTCCCCCTTTATCAGATTGCTGGAAATATTTCATAAAATCCTCTTTTGCTTAATTACTACCAGTATTTTTCCCATTTTTGTTGGCAATATCTATTCTATTCTTCTATTGGCTGCTGACCGCATTTCCCTGTTTCCACACTGGCTAATGAGCTTCTTAGTTGAATCCGCTTGTCCTCTATATAATTGAGCAAGTTTCTGTTATTCTTTGCTGTGAGCACGGTACGCTAAAGGCTACCGAATATAGTCTGCTCGAAGTTTGCATAATCAGGCGCTTTTAACGTTGTTTTTAAATTTATATAAGAGCTAATATGCCCGCAGGTTCTATATGTAGGTTGTAAACAAACACATGTACGTACCGCGATAAATCTTGATAGAAAAATCCGATTTGATTCAAATTTTGGATATAAATGCCTTCTGATAAGGCACTTCGCTGATTAGCTTTGGGGGTTCATTGGTTAACAGGGTTGCCACGCTTCAGGGAATTTCCAGATAAGGAAATTCTTGGCACAAGTACTTTCTTACTGAGAATCTCACTTTAAATAAGTGGACATTTCCAGCAGTTAATGCATAGCTGCCAACATCTTACGCTTTTTCAGACCACAAAAATTATATAGTAAATTTTACCTTTTTGAATCGCCGTAATCTGCCGATTAAATAAGGCAAAAATTTCTATTAAGTTTTTGTGGTCTGAAAAAGCGGAAGAATTGGCAGCTATGGGTTAATGTAGATATATTAAAAAAATAATAATAACTGATATTTTAACTGGAAAATTCCCTGAAGCGTGGCAACCACGGTTAAGTATAAAGGGGTGAACGGAAAAGGTTCTTTTCTTGCAGAATTTTTAATTTCCTTCAAATTTGGTACACCGTTTTATTCTGATAAGGCGTTTCCAAAACGAGCAATAAGACACAATGCTACGACCACTTATGACTCGCAGAACGGAAACACTCGATTCACGACCCGATTCTGAATTTTATAGTGACATTCCAAATAGTGACCTTTGGTGTCTATAACTACCATTTTTTACCATTTAGTAAGCAACCATTATCGACAACAGTCTTTTTTGAATCCTTAGTTCCATCTATGCAGATTTTCTTGTATATAAAATATTTGTAAGCTTTTGACAGAAATGATATGTATTTATACCATATGTATGACTATATTCTAATAGAATTTTAGAAAAATTTGGCACAAATAATAGAAATATAGAATTATTTCCTAAATCCCTTCTCCCCCCCCCCCCCCAATGCCATGAAAGATGAAAAGATGCAAAGGCAAAAGAAATCATCCTTTTAAAAATATTTTTGTGTTGAGTAATCAATAATGCTTTTGGAACAAGATAAATTAACGTATCTATATAATTCATTGTAAACTGTATTACAACTAATAGATGCATTAAATAATTTTTACAACAAGTTATTTTAATGGTACTTATAAGTACTCGCAGTAGATAAAGGGTTAAAATAGTTTTTATGCTATTATAGCGTTTTAGATTAATTTAGTATTTTAGATATTTTTCTTCTATTTTCTGATCGCTGTATGTCTAAGGAATACGGTTATCGACTATCACTATTTACTATTTGTAATTTATGCTTTAAATATTCAAACATTTTGCGATAAAAGAAGAAATAAAGGTATTCAAAATGATTAATCTTGGAAAACTTAAGTTGGGTAAAAGCCCCAATAGTCGGCCGCTTAAGCGCTTTCTTTTAGTATATAGCTCAAAGCGGAATTTAAAAAAGCAATACAACATTTTTAACAGTGACACATGTTAATGTACACTTTTATTTTACTGCTTCAGCAATTGATTTTTAAACAAATGATTATAGTTTTTATTTATAAAAAGTTAAACTTAAAAGTAGCAAAGTCGCTAGTAGTCGACCACTCAATTCTATTGTTCTGCCACCACTGGGCCAGTTGTCGGCCACATAAGTGCTTTGTTATTGCAAATAACATAAAGTGTAATTTTTATAAACAGAACAATATTTAAAAAATAAAATGTGTTAATTTATACTTTTCTTATAATGTTTCAGTAAAAATTTAAAATATTACAATATATTTTAACACTTTCCAACATAGTTTTAAAGTGTTTTAAAGGATTGTCTCCAGTCTGTCCGAGCTCTAACACGCGTCAATATATTAGAATTTCCCTGAATTTTTTCTATGTAATTGACGTTAACAATAGCACGATCGCTATTGAAAATAAGGCGTGTAGAATTTATAGTTCATCTACAGCGATAGTCAAAAATATTCCGATACTTTACGCTCAATGCGTAAAAATTGCTTCAAGTTTATTTTAATGATGTTGGTCATTTCAAACATAATGAAATTTATATGCATTTATGAAGTGCACTAAACTGTGAATTCTGGGCAATGTGGGGTCCAAAGTACTTATTATTTATTTATAGTGCCACGCAAAAGAATTCCTTTACATAATAGTGTCAGGCGAAAAAAACGGTTTGCAGTGTATTTTAGTTCTATTGCACTATTTCAAATATAATCAAACTGATATATATTACTGAGGCTTACTACAATATACTTGTATAGCATGATATGCATAGCATTTATCGTTCATTTACAGGGAAACACAAAAAATTCGGATACAGTACTGCATCTTTCTATTAGCGATAATTGCTGAAATGTGATTTCGTTTATGACATGCGTTTTTAAGTTTAATTAAATCTTTGCTTAGTATGCGGTCTTTATAACTGATATAGATCATATATAGGACTACACAAAAGCTTTTGTAAGCTTTGCGGAGTAGAAGCGTGAATGGCTTAAAGGATGCTTTTAATTGAGTTACGCTCTTTCAAGCTGAACTATATTTAGTATGCTAAGAGATGCTTGTATAATATAAAGAAAATCATGTACATGGCCACGCAAAAAACTGAATACATGACCATCCAGGGATAAGAATGTGTGGAAGCGTTATTTCGGTAGTTTTAAACACTTTTTAGCCTGGATTAAATTTTAGCTTAATATGTGCGGCATATAAAAATCTGTTGGTAATATACAGGGCTGTACTAAATAATTCAAGTATGTTTCCGCATAGTGGTAGAAATTGCTGAATGTGAATTTTCAATCTGTTATGCATTTTCTTACAATACTAAGTTTTATCATACTATGTATCGAATAATATACAAATTTTCAGATTAAATACAGGACTGCACAAAAGAATTGGACTACTTTTCCGGTTAGGGACCGTAATCTGGTATGTCTTTTCTAAAATGTTAACATTTTTTACAGTATTAAGCAGCTAAATTTCGTTAAAGATTTCTGCAAGTCATGGGAAGTGCTTTTGTAATCTATTCTTGATGCATGATTTTTCATTCTTGTTTCTTATGGAAAGTAAAGTTAAAAGTATCAAATTATCTAGTAGTCTGCCTTTCAAATTTTGTGTTTAGTCATCGAAGCCTAGGCGGCGGGCAGAGAAAAAAATATTTCGTCATCTTGTTTCAAAAATGAAATTATGATGTAGAACAAGATTATTAACAGAACATAAATGACTGATCTGACTATTAGCAGCAGGGAGCACCAAATCGTCATTTTAGCGTTACTATCAAGTCATCGAAATTCGGGATTAAAATTTAATATGTTGCATATCTCGACTAGTACAATGAAAATAGTTCAGTTAGTCTTGGGATTTCGTGATTAGGTGCGCGATGCCAATTCTTCATTTTCGTGGTACTAAATCGTCATCGAGTTTCGAAATGTAATTTTAATAAGTTGCATATCTCGGATAGTACATTACAAATATTACAGTCTGCCGCGTAATATCTTTGAACACAGGAGCAGAATGATGCGCCAATTCTTATTTTGGGGTTACTATCTGGTCATCAAATTTCGAAATGAAATTTTAATATGTTTCTTTCGATTAATACGATTTAAGTATTTCAGTTTTTTCGTGGTACTATACAAGCATAACGGGTCACCAACTCATTATTTTTGCGGTATTATTTCGTTTTCGCTCTTGAGCATGCAATGTAAATGATTAAAGTTATAGATTAGTATAATACAAATGCTTCGGTCTGTTTCGTGATATCTCGATAAGATATGAGAAAAATGTCGCGCCAATTCTTCATTTTAGTAGTACTCTATCGCATCATCGAATTTCGGAATGAAATTTTAATATATTGCATATAAAGATTAGTACAGTAAAAATATTACTCTCTGCTTCGTGATATCTTGGTAAGATTCGATCAGACTAGGGCGTCAATTCGTCATTCTGGTGGTATTAACATATCGAGTTTCGATGTGTTCCAGTTTATTTCATTCATGGCGGCTTAAAAGATGTTCTTTAATCAGAAAACAAAGTAATATACCTTGGAAATCAGAGGTATAATATTATATTTTTATTCCTCTGGAGGAACTATATCCCGTGTCTCCTTTGTAACGCGTAAGGTCACATTGTGTTGTTGTTGTTGTTTATGAGTGCTTCGTAAATTAGGTCTGGTCTGTGTGCTAAGTGAGATGGATATTTTCGAGAATACAAATATTAGAAAAATGGGATTATCAATATTTCGCGATTATTTTGAAAATAAGTGCTCTCTGTTAAATATTCAATACTTTTTTCTTGATTATAAATATATTATTAATGTATTTATATATTATTAATGTAAATATTAGATTATGCACAGTATTTTAAAATGATTTAAAAGTGCTTGGAAACAATGCTCTTGTCATAAAAGTAATTGTTTAGCGTATCTTGATAATTTTGCTACTTTTCCGTAGTAAATAATTAAATGTTTCTTGTTAATCATTTTTAGCGGGAAATAAATGTCAGAATTTTTTTACTTTAATTTGTAGTAAAGTGTCTCGGTGGGGAAGGGGGGGGGGGCCTTTGACAAGAAAATTATTTTTTTACATTTAACTTATTTTAGTTTTGAAAGTGTTTTATAAAATGTGTGTCTTTTAGCGAAGTATCTTATTTTGGTTTCGCACGTGTTATTAATCGGCCATCTTGAACGTCATCTTGTATTACTTCATATTTTTATAACAGAAGCCTTGTTTTCAAACGCTTTTAAATTATTTTAAAATACTGTGACAAGTTTAATATTTGCATTAATGTAATATTTACTGAAGTTACAGCTGTTGTATAAAATAAGAATAAAATGTATTGAGTATTTAACAGAAAACAATTACTTTCAAGTTCTTATTTGAATACTTACACGGGAACAAAAATGACTGCATAAACACATCATATTTGAATACATACATAAGATCAAAAATGGGTACATAATGGTTCATATTTGAACACATCCATGGAATCAAAAATGAGTACATGTGTTTCTCAAATTTGAGTACATATGGATCGGAGCTATTTTGAGTATGTGACGTATTTAAAAATGAGTACTTTTTACATGGAACTATTAATAAAGAGGAACTGACATATCCTTAAAATAGTGAAGCTTCAACTGTAACCGCTAGCAAAGGGGTTGTTTATCGACGGCGGAAACTCCCACCAGTAGGTTTATATAGATATTTTAAACTTATTTAAACGCCTTATTTTTACAAAATTTCAGTCATAAATAGTGGAAGAAACAATTTTTCATTTTTACTGGTAGGAGTTTTCTTTGGTGGTAGTTAGGCTCTGAGTTTCTGCCATATTGTGACAACCATGGATACAAACCGACAGTTTTATAAGGCATACTGACACCGGTAAAAACAAATAGAAATTTTTATGACATTTTTGAAAAAAAATTCCATGAATAAGACGCTTCTTTAAGACGAAATCTTCTATTCAATTTTACTGGTGGGATGCTTGACCTATCGGTAGTCAGAAACTGAAGAACCGATTTCAAAAAAGCAGCCGCCATATTGTGACAACCTCCTCAGTTACTTCACTCGCAACTGGTAGACAATACACTATATGTCTCCTCCTTTTTATTCATAACTCCATTACTTTTTACTCAATATTGAGAACCCATTTTTTTCAGTGTTGATATTCTGTGTAATGTATAATTTACAGTGCCAGTTCCTTTGAAAATGAAGTACGCTAGCTTCATTTTTTTTAAATTTAAGTTCTGTAGAGGCAGAAGACGGGATTTTAAAATCCAATAGTTAGCCTCTAGTTAATATTATTGCTGACTATTGAGTTAATCAAACAGATAACAAGTTTTATTATATATTATTGAAAAGCTATCACAATCCGTTGTTTTTGGTTATTGAAATATGGCAAATGATATTTGTGTGCTTACTAACATTAGGGAGAAATTATATTTGTGTGCCAAAAAAATTAGGAAGAAGTTACATTTCCGCAGAAAGTTTAAATATTATTAATTAAAACGCAATTTGTTGAAATTTCATCCTAATAATCCGTTATATTATTGTGAGAAACATTTCACCCCTTTAAATTTCGAATATCTTATAACCTACTTTGTGAGATCATTTATGTCTTAAAAGTAAAACCCATGTAAAATTTCAAGCTTCTAGCAATAGCCCTCGCAATTCCCAAATAAATCATCGTTTGAAGTAAGCTTTTCGCGCATTTTACACTTTAAAATTTCCGTATTCAAAAAATCTGTTCTGTGCGAGTAAGCAACAGCTATGTCGAGTTTCAATCCAATATTTAAATTATCTCTATTCCTAACAAGTATAACGTTTTTTGATTAATTTATATTTTTAAAATTCAAATTTATCATAACTAGAATGCGCAAACATTTACGTTTTATAAATAACTGCCATTTAATATTTCAAGTCTTTATCCTTAACATTTTGATATTAATCATAATTTTCAACGTCTTTAGAATGTTTTCTACTCATTTCAGTCTTTAATATTTAACTTTTTTTTAGAAACCGTTTGCAATGGGCACTTATCTCTTTAAAAAGCACTATGTCAAGTTTCAAATATCTAACACCCTCAGTATTACAAACAAGTTAGAAATTGCACGTAAAACGTAGCAAATGAGGTGCGGTCGTACTATAATTAGTTTTTGAAATATTTTTTAAGCCGCATATTGTACTGAATGTATATTTTAGTGCACTTCATCGGTGCATATCAATTGCATTCTGTTCGAAAGGCTGTAACATCATTAAAATGCACTTGCAATAATTTTTTCCCATTGGCCATAATGTAATGGAAAAATTTGACTGTCACTGTAATTAATCTATACATCCGATTTTCATATAATTTGAAATGACTCGACAAAATTGTGCAACCATTACCTATTTAAAAATTCAAACCATTCGGTTAGGTAGTTTTTGCTCTGTTATACAGACTGAACGACGACTATAGGTGCTACGTATTTATATAATTACGAACGCACCTAAAAAGTGACATGTTAGAACGTGTTTTCGTTCTGCAGAGACTGTCAGCATCATTTTTTTCACTTTTACTTTTAAAATTGATTCGTCAGTTCCAAATATTTCTTCCTACAAAAGAAACAAACAAACGTTTCTTCTTTATAACATTAGTACCGTAAATTCCAGCGTATAATCTGCAGATCAAACAATCATTTTTCGACCTAGAAATTTTTTTAAATAAAATGTAACTTTTTAAATCGCGGTAAATACTTGGATTCAATAACTAAATAAAATTTCCGTGTTCAAACAGAATTGTTTGATCCGCGTGTTATACGTCTGAAATTATGGTATATTAGATGGCTTCATGGTGGTCGATTTTCCCAAACGAAATATATCGGTGAATTTAACCTTGTAAATACGAGGTTAAATTCACAGTTTACATATTTTCTATTGCCGTCATTACAAATTTTAAAGCAAAATGGTCCTTTGTCTGAAATTTCAATGCGAATTGAAGTAAATTATACGAATACCATTGCACTATTATATATTTAACACGTTCACGCCGGCGCCGCGGGTCACACTCGACGGTCTTGGAGCTGCCAAGTCTCCGGCTTTTTGGATACCAGTATTTTAATACAGAAAATTTTTGTTTTATGTAATTAGAACAATTGGGCGATTCAAAGGAACAACATTTTCTCTAAAATAATAGTGGTGCGCAAAAATCCGGAGACTTGACAACTCTTAGACAGTCGAGTGTGACCCACCGCGTCGGCGTGAACGTGTTAAAGGGCATAGCCGGATAAGCATTGGAAACATGCCTTTCAATCGCATTTCCTGATTTTTTTCCCAGATGTGGCTACATATCTGACAATATGTTTCCCCTATTATCACCCTATAAATATTGATATTTAATGAGATAAAAATGATTTTTCGATTAAAAAAAAAAAGACGGATTTTCTCAAAAACTGCGGCGCGGAAATTCATGCCTTTAACTGAGGATATATAGATACCAAAGCTGCATAACTGGTATTTTTTGTATAATTTTCTGTTTATAAAAACTGTGTGAAATAGCGAGATAAAAATTCAAAAAAATAAAAATCATATCTTATGGTTATCCGAAAATTACCATTTTCTGGTAAAAAATTCCCCATATGTGCCCGTATATTCTATATAAATGCCGAAAGTTTGCGTTGGGAACTATATATAAATATTTACAAAAATGTATATTAAAATTATTCAAATTCATTTTAAGGCGTTATTTTGGGGGGAGCTATTTAACTTTGACATCCGAAGAATTTTTAGAACAAAGTCAGTAGACAATATGTATTTTAGATTCCATTAAGCATATAAGCCATGTTTATCAACTTCATGTTCATTTTGATATCGACAGCGTTGAGAATGTTGGTCATGTGTTCATTAAAATTTAAAATACAGCAATTCTATAACTGTTTATTACAAAAATTCTCCGGGTGTGCCAGTTGAGTAGCTCCGCCCCAAACAACGCCTTAAAATGAATTTTAATAATTTTAATGTACATTTTTGTAAACATTTATACGTAGTACCCAGCGCAAACTTTCGGCATTTATATAGAATATATGGGTACATATGGAGAATTTTTTACACGAAAATGGTAATTTTCGGATTACCATAAGATATGATTTTAATTTTTTATAATTTTAATTTTGCTATTTCATACAGTTTTTATAAACAGAAAATTATACAAAAATTTCCAGTTATGCATCTTTGGTATCTATATATCCTCATTTAATGGCATGAAATTCCGTGCTGCAGTTTTTTAGAAAATCTGTTTTTTTTATAAAATCGGGAAAACATTTTTATCTCATTAAATATCAATATTTATAAGATGATAATAGGGGAAATATATTGTCAGATATGTAGCCACATCTGGAAAAAAAATCAAGAAATTGGGTTGAAAGGCATGTTTCCAATGCTTATCCGGCTATGCCCTTTGTCAGACAAAATTTTCGCTGTAAGGATCATTGAACAATCATTGCGTTGATCATTTGCGGTACGATTAGTAAATAACGATAGAACGATATAATGCAATATACTAAAACATTATCTAATTAACAATCAAAATCTCATGAAAATCGTCTAGTGTTCTTTTAGATGTTAATACTATATAATGGACTTCGCCTGATTATAGAACTTTCCCCCGTGATAATATAACTAAGCAACGTAGGATGATATAGCATAAACAAAAACCTTTCCTGAGAAATTATCTAACTAACGATGCAAGTTCCATCGAAATCTATTTAGCAAAACTAAAGTTATAAGCGGCCGGGATGAAATTCCCATTTGCAATTTATATCACATGTCCTGGGGTATAAACGCTAGGGTGGGTAATAACGCCAAGTGTAAATATTAGGCGTAGTTATGAAGGAATCCGGAAAAATTCATTACGGCTTCTGCGCTGAAAGGCTCTGAGTCATCTGAATTACAAACAACCGCTAAAAGTTAATTTGTTACATTTGTAGACGTTATCGCTGGAAAAGCTCGTAAGATTCAACGAACAATCTAAAATTTGCTAGGTAAGTTCTGTAATATGAAGACTATATATTTGTTAGGAAATACTTTGTTTATTACATAAAATTGTAGTGTAATTTCATGGTACTTTCAAAATGTTGTGGGAGAATTTGGATGTATTTGCGAAGTAGCTTGTAGTTTAAAATGTACTGCGCAAAATGCATACCGGGGTAATAACGCCATCCACTAGTATTATTACCCAGTTGATTCTTTTCCGTGGCAGAACTACATTTTTTATTTGATGTTTTGTTATTTTATACACGAGGGACCATTATTGTCATTGTTGAAAACTAAAAAAGATGAATAGAAATTTGTACGTCCTAAATGCTGCTATTTTTTTCATGTCAGAAGAATAAAAGAACATGTGATTATTACTGTATCCTGATATCGCAATTAATGGTAATTAAAAGCAATTTGTCAATTTCTAAAGCTGTAGATTTATCTTCAGAACTGGACAATTTGCATGCCATTATTCTATCTTGTTTCATAGTTTTTTTTGCATGGCGTTATTACCCACCTGTTGGGTAATAATGCCAAATAACACTGGTTAAGAAATTGCGCCACTACATTTTATGAATAGATATCTGCTAAAATAGTCTTTCTTGTATACATAATCAATAAGTTGCTGTATCAAATCGTCTATTTGTTTGGGGAAAAAAAGCTAAAACTCAGCCGTAAAAATTGGTAGAACCTTAACGTGGCATTATTACTCCAGGACACTTTATCTATATATTGTGCATAAAAAAAATGCAAGTAAAAGGCTATATAAATCTGAAATTGCGAAAATCAAATTACGAAAAAATTCAAATTATTAAAAATAGACTCAAAAAAGTGAAATGGGCTTCTAGACAGTAGTCAACCGTGGTGACCAATTACTGAACATGTAAGTAAATATAATACCCAATAGTCGGCCACATTAAAATTAATTAATACAAACACACTTATTTAATTTTTATACTGAAAAACATTAGTTTACTAAACTTTTTAATAGTGCAGACTTATAATTTTAGAAAAAAAAAAATTAATACTAGTCTTTTAAAAATTTTGTCATCGGTTAACAAAAAAAATAACGAAAACGGTTATTTGACCGCAACCAAATAAAAAATGGCCGATTACTAATGCAATAAAAATACCAACAATTATTTGCTGATGGCTTATGACGTATAAAGGATGGCTACATGTAGGGGGTTTGTAATATTTCATTTGAAACCAAAAATAAGCTATTCATAACGTATTTTATCTCTAAGTGACTGACTACTGGGGGGTGGCCGTCTATTGGTGCATTTACCCTATATTTTCTTACTTTTATTTATCGAAATTGTAATTTAATTCTTCGCGATTTCAATTCATGTTATATCCCAGGGGTGGCCAACCTTTTTGTCTAAAATTCACTTGACACCGTTTTCTAAGAATTGTAATTTTGTCCTTTTTAAATTGCCGACATTCCGTCATTAAACAATGCATTTTTTTCTGTATATAAATACTGGTACCTCTGTGGCACGCTTGCCGCAGGTTGGCCATCCCTGGTATAGCCATTGGGGTATTTATAGAACCTGCAAAGTCAAGTATGACTGTCCTGTTGTTGTAAAATTAAAAATTCGACATAGATATAGCAGTTTTATTTCAAATTAAATTGTTTCAATTTAATTTTTTTTCGTAAGTTATTCATGCAAAATTTTATTTACAAATTCCGTTTAAAGCACAGTGGCATAAATAATGTACGACCATTCTACAAACTGTTAAGCACATAAACACTTATCAACGGAATTCCTTAAAAAATTAACAAAAAATAAATTCCATGAAAAAAATATTAATTGATTAAAACAAGTCTTCTGATACATATTTTCATCTTTTGAATAATTATACATATTTCGTTCAGAAATTAAAAGTTTTGCATGAAATAAATACACGGGTAAATTTCGAGATTTTCTACAAAATTGATTGTTAAATGAAGGATTTATTAAAATTAATAATTAATCGCACATTCAATAAAAAAATCTTCAACATACCAACAAAATTATGTTATTTTTTCTAGTGAAATTTATAAACGCTTCAAAACTTTTATGAATGTCTCTAGAAGGATTACTTGTCTTTATGTTAAACCCTGTAGTGGCCGCGGTATCATATTTGCTATCATCAGCGTTCATGATTAAATGGCTTTTTTGTTAAGGTACTCCGTACTCACACCGGATATTTGACATGGGAATTCATAGTACAAAGTTTTAATCTAATCAATAACAGACATTTTGTTATTAAATAAACCTACATTTACTATTAGATTTTCTGGTATGAATTTCGATTCTCTAAATAACGCAATTTCTAGAATACATTCTTCCTTGGGAATTAGAGGGTTAATGTACCATGTAGGATTAAAATATATTTTGTTTGAATAAAATGTTATGCAGTAATTGCATAAAATAACTATTGTAACATGAAAAGTGCAATATTGATTTCGTAATTAATACATATCCCTAAAGGATAAAGTAGCATACATCGTCTCTTGTTGTTAATGGTAAAATTAATAAACATAGTAATGCAGACAGAAATAATTTTCGCTACTGAACTTTTAGAATAATTTTGTATTTCAGGCAGATATATAATATTAATTACCACAATATACCGGAAAGAAAACAATTAACACTAGAACTACCAAGACCGTCATTTTGACGGTTTTCAAATTTCAAGCTTAAAAATTTGAAACAATAATGTACTGTTCTAGAATTTTGTGATACAACTTTTAATGAAATATAATAATAGTTATGTATTCCTATTCAGTTTCCACTCACATACTTTAATTTCCATAATCAGTATGACCTCTACCTATTTATACCCAGACCCGTCAAAAGACGACGTTTTCAGTGCTACCACATCGACTATTTTTTAATTCTACCTCGCACCACCTTTTCGAAACAAAAATCTTTGACATACCGTTTGAAAACATTTGCAAGAGAAATATACTAGAAAATTTATTTTCGAAAAATTGTGAGGCGAATAGAATAGAAAAATAGTCGCCTGGGAATTTTCAAAGTTGAATGATTCAAAGAGTCCAGCAGCCGTTATGACGGAATCTATTTTGCTCCGATTACGATTCAATTTAGAACTGAACAGTCTGACTGGTAAATGTAATCAGGACGCAATCATTATCAGTTTTACTTCTAAGGTGATAAAGTCCTTAGTGAAAAGTGCAATCTGTGTAACGTGTAATCTGTTAAAAGTGCAATCTCGGAAAATAGTATTGTAGGAAGGCTAATCGCTTTCCATTAAGTCATGCACAGCTGGATTTCCGACAGCCGATGTCACTCACTAATAGAGGAACCCTACAACCCACCGGAATACCAGAAGGCGTGGTTTGTCAAATGTGCTATGCTATAAATTCAAATAGAAACTGTTATTGTTTGTTTTTTTATTAATAATTAATCAATTATTGTGTTAAATGTTGTTTTTGTTAAATTATATTCTTTTATTTACCTTAACTAAGTCAAAAGTTACAATAAAAGCCATGATCAAAAATCCTTCAAATTTACGGGTGCGTTTAATGCGTTTTATAAACTGATGAAATTATGGACTGACATCAGAATTTATAATCGAATTTATTAGAAAATATAAACTTGCCTATTTTAAAGTGCGTGATAAAAGGAAAATTTTAATTAAATATTCTTGGTGACAGTAAAAAGGAAAAAAAATGAGGCGTCCATTCTCAAGGACACCTCTCGCAAAAGGGTTAAATTGTTTTAAATAAAATTTTAGTATAAGATATTTTTTATAAAACTTGAGTTAAAATTTCCCGCGGTTCTAATGCTAATGACAAAATACTACTGTTAAAGAAAGAAAGATTAATACACGGAAATAGTGGTTACAATTGGCCTGCAGGGACGCTGGTTCGCCACTCCTTATCTGATGTATTATCAACAGGTTATTCACGAATATTGTTATTGTTATTATAAATATTTAAAATTTTATTACTCAGAATAAATAAGGATACTTAAAATGAAAACAATTGAATTTATAATTTTTTATGAGTAATTGTAGAAAGGAATAAAAAAAAACTAATCATGTACAAAAAATAGAATGAAAGATGAAGAACAAGATGTGCGTAATTAAAAATATTTAAAAATACTTTTGAATTTAGCTATAGAAACATTTAAAATTCTCAAAGAGTTAAAAAAATAAATAAAATGAGATATTTTTACTTATCCAAACAAAAACAGTTTTCAGAACTGTTTCAGACAAAAAAAAAAAAAAAAAAAAAAACTTTCTTAACATCAAAAAATTTCTCTCGGCGTGTGGGATTTGATCTTCTCTTCTAAAAGGATAAATTTGAAAATTTTCTTTTTTTCCCTTTTTTGTTTCATGTTAAAATATATTGTGATATGAATTTTTAACAATTTTATTTAAATCAAAAGACAGTATATTATCTTAGACAAAGATTGGAATCTTTTTCTAAAGGATATTATATTTTAAAGTTTGCAGCCAATTTCGGGACAAAGCATTAAAATATGATCGTTAAGTTTTTATGATATAAATATCTAAAGGGAACTTTTCTTTATCATATACTATTTAAAATGGTGAGAAATTCTTTTACAGACATTTTAGAAGAAAAGTCAAAATCTTAAAATGCGCCCATTTTTTCTACAGAATTTCGATAGATAAGAACACTTTTCTTGTGCTAAAGATTACTTTTTCAATAAAGATAAGCTTAAATGTCTGATAATTCAGTATAAAGGTACAAAATTTGAAATTCTGTATTAATGTGTTTAATATCTCTCAAATATTACGACAAGATTTTTTTTTATAAATATAAGAGAGTTTTGCGGTTGACTACAAATTAAAAATCAGTGCACATATTTTAACACTAGAACAGCAGGCTATTTTAGTCAAATTTCATAAAAAGTTATTCACACCAGAATTTTTATTTAAAAGAAATTAACTGCTTTATTAGCATATTTTCGTACTGCATGCATTTAACATATCTTATGAAGACATTTCTGGCTCGAATCGACTAATATCAATTCGATAGGGGTCAAAATGACCCCTAATGTTGGTTCTAGTGTTAATAATAGAATTTACATTACTGTAGCTTACAGGGTACATAGAGTTACACTATAACGTTGGAAGAGAATTTCACTATTAATTTAAAAATATAATGTATTTCGCAATTAATCCCCTTTAATCCGAGAAAAAAATAAAAGGCAAAGATTTCTTATCGAAAGTAGTGCCGCTACAGTGCTTAGAAATTCTAAGGAACGTGTATACCTTGATGTTAAACACTCAAATCATAAAAGTGTTTTTACAACTTTTGCGCCTAAATTCGGTTTGCACTTAGCCGCGGTAACGGGTCATTTTGACACGTGTGAAATGAATAGATGTCAAATCAAACCAGAAAACGTTTTGTAACGTAAGTTAAATATATATTATACAAAAGATAGTTTAGCTAAATAAGTTAAATATTTTAAAATAAAAATTCTGATGTGAAATATTTTTATAAAACTTTAGTAAAATATCGAGCGGTTCTAGTGTTAACCCCTTTATAGACGGTGAGATATATTATATACCACCTAATTTCAATCAAGATCGCTTAATTGCAAAGAATTTTTTTTATAAAATTTTATTTTTGTAACTTTGTTGGAAAATAGATGTAAAATTGCTTTTCTTTATTTGGGAATAGAATGTTTCGAAAATTCCTGTGGGAAGTCAACATTAGAGAAACACAAAGGGTTAAGGCCTTGAAAGGGTTAAGCATCGCGCCCAATAATGGAACTATTAATAATGAGGAACTGGCATATCCTTAAAATACTGAAGCTTCAAACGTTACCGCTTTCGCAGGGGTGGATTGCTGCTGGTTGAAATTCCCACCAGTAAATTTATATAAAAATTTTCGCCTCATTTAACCGCCTTAGTAATGCAAAACTTCAGTCATAAATAACAGCAGAAACACATTTTCATTTTTACCGGTAGAAATTTACGTTGGTGGAAGTCATGTCCAGCATTTCTGCCATAATGTGACAACGAGTGAAACAAGCTGACTGTTTTACCATGCAAATTGACACCAATAAAAGCAAATAGAAACTTTAATCATGGTTGTGCGGAGATATTTCCTGAATAAGACTCTTAAATAAGAAGAAATTTTCTATTCAATTTTACTGGTGGGAAATTTGCCCTGGTGGTAATCAGAAACTGTAGATCCGATTTTAAAAAACAGCTGCTATCTTGTGACATGCTCCTCTGTTACTTCACTCGCAACTAATAGACAGTACACTATATGCCTCCTCCTCCTTATTCATAATTCCATTCGCTCTATGTGTAGACTATTTTTTTAAAAATTCAGATCGTTTGATTAGCACCACTTTTTTGAAGTAAAAATATTTATCTTATATAATGGCAGATAAAATGATGCGATAACAAAGCCAGTTACACTACTTTAAAAAACTAGTGGGAATAAAACAATCTGAATAAAAACAAAGTAGCCCACACTGCCCCTGAAGTTCATGGGCGCGAGAATTAAAGGGATAAAGGCATAACTGCCAACAGTTACGCTTTCTTTCTACCACTATTTTTTATCAGAAAAATTTGCCATAATTAATCCTATGTTTTCGATGATTAAATGAGGCAAATTTCTCTGTTAAAAAAAAAAAAAAGTGGTAGGAAAAAAAGCGTAAAACTTGGCATCTATCCATAAAGGGTTGAAATAAACATCTTTTAACTCATTTACGTGTAGCGTCCCATATTTAAGAGACTTAGGATTTTTCAGATTTGTAATTTTTTTTTCTCTGAAGTAGGAAAAGTGCACGAATTAATATTCTATAAATGTTTATATATGTTACCGAGAAAAGGATTTTTCTTGGCTTAAACAAAGACTTTTATCGATGTTCATAAATTTTTCATTGTTCAAGATGGCGAGATGTAAAATATAAATTTATTTGTAATTTTTCTATCATAGATAAAATTAAATATGTAATCTTAACTTTAACCCTTAATTGCATAGTGATGTAAATTTCCATCACCTTTTTTAGCTCACAGGCTATCAAAACCTGAGAGCTAATGTGCCCGCCCGTTCTGTATGTATGTACGTACGTATGTATGTATGTACGTAACGCGATAACTCTTGATAGAAACATCCGATTTGCTTCAAAAAATTTTCCTAGGTTCATTGTGATAATGCGCTTCCCTGATTAGTTTTAGGAGTTCATTGGTTAAGAATAAAGGGGGGGAAACGGGGTTAGTCCACCCCCCTTAATTCAGAAAAATGGGTTTTTCATGCAGAATCATTCGATTTTCTCCGAATTTTGTATACCGGTTTATTATGTTAAGGAACATCCCTGATTAGTTTTGGAGGTTCATTGGTTAAGGATAAAGGGGGAAAAGGGGAGTTAGTCCACCCCCTTAATTCAGATAAATGGGTTTTTCATGCAGAATCATTCAATTTGCTCCGAATTTGGTATACCGGTTTATTATGTTAAGGAACTTCCCTGATTAGTTTTGGGGGTTCTATGGTTAAGGATAAAGGGGGAAAAGGGGAGTTAGTCCACCCCCTTAATTCAGATAAATGGGTTTTTCATGCAGAATCATTCAATTTGCTCCGAATTTGGTATACCGGTTTATTATGTTAAGGAACTTCCCTGATTAGTTTTGGGGGTTCATTGGTTAAGGGTAAAGGGGAAAAGGGGGGTTAGTCCACCCCTTAATTCAGATAAATGTGTTTTTCATGCAGAATGATTCGATTTGCTCCGAATTTGGTATACCGGTTTATTATGTTAAGGAACTTCCCTGATTAGTTTTGGGGGTTCATTGGTTAAGGATAAAGGGGGAAAAACGGGGTTAGTCCACCCCCCCTTAATTAAGATAAATGTGTTTCTCATGAAGAATGATTCGATTTGCTCCGAATTTGGTATACCGGTTTATTCAGGCTATCAAAATTGAGAGCTAATGTGCCCGCCCTTTCTGTATGTATGTATGTACGTACGTACGTATGTATGTATGTATGTACATACGTACGTATGTATGTATGTATGTACGTCACGCGATAACTCTTGATAGAAACATCCGATTTGCTTCAAAATTTTTTCCTAGGTTCATTGCGATAAGGCGCTTCCCTGATTAGTTTTGGGAGTTCATTGGTTAAGGATAAAGGGGGAAAACGTGGTTAGTCCGCCCCCCCTTAATTCAGAAAAATGTGTTTTTCATGCAGAATCATTCAATTTGCTCCGAATTTGGTATACCGGTTTATTATGTTAAGGAACTTCCCTGATTAGTTTTGGGTGTTCATTGGTTAATGATAAAGGGGGAAAAGGGGGGTTAGTCCACCCCCTTAATTCAGATAAACGGGTTTTTCATGCAGAATCATTCGATTTGCTCCGAATTTGGTATACCGGTTTATTATGTTAAGGAACTTCCCTGATTAGTTTTGGGAGTTCATTGGTTAAGGATAAAGGGGGAAAACCTGGTTAGTCCACACCCCCCTTAATTCAGATAAATGGGTTTTTCATGCAGAATGATTCGATTTGCTCCGAATTTTGTATACCGGTTTATTATGTTAAGGAATTTCCTTGATTAGTTTTGGGGGTTCATTGGTTAAGGATAAAGGGGTGAAAACAGGGTTAGTCCACCCCCCTTAATTCAGATAAATGTATTTTTCATGCAGAATGATTCGATTTGTTCCGAATTTGGTATACCGGTTTATTATGTTAAGGAACTTCCCTGATTAGTTTTGAAATTCATTGGTTGAGGGTAAAGGGGGAAAAGGGAGGTTAGCCCGCACCTCTTAATTTAGATAAATGGGTTTTTCATGCAGAATGATTCGATTTGCTCCGAATTTTGTATACCGGTTTATTATGTTAAGGAATTTCCTTGATTAGTTTTGGGGGTTCATTGGTTAAGGATAAAGGGGTGAAAACAGGGTTAGTCCACCCCCCTTAATTCAGAAAAATGTATTTTTCATGCAGAATGATTCCATTTGTTCCGAATTTGGTATACCGGTTTATTATGTTAAGGAACTTCCCTGATTAGTTTTGGGGGTTCATTGGTTGAGGGTAAAGGGGGAAAAGGGAGGTTAGCCCGGACCTCTTAATTTAGATAAATGGGTTTTTCATGCAGAATGATTCGATTTGCTCCGAAGTTGGTATACCGGTTTATTATGTCAAGGAGCTTCCCTGATTCGTTTTGGCGATTCATTGGTTAAGGATAAAGGGGGGCTAGTCCACCCCCTTAATTTAGATAAATGTTTTTTTTTTTTTTTTGCAAGATTATTCGATTTGCCCCAAATTTGGTGTACCGGTTTATTATGATAAGGAGCTTCCCTGATTAGATTTGGAGGTTCACTGCCTAAGTATAAAGGGGGAAAAGGGGGGCTAATTCCCCTTCACTTATTTTTTTGAGTGGCATTATTCTTTAAAATAAGAGTATAATATACAATTAGTGTGAATAGTCTGTGAGCTCAATGCCATCAGTTTAGCTGGGCACTTTTCTTTTTTATTATTTAATTTTTAATACATAAATTAAGTTCTGACAACCACTATATGTATATAGAAATATTAATCCTCTAAAAATTACAAAAATATTCTACTAAATAAAGTTTAAAATCCATCTTAAGATTTTTGGAGCCTAATCCTTAATATAAAAATTTAGCTCACAGGCTATCAAAGCCTGAGAGCTAATGTGCCCGCCCGTTCTGTATGTATGTATGTATGTATGTACGTACGTACGTATGTATGTATGTACGTACGTACGTATGTATGTATGTACGTAACGCGATAACTCTTGATAGAAACATCCGATTTGCTTCAAAATTGTTTCCTAGGTTCATTGTGATAAGGCGCTTCCCTGATTAGTTTTGGGAGTTCATTGGTTAAGGATAAAGGGGGGAAAAGGGGGTTAGTCCACCCCCCTTAATTCAGAAAAATGGGTTTTTCATGCAGAATCATTCGATTTGCAACGAATTTGGTATACCGGTTTATTATGTTAAGGAACATCCCTGATTAGTTGTGGGGGTTCATTGGTTAAGGATAAAGGGGGAAAAGGGGGGTTTAGTCCACCCCCTTAATTCAGATAAATGGGTTTTTCATGCAGAATCATTCAATTTGCTCCGAATTTGGTATACCGGTTTATTATGTTAAGGAACTTCCCTGATTCGTTTTGGGGGTTCATTGGTTTATGATAAAGGGGGAAAAGGAGGGTTAGTCCACCCCCTTAATTCAGATAAACGTGTTTTTCATGCAGAATCATTCGATTTGCTCCGAATTTGTATACCGGTTTATTATGTTAAGGAACTTCCCTGATTAGTTTTGGGAGTTCATTGGTTAAGGATTAAGGGGGAAAACGGGGTTAGTCCACCCCCCCCTTAATTCAGATAAATGGGTTTTTCATGCAGAATGATTCGATTTGCCCCGAATTTGGTATACCGGTTTATTATGTTAAGGAACTTCCCTGATTAGTTTTGGGGGTTCATTGGTTAAGGATAAAGGGGTGAAAACAGGGTTAGTCCACCCCCCTTAATTCAGATAAATGTGTTTTTCATGCAGAATGATTCGATTTCCTCCGAATTTGGTATACCGGTTTATTATGTTAAGGAACATCCCTGATTAGTTTTGGGGGTTCATTGGTTAAGGGTAAAGGGGGAAAAGGGACGTTAGCCCGCACCTCTTAATTTAGATAAATGGGTTTTTCATGCAGAATGATTCGATTTGCTCCGAATTTGGTATACCGGTTTATTATGTTAAGGAGCTTCCCTGATTCGCTTTGGCGATTCATTGGTTAAGGAAAAAGGGGGGCTAGTCCACCCCCTTAATTTAGATAAATGTTTTTTTGTTTTTGCAAGCTTATTCGATTTGCTCCAAATTTGGTATACCGGTTTATTATGATAAGGAGCTTCCCTGATTAGATTTGGAGGTTCACTGGCTAAGTATAAACGGGGAAACGGGGGCTATTTCCCTTCACTTATTTTTTTGAGTGGTATTATTCTTTAAAGTTAGAGTATAATATACAATTAGTGTGAATAGTCTGTAAGATCAATGCCATCAGTTTAGCTGGGCACTTTTCTTTTTTATTTTTAAATTGCTAAATTAAGTGTTCTAGCCTATTTTTTATGCATGTTTGTAACACCCCAAATATACGGCGCTAGGCACTAATTGATACATATTTTTATTAGCCATTTAACGAACAGTTATTTATGCAAAGGCCTTTGGAAGATGATTTTGAAGTAATAGTTTTTACAACTCAAATACGATTATTCTTAGTTCATTATTAATAATAATTATAATGTTATTAGTTTGTAATTAAATAAATATATATTTCTTAGTAGTACATAAAAATACTAATTATAGTACATAATATACAATTTAAACACCTATATTATATAAATCTATACAAAACATATAACTGTGGACATCTTACCATTAAAACTCTCATGCATATTACCGTAATTAGGACGCATATATTTCATCAAATAAATAAAAAATAATGTAGTTTTTAGGGTTTCGTTCATCTGACGAAACCCTATTCGTCTCGCTCCTCGGTCTGTCTGTCTGTCTGTCCGTCACAGAGCCCGTTCTCAGAATCTATATGTGTTGGAGACTTGAAATTTTGCATAATTATAGCTGAACACCTCACATCAAACGACAAATCCTAAAATTTTCAAAAAGTCTTATATTTAGCCCTCTGGGCTCCAACTTGTGTATTTTAATCTTTTTGTTCTAACTGAGTCTCTAATTAAGTTTAAGAATTTAAATTTTGCGTACTTATAGCTGAACACATTACATCAAAGGACAAATCATAAAATTTTGAAAAAGTCTTATATTTAACCCTCTGGGCTCTAACTTGTGTATTTTAATCTTTTTGTTCTAACTGAGCCCCTAATTAAGTTTAAGACTTGAAATTTTGCATACCCATAGCTGAAAACCTCACATCAAAGGACAAATCATAAAATTTTGAAAAAGTCTTATATTTAACCCTCTGGGCTCTAACTTGTGTACTTTAACCATTTTCGGCACAGTGTGCCCGGGGTCGGGATACCTAATTTTAATTCTAAACTTACGATCTGCACCAAGAATATTTTAATAAAATTTTGCTTTTACATCAAATAGTTAAAGTAACATGTTTTTAATTTTAAAAAAAGTCGTTTTAATATTCCGGTGTCAGTCAATCATTTCATCATTTTACAACAAAAATTAACCGTCCCGGAAAGGGTTAAACATTATTTTTCTAACTGAGCCCCTATTTAATTTGAAGACTTGAAATTTTGCATACGTATAGCAGAACACTTGCGATCACACGAAAAATCAGAAAATTTTCAAAAAGTCTTATATCACTTACCCACCGGGCTCTAACTTGTGTATTTTAAGCAATTTTTCTAACCTCCCCCCATTGCACCCGGTGGGTACTTTTCTAACTTTTGCCGACACCACTTTGACCACTGTTTCATATTATGCCCATAGTCTTACATATTTCAGTTCCACTTTTTAACTTCAACGGGCGTCTACCTATCTCGGGTGCTATAGACCCGATCCCCTCGACTAATATACTTACGGATAGGTTGTAAAACGGAATTTCGTTCAGATAGACGTTTGTGTAGAATAGAGTGCGCCCCCTGGTTGTGAAATGTGGAACAAACAGATTTCGCAAAAGGACAAAGTGTTTTGAAAGGAACATTAAACGAAACCCTCTGTGCGATCTGTGATCACATTTAACCAATTGTTTTAGTAATATTCCAGCTATTTTCAACATTTTAGAATGAATTTACCATAATCTCTGGCATATACGCCGTGGTTAATTTAAGTCTGGACAGGAATTCCAAGCCGAAAATTTTATTTAAAAAATGAAGTCAATAACTGCTAAGCAGAAGCAAGTTTTATAAATATATATATTTTATTCAGGTAGGAAATAGTGTTATCTTAGCCGGCGGATTATACGCCGAAATATCGGTACCACTAAATTTCAGAAAGCAAACAGTCAGGCATAAATGGGTTTAATTTAAATAATTTTATACTTAGTCATACGCCTCAGGAGATGACAACCGGAATTTTAGAAAAAGTTATATTTGTCTTACATAATGAAAAATTATTCCATGTTTAGACATGGGGGCCGGTACTTTATAAAGTTTCTGATATTAAAATCCTTGAAATCCTTCCAGGCGTAAGGACCCTACTAAACAAACGTTTATTTGCATCAGTACGGCAGCAAAGAAGATCTAGAAGAAAAAATTCCTAGAACATAATTTTGATGAATAAGAAATTCCATTTGTGCATGTAGTACAGATAAAATAGAGTATTTCAGAGACAGCTGATGAGTATTCACCAAAATATGGGAATATTCTCGTTTTGGCACTAGAAATGAAGAAATATCCCACGAGTCCTCCCCCCCCCCCCCCCCATAAACACACAAAATAAATTGTTGTCTACCACGTTTTTCAGGGGAAAAACTTGAGGCATTCCAGGTTACATAGGGGAAAACTCATTTTTAGGGTTTCGTTCATCTGACGAAATCCCATTCGTCTCGCTCCTCCGTCTGTCTGTCCGTAACAGAGCCCGTTCTCAGAAACTATACATGTTGGAGACTTGAAATTTTGCATACTTATAGCTGAACACCACACATCATACTACAAATCATAAAATTTTGAAAAAGTCATACATTTAACCCTTTGGACTCCCACATGTGTATTTTAAACAATTCTTTCAAAGTGAGCCCGTAATTAGGTTGAAGGCGTGAAATTTTGCGCACTTATAGCTGGGCACCTCAGATCAAACGATAAATCATAAAATTTTGAAAAGTCGCACATTTAACCCTTTGGACTCCCACATGTGTATTTTAAACAATTATTTCTATGTGAGATTCTAATTAGGTTGCAGGCATGAAATTTTGCATACTTATAGCTGAACACCTCACATCAAACGACAAACTATAAAATTTTGAAAAAGTTGTACATTTAAACCTTTGGGCTCCAACATGTGTATTTCAAACAATTCTTTATAACTGACCCCCTAATTAGGTTGGAGGCGTGAAATTTTGCATACTTCTAGCTGAACACCTCACATCAAACGACGAATCATAAAATTTTGAAAAAGTCGTACATTTAACCCTTTGGGCTCCCCCATGTGTATTTTAAACAATTATTTCAAAGTGAGCCCCTAATTATGTTGGAAGCGTGAAATTTTGCATACATATAGCTGAACACCTCACATCAAACGAAAAATGATAAAATTATCAAAATGTCGTACACTAAACCCTTTGTGTTCCCACATGTGTATTTTAAACAATTCTTTCTAAGTAAGCCCCTAATTAGTTTGAAGGCGTGAAATTTGCGTACTTATAGCTGGGCACCTCAAATCAAATGATAAATCATAAAATTTTGAAAAGTCGCACATTTAACCCTTTGGACTTCAACACGTGTATTTTAAACAATTCTTTCTATGTGAGCCTCTAATTAGGTTGGAGGCGTGAAATTTTGCACACTTATAGCGGAACACCTCGCATCAAACGCCAAATGATAAAATTTTGAAACAGTTGTAAATTTAACCCTTTGGAGTGTCATATGTGTATTTTAAATAATCCTTTCTAAGTGAGCCCCTAATTAGGTTGGAGGCGTGAAATTTTACATACTTATAGCTGAACACCTCACATCAAACGACAAACTGTAAAATTTTGAAAAAGTAGTACATTTAACCTTTTGGACTCCCACATGTGTATTTAAAACAATTCTTTCTAAGTGAGACTCTATTTAGGTTGGAGGCATGAAATTTTGCATACTTATAGCTGAACACCATCGTGTGACAAATCATAAAATTTTGAAGAAGTCGTATATTTAACCATTTGGGCTCCCACATGCGTATTTTAAGCAATTATTTCTATCTGAGCCTCTTATTAAAATGGAGATTTGAAATTTTGCATACTTATAGCAGAATACCTGAGGCCAGGCGACAAATCACAAAATCTTGAAAAAGTCTTACTTTTAACCCTTTGAGCTACCACATATGTATTTTAAGCAATTCTTTCTAAGAGAATTAAGTTGGAGAGATGAATTTTTGCATATGTATAGCTGAATACCTCAGACCACACGACAAATCATAAAATTTTCAAAAAGTCTTACATTATTTACTCCTCCGGGCTCTAACTTGTGTATTTTAAGCAATCTTTCTAACCTCCGCCCTTTTCACCTGGAGAGCCCTTTTCTAACTTTTACCGACACCCCTTTGACCATTTTTTCATATTGTGCACCATAGCCTTACATATTTTAGTTCCACTATTTACCGCCAGGGGCGCCTACTTATCTCGGGTGCTATGGGACCAATCCCCTCGACTAATATATCTACGGATAGTATTTAAAACGGAGTTTCGTTCGGATAGAGTTTTGTTTAGAATGGAGTGCGCCCATGGTTGCGAAATGTGGAACTAACAGATTTTTCAAAATGATAAAGTGTTTTGAAAGGAATATTATACGAAACCCTCTGTGCGATCTGTGATCACAGTTAACCACTTGTTTTAAGTAGGTCAAGTGGGGTGTCGTTGAATATGTACTTTTTAATTCTGAACTGTGTGACACCATCTCAAAGTCGATACAGTCATTTTTATAAAGTTACGTCAGGTTTTATGAATGCAAAATCATAAATTATACTTTAGTGCAGGTAAGTTGATTTTTACAGTAAGAACTGATGGCCATACACAAAAATATGGGAAGAGCTTCCTTTTAGCACTAGAAATGAAGATCCGATGAGTTCCCTCAAAAAATAAAGGTTTTTATCGTATTTGTTTTGGTGTGGAAGGGGGCATTTTAACCCAGGAGGGACTGCTCCACTTTTTTTTAAATAGGTCAAGTGAGCTCAAACGGACGGCTCACTGTTGTTCTAGTGTTAACCCTCTCGCTGTGGTATCCGAGATTTCCTCGGGCAACTCAAAAGTAGCAAAATTTGCGCAACCCGAGATATCCTCGGGGACTTATTTTTTTCCACTGGCGACTATTTTTTAACGCAACTCCGACCACATTTTAAATACAAAATATTCCTCATAGACTTTAACAACATCCACAAAAAAATGTACTGCAAAATTTATTTTCTTAAAAAAGTGATGCGAGAATATGAAAATAGGCTCCAGAGACAACCCTGATTTAGCTCAAAATTGCATGCATATATTAACCCGGGAATACACGCGCAGGATATGACATACCCAGGATGCACACGATTATTACATTACTCACCACTATTTTTCGAATAGTAATCCTCAAATAATTTTTTCGCAAAATTTGCTAGCAATGTCAATTATTAAATAAGATGGCTATTTTTATTTGAATTTATTGGTGGCAAAGTATAAATCGTACATATTCTGGATATGCGCGAGCATTCTCGAGTTAAGCGTACAAACGCTGGAATCGGGCGTAAATTAACACAGTTGCGCCATCTTGTGGACGTGGTTGATAATCCACATACGCAGGCTTTTAGTGTGACGTCATAGAGGACAGAATATCTACCATCTGCATACATTTTCAAAATCAAAGCGATATAAGTAAGCATCCTATCTTAAATGGAATGGGGAACCGCAAGATTAAAGGCGGGGTCACATCAATCAAGGTCGCACACCACGTAGCGGACGGGGTTAAAATACAGGAAGATGCCTAAGTGTTTTCTTAATTTACACCACTAAAATTGTAAAGTTTTTTTCACCTTGATTAATAGCTGAAGTGTCTCTGACAAGGGTAAGAACACTTCGTGGTGTCAAGTGCATCTATACGCTCCCCTCGCTACGCTATTATTTTGCAATAAATGTGGTAAACAAAATTCAGTTCGATGAGTGACTAAAGATTTAGAAATTATTCGCAGATGGTAAATAACATGTCATATATGACGTCACACTAATAGCCCGCGGATGTGAAATTATCAACCCGTCCACAAGATGGTGCAACTGTGTTAACTTACGCCAGATTACAGTATTATGTTTGTACGCTTACTTATATCGCTTTGTTTCAAAATCTTTAGTCACTCATGGAATACGAATCTTGTTCACCAGATTTATTGCAAAATAACGGAGTAGCGAGAACGGGTTAGGGTCCAGATGCACTTAACACCACGAAGTTTTCTTTGCCTTCGCTAATCGGAAACGTTTCAGCTATTAATCAAGGTGAAAAAACTTTACAATGTTAGTGGTGTGAAGTAAGAAAACAGTTAGGCATCTTCCTGTAGTTCAACCCCATCCGCTACGGGTCGCGTGACGTGGATTTATGTGACCTCCTCTTTAATCTTGCGGTTACCTCTCCCATTTAAGATAGGACGCTTAATATGTAAGCAGTTTTATTTAGCCTGATTTAAACGTTATGTGCGCAATTTTTTAATCTAATTTCATAACAAAAAATTACGCAGCGAGAATGTCAATGTAGTAAAACAACTTTAATTTTTTGAGTCTAACCGGAACTTCATTTCTAGTACCAAAGCGAAATTCTTCCCCTAATTTCGAGGGCCGCCATCAGTTGATGTTGTAAAAACCAATTTTCCTGCACTAAAGTATATATTTCGTTTTGTAGTCATAAAACGTGCCGTAGCTTTGGAATAAATGATCGTGTCGATTTGCTAATGGTGTCAGTCTATTCAGAAATTAAAAATACATAATAGAAGATATCTCACTTGACCTATTATAAAAATGTTATTTCCCCTGAGTTAAAATGCCGCCATTTTGCTCTCCCTCTCCAAAATAAAACCACGGTAAAACAACTTTATTTTTGCATAGCTGCACTGTTAAAAATCTGCAGCTTTTGCTGCGTAGTCAATCCACCGCTTTTATGGAAAACGGTTACTTGACTGTATTATGGAGCATTCTGATTGGTCAGAATAGAGATATTCTGTAAAAGTGACGGAGTGACTATGCAGCAAATGCTGTAGATTTTTAAAAGTATGCCAACTTTTACGCTATTTTGTACCACAAAAATTTAATAATAAACTTTACCTTTTTTAATTTCCGTAATCTGACGGTTAAATAAGGCAAAATTTCCTGTTAAATTTTTGTGTTAAAAAAAGCGTAAGTGTTGGCAGCTATGTTTTTTTTTTTTTTTTTTTTTTTTTTTTTGGGGGGGGGGGGGTGTCATTGGATCTTCATTTCTAGTGCCAAAACAAAGTTCTTCCTCAGTTTTCGTGAATGGCAATCAGTTGTTTCTTTAAAAACAAATTTACCTCAACTAAAGTATAATTTTCGACTTTATATTCATTAAACCTTACGTAACTTTGTAACAACTAATTGTATCGACTTGCAGATGTTGTCATTATATTCCGAATAAAAACGTACATAATCAACGATACCCCAATTGCCCTACTTCATATATTTTGAGTTTAGCAGCTTCCTGAGGTAGAACGTTTTCCTTTTACTCAGCCCCCCACCCCCACAAAAACATGTTAAAACTACTTTTTTTTGGGGAGGGGGAACTATTCTACTGCATAATTGAAGGTCTTCCCAAATTTTGTTGATTGGCCGTCAGTTGTCGTATATTACCCAATTTTTGGTCTATTTTATTTCTACTAGCTGCGGATGT
Organism: Maratus speciosus; assembly: GCA_963932465.1. NCBI lineage: Eukaryota > Metazoa > Arthropoda > Arachnida > Araneae > Salticidae > Maratus > Maratus speciosus. Next base: position 436,310,844 of record OZ010787.1, read on the forward strand.
GACATTGATGCCACAACTTTGACAAATATATATTTTTTCTAATATGTCTAATATGAAAATAATGTGTTAGAGAAGTGGCGGGCGCTGCTTTCGTAACTCTTTCATGCGCAAAACACTTTCATTCAGCCTTTCCAGTGGGCTACTTTTTTTAAATTCAGATTTCTTGTTTGTTACCACTTTTTTGAAAAAGTAAAATTCGCCTTATTTAATGACATATTAATTAAGGCGAAAACAAGAGGAATTTTACCATTTCAGAAAAGTGGTGCAAATCAAGAAATCTGAATTTTAAAAATGTAGCCCGCTGGCAACACTGCTTCCATTGCTCAAATGATTACATGAATGAGTGACAACAAATGTGTGATCAAATAACAAAACTGTGTAAACAAATTTATTTGGAAATAAGAAAAAACTTCTTTCACATACATAAGTAGCGTAAAATACTTGTAGAAAAATTCAGGTGCCATTGTGGCATTTAGGCATTAAATTGGGTGTTCCGTGTTTTGGAACACTGAACAAAAAAGAGTTAAAGAAAATAAATGAAAATGTGCCAAGTTTTCACTAATCTTCCGTAATATGTTGATTAATTTAACTCTGTTTCACAGCGTTTCGAACCAGAAAATGTATTTGATAAATCATTATTTATTAAATATCAGACTTCTACTTGGAGATTGTTTAACTTCATTTTTTTTTAAGTCTGGTGCGAAACGTATTAACCCTTTATCTACTGACGGTACTCATAAGTACCATTAAAATAACTTGTTATAAGATTAATTTATTACATGGATTAATTGTAATACAGTTTAGAATGAGTTATTACGTCATCTTGTTCCAAAAGCATTATTGGTTACACAAAACAAATGTAATTTAAAAAGAATAATTTCTTTTGCCCTTGCATCTTTTCAGCTTTCTTGGCTTAGGGGAGGGGAGGGAGAATTTTTGAATTCGGAAATATTTCTATATTTCTATTGTAAGAACACTACATTTGTAAATTTCCTAATTCTACAAAATACTAAGAAAAATACTTAAAATAAAAGATTTGAGTGGGATTATAAATACACTGGCCTCCAAAAGTTAAGGTAAAGGGACTGAATGCTTTCGATTGCAGACGTTTTGTCGAATATCTACCAACATTATTGGCGAATTGTTCTTGAACTTCTAGGATGTAAAGAACATGTTTTATTTTATATTTCTCGGTGAAGATTTATCAGGGGTACAATTAGGGGGCTAATAATAAATTTAATAATAAAATAATATTTGCGATCACCTATGTAACAGAAAAGGCTGGAAATGATTTGTCACTGTGGTAAATGATTATTTGGGTCCTGTTCAACGTTTGTATGCATTTGTGTAAGCATAACACTCATATTCGTGAAGATGTTAACGTTTTTGTGAAAAATTCAAAAGTTTTTTGTTTATAGCATACAGAGTTTTCAACCAAATATAACACAACTTTCCAAAACCTTGCCAAAGAATAGCAGCAACAGAATACTGCAATTAAAACATGAATTTATTGAATATGTGATGAGATATGGGCATTTTTATGAGATAATGTTTAACTGCGTAGGCGCGGAAGATTTCAAAATTTTTATTTCATAATTTGGTAGTCAGTTTTTGGAGCAACTTTTATAAAAAGTCCAGTCAAATATTGTGAACACTTAGATATAGTGAGCTGATTGAAAAGTTTTGGAAAATCCCTTATAATAAGGCTATTTTTAGGATGCAACTCACTATATCGAACCTATCTTTTTGAAATTTTCGATATTTGACTGGAATTTTTATATAAGTTGCCCTAAATAGCTGACTACCAAATTATATAATAAAAATTTTAGGATCTTCCACGCATGCGCAGTTAAAAATTATTTCATACAAATGTCCATACCTCATCTAATACTCAATATTTCCATGTTTTAATTGCAGTATACTGTTGCTACTGTTCTTCGTCAGGTTTTTGGAAAGTTGTGTTAAATTTGGTTGAAAACTCTGTATGCTATAAACAAACAAATTTTGATTTTTCAGAAAAATGTTAACATCTTCACGAATATGAGTGCTATGCTTACACAAATGCACACAAACGTTGAAAAGGACCCAAATATTCATTTACCACAGTGCCAAAACATTTCCAGCCTTTTCTATTACACAGGTGATCACAAATATTATTTTATTATTAAATTTATTATTACCCCCTAATTGTATCCCCCGATAAATCTCCACCGAGAAATATAAAATCAAACATGTTCTTTACATCCTAGAAGTTCAAGAACAATTCGCCCATAATGTTGGTCGATATTCGACAAAACGTGTGCAATCGAAAGCATCCAGTCCCTGTACCTGAACTTTTGGAGACCAGTGTACGTACAGTCGTGGAAAAAAGAGTAAACACACCCTACTAACTACTCAACAAATTATCGTATAAGAAAGTTACTGGTACCAAACGATTGGAAATAAAGTCTACTTTTAAGTCATGTATATAAAATTTGCTTAGGGGGCCATCTACAAATTAAAACGAATCAAACTTCATTTCTTCCAATGACAATACCCAATTTTAACAAGATATTTCAAATCTTCGGTTCAAATTATGCCTAGACACCGAATTTCAAGTCATTTGAATGATAAGTTTTTGAATTATAAACATTCAAAATTTAGTGCTTCTAATGTTAAATTACATTTTCCTATAAAGCGGGCGGCGGCGACACGAATGAATACGTCATCGAGTTACGGGATGAAATCATGATGCAGGACAAGATTTTTAGGAGTAGATAAAGGAATGACTGGTCTGCCTCGACATTTCTTGGTACGATAGGTGCAGCAGCGGGCGCCAAGTCGTGTACAAATGAAAACCCTATAAACATAGTATTTTACATTCATTGCCATATATACTACTTCATATCGACTTTCAAGATGAATTAAGGGTTTAGGAAAAGCTTATTAAGAGTACGTGAGGAAAAGACTGATTTGGCATAACTTGGTACAAAGCGCGAAGAACGGGGCGCCAATTCGTTATTTTCACAGTGTTATTACGTCATCGAGTTACGGCTTGAAATTTTGGCAAATGAAACATACCGATTATTACAATACCAATACTTCAGTCTGCCTCGTCATATCTTGGTAGGAGATGAGCAGAGCGGGGCGCCAATTGTTAATTTTGGCGGTATAATCATCTCATCGAGCTACGACTTTAAAATTTTGCACATTAAAGGAACATATCAGTACAATGAGGATATTTCAGTCTGCCTCGTCATATCTTGTTACGAGACGAGCAGAGTGGGGCGCCAATTTTTAATTTTTGCGGTATAATCACGTCATCGAGTTACGGGATGAAATCATGATGCAGGACAAGATTTTTAGGCGTACATTAAAGAATGACCGGTCTGCCTCGACATTTTTTGGTACGATAGGCGCAACAGCGGGCGCCAACTCGTCATTTTGGCGTCACTATCACGTCATCGAGTTACGGGATGAAACCGGTGCCAAATTAAAGGTGAAAAATAATCTTTTAAGAATATTTTGGTCTGCCTGCGCATATCCTGGTAGAAACAACCGGCAGACTAAAATCTATAACAAAAAAATACGTCATAATGTACAAATGAAAACCCTTTAAACACAGTATTTTACATTATATTGCCATATATATTACTTCGTATCGACTTTTAAGATAAATTAAGGGTTTAGGAAAAGTTTATTAAGACAAAAACTATTGTTTCATGTAAAAAATTTCTGAAATAATTACTGAAATAATCTCATTGTACCTATATGTTCCTTTAATGTGCAAAATTTTAAAGTCGTAGCTCGATGATGTGATTATACCGCCAAAATTAAAAATTGGCGCCCCGCTCTGATCATCTCCTACCAAGATATGACGAGGCAGACTGAAATATTCGTATCGTACTGATCGGAATGTTTAATGTTTAATGTAAAGTACTATGTTTATAGGGTTTTCATTTGTACATTATGACGTATTTTTTTATTATAGATTTTAGTCTGCCGGGGGTTTCTACCAGGATATGCGCAGGCAGACCAAAATATTCTTAAAAGACTATTTTTCACCTTTAATTTGGCACCGGTTTCATCCCGTAACTCGATGACGTGATAGTGACGCCAAAATGACGAGTTGGCGCCCGCTGCTGCGCCTATCGTACCAAGAAATGTCGAGGCAGACCGGTCATTCCTTAATGTACGCCTAAAAATCTTGTCCTGCATCATGATTTCATCCCGTAACTCGATGACGTGATTATACCACAAAAATTAAAAATTGGCGCCTCGCTCTGCTCGTCTCGTACCAAGATATGACGAGGCAGACTGAAATATTCTCATTGTACTGATATGTTCCTTTAATGTGCAAAATTTTAAAGTCGTAGCTCGATGATGTGATTATACCGCCAAAATAAAAAATTGGCGCCCCGCTCTGATCATCTCCTACCAAGATATGACGAGGCAGACTGAAATATTCTTATCGTACTGATCGGAATGTTTAATGTTTAATGTAAAATACTGTGTTTATAGGGTTTTCATTTGTACATTATGACGTATTTTTTTTTATAGATGTTAGTCTGCTGCGGGTTTCTACCAGGATATGCGCAGGCAGACCAAAATATTCTTAAAAGACTATTTTTCACCTTTACTTTGGCACTGGTTTCATCCCGTAACTCAATGACTTGATAGTGACGCCAAAATGACGAGTTGGCGCCCGCTGCTGCGCCTATCGTACCAAGAAATGTCGAGGCAGACCGGTCATTCCTTAATGTACGCCTAAAAATCTTGTCCTGCATCATGATTTCATCCCGTAACTTGATGACGTGATTATACTGCAAAAAATAAAAATTGGCGCCCCGCTCTGCTCGTCTCGTAACAAGATATGACGATGCAGATTGAAATATCCTCATTGTACTGATATGTTCCTTTAATGTGCAAAATTTTAAAGTCGTAGCTCTATGATGTGATTATACCGCCAAAACTAAAAATTGGCGCCCCGCTCTGCTCATCTCCTACCAAGATATGACGAGGCAGACTGAAATATTCGTATTGTAATAATCGGTATGTTTCATTTGCCAAAATTTCAAGCCGTAACTCGATGACGTAATAACACGGTGAAAATAACGAATTGGCGCCCCGTTCTTCGCGCTTTGTACCAAGTTATGCCAAATCAGTCTTTTCCTCACATACTCTTAATAAGCTTTTCCTAAACCCTTAATTCATCTTGAAAGTCGATATGAAGTAGTATATATGGCAATGTAACGTAAAATACTATGTTTATAGAGTTTTCATTTGTACACGAGTTGGCGCCCGCTGCTGCGCCTATCGTACCAAGAAATGTCGAGGCAGACCAGTCATTCCTTAATCTACTCCTAAAAATCTTGTCCTGCATCATGATTTCATCCCGTAACTCGATGACGTAGTCATTCGTGTCGCCACCGCCCGGTCTACTATTTTTATTTATATCTCCAGAAATTATGCTTCTAATGTGCTAATTTTTTTTGTAGCAATAATACTAATATACCCAAACCTATATACGCTGAATTTGCAATTTTTATCATTTTATGATATTAATTATGAATTATGAAATTAATATTCGAAAAAAATGTTAATTGGAACCTTCGATTTTTTTGATGGATTTAGATTTATTAAGTCCTGCTTTATGTAAATCCGAAATTTCACATTTTTCTTCCGCCCCACCAGTGGCCGAGAGGTTCTGCTCTCGAAGCTGGTAGACGGGAGGTGCTGGGTTCGATCCCAATCGCGCCCGTCGGCCTAATCGTTCGGAGTTTTCGTGGTTTTCTTCGAACCTTGGTTCTCCAAGCGTTAATACGGGTTAGGTTCCCTTAGAAAGACCTCCACGGAAGGCACTCCCCCCTTAGGGCCCATATCCCACGTGCAGATAATTGGCCGACATAAATACATCCATCCATCACATTTTTCTTCCAAGTAGTTTTCAAATTATGCTTAAAAAATGGCAAAATGATGGTTTAAGGGGCCGTCTATAATAGAAGTGAGTAGATATTTTGAAATTTCTTCTGCTGTCCCGTAATCTAGCAGGCTTCATTGACTTCTTAAGGTGCCTTGATCAAGATGGGGGCTCTATCGGTTAACAATCGATTTCCGAACTTCAATTTGAATACAGCCCTTAAAATACGCTCGTTTTAAAATAATTAATTTCTCAGAAACTTATGTTACGAATTGCATAAAAATTTGTTTTTAGGCTAATTGAAGGGCACAGAGTTCATTTATGCTGTCAGAATTGTGTACTGCTATTGAAAAAAACAACGTTATGGTTCGTTTTAATATGTAGATGGTCCCCTAAGCAAATTTTATCTATGTCATTTAAAAGTAGACTTTATTTCCAATCGTTCGGTAGATGTAACTTTCTTCTACGATAATTTGTTGAGGAGTTAGTGGGGGGTGTTTACTTTTTTTTTCCACGACTGTACATACTTGCCAACTTTCCCTTAGACTTCAGTAAAATGTGAGTTAAATTGACCCAGGTTAAACACGTTTCGAACCAGAAATTTTCTAACGAAATTAATTCAAATGGATTTCATAGAGAAACATGATTTCAAATATATAATGATACATCAAATAAATTTTCTGGTTAGAAACGCGTATAACCTGTGTCAACTTAACTCACATTTTACGGAAGTTTAGTTGAATGTTGGCAAGTATGTAAATATTACATAAAATATCAATAAATTCAAATTTAATTAATCTTTTTAAATCCTTCAGTCCTTCGAAAATCCTCCTAAAATTTTTGAAATGATTATATAAATCTTCCAATGTAGTTTAAAAAAATCCCGAAAAATACTTTAGAAGATAAAATTTTCATGAATTCATAATTAAGTACAGAAAGGGTTAAGCAATGGTCAGATTAACGCATATATTACGCAAGATTGGTTGGCGCTTGACGCATCTGTAAATGCTGTAAAAGTTTTAATTCTTTCAGGAGAAAGTAATTGTGTTTCTGTAATGTTTAATTCACACCGGAATATTCCAAAATTTTTATTTCTAAATAATGACGAGGAATTTTGCAACTATTCTCTACCAGAGTGATAATAGAAAAAAATTAATTAAAAATTTCTTGTGGATTTCTTGATTAAATTTATGTGGGATATAATCTATCTATATATATATAGGGTTCGTACGGGTCCTTGAATTTCCAGAATAAAAAATTCTTCCGTACCAGTATTTTCTTATAGAATCGTCAAATGAGGCGAAATTTCGACCTTTTTAAACTATGTTTATTTTTTAATAAAGAAATGCTGATAATTTTCATTAAAGATAACGGTTCTCGTAGGAATCATGATATGCAATGTATCCCACCACCCCTCAAGGTGTTTAGAAAACGGGACTGGAACAAAGCGATATAAGTAAGCGTCCTATCTTAAATTGGAGATGTAGCCGCAAGATTTAAGGCGAGGTCACATCAATCAAGATCACACACCACATAGCGGACGGGGTTAAACTACTGGAAGATGCCTAACTGTTTTCTTAGTTCACACAACTAAATTTGTAAAGTTTTTTTTCACCTTAATTAATAGCTGAAATGTCTCTGATAAGACGAAGAAAACTTCGTGATATCAAATACATGCGTAGATATCGCTACACCATTATATTGCTATAAATGTGGTAAACAATATTCAGTTTCAAGAGTGACTAACGTTTTAGAAAATATACGCAGATGGTAGATAATCTGTCATATATGACGTCGCACTAAAAGCCCGCGTATGTGGATTATCACCCCGTCCACAAGATGGCGTAACTTTGTTAATTTACGCCGGATTTCAGTATTAAGTTTGTACGCTTACTTATATGGCTTTGCGACGGAACGCCACGCCCACTAATATTAATTTTATGCTAACATTTTATGTTTGATTCTATTTTTATATTCTTTTCGTCCCACTTTATTTTTAAAATAAATTTTATAGTATGTACATGTTGTCAAAGTGCAAGTAAAAGTGTTCCTTAAAAAAAAATGGTGCTGACCCAATAAAATTCGTGTAAAAGATGCAGGTCCCGAAATCACGTGGGAAGTGACATAGAACCGATAAGGTTAAAACATTACCTCATTTCATGTATGTAACTAAATCTTATAGAAGTGTTTATATGTACTTTAATTCATGTATTTGATAAAATTGTGCAAGAACTTCACACAGTTTAGAAGTCTAAGTTTTCTGGCGCTCCTGAAAAATCGTACTTTACAAGAAAGAATACCATTGTCTCCCAAAGTACTTTAACGATTTCGATAACAAAAAAGTTTAGTAGTAGAGTATAAATATGAGATCATGTGTGGCAGACAGTTCTATAAAAAATTAATTAGTTTCAAAAAAAAAAAAAAAATTTCTAAAAATGGAAATTTTCAGAAAAATTGCCATTTTTCTAAAGTAAAAACTTTTAGCCACGGTAAAAACTGTCTGCCACAAGGCTTGAGCATAATCCAGAGAATAGGGAATCAAGATATCATAAAAATTGGTCTGGTAGTTAACGAGTTATCAGAAAGCTACTTAAAGCTACGCATATTTCCCCTATGATTGTACCCAGTCTTCAGACCTCCTACTCGGTCAGTTTTTTAACCCCTTGAGGGGCAAGCAATTACGTTTGTAAAATGCTGAATTCCCACCGGAATCTTTGAAAAATTCTACTTCAAAATAAGTAAAAGCAATTTTACGGCTTTTTTCACCAAAGTTAGAAAAGTAAAATTTAATAAAATTTTTCTGGTGTAAAACTTCATTAATCGTAGGTGGTATATAAGATATACCGGTGCCCCTCAAGGGGTTAACAGCACTTTTATTTAAGGAAAAATCTTTATGAATTTCGTAGAAACATTCCGGGAATTGCTTTTTTCTTGCACTTGTTGCAGAACCTGAATACGAATATCTTTTTTTTTTTTCTTTTTTTTTTTTTTTTAGTTACTGTTTATCAAAAAACAGACCAGTGGGAGCCCTAAGTCGTGTTTTACCTTAACCCTTAATTGCATGATTTATTCTTTTAGAATTGTGTTTTTTACTTTTATATTAAGGATTAGACACCTGGAATCTTAAGATAGATTTTTAACTTTATTTAGTAGCATAATTTTGTAATTTTTAGAGGAGTAATATTTCTATGTAAATATAGTGGTTGTAATAACATAATTTATGTATTAAAAATTAAATAAAAAGGTGATGGAAATTTACATCCCTATGCATTTAAGGGTTAACACTAGAAGCGTCGGAAATTTTCCTCAAATAAAAAAAAATATATACATCAGAATTTTTATTTAAAATTTTTTAACTTATTTCCGTGACATATATATATATATATATATATATATATATATATATAACTATTTTTAAAATAAATTTTTGGTTCAAATCTAGGTATATGTATTTGTTAGCAGTCACATTTACAGCTATGGCGCTTCTAGAATTAACCATTTTGCTCTGATGGGTGAATATATTCCCACTTAATTCTAATCTCCAAATGTAACATTGGAACTTGAATATTCAACCAAATATACAGGGTGTTTATGAAGTCCCGGACCCATTTTGATGTTTAATAACTCATAAAATAATAAAGATAGATTAAAATTAATAACATAATTCTTTAGACACAAAAAGTTTCATGACCCTTGTCAATGAACTTCCACGTGTGGCCCCTTCGTCGCACGGAGAATATCAAGTCGATAGTCAATTTCACGCCAGGTAGCGGCAAGCATGTCGGCATCCACAGAGGCTATTGCGGTTGTAATTCTGGCTTTTAAGTCATCAATGTTCGACACTCTCCTCCTGTAAACATTGTCCTTTACAAATACCCAAAGAAAAAAGTCCAGCGGCGTTATATCAGGTGATCTGGGTGGCCAAGGAATTGGACCTCCTCGCCCAATCCATCTTCCAGGAAAATGGTCATTCAAAGAAGTACGAACGATGGTACCCCAATGAGGTGGTGGACCATCTTGATGAAAAATGACATGTGGCTGAACTCCTTCTAGATGTATGGCGCACCACCTCATTGAGGTACCATCGTTCGTACTTCTTTGAATGACCATTTTCCAGGAAGATAGATTGGGCGAGAAGGTCCAATTCCTTGGCCACACAGACCACCTGATATAACGCCGCTGGACTTTTTCCTTTGGGGATTTGTAAAGGACAATGTTTACAGGAGGAGAGTGCCGAATATTGATGACTTAAAAGCCAGAATTACAACCGCAATAGCCTCTGTGGATGCCGACATGCTTGCCGCTACCTGGCGTGAAATTGACTATCGGCTTCATATTCTCCGTGCGACGAAGGGGGCACACGTGGAATTTCATTGACAAGGGTCATGAAAATTTTTGAGACTATCTAACCATTTATGTTATTAAATTTAATCTATCTTTATTATTTTATGAATTATTAAACATCAAATTGGGTCCGGGGCTTTATAAACACCCTGTATTTGAAAATAGATTAATGCGTTTTTTTCGCCCATAGCCGAATATTTTGTTTACAAAATACTTGTGTCAATGTGACATTTGGGCATTTGAAGAAATACACCCCCAGAGCTCAAAAGGTTAAAAAATTAAATATGAAATTTGGGCCGCGGATTATTATCCCACGGTCGAACGCATATATTGAGTGTAAACAACTCACTCTTTTAATTAAATATATAACTGAGTCTGTATAAATATTCTTTTCTGCTGAGTCTAAGAAAGATTTTCAGAGCTATGTATATGCTTCAAATATTTTAACCATTTCAGGGGCAAAGTACTTCTGTTGCTAAAATGTTAAAATGACCATATGACACCGGGTTTTTTTTAACAGATTTATATGAAACTAAGTAAAAGCTTTTCTTCGTTTACATTGTATTATACTAAATATAATTCTTTTATTCTGGTGCGAATGTGGCATTTGGGAATTAAAATTATGTGGTATATATAATATACCGGTGCCCTTCAAGGGGCTAATGAAATTATGTATGCTTGAATTTATAAAATCATTTTTTATTTTAATATGAATTAGTACCAAGGATAATGGATATTTTTAATACCACTATTTTTCAATAGTAATATATTGCCCGTTCGGGAACATGGTTGCATATATCCACCCTCAAAAAGATCATGCAGTCTTTGTTATTCGCACCAGTAAAAAAAAAAAAAAAAAATGTAATATTTGCTTTCTTTAACACGTTGACTGCCGCAAAAAGTAAGAATTTTCAAATTTCTTCTTGAAAGTCGTTTGCCACCACAAATTCTAAAAGGTAAATTTCGCTTTACTAATACAGTGAAATTTCTGCCAATAAATGAGTCATTTTTTTTATTTTAAAGTAATGGTGAGAAAGTAATAAATTAAAGCTACGAGTATACTCGTAGCGTGGCAGTCAACGTGTTAATTACAGAATTTTCGTGATTCTTTAACCCCTCAATTCTCGCTCCCGTGATATTCACGGGCTGTGTTTTTTACTCAAATTGTTTGATTGTCACCAGTTTTATAAAATAGTGTATCTGCCTTTATCATGGTATCAATTTACCTGCCATTAGATAAAGTGAATATTTCAATATTTCCTTTTCCAAAAAGTGGTGCCAATGAGCAATTTCAATTTTTAAACCGTAATTTAATGCGACCGTTAAGGGGTTAAATAAAGGTAACTTTGTTTTTAAAAAGTGGTGCCAACCTAATGAAATCTTTGTAAAATTCGTCGTTTCCGGAGGGATTAAGGCGAATTTCGAGATTTCGAAAATTTTTGGTATTCGAAATCCGCAATACTTATGATATATTGGAATAGGTATTAAGTTTTTAATTACTTTATATCTTATCGGGGTTATTAATATCTATTTTTAAGATCGAATACATGCAGACAGAAATCTTTGCGTTCTTTAATCGCAGAACTTATACAGAAATTGCACAGTGGTTTTTTATTAAATAATGGCAGAATTACTGTTCAGAAATAGTGGTATTCAAAATCGTTATTCAGAGCACCTGAGATTAGATATTAATTTTTACATTGACTTTATGTCTTATCAGTGTTTTTTCGGTACTTACGTTTGAGCGAAAGGAGTTATGAATAAAGAGGAGGAGACATATAGTGTGTTGTCCAGTAGTTGCGAGTGAAGTAACTGAGGAGGTTGTCACAAGATGGCTGCTGTTTTTTTAATCGGATCCACGTTTTTTTTATTACCGCCAGTGAAAACTTCCACCAGTCAACTTGTATAGAAAAGTTCGTCTTATTTAAGCGTTAGTAGGAGAGCTGTTGAACATTTTTGAGTAGGTATTTGAGGCACCCTGAAAATTTGTGCAGCACTTCTTTTGTAATGCCTGAATACAAAATCGAATGGCTGGCTGAAGGATCGTGGCCCAAAACCTGTGCCAGACACGTGTCAAGTGCCATTTTTTGACACTACCCAAAAAAAGTATTTGAGGCACGCTGGGATTGAAACAGAATAATATTTATACTTAGAAAAAAATATTTTGAAAATGACAGACACTTTGGTCGGCCCAAAAACTGTGCCAGACACGTGTCAAGTGCCATTCTTTGACTACCCAAAAAAGGTATATGAGGCACGCTGAGATTGAGACAGAATAATATTTATGCTTAGAAAAAAAATATTGTGAAAATGACAGACACTTTAGTTGGCACAAAATCTGTGCCAGACACGTGTCAAGTGCCATTTTTTGTCTGGCACAGGTTTTGGGCCACGATGCTTCAGCCAGACATTCGATTTTGTAATCAGGCATTACAAAAGAAGTGTTGCACAAATTTTCAGGGTGCCTCAAATACCTTCCCTAAAATGTTTAACAGCTCTTTGTCTACGTCTTATTGATGGAAAATATCTATTACAAATATGCTAAAAGATTTCTATTTCTTTTTACTGGTGTCAGCTTTACAGGTACCTATTATAATCTTTTAACTCACACTAACAGGAGGTTATCTTATGTGTCACAATATGGAGCAACTACTACCGTTGAAGTAAATTTCTACCAGTAAAACTGAATAGTAGTTTTTGACATTTTTTTTTTAAACTGAAAATTTCCATTAATAAATCGCGTGACTAAAGAGAAAATTTCTACTTAAATTTACTGGTAGAAATTTTCACCAGAGGTAGCGAATCCCTGCAAAAACGATTACAGCGGTTACAAGTTCCACTATTTTAAGGATATGTCCGTTCCTCTTTCTTAATAGTTTCATGTTTGAGCGCGACTATTTCAGTATAGCAATCTTTGCTTTCTTTAACCCTTTCAGGGGTAAAGTACTTCTATCCGTAAAATGTTGAAATGATTGAATGACACCAGAATTTACAAACATGATTTGAATAAGTGATTTAAATGAAAATAAGTACTTTTTTTTAGACTTAATAAAATGAAACTTGCTATTCAAAAATTTTGGTGCCAATGTGGCATTTAGGGATTAAATTGAGTCGTCAAAAAAGAAGCAATATCCTTCTACGCAGTGTTCCCAGTGAGCTACTTTTTTTTTTAAATTCATGTTGCTTGATTCCTACCACGTTTTTGAAAGCGTATAATACGACTTATTCGCGCGTTATTTAATCTATCATAAAATAAGGTGACTATTTCTACTTCAAAAAAAGTGGTGGGAATCAAAGAATATGAATTTTAAAAAAGTAGTCCATTGGCAACACTGCTTCCATGGGTTAACCATTTCAGGGGCAACGTAATTCTATTCGCAAAAGGTAGAAATGATTGATTGACACCAGAATTTACAAGCAATTTTTTCCCTAAATAAGCAAAATCTTTTGTTCACGTGTTTGGTCAGGGACTTGGTCACCCAACCGGAGCGCCCACCAAATTTGGCATAGGCCATATGCTCCGGAGGAGAATCCCCTCCACAACCAAACGAAAAAAATACAAGACAAGTTAACAGACGAACTTCACAAACGAAGTTTCGGCTTGACGACATTCTATATATAACAGATAAAAAGTTCTTGATTCTTTGTTCACGTGCTTAATAAAAGGAAAATTTTCATTCCAATATTGTAGTGCTAATGTAGCATTTAGGTATTAAAATTACGTGGTCCAAAAATAAACCACCGCCCTTGAAGGGGGTAAAAGAAGAAATTACCAGCAAATTAGGAAAATTCTTTTATCAAATAAGGCAAAGATTACTAGTGAAAAATAGTGATGCTAAAAATATATGGACCATACATACCCTGATTATATTTCCTACGGCACAGTTTCTTTTTAAAAACCGTTGGAAAAAAGTAAACGCATTTCGTTATTAACTCTTTGCACTAGAAGGCTCCGCTGCGGAGACATAATCTTTCTTTGCTAAATTTGTTTTTGGCACCAATAATAAAGGAAAATAAAATGCATCTTATTTAATCAGAGCATTTTTGAAATTGTGTACTTGAAAGAAACTTCTGTTTAAAAAGTGCTGCCGATCGAATAAAAATTTGTGTAAGAGACGCCGAGCGAAAAGGGTTAAAAAAAAACAACTTTATTCGATGACGTAATAAATTTGAAAATATGTGTCGTTGATTAACTTATTTTTTAACTGTAAATCTAGCCGCATTTTCAACGAAATAAAAAACTTACTTCAAGCTTTGTTAAAAGCATGGAACTATTAATAAAGAGGAACTGACATATCCTTAAAATAGTGAAGCTTCAACTGTAACCGCTAGCAAAGGGGTTGTTTATCGACGGCGGAAACTCCCACCAGTAGGTTTATATAGATATTTTAAACTTATTTAAACGCCTTATTTTTACAAAATTTCAGTCATAAATAGTGGAAGAAACAATTTTTCATTTTTACTGGTAGGAGTTTTCTTTGGTGGTAGTTAGGCTCTGAGTTTCTGCCATATTGTGACAACCATGGATACAAACCGACAGTTTTATAAGGCATACTGACACCGGTAAAAACAAATAGAAATTTTTATGACATTTTTGAAAAAAAATTCCATGAATAAGACGCTTCTTTAAGACGAAATCTTCTATTCAATTTTACTGGTGGGATGCTTGACCTATCGGTAGTCAGAAACTGAAGAACCGATTTCAAAAAAGCAGCCGCCATATTGTGACAACCTCCTCAGTTACTTCACTCGCAACTGGTAGACAATACACTATATGTCTCCTCCTTTTTATTCATAACTCCATTGTTAAAAGTCGCAATATTCTCTCTTTAGTTTTACTGTTTTTCAACGGCATTTTAATGCCGTTAAAAAAAGAAAAACAGAAATATATTCACAGTGTGTCTTGTTAGTTTAACTATTTTCCAAAGCTATTTAATAAAGTAAAAAAATTAAAAGTAGGATACAAACAGAGTATTTCAAACTATTAATTTAAAATTAGCTTTTCTATTGATTTTTTTTTTTTTTATGATGATAAATATGATGAACTAAATTTCCATACTTTAAGACTTTTTACAAAATTTTGTTTGACAGTTTTTGCTTCCTTAGAATAGCTGGTTAATTTATTTTTATTAATTAGTTTTAAAATGTCATTATTTTTAGTAAAAATAAAAAAATATTTTTTAAGAATATTCATTTTTTTAGGAAATATTATGTGATAAATTATATTAAATATTTTTTAACCATTTGTTACAATCTTAATGAAAGGATATATTTTTTACATGAATTATCACACTTTAGACGTAAGCAGATAACTGCTAAACTTTGAAATTTATTTTAATAATTTATTGCATAAGTTTCTTTTGTTCATGTTTTCTAAAATTTTAATCGTAAATAGCATTTACTCCTTTTTTAAAGAAATTTTGCAAAAAAAAACTTTCATCATCATATTATTGTTATTATTTTTTTCCGCAGAAAGAGTGATGAGTTTTCTTTTATTAATTAATTCCGTTTTTTCGATTTTTTTCCAGTAACTATGGGAAAAAGCTTTTAACGATATCTTTAAAGATGTTTATTTAATTTTCTTGATTTTTTAAACATGTTTTTCTTTTAGTAGATGTTATAAATTCATTTATAAAACAACTTTTAAATATTTGCTCTAAGGTTCATTATTAGACAGTGTTTAACTAAACACATAATATCCCATTTGTTTAACATATAATCGAAATAGGTGTAGAAAAAATCAATTGTGAGGCGTTTTCAACCTAAAAGTTGTGTTCAACCTAAAAGTTTCAAATATTTCAAAGATATCAAGTCTTCATTCCAGGCAAGTTTCTTCTTCTACAGTAATTTAGGCTTAACACAATTATGTGATATTCTTTAGAAGAGGCTCTGTGGAGTGGCTTGACCCAGTCAATGTGAGAGACGGTTTACCAGCTGCTCAAAGCTCCCTTAATTAAGTGGTTTTGGAAATCGTTTTATTATAGACTGTGCATAATGAAAGGTTAATCGATATATAAAAAAAGTAATGTAAATTTATTCTATAAAGCTACAGAAAAATGGGGTGATGAAAAAGAAAATGTTTAAAATTGATTAAAGAAAGATGTGAAAATTGCGATAGTATCCAATGGAAGAAACAATTTAATGAAATATAAATGAGAAAATTGATAGGAACCTTTTTCCATTTAAATATTAATTACGAAAGGTAAATAGAAACAGCGGAAAAGTCTAGAAAGGAATAGAAAGTATGAAAGCAGCAGACTTAACCCTTTCAGGGGCAGTGGTATGTTTATGAAACCAATTAATTTTTATTCCAAAAAACCACAATGGCACCAGAATTTTGCTAAAATCGTTTCCATTTAATAAGTATTTGAAATATAGCCTTTTTCTTATTTCAAATAAATTTGATCGTAAATTCCGGTGCCAGTCATTTATTTCAACATTTTAGTACTGAAAGTACTTCGCCCCTGAAAGGATTAAAAGTTGGTAATCCATTAAAGACAGTTTTATTATACATATTGTTTTACAGGAACTTTATTTAGTTTACACCACTTTTTCTTAATCTTTTACTTTTAATTTAAGAATCACTGAAATGCGTTAATTAAACGAGGCAAATTTAACTTTTCTCTTTTACTAAATCACAAATAAAATCGCAAATATAATGTTTCGAAAACGCAATGTCAATCTTCAACCCCTTATCTACTGACGGTACTTTACTCACTTTAAACCACTCACTTTAAACATTTATCCTATTGTGAATATTACTAATATTCTAATGGTAATTTGCAAAAACACTCTTTTAACTCTACTTTTACATGATACATGGCTGCAGTAGTTCTAGGTTCCTTATTTTAGCGAGGAAGGAGACTATCTTTGAAATAGTCGATGTGTTTTGTGCCAACATTTTATACAGATTGTCGCGCTTGAATTTTTATTGATGCAAACATAGTAAAGGACATAAGATGAGTGTTGGACTTTTTTCTATGTGTTCATTATGATCTTAGAATACAATTTGACTAGTTATTTTAAGTAAGCGGTGTATGGGATTTAACAGTTGAATTTCTCGGCAATACTTATACCGCCAGTAGACTGGGTGTTGGAGAAAAACCTTTTGTTTACTGTTCGCCTGTGTAATTATTCCCTGCATTCTGCGCAATGGGAAAGGGCGCCGTTACCCATCAGTGGGTTTGCAGACTAGATGATCACAACTCTGTTTATCAAGCAGATCTCTATGCAATTTTAAAAGTCTTAGACTGGATTCAAATAAACACCACACACCCCTTCGTGTAAATCTATAGTGACAGTCTATCTGGTCTGCAAGCTATCTATGCTCATAGAACCAAACATCCGGTAATCCTCGACATAATAGTTAAGTTAAAGTCTCTCCAAAATAGAGTAGGTCTTGGCAACGTCTCAGCTCACACAGGCGTTCAGGGTAATGAAACAGCAGACGCACTCGCAAAGGAAACAACTGTTAAATCACATATAGTGATCCACCTCCCGCTTCCACCAACATACATAAAACGTTCACTTAAAGCTAAAATAATTAAGTAATGACAATTATTCTGGACAATACCGACAAAGGCCGACATTCATATAAACTAATACCGAAAGTATCAGTAGCCCACTATAACCTCTTCCCACACACAACAGTGTTTCTCACGTGTCGTGGTCCCTCTCGAGCTTACATTCACAAATTTAAATGTGCAGACACTTTCCTTTGCGAGTGTGGCGCAGTTTCGTCTCCCTCCCATTATTATTTCACCTGCCCACTAACAGCACAGTGGCATATTAAAAAGCCTGCCATCCCTCCCAAGGACTGGCTTCGCAATATCCTTACTAGACATGCCCTTAACTGTAAACTACTTAAAATATATCTTTTTCTCAGAGATCTTTCAAACCTTACCTAGTAGTCGTCAGCTGCAATTCCCAATGCAGAACTTCTTCTCAATCTCTGTCGCCTGTCGCGTTCAGGTTTCTTTCCTGGCAGAGTCGATCTCGTCTTAGACCTGGTCTTATAATTACTATTTTTTTCTAGAGCAAACTTATTTTCAAACCCGCCCCTAGTCGCGTACAATGGCGGGTACAGCTCCGGCTGAATATTGTAAAATTGCATTGTAATTTTTTATATAAACCTTAATAATGGCGACGGGGAGGGATACTATGCTCCACAGCAGGGCGCGAAAGTTCCACTCGCCAGCTCGCCATTGGCGAGCAAGTATTTAAGGTTGGCGAGTAAGTTTCGTCTTTTAAAATATTGTGCTTCAAATCAAACTGTACATATTCAGAGTATCGTTCCTCAATTCAGCGGCACGCGGAAGTGTTATTGTACAAGTGGTATTTCAGTGCAGAAAGGAAGCGCTACACAAACATGAAGTACTAAAAGGACAGGAAATTTTTCTTTCATGATTTTTCAGTGGTATGTGACAATTTCTGTAACCAGTAAAACCTTATGGCAACATTATTTTGCGTTAATGTATTTTGTTATTTTGCACTAAATATGTTTCGATTTTCCAATTTCTACATTCTTTTATGGTTTCGGCCACCAGAAAGTTCTTCATACTACATCTGTTAAGATTTTTAAATTTGTTAATAGTTTTCATGAATGTCAAATATTCTGAATTTAACAGACAGCTCCTTCTAACAATTGTTAATTTAAATTCATTTTGTCATAAATATTTAATTTTCTGGGCAGGTGTGGTGGCCGACGTCGCTATCTGAATGAATGTAAAATAGTGGCGAGCAAAAATTTTAGTCTGTCTAGTAGCTTTTCAACTGAAATTTCATGCCCTGCTCTACAGACTATGTCCTGGTCTGAGCAGTCCCTCTTAGGTTATCAAATCAAATCAAACCAAAATCTGCTTTATAATGTTATAACTAAATTGTGATATAATAATGTTATTTCAGGTATTTCGTTTCTGTTTTATTATTATTTTCCATAGGAAATCGAAAAAGTTGTGATACCGGATCAGTTTTGCTGTGCTAGAAATGGCATATGTAAATTCATATATTGCATACGTGGAGATGCGAGAGAACATGGTGCCCTTGGAACATAGGTGTTGCATAACTAATGCTAAGACTAAACTAATAACATAGGAGAAAACTAAACTAGAGTAAACCAGGCATAACTAATGCTAAAGGACTGCTAACAAAATCGAAACCTAAAAAAGATTGTTTTTCTAATACCATCAAATTCGAATGTTTACTAATTTTTCATGTGTAAAATGAAAATATGCCAATTTAATATTTTTTATTGTTAACTAACGAGTGTCTTCTTGCTATTTAGCATTTTTAAGGGTTTAAATTTTATTTGAAATATTATGTGGGTTTTCTGTTACGAGAATATATTAGACATAGTGTACGGACGGTAATTTAAAGTACCAATTTAATTAATTACCTCTAACAAATTAAATTTCTCACGGGTGAGTATTTTTTATGTATATCCTTTAATTTTTATGGTAGTAACTGAAAAAAAATACATGAAAAAATTGCACTAGATCATAATGCAGTAGATAAAGTGTTAATGGATTAATGATAAGTTAAGTGCTCATGCGTAAACTTTAAGAAGGTATGTAGACAAATCATACCAGAATGACTAGAGTGCGATGAAGCCAAACTATGTGACAACTAGTGTTGTCATGTCGAGTGTCAAAAAAAGTAGGACAAGGATACAAAAAAAAGGCGAACAGTTGCTTCTAAATCCGGACATAATAATACATGAGACCATTAAAATTTAATTTTTCATGCTGTACATTTATACCTGTTCAGATAAAATCCTGTTTAAAAAAAAAATTCTCCTCTGACTTGCGATTGCGTCTAAACCGGTTTGTTTAAGCATCATATTTAAAAAAAAAATATTTTTTTTTAAATAATAATTAAAGTATGTAGCATAAAGTCATTTCCCTTAACTAAGTTTAAAACAAACTAGGTCAAGCCTTCCATATGTGGGGAGCGTTGACCCATTATTTTCTCAGCATTAAAATCAATCATTTTTCAAATTTCTTATATATTACACTTTTGTAGCAATTATATTTTTATAACTGATTGTATAATGAATAAAATGATATATAAAACTTTATTCTATGTTCAACATTTAAAAAAATTCATTTTGTAAAAGTGGGTCAACAGTCTCTAGTCTCCCCTATATCATATTTTATAATCCATAATTAATACGTTTTCGCATTTTTTTAGTTTAAACATGAAAAATAAAGTAGTTTCATTTAGAATTGCATATATACATCCGGTCTTATAAAAGGGTAGAATATAAAGCTTTTGATATTATACAGGATGTCCCGGAATTTCGTGTACATGCATGAAGGCGAGGTAGAGAATATCGTTAGGAACTATAATTACATAGGAAAGCATGGACTGAAATCGATAGGTGTTTCTGTATGCAAGCTCTCAAGGTTGGCACGTGTGACATCTTCATTGTAGACGACGACTACGTGCAATAATGGAGTTATGAATAAAGATGAGAGGACATATAGTGTACTGTCAACGAGTTGCGTGTGAAGTAACTGAGGAGGTTGTCACAAGATGGCGGCTACTTATTTAACCCTTAACGGTCGCATTGAATTACGGTTTAAAAATTCAAATTGATCATTGGCACCACTTTAAAAAAAAAGAAATGGTCACCTTATTTAATGACACGTAAAATGATACCATAAAAAAGCCAATTACACTATTGTATAAAACTGGTGGGAATCAAACAATCTGGATAAAAGACACAGCCCATGAATATGACGGGGGCGGGAATTAGGGGGTTAAAACTGGATCTACAATTTTTGAATACCGTCGGGGCAAACTTCCAACCGGTAAAATTGAATAGAAAATTTTATCTTATTGCAGCCCCTTATTCATGAAAATATTTTCTCACAAATATCCTAAAAACTTCTTATATTTTTACTGGTATCTGTGTGCCTGGTAAAACATTAATTTTGTTTCGCCGACTGTAACAATATGGCGGAAACACAGGGCCTGGCTACCGCAAAAGCAAACTTCCACCAGCAAAAATGCGAATCTGTTTCTGCCATTATTTATGGCTGAAATTTTGCATTAACAAGGCCTTTAAATAGATCTAGAAGTCCTATATAAATTTACTGGTGGAATTTTCCACCGTAGGTGATTATCTTTTGGGAAAGCGGTTACAGTTGAAACTTCATTTTTTTAAGGATGTGCCAGTTCCTCTTTATTAGTAGTTCCATGCGTACGATCAACATGAATCACACAAACAACAACGAACACGGAACCCGACCATGAGCAGCATACGAACGCTTCACTATTAATGTGTGGGCGGGTATCGTAACGAGCAGTTTAGTGGGGCCGTACATCTTACCACTTCGATTGGATGCTCACAAGTATGTCGTTTTTAGCCAGGAGGTTCTTCTGAAAATGCTTAACCCTTTCGAAGGCGGTGTCCTTAAAAAAACACCTAATTTTAATTCCAAAACTGACAATCGACATCAAGAATATTTAGTTAAAATTTTCCTTTTATAATGTGCGTGAAAATAAGCAAGTTCTTATTTTCTAATAACTTCGTTTATAAATGCTGGTGTCAAACCATTATTTCATCAGTTTATAAACAGAACTACTCCGCGCCGGAAAGGGTTAACCATGTCACCACACATGTTTGATGCAGAATGTGGTTTGAACATGATGGGGCTCCATCTCATTACGCAAGGGTCGTAAGTGACCGTTTAGACCGGACATTTGGAAACAATTGGATTGGATGTGGAGGTTTCGTCGCACAGCACCCTGATCTCCTGATCTCCTCTTGATTATTTTCTCTGGGGTGCCATGAAAAGGATTGCGTTCGGTATGCTGGTATATTCTGAAATGGACATGGAGGCATGAATCACCATCGCTGCGCCTCAACGCAATAACTAAAATCTTTGAAAATGTTCGCCAATCCATGTGGCATAAGTGTCATGCAATCATTAAAGCCAATGGTCGTAATTTCGAACACTTTCTGTGATTCTTGTAGGTCATACATTGTACTTTTTTCTGTATAATATATCGTTTTACACTTCTTTCTTTATTGTGGCCCTACTGTGTGTCTCTTTATCACGAGAGGGTGAGGTTTCCGCCCATACTTCCGTATGTTACTATGGATCCTAACGATGTTTCCATCTTACCTCCAAATCTGTACACGAAGTTCTGGGAAACCGTAAATAAATATTTTTCTTTTTTCCTTCTCTTACATTCTGACATACTGCACGTATATTTTTATATAAAATAAATTAAATAATTGTTCACATGAAATTAATATTAGAGAGCCTACTGGTCATATTGTTTGCTAACACTTAGCTGCCAACTCTTGAGCTTTTATGTACCACAAAAATTTAATAGAAAATTTTAACTTATTTAATCGCTGTAATCTGCCGGTTAACACGTTTGGGACCATGGGTGCATATATGCACCTTCAAAAAGTGCTTAAAACGCTTGAGTTTGATACCAACAATAACAAAAAAAAATTGTAAAATCGATTTTATTTAATCGCGACAATTTCGTTATTTATAAATTTAACCCCTTGGGGACGAGCGACACGTATACGTGCCGGAAATAGGCCTAAGAATCCTCGTTTATCCTCACCAGTAAAATTTTACTGCAAAATTTGCCTTATTTAATCCGCGCATTTTCCCGATTTGCATAGGCACAAACTTCTGTTTCTTAAAACCGGTAGCAAAGTAATATTCATTTTTTAAAAGGCTCCCGTCGCGAAGGGTTTAAGCAGAGGTGCCAAGTTCTCACTAATCTTCCGTAATGCGTGGATTAATTTAACCCAGTTTAACAACGTTTCGAACCAGAAAAAATATTTGATGAATCTTTATTTATTTAATTCCAGTTTTCTACGTGGAGCTTATTTAATTTCATCTCTCAAAAAAAAATTCTGGTGCGAAATGTATTAAACCAGGGTTAAACTAACCCACATATTACGGAGGATTAGTGGCAACTTGGCACCTATGGTTTAAGTCAGATAATTAACAAAAAGTTGTGCCGAACGAATAAAATCCATGTGAAAGATGCCGGCCCCGAACGGGTTAAATGAGTAAAAAAATTCTGTAAAATTTGTGTGTTACAAAAAAGCGCAAGAGTTGGCAAATATGCTAACACTATTTCAAAAGAAAAAAAATCCCCATGGTAAAATTCATTCCGAGTGTTTCTAAATTCTGCCATCAATATAATTATAAGGAAATAGAGTAAGCCAAATACGTGACATCTTATCCTCAATCTTCATATACTCATATGTCTCTAACCCTTTCACGAAAAGCGGGATAGAAAATCAATAACTTAATAAAAATTTCTTTCAGTTTTCAAATTAAAGATAGTCACCGCCCCACGAATAATACACTGGTGGAAATTGATTTAAGAAAACACGGTTTTTGAGCAAAAACATCTATAATATTCATTAAAAAATAATGAAATTTCATACCTTATACATGATATGTACAACAAATAATTTAGAAAAATAAAATTTCATACATATTAATAAACTAAAACATAAGGTCAAAAATTAGATTTTAGTAACATAAGAAGATGGAAATTTATTTATGAAATATCACATTTAATTGAAATTAATAGTTAGTAAAGCTACCTTTATTCATCAGAGTTTCTTTTATTCTAGATGACACTGATAAAACAAGATTTTGAATCTATTTCTTATCAATTAATTTCCAGTTCTGACAGATTGAAGTTTTCAATACTACAAGTGATGTGTACTGCATCCCATTTGTATAAACCACTCGAACAAGCTGTCCAAATGCTTTCGATGGGGTTCAGATCAGGACTATTAGGTGGATGCTCTAAAAGAACAATATTCTGTTCATCAAAACAATCTTTCATTGCATTTTAAATGTGAATACTTGCATTGTATTGCATTAAGATGTAATCTAAACCATAATATTGCAATGAAAATGGAAGAAGAGAATTTTCTAAAACAAAACTGTAATCAAAAGAATTCTGTCGACCGTTTAAAAATACAATTTCACTTTTGCCATCATAAGCGATTGCTGCCCAAATCATCAAACTTCCGCCACCAAAATGCCTGCTGAATGTAGATTTTTGTTTTTTCGGAGATCCTCCAATAATACTTCAAACATAAAGCCATCCAAATTAAATCTTTTTTCGTCGGAGAATATGACTTTCTTCCAATTGTCACACATTGCCAAGTACTTCTCGCAATACTACAAACGTACTGCTTGTGACGCAGAAGTAACTTTGGACCAGACTTCATTTTCGACCATCTCAAGCTCCGTAAAGAATGTAAAATTTGCCTAACTCTTCTATAAGTAACATGAAGGAATAGATCTGCACAAATCTGCTTTGAACTGTGGCCGGCTTTTTATGCAAGTTGAAGAATCCCCATTTTCTCTCTCTTACTTAAACGTGGATTACCTTTTTTATTATAATTTTTGCCATAATTTACTGAATCTTTTCTTTAGTTATATATAAAATCAGCTGATCTTTTAATTAATTTACTAATTACGGAACAGATTTTCCACATTCTATAAATGCATCGATTTTAGCTCTTTTTTCCTCAGACAACATCTTTCGTTTACCCATCGTGAAAAGTATGACTGAAACGTATTGCTTCCAATATAAACGCTTTTTATGTCTGATGTGCGTCTCACGCAGTGATGAAATTTCCGCGTTTTTGCACACCAGTATACTCTTAGAGAAAATGTTGTTCTTTTAAATCTCAAAAATGTTCCGATTAAATGAAATATCATTTTCTCTAACAAAATACTGGTGTGCAAAACGCGGAAATCTCATCCCTGGTCTCACGTTACCTAGTTTTATGCAAATTTTTGCCACATTACTTCTGAATAGCCAATGAAATATGATATTTCCTAAATCTATTTCCATTTTTGCATATTACGAAAATCTAATATTTTACTTTTTGTTTATGTTTAATATTCTGTACGAAATTTTATTTTTGTAACTCATTTGTTATACATACTATGTATACAACCATGAAATTTCATTCATTTGTAATGAATATTATAGAAAGATTTGTTAAAAAACCGTGTTTTCATAAATCAGTTTCCACGAGTGTAGGTATGAGCGCTGACACAAAAATGGCGGCAGTCGTAGGTGGACATTTTAACGTTTTATGGTCTCCTGATTTTTTACATCAGGATTTTTCAACGTTTTCTTCGACTTATTTAATTTCAGAAAAAATAGCCGAAGGTGGACTTTTTTAACCTTTGTATGGTCTCCTGAATTTTTACATCAGTATTTTTCAACGTTTTCTTCGACTTATTTAATTTCAGAAAAAATAGCCGAAGTATCTTTTAAAAATTATTGCTGTTCAAATTCAATTGACTGTACTAACACTGAAAAGAATCCTCCTAAGACATACACTATTTTTTTTTTTTTTTTTTTTTTTTTTTTTTTTTTGTCAGCGCTCAGGCCTGGTATTCAGGGGACGGTGGATTTTGCTTAATTACAAAAACTGAGCATTTTAGTTAAATTTAAATTATTACTTTTCTGTCTAGTCTGACCTTATAATTCAAAATAAAAATATTTTGAAGAAAATAAATGGCTTCTACAAAATGTGCTCAATTTTTTAAAACAAACAAGAAAAGCCTGCTTGGAATCAGCAGTGTTGCCAGTGCGCTACTTTTTTAAATTCAGATTTCTTGACTGACACCACTTTTTTGAAATGGTAAAAGTCATCTTACTTAACGACATAGTAATTAACCCCTTGAGGGGCAAGCAATTACGTTTGTGAAATGCTGAATTCCCACCGGAATCTTAGAAAAATTCTATTTCAAAATAAGTAAAAGCAATTTTACGGCTTTTTTCCACCAAAGTTAGAAAAGTAAAATTTAATAAATTTTTTCTGGTGTAAAACTTCATTAATCGTAGGTGATATATAATATAAACCGGTGCCCCTGAAGGCGTTAAGGCGAAAACAAGGAGAATTTTACGATTTCAGAAAAGTGGTGCTAATAAAGAAATCTGAATTTTAAAAAAGTAGCTCTTTGGCAATACTGGGAATCAGTGGCGTAGTGTTGGGTGTTGTGGGAGCTTAAATCATTTTACTACCAGTATTATTGTATGCTAAACTTTGCTTTGTTTTATCGTATAACATTCAACGGTTAAATAAGGTCAAAATTTTCTATATACAGTGATGGAACAGTGGCGCAGCAGTTGCGCGCTTGTCTGTTGCCATCGAAATTCTCAAGGCCTGAGGACACACGTTGTGACGTCATCACTGATCGACCGACTTCTCACTAGAGTTCGAATTCACGCCGGAAAATTTTGAATAGCAATTTCAGTTTATTTTATTTGTGGAATATCTATCATCTTATAAAACAATAGTAACTACTTAAACTTACTGGTGAGAACTCGGAAAACCTAAATAAAAATTCAGCCAGATGCGGAATGCCACAGTGTTGCTGCTGCTGACTGATATTTAATTAGGAGATTCCAAATTCTAACCAGTAAGTTTAAATAGTTGCTATTGTTTAATAAGATGATAGATACTCCACAAATAAAATAAAATGAAATTGCTATTCAAAATTTCCCGGTGTGAATTCCAATACTAGTGAGAAATCGGTCGATTAGTGATGACGCCACAACTTGTGTCCTCAGGCCTTGAGTATTTCGATAGCAGCGGCTTGTCACCACTAAATTTTTTTAGTATTCTTCGCTTTCAAAAATCTCAGGAATTCTGTTCTGAAGTTAGATGAAGTATACTAATAAACTTTTGCCATATCATATGATTCTTCGTTGCTATTCTGTTCCATCACTGTTTATACCGTAATTTCCGGCGTATAATCCGCAGATCAAACAATAATTTTTCGATCCAGAAACTTTTAAAAATAAAATGTTACTTATTAAGTCACTGAAAATATTTGGCTTTAATTACTAAATAAAATTTCTGTGACCAAACAGAATAGTTTGATCCGCAGATTATGCACATAAATTATGGTAATAAAATGTAGTAAAACGATCACCCCCCCCCCTTCCCTTAATAAAAGAAAAACGCTATGCCACTGCTTGGAATGTGTATATATTTTAATGCGATATATAATATAATAAATCTTTTATTTATAGTTTACCTATATTTGAAGAATTTAGAAATTTTAAAATCTGACTTTTTTTAATTACTTCACCCACTAAAATACTCATCTCATCGAAGCACGTTCAAATTTATTTTTAACACTAGAACTACTGGAAATTTCAATCAAGTTTTATAAAAAGATTTCAGACAGGAATTTTGATTTTAACAGTTTAACTTTATTATTTAAAGAATTTTTTTCTTTGTTTCTTTTAAACTTATTTATAATCAAATTTCTGGATTGAGCAGAAACATATTTATATGGTAGCTGTCAATATGACGGCTCATGATAGTTCTAGTGTTAAAACCAGATTATTACAAACTATTGCTGCGCGATAAACAGAATTTTGAAACATATTAACCCTCTCGCTGCGGAACCCGAGATTTTCTCGGGGATGCATTTTTACGTCTAAAAAATCCTCCTTGATTATTCCCACGAGTTATTTTTTTATTGTAAATTTTACCATATTTAATTGGAGCATTTTCCCGATTAAATAAGACAAAAATTTTTGTTTTGAAAAACCGATGACAAAAGAATAAAAATTCTTAAATAGATAATTTTTGAAGCTATTTAGATAAAACAATTACGCAGCGAGAGTGTTACAATTTTGGAGAAAATCAGAACATTAAAATTAAAAAACAACTTGATATTTTTAGGCTATATGCATGTAAAAGAACAATTTTAGATAAAAGGCTCCACAATTATTTTTTTGCAGAGTTACAAATAAAAAATAATATATAAAATTTTCATAAGCATTTATGTAAAATGCTTCGAGTAATCGAGTTTTTTACAAATTTAAATTCCGTAAAATTGAGTTTCTGTAAGAACAATTTTGAAATTTGTATCTTTAAAAACTAACATGTATGCAGGATACTGAAGACAATTAAAATAAGAATAATTTTTATAAGACAATATACCAGTGATTTTGAGTATAAGCAATATTTTCCCTTTGGGACGTTTGACGTTTTTTACAAGTTTTTATTTTCCGTTTGATTGTTTGTAAACAAACTCAATTCCTATAAATATAATTAAATTTTATTCTAAAACCAATGTTCTGTGCAATAAAGACAAAGTTTGGAATTTTTTAAGATCGTATAAAATATGTTGAAATTGTCGTGTAAATCAGTATTTTCGGTAAACAATTCTTCTTTCTTTGTTTTTCTTAACGATGTCTAAAAATTAACATTTTACTACTTTAAACTCCACTTTTGATTTATTGCGCAGCTAAAAATAAAAAAAAGGCATATAAACTACACAAGCATATAGGGTAAATCTCGGTTAATTGCCCCATCGGGTTATTTGCCTCAGTCACTCTATTTCAGCTATTGGATATGGGCCGGAGCTTCTGATATTCTTCTAGTCTCAATCATAGTTGCCAACCTTTACGCTTTTTTGCTACCACTAAAACTGAGTAAAGATCTTTGCCTTGTTTAATCATGATATTTCGACGATTAGATAAGGCAATATTTGCTATAAAAATTTAGTGGTAGGAAGAGAGCGTAAAAGTTGGCAGCTATGGTCTCAATCGTTATAAAACAGCGTAGTAGAATAAATAACAGTGATATATTTCTTCAAATAAAAGTTATATTCATAAAAATAGCTTACGTTTGGCTTTTGTTGTATGTTCTAGTAAGTTAGGCGTAGTAGCAGATGAAATATAATGTACTTATTAGAGATTTTTTATGAAATATTTAGTGAATGTCGTTGAAACATGTGTCAAATCATGTATTATAATAAAGGTTGCAGCCATCGTTCTTCCTACTTCTAGGCGTGAAGCATCTTTTCCGATCAAGTGGGGCGTCTATCCAATGGATTTATGAAGAAAGAAGAGGTGATATACAGGGTGTTCCGTTAAAGGGGTCCAATATTAATAGGGGTAATAGAGGAGATCACACGGAGCATAAATCAGTATATAATGCCTGGCCGGATCTCAATAATGTTCAAGTTACAGCAAATAGAATGAAAAATCGGAAATTTGTAAAAAAACCCTCATTGCTAAACTATCGATAATGCTACATAAAAACGAAGCACATATTTAGAAAGAGCAGAAAAAATCCTACGAAATGACATAAGTTGTTTTAGAATATTGAGAATTAATGGCGAGTTACAAGCTCTGAAACAGTGAAAAAATACAAAATCAAATATTTAGCAAAATAGTTAATCGTTAATTCCAAAAATGCAACTCTACCTACATCAAGGAAAATGTTATAAAATTTGGTCCATTCCGAAAGCTTTCGAAGAAGCTGACAATAAACCATATCAGTTTAATTGTATGGGAGAAAAAAAGCAGTTCCCTAGTTACAACTCTGTACTGTTGCACGCTCGGAAAGGGTGAAACTCCGCCCATGACGATTGTAAACACCCCGTTTTAATATCTTTCAATTATACATTTCTGATCAACCTCTATCAATACCCTTTCATTATTCAGTCTGGTCAAGTGAATGACATATTGTGCAGCTCTCGCCTTGTCTTAAAGCAAACTCCGTGACTGCTGCGTTTCCTCCATGAACTTTCAGGATGATGAAGAAGAAGTACTTTTTATGCAAATTTTCTATGTGTATAGGAAGAAAAGTGTAATAAAACAGCAGTCATCAGTGGGCGTTATGTTATAGGGAGGCTGTTGTAAGTGGGATTGTAGTAAGTTGATGTATAATAATTATGCCGGAATACTCTAACGAAGAATATGCGGACATGCATCTGATGTACGGGCAAGCTCATGGAAATGCATGTCTAGCACAGCGCATGTACCGTGAGCAATTTCCAAGGAGACGTTGCCCAAGTTCGAAACTCTTCATAAAAATCTATAGACGATTACGGGAGACTGGATCGTTTAATACAGCAAGCATTGATGCAGGGAAACCTCGACATGTACGAACACCTGCAATGGAAGAAGATGTACTGAATATTTTTAAAGATAACCCCTCCACGAGTACACGAGCTGCTGCGTCTGAAGTCGGTGTTTCTCACCAAAGTGTGTGGCGTGTTCTGCGTGCAGAAAACATGCACCTTTTTCATGTGCAGCGGGTACAACTGTTATCAGTAACAGATTGTGCTCAGCGGACAGAATTCGTACGCTGGTTGCTTAATGTAACAGAAAATAATCCACAATTTCTGGAAAATATTTTATTTACTGATGGAACTATTAATAAAGAGGAACTGACATACCCTTAAAATAGTTAAGCTTCAACTGTAACCGCTATATCGGGGTTGTTTACAGTCGGTGGAAACTTCCACCAGTAAATTTACATAGAAATTTTCTGCTTATTTAAACGCCTTATTATTGAAAAATTCCATTCATAAATAATAGTAGAAACAGATTTTCATTTTTACGGGCAGGAGTTTACTTTGGCGGTAGCTACACCCTGTGTTTCCGCCATATTGTGACAACCAGGGAAACAAACTGACAGTTTTATAAGGCAAACTTACACCAGTAAGAACAAATAGAAAATTTTGCCACATTTGTGAGAAAAACGTTCCACGAATAAGACGCTTAACCCTAGAACTACCGGAAATTTTACTCAAGTTTTATAAAAACATTCTACACCAGAATTTTTACTTAAAACTATTTAATTTGTTTATTTAACTTACTATTGTCTGATTTATACATTTAGTTTGTTTTGAAGAAATTTTCTGGTTTGAATAGATATTTTGAATATACATGTCGGGTCCATTGGACCCTTCTGGTAGACAGAGGGTTAACCCTCTAAGTGTTTGGGGCGTAATATTCCGTTCACTAAGCTCCAGGTTTCACAGCAATACAAGGAATATTTAAGATAATATAATTCTATAGATTTAATGAATTTTAAATACATTGAAGAATGATTAATACTCTCAAGGATTACATTCATATTTCTAACTGAGTTTTTTTTATAATGTTGAAAGAATCATATTTTCTTAGCATTTAAAACATAATGCAAAGAAAACAACATTACAATTTTACCCTTTTGCAAGACGCTCGGAGGGTTAAATAAGACGAAATTTTCTATTCTATTTTACTAGTGGAAAGTTTGACCCAGTGACAGGGGTCGTACTTGTTCTGAAATTTCATGACCAGCAAATTCATCGGTACCCGTATTTTCTTATGGAAAAATCTCCTCATAAATAAAGCGAAATCTCGCGAGTTTAACCTACATTTATTTTTCTATAAAAAAATAGTAATTCATGTCCTGAAAGATTCCCTTAAGCGTACGACTCCTGCCCGGCGGTAATCAGAAACTGAAGAAACGATTTAAAATAAAAGCATCCGCTACTTTGTGACAACCTCCTCAGTTACTTCACTCGCAACTGGTAAACAGTACACTATATGTCTCCCCCTCTTTATTCATAACTCCATTGTCTGAACCTTGTGAATATGAACAATTTTAGCAGCAGCAGACCTGTAACTAGATTGAAAAAGGTGTGAACTTTTTTTTTCTTTTTTGCAAATGATGATGGATTGTACCCGATTTGTGCTTAACCCTCTCGCTGCGTAATGGTTTTATCAGAATAGCTTCAAAAACTGCGTACTTAACCCTTTCAGGGGCAAGGCATTTCTGCTCTAAAAATGTTCAAATATTTAATTCACACCGCAATTTAAGAACAAATTTATTTGCAAATAATCAAAAGCTATTTTTCACGTAAATTATGAGAACGAAAGTATACTAAAAAATTCTGGTTCCATTTGTTAATTTCGGCATTAAAATTAAGCGTTTGCAGACTACAAACGGCACCCCTCAAGGGGTTATTTCCTTCGCGATGAGCGTCTTTTAAGAATTTTTATTCTTTTGCCACGGCTTTTTCAAAACGAAAATTTTCGCCTGATTTAATCGGGAAAATGCTCCGATTAGATAAGGCAAAATTTGCAATAAAAAGTAACTGGTTTGAATGATCAAGGCGGGTTAATTAGACGGAGAAAATGAATCACCGATGAAATCTCGGGTTGCGCAAATTTCGCTACTTTTACGTTGCCCGAGAAACTCTTGGGTTGCGCAGCGAGAGGTTTAACACTAGAAAGACCGAAAATTTCACTGAAATTTTAGAAAAATATTTCACACCAGAATTTTTTATTTAAATTATTAATCTATCCATTTAACTAGTTTTTCCTTTGTATGTTTTAAACTAGTTTTATATAAAAAAAAAATTCTGGTTCGGACCGAGATATATTTGTTTGGTAGCAGTCAAAATGACTGCTGGCGGGCTTCCTAGTGTTATCCCTTTCAGGGGCGCCGTTTGCAGTCTGAAAACGGTCAATGATAATGCCCACACTGCCCATTGGAACCAGTAATTTTTTAGCACACTTTCGATCTCATAATATACGTGAGGAAAAGTTTTTTATTATTTTTAAATAAATTTGTAGTTAAATTGCGGTGTGGATTAATTATTTGAACATTTTGGGAGCAGCAATGCCTTCCTTGAAAGGGTTAAAAAGTGAATATTTTTGAGAATTTGTAAAATATATACATTTCTGAAAATTATCTGCTTTTTTAATGTATGCAAACAAGTGCACACTCTATGTTTTCAAAAACTGTGCATTTTTTATGATAAAAAAGTCACCCATTTTATAGAACGTAAAAATGAACTTCTATGTGGGATCTTCTTGGGGTGGGGGTGAGGGAGGAAGCACCCATACACAGGAAACTTTTAGTTTACGTTTCTGTCAGTATTTAATTATTTTAAGTTACTCAAAAAGAAAAAAAATGTACTATGTTTTCAAAATCCAAGAAAAAAATTCAATTTATTATTTTTCAAAAACGTGGAGAAGGGGAGAGAGATGTCCCCGCTGTCTTAATCCAATATTGTTTTGAACAACCCTTTTGAAATAAATTTTTAACACATAAACATAAAAAACTGAATTAAAAATTAATTATCATGGAGGATTTGGGGAGAAAATCTCTCCCAGAACAAGAAATTTTCAGTTGCTCTTTCTCTTGATGGTTAATTATTTTAAGTTACTCGAAAGGAATCAATTTTCGGCGTTTTTAAAATTCGGATAAAAACAAAATTTATTTTATAAAATTTTGAAATCCTATGAGGCTTTTCTTTTAAGGAACCTATTCATACCAATCGATATGAAAAAATATATAATTCATTCCTCTGTTCCTATATTACTAAAGTGTTAAAATCCTAAACACTGTCTCAAATTGAAAAAAATTCTCCAAAATTTCTCTAATAAATTATATTAACTAAACCATATTCGAATTAATCATTAATCATAGGAAATTTATAATACTAAATTAACCTCATTAATTAACCATTTAAGGGGCAAGGTACTTGTGTTCGTAAAATGTTGAAATAATCTAATGACACCAGTTTTTATAAGAGAATTTATTTTTAAACAAGTAATTGTATATTTTCGCGCACTTAATAAAGGTGAGATTTTCATTATAAAATCCCGGTGGCAACGTGGCAATTAGGGATTCAAATTATGTGATGCCATAACGGCATCACCGCCCTTCAAGTGGTTAACCATCTCGCTGTGCAACCCAAGAGTTTCTCGGGCAACGTAAAAGTAGCAAAATTTGCGCAACCCTAGATTTCATGGGGGATGCATTTTCTCCGTCTAATTAACCAGCATTGATCGTTCCCACCAGTTACTTTTTATTGTAAACTATGCCTTATAAATTGGGAGCATTTTCCCGATTAAATCCGATGAAAATTTTTGTTTTGAAAAACCGGTGGCAGAAGAATAAAAATTCTTAAAAGACGCTCGTCGCGAAGGAATTAAGTACGCTATTTTTGAATCTATTTTGATAAAACAATTACGCAGCGAGAGGGTTAAAGCTTGCAGGAATTATAAAATCACCGATAAATTTACTACCTTTCTTATAAAAATTTCCATACGCAGCAGAATCAACTTCACTAGCCTTTGACCAAATTTATAATCATATCCAACCATGGTTCAGTAGCAAAACCGGTAGCGTGATGGACACCCAAAACCAAGATTGGAAGTTCAAACCTCCCAAATAAGTTCAGATTTTATGCACATTGTTTTTACAATACTTTTGCAAACTTTTTTCTGCTGGACAACCTTTGCTGGGAATAGTCCATTGAAATATTCACAGAATAATTTATAATAAATAATTCTTATGTTTATATATGAGATAAAACTTGGTAAAGGAAATTAAAACAAACTATAGTCATCTGTGGAAAAAAATTCAAAATAACCGCCATTGAAAAATCGTTTGTTGTTATTATTTGATCCTTCATTTTCTATTTATTTCATCACTAATAGTAAAAATGTTATTTTAGAAAAAATGAAATTCTATATACAAGAAGACACTCTTCAGTATAGAGGATCGAGACAGATAGCACGGGCCGAATCGTGTAACTATGAATAACCAGGAATTGTGATATCCTGAAAATAGTGAAGCTTCGTAACTGGTTCTTTATGATGTGATTAACACCAGTGCATTTCACCATTAAATTTCAATAGAAATTTCCCCTGATTTAAATACCTTATTCGTGAAAGATTTCTGTCATGATTAAGGCAAAAGTATCCATTCATTTTCCATTTTGTCGTATTTCTCTGTGTTTCTTGGGAACTGAATCTCAGAACTAACAACACGCTTGAATGAATATCAGGATATCACTTTTCAATTTTATTGATAACGTACTTTTTATTGATAACATATTGTAACACAGGAGTGCCTAACATTTTTTGCCTCAAAGTCAATTATCACCAATATTTTCAAATAAAAATCTTTGCTTTATTTAGTATCAACACTTATTAATTAAGGTGAATTTGTTTAATCAAAAGTAGTAGTAGCTGAGAGTCCCGCGTGCTATATACTGAAAATTTTTTGTGACAGAAATAAAAAGCTTTCATTTTAAAATTATATTTATTTCAAGTTCTAAGTGTATAATTATTACGACTATTACTTTGAATAGTTATACTGAAATAATTTGGATTATTTTACACTTGAAATATCGCCTCCTGTCGAATATTTTAAAAAAGACTAAAAATTGCGTTAATTGAGAGCTATTTTATAAAAAAAAATGTAATCTATTATAAAGAAGAAATGCTGTTTTTCCGAGAGATAACAAACTCAACCAAACCACAAATGATCCATTTTATTTCAGGGTATTCTTCTTCAAATGAGAAGCTTTCATCAGAAAAATATATCTCCGAATTATGAAATGTTATATAAAGCATCAGATGAAGAAACTTAAATGGAACCCGATTTCTCTTGATCATTATCTTTTAAATTGTGTTTCATTCTGTTTTTCCCTCGGTATCATAATCTTAGAACTAATAATACGCATGATCGAATATCACCAAATCACCTTTCAATTTTATAGGTTACTGTGTAGCAAGCTAAAAACTTTGGAACTCCAATTATTTTTTATTTATTTTGTTAAATGTTTTCTCTTCATTTACAGATATTTGGATATTCTACACGTTAAATTTTCAAATAGGATTGATTTAGTTTCACAAAATTTTGTTTAGGGAAAATGCATACACCAAAAAGAAGGGTTACAAGGGAACGTTCCAAATTCAGACACTGGCAATGCCTTCAACATTCATGTATATGGAGCCTATATCCCGGTGTCTAATTGGCACTTACTATTTTTGGGGAAAAGTATTCTCAAACCGCTATTGGCGAAAATTAATATTGTTGTTATTTAACACCTTATATCTCGCTCGGGTGATATTCACGGGCTGTATAGTTTATTGAGATTGTTTGATTCCCACCAGTTTTATAAAATAGTGTAACTGGCTTTATTATGGTATCATTTTACCTGTCATTAAATAGTTTGAATATTTCTTTTTTTTAAAAGTGGTGCAAATAAGCTGTTTGTATTTTTAAACCGTAATTTAACGCAATAGTTAACACTAGAACGCCCGGAAGGAGCAGATTCGACTCCGACCTTATGATTAAATGCCAGTGGTACGAGAAATTCTTTCATAAATTAAGTTAAACTTAAACCACGCAGATTTACGTTAATAAATCAGTCAAATAATTTTAAATAAAAATTCTGGTGCCAAATATATTTATGAAACTTGAATAAAATTTCAAACCGTTCAAGTGTTAAGGGGTTAATGAGAAAAATTCTGGAATTATTTGATGAAGATTTCATTTAAAAAATGTGTTAACTCTTGAGTCCACGTGTCGCTTCGCCACTGAAGTACAGATTTTTGTGGATTAGTGCCGTTAATTGATCTAACATGCAATTAACCTCCTAGAAAAAATTTTCACCGCTATTTTCCATAAAAAATATTTTGCCTTATTTAAACTCAGATAAAATAAGGACTTTTATCATATTTTATCGCGTTTCAATAAGGTGAAATTTCCTTTTAACAGACTGTGTGGAAATCTGCGTTGCGATAATCAGGCCCTTGGATCAATTAACAGCACTATTGGATGGAAACCTGCAAATATATATGCAGGTATACCCTATGCTATAAAAAGCAACAGGATGGGCCATTTGGAAACGATGGAACTTTGAATAAAGAGGAATTGACATATCCTCAAAATGGTGAAGCTTCAACTGCAACCGACTTCGCAGTTGCTCATTACCCTAGGGGAAAACTTCCAACACTAGATTTGATTAAACATTTTCTCCTTATTTAAACGCCTTTTTAACAGGATTGCCAGTTTGGCCTCTACGTTAAGACTTTCACGCCGGCGCCAATATTCATGCTCTTCACTGTGAGGCGGCGCTCGAGTTCATGTTTTGCTTCATCTGGCGGCGTGGTACTATCGCTTATTCAGAAACTGTATGTAATGAAACGCCCCTCTCATATTTATTGAATTGAACTCGAAATATAACAAGCAAAGTTGATTGTGAATGTCTGAAAGTTTGTAAGGAGTAACACAATTACTTAGAGAATTGACTGCATACGTACGAATTTAATATAAAATGTCTTAAAATCTAAAAAAGTATAGACAATATGATATAATGCATTTTTTGTAAGGTAGGATTCTTAGTCAACGATATTTTTTTAATGAAAACGAGAATTCTCGTTTACCGTCGTGAATGTACTAAGTTTATAATATTGAATTGTTTTTACTGCTAAATTTTCGAATATTTAAGTTTGACCCACCTGCAGTGCACGCCGTCTATGGCATTGTCGAGTGTGACCCACCTGTAGTGCACGTCGTCTATTGCATAGCCGAGTGTGATCCACCTGTAGTACACGCCTTCTATTTAACAATAGATTGTGACCCACCGGTGATGCATGCCGCCCGATGGAACAGTCAAGCGTGACCCATCGGTGATGCACGCCGGCGTGAATGTGTTAATGAAAATAACTTCGAATTCACACAGGAAATTGTTAATGAAGAATTTTTACTCTAATTTATAATAAAATGCCCGTCATTAAATAAAGAAGAAAATATAATAGGTAATTTCTAACGTGAATGCCAAATTTTGAAATGAACAAGAAGACTAAACTGGTAATCCTGCTTTATAATGTTAAATTTCAGTCCAACGACTTTCTTCACACCAATTATAAATGATTATCAAAACTTACTTCTAAATAGCTTTATGGTAAACAATAATAATTAACATATTTCATTAAAAAAATAGCATGTTATACACACACATATGTACATATACAGTATGCCCACTGAAGTCCCTTACCTCCCTCTGAACTTCGGAACGTCTACTGCTATATTCATAAAAGTTGTGACCAGGTATAAGTAAGTAAAGTAGCCATGCGCTACTGAATGAAACCGCCTACGGCTTCACCTGGTGAGAAGCAACGGAGTTAGTATTTCTATCTCAAAAATTGAAAGAGATCGGTAAAAAATGTGATTTACAAAGTTGTAGAGCATCATCTATTTAGTACGAAAAGACACCTTGTGTACATTAATCCGAAGAATATAACGTTAAAACAAGCATTTGTTTTTCCTACAATGTGACATGGCAAAACGACCTTAGAAAGGAAAAAAAAACTAGTTTTAATAATATAACTTTATTAGAGATGGTCAAACTTCTCACCGCCGGCTGAAATGCACATTTGGATGCACATTTGTGTGAAAGATAATCATTTCTCCTTCCAATGAAGTTTCGTGACGACAAAATGTAAGAAATCACGAAGAAACAAATGCGCGTTTTAACCGTTCTATTCTTTAAATTAACACTTAGAGGGGCAAGCAATTGTGATTCTGTAATGTTGAATTCAAACTGGTATAATGCGTCTCAAAGTTTGCGTAGAACGGGTAGCGTAAAATGTGGCGCCTACGATCAAGGCACAAATTTAAATAGAAAAGTTGTTTATTAAATATACAAAAGAAATTAAGTTTCTAATTAATACAAAGCTTATCAGTTGTAGGTTCGTCATACCTTTTTAAAGATATCGTAGATTTGAGGAGAATAGTCTCTGTTGGCAAAGCAAAGTCTTTATACAGGCTGGAAATCTGTGAAATCGATACAGGATATACCGCAGAGTCCCTGGTGACTAAATGTGAATATGATTCGCGTTGTCTTAGAGTTCAAGCAAAGTCCCGCTTAACATATAGGTTAATAAAGAGTAAAGAGTTGGAATCACAACAATATTCTTTTCGCTACGTTGAGCAGAACTGAAGTCTAGATTTGACTTCGCTAGCGTTTTCCTTCGATGTTTCGAAGCGTAGTTTTTCTGGTGAGAAGTAACCGAAAGTAATCCTACGAGAGAAACAGTCATTACCGACTTTATCTCTCTCAAATTTCAGACCCAACTGATGCTGATTTCTCAGCGCCTTCCAGAACTCTTTTTCTCTTCCAACTCCTGAACAAAAGAAGGTATCCTCTTGACCATTTAAGGGACCTGAGCTGTTGCATAACTAACAAACTTTCTTCGGATACGCTCCTCGGATTTTCCCACGCATCTGAGCGCCCTTTCGCTTTCTCTACTTTCGTTTCCAGCTTCGGAGGTCGGCCGGGTAGATCACAAGCGATTCCATTAGTGAGGGTGGAACTTATCTCCCGCGCTCTTTAGAAACGACTGTCATTTTAACTTCATCTCGTCAGATAGATGCTGATACAACGTTTCATTTGAATTCAGCCGATATATTTCTGTACTTAAAAATAAAAAGAGGTTAAGTTGATAATACCTAGAGATTCCTATATGTGATATATTTTGCATTATGCGGGATTTTTTTTCTTTGAGAAGTGAAGTTTTTACAACACCCCTCCCGCCAAATTATATTACTGTTGCAAAACGTATATCTGTAAGGGAAAGGTTAGCTCATTCAACTAAAGTGGCCAAAGTTTTACTCCTAAAATTTCCCTCTTAATTCAAATATTTTCTGCCTCCTAAAAAACTAATTTCCTCTAGATATACATTTACCTTTTTGAACAATAATATGTACAATTATAATTTACGAAAATTAAAAATAATAAGTTTAAAAAATTTATATACAATTGAATTTGAAGATAATTTTATTCTACCCTACTTAAATAAGCTACATGTGCAATATCCTTTCCTGGACGGTGTTTTATTGCGTAATGGAATGGTTGACGAGTGAGTGCCCAACGCAAGAGCATAGGACTGTTGCCTGCATTGTTTTTCAAGAATACTAAACGATTGTGATCTGTTTCTATAGCAAATTTCTGAACGTCAATGTAATGTCTTTGTTCTTTATTGCAAAAATGTATGGCGGCTCACTCACGTTCTGGGACGCTGAAACTTTTTCTGCGTCCGTGAATTTTCTACTTAGGAAAATTATGGAGCGCTCTTCTGAGTGTTGCCTCTGGTCCAATACGATACCCATACCTTTTTCAGATGCTTCAGTTTGCAGTATAAATACAGATTCATAATTTGGGGCATACAGAATGGGCTCATCTGTTAAATTACTTTTCAATTTCTCAAATGCTTCCTCCTTTTCGCTGTTCCAAATTATCTCTTCCTTTTTATTTTCCCCTTTCAAAGCTCTTGTGAGAGGTTCAACTATGGTAGCATAATTTTTGATATATCGTGCATAATGAAATGCCATAACTGAACATCTCCGTATTTCGGTTTCATTTCTCGGTGTTGGCAATTCTACGATAGCTCTGATTTTGCGTCGGAAGGTTTTCGTTGCCCCTCCCCGAAGATATGTCCCAAGTACTGTCCTTTGCGCAAATTTGCATTTCGCAATTTTAATTTTCAATTTTGCTTCGTTAATTCTGTTTAGGACCGTCCTTAAATATTTGAGGTGATCCTCCCAATTGTTAGAAAATACTGCCGTGTCCTCCAGGTACGGAAGACAGTACTCTTGTAACACGTGTAGTAATTTTGA
This sequence comes from Maratus speciosus, assembly GCA_963932465.1. NCBI lineage: Eukaryota > Metazoa > Arthropoda > Arachnida > Araneae > Salticidae > Maratus > Maratus speciosus. The sequence continues at coordinate 436,351,337 of OZ010787.1, forward strand.
CATAAATTTGGAGAACCTATACGATGCCCTTATCAAACCATGTACATCGTTAAACGTAAATAAACCACAAAACTCGTAACGAATGCTGCTAATTTCTGCACCCTAGGGGTCATAGTTATTTGCCAGTAACCTTTGGTTAAATCTCGCACTGTAGTATATTTCGCACTGGCTACTCTTTCAACTCTATCTTCTATATTGGGAAGTGGGGAAAATTCCGTTATAGTGATGGCGTTTAATTTCCTGTAGTCTATGCAGGGACGTGGATCTTTTCCAGGAGCCTCTACTAAAATCATGGGGATCCAATTTCCCCTCCTTTATGAATTTCAACACTAACATTCTTTGAATTCCCCTTTTTAGGATTTCGTTTTGCTTAACGGATGTACGATACGATCTGATTAGCATCGAATTATTTTCACTTAATTCGATGCTATGTTCGGTAAGGTCTTTTAATCCCGGATCATTCGAAAACAGCTCCCGAAATTCGTCTAACATAACTTCTGACTAGAGTAACTGATCTGGGTTAAAACGGTCAATTAAATTCCCTTTCTCCACTATATTTTCGAAGCTGTAATTGCTCGAATTGGCAAGCTAACGTGATATATTTGTGATTTATCACGTCTCCCTGGGGCACTTACTAAGTTGTTTGTTTCTGAAATCCTGGAATCGATTTTTCCTAGCCCAATCCATCTAACAAACATTTCATTTTGTTTGTTCGTGGCTAGGACTAAAATTTCATCATCTGGTTCTTAATTCCCTTCGGTTTCATTTTTGTCATACCAGAATTTCCTTTTCTATCGACTATTCGTCATGTTTTCGACGGCTAACTTGCGACATCTCTTTAATCTATTGATTAGATTGAACACATATTGGGTAATTTATTCGTATTCGGGAAACCACCTTCGTCCACTGTTCGAACAACAGTGTCTCTGGCGCTCTTAAATTTCTGCCGAAAACAAGTTCTGCAGATCTGAAACCAAAATATTCGTGGGCTACTGTCCTTAATGCTAACAGTGCATGGGGTAAATTAGATTCCTAATCACTTCCATTTTCCACGCATAATGATTTTAATAGTCTCTTAACTGACCGGTAAAATCTCTATACAATATTCGAGACACATACTAGAGTGTCTCGGTTTTATACCGAATTTCTCTAGAAAAGCGGTCGTTAAACCGGACGTAAAACTTCGACCTAAATCAGTCTGTATCTCAGACGCGTAACCTATGCGACTGAATACCGTTATCAATGCTTCTACTGATATGTCAGAAAGCATGTTTGGGATAACAATTGCCTCCGGATATCGTGAATGTACATATAAGGCCGTCAACAGGTATGTATTTCCATTTTTGACAAAGGAAGTGGAACGATTAGATCGATTGAGGCCTTTAAAAAGACTTCTGAAATGATAGGCACTAAAGTGAATGGTGCTTTCTTGTCCTCTCCGCCTTTCCTACACGCTGAGATGTATCATACGACTTCACCAAGTCTTCCGCTTCTCTAATCGCGTTTGGCCAAATACCTCAGAAGTTTATCTTTCGTTTTCTTTTCGCCGATGTGAGCAGATATTCCTTCATGTCACTCGGTTAAAATGCCTTGTCTAAATTTACGGTGTATAATTAATAGTATTCTTTCGCTCTCCCTTTTATTTTGCGTCTTTCTAACAATAATAGAATCTAGGTACTCATAATGTAACTCTTTTTCCTAGCTTTCTCCCTAACTTCGACTCATCCGACTGTTGTGCTTTTTCGAACTCCGCCGTATCTATTTTTACAAATGCGGAATTCACATCTTCCTTCAAATCAGAAAGTACTAGGCATTCTTCACCTGCCTCCGAATTCTCGCTACTTTCCTTTGAGGCAATTGCCGTCTGTACGGAAGGATTCACCGCCGATATGTCCACTACATTCGATAAGTTAACGCCCCCGTCTCCCTCGCTCTGGTTTTGTGATCCTTGTTTTTTTATAATTCGCTTTAGCCTGGTTGCGAGTAACAGCGAGTTTTAAAATTTTAGGTTTATTTCTTTTAATCTCGTTGATTAATTTCTGGGTCTCATTTGCCAAAATATAATAGTCCACGTCAATTTCCTTATCTGCCACAGTGGCTTTAGTTTTGATACCCCTGCCCCTTCTATTGCTAGGGTCACGTCGGCTTAGGAAAAACAACGCATGTCATTAAAAAGTGGTTGTTTAATCCAGATTGAGCCTCCATCCAGTTGTTGAGGCTTTATTAGTCGCCCAGGAATGGCAAGATGAGAGCTCCTTGGATCCCTGGGTGTAATTATTTCTTCCTCGTTGATTTTTGCGCGACTTAAATGTGGTTGAAAACCTCTTTCAAAGTTAGTGCAACTGTTAATATGCCGAACGTAAGCTATGGGTTTCTTATTTCTCTCATTTTCCGGGTAATCTGCTTCGACATGTAATGAACTGGAGTAAAGGAAACATTTCCTTATACTTGGCCGCTCGAATACCCGTAAGCGCTCTTTATGTTCATCTCTTTTCCTCCAATTGGTCCCGGTTTCGGTTTTTTTATCCCGCGAATTTTCTTCGATTTTTGGTTTTTCGGTTTTCTTTTCTACTTTGGTTTTTGTACCCCACGATTGTTTTGTTACCCCTTATGGCCTACTCATCTGGCTTTGTCGCCAGGTTCAAAGGATCTATATAATCCGCCCATGAATCGATGAAGTCGTTTTCGAACTCCACTGGGGCGCGACGTTTTATATGATCCGACAGCCGTAAATTCTTCAGGGCCGAAAAATCCGAAATTCCTAAACCGTGTAGTCATCTCTCAAGAAAACTATTAAGCTCAAAGATTAAATCTTTCCACGCGCTTCCGGGACTTTTAGCATGCCTATTTAACTTTTGTCGATAGACTTTTGGGCTCAGTACATAGCTGCCTATTCTTCCGCTTTTTTGTGCCACAAAAATATAATAGAAATTTTTGCCTTATTAAATCGGCAGATTACGGCGATTCAAAAAGGTAAAATTTACTGTAAAATTTTTGTGGTACAAAAAAGCGTAAGCTTTTGGCAGATATGTCTGACAGTACTTACAAGGGAACCACTTTTGGTGCTGCTCGCACCTATCATCGAGACCTGGTGTGTTTTGTATACATAAAAGTTTGAGAACTGATAAAATTTCTGTGTTAAAATTATATTTTACATACTTTTTTATGATTTTAATTTTTTTATTACATTTTTATTTGTTTATTTCACGCCAAAAGTGAGTTAAGCTAAAATTTATCCACCCTCTTTATCCGGGGAGTAAATGTACAGTACGGTCCATATTAGAATTATATCAGATGACGTTTTGTTTGTGAATTGATAGCATAAGAAACACGAATTAGGTTTTTCTTTTTTTCTATTCAGACGATAAATATATAAATAGAAAGTATATTTCTATAAAAGCTTTCAATATTATTGAAAACTACTATAGTGAAATACAAAATAAGCAAACTATTTTCTTTTGAAACCGAAAGGAGTAATGTTTCGAATGTTTAAAATGAAATGTTGCTGTATTAAATTTTTCCTTTGGTAAAAGTAATCATAAATTAATATTTTTACACAATTTATAAAAATTGCTGTGGCTAATTAGGTCGGGCATTACAATTTCTACTGAAGTCCGCTCACACAAGACAAATAGATATGACATTTGGCTAGGGTTGCTGGAAAGATCTACTTTTGAAAATAATTGCCAACTTCCCCCCCCCCCCCCCAAAAAAAAAAAAAAAAAAAAAATGTGAATATAATGTTGCAATTTTTCAAAATTCATTTCATGAGTTCTTGAAGAAACTTTTAAACATTTTTCAATATTTTATACTTATTATTAACTAATTTTTATTTTCAAATGCTTTTCTTTAAAAAACTTCAAAGTTAATAGTCCGATAAGTGGTCTCGAAAATTGCATTTTCATAAAGTTATGCTGCTGTAAAATCAAAAAATATTATTTTAACAGAAAAAAATTATAGATTCTCAAACTTTGTAATATAGGGATTAAATATACACCAGGTCTCAATGCTAGTTGCGAGCAGCACCGAAAGTGGTTCTCTTGTTAGCGAGTAATAATGATTTCACGTGCTGAAAATCTTCAATTTTGTCCGTTGGCTCGCGCAAAATTATTTCAGTGGTTTCTATGGGCAACAAAGAGAGTAAATGCTTCACGAAATCTTCGTGTTCTATTCCTATCCTATTAGCTTGTCATTCGAATATGTTTAAGAAACGGGTTATATCGGATTTCTCAGGATCAAAGCGATGCATTATTGTTTTAACCCTTACCGGCGCGGAGTAATTCTGTTTATAAACTGATGGAATAATGGACTGACACCGCTTTTTATAAACGAATTTATTAGAAAATAGGAATTTGCTTATTACGTTATAATAGGAAAATTTTAGTTAAATATTCTTGGTGCCGATTGTCAGTTTTGGAATTAAAATTATGTGTCCTTTTTTAGGGACACCGCGCCGGAAAAAGTTAAGAGCAATTCTGGGAGGACTTTCAGAATCTTTACTCGAAGTAAAATTTCGCCTAACAGAAGCTTGAGTTAATCTCAGGTGTTCTAGGGCAAGTACTCGAGGGCGATTCTCAAAAGGTGGGCACAGGACACAAGTCGTAACTTTAAGCCTTTCAAACATAACTTTAATTATCATTGACTTTATTTATTTTTTACACTGATTTTTTCATTCTATTCAGAGACAGAAAATGACATAATTTTTTGTAAAAGCTTTGTATAAATATCTTAAAATTTTATTATTTTATGCTAAAGAGGACAATTTCGGACATTCGTAACGTTAACTGCTCCAATGTACCACCAAGAAAAAGAGTTTTAACTTTTTTCCAGGTGGTTCTAATGGTAAACATCGGATGCATAAAGAAAACGGATGATTTTTTGATAATTTCGTTAAGAGAAGGCAGGCTGATTTATTGCATTTTTGGAGATATAAGGACTTTTCTATAAAGAATTTTTCTGCATTTTGTTATGTCCGAAAGTAACGTACGTAACAAAGTATTTGATTTTATTTTTATTATTACTGGATAACAAAAAGTTAATTATACATATATATATGTATACAGACACATTTACTACATTCTTAGTCTTAAGAATTTTTTAAATACTAAGAGCAATGTCCAAAATCTGTAACGTACGTGCGAAAGAGTGTCCAAAATTTGTAACGTACGAAACTGCTAATTAAATGCTTTAATCATTAATTTTCAAGAATAGTTGCTGTTAGTGTATAATTTTGTAGACATACTATTATAAAATATTTATATATTATATTTATAGCCAAAATATTATACTATTAAAAAAATTGGCTTTAAATTTGAAAATTTTAAAAATTACATATAGTTAACGTTTATTGATCCCACCTTTTGAGAATCTCCCTCGTTCTTTCTGTTTTCCACCATTTCTCTCTATTCCCTTTCCCATTTTCTTTCCTGTTCTGCCCTCTCCCTTTGTTTTTCCTGCTCTTCCCTTGCCCTTTGTTTCCCCCCTTTCTCTTAGTTTTTCTACCCTCTAACTTTGTTCTTTCTCTGTGCTTAACTATAAAATTAGATTAGGGTAAAGTAAGAGTTTCGTCATAATCGCTCGCAGTGTCTATTTGTCAATAATCTCCGCCATTTTATCGTCATGGCCTATTGCCACCCCCCCCCCCCCTCCAGAATTTCTGCTAAATTCCGTAAATCTACTTTCCTTTAGTACTTAATTGACGTAATTTTCTTTACGATTTCTTTACACTAAATCTAGGTAACGAGAATCTAAACATTTTTCTTGCAAAATTGAAATTCAAACAATTTGCCGGGAATATTCAAACACTATGCTTACGCTATAACACAAATTTTCAAATGCACTTCAATTAATATACAAAGATTTGTAATATTGCAACATTCCTGAAATTTCCGTAATCCAGTTACAATCCTAACATAAAGTATAAATCCCCCCAATTTTATCGTCCCTATACACACAAAAATACAAGTAATAAAAAAGTTCACAAAATCAACAGGTAAACATCCTTCCCGTTTCTTTCTTTTTTTTTTCATTGAACTCCATTTTCTATCAAGTACTTTCACCATTTAGAAAAAGATATTTTTTGAAAATGTATCATAAAATGCACTAAATGACATAAATATACCTTTGTACTAACTCTTAACAAAAATTTTAATTTCGATCTTTAGATTTTTAGATTTTTACAAATGACTTTTTTTACTGTCCTCTCACTTTGAGTGATTTCTAGTTCGATTTGATTCCAGTAGGTCTTTGAAGTGTAAAAAATGTGGACAAGTGTATTGCATTGAATATGAACTAGTTTAAACAGCACCATAAAAATTTAAACAATGAGTGAGGATATGTATATATAAAAAATATGATGATTCGTTATTGAACAGCCCTCATTGAATCTGCTCCAGAAAACGTACGGACACTGTTCTTTTCAAAATGTAACATTTTTTCTAACTACAAGTGATTAAAATTAAATCACGGTAATTTTCTTCAAATGAGAAGCTTTCATTCGCAAAAAAATTACACAACTCATAAAAAGATATATAAAGATGTGATAAAGTAACTGTAATGGAATTTCTAATTCGGTTGATTATTTTCTTTTTATATTACCCATTCTATTTCAGAATTGTGTCTTAACAAAATCTTTTAACCTTTAACACATATGATTAAACATCACGAAATCACTTTTTAAATTTCATTGATTAATGTTATTAAAAAAGATGTCGAAGATAGGAATTCCAGTTATTTTTTAATTAACGTGTTAAAAATTTAATTATTGTTTTCAGCTGTTTGGATATTATACACATTCAAGTTTTAGGCAGGATTTAATTAATTTGCAAAAAATAAATTTCGGGAAAAGGGATGTGATAATAAAAGTCAAAGTTTCAAATTGAATTCTAAAAATAAAGATTATATTCTACTGCAACTTGTGAACAGGTAATGACTCTGAGAATGCTCTTTTTAATAAAATGTTGTGTCACAGGTTCATTTACACTGTTACTGATTTAGTGTTATTTAAAGTACACTTGTGTAACCCTAATTTCAAATAATAATGTTTGCTTTATTTAATTACAAAACGTTTGTCATTAAATAAAGCGACCGATTACAAATGAGAAATTGTTGCAAATTCCTTAAATTAAAAGAAGGCGTTAAATTGGCAATACTGTCTATTTTCAAAAGATAGTTTTTTTTTTTTACAACAAATTTGTCATAAAATTAATTTCCCGTGAAGGCAAAGAGTATTCTGAAGTGTAAACTAATTACAGAGAAATTCCGTTGATAATTTAACATTAGAAATAACGTTTTCTTAGATTTAACAACAAAAACAAAAAAATTAATGTAAATATTGAAATGTCCCAAAGCTCAGATAACCTATTGTATGCGGGAGACATAAAAATATGTTTCGGTTGATTGGGTCACCGCCTCCTGAATCCGCCTCACTGCCTACCTCCTAGGCTTGAACGTTGCAGAAAAATGGCGGTTGTTGTAGCCGTATTTTTTTTAAGTTTGAACGGCCCCACAAAATTACACACAATTATTTTCTAAAGGTTTTCTTTCACTAATTTAACACTTTTGTGCGCAGCTTTGCATATATGAAAACAACAGTGTTTTGAATTTAATAGATGTTTTTATTCGTATATACCTAATTCACACCAGAAAATTAAAGTAGCAATATTTGGTTTAATTAATAACAGAAATTCCGTATTTAAATAAAGCGAAATTAACCGTTGAAACTTTCTGATGTAAAGTCAGATTATCTGATCTACGCAATTTCTAGAATGTATTCTATCATGGGAATTTAAGGGTTAACACTAGACCCTCCATAGTGGTCATTTTGATCGGTACCAAATAAAAATACTTCGATTCGAACCAGAAATTTCTTTCTAAAATAAGTTAAATGCGTACCACGGAGAAATAAGTTAAATAAAGAAGTTAGTTTGTCTTTAATAAAAATTCTGGTGTAAAATATTTTTATAACGCTTGAGCAAAATTTTCGGCAGTTCTAGTGCTAAAGGTTAAGTTTTATAAAGTAAATAATTATATAAAATAAGGTATTTGGACACACACTTATTAAAATATTTACTTAAAACTAAACTAAACTCTGTAGCTATACAATCCATGAAGGATCTGGGCCGGCAGTGCCCATCTCTGTTTCCTTGACCCTGGGTGCCGAGGTGCTATATAGCATGCGTCCCGGCCAGGTGGTCAGCATAACGCGGACCCTGGGTGTATAGTTCCCAAGCAAGCTTAGTACTCATTTTATTGACCCCAAAGGGATGAAAAGCTGAGTGAATCTTGCCCAGTCGGGAATCGAACTGTCGACCTGCGGTGCGGCAGTCAGATGCTCTGACCACTACGCCACAGGGCTTACAAAATATTTACTTATTTAGAATATTTTAGCAGAAAACAGTTTTACGATAGTAGTTTTTAGTTGTATTTCAGATGTGCAACAGAAGAAAAGATTAACGTATTATATGAAAAATTTATCTCTGATTTTTTTCATCATTTTCTTGTGTAATAAACCTTTCACAGAATCATATATAATTTTTTCGAAACAAAATAAAAAATCGCGCCATTTTTGTGTAAGCCATCAGGCCTAGTACACAGGAGGCGGTGATTGGGGAAAGAAATTATTACTGAAACCGGAAGTTGTTTTAAGGAAAAAATAAAGAAGCTGTAATCAAAGCATGCTTACCTCTGATTGGCTTTAAACCTTTCCGCCAAGGAGTAATTCTGCACCGCCCACTGAATACTAAGCCGTATCGCTGACACAAAAATGGCGGCTGTCAAAGGCGAATTTTATTAAACATAAGTACTGTCGCTTAAATGTAGACACCAGTATTTTATAAAAGATTTCTCCGAGTTGTTTAATCTCAGAAAAATAAAGCTGAAAAAACTTAAAAAATTTACTGGTACGAATATTTAAGGGATCATACACACGCTGAAAAAAATCCGCCTTCGTTAGCTGCAATTTTTGTGTCAGCGCTCAGGCCTAGTATTCAGGTGGCGGTGAATTTTGTTTGTAAAACGATGAAATGATTGACTGACACCAGAATTTCAAAACGAATTCAGTAGAAAATAAATATTTGCTTATTTTAACTAATCTCTAATCACCCACTCGTTGACAGCCAACCTTTCGGTATAGAAGCTGATTAGTCCCCGGGGGGAAAACGCATATCTACTACCCCGCGGAGGCTCCAGTACTCGCGAACGATCCCGGAAGCTCCAGCAGGCTGCAAGGTCCCTGCTTAATGAAAGTTGCATAATTATCATAGGTAATTCACAATGTGTTGCACTATTGAGCAAACCCGAGAAATTTTACAGTTATAGTTGATGATGAATAGTTAAAATTATGTTATAAAATAAAGTTAATATAAGTACTTAATTACATCTCATTATTTAGTATTTAACATTTAAAATGTGAGTATTTACACTTAAAATTTAAGATAGGAGAATTATTTAAGGTAAACAATAAATAGTAGGATAATATGCCAGAGCTTGATTTAAATGGCAAAACAATCAAAATGAGTATTAAACAATATGAAAAAATATAATGAAATAAAGTAAAATATTTAAACTAAGAAGGAAGGTGTCCATACGGGCATACTCCGAAAAATCTGAAAAAATTATAGAATGTTATTCTCATGAGGATAAATATGTTTATAAAAAGAATTTCGGCGGAAACTCGATAGAGCGTCCGTAAAAATCTATTAAAAATTTCGTTATTTGGCGATTTATCACCGGTTGGCGATGGTACAAAATTAAAAAAAAAACTTTTTATGTCAAATATTCTTTGAGATAAAAATGTTTTATGCTGAACATGTTTAAATAAATTTAATTTAAATAACTTTAGTTTGTTTTAACTATAGTTTTGTCATATATACATTTTTATGAAAGTTAACTATGAAATTTTATGAATTAAAACAAAATTTAAATTAATTAAAATTGTTTCAATCTCAAAATTAAGTCCGATTGAGCACTGTCGATTTAATTTTGTTGCTATGGAAACAAAAACTTCTCCGATATTGAAATGTATAACTGCAGCATTCTTCACCTGGCCTTTATTTCGGAATACGCTTAAATATATGAAAATATATTTTTCAATATGAAAATAATTTTTATATATTAAATTATTTTAACAGTGATAAAATTAAATAACTGCAGCAACAATCAACATAAGTATGTAATACAAAAAATATATGCATTAAACTCTCTCACTGTTTAAATTAAAATTCATTAAATACTACTTACACACATTCTAAAAATCTATTAACAAGCAATTTTCAGCAGCATTAAAATCGTTTGCGAAAGGGTTAATTTATTGTGACATTTTAATTCAATGCTCACTTTCGAAGAAAAAACCCTCATACATTGTGTTAACCCTTAAATACATCGTGTAGCATATCTGCAACATGTAAAAAAATTGTGTTTTTATGACATCTGATGGAGTTTCCTTTAACTAATCTATGTTTCATATCAGCTACATTATGTTTTCAGAAGGATCAATGCACATTTCCTTCAATAGATGGCAGTAGGGCTGGTATTTAGTCAATTTGACGGGAAGTAACAAAGCAAATCAGATATTCGGAATTCGCTTATCTTTTGCATAGTCTAATTTCGTACTTAGAGTCAAGTTTTACAAAATAAAAATTCACATAAAATGAGGTACCTATATTCATACTTATTAAAATCTTATATTATAGTACAGTGTTGCCAGATGGGCTACATTTTTTTAATTCAGATTCTTGATTGGCACCAATTTTTTGAAATGGTAAAATGCGATTTGTTTAATGACATATTAATTAAGGCGAAAACAAAGGGGATATTATTTTTTTTTTAAGTGGTACCAGTAGAAATCTGAATTTTAAAAAAGTAGCCCACTGGGAACACCGTTATACTACGAGCAAAAATTGTGTGTGTGTGTGTGTGTGTGTGTGTGTGCATGTAAATTTTATCTTAAATACGGCTCTAACAATTTTGACTAAATTTTGTATTTTACCATTTTCGGGCGCGAGAAGACAATTGGGTGAGGTTATGTATTCGAAAAAATTCGATTAGTGAGTTATTTTGGGTCATAATGGGTCAGGGTCAAGCTAATTATATCTAAAAAACGGCTTAATCGATATTGATTTAATTTTGTATCCAACCATTTTGGCGCACGAGAAAACTATTGGGCTAGGTCACATGTTCGAGACATTTTGATTAGTGGGTCATTTTTGGGTAACTTCGGGTCAAGCTAATTTTATATAAAAAACGGCTCGAACGATTTTGACTAAATTTTGTAATCTACTGTTTTGGATTACGAGAAGACCAACGGGATAGGTCACATGTTAGAGAAAATTCGATTTGTGGGTCATTTTTGGGTCAATGTGGGTCAAGCTAAGTTTATTTAGAAACGGGTCTAACGATTTTGACGAAATTTTGCATTTTATCGTTTTCGGGCACGAGAATTCCATTGGTTTAGGTCGCATGTTCAAGAAAATTCGGTTAGTGGGTCATTTTGGGTCACAATGGGTCAGGTGTCAAGCTAATTGAATCTAAAAAAAGGTTCAAAACATTTTGACAAAATTTTGTAATATAACGCTTCTGGGCATGAGATGACCATTGGACAAAGTCATATGTTCGAGAAAAATCGATTAGTGGGTAATTTTGGGTCACTGTGGGTGAAACTAATTGTATCTAAAAACAAATTAAACGATTTTGACAAAATTTTGTATTATACCGTTTCTGGGCATGAGAAGACCAATGGGTTAAGTCACATGTTCGAGAAATTTCGATTCGTGGGTCATTTTTTGGGTCACTGCGTTTCAAGCTAATTGTATCGAAAAACGGCTCAAAACAATTTAACAAAATTCTGTATTATATTCTTTCTGAGCATGAGAAGACCATTGGGCTAAGTCACCTGTTCAAGAATATTCGATTAGTAGGTGATTTTTGGGTCACTGTGAGTCAAGCTAATTGTATCTAAAAAACGGCTCAAAACATTTTAATGAAATTTTGTATTACACCGTTTCTGGGCATGAGAAGACCATTGGGCTAAGTCGCATGTCGAGAAAATTCGATTAGTGGGTTATTTTTGGGTCACTGTGGGTCTGGCTAGATGTATCTAAAAAACGGCTCAAACGATTTTGACCAAAATTTTTATTACATCGTTTCTCAGTACGAGATGACCATTGGGATAGACATGTTCGATAAATTTAGATTAGTAGGTCCCTTTTGGGTTACCTTGGGTTAAGCTAATTCTATGTATAAAAAGACTTTAACGATTTTGACTAAATTTTGTATTCTATCATTTTCGGGTTCGAGAAGAGCATTGGTTGGGTCGCATGTTTGAAAAAATTCGGTTAGAGGGTCATTTTCGGTCAACATGTCTCAGGATCATGCCAATTGTATCTAAACAGCAGGAATGATACAATGAGAATAAAATATCGTATTGAACACAAACCTAATTTTGGCCAAGCTTAGCTCAGTCATCCTTGCTAGTAATATCCATTTTTTTACTATTTTATTTATATCAGTAGATTTTGTTTGCTTTGCAGATGTGCAAAGAAAAAAGTTTACGTATTATACGAAAAAGACATCTCTGATTTTTTTCTTAGTTTTTCTACGTATTAAATCGTTTTTAGAATCATATAAAATTTTTTCGAAACAAAATAAAAAATCATGCATTTAAGGATTAAAAGTTACGTTTATCAAAAACTATTTTTTAACCCCTTGAGGGGCAAGTGATTGTGTTCCTGTAATGTTGAACTTACACCGGAAACTTTGAAAAATTCTACTTCAAAATAAGTAAAAGCAATTTTACGGCTTTTTTTCCACCAAAGTTAGAAAAGTAAAATTTAATAAAATTTGTCTGGTGTAAAACTTCATTAATCGTAGGTGGTATATAATATATACCGGTGCCCCTCAAGGGGTTAAAGAATACCTTATCAAGCATAACGATTTCATGTTGTTTTTTATAGCTATAAATTTTTGTATTGAACAATAAATCATTCAATTTATTAGAGGGTAATTTTCTTTAAATCGGTGGCGCTCACTACGCTGAAGTACTACGTTTTTATAACAGAAATCTTCAAATTAATTTATCTCAAAAATTCTGTCATTAAATAAGGCGAATATCACTTTTTTGAAAGTACTGATATGTGAATACTTTTTATAAAATGTAGTTTGTACCATGTCTTTAATGGGAAATCTTTCACCAGCAAAAAACTATACGCAACTGATGGAAGGCCGTATAAAGGATGCAATTTAGTAACTTAAATGCAACACTGATTTTCTCGATCATTTTCTTTTCAATTCTATTTCAATTGAATAAACCCCTTGAGAATAAAATCTTAGAACTAATAACACGCATGATCGTACATGAAATCACTTTAAAATTTTTTGTAAAAATTAGGTTGTAATAAAATGGAACTTTGGCATCGAGATTTTTTTATTTAACATGCTAAATGCTTTCTGTAGGTTTAGAGATGTCTGTATATTATACACAATAAATAAAAAAGTACGCTTTTAAAAATATATAATTAGGTAAAAACATGTATCTTGAAAGTGAATATATCATAAATATTTAAATTCTCAATATAAGGAGAATACTATGCTTTAACTGTTTAATTTTTTGTAATTTTATCGAGATATAATAATTAAAGATTGGCCGAAACAGATTTTCAAGGAGGAAACCGATGCGGAATTTCGGTGATCTTCCTATTTTCGGCCGAAAACAAAAACGAAAACGTCATTTTTTTTCAAAGCAATTAAATTGTATGTATTAAAGTAATTAATACATACATAAGTATGCATAATTATTAATTAATTATACGTATTTATTAAATATGCATAATTATTAATTAATTGTGCGTATTTATTAAATATACATAATTATAATTAATTGTACGTGTGTCCCAAATTGGCTCTCTGTGCCTCAGACCAAAAAATTTTTATTTTCATATAAAATAAAACGTAATTAATCGTAATTAATCACCGACACCGAAAGATTTTCTAATTGTACGAATTTCCTTTAACATTAAAATATTTTAGTTTTATGTATACACACCTCGATTCTTCTTTTATAATGATTTCTGTAAATGATCATCTGTTATACTAGAACTGTCTCAAAGAGTATTCGAAGCACTTCAGCTGTTTTAAACGGAAAATTTTCTATTACTGTTATGTCAGCAGCTTTTAATGAGCACGTGAGAAATTTAGTTATATATGCATTGCTTGCTTTATGATTTGCATACACGTCTTGAGTCAGTCATGACTGATAATTATAAACAACGAAGTTTATAGCAATAAATAGTCTCATTTGAGCCGATAAAGCTCAAATCGATGAGTAATGTTGAAATTTTCGGAAGGAAGAAACGATATTTTTGGAATACTGATAGTTTATGTAGAGTTTCGGTCCGGGCGAATATTCAGCCGCATTTTCTCCGTAAATTTTGGATCAGATTTCTAGAATTCAGATTTTGGGCCGAAAACGAAACCGTATTTTCGGTTGATCTGTAATAATAATCTTAAAAATGTGGCTGGTACAAGCCAAATAGTAATAAATTCTAATGTCCTAAGATAAACTTTAATTTTACTTAGGATTTTTCTAAATATACAAATTGTAAATAACTCCGGAAATTTCAATATTAACACCTAATTTTTACATTATAATTGGATTATTCAGTAAATTGTACCTTTGGATATTAAACAGAAAGTTATTCAATCTTGTAGTTTAAGACTTAAGAAGTTCACAACTTGAATTTCTTAATGTTAAATTCATTTTTAAACATGCCAAAACACATTTTAATGCGGACAGTTTCTTAGCATAACTCAAAAACTACTTTTGGAATAAGCTGTAATCTTCATATTTGAAGCTTTTAACACTAGAACGGCGGCGAGGGGTCTTTTTGACCCCTGCTGAATGAATACATGTTGATTCGAACTAGAATTTTTTTTATAATATAAGATTAATATATGCTGCACAAAAATAACTTAAATAAATAAGTTAAATAGTTATAAGTAAAAATTCTGATGTGAAATATTTTTATAAAACTTGGGCAAAATTTCCCGCCGTTCTAGTGTTAACCCTTTGAGCTCTGCGGGTGAATTTCTTCAAAATGCAAAATATCACATTAGCACCAGTATTTTGTAAACAAAATGTTCGACTTAGAATATGCAAGAAAAAATGCTTTAATCAGTTTTCAAATAAATTTGGTTGAATTTTCCGGTGCGAATGTGACATTTGGAGATTAAAATTAAGAGGGAATAAATTCACCCATGAGAGATCAAATGGTTAACCCTTTATCTACTGACAGTATTTGTAAGTACCACTCACTTTAAACTTTCATCCCATAGTGCATATCACTAATATTCTAATGGTACTTTGCTAAAACACTCTTTTAACTCCACTTTATCCGGATACATGGCAGCAGTAGTTCTAGGTTTGTTATTTTAGCGAAGAAGGAGGGTATCTTTGAACAGCCGATATGTTTTGTGCTAACATTGTGTACAGATTGCGACTCTCGTCTTTTTATTGCTGCTAACACAGGAAAAGATATAAGATAAGTGTTGGATTTTTTTGATGTGTTCATTATGCTCTGACAATACAATTTGACTAGCTATTTTAGGTGAACGGTGTATGTATTTGATTTGACAGTTGAATTACTCGGTGGCACTTACAAGTACCGCCAGTACTCTGGGTGTTGGAGAAAATCTTCTTGTTTACTTTTCGTCTGTGTAGTTATCCATCGTTTTCATCTGCTTTAACCCTAGATCTACCGGGAATTTTATTCAAGTTTTAATAAAACGTTCTACACCAGAATTTTTATTTAAAACTATTTAACTTATTTATTTACCTTATTTTTGTCTGGTTTATATACTTAGTTTATTTTAAAGAAATTTCTGGTTTGAATGAATATTTTGTATGTACCTGTCGGGTCCAATGGACCCGTCTGGTAGACGGAGGGTTAAATTGTAATTACTGAAATGTAGTGTAGTAATAATTTTCACAGTATTTCTTTTTTGTTTCATTCTTATTTTTCATATAAAATCGAAAAAGTTGTGGCACCGGCTCTTTTTTGCTATGCAAGAAATGGCATATGTAAATTCACATCTTGAATATGTGGAGATGCGAGTGAACATGTTGTCACTGGAATATAGACTTCGCATAACTAAAAGACTGTTAACAAGATCAAAACCTAAAAAAAAAAAAGCTTTTTTAACCCTTTCAGGGTAAAATCCTTTTCAATGCTAAAGTGTTGAAATAAATGACTGGCACCGGAATTCTCCAAATAAATTATTTTAAAATATGAAAAACGCTATATTTCGCATACTTATCAAATCGAAAATATTTTACCACAATTCTGGTGCCACTTGAAATACCTTGTGGGCTTTCTCTTATAATATTTTTATCATACTGTACTGACGGTACTTTAAAGTACCACTTTAATTAATTAACTCCAATTAATTTAATTTCTCACGGGTGAGTATTTTTTTATGTTTATCTTTTAATTTTTATTGTAGTAACTGAAAAAAATTACAAGAAATAAATTGCAGTAGATCATAATGTAGTAGACAAAGGGTTAAAACATAGCTGCCAACTTCTTACGCTTTTTGTTTGTACAACAAAAATTTAATAGAAATTTTTGCCTTGTTTAATCGGCAGATTACGACAATTTAAAAAGGTGAAATTTACTATTAAAATTGTGTGGTACAAAATAACGTAAGAGTTGGCAGCTATGTTTAAAAGCTGTTTTCTGAAAAAAAGTTGATAGACTTCAATTGTCACTTTTTCATCAAAATTTATATTGAAAATATATTTTAGTAATAATATTTTATAAAAATACTTTAATATAATA
Source organism: Maratus speciosus (assembly GCA_963932465.1). NCBI lineage: Eukaryota > Metazoa > Arthropoda > Arachnida > Araneae > Salticidae > Maratus > Maratus speciosus. The sequence continues at coordinate 436,368,166 of OZ010787.1, forward strand.
ATATTTCTTTAAAAAATAAATAGATTTGAATTAAATTATCTCTCTCTAAAAGGCACTTATTCTAATGCAGGTCTTTCACTGGAGACAATTTTTGTATTCTATTCTCGCCACTTTAACCCCTTGAGGGGCAAGCAGTTACATTTGTGAAATGCTGAATTCCCACCAGAATCTTTGAAAAATCCTACTTCATAATAAGTAAAAGCAATTTTACGGCTTTTTCCCACCAAAGTTAGAAAATTAAATTTAATAAAATTTTTCTGATGTAAAACTTCATTAATCGTAGGTGATATATAATATATACCGGTGCCCCTCAAGGGGTTAAAAAAAAAGAAATTTTGTAGGGTATTTCGCTTGCACCTGTAGTGAAAGTGTATACGAAAGACTTTTGTTTTCAGAAAGTGGTCCGAGATAGAATTCAAAAATAGTCGTCAGTGATAGCCCTGCTATTCAATGTTAACAGTGGGCTGCTTATTTTAAATTCAGATTTGTTGATTTGCACCACTTTTCTGAAATTGTAAAATTCCTCTTGTTTTCGCCTTAATTAATATGTCATTAAACAAGGCGAATTTTACTGTTTCAAAAAAATTTGAAGTCAATCAAGAAATCTAAATTTTAAAAAAGTAGCCCACTTGCAACACTGCTGCTATTGTATGTACAAAAACCATCGTCGCAATTTCTGTTTAGATAAAACATTGAATGGAAATTTCAATTTTTTTTTTTTTTTTTTTACAATCCTATATCCGACTTCTTCTGTAAGTGTGATCATTATAAAATTGAAACATAACACATGAGATAAAGATGAATCTGCCACTAGCACTGCATAAAACAGGGATGAGATTTCCGACTTTTCACTGTAAAAAAATACGGACTAAAAAACGGAAATTCTACTGGCAATCTAGACGCCAGTACTATTTCCGTTTTTTACGGCAATTTTTACCCATAAATTAAGAAAATTTTCCGTTTCATTGATTAAAAACGGAAATTTTTCTGTAAATTATGGGTAAAAATTTCCGTAAAAAACGGAAATAATACTGGCGTCTAGATTGCCAGTAGTATTTCCGTTTTTTATTCCGTTTATTTACAGTGTTGCATACCAGTATAATCTTAGAGAAAATGTTTTTCTCTTAAATCTCAAAAATGTTCCGCTTAAATAAAATAACATTTTCGCTAAGATTATACTGGTATGCAAAAAGTCGGAAATCTCATCCCTGATAACAGTTTCTCACATACAAAATCATTTCAAATATTACGATGCAACGTCTTTTCTTATTAACCCTTAAATGTATGAATTTTTATTTTAATTTATACAGGGTGTTCCGTTAAAGGCGTCCAATATTAATAGCGGTAATAGAGGAGATCACATGGAGCATAAATCAGTATATAAAGCCTGGTCGGATGTCAATAGTTTTCAAGTTACAGCAAATAGAATGAAAATTCGGAAAATTGTAAAAGAACCCTCATTGCTAAACTATCGATAATGCTACATAAAAACGAAGCACATATTTAGAAAGAGCAGAAAAAAAACCTACAAAATGACATCAATTGTATTAAAATAGCAATATTTATTGACGAGTTACAAGCCCTGAAACAGTGAAAAAAGTACGAAATCCAATATACATCAAAATAGTTAATCGTTAATTCCAAAAAGACAACTCTAACTACAACAAGGAAAATGTAGTAAAATTTGGTCCATTCCGAAAACTTTCGAAAAAGCTTACAATGAACCATATCGGTTTAATTGTGTGAGAGAAATTAATCAGTTTCTTAGTTACAACTCCGCTTTCTTTGACACTAGCAAAGGTTAAACTCCGCCCATCACGATTGGAAACACCGCCTTTTTAATTACTCTCAACTATACATTTTCGATCATGCTTCTTCTGAGATGCAACATTTTTAATTATTCAAGAGTTGTATGAACCAAAATAACTTTACAATAATAGTCTACATTTTAAAGTGGTCTTTTATTGATATAAAGCTTAAGTTAAATTCTTTAAAATTAAACTGGTGGTGAAAATTCGGAAATAATTAAAAATATTGCGATTTGTAACTATGCAAGAAGTTTCAGTACATGTTTTACATGGACAATTATTGTATGTATATGTGCATCATAATTTATGATAGGAAATAATAATAACAAATAGCATAATAATTTTATTAATTATAAATTTAAAAAAGACACTAAATTTTAAATTAATTCATACAAACTTTGTAATTTACAATTTGAGTACACTACATTCTGTGACTTACAAAATACTGTGCCAAAAAGTGTTGAAAATAAAAGAAAAATGACAAATAAAGAATTACATTCCACGTACTTTATGACATATGTGAAGCATAGTCTTCTGGCCTGCGCTGCACAGTTCAATGTCGGAAGGCAGACGAACGGACATTATTATAATAGGTGTTCGAAGTTGCACCCATTAACAGAATCGCACAGCCGACAGCGACGTCGTAAAGATTGGCGAACACGCCGGAAAACTCCGCGGAGTTGGGAATGTCTCCTGCAGCGACAACGATTCGCGCTAGTAAATCCTCCGGTGTATCCACAGGCGTTTCATACACCAGCGATTTAAGGTGTCCCCAAACAAAAAAGTCTAACGGATTGAGGTCTGGAGAGCGTGCAGGCCAAGCAGCAGGTCCACTGCGTCCAATCCATTTCCCAGGATATGTTGAATTGAGGTGATTGCGAACACCTATGAAAAAATGTGCCGGTGCGCCATCGTGCATAAACCACATATTGTGGCGCAATGTTGCTGGCACATTTTGCAGTAACTGCGGTAAGATATCCCGTAGGAAAACCAAGTACGTACTGCCATTGAGTACATCTGGGAGTAAATATGGTCCTATGAGATAATCGCCGAGGACACCTGCCCATATGTTCACACTGAACTTTTGTTGTGCGTTCGACGGGAAAACAGTGTGCGGATTTGTATATGACCATGTGTGCATATTGTGCGTGTTTACCACGCCCTCTCTCGTAAATGTTGCTTCATCAGTAAATAAAATATTTTCCAGAAATTGTGGATTATTTTCTGTTACATTAAGCAACCAGCGTACGAATTCTGTCCACTGAGCACAATCTGTTACTGATAACAGTTGTACCCGCTGCACATGAAAGGGGTGCATGTTTTCTGCAAGCAGAACACGCCACACACTTTGGTGAGAAACACCGACTTCAGACGCAGCAGCTCGTGTACTCGTGGAGGGGTTATCTTTAAAAATATTCAGTACATCTTCTTCCATTGCAGGTGTTCGTACATGTCGAGGTTTCCCTGCATCAATGCTTGCTGTATTAAACGATCCAGTCTCCCGTAATCGTCTATCGATTTTTATGAAGAGTTTCGAACTTGGGCAACGTCTCCTTGGAAATTGCTCACGGTACATGCGCTGTGCTAGACATGCATTTCCATGAGCTTGCCCGTACATCAGATGCATGTCCGCATATTCTTCGTTAGAGTATTCCGGCATAATTATTATACATCAACTTACTACAATCCCACTTACAACAGCCTCCCTTTAACATAACACCCACTGATGACTGCTGTTTTATTACACTTTTCTTCCTATACACATAGAAAATTTGCATAAAAAGTACTTCTTCTTCATCATCCTGAAAGTTCATGGAGGAAACGCAGCAGTCACGGAGTTTGCTTTAAGACAAGGCGAGAGCTGCACAATATGTCATTCACTTGACCAGACTGAATAATGAAAGGGTATTGATAGAGGTTGATCAGAAATGTATAATTGAAAGATATTAAAACGGGGTGTTTACAATCGTCATGGGCGGAGTTTCGCCCTTTCCGAGCGTGCAACAGTACAGAGTTGTAACTAGGGAACTGCTTGATTTCTCCCATACAATTAAACTGATATGGTTTATTGTCAGCTTCTTCGAAAGCTTTCGGAATGGACCAAATTTTATAACATTTTCCTTGATGTAGGTAGAGTTGCATTTTTGGAATTAACGATTAACTATTTTGCTAAATATTTGATTTTGTATTTTTTCACTGTTTCAGAGCTTGTAACTCGCCATTAATTCTCAATATTCTAAAACAACTTATGTCATTTCGTAGGATTTTTTCTGCTCTTTCTAAATATGTGCTTCGTTTTTATGTAGCATTATCGATAGTTTAGAAATGAGGGTTTTTTTACAAATTTCCGATTTTTCATTCTATTTGCTGTAACTTGAAAATTATTGAGATCCGGCCAGGCATTATATACTGATTTATGCTCCGTGTGATCTCCTCTATTACCCCTATTAATATTGGACCCCTTTAACGGAACACCCTGTATATTATTCTCAGAAAGGTTTATTATACAGGAAAAATAATGAAAAAAATCAGATGTACATTTTTCGTATAATACGTCAACTTTTTTTGTGTTGCACATCTGCAATACAAGTAAAAAATACTGTCATAACTAAAATATTGAAAATTAGTAAATATTTTAATAAGTATGAATCTAAATACCTTAATTTTAGAATTTTTTATTTTGTAAAACATAACTCTTAAATGCATGAATTATTATTTTAGAATTGTGTTTTTTTTTATTCTTATAATAAAGATTAGACACAGAAAATTTTAAGATAGATTTTTAAATATATTTAGTAGCATATTTCTGTACTCTTTAAAGGATTAATATTTCTATATAAATATAGTTGTTGCTAAGAGATAAATAATAAGAAAGAATGATAATGTGTTAAGCATAGATTATGAAACACTATCCAACACTTCCTGAATCCACTAACCCTTTAAGCCCTGACCCACACAATTGTGGGGGTGATACTAAAGTAAAAGATAATGACTATTTCCTGTTTTTGTGAGATTTAAAACCAAATCTGCACATTTATATGAGTTAATTTGCTTCAGATGTTTTCATAAGGCTCCACTAGTAGGCGCTAACTAAAATACAGGTTTAGATTTTCTGCTTTTAAAAAGACTATCATCTGACAGCAATAGACAAAAAGTATGTACCGTCGTAATTTCTTTTAAATATGATTTCTAATGTTTGCTTAAATTTAATTTTTCTTTTCGTATACTTTATTCATGATTGTAATAGATTTTGTCTTCGATAAATTTAATTAGGCTTTACAAATGTTGAAAAACAAATGACCCACACAATTGTGCGGGTCCGGGTTTTACCGTTTCCAAAATGTGTACAATTCCTAATATATAAAATTTTTATTTTTAAGTGATTTTTTTAAAACTTATGTTTTTAGCAATTTATTTTTTATTAATTACATTTTTAAACCGAATTAATTTTAAACAGGCTTGTACTATTCATCATTTCTATTTAAAATATTCATGATTTCTATTTAAAATTGATAGTATTAGATATATAATATACACATGTAACGAACGGTATGTTTCTGCTCTGAGTTATAGATGTCATATATGATTTATAAATTTTATTTGAGCTATATGCATATCACGAAATAGATTTTTAAGTTTGGTAAATTCATTCCATTTTGTCGACACAGCAAGTAAGCCACAAGGAATAAATTATAAATTATGGAAAGTTCAGAAAATGCTCGACAGATTCCGTAGTGTCTGCTTGAATTTACCAGGAAATCAGGGAAAATTTTCCATAGATGAGCAGACGATTCCTTTTTTAGGACGTGCTTCAGTAAAGCAGTATATAAAAAACAAACCACACTCTGTTGTAACAGTATCACCTGGGATAGTTTTAAATTATAAAGTTTACCAGTGAGAAAGTACAGGCCTAGTCCACAAGTATCTGGGCTTAGGACCTGCTGTAGTCCTTACTCTGGTTCAGACCTAGTTTTATGTACTTCGATCGGTATTTCAACAAAATACCGCTGCTGAAAAAACTAAAAAAAGAGATTTGAAGGATCAGGCACAATCTAAACGGAGTGAAGGGCATACCATTTGTCAACGGCTCTTAAGAGGGGTGCGAGCATTGAGCACATCTCAGAAAATGAAATTGAAGTGGTCTGTCCAAAAACAAAAATTGTTTCAAACATTTTCATTGTGGCTGATGAAAATTATCTCAATAAACAACAACTTTTTTTTGCATAAACATTTATTTTTAGATATTTGCACACGTAATCCCAAACTACACAATTGTGTAGACACAGCCCAAAAATGGCTACACAACCCACACAATTGTATGGGTCCTCCCTTGGCATAACCTGACATGGGGTATTTTTTTAAATATTTTTTTCAACCAAATACGGTCCTATCGGTAAGGGGAAACCACCCAAACTTTAAATTTCTACTAAAAAATCTCCCGTTCTTAAAAGGTTAACAAAACTTCGTTATTTTGGGAAATAAGGTAAATAAGATAACTAAGTAAACATTTTAGAAAACGCATAAAGCGTTTGAAAAACTGATTTAAGCAGTTACCGTCCATTGCTAAATATGTATTCCAATTCTTTTGAATAGTCCTGTATTTGATCTGTAAGTTGATATATATACTATATAATGGGAATATATAGGTAGTTTAGCAAGAAAACTTATAACAGGTTGAAATTTCTCTTACAGCAATTTATACTAATAGAGGGAAACATACTTTTGTACCACCTTGTAATTTACCTAGAACCTTTATTATACGCCACTACTTAGCTAAAATTTAATTCAAACTAGAACACATTTAAACTACTGAAATCACATTTCCAGAAATTATCATTTATAGACGGCCATGTATTCAAATCTTTGCGTGGTCCTGTATATCATTTTATCTATATTCTACAAACATTTCTTAGTAAACTAAATGCAGTTCAGCCTAAAAAAATGCATTACTCCTTTAAAAAACAACTCTAAGCAATTTACTCTCATAATTGGTAATCCTTGCGAATTCTTTTGTGCAGCCCTGCATATGAATAATAGCATTTACACACACCTTATGGTATGCATAAATATAGCGAAACTTTAAAGCGCATATCATAAATAAAAATGCATTTCCAGCAATCATCGCTAATGTACCGTATTTCGGATACAATATAGTTTCTGAAATCTTTTGTGTGTCTCTGTTAATGCCATGCACTTCGTATTATACATGAAATAAGTTATAGTACACCTCAGCAACGTATATAAATTTCATTATGTATGAAATTGTTTAACATAATTAAAATACGCCGCAAACAATTTCCTCCACTCCTATATCATTATGTAAAGGAATTCTTTTGTGTGGCCCCGTAAATGAATAATGACTATTCTTTGCACCGCATATTCTACAGAAGGCATGTTTTAGTGCACTTCATAACTGCATATAAGTTTTATTATGTTTGAAAGCGTGTAACGTTGTTAAAAATCATTTGAAACGATTTTTCTGCATTGGCCGTAATGTAACGGAAAACTTGTGACTGTCCCTATAAATGAACTAAACATGCTGCAAACTTCATTTGAAATAGGGAAGTGCTATGGTAAACGTCAATAACATCCGAAAATTTCAGGATAATAGTTTTATTTATTATGACATATACTTATTTGAGTTAAACCGCAGACAGTCGGCCAGACGAACAGACGACCGGACAAACCGAAGTCGTAAGCACTTTTCAACTTTGTTGGATAGTGTTAAAAATGATGCAGATATGCATCACTATGCATTTAAGGGTTAAAATTCAATTAGCTAAATTTGAAGATAGAAACAAAAAGTAAGAATGGCACATCAAAAATGAATTACATCTTAGAAAAGCGTTCTTCCACGGTTTTAGAATGTTACAGTGCTTTCGAAATCCGATTCTTATACCACAGTTATTGCTTTTGATTTATTAAAATATTTACACAGGTCAGTATTGACAGGGTTCGTACGTATAAGGGGATTCAAGAGATTTTAAGTGTTTTAGCACCAGAAATTTCGTAAAGTACTGGTCACTATATCTGAAGATAGATTTCTCATTCATTAAACAAGGCAAATATTACATATTGCTTTGCAAAAATTCTGGTAACGGCTGTTTGAAAATCCCTGAAGCGTACGAATCCTGATTGAGTGTATGAATGTGCCACCATATAAGACAATTATGGTCTACATATTTAGCCATTCACAATATGAGGAACCATGAAGTGTACAGGTTTGTGTGTAATGGGTAATTGAAGCATAAAAAAAAAAACAGAAAAATTTCGTTCTTGTTTAACATTTTGTATAAACGGAAAATCTATCTATGTATTCCTATCTATGTGATGTCCAAAATCACGACATAAATATTTCTCTTTTATATCAAAATAATACTAAAAGTTCTAAGTATCTGGGGAGCAGGGTTGCCAATTTGGCCTCTTATTTTCATCCCGAAATTCCGACTTCAGAGGGGAAATTTGTGAAGGAGAATTTTCATTTTAACTAATCAAGAAAAGTCTGCCATTAAATAAATCTGAACATACTTTTTGTATTTTCAGGTGAATCAGATTTTTTTGTGTAAAAGTAGAGACCAATCTGGCAGTCCCGGTGGGGAGCATATGGACAAGAATTTATTTTTTTAGTGGTCACACCTACCCACCATCTGATCAATATTTTGTGTTTGTTCAAAAACAAAAAGTACTTTTTTAGTCATCACACTTACCGATCATGTGATCAGTATTCTGGGTTTGTAAAAAAAAATAGTTAACCTAAAAAAAGGAATTTTTGTTGTTGTTGTTGTTTAATCTGACCATTGGAAATACGTCATCGTTGCCTCAAATCCTATTGCTCAGGTTGGACATGGGTGAAGCAAAAAAATTATGTCATTTTCATGTCCACAATTAGAATTTTTTTCAGGGTAAAATGGGAAAGAACTCTTATTATTCTTTTGTTTCCATTAAAATAATCAGTATAGACTTCATTTTTTAAAAAAAGTTTAAAAGTTATATATATATATATATTATTTAAATTATCCATTTTTATTCATCCTTACTAACAAAACAGTCTCTCCAGATAACTGTAGGCATAGTTTTAAATTTAAGTTTTTAACTAATAATATTTAAAATCCTATTTTTAACTGGTTTTATGTTATCATAAAATCTAGTATTTTAACTAGTTATGACCAAAACACTAAAATATTTTTTATTATTATTATATTTTAAGATTCAATTTTGTACATTGAAATTGTAACATCTGTTACTGTAACTTTTCTTACCCAGTGTTGCCAGATGGGCTACTTTTTTTAAATTCAGATTCTTGAATGGACCACTTTTTTGAAATGGTAAAATGCGGATTATTTAATGGCATATTTACTAAGGCGAAAACAAAGGTAATTTTACCGTTTCAAAAAACTGGTGGCAATTAAGAAATCTTAATTTAAAAAAAAGTAACCCACTGGCAACCCTGTTCTTACCAAAGAAATGACTTCCATTGTCCCCAACAGAGTTTACCACTGCCCTTAGATGCAGGTAAAAATATTTTTGAATTTGTTCTGCACACTTCGTTGGTACACTGTCAAACTATCCAATATGAAGAGAGTGCTGCCAGAGGGCTACTTTTTTAATTCAGAATTCTTTCTTAGCACCATTTTTTTTGAAATAGTAAAATTCGCCTTATTTAAACTTATTTAATGACATATTAATGAAGGCGAAAACGAGGGGAGTTTTGCCGTTGAGAAAAGTGGTGCCAATCAAAAAATCTGAATTTTTAAAAAGTAGACTGCAAAACTGTTTTGATGAATACAACTACTTAATTACTTTTTTTAAATAGCGCATTCCCTCAGCAGTCCGTATTTTAATAGACGACGACTATAAATCAATTCACAAATTTTCATCAACACTGTTTTTACATTGGATAGTTTAACATGGTACCGACGACATATGGTCAGTAAGCTGAAACATCTGAATTCCAGGTTAGTGTGTTTTCTGTTTGTAATCTCCGTTAAATTATTTGAAATGACAATATTTAAATTTAAAATTTGGGTTTTATCTTTATCATATGAAATTAAGTTAATTTAATTTAAATAAATGTAATATTTACATATTTTTATGAAACTATAAAAAATACAACATTTTCTTTGTTAAATGTAAAAGCACTTACCTGTGACTTCTGTTACTACATATTTGTAACACATGAAGATAAATTACACAAATCTAGTTTAAAATTCATATGCATAATAAAAATCCATCAAAGTGCTTCAGTGGTGCCATTGTTTTTAGAATAATGTAAGTATACTTCTACTGTCTAATTTGTATTGCTCAGTGTAACTTTTGTTACAAAAAATGTAACCTCTGTTACTTCATATATAATTTCTGTTACTCGCACTTTTTTGCTATTTTTCTCAGTTGTATATGAGTAGCTCTTGAAAAAATGTCCCCAAAACATATCTTCTAGCAATATAGTAAAACTATCTGACCATTTAAAAATATATTTAGAACAGGGCAATGTGGCTGTAATGTTGAATATAAGTAACAGGGGTTACATATTGTTATATAAATAATTCCACATTACTCTTCTCATTCGAATATAAAATTACATATTCAAGTCTAATACACTAATGATAATATAATACGTTAGAAAAAATATTCTGATAGGAATATAAATGTTGTAAATTGAGTAGATGTTCTGCAGTACACTATTAACTTTAAAGGCATTTTCAAGTGGCTGTATTTTTATCCTAACTATGAATTTTTCTATGCTGGAACTGATTTTATGTAAGTAGTATATACAATGGATTTAATGAATAAAGAGAAGGAGACATATAGACTGTCTACGAGTTGCGAGTGAAGTAACTGAGGAGGTTGTCACAAGATGGCGGCTGCTATTTAAAAATCGGATGTACAATTTCTGAATACCGCCGAGGCAGATTTCCCACAAGTAAAATTGAATAGAAAATTTTGTCGTATTTAAGGGGTCTCAAGACTCTTAAAGCTTTAAAATTTTCGAAATTTTAATTTTTTTAGATATTAAACTACTATCTTTTCTGAACATTTTGATATAAATGTTTCCTTGAAATTCCTATTAGAACAGAAGTTATGGCTTTTAGAATTGTACACGATCAGTAGCTGAAGCGTCGTTTCAGAAACTTTGAAGTCAATTTTCTCCAAATGACGTTTTTGGGCATAACGCGCACGATATCCCAAAAACTTCTGAATTTATTTTCATGCAATTTTCAAAACTTACTTTTCATGTTAGTCTGTATAAACTGAACCTAAAGTTTCCTTTTTATTGTTCAAAGAAATATTCTTTATAGGTGATTATACTGTTGAATTTTTCTACATTTTGCATTAATTAAATACAACTTTGTATTAAAAATATAAAAATGCTCTAAATACAAATTTATTTAGGTCCAGAGTAATTATCCCTCCGTCTACCAGACGGGTCCATTGGACCCGACAGGTACATACAAAATATTCATTCAAACCAGAAATTTCTTTAAAAAAAACCTAAGTATATAAACCAGACAAAAATAAGGTAAATAAATAAGTTAAATAGTTTTAAATAAAAATTCTGGTGTAGAACGTTTTATTAAAACTTGAATAAAATTCCCGGTAGATCTAGGGTTAATACAATCTGAAGCATACGTAGGACCCAAAATTTTCCTTCTAGTTGCAAAATTTATTTTGTAATCGTGCGCGTAATCTGTTATACCGATTTTCCGCTTGTCAAATGTCTGACATTTTGGAGCCGATTGTAAATGCTAATTCTGTATCTTCTAATTTTTTAAATACATGAAATGAAAGAACATACTTATATCTTTCATCCCAATATAAAATTTTGTCTTAAAGTAAAATACATTTTAAGATATTTTATGTTGAAAATGGTCTCTTTTTTTTTTTTTTTTTTTTCCAATTTTAAGAATCCTGAGACCCCTTAAGAGTCTTATTCATGGAAATGTTTTCTCTCAAATATGGTAAAAACTTCTATTTGTTTTACTTGTGTCAGATTACCTTTAAAAACAGTCAGTTTGTTTCACCGGTTTTTTGTCACAATATGGCGGAAGCGCAGGGCCTGACTACTGAAAAAGTAATTTTCTACCAGTAAAAATAAATCTCTTTCTGCCATTATTTATGACTGAAATTTTTCATTATTAGGACCAATAAATAAGTAGAAAATTTCTATATAAATTTACTGATTGCAGTTTCCACCGGAGGTAATAACCCTTGGGAAAGCGGTTACATTTGAAGCTTCACTATTTTTAGGATATTTCAGTTCCTTTTTATTAATAGTTCCATGGTATATACCATGTTGTGCATAGCCGCGGTGCACCCGGCGGTGTGCATCACCGGTGGGTCACGCTTGACTGTGGCATTGGGCGGTGTGCATCACCGGTGGGTCACGCTTGACTGTGGCATTGGGCGGTGTGCATCACCGGTGGGTCACACACCACTGTTAAATAGGAGACGTGCACTACAGGTGGCTCACACACAACTATGCTATTGACGGCGTGCACTACAGGTGGGTCACACTTGAATAATCAAAAATTCAGTAGTAAAAACAATTGATTCAATATGAAATATAATGAAATTCAATATAATGAAATTCAATATGAAAAACCTTATACATTCACAATGGGAAACGGTAATTCTCGTTTTCATTCAAAAGAGATCATTGTCTAAGGGCATGTCTATGTTGTCCATATTTCTTTATATTTTCAGATATTTTATATTAAATTCGTGCATATGCAGCCAATAAAACCATGTCTCTAAGTAATTTGCTTACTCCTTACGAACTTTCAGACATCCAAAATCAACTCTGCTTGTTATATTTGACTTCAATTTAATAAATATTAGAGGGGTGTGTCTTTACATACAGTGCCTGAATAAGCGAAAATACCGCGCCGCCAGATAAAGCAAAACATGAATTCGAACGCCGCGTCAGAGCGAAAGACATGAATATAGGCGCCGTCGTGAATGTGTTAAAAAAGTGAAGCTTCAGCTGTAACCGATATCGCATGGATCGTTTACCACCAGTGGAAACTTCCACCAATAAATTTACATAGAAAATTTCTGCTTATTTAATCATTTGCGCTCGGCGTCCCTTACACATATTTTATTCGGTAGGCACCACTTTTTAAAAAGAAGTTTCGTTCAAGTACACAATTTCAAAACTGCGCTGTTTGTATTAGTTACATTTTATTTCCCTTTATTTCTGGCGCCAAAAACAAATTTCGCAAAGAAAGATTACGTCACTGCAGCGGAGCCCTCGAGCGCAAAGCGTTGAACGCCTTATTATTGCAAACTTTCAGTCATAAGTAATGGTAGAAAAAGGTTTTAATTTTTACTGGTAGATGATTACTTTGACGGTAGTCACGCCATGCGTTTCTGCCACTTATTGACAACCTAGGAAACAAACTGACAGTTTTAGAAGGCAAACAGACACCAGTAAAAAAAAAAAAATGGAAAATTTTGCCACATTTGTGAGAAAAAAAAAAAAGTCCTTGAAAAGACTCTTAAATAAGACGAAATTTTCTATTCAATTTTACTGGTGGGATGATTGACCTGGCTGTAATCAGAAACTGAAGATACGATAAAAAAAAAAAAAGCAGCTGCCATCTTGTGACAACCACCTCAGTTACTTCACTTTCAACAGGTAGACAATACAGTATATGTCTCCTCTTCGTTCATAACTCCATTGTATATACAAAAACACACACAAAAAAAATTATTTGGTGGAAACAGCATACTTAAAAAAAGTAAAATAAAATATTGAGAAAAGACATTTTTTTTTTTTCACCAACAGGCTCTTTTTCACCAGTTTTCTCGATTAGCTTCATCGCTTTATTTAATTGTAAACACTTCCATTAATATCCTTTAATATGAATTAGAAAAATATATTATAAGCTACTAATGGAAAAGCGCGTCCCAATATTGAATAGCGTGAATCGCTTCTGCTTGCCTCTAGAAAAAAATCCATTCCAATTAATTTGACTGGCAACACTTGATTTTATTTTCGAGAAAATATCGGAAGCTACCGTAACTAATCCAGAGACTATAGGTAAGTTGCTGTAGAAATCCAGAGACTATAGGTAAGGTGCTGCAGTTAAAAGATAAAAAAAAGCTAAGACAGGTACAATAGTTGAAAATTAGAAGGCTCCGGTTTACCACTGAGAGTCATTTAACATTTTTTTTTATTCTAATAATGATAAGACATTTTTTAAAATTCTGTAAATGTAGCAAAATAAATTTATTTTAATTATATATAATTAATACATTTTTATTTAACCCTAGATCTACCGGGAATTTTATTCAAGTTTTAATAAAACGTTCTACACCAGAATTTTTATTTAAAACTATTTAACTTATTTATTTACCTTATTTTTGTCTGGTTTATATACTTAGTTTATTTTAAAGAAATTTCTGGTTTGAATGAATATTTTGTATGTACCTGTCGGGTCCAATGGACCCGTCTGGTAGACGGAGGGTTAAAAACAATAAGTTTCGACTTGCTTAATTGGAAAATTTTGTGCCATTAAATAAATCGAATAATAATATTCGAAGTTGTGCAAGGTTCTTCAATCCAACAATAGGTACGAGTACGACACAGCCTAAGCAAAGCATTTAGAATTTTACATAATGAAAAAAAATAATAAAACTTATTTGTTATCTTATTTTATTTTTCAAATCAGAAAAAAAAATTGGAATATTAAGTATTATCATAGTTTAAATCGATTATCGCAATTTCCGGCACATAAAATAGATCTATTTAGCAGCAGAAATATTAATTTAAAATGTAATTATTGCTGCCAACTTTTACGCTTCCTTCATACCCCTAAAATTCTACAGTAAATATTGTCTTACTTAACCCTTTCAAGGGCGGTGGCTAGAGGGTCTAGCCACCTAATTTTAATTACAAAACTGACTACTGGCACCAAGAATATTTTAATAAAATGTTGCTTTTGTAGTTAAAGTGCAAAATAGCGTTTTGTTATTTAGTAAGAAATTCGTTTGAATATTCTGGTCTCAGTCAATTATTTCATCCTTTTACGAACAGAATTCCCGTGCCCCTGAAAGGGTTAACCGTCAAAATCTCATGATTAAACACGCCGAAAATATGTATTAAATTCTAGTGGTAGAAAGAAAGCCTAAATGGAGGCAGCTATGATGTAAACTACTTTGTACTGCGTATATATTTGTCAGTCTCGACCTGTTCATCCCTAAAAAGTGGTTTAATTTGTCTCATGTTAAACGTATTTCAAAGCAGAAAATGAAATATATGTTGTTTTTATTGAATTAATTTCGTTATTCTTTCTCGAAATGATTACAATTTACTTGTAAACAAAATTATGTTTTGAAACGCGTTTAACCTGTGCCAAGTTAAACCACATTTTGCAAAAGAATACAGGGATGTTGTCAGCTGTAACATATTAGCTGTGTTATATTTTCTTAATTAAAATTTTTGTCTGAAAGTATGTTTAATTGATATGTGGGTTTTACGCTGGAAATTATCGCACATTAATTTCGTACGCTCAATTAAATCTGCTACCTACCAAAAATTTCATTTAGCATTTAAATTCACGATTTTTTATTTTGTTCGGAAGAATTATATATCATTCTCAGAAAGGTTTATGACACAGGAAAAATAATGAAAACAAACAGAGATAAATTTATCGTATAACACATCAACGTTTTCTTGTGTTGCACATCTGAAATACAAGTAAAAACCTATGTCATAAATAAAATATTGCAAATTAGTAAATATTTTAATGAGTATGAATCTAAATACCTTTTTTATACATATTTTTTATTTTTTAAAACTTAACCCGAAAATGCATGAATTATTCTTTTAGAATTGTGTTTTGTTTTTTATTCTTATATTAAAGGTTAGACACTGCCAGAAATTTTAAGGTAGAATTTTAACTCTTTTTAGTAGCACATTTTTGTAATTTTTACACGATTAATACTTCTATATAAATATATTGGCTGCTAACAGTTAAATAAAAAGTGATGCAGATATGCACCAGTATGCATTTACCCCTTTGAGCTCTGGGAAGTGAATTTCTTTAAAATGCCCAAATATCACATTGGCACCAGTATTTTGTAAAAAAAAAAAAAAAAAAGATTTGGCTCATGATATACTCGAAAAAATGCATTAATCTATTTTCAAATAATTTTGGTTTAATATTCCGGTTCCAATGTGACATTTGTAGATTAAAATTAAGTGGGAAGAAATTCACCAATGAGAGCTGAAAGGGTTAAGGGTTAACACTCCGAATACCAGGTTTTAATATTTTATGAGCATTCTTAGTTTACATGATTTGAACCAGAAATTTAATTTTATTAAATGTAAGTAATTTCAAAGAGGTGACTATTTGATTTTATATATTATGTATAAATTATTATTTTTTCCTATTTTCAAACATTAAAATCTTCAAAATAGAAACAAACGTCGGTGAAAAAAGACCCCAATGTTCCTAGGAGGGTTAATCCTGAAATGAATGATTTTTTATTTTGTTTCAAAAAATTATATATGATTCTCTGAAAGGTTTATAACACAGGAAAAACAATGAAATAATCAGATATACATTTTTTGCGTCAACATTTTTTTATGTGGCACATATGCAATACAAGTAAAAACTAAAGTACCGTAATTTCCGGTGTATAGCCAGCAGATCAAACAATTCAGTTTGACCCAGAAATTTTATTCAGTATTTGAAGATCAATATTTACCGTGATCTAAAAAGTTACGTTTTATATTTAAAAATTTCTGGGTCGAAACACGATTTTTTGATCCGCGGGCTATACACCGGAAATTACGGTACGGAAATTGGTAAATATTTTAATATGTATGAATCCAAATACGTTATTTTATATAATTTTCTATTCTGTAAAACTTCACCATTAACATGTTCACGCCGGCGCGGTGGGTCACACTCGACTGTCTCAGAGCTGACAAGTCTCCGGCCTTTTGGATACCAGTATGTTAATAGAGAAAATGTTGTTTTATTTAATTAGAACAATTGGGCGATTTAAAGGAACAACATTTTCTCTAAAATAACAGTTGTGTGCAAAAATCCGGAGACTTGATAACTCTGAGACAGTCGAGTGTGACCCACCGCGCCGGCGTGAACGTATTAAATTCATAAAATATTTTTTTAGAATTATGTTTTTTACTCTTATATTAACCCCTTAACCCTAGATCTACCGGGAATTTTATTCAGGTTTTAATAAAACGTTCTACACCAGAATTTTTATTTAAAACTATTTAACTTATTTATTTACCTTATTTTTGTCTGGTTTATATACTTAGTTTATTTTAAAGAAATTTCTGGTTTGAATGAATATTTTGTATGTACCTGTCGGGTCCAATGGACCCGTCTGGTAGAGGAGGGTTAACCTACGATTTACGTCTAACATCTCCACGGTTTGGCAAACCCATAGCTACCACTAAAATTTAATAGAGATTTTCGGCTTGTGTAATCATGGAATTTTGACAATTAAATTAAACTATATTTACTGTGAAATTTTAGTGGTAAAAAGAATCTTCATTTGGCTCGATCATCGTACGCGGGCTATGCCCGTCATTGTAGGTTAAGGGGTTAAAGATTAGAAAGCAGAAATTTTACGATAGATTTTTGATTTCATATTTTTTTGTAGTTTTTACAGGATTAATATTTCTATATAAATGTACTGGTTGCTAAGAATTAAATAAAAAGTGATGTATATATGCATCTCTGTGCATTTAAGGGTTAATAAGGCGTGACTTTTTTCAACTTCGTACTTATTTTACCCCATTTGTTAAATAAAATTTCTGTTTTGAAAAAGACTTATTTTAGCCGCGGCTTTTAAACTGGAAATTACGGTTCTTATTTCTTAATTTACGGTACTTATTTCTATTATTTCTGAAAAATTTTAGCAGTGATTCTTTTAATTTCAAGTTAATATATCCCTATGGAAATTGTAATTTTTTTTACAGCAATAAAAATCTCAATATCTAATTCAAATATTATTAAATATTTTTTTTTTCATCAAGAAATAAAACTTTTATGTTATCTTATGTTACTTCCATATGTTCCAAGAGTAACGGATTTTGAATATCACTTGCTTCATACAATAATATCCACCTTATTTAAACAATTTACATAATTAGCGTGCACTTTTGAAATTTCCTTTCAATTTAAAAACTCCGAATCCATACCTAGAATTCCAAAGGAAGAATTTTTAACTTATGTACCCATAGC
This sequence comes from Maratus speciosus, assembly GCA_963932465.1. Taxonomy (NCBI): domain Eukaryota; kingdom Metazoa; phylum Arthropoda; class Arachnida; order Araneae; family Salticidae; genus Maratus; species Maratus speciosus. The sequence continues at coordinate 436,386,197 of OZ010787.1, forward strand.
TGCCATAGCTTTTCTGAACCAGAATTATTTAACAGAAATTTTGCATTATTTAATCGTGAGATGACGGCAATTATAAAAGGTAAAATTGACAATAAATTTCTGTGGTGCAAAAAAGCGTAACGTGTTGGCAGCCATGTGAACCAACGAAACGTCCACTATTAAATAATCAAAAATTACTGTTTAGAACTACTGGTATAAATTCGGAATTTCCGGATAAAAAATAAATTATTTAATTGACGCATATATGCGCTAATGCACCGCCCCTGAATACTAGGCGTTAGCGCTGACACAAAAATAGCGGCTGCCGAAGTCGGATTTTTTTCAGTGTGTGTACGGCCCCTTGAGATTTTATACAAATATTTTTTTTAAACATTTCCGATTTATTTTTCTGAGATTAAATAAATCAGACAAATCTTTTATAAAATATTGGTGTGTAAATTTAGGGGATGGTACATACTTTAAAAAATTCCTCCTTCGGTAGCCGCCATTTTTCTCTGAGCGCTCAGGCCTACTATACGGAGAGTTGTGACTAACGATGCAAGTGGCAGTGGCGTAAAGTAAAGGAGGGGTCGATCATTTTGCTACCAGTATTATTGTATGCTAAATTTTGTTTTGTTTAGTCGTATATGGGCCAAATTTCTGTACATTAATGCTGGTAGTGCAATGATCGAGCACCCCCCCCCCCCAGCCCTAACGCTAAACCACGCCACTGGCAAGTGGGTTAAAAGTACGTAGTATTCAGCAGTTCAATAAGGCAAATATATTCTCTAGGCAAAATGTGATTTTCAAATTCCGTAATTCTTGCAGTTTGTGTGTTTTTCCACTCGAAGGGTAACTTATTTAAAATAATAGGCAATATCAAAGTTTATTTCGATTACTTACTTTCTTATCATTTTCTCAACTTTTAAATGCATAGTGATGCATATCAGCATCACTCTCTTAGTAACCTCTATATTTATATAGAAATATTAATCTTGTAAAAATACAAAAATATGCTACTAAATAAAGTTAAAAATCCATCTTAAAATTTCTGGTGTCTAATCTTTAATATAAGAATAAAAAAAAAACACAATTCTGTAATAATAATTCATGCATTTTAAGTGTTAAGTTTTACAAAATAAAATATATATATATAAAATAAGATATTTAGATTCTTACTTATTAAAACATTTCCTAATTTGCATTATTTTAGTTTTTACTTGTATTGCAGATGTGCAATATAAGAAAAGGTTGATGTAATATACGAAAAATCTGTCTCTGATTTTTTTCATTATTTTTCCTGCGTAATAAAACTTTCTGAGAATCTAAGGGTTAAATATTTAGCTGAGATTTATTCCATTTAAAAAATATATATATATCTGCTGCTCATATATAAAAAGATCAATTCATAATACATCTGAGAAAAACTGAGAAAACTTTTCGAACGCCATTAGTGCCAACGGCTTTGCTGAAGAAAGAAATTCTTCCCCTGAATTTTGATAATAATTCTCAAAACTTCTACGTTATTTCTAGAAGAAAATCTTTATTTAAAACCGTTGTTTGCCTCATGTTTTTTGAATAAACTTTAAATATGCAAAAATAAAAATAAAACGCTGAATGTGAAGTAAATATTCCCTTTTTATTTTAATTTGTATTTTGTCTTACTGTTCTAAAAATGTAGTAAGTTTAACAGAACTTTCGTAAATAATGCATATAGCATCGAAGTTTGTGTAAAGTGGGGAAAGTTTTCGTAAAAGTAAGATTAAAGAATTAATTAAAAACTTCGCAAAGTTTTCGTCCGGTACAAAAAGAGAAACATTAAATTTTTTATAATGTATATTTTTTAATGCCAAAATTTTGCGTCTTTATTTTAAAGAACATGAGTCTAATGTTTAAATAATGTTTTATTTCTAACAACGATGTAATTTAAAACAAAAAAGCTACATTTAATTTAGTTAAAATAAAATATAAATTAAGGGGTAAATAATTTATTTCGAAAGAATATACCAATGTATGAATGCATCTAATTTTTATACAGTTTGGAAATTTAAAAAAATGTAATAATTTAATGGTAGACTTTAGCTGTTTAAAAGGCACAAACAACTAAAGAATCGGTTAAGTTTTGTAATTTAGTTTGTAAATACATAGGGCAAATTAAAGTACGTCGTGAAAATCAATCAATTTTGATAATAATTATATACAAAATGAAAATATTTTTTACACAATTTAGAAATATAATAAACTTGTTCTAGAAAAAAGTACGTTTCATGTGAAAACATTATCGAAAATATAAACATGTTGTCTGAATGCAAAATCTCCTAGCATAGATTATGGTTTAATGCTTCATGACCACCGCCCCCTGAATACTAGGCCTGAGCGCTGGACCAAAAATGGCGGCTGCCGAAGGCGGTTTTATTTCAGCGTGTGTACGGTCCCTTAAATATTCCTACCAATAATTTTTTGAAGTTTTTTCCGCTTCATTTTTCTGAGAGTTAACAAGGTAGAGAAATCTTTTATAAAATACTGGTGTCCACATTTAAGGGACCGTAAATACGCTAAAAAAAAATCCGCCTTCGGCAGCCGCCATTTTTGTGTCATTTTTGGGTGAGCGCTCAGGCCTAGTATTCAGGGGGCGGTGTTCATGACTTTGAACTACATCATTTGCCCTAAATATAACATGATTTTGGAACTGTTTCCATAATGGAGTTATGAATAAAAAGGAGGCGACATACAATGTAAATGGAGTTACGAATAATCCCAATAAAAAATCAACCAAATGCGGCAAAACTGAGGCATTCCGCATCTGGATGAATTTTTATTTAGGGATTCCGAATTCTCACCAGTAAGTTTAAATAGTTATTATTGTTTTATCAGATGATAGTTATTCCACAAATAAAATAAAAGAAAATTGCTATTCAAAATTTTCCGGTGTGAATTCCAACACTAGTGAGAAGTCGGTCGATTACGAGGCTAACGAGAAAGACAGGCTACCGCGGTGGGTCCGATTCTTCTTTTTTTACAGACCGCTGGAGTCACGTGATGCTCGAATGCACCAATGAAGGTGTGCGAAAAGCGCATCACGTGACTCCACCGGTCTGTAAAAAAAGAAGAATCGGACCCACCGCGGTAGCCTGTCTTTCTCGTTAGCCTCGGTCGATTAGTGATGACGTCACAACTTGTCCTCAGGCCTTGAGTCTTTCGGTGGCAATGGTCCACTTTTGGTGAATAATCTCATTTCCACTAAATTTTATCTGGTTTTCATTTACCTTTATGTTTTCTTTTTCAAATAATTTACCTGTTTGGCAGTTTACATTACTTTGAAATCCCTTTACTGCATTTAGGAATAGCCATTTCAATATCATTATGAGAGTAATTATGAACCAATTCTTCTGTTTTATTTTTGAGTAAAATACTTTTGAGGCATTCTAAAAATGATAGAGTAAAATTCGCAGAAAATAAAATGTAGAAAAATATGTTGCATACATTTAAAAAAAGTGAACTATAATTATAAACAACTAGAAAAATAAACTACTTCTACTGATTATAGAAGAAAGTAAAACTAAAACTACTCATTGTTCTCCAGGCTAAGCGGAACACTTAATGCCTGTTGTTGCCAATCGGCAACACACGCAAAAATCTGCTTACAACAAATATATTACAGTTATATATCCAAAAGTAATCATAAATATGGGATACATACCTTATTTTTCCAAGTAATAAATTTTATTTGATCACTACAGAACAAAATAATGTATTTCTCAAGCTTTCAAACAAAACAAAAAGATCATGTAGCAACAACTGAAAAATAAATGTATATTTATTCTTAAACAACACTAGCGCTGTCATCGGCATGTTGAAAATTGATTTAATAATATCTTCTATATGTATTTTATTGGCAACATTGGCCATTAGAGCTTCATTATTATTCTAATAGTATTTTAGAAGGCTAAATTGGGTATGTTGCTGAAAGGCAACAACCGGCATTTAATGGTTAAAAAAGGCAAAATTTACAATAAAAAGTAACTGGTGGAAATGATCAAAGCGGGTTAATTAGACGGAGAAAATGCATCCCCGATGAAATCGCGGGTTCCGCAAATTTTGCCACTTTTACGATGCTCGAGAAACTCTCGGGTTGCGCAGCGAGAGGGTTAAAGCAAATATTGTTATTTTAATTTTCTGGTGTGAATTAGGTATATACGAATAAAACAATCTGTTAAATTCAAAACACTCTTGTTTGCATATATGCAAAGTTGTGCACTAAAGAGTTAAATCGAAGAATCTTCCAGAGAGTATTCTTGGCAATGAAGCTTTAAAAGAAGTAATAATAATAAATTATTATTTGCAAAAAAAATTTAATAATTTTTATTAGATAAATACAACAACAGATGATCTATGTTTCAAGTTAAATCTGTATGCTTGTAAGAGAAACACATCTAAATAGCTAAATTACAATTCAAATAAAACTTTATATGTACTATATTATTTGAAATGGAAAAATCTCCTAATTTTGGGTAAAAATACTTTTTCAACAAATGATAATAACGATCCCTAACAAGATATGCAGATTTAATTCTAAAACACACTGACTAGATTAAATGAAATAAATGAAAATAAACTTGAGATTTAGGAAACTTTTCACGAAAGAACAAAATTTAAGTAAGAAAAAAATAGTAACAAGAGTGTAAAACGATAATAAGTTTCTTTTCAATGTTCAAATGTTCTTTATTACAACAGTAGAAACTTTTAACTTATCCTTATTTTCAAACTTTCTTATTTCTTGTCCCGATTTTCTTTTATTCAAGAGAAATTCAGCAATTGTAAGTTTCTAATGATAATTATGAAATGTTTTGAAACTCCAAAAATATTTTGTACTATAATGAGGCAGAATTAAATTGTCATATTTGTGTAGTTTTCAAATTAAGATTGAGGGAAGAGGAGAATCGGACCTGATTACCAACGGCACAAACTTCCACCAGTAAAAATAAGTAGATTTTTTTGCCTTATTCATGACATAAATTCCGCATAAATAACATGTTTAAAATGGTGAAAATTTCTATTAAAAATTACTGGTGGAAATTTGACAGGCTGGTAATCACGCACTGAGGGAGAGAGAACAAGAAACTGAACATAATCCAAAATTATCTTAATATTTTATAAGGAAACTAGAGATTGATTAACTCAAAAGTAACACATTTAAAAATAAAAACAGATGGGTAACCATGTAAGTCATGTCAGATATTGCTATGATAAATTAATTACACGATAGTAATAGAAAAATTATAAAATATGAGGAGTTATATTAAAATTAATTGTATGGCTGAAAAATTTTCGTTGTTTAACACGCGCACGTCGGCGTGCATCACCGGCGGGTCACGCTCGACTGTCCCATAAGGTGGCGTGCATCACCAGTGGGTCACACTTGAATGCTCTATAGAAGGAGTGTATTACAGGTGCATAGCTGCCAACTTGTACGGTTTTTTCATACCACTAAAATATGATAGAAATATCTGCCTTATTTAATCATCAAAAATCGCAAGATTTCGGAGATTCAAATAGGCAAAATTTGCTTTTAAATTTTAGTGGTGAGAAAAATCCGTACAAGTTGGCGGCTATGCAGGTGGATCACACTCGACTATGCTATAGACGGCGTGCACTACAGGTGAGTCACACTTGAATATTCGAAAATTCAGTACTTTAAACAATTCATTATAATAAACTTAACATATTAAGGACTAGTTATGGTTACGTATGATCACAGCCTACCTGACAATCATTTCTCTGTTTGAATACCAGTAATTTAGAGAAAAAAATTCCATTTTTTTCAATGACAGAAACTCTGCGATAAAATCTGATAAATATTTCTTTTCTGAAAAAGTGGTACGAGATGAAATTATTGCATTTTAAAGAGAAAAAAATAATTCCGTCTTTAATGGGTTAATACATTCACGCCGAGAAAAGAGAATCCTCGTTTTCTTCACCGCCCCCTGAATAATAGGAGCGCTGACACTAAAATGGCGGCTGCCGAAGGCGGATTTTTTTAAACGTAGGTACGGTTTCTAAAATGTTGACACCAGTATTTTATAAAAGATTTCTCTGACTCGTTTAATCTCAGAAAAATAAAGCGGAAAAAACTTAAGAAAATTATTGGTACGAATATTTAAGGGACCGTACACACGCCAAAAAAAATCCGCCTTCGGCAGCCGCCATTTTTGTGTCAGCGCTCAGGCCTAGTATTCAGGGGGCGGTGGTTTTCATTCAAAAAATATCATTGACTAAAAGCGTGACTTCTACCTTACAGAAATGAATTTATATTATATTGACTATATTTCTTTAGATTGTAAGCCATTTCATATTAAATTCGTACATATGTAGTCAATAAAATCATGTCCCTAAGTAATTTGCTTACTACGTACGAAGTTTCAGATATTCACTATCAACTCTGCTTGTTATATTCCAGTTCAATTAAATACATATGAGAGGGGCGGGCCATTACATTCAGTGTCTGAATAAAAGGCCGTACTGCGCCGCCAGATGAAGCTAAATATGAATTACAGCGCAGTCTCACAGCGAAAAACATGAATATTGGCGCCGGCGTGATCGCGTAAAAGATAAATTTAAAATTTGCAAGTACTATAAGCACATTGAAATAGAACATGGGTGGACAACTGTGGTACGCTCGACACCACTAAATTTTTACAGTAATCATTGCCTTATCTAATCATCGAATCTCTGCGATTCAAGAAGTCGACTTTTTCTGTAAAATTTTACTGATATCTGGCGTGCCACAATTGACCACCCCAGAAATAGAATATCAAATATACACCGGAAAGAAATCAAAGTATTTACCGACATAAAAGCGCACTTTTCCATTTAATCCATTCGTGCAGGTTTGCCAGTTTGACCTCCATTTTTATCCAGAACATACGAGTTTAGCTCCAGAAATCAAAATATTATTTTTTGTTTTATTTAAGGAAGACGATTTCGCAATTACTTAAAGTAAAATATTTTATTTTGAAGTTTCCTGTGTGGGTTTGGAATTTCGAAATAAAAATTGAGGCCAAACTGGCAACCCTGCAGGGGTGTCAAATTGTGGCCCGCCGGATACCATTAAAACCTTACAAAAATAACTACCCTATCTAATCTTCGAATCAGCGATTAAAGAAGTGGACTAATTTTTTAAAAAAAATTACTCGTATACGGTTGGCCACAGTTTGACTCCCCAGATTTAATCCTACGTAAAAGTCAATAAATTACAAACAACAAGAGTATAAAGTAAACATCACCATTTTTCTCGGTATTAGAACTTCTCGTTAATGCTAACTGTTTTACAATAAACACATCAACATCTTCGAACTATAATAAAGAGCAATCGACATATCTTCAAAATGGTGAAGTTTCAACTGTAATCAGTTTCGTAGTTGCTTGTTGCCAACGAGATAAGCTTCCGAAAGTAAATTTGAATAGTGTAATATCCAGTAAATTTCTCCTTACATAACCCTTTCAAGGGCAGAGCACTTTCATTGCTAAAATATTCAAATACACACAGCAAATTACAAACAAATTTGTTTGAAAAAAAAAAAAAAAAAAAAAACTATATTTCACACAAGCGATATAAGTAAGCGTACGAGCATAATACTGGAATCTGGCGTAAGTTAACACAGTTGCGCCATCTTGTGGACGGATTGATAATTTCACATCCGCGGGCTATTAGTGTAACGTCATATATGACATGATATCTACCATCTGCGAATAATTTCTAAAGCTTTAATCACTCATGGAACTGAATTTTGTTTACCACATTTATTGCAAAATAACAGCGTATCAAGAGGGGCGTATAGATGCACTTGACACCACGAATATTTAATTAAAATTTTCCTTTTATAAAGTACGGGAAAATGAACAAGTTTTTGTTTTCTAATAAATTCATTAGTAAATTCTGGTGCCAGTCCATCATTTCATCATTTTATAAACAGTTACTCCGCGCCGGAAAACGTTAAAGAAAAAAAATCGCATTTTTTTTCATTCATTTTATATCGCACTAGCCGGTCTTCTCCCAACTACATCACATATAGTGTGATCAGTATTCATTAGTTACGCCTCAAAGGCAACATTTAGTATGCATTCACTGCTGCAAAGTAGTTAAAAAATTAATTAAAAAGGCATCATTTAAGTTAAGGTCAAAAGTGGCGAATAATTGGTAGAATCTAGGAAGGTCAAAAACAAATGGAGGTCGCCCAAGATTTGAATATTCCGCAAAGTGTCATATGAAGAGCTTCTAGCTGCTTTTTAAGGATTGAATCCGTCGATAGACAGCCTGGTCAAGGGAAACCAAGAGCAACAACTGCATTCGAATACCTTTTTTTGTCATTGTGGCTCAAAAAAACCACAAAGCGACTACAAGAAATTTGGTTTCAGATCTTCAGGCTGCCACAAGAACTCGAATTAGCCGTTCTACTGTTGTCCGAAGGCTTAACGAGGATGGACTGTAAGCGAGAAAACCAAAAGTTTGTGTCCCACTCACTCCAGATTCCCAAGGGGACCGTTTAAGCTGTTGCCCTCGTCAAGTTCAATGGAGGCAAGAAGACTGGGCTCAACTATTGTTTACAGACGAATCCAGATATAGTCTGAACACTGATTTTAGAATTGTGTTGATCTGAAGAGATTAAGGAAGACGCAACTTGCCCTGCCCTTGTCGTGAAATATCCCGTTCGAGCCTAGTCTTCTTGGCGTTTTTGAACATGACGACAGCAACAGATTAAACGGGCTCCTAGGGAAGCTGGAGTGAGTAGGACACAAACTTTTGGTTTTCTCGCATATAGTCTATCCTCGTTAAGCCTTCGTACAGCAGTAGAACGGCTAATTCGAGTTCTTGTGGCAGCCTGAAGATCTGAAACCAAATTCCTTGTAGTCGCTTCGCGGTTTTTTTAGCCACAATGACAGAAAACGTTTTTCGGATGCAGTTGTTGCTCTTGGTCTCCCCTGACCAGGCTGTCTATCGACAGATTCAATCCTTAAAAAGCGGCTCGAAGCTCTTTATATGACACTTTGAGGGATATTCAAATCTTGGGCGACCTCCATTTGTTTTTGGCCTTCCTCGATTCTACCAATTATTCGCCACTTTTGAAATTAACTTAAACGATTCCTTGGTGGAATACCTAATGAATACTGATCACACTCAGACACCACAGTCACTTTAAACAACACTACAGACGAGAAATCCAATGTACCTCTATTGCTCACCACATTGTCAATGATCTTATGTGCATATTTCCGTCGCTAACATATGCGCGGAAGTGCAGTTTTGAGTGCAATAGTATATAATCAAAATAAATAACTGCAGCATTATCCTTCAATTTTGATGACCAGTGTACATGCAAACAGAAAAATGTAATTAAAATACTTTATTTTAAATTATATGAAAATGACTAATCAAAATATCAAAAGCATGTAATTAAAGATTTCGCGACATGATTATTAGATGTTATTCATGAGTTCCCTTACAAAGAACTGCTCGACCTAGGTCGTGCTGATCTATAGAGAAAGGAGAGCTTCCGGATAAAACAGTCAAAAATTCGGTAACATAAGGTATTGCGTGATAATTGCAAATAGATCCTGTCGTTTACGCGTACCTAAATTATTAATGCAGTAATCAAAATAACGTAGCCTCGTTCTTCTCAGCCATATACTATTAATACAGCGGTCACAATAAATTGGTCCTGTAAATTTTGAGTATATAAAACATTAAAATGACAATAATTTTAACAAAGACATCTTGGTTTCAGGCCTGTAATTTGGTTGTCCCTGCTGCTGTATTCATATTGCATTCAAATTATTTCGAATATGCAGAGCTGCAAAGCTTCTACTAGTATTTTGATGCAGAAATTTTATTTTATTTAATTGGAACAATTGTGCGATTTAAAATAACAACATTTTCTCTAAGATAATAGTGGTGTGCATAAAAACGGAGACTTGGAAACTTTGAATATGGTTTTAGGTCAAACGAACCCGAAAAAAGAAGCAGGGTTAAACGTCAACCAGTATAGCGAAGCCTTGTGTATATCCGATCTAGACGAGCTGTTAATTCCCAAATTGGCTCAGCCGAACTCAGCGATCTGATTGTTCGTTAATATTAATATTTTGGATTACTTTACTGTGATTTTGATCAAATTTAACAAAATAAATCAATTTTAGTCATTATAATTGCATTCTATTTTACATTAGACTCCTTCATAAGAAAATAAATATAAGTTTCTACTATATAAATATCAGTTTTAGCCAATCAGATTGTTGAGCTCGGCTGAGCCAATTTCGGAATTAACGGCCCGTCCGATACGGGGTCATACTCAAAGCGATATAAGTAAGCGTACAAACTTAATACTGGAATCGGGGGTAAATTAATACAGTTGCGCCATCTTGTGGACCACACATAATAATATGGATAATCCACATACGCAGACTTTTAGTGTGACGTCATATATGACAGGATATCTACCATCTGCGCATATTTTCTAAATCTTTAGTCACTCACGGAACTGAATTTTGTTTTCCACTTTTATCGCAAAATGCGAGAGGGACGTCCAGATGCACTTGACATCGCAAAGTTAGCTATGCCAAATTCTGGTGCCATTCTGGGTTGCCAGATTAGGGACTTTTTCTTAAATTCCGAAATTTTACATTCACAACAAAAATTGTGTATTGTATTTGTTTCTCTTTTTAATGACAGATATTTCGTGATTACCTAAACGAAAAATTTTTCTTTCATAATTTCCGATGCGAATTCGAAATTTTTAAATTGAAAGCAAAGGCCAAACTGGCTACACATGTGCTATTGAACAGGGTTGCCAGTTTGTCCTCCTCCTCCTCCCCTTTTATTTCGAAATTATAAATTCACACCGAAAATTTTGAAAAAATAATTTTTACTTTATAAAATCACAAAATTTCTGTCATTAACCTTTTCAGGGGCAAGGTTGCACTTCTATTAGTAAAATACAGAAATGAATGATTAACACCGGAATTTACAAGCGAATATATTTCAAAATAGGCAAAAGCTTTTCTTCACGTATTTAATTAAAGGAAAGTTTTCAAAGAAAAATTCTGGTATCAGTGTCCCATTTATGAATTAAAATTTGGTGGTCCAAAAATGAGTCACCGCCCTTAAAGGGGTTTAATGAAGCAAGCAATTGTTTTTTTTTTTTTTTAATTTTTGGTACGAATTTGAATTTTTTGAACAAAAAAGGGAGGCCAAACTGGCAATCCTGTCGTTGTGGCAATTGGGAATTAAAACTCAGTGGTTTCATAAACGTACCACAGCCCTTGATTGCGTTAAATGCCTTATTAATGCGGAATTTCAGTCACGATTGTGTCCAAAAACAGATATTTATTTCTATTGGTGGAAGTTTACTTCGACGATACTCAGACCCTGCATTTCCGCCATATTGTAACCTAATAAACCTTTTGTCAGTGTCAGTGAAAGAGTTTATAATACTTAGGCCAACATTTACCTGCAAAAACAAATAGAAATTTTTATCATATTTGTAAGAAAATTTATTCATGAATAAGCTACTATACCTCCTCGGTTATTTTACTTTCAAATGGGAGACTCTACGCTATATGTCTACTCCTCTTTATTCATAACTTCATTGCCAACTTATGCACCAGGATTTAACCCTTTGAGCTCTGGGGCTGAATTTCTTCAAAGCGCCTAAATGTCATATTGGCACCAGTATTTTGTAAAAACAAGTGGGTAAGTGTGATCATAGGAACGCACAGAGGGTTTCGTTTATTATTTCTTTCAAAACACATTCGTTCAAAACGTCCAGTACATTTATCTTCATGGAATACCTTCTAAATATTGGAAAACCCATCCTAAACTATCTTAAAGTTTCAAACATATTCGCCTTGTTATATTTCCTAATTTTGTTCGTGCCTCCCCCCCCCCCCCCAAAAAAAAATGCTACGATATATCACATGTTGGGTATCTGCTAAATTTAGAAAAGTGTCCCCCTTGGGGGGGGGAGTGGGCAGATGGTCACCATGATATTTGACGCGGCCTGATTTTTAAAATTTATGTTATGTTTTATAAGCTATATTAAAGTTTCAAACAGATCCTCCAGTTATATTTCCTAATTTTGTTCGCGCACCTCCCTCAACTCCTCCTCCCCTCGAAATGCGACGCGCCATTCTTCTTTATATTTTTTTTATCATGTGCTATAAAGTATCTTAAAGTTTAAAATAGATCGCATTGTTAGATTTCCTACTTTAAATGGAATCGCGGTCTGTTAGTTCCAGACTATACCACTCTATTATTAACAAAAGCGTATGCGAACGAAACTCCTTTACACAACCTAACATAGATATGTTACTCGAGGGGGTGGCGGTCTTCAGCAAGAATTTAAGATATTTGTTGAAATTACTATTCGGAAATAGTGGTAACTTAACTTTTGACATATTTATATTTAATAATTAGCATGTATCTGAAGACTCCGTTAAAAAACCGCACCTGAAACGGTATGAAACGCAAAGGTAAAAAAATTATATATATTTCGCCCCTCCTCTACCCCCACCAGTCAGAAATTTCACGTGCCATTTTTATAAACTTTTTCTTATGTGTTATAAACTATCTTAAAGTTTCAAACATATCGCCTTGTTACATTTCCTACTTTAAATGAAATCGCGGTCTGTCAGTTTCACATTCCATTACGAGGGAGCGCACTCTATTCTTAACAAAACTGTATCTGAACATAACTCCGTTAAACAACCTATCAGGAGATATGCTAGTCAAGGGAGTGGCGGTCTTAACCAAGAATTTAAGAAATTTGCTTAAATTACTATACGAAAATAGTGGTATGAACACTTACAAAATTTTTGATATTGAATTAGTAATAGTTATCTCATCACGCCAACAAAAAACTGCACGTAAAACAGTACAAAAAGCCCTGTTATACTGCCTAATTTTGTTCGCTCCCCTTATCCTTTCCTCCCACTTAACCGAAATGTGACGCTCCATTCTTTTTTATAATCTTTTATAATTTGTTATAAATTATCTTGAAGTTTCAAACAGTTGAAGCTTTGTTGGAATTCCTACTTAAAGTTAAATCGCTGTCTGTTAGTTCCACATTCCTCCACGAGGGATCGCACTCTATTCTTAACAAAAGTGTATCTGAACGAATCTCCTTTACACAACCTATCGGTAGATACATGGGTTGGGAGGGGGGGATGTCTTTACCAAGAATTTAATATTATTGCTGAAAATACAATTCGAAAATAGTGGAATCAATATTTCTGAAATTTTTATCTGGCATAAGTAACATTTATGCGGTATTTTTTAAAATCGGACACCGTTCAGAAGAATACTGCAATGAAACATCACGTGACTGCCTTTTAAAATAAGTACATAATAGAAATAATTCAGTTAGTGAAATTAGCGCCCTTCCCCCCCCCCCTTACCAGAAGTTTCACGCCCCAATCTTTATTTAAACTTTTCTTATGTGTTATGAACTAACTATCTTCAAGTTTGAAACAGAGTGCCTTGTTAGATTTCTTAATTTAAATGAAATCGCAGTTCTTGAAATCACGTGCCTTCATTAAGGTTTTTTTAATACAATGCGCATTTGATAGAAATAAAACCAATCAATTAAATAATAATTAATATCTCAGCTTTTAATTAAGATAGGAGTGAGAAATGACCATCAGTGAAATCAGCGAAGAATTTCATGCCGGGATGTCTGAAAATTTAATCTAAAAATTTAATCTTTAAAAAGTTTAAATTTCGTATTAAAATACTCTACTACGGAAAACCGCGAGCGCCATCATGTGTGACACCTGCTTCCCGCGCAAATGAAATCTGTTTTCCTTGTCTTTGCAATTAAAGAAATTCAATTTTTATCGATCGATTTTTCGTGTTATACACAACGAGAGAAATGATCTGTATACCAAATGAAAGCAGATTTTTCTTCGGTGTATGTCTCTGTAAGTTAAAAATGTCTCGCCCGAAAACTTTCTGTGATACAAGTCGATTTAAAAATTTCCAGTACACTTTTTTGCTTAAAGCGCGCTCTGGCACACCTGCAATTGCGAAGCGCAGATGTGTGGCAAACCGCAGGAGAAATGAAAATATTTCACGAGTCCGTTCGTACCTGCATTCATTTAATACCGTTTCTTCATTAATGAGACGTAAAATAGGGAGTTTTTAATTAATAACGTCCGTTAATTACGGCTTTTTCAAAATTTTATGATTGTCGTTTGATCTCAGGTGTCCAGCTATAAGTATGCAAAATTTCAAGTCTCCAATATATATAGTTTCTGAGAACGTACTCTGTGACAGACAGACAGACAGAGGAGTGAGACGAATAGGGTTTCGTCAGATGAACGAAATCCTAGAAAGATTCGGCTTATAATATACACGAAAACCTGGTTTAATCTATTTTCAAATAAATTTGGTTGAATATTCCGGTGCCAATGTGACATTTGGAGATTAAAATTAAGTGGAAAGAAATACACCCATCAGAGCTCAAAAGGCTAACTAAAATTTTATAACAGTATAAGTTTATAAATTTAACAATAAAGTTAAAAATATCTCTGATAAATGAATCACAATATATATATATATATACATTAAATATTATCACAATCACATCACACTGACCTCGGCGTGTGCGTATACAACAATACAAAGTTCATGTTGCTTCAAAAAATACCGTTGAAAGCAAGATATTTTGCTCAAATTTTCCTCCATATTATACTAGTCTATATATAAATGTATATAAATGTATGCTGGATGTAATTTAATCAACGATCCAGTTTATGTTTTGAAATGGACGTCATACACATCTTCGTATTATGCTTGTGTATATCATGTTGGAATATCAACGCAGGGTTCGAACGGGTACTGTTATATTCAAGGCCCAATATAAGAATTATTTTATAGAAAAATAAATCTAGTTTAAACGGTCAAAATTTCGCCTTATTTCAGGCCAGATTTTCCATAAGAATATACTGGTACCGATGAATTTCTTGGTCATGAAATTCAAGCACCCGTACGAACCCTGCAACGGACTACGTTAGTCATATACTTAAAAATCCAGTTTATAAATTAGAATGGAAATCAGCTTGTTGCACATGGATGTATTTTGGACATAAAAAGTGCACAATAGACAAATATCTACGTATTTGTTTATGTATGCATGTGGATGTACTGTAAACCAATAACTTAGACATTATAAAATAGTGGAGATATCCGAGCAAACCCACAAAGCCAGGGTTGCTAGTGGGCTACTTTTTTTAAAATTCAGATTTCTTGATTGCCACCAATTTTTTGAAACGGTAACATTACCTTTGTTATCGCCTTAATTAATATGCCATCAAATAAGGCGCATTTTACCATTTCAAAAAATTGGTGCCAATTAAGAATCGGAATTTAAAAAAAGTAGCACATCTGGCAACTCTGCACACAGCTCTATCAACAGCTCTTTTGCTTTTTATTTTGGGAGCTAGTGTACTTTTATTTATCAGAGCAGTAACAGAAGTTGAAGGTACAGTCGTGGAAAATAAAGGTCAACACCCCGTACTAACTCTACATCAAATTACCGTCGAAAAAATTACTCGTACCAAACGAATTGAAATAAAGTCTACTTTGAAATGATGTATATAAAATTTGCTTTGGGGGCATTCTACATATAACAACAAACCCAAACTTTCAATTTATTCAATAGAAATCCCCAAGTTTGACACAAAAAATGGGTTCTACACCCTTCAATTAGCCTAAATCCAATTTTCATGAAATTCGTACAATTAGTTTGAGAGAAATTAATTATTTTAAAACGAGCATATTTTAGGGGTTGTATCCAAATTCAAGTTCGGTACTCGATCATTGAAATGCTACAAAATGACTATGGCGCCGCTATTAAAATTTTATTTCTTGCCAATAGGACCATTTCACTCACTCGATGTATTTTGACTATTGCCAGCCCACATATTTCACTAAAATGAGTAAAATAATTTTTTACAAATTATGCTTTTCTGCACATCATAGACGGTCCCTGAAACCATCATATTGAAGTTTTTTAATCATAATTCGAAAACTACTTGGAAGAAAATTTTGTAATTGAGAATTCGTATACGGCAGGACATAATAAATACAAATCTATCCAAAAAAAATATTAGCTTTAAATTCATATTTTTTTTCGAAAATTAATTTCATAAATCATCATTAAGAAAATCATTTCATAATTCAATTTATAAAAATTTTAAAATTACAAATTCAATGTATTTATATTGGAGATTTATAGTATTATAACTGCAAAAAAATTATCACATTAGGATTATAATTTCAGGAGATATTAATAAAAATATGAAAATGTAATTTAACATTAGAAGCTCTAAATTTTGAATGTTTATAATTCAAAAACTTACCATCCAAATATATTAAAATTTTGTTTCTATATATTGTTTGATACAAAGATTTAAAATATATCGTCAAAATTGGGTATTGCCTTTGAAAAAAACAAATTTTGTTTTCGGTTTTATATGTAAATGGGCCCCTAAGCAAATTTTATATGCATCATTTAAAAGTAGGCTTTATTTTAAATCGTTTGGTACCAGTAACTTTCTTTTATTATAATTAGTAGGGAGAGTTTACTATTTTTTTTTTTGCCACGCCTGTACATGTTAATTTTTCCAGGTTTCTCCCAAACACAGCAATCCGTATTACAGAACTTCAGGTAATGATTTCAGTTCTCTAAGTTTAAACCTTTGCATTGGAAGATGTGACTTTTACTCACCACTAGTGTTGCCAAATGTCCCGCGTAAATTGGGGCTCCAAATGCCCTGGACACCACTAATTTCTTACAGTTTAATTCGCCATATTTAATCCTAGCTACTTCATCCATTAGATTAGGCGAACAAAATTGCTTTAAAATACTGGTACCCTCCTTGGAACCCCTCTTTACGCGGAACACCTGGCAACATTAGTGGTGAGTGAGAGTCACCTCTCGAATGCAAAGGGTTAATGTCAGTGTTACCAGATTGGGGACTTTATTGTCTCCAAATTGTTGCTTGTAATCTCTTTTTTGAAATAGAAGTATTCGCCCAATTTAAAAATTGATTAAAAATTCTGAAAAATGAGCAAATTATACTATTAAAAAAAAAACAGTCAAATAATTTGAATTAAGAAAGCCTCCAATCTGACAACACTGGTTAATGTTGTACCATTAAATTTTACAAGCCGTATGTGATTATTCTTGTAAAACAGGGGTGGCCAACTGTATTCCCGATACCACAAAAATTTTACAGAAAAGGTCGACATCTTGAATCGCAGAGATTCGATGATTAGATAAGGCAATAATTACTATAAAATTTTAGTGGTGTTGAGCGTACCACAGTTGGCCACCCATGTTATAAAACATTGTACTCCATAAGTAGGTAAACATAACAATTATGGGTACTAACGGGACTCCCCAAGAAATTTCATTTTGAAAGATTCAGCGAAAGACTTTCGCTTTGAAAGACTCAGTGAACCAAAACAATTTACCATTATACAAAATCTGTAACAGTTTCCATTCAAATGAGGTATCATGTATACTTGCGTATAAGCAGAATTCAAATTCCATAAGAATAACAGACTGAATACCAGTTCTTAAAAAAAGTTATCCTTGTCTTTTCTAACTGCAGAATTTTCAAAAATTGTCTGATATTAACCGCTTAACTGTTTTGCCCGAACTCTGTTCGTGCAAGAAAAATTAGCTTGCTTCGTTACTAAAAGCTTTTTCACACCACTAATTTTTACCAGAAATCTTCGGTTCTTTAAAAGAAAAGTATTTCAAATGATACCAGAATTGTGGTAAAATATTTTCGATTTAATAAATAAGTGAAATATATCCTTTTCTTATTGACGAATAAATGTTTTGAAAAAATCTGGTGCCAAATAATTTATTTCAGTACTTTAGCATTGAAATCGCTTTGTCCCTGAAAAGGTTAAAAAAAGAGCTTTTTTTTTAGGTTTCGATTTTCTTAGCAGTCCTTTAGTTATGTGACGTCTATATTCTAGGGACAACATGTTCTCTCGCATCTCCACATACTCGATATATGAATTTACATATGCCATCTAGCATAGCAAAAAACAGCGGGTGCCACAATTTTTTCGATTTCCTATGAAAAAAAATAATAAAACAGAAAAGAAATGCTAGGAAAATTATTACCACACAACATTTTTGAAATTATATTTTAAAGCAGATGAAAACGATGGATAATTACAGAGACGAAAAGTAAACAAATCGTTTTTCTCCAACACCCAGTGTACTGACGGTACTTATAAGTTCCACCGAGTAATTCAACTGTTAAATCAAATACATACACCGTTCACCTAAAATAGCTAGTCAATCTGTATTCTAAGATAATAATGAACACATAAAAAAAAAATCCAACACTTATCTTACATCCTTTTCTGTGTTTGCAGCAATAAAAAGACGAGCGTGACAATCTGTATAAAATGTCGGCAGAAAACACATCGACAGTTTCAAAGATAGCCTCCTTCTTCGCTAAAATAAGAAACCTGGAACTGCTGCTGCCATGTATCCGGATAAAGAAGAGTTAACCCCTTGAGGACGAGCGACACGCATACGTGCCGGAAATAGGCCTAAGGATCCTCGTTTATCCTCACCAGTAACATTTTACTGTAAAATTTGCCTTATTTAATCCGAGCATTTTCCCGATTTGAATAGGCACAAACTTCCGTTTTTTAAAACCGGTAGCAAAGTAATAAACATTTCGTAAAAGGCTCCCGTCGCGAAGGGGTTAAAAGAGCATTTTTGCGAAGTATAATTAGGATATTAGTAACATTGAAACAGATGTCATACGTTCCCACGGCCGCCATCTTGAAATTCTTCTTGGCTTGAAAACCCCTTTTCCGCCAAGTAGTAAATGTCGCCAACCACCGGTTTATACGCATGTTTGGCTTAACGAAAATAAAATGTAAATAATAAACAAAATTCGCTAAACTGGCAATCAGTAATCGTTGTACGAGCGCTTCGCGCACATTTACCGAAAAAAAAACATCGCCAAATTCAGCATTTCTCGCGGTATAGCATTCTCAAAATTCAGCAGTTCTCGTTTTGTAGCAATCTCAAAATGTAAAAAACTCTCAAAGCAGCAAAATATACATAAAAAACGAAACTCGCTAAAGTGGCAATCAGTAATAGTTGTATGAGCGCTTCGCGCACATTTAGCGACAAAAAAACATCGCCGAATTCAGCATTTCTCGATTTATAGCATTCTCAAAATTGAGCAGTTCTCATTTTGTAGCAATCTCAAAATGTAAAAAACTCTTAAAGCAGCAAAATATACATAAAAACGAAACTCCCTAAAGTGGCAATCAGCAATAGTTGTATGAGCGCTTCGCGCACATTTACCGAAAAAAACATCGCCGAATTCAGCATTTCTCGCGGTATAGCATTATCAAAATTCAGCAGTTCTCGTTTTGTAGCAATCTCAAAATGTAAAAAACTCTTAAAGCAGCAAAATATACATAAAATTATCAACATACCTTAAGAGACATCTGCTTTCTTGAAACCTTCAGCACGAAATATCTCTCATAACATCGCCGTCATTTTCCAAAATAGGCTTAATACGCATTGACAATTTTAAACAAACCTCCTTTTCTTGTCAAAATTTTCTCATATTTCTTAATTACTTCAGCAAGAGCGTTTAAACGGACTAGAGAAACTATAGTCAATGAAATTCATCCAATAAATTTAACATAAAAATAAAAAAACAACGATAGAACACGATATCAAAATACATCCACAAAATTTTAAACTTCTCAGGGGTTGTCAGAACGCGACACGTCACAACACAGACGTCACACGGGGTTTACATATCGAGTTTGTCATATCCGTAAACACCGCCAACACGCCAACAAAAAATCGCCAAACAATTCACAACAACAACGGCTGAGGGAAGGTACGGCATCTAAGCCGTAATATTCACTACGGGACGAAATTTTAAAGTGAGTGGTACTTATAAGTACCGTCAGTAGATAAAGCGTTAATGTGTTCAACATCTTTTACAGTAGTCCAAATTTCCCTGATGTGGCCAGATTTGACACAATTTCCTGGTTATGGGAAATAAATAGTAAAATCATAATTTAGTGCATTTTAGAAATTTTTAATAGGTGAAAATGTAGAAAATATAATATTTATTTTACCAAGGAAAAATACTATTGTATGTCTAACACAAATTAGAAGCATTTCAGTAAATAATCGGTCAACCATCACCAATCCCCCCTGCCATCTAACTACGAATTCATCACAAAATTTAATTAAATATTATAGCAAGTATTTTTAATAGAAGAAGCACATTTTTTATGATATGTTCGCACTGTCTTAAAATTAGTTTAATTTGCCGAGGTCAGCTTTAGATGACTTTGCAGTACATACTACTAGTTAAATTTAAGGCTAATATATATAAAAAAAACTTATTTAATGTTCATACATTAATAATCTATGTTGGATCAACTTTTGTTGAACACGCATTTAGTACTTATTTCATTTTATTAATAATGTGATGTTTTATAAGCACCCTGTTTACAGCAACTATATTGTTTCAGGTTCCATGAGTAACATTGACGAAGGATCTTATCGCTGCCCAGATGGTTCTTCGCCAACAATTCGACACAAGAAAATATCTGGAGTATTAGGAGCAGCTTCAAGTGTTACATCAATTCAAGTAGCTAATCTGCTACGCCTTTTCAAAATACCACAGGTATTAAAAAAAACTAATTTACTCTAGAATTACAAATGATTTTATGTTGAATATGTTAGTGTGCTATATAACACAATTTTAAATTCGCTTATTTAGGTCAGCTTTTTTTCGACTAGTCCAGAGCTTAGTAATAAAAACAGATTTGAATATTTTCTCAGAACAGTGCCATCTGACTTAAATCAAGCCGATGCAATGGTTCAAATTGTTCAGAGATTAAACTGGACTTACATATCAATATTATACGAGGAATCAACATATGGAATTCAGGTAAGAATATTTTTATGTGCTTTTTTGTTATTTAGTTGTTTCGGTAAATAATAATAAATAATATATGCAAAAACAGAGTATGAAACGCAACTTACAAAACATATAATGAAATATATTTAAAATATTGAAGAAATATTATATATTATGAAAAATTCAGGTTCAGTTGTTAACTCAACCCTTTAGTGCGCATCTTTGCATATATGAAAACAACAGTCTTTTGAATGGAATAGATTTTTTTTAATTCGTATATTCCTAATTCACACCAGAAAATTAAAATAGCAATATCTGCTTTAATTAATAACAGACATTCCGTATTCAAATAAAACGAAATTAACCATTGAAACTTTCTGGTGTAAAGTCAGATTCTCTGAACTACGTATTTTCTAGAACGTATTCTATAATGGGAATTAAAGGGTTAAAGGTTAAGTTTTATAAAATAAATAATTATATAAAGTAAGGTATTTGGAGTCACACCTCTGCAAATATTTGCTAATTTGCAATATTTAAGCGTAAAATAGCCACACGACAGTAGTTTTTATTTATGTTACAGATGTTCAACAGAGAGAAAAGATTGATGTATTATATGAAAAATCTATCTCTGATTTTTTTTTCTCATTATTTTTCCTGTGCAATAAACCTTTCAGGGAATCCTATATAATTTTTTCGAAACAAAATTTAAAAATTGCCCATTTAACCCTAGAACTACCGGAAATTTTACTCAAGTTTTATAAAAACATTCTACACCAGAATTTTTACTTAAAACTATTTAATTTGTTTATTTAACTTATTATTGTCTGATTTATACATTTAGTTTGTTTTGAAGAAATTTCTGGTTTGAATAGATATTTTGAATATACATGTCGGGTCCATTGGACCCTTCTGGTAGACAGAGGGTTAAGGGTTAATTCAAAGATATATTTAAAAACAAGCTCACAGCACGGTATTCCGTTTGGGAATGCAGACTTTTTCAAATTTATTTGACACTCGAACATTTTATAAATAATCAGGACTGCAACATGCGACTATGTTTTAATTCTGTCTCGCACCATTATTTTGAAACATTTTTTTTTTTTTTTTTTTTTTTTTTTTTTTTTTTTTTTACATACACTTTGAAAACACCTGTAAGAGAAATAGACTTCAAAATTATTTTCTTAAAATAGTGGTGCGAATAAACTACAAAAATAGTCCCTGTAGCAGCCCTGGTAATGCCCCTTGTGCAGTCTCAGCTGTAAAGTACCATGGTTAAACAACGTTTAGAAATGACCACTGTCTCACAGATGACCAATAAATCATTCCTAAAAAAATTGCTACCAGTCTATCCTATCAGCCCAACACAGGGCTTTATTACAGTACAACTATTCCCGAATGCTAATCTCTATCTATATTATAAAGGACAAACATATCTGTGCGTAACGCATACGTCATTTTGCGAATGGCAACACTTTGAAATTTGAAATAAAATGTTGGTTTTACAATTTTCGCTACTGCAAATTTTTAAACTTCTAAACAACGCACATTTTAAATTTTTACACCGTCGTACAAGGAAAAAAAAAATGCTCTTTTAAAAGTAATTTGTTTGAAAGCTGTATCTCAATTTATTTTTGAGATATTAATTTTTTCGTAGTTTTTAATACCATTTTTTTTTATCGTGGCAACAAATGTACCCCATTTTTATTGAAAGTCATTGAAAGTAAACGGAAAATAGTCGAAAATAAGAGATACTGTATCTTTTTGTTGTCATTTTTTCATAAAAACTGAAAAAAAAAGTTGAAATTAAAATATGGGCTATGTCAAGAATATTGTCTGTTATTCCGTGATAATGACGTCATACGCACACTTTTCTATAGACGAAGTTTAAGACTGTATTGTAAAAGTGGATTGCATTAGTGGATGCAAATGACATCATTTTATAAAAAAGCATGTATTTTAATTCTTAAATCTGAATTATGTTTTGTAGATGTGCGTCTTTTTCACAGCCCAGCTGCTGATAAAACGCAATGTTTTACAAAAATTTAGAGTGTCTTTATTGAAGAGAGGTGACATGCAAATAATAGCGATTTATATTACAGAAATTGATGATTCTCGCCTGGATGGATTTGCTTTGCCAAGTTTGACAAGCAAACAAATAATTCGAAGTTTAAAATAATATCATATTCCTGAAGTTTTAGTCCAAAATTCTCTCGAATAATGAAATTTTAATGCTACTCTTTAGGACATTCTACTATAATTTTATCAAAATAACATAATGTGCTTAATTTAATTTTTCCTAATTTTACATAATCTATATATGTAAAACACAAGTGTGTTTTTAGTCATCTGCCCTGACCTTTCTGCTGAACTAATTTTACTAATATTTTTTTAACTGAAAGCTCTTCATTTGTAGATGTGATCGCACTATCTGTTTTTTCCATAAATAGCCCCACTTTTATATTTTAATTTTAAAAGCTATTCATGAAATTTCTTCAAAATGGTGAAAATTCGATAGCTTTCATTATTGCAAACAAGAGAGAAATAATGAGGTATTTTTATCTTTATTCAAGCTATTTTCTGATAAACATTCTAAATTGTTGATAAAAATCGTTGTATAGGGTTTAGTGTCGCAAAATCCCATTAGGAGCATAATATTATATTAGGGGCATAATAACGGAAAATGACATACTGCTTTTGAAAACACGCATTTTTTCTCATAAATTGTTTTTCCTCTATATTGTTTTTCCTTCTGCATGTGTTCTGCATGTATGTACTAAGTTTCAGACACTAGGCACAATGCTTATTTAAGTGAAAATGAAGATATATTTAAAAGAAAACGATCATTTTCTTAGATAAAACTAAACATTTTAACACAAATGCGGCTAAAAAAACAGAAATTTTTACTCTCCGGAATTGAGATTAGAATCTCAAGTAAAGGGTGCTTTTGTTCACATAAAAGATGTTGCTGACAATCGTGACTTCAAGTTCTGAGTTAAAATGATTTTTAAATGATCAAACAAAATACATTTTTTTTAAATGATGAATATGGATATGAGAAATGCGTATGCAAATTTTGATAAGGTGAAAATTGCTGTTTTTCATTCCGGAATACCAAGCATAAGAGCCTCAGTTGATAACCACATCCTAATAACTGATCTTTATTATATTTTACTGAGTAAGTATCTATATTATAAAGAACAAACGTATCTGTGCGTAATGCTGACGTCAACACTTCACGAGCAAATTTCGATCTTGAAATTTTCGCTACTGCAATTTTTCAATCTTCTGACCATCGTACAATTTCAATTTTCGTCGCATAGGGAGGAAATGTACTTTCAAATGCAATTTGTTTAAAAAATGTATCTAAATTGACTGATGTATTATATTTTCTAAAATAATTTTTAAGCATGGTTTTTTAAAAGTTTATCTTATCACGTGCCGGTTTCGATACATAATAATAATAAACATTTTGCACATAAAGCAACAAACATTTTTAGGCATTTGTTTCTGACTGTTTTTGCATAACGAAATTAATACTTCCTTTATAAACAAACAAAATAATAATATTAAAAAAACCACCAACCTAACATATTTGTGAAAGACACATTATTTAATTATTAGAAGTATTAACGAAATTAATACTTCTTTTATAAACAAATAAAAGAATAATATTGTAAAAACACAAATCTAACATATTTTTAATCGTACAATTTAAATTTTTAGATCACCAAATACGATTTTTTTTTCCAAATGGAATTTGTTTGCAAAGTTCATCTCAGTTTACTGATTGTCTATGGTTTTAAAAACAATTTTAAAGCATGAAATATTTTTTAATTTATCTATATCGCGCGGAGCTCGATTACGAAAGATTAATCCGTTTGCCCTTAAAACAAAATAAAGAGTTCGTCATTTTGAGACGGCTAATATCCATTTAAAAAAAAACTTACCTATGAATAAATAAATAATATAATATAAATAAAGCCCAAATTTAACGCACATGTATAAGCTCTGAGCTTATCAGAATATAAAAGGATGCCGTAAGTAGCAAAATCTTGGTCAAATAATTCTTAGCATGCGGCTAATAAGAAAATATCGCTTTTGATAAATTTCAAAAAATAATTTGATATTGAAAAAAATTATTGCATATAAAAAAATATTAGTTTTCAATTAAAATGTTTTTTTTTTTTTTCACCTATATTATTTAACCCGGGAAACCCGGGTACGATCCCCTAGTATTATTAATTCACTGAATGCCTGCCATTAAATAAAGTTGCTATTCGAAAATGGTGATACTAAAGAGTCGAACCAGTGCGAGACCTTGTCCAATTAACCTTTTTTACCTAGAGGATGGAATAAATTTACCCTTTTGTAACACAGCAATTACCCTAGAAAAAAGCTGTCGAACATGGCGTCCGCAATATACCGCAACTTTTTTGACGTATGTTTATATTAGGTTGAGCAAAAAGTCCTGGGAATTTTTTTATCTAATAGTTACCAGAATTTGTATCGTATATAGGAGTAGTAGTGGTATATTTACAGGAGTGCAGGAATTTTGTCTGAAAAAAAAAAAATTGAACAGTATGATTTGCGTGCGTTGACCTGGCGTTGTTCAAAAAAAGGCGTAATGATTCCGAAAGCCGTCAATGAGAACAATAAGGATGAAGGTGATGGTAACGGCGACAAACTTAGCCAGCAAATCCGGAATCTGGCAGAACGGTGGCAGAAAGTCGTGGACTATGATGGTCTCTACTTTAAAGTATAGTCCTTGTTCCTTTTGTTGTTAATTTGCGCATAACAACGCAACATTCACAAATTTACAGAACTTTTTGCTCAACCTATTATTATTGGGTCGTTCGGAAAGTAGTTCCAGTTTTTGAAAATTAATTTGTGCCGTAAAATTTTATCATTAAATTATTAGATATTAATTCCGATATCTAATACTCCCTCCGTCCCGAATTAGTTGTTACATATAACCCTTTAGTGCGCAGCTTTGCATATATGCAAACAACAGTGTTTTGAATGTAACAGATTTCTTATATTCGTATATACCCAATTCCCACCAGAAAAAACAAAACAGCAATATTTGCTTTAATTAATAATAGACATTACGTATTTCAATAAAGCGAATTTAACCATTGAAACTTTCTGATGTAAAGTCAGATTCTCTGAACTATGTAATTTCTAGAACGCATTCTATCATGGGAATTAAAGGGCTAAAGTTTATGTTTTATAAAATAAATAATTATATAAAATAAGGTATTTGGAGACATACATATTAAAATATTTAATAATTTGCAATATTTTAGCATAAAACAGCCGCACGGCAGTAGTTTTTACTTATATTGCAACAAAAGGAAATATTGACGTATTATATGAAAAATATATCTCTGATTTTTTTCATTATTTTTCGTGTGTGATAAACCTTTCAGAAGGGCTGCGGTGGATTTTTGACGGCCAATTATCTACACAAGGGATAGAGGCCCAGGGGGGGGGGGGATTGCCTCTTGGGGTCTTTCTAAGGGAACCTACCCTGTATTTACGCATGGAAATCCATGGTTCGAAGAAAACCACGAAAACTCCGAGCGATTAGGCCGACGGGCACTATTGGGTTCGAACTCAGCACCGCTCGTCTACCAGATTCGAGAGCAGTACCTCTCGGCCACTGGTGGGGCAACCTTTCAGAGAATCATATATAACTTTTTTGGAAACAAAATAAAAAATCGCCCATTTAAGTGTTAACCCTCTCGTTGCGCAACCCTAGAGATTCTCGCGCAACGTAAAAGTAGCAAAATTTGCGCAACCCAAGATTTCATCGGGAATGCATTTTCCCCGTCTAATTAACACGCCTTGATCCTTCCCACCAGTTACTTTTTATTGTAAATTTTGCCTTATCTAATCGGAGCATTTTCCCGATTAAATCAGACGAAAATTTCTGTTTTGAAAAACCGGTGGCAAAAGAATAAAAATTCTTAAAAGACGCTCATCGCAAAGGAATTAAGTACGCAATTTTTAAGCTATTTTGATAAAACAATTACGCAGCTGGAGGGTTAAATCGAAAATTTTGTCTCAAATTAGTTGCTACATTTGAAGTAGGTGGAGTCATAAATAACTTTCGATGCAGTTTAGTAGATCTGCACCAGTAAAATTATACTATAATGAATATAACGAAGTATACTAGATGCTAAAAACGAGACAAGCTCGAATGTGAAAAATGGGAAAAAGAAGTGATGGTAATTGTAATTATGAATAATAATTTTTAAAATACCCGAAAGTAGGAAGTGAAAAATGAAGAGGATAACACTGTATTGTAATTTTTACTGCAACATTTGAAAAATGATAATCTAAGCCATGGTGCTATAAATGCTGCAGAGATTAAATTTATTGTTTCATCGTAGTACAATATCCCGTTTGTAGAAGCAGGCAAAGTCATCAAAAATAAATGATGATGAAATTTACAATGTACGTTCGCAAAAATGGGTAAATATGGACGAAAAAAAAAGCTTTTTTTCAGAATTGGGCAAAATAAAAGATGTCCTAACAAAGCGAAGACAATCACTGCGGAATTTATCATATGCTGTTAGTATTCCTAAATCAACATTACACAGGATTCTCAAGGAGGGAATACTTTTGAAGCGTATTCCATCCACTATTATGTCAAGTCTGACAGAAAAAAATAACATCGACAGAATTCGATTTTGTTTACAGCATGTTGAAACTAATGGACGTTTTTCGGAAATATTGGATCGTATTCATATGGATGGAAAATGGTTTTATATAACGAAAACCAGTAATTCGTTTTACATCACCCTAAGTGAAACTGCGCCTTTGAAGCATTGCAAAATCAAAATGTTTATTACCAAAGTGGCGTTTATGGCAGCGGTGGCAAGACCAAGATGGGACTAAAATAGATAAATTGGATTATGGCCTGTTGTTTATTTAGAAAAGGCAGAAAGAAACTCAAAAAATCGTGCAAAAGTAACGGCTGTGACAAAAGTTTTAGAAATTTGTATGAAAGAAGAAACCCGAAAAATGATTATAGAAAAAGTTTTACTGGCTATAACGTGAAAAAATTCCAAGTAGCTAAAAATTGAGTCTTATATCCATACAACAGTACAATGCGAAGCATCATTTGGCAGGGGATGATCGCAGCCAGTATCACAGAAGAATGTTTAACCCCTTAACGGTCGGATTAAATTACGGTTTAACAATTCAAATTGCTTATTGGCACCACATTTTTGAAAAAGAAATGTTCACCTTATAGGTATGAAAGGTAAAATATTCCAAAATAAAGTCAATTACATTATTTTTCGAAATTGGTGGTAATCAAACAATATGAATAAAAGACACAGCCCGTGAATACCGCGGGAGTGGGAATTAAGGGGTTAAAAGATGGATGGAATTTGCAACTACAATGTCAACCTCCAAATAGTCCGCATATAAGTGTAGGGAGCTGGGGGATGAATGGGACAAGGGCTGATATTTCATGCAATGAACTTTTTTTTTTAGTTTATTTCTATTCTCAGACGAGGATGAATCAAATAATAACCGGTATTTCTGCCGGGAGGCATGAAGGTCATGGCAATGGTGCTCAAATCTCTGCGCATGGCAGGTGGGGTTGTCATATGACTATTTACGCGCCGATATGTGCTACCCTCTCTGTTCCTCAGTCAGCATAAGGATTTATAAGGAAGATGTTCACCCCAACGTTGCGCAACGCATTATCGTTAATTTTCTCACAAATGAAGGCGTAAGACCGACTAAAATCTTTCGAAGACTTCAAGCACTGTTTGGGGAGACATGCCTCGAGAAATCCCAAGTGTATGACTGGCACAGAAAGTTTGTGGAAGGATAAACATAAGTTGAAAACACCCCCTCACGCTCCCCCCTCGAATAAGTTGGACTGAGGAAAACATTATATCCATTCTGGACATTCTTGAGGTTGCTGCCTAGTACTGTCAGCTGTTGGATGAAACAAAACGTGCATATCGGCGGAAAAGACGTGAATTTCCGATCCTAGAAGTGATTTTGCTTCATGACAATGCCCATCCCCATACAGCCAACCTGACTCGCGAAAAGTTGGAGGAAATGCATTGATCATCACTGGAATACCCTCCGTATAGTCCCAAACATGTGATTATCACATGTTTGGGCCTTTGAAAGCAGCACTAGGGAGTCGACGATTCGGCGATGACACTGCTCTTGAAGCCTTCTCGCGCAATTGGCTGGAGACACACCCCTCTTCTTTCTATGATGACGGCATTAAAAAAAACTTCCAACCCGTTGAGGAAAACGTGTTTTGAAATTAGGAGATTATGCAGAAAAATAATATGTAACTTTCTATTTTGTATCTTGTACCAATAAATTAAAAAACAAAAATTCCGGTTTATATTTGATCCACCCTCGTATATGGCCCTACCATAGTGTGATTTAGAACCAAAAGCAAAACCACATGTCTCTTTTCATTTTTTTTGCAAAGTTCCATTTTTTGAAACTCTGCTTAACATTTTCATTACCATGGTAGAATACGTTCTAGAAATTACGTAGTTCAGATAATCCGAATTTACACCAAAATAATGTTAAATTTCGCTTTATTTAAATACGGAATGGTCTGTTATTAAATAGACCAAATATTGCTATTTTAATTTTCTGGTATGAACTTGGAACATCCGAATTAAAAAATCCACTAACATCATGATGCCGTTTGGACTCACTGGGAGTGAAAGGGTTAAAAGTAACTTTTTTTTTAAATTTCGAAGTTTTCAAATATTTTATGCAATATAAAAAATACGATATGTTGTAGTTATTTATTTGAAGGTTCAATATTGGTAGTTAAAATGAGTGCATATTCACCAATATGACAAAATAATTTCTGAGGCAAAATAGCAGAATATTGAATCTATATATCATAAGGATGTATGGGACAATTTAAATGGGGATGAATTGGACAGTCTTTTTCATCCGTAGAGATGCTAAAACATTTATTTATTAACTAAAAATATATTATATAGGTTTGTAAATTAATGATTTATATTAATTATTAGTATTAAACTCTACTCGTATTATATAGGTTGTTTATTATTAAAAATTATATTGAATCTTAAATATTGTATTGTAATAAAGGTTAAATAGTTTATCAAAAAATTGCTATTGAAACATTATCAAAATAGATAACATTTTTTAAAGTATTATATGTTTATTGATCAGATGGGGATCAGATTATTTTGAATTTGAAACTTGTGCATAAATTCTCACTCGCACCTCCCCTAACATAATTTCATTTGCAGGGGTCGTACGCTTAAGGGATTTTTTCTGGGAAAATATTACTATTTGTTTATAGAAAAATAAATCTAGGTTAAACACGCGAAATTTCGCCTTATTTTAGAAGAGATTTTTCCATAAGAAAGTACTGGTACCAAAGAATTTCCCGGTCGTGAATTTCAGGACAAGTACGACCCCTGCATTTGTGCATGATATCTAAGATACAGTGAATTAATATTTATTAATAAGTTGTGAATGCAAAATATTGGCTATGCCGTATTTCAAAGACATTTTTCACTTTCATTTCATATCTAAAATGTCTCGCAAGTGGGAAACGGGAACAGATAGACTGTCGAAGTTTGCATTACAAGTTAAAACTGCAGTAAAAGAAGTGATTTGACATGCTGAGATATAATAGCCATGTTATAAGGTCATATATTACAAGTAAATATTCATAAGTTTATAATTATGCATTTTAACAAGGTAACATTGAATACAGGGAGAAAAATATTGGTGTCCCATTCATCCCTATTAGTGTCTCATTCATCCCTGCTATAGGGATGATTGGGACAGAGAGTAACGTTTTTTAAATTTAATAATATTTTCCTGTATAACAATAATATAGGCTAAATATAGTGCATAGATGTAGTCAAATATCTAATGTATGGAATGTGATGTATAATATTGAATTTAACTTTAAAAAAGTATTAAAAATAAACATTTTTGTAAAAATGTCCCATTCATCCCCCACCTCCCATACTTGATCTCGGGTTTTTTAATGCAATACAGTCATTGCTACATCAAATGCCCACAAAGAATATTGACAGCTTATCCATTTCAGGGACAAAGAACTTTTATTCATAAAATGCTAAAATGATTGAATCACACCAGAATTTAAAAAGAAAGTTATTTTGAAACTCGTGAAAGCTTCTCTTCGCGTATTCGATTAAATTAAACTTTACATTCCTGAATTATGGTGTCAATGTGGCATTTCGTAATTAAAATTATTTGGGGTATTTTTCATCCCACCGTCCTTCAAGGGGTTAATTGATGCTGTTGAAGTTGCTTTTCAAAATATAGAAGTAGAAAAGCTGGACAATGTATTTTTATTTTTACAAACACGCATGGAAAACACTATGATGTCAGGAGGACGCAATTTGTACAAAATAACCCATCTGAATAAGGTAAAACTAAATCTTCTTCCGCGGAACCTGGCAGATAATTCCGAAGCTATATTATGCGCAAGAAATTTCTTAAATATAAATTAAAATTGTTTTATTTGCGATTAAAATTATCATAACTTGGCATTTTCATTCTCATTTTTTTTACTTTCTACAAATGTAGCACTTATTTTGGGACAGGTTTTTCGTAGCAAATTTACAGGTTTCGCACGCTCTTAAGCCACGTCCCATTTTGTAAGGGCACTACCACCAGTATACCAAACAAATTTTGTACTGATTTAAAGAGGGACGGGGGGAATGCTTGGTAAGTAAATGCTGTTGATTGGTATACAGTAATTGCTCGCGTATGCGCCGCGACTTACTTAAGTCATTTTCAACCCGGATATTCTACTGAAAAAAAGAAGTTAAATAAGTTTTCCGCAGAAGTAATTCATATTTTATTCAAACTAATTTCTGGTAGGATATCGAATATTCTGAGGTGCGGCGTACGGTAATAGCACCCTGAAATCTCGGGAAAATGTTCAAACAAAATCATAAAATCATCAGTATCAATAATCAATACAAAAGTATTCAAATGTCGCATCTAATTTGGTACAGAGGGAATATCTAATAATTAACGGGCAGAATTTTCCTGTACGAATAGATTTCCCAAACGGAAACGACTTTCCGAACGACCCAATACATAGCAGCCAACTTTTACGCTTTTCCTTACTGCTAAAATTTTATAGTAAATATTGTACTATTTAATGATCGAAATCTTATGATTAAACAAGACGAAAATCTCTATTAAATTTTATTAGTAGAAAAAAGCGTAAAAGTTTGCAGCTATGATATTCATTAATAGCAGAAAATGTGCTGTTAAATAAGGAGAAGATTTCTGTTAACCCCTTGAGGGGCGGTGGGATGAAATGTTTCCCACCTAATTTAAACATGATTCTCACCAGAAATATTTTGCTAAATTTTGTATTTTTTACTTTGGAGTAAAATCGCTGAAAAATTGCTTTTCCTTATTTAAAAATAAAATTTTTCGATTATTCCGGTGAGAATTCAATATTTAGAGACATTTTTGCTTGCCTCTCAAGGGGTTAAAAAATATAGATATTTTGGTGGGCACTAGACTGGACTGCTTTTCCCTAGAAAATAAAATGATTAACCCTAGAACTACCGGAAATTTTACTCAAGTTTTATAAAAACATTCTACACCAGAATTTTTACTTAAAACTATTTAATTTGTTTATTTAACTTATTATTGTCTGATTTATACATTTAGTTTGTTTTGAAGAAATTTCTGGTTTGAATAAATATTTTGAATGTACATGTCGGGTCCAATGGACCCGTCTGGTAGACGGAAGGTTAAATAAAAGTAGTTCGATCTACACATCTTTACATTCATGGAAAAAACTTGATCTACCCTTAATAATACTTCTGAAAATAATCGTATAGGTTAGCTATAAATATATAATCGACTGCAAGTAATGCCCAATAATTATTTCTATTCGTAAATTATGCTTCGGGAGTTGTTTACATAATAAGAAATGTACCAATATTTATTTTTTAAATTTTTACACAAACTTTTGTTACTAAATTAGTGTTCTTTAAATGAAATCAGATCGTAATAGTCTGCATTTAGTGCGGTATATAATGTGTTCATTTTTCTTTAATCTTGATAGAGTTATCAGATGACAGAAGACAGAATTTCAGCACGCTAATGTTGAATCCACGTGACAAAATTTAATGAATATCTTTTGAAAAAACAAATCTAACTGAAATGTGTCAGTTTTGAATCTGTACAATGAATGGACCCACTGGCGTTTCTGCACTGGGCGTATCTCCACTGGCGTATCGCTACTAACGTATCTCCATCCCACTAGGGTGGGGGTGTCGATCATTTTACTACCAGCACTATTATATAGAAAATTTAGTTTTATTTAATCACTAAGCATTATACGATTAACCCTTTCCGGAGCGGAGTAATTCTGTTTTTAACTGATCAAAAAATGGACTGACACCAGAATTCGTAAACTAATTTATTAGAAATGTGAATTTTCCTGTACATTATAAAAGGAAAAATTTAATTAAATATTCTTGGTGCCGTTTGTCAGTCTTGGATTTAAATTTAGGTGTCCTTTTTTTAACACCTTAACGGTCGCATTAAATTACGGCTAAAATATTCAAATTTCTTATTAGCACCAGTTTTTTGAGAAAGAAACATTCAGCTTATTTAATTGCAGGTAAATTGATACAATAATAAAACCAATTACACTATTTTATAAAACTGTTGGGAATCAAACAACCTGAACAAAAGAGACAGGCCGTGAACATGACGGAAGCGAGAATTAAGGGGTTAAGGACATCGCCCTCGAAATGGTTAAACAAAGCAAAATTTAGCGTACAATAATACTGGTAGTAAAATGATTTGAGCCCCCCTCCCCATTGCTACGCGACTGAATGAACCACAAAGTAATAAAGTCATTATTTTAAACAAAGCCTATTTTAGTTATCTAAATTACTTATAAAATCATATTAAATAATTTTTTACCTTCAGTTGTTTTTACATTTAAAAATTTTATTTGTCAAAAAAAGGATATTTGAAGCTCATTCCGATCACTCTTTTTCAAGATTCATAGACTTTTTACTTTTTGACTCGTTAACCCCTTAAGAGCTACACTAGTTACGGGAAGAAACAAAAATGCTAACGTTAAGTCTATAGGAACGCTGTTTTCAAATATCGCGCTTGCATATTTTTAAATGATTTTTTTTTTTTTGGGGGGGGGGGGGGATAGGATATCTGAAGTCTAACGATAAACGGCCTAGTTTTTACTTTTTCGATTTTTGTTATAGTTTTTGTATGAACCGGTTCCGAAAGTGAAAAAGTAATTTTCAAAAACTGAAAGCAAAATCGAAAAAGGTAAAAGCTAGCCAGGTTAGAGACCTTCCTCAGCTATCCTATGCAAAAAAAAAAAAATCATTCTAAAATCCAAAATATTAAAATCCAAGCGATAAATTTGAAAATAATGCCCCCTTAAAGGATTAACATTAACATTTTCGTTTCGCTATCTGACTAGTGTATACTCTTCAGCGTCTCTCCCGATAAGCGTAAGCTACTTTTTTTCTTACGAATCCTGATCTATCGTCGGTACCATGACAAACTATCGAATGTGAAAGCATTGGGCTACTTTTTTTAAATTCTGATTTCTTGATTGGCACCACTTTTCTGAAATGGTAAAATTCCCCTTGTTTTCGCCTTAATTAATATGTCATTAAATCAGGTTAAATAAGGCGAATTTTACTATTTCAAAACAGTGGTGCCAATCAATAAAGCTGCTCTTTAAAAAAGTAGACCCCTTTTTAAACATTGGATAGTTTGACATGGAACCGACGATATAAAATATCCCACAGCCCCTCAAGGAATTTGGAAGACACGACTGGAACGCCACGCCCACTCACATTAATTTTTCGCTAACATTTTAACATGACTCTATTTTTATATTCTACTTTCACCAACATTTTTAAAAATAAATTTTGTAGTATGCACATGTTGTCAAAGTACAAGTAAAAGTATTTCTTAAAAAAAAAAAGAGGTGCTAACCGAATAAAATTCATGTAAGAGATACCGCTCCGGAAGTCACGCGGGAAGCGACATAGAACCGATAAGGATTAACCCTTTCAGGGACAAAGCACTTATAACGATAAGATGTTAAAATAATTGAGTGACACCGGTATTTATGAACAAATTTGTATGAAACCAAGTAAAAGCATTTCTTCGCGTACATTATAGTAAGCAAAATTTAATTCCTAAATTCCGGTGTCAATGTGGAATTTGGGAATTTAAATTAAGTGGTATATATAATGTACCGGTGCCCTTCAAGGGGTTAAAACATTACCTCATTTGTTATATGAAAACAAATTTTATCCATGTGTTTAACCCCTTAACGGTCGCTTAATATTTGGAAAAACCATAAAAAAGTACCTATTTTTTTTTTTTATTCCGGGAATTAAACAATTATTAGGCTTCTATATAAAATATGCAATTAGTTTTTTAAGGCGAAAAAAAAAAGATGTTATAGAACAAATTCACATTCGTAGAACAGCCACCATGCGAGGATTCTGTTGCTTAATGTTTGATTTACACCATGCAAATTAATGCGAATAAGACCTTTACTTTTCACATCTTTGATCATTATTTACCATCATCGCACAATATTTACAAATAATATTTGAAATAATATATACACATTAAATTTTGACTATTAACACGTTTTTGGAGCGTGATATATTTTGAAACATGCATTACAAAGTCCAACATCACAATTAGCGCCAAAAACCAAGCCCAGACGGTAATATTCAAAGGCATCACACGGAAATGACTTTTAAATTTTTCTGGTTTCAAAGTTTTTTCCAGCAATTATATCTCCAGCCCGGAAATATGACAGCACGAGAAATAACGAACGGCACCTCAGCCCGTGATATTGACGGGAGCGAGAATTAAGGGGTTAATTCGTGTGCTTGATAAAAGTGTGCAAGAACTCCTCACAAGTTGGAAGTGTCTAATATTTTTGGCTATCCTGAAAAACGTACTTTTCGGTTAAAAATCCCATTATCTCATAAATAAAGTACTCGAGCGGTTTCGGTAAAAATAAATTTGTTGGTTGAATATGCATACAAGATCATATGTGAAAGACAGTTTAAAATTTTGTTGCCTAGTTTCTGAAAAACAAATTCTGAAAAATGGAAAATTTCTGAAAATTTGCCATTGCTCTAATATAAAAAGTTTTAGTAGTAATAGCAAAAAAAATTATGCCGTAAATCTTGAGCATAATCCAGTGAATATGGATTCCAAATTTCATTGAAATCGGCCAGATAGTTTACGAGGAAACGGATCTTAGACCTTGCATATTCCCCATAGGATTGCACCCAGACTTGTCTTCCCGTAAGGCTGCTTGCTATAAGTGGTTGTGAAGGAAAGAGTACATGTGTCCGAGGCTTGGATATTGTAGTATGTTACTTTCCGACATACACTGGTTATCAAAAATTAAGGAAAAGTCGCAAAATGCTAATTTTGAAATACGCGAACACTCAAAAGGAAACAATATAATTCGAGTAGTTACTATCTCTACAACACAGCTAGCTCATATAACATCCCATTCAGGTCACACATGGTCATAAGTGTCACAGTCACTACGGTGAAGCAAAAAAAATAGGAAATTCCATACATCTCATTAGGAGTCTCAAATGATCAATATGTGTGACTCCATTGAGAAATCAATGTGACTGCTGCTTTGTGACGAGTCACCATGTGACTTTACAATGTAGTTACATTATGACTCTCATGTGACTGTCATTTGTAGACTTAATTTCAAAGTCATTGTGAGCGCTGCATTGCGATAAGTCACCAAATAATGTCACATTTAAGTCACATAATGACTTTTCCCCAAAGAGCACAATGGTGACTTCACAGTAGTCTCTCTGTCACCTGAAAGTCATCATGTGACTTTAATGTGACATTATTTGGTAACTTATCATAATGCAGCGTTACGATGACTTTGAAATTGAGTCTACAAATGACAGTCACACGAGAGTCACAATGTAACTACATTGTAAAGTCACATAGTGACTCGTCACAAAGCAGCAGTCACAGTGGAGTCACATATTGTGATCATTTGAGACTCATAGTGATATGAATGGAATTTCCTATTTTTTTGCTTCACCGTAGTGACTGTGACACTTGTGACCATGTGTGATCTGAATTAGATGTTATATGGGCTAGCTGTGTTGTAGAGATAGTAATTACTCGAATTATATTATTTCCTTTTGAGTGTTCGCGTATTTGAAAATTTGCATTTTGTGACTTTTCCTTAATTTTTGATAACCAGTGTATTAACGTAACCATCTCCTGCTATCGTTTGCATTCATACGTAAAATTAGAAAGTCATCTGAAATATTTTATAAAATTGTAATTAATTTAAATTTTTTGTTTAGTCTTAAAGTAATTTTCCCATTCATTCATCATAAGAATGTACGCATCCTGCATTTAATTAGTTAAAATTGAATGCAGGATGCGTACATTTTTACCGCAATTTTTTAGTAGAATTGTTTGCATTATTTTGTTTTAGAGAAGCATTACAAAATCTGAGATTAAACGAGGCGGCTGCAATCACTGGAATTTAAATATGAAATATATCTTTTTAATAAAAAATAACGGTGACAGACTCGTAAATTCCAAGGTGTGTAAACGTTTGTAAATGATCCTGGCACTTATTTTCTAAGGGCCTTTAACCATTTTAGGTGCAGTGGTATGTTTACGCAACCACTTAATTTTAATTCTCAAATGCCATATTAACACTAGAATTTTGATACATTTTTTGTTTATATTATTATGTATGTGAAGAATGGCTTCTTCATGTTTGCAGATAAATTTGTACATAAAGTCCGATGCCATCCAGTAATGTTTTAGCAATGGAAGTGGTTTGCCACTGAAAGGGTTAAGGCTTAAAAAGATCTGATTTTAATATGTGTTTCAAATTTATTACATTCTTAAGTCTTTTTCAGAAGTATTGCTATTGCATTCTTTTACAATATATTCAATATATTTTAATGACAACAAATTCTAAAATGTCAAAATATTCACCCAGATTTCACATGAATTTACTGACATATTGATTTGAAAATAAATACTTCTGTTCACTTAAATTATAAAAGCAAAATTTTGTTTAAAAATTCAAGGTTGGCATTTGGCAGTTTGGAATTAAAATTAAATGGTATATACCATATGCGTGATGTTTTATTTTGTTTCGAAAAAAATATATATGATTCTTTGAAAAATTTACTACACAGGAAAAATAATCAAAAAAAATCAGAGATACATTTTTCAATCTTTCCTTCTGCTGTACAACTGCAATACAAGTAAAAATTACTGTCGCGTGGCTGTTTTACGCCAAAGTATTGCAAATTAGTAAATATTTTATTAAATATGTCTCCAAATACCTTATTTTATGTAATTATTTATTTTATAAAACTTAAAATTTAACCCTCCCGCTCAGTGTTTCCAGTGGGCTACTTCTTTTTAATTCAGATTTCTTGATCGGTACCACTTTTCTGAAATGGTAAAATCCCCATTGTTTTCGCCTTAATTAATTATGTCAATAAATAAGGCGAATTTTACTATTTCAAAAAAGTGGTGCCATTAAAGAAATCTGAATTTTTAAAAAATAGCCCACTGGCAACACTGCTCTCACTGCGTAATTGTTTTACCAAAATAGCTTCAAAAATTGCGTATTTAACCCCTTCGCGACGAGTGTCTTTTAAGAATTTTTATCCTTTTGTCAATGGTTTTTCAAAACAAAATTTTTTGAGAAATTTAATCGGGAAAATGCTGCAATTAAATAAGACAAATTTTACAGTAAATAAATAACCGGTGGGAATAATCAAGGAAGGTTATATAGACGGAAAAAATGCTTCCCCGAGGAAATCTTGGGTTGTGCAAATTTTGCTACTTTTACGATGCCCGAAGAAATCTTGGGTTGCGCAGCGAGAGGGTTAACATTTTAATTCCCATGATAGTATACGTTCTAGAAATTACATAGTTCAGAGAATCTGACTGCACACCAGAAAGTTTCAATTGTTAATTACGTTTTATTTAAATTCGGAATGTCTGTTATTAATTAAAAGAAATATTTATATTTTAATTATCTGGTGTGAATTAGGTATATACGAATAAAAAAAATCTCTTAAATTCAAAACACTGTTGTTTGCATACATTCAAAGCTGCCCACTAAAGGGTTAAAGTAAGGGATCTTTGATCATTTTGCCTGAAAATCGTTTTCCACTAGGTATTATCAAAGTAATCTTCTCCTTGTTTAATCGCAAAGTGTCTGTTATTTATAAAGGCAATTTTTTCTATAATAGAATAGCGATAGAACGGCTGGCCACAGATTGTAGACCTCTAACTTAACATTAAGTGCATACTGAAACATATCTGCATCACTTTTTATTTAACTCTTAGCAACCGATATATTTATATATAAATATTAACCCTTAAATGCGCGATTTTTTTTTTGTTTCGAAAATATTTTATATGATTCTGTGAAAGGATTAATACACAGGAAAATTAATGAAAAAAATCAGAGATATATTTTTCATATAATACGTCAATCTTTTCTTTTGTTGCACATCTGCAATACAAGTAAAAACTGCTGTCATGTGGCTGTTTTACGCTAAAATATTGCAAATTAGTGAATATTTTATTAAGTATGTCTGCAAATACCTTAATTTATATAATTATTTATTTTATAAAAAAATAACCTATAACAATTTAATTCCCATGATAGAATACGATCTAGAAATTACATACTTCATAAAATATGACGTTACACCAGAAAGTTCCAATGTTTAATTTCGCTTTATTTAAATACGGAATGTCTGTTATTAATTAAAGCAAATATTGCTGTTTTATTTTTCAGGTGTGAATTAGGTATATACGAATAAAAAAATCTATTAAATTCAAAATACTGTTGTTTGCATATATGCAAAGCTGAGCACTAAAGAGTTAAACCTGCGAAATGTACACAATTATACTACTAAATAAAGTTAAAAATCTATCTGAAAATTTCTGGTGTCCAATCTTTAATATCAGAATAAAAAACGCAATTCCAAAAGAACAATTCATGCGTTTTAGAGTTAAGTTTTTCAAAACAAATAAAAATATATAATAAGGTATTTAAATTCACACTTATTAAAATATTTACTATTTTTCAGTATTTTAGTTTTTACTTGTATTGCAGATGTGCAACATAAGAAAAGGCTGAAGCATTATACGAAGAAGTAGATAAGTGTGATCACAGATCGCACAGAGGATTTCGTTTAATATTCCTTTCAAAATATTTTATCCTTTTGCAAAATCTGTTGGTTCTACATTTCGCAACTAGGGTGCGCACTCTATTCTACACAACCCTCCATTCGAACGAAATTCCGTTTTACAACCTATTCCTAGATATATTAGTCGAGTGAACCGGGTCCATAGCACCCGATATAGGTAGGCGAACTCTGGCGGTAAAAAATAGAACTAAAATATATAAGGCTATGGTGCATAATATGAAAGAGTGGTCAAAGGTGTGTCGGCAACAGTTTAAAAAGTGCCCCCCCCCCCGGGTGAAAAGGAGGGGGGATAAAAAATTGCTTAAAATACACAAGTTAGAGCACAGAGGGGTAAATAATATAAGACTTTTTGAAAATTTTATTATTTTTCGTGATCGCAAGTGTTCTGCTATAAGTATGCAAAATTTCAAGTCTCCAACGTAATTAAGGGCTGAGTTAGAAAAATTGCTTAAAATACACAAGTT
This sequence comes from Maratus speciosus, assembly GCA_963932465.1. Taxonomy (NCBI): domain Eukaryota; kingdom Metazoa; phylum Arthropoda; class Arachnida; order Araneae; family Salticidae; genus Maratus; species Maratus speciosus. The sequence continues at coordinate 436,426,944 of OZ010787.1, forward strand.
AGGACCCGGAGGTGTAAATAATAAAGACTTTTTGAAAATTTTATTATTTTTCATGTGATCGAAAGTGTTCTGCTATAAGTATGCAAAATTTCATGTCTCTACTATTAGGGCCTGAGTTAGGAAAATTACTTAAAATACAGAAGTTTGAGACCGGAGGGGTAAATATAAGACTTTTTCTAATTTTTATGATTTGTCGTGTGATCGCAAGTGTTTAACGATAATTATGCAAAATTTTAAGTCTTCAACTTAATTATGGGCCGAGTTAGAAAAAAAAGCTTAAAAACACAAGTTAGAGTACGAAATGTTTTTCGAAATTTTATGATTTGTCGTTTGATCGCAAGTGTTTAGCTATAATTTTGCAAAATTTCAAGTCTTCAACTTAATTAGGGGATGAGTTAGAACGAAAAGCTTAAAATACACATGTTAGAACTCGGAGTGTTAAATATAAGATTTTTTCGAAATTTTAGGATTTGTCGTTTGATGTGTTGTGTTGTGTTCAGCTATAAGTATGCAAAATTTCAAGTCTCTAACTTATATAGTTTCTGAGAACGGGCTCTGTGACGGGCAGACAGACAGAGCAGCGAGACGAATAGGGTTTTGTCAGATGAACGAAACCCTAAAAATGTAACTCTTGATTTTCTTCGTTTTTTTTCCTATGTAATAAACCTTTCTGAGAATCATATATAATTTTTCGAAACAAAATAAAAAATGATACATTTAAGAGTTAAAACATAAAATCTAATTAATTTTCCCCATACTATTTCTAAAATCAAATAAATAAATTTAAAATAGATTTAAAATTACATGGTACTTTCTGAAATAATATATCTAAGTAAAATTTGCAACATATTTATTAATAAAATTTCTCACGATGTTTGGAATAAATTTCCTGTTTCTTGACAGGAATTTGAACTTCCTGTTCGATACTAGTGTAATCTTGAGATAACTATCACTAAGGTACATTCAATTTACTATGTCATAAAGAGAAACAACTTGCAGTGACATTGGTGACAGTGATAGTGATGAAGTATTATTACACATCTAATCAATATAAATTATATTCATGAAGCGTAAAATCAAACCCATGCATAATCCATAAGCTTAGACGTTGGTTATATTTTAGAAACATGTTAGAATAAATATTCTGTTAGCTATTATTAACTTACCCTGGTAAGGTAAATTGAAAAAAGAAAGGTTATTTTAATTAGTCAATAAATAAGTAACCTTAATACAGGAGTGTAAAAATATAAGCGCCAGCGGGCAGTCTTTCACCACTAAATTTTATTGGTTATTTTTCGTCTAAATTTTTTTAAGAATGCTAATAAAATTTGTGCGAAGAAAACTAACAAAATTTATTGGTGAGAAACTGCCCGCTGGCGCCTAGATTTTTACACTTTTGCCTTAACTCTTCAGAGGCAAAGTACATCTATTCGTAAAATGCAGAAATCATTGATTGACACCGGAATTTAAAGACAAATTTATTTGTAAGTAAGTAAAACTTTTCCTTCGGGTATTTGATATAAGTAAAACTTTCATTCCAAAATTTTGTTGCCAAAGTGGCAATTAGGAATTAAAATTAAGTGGTCTAAAAATGGACCACCGCCCTTCAAGGGGTTAATATTAACTTTGATAATTATAAAATATCTTACGGATATTTGATCTAAACATGAAGTAATGAGGTTCTGAACAATTATGTTTACTACAATTTCATCAATGCTGTGTCAAATATATTAACTCTTAAATTAAAGTTCGTACACTCCATAGAGTTTTCAAGAAGTCTTGTACCACTGTTTCAGATCAGAAAGTTACTTTTTAGCATTTAAAAAGAAGAAATTGGAATAGACTTAATTGATCAGAATACAGCTAATGTGTTTCACGTGGAATAACCCTTAATTCTCGCGCCTGTGATCTTGCATCATTTTGCCCTTAAATAAGATTTATATTTTTACTTCAAAAAAGAGGTGGCAATTAACACTAGAACTCCCGGAAATTTTGCTCAATTTTCATAAAAATATTTGACACCAGAATTTTTATTTAAAATTATTTAATTGATTTATTTAACGTAGATCTGCGTGGTTTAAATTTAACTTATTTTATGAAAAAATTTCTGGTTCCAGTTGACGTTTAACACTAGAACGGCGGGAAATTTTACTCAAGCTTTATAAAAATATTTCACATCAGAATTTTTACTTAAAACTATTTTAACTTATTTATTTAAGTTATTTTTGCGCAGCATGTATTAATTTTAAATTATAAAAAGTTTTCTGGTTCGAATCGACATCTATTCGTTTGGCAGGGGTCAAAATGACCCCTTGCCGCCGTTCTAGTGTTAATCACATGGTCGGAGTCGAATCGACTCCTTCCGTGCGTTCTAGTGTTAAACAATCTAAATTTTTTAAAAAGTAGCCTACACATACTGGGCTCGACTCTTAAGGCGAAACACTTTTCTTTTAACCCCTTCAGGGTCGCTTAATATTTGGAAAAACCATCAAAAAAGTACCCTTTTTTATTACAGAAATTGAATAATTATAAGGTTTCTATATAAAATATGCAATTCGTTTTTTAAAGCAAAAAAAAAAAAAAACAGATGTTATAGAACAATTTCACATTTGTGGAAAAGCCATCATGCAAGAATACTGTGTTTTAATGTTTATTTTACACCATACGAATTAATGCGAATAACACCTTTATTTTTCACATCTTAGATCTTTAGTTATCATCATCAAACAAATTTTTATAAATAATATTTGAAATAATATAATATTCATTAAATTTTGATTATTAATAATTTTTTGAGTGTGATATATTTTGAAACATGCTATACAAAGCCCGACATCACAAACAGCACCAAAAAACAAACACAGACGGGAACATTCAAAGCCTTCCCATGGAATTCACATCGAATTCACATGGCCAGTTAAATTTTTATGGTTTCAGAAGTTTTTTCCAGCAATAAATCTCCATCCCGGAAATATGACGGGCACGAGAAATAACGAACGACATCTCAGCCCGTGATATTGACGGGAGCGAGAATTAAGGGGTTTAATTGCGGCAACTCTGTCATTAATCGTTTCTACCTTTTTTCAAACATAATAATTAAATTACGGACCATAAGAGGGACAAAATACTGTTATTTGTAAAGTTTCATTTTTAAAATATTTTATTAAATTAAAAAAAAAATAATTTAAATAAAAAATGGAGAGTTTCAATTTTTTAAGATTTAATTAAACTATAAAAAAATATTTCAATGAAAAAAGTAAAAATATTCTATTTTTCAATAATTAACTTATAAAAATAAATTAAAACAGTACTAAAAATTTGTATAATATGAATTTTTTAAATATTTGTTCTAGTAATTGCGGTTTTAACAAATTTCTTATTTTTACAAATTCCGTGAGTTTGGAAACGAAATAAAAAAAAATCATCATTCTTGGCAGTACTTGACAGTTTAAAGATAATTCTTAACAATAAAAATTATATTAAGTTACAAACAATTGAACAAACAATATTGCAATTATTAAAAGCAAGCAAAGCGCCCTCACCCGCTCCCACAGGCAGAATTTATAAACAAGTTGGCGATTACTGAAACAATAGTCTTACCGCAGGAACGCAGTTCGGCACATCTGCTGATAAAAGAAATTTTGTTTTATATAAAATATATCACATGCATAACTGCCAACTTTTACGCATTTTTGTAGCACAAAACTTTGATAGCAACTTTTAGCTTTTTAAATCGCTGTAGTCTACCAATTAAACAAGCCAAAAATTTCTATTAAATTTTTACGGTACGAAAAAGAGGAAGAGTTCACAGCTAAGCACATGTCTTCTATGTGTAATCATAATATTATTATATATTTCAAGAAACAAAAATCCGTTCCGATAAATTTATGTCTACGAGTTTTTTAACAAAATAAATTTCAATCTTATATATTTTTCTTTGTTTAGGAGGCGGGAAGGAAAAGAGCAGCTTTTATATATGAAAACTGTAGAGAATTTTGCATGCGGATAAGATTCTTTAAAAATTCTATTTGAAAAATTGAGACTATGGATTTCAAAACTTTATTGATTGAACTCTAGTCATAAATCAGATTTTTATCTAATAGTTTGTTCTATAAATTCAAATTTCGGTAATGTGAAGGAATTCCCCTCATTCTTTCTTTCTTTTACAGATAAAACACACTGATCTAAAATACACATTTAAAAAAGTTACTTATATTTCTCAGAAAAATTGCAACACTGGAAACGAAATCCATTTCTACATCGCAATAAAGTTTTTGATATTAAGTTTTGAATTCCTCCTAGGCATTATATTTTGTATAAAAATGGCTGATTTCGTAATTTCGTTCTGGGGCTAAATAGCAGAGGAAAGCGCCATGTCCGAGTTGAGGTTGCGGGCGGGAAAACTGCCGCCATATTGGAATAAGGACTTATTGTGTTATTTAAGACAAAAATTATGTGTTTTTAAATATATCGAAAATTACTTTTTAGAAAAGTTGTTGGAACTGTGCCTGTGCCATCCCCTTCCTGGCGGTACACTTATTCTAATTATATACTTATTTTTAAATTGCGTTTTAATGAAATTACTTTCACACAGATGGTTTCATTTCAGGAGAAAAAGAAAAAAAAAGTTTAAGTAATACCTGTTCGCTAATGTAATATACTTACATAGCTGCCAACAACTTACGATTTTTTGTGCAACAAAAATTTTATAGTAAATTTTACCTTTTTGAATCGCCGTAATCTGCCGATTAAATAAGTCAAAAATTTCTATTAATTTTTTTTCTGGTACAAAAAAGCGTAAGAGTTCGCAGCTATGTACTTATAAAGGCTATTTTAAAATAATAGAATATTATATAAACTCAAATTTTAATTAAGTTAAATAATTTCATTTAAATTCTTTTTTCTTATAAAACAAGAAGTCTCATCTATACGAGTATTAACCCTAGAAATACCAGAATTTTACTCAAGGTTTATGGAAATATTCAACTTCAGAATTTTTATTTAACACTAGAACGCCCGGAAATTTTACTCAAGTTTCATAAAAATATTTGATACCAGAATTTTTATTTTAAATTATTTGACTGATTTATTTAACATAAATCTACGTGGTTTAAATGTAACTTATTTTATGAAAGAATTTCTGGTTCCAGTTGGCATTGAATCACATGGTCGGATTCGAATCGAATCCTTCCGGGCGTTCTAGTGTTAAATCGACTTGTTAGCTTAACTTATTATTGCTTTGGTTATATACTTAGTTTTTTTTTTTAATTTCTGGTTTGAATAACCATTTTTAATACACCTGTCTGGTCGCTACCATCGAAATGCTCAAGGCCAGAAGACTCGAGTGTTAAGCCATCACTAACCGACCGACATCTCAGTAGTCTCGGGGTTCACACCGAAAAATTTTGAATAGCAATTTTCTTTTATTTTATTTGTGGAATATTTATCATCTTATAAAAAAATAATATCTATTTAAACTTATTGGTGAGAATTCTGAATCCCTAAATAAAAATTCAGCTAGATGCGAATCCGGTGTGAATTCCAAAACTAAAAGAATTTGGTCGATTAGTGATGACGTCACACTCGTGTACTCTGGCCTTGAGTATTTCGATGGCAGCGGTCTGGTAGGTGGAGTGTAAAACACGAAGCTGCAGCGGTCCACCGCCCCCTGCATACTAGGCCTGAGCGCTGACACAAAAATGGCGGCTTCCGAAGGCGGATTTTTTTCAGCGTGTGTACGGTCCCTTAAATATTCGTACCAATAATTTTTTAAAGGTTTTTCCTCTTTATTTTTCTGAGATTAAATAAGTCAGAGAAATTTTTTATAAAACACTGGTGTCAACATTTAAGGGACCGTACCTACATTAAGAAAAATCCGCCTTCGGCAGCCGCCATTTTTATGGCAGCACTCAGGCCTAGTATTCAGGGGGCGGTGAGCGGTCGTTCGATGACTTCAGAGCCAGAGCCACCGCCCCCTGAATACTAGGCCTGAGCGCTGACACAAAAATGGCGACTGCAGATGGCGGATTTTTTTCAGCGTGTGTACGGTCCTTTCAATTTTGTTACCAATATTTTTTTCGAGTCTGTCTTCTGAGATTAAGTAGTCAAGCAAAGCCTTTATAAATTACTGGTTTCTAAATATAAGGAAAAGTACATACGTTTAACCCCTTAACGCTCGAATTAAATTACGTTTTAAAAATTCAAATTGCTCGGGGTAGTCTCGGGGTTCACACCGGAAAATTTTGAATAGCAATTTTCTTTTATTTTATTTGTGGAATATTTATCATCTTATAAAAAAATAATATCTATTTAAACTTACTGGTGAGAATTCTGAATCCCTAAATAAAAATTCAGCTAGATGCGAATCCGGTGTGAATTCCAAAACTAAAAGAATTTGGTCGATTAGTGATGACGTCACACTCGTGTACTCTGGCCTTGAGTATTTCGATGGCAGCGGTCTGGTAGGTGGAGTGTTAAACACGAAGCTGCAGCGGTCCACCGCCCCCTGCATACTAGGCCTGAGCGCTGACACAAAAATGGCGGCTTCCGAAGGCGGATTTTTTTCAGCGTGTGTACGGTCCCTTAAATATTCGTAACAATAATTTTTTAAAGGTTTTTCCTCTTTATTTTTCTGAGATTAAATAAGTCAGAGAAATTTTTTATAAAACACTGGTGTCAACATTTAAGGGACCGTACCTACTTTAAGAAAAATCCGCCTTCGGCAGCCGCCATTTTTATGGCAGCACTCAGGCCTAGTATTCAGGGGGCGGTGAGCGGTCGTTCGATGACTTCAGAGCCCGAGCCACCGCCCCCTGAATACTAGGCCTGAGCGCTGACACAAAAATGGCGACTGCATATGGCGGATTTTTTTCAGCGTGTGTACGGTCCTTTCAATTTTTTTACCAAGAATTTTTAAGAGTCTGTCTTCTGACATTAAGTAGTCAGGCAAAGCCTTTATAAATTACTGGTTTCTAAATATAAGGAAAAGTACATACGTTTAACCCCTTAACGCTCGAATTAAATTACGTTTTAAAATTCAAATTACTTATTGGCACCACTTTTATGAAAAAGAAATATTCACCTTATTTAACGACAGGTAAAACTTTACTAAAATATAGCCAATTTCACTATGTTATAAAACTGGTGGGAATCAAACAATCTGAGTAAAAGACACTGCCCGTGAATATGACGGGGGCGAGAATTAAGGGGTTAATGACAGACTTTTCCTGATTATATAAAGTAAAAAGTCCGCCGTCTTTATGTCAGCAATGAGGCCTGTCATTCAGCGGTCAGTGCCCAAGCACTGCCCCTCCCTCTTTTAGATGTCTTTAACTTAATGAATTTAGTTTTTAAATTTGTCCGGCGTCAACTTTTAAAATTTTTTATCGATAAAAAAATTAATTCGCGTGGAAGGCTGCCCAGTGTTGTCGGATTACTACTTTCATAAAAATTCATGTTGTTTCAATGCCACCACTTTTTTAAAGTATTAATATTCATATTCCTTTAAGACAGATTAAATACTGCGTAAATATAGGATAATTTTTCTGTTTTAAAAAGTGGTGAAAATAAAGCAATCTGAGTTCAAAATGGCAGCAACCTGGCAAAAATGAAGTTAAGAATAGTTAGATAATATATGAATAATTATCATAGCGCCAACCTTTACGCTTTTTTGATACCACTAAAATTTAATAGAGATTTTCGCCTGGTTTAATCATGAGATTTTGACGAACAGCCCCTTAACCTATAATGACGGGCATAACCCGCGTACGATGATCGAGCCAAATGTAAATTCTTCTTACCACTAAAATTTCGCAGTAAATATATTTCAATTTGATCATCGGAATTCCATGGTTAAACAAGGCGAAAATCTCTATTAAATTTTAGTGGTAGCTATGGATTTGCCAAACCGTAGGTTTAATCGTGGGTTAAGGGGTTAAATAAGACAACATTTACTATAAAATTTTAGTGGTAAGACGAAAGCATAAAAGTTGGCGGCCATGATATTTATGGAGCTCGAATGTTTCTATTATTACATAAGGCAAATTTTTCTGTTTTAAATATTGATATCTTGGTTGCCCGTGTACCAAAAATTGTGCACCACTAATCTAATAAACTTCATTTTTGGGAGAAAAACTTTTAACAGTTTTCGAAGCCAGGAATATAATGGAGTTATAAATAAGAAGGAGGAGACTCATAAATGGAGTTATGAATAAATAAGAGGAGCCATATAGTGTACCGTAATTTCCCGCGTATACGCCACAGCTTAGATAAGTCGATTTCCTACCAGAATTTGTTTTAAATAAAATGTGACTTGATTTTGCTTAGCATTTATTTAACTTCATCTTTTAAATAAAATCTCCGGTATGAAAAAGACATAACTAAACCGGTATACACGGGAAATTAGGGTACTTTCTACCAGTTGCGATTGAAGTAACTGAGGAGGTTGTCACAAGATGGCGGCTGGTTTTTTTTTTTTTTTTTTAAATTCATATCTACAGTTTCTGAATATCACCAGGGCAAAATTCCTACCAGTAAAATTGTATAGTAAATTTTGTCTTATTTAAGCGTCGTATTTATTGAAATATTTTTGCACAAATATGATAAAAACTTCTATTTGTGTTTATTGGTATCAATTTCCCTAGTAGAACAGTCAGTTTGTTTCACCGGTTGTCACAATATGGCGGAAACGCAGGACCTGAATACCCCAAAAAGGAAACTTCCACCACTAAAAATGAAAATCTGTTTCTGCCATTATTTATGACTGAAATTTTACTTTAATAAGGCCTTTATGCGGAGATAATTTCTATATAAATTTACTGGTGGAAGTTTAAACAGGAGGTAATCAGACCTTACGAAATCGGTTACGTTCGGTGCTTCACTATTTTAAGTATATGTCAGTTCCTTTTTATTAATAGTTCCATGGACACATACTGCAGAGTCTACCAGTTGAGAGTGAAGTAACTTAGGAGGTTGTTCCGAGATGGCGGCTGATTTTTTATTTCGGATCAACAGTTTCTGATGACCGCCTATGCAGTTTACCACCAGTAAATTTGAATAAAAAAATTTGCCGTATTTTAGCAGCTTATTCATGCAAAATGCCTCTCACAAATATTGCAAAAAATTCTATTTGTTTTCACCCTTTCAGGGGCAAAGCATTTCTGCTCCAAAAGTATTCAAATAAATAATTCACACCGCAATTTAAGAACAAATTTATTTGAAAATAATAAAAACCACTTTTTCACGTATATTATGAGATCGAAATTGTAGTAAAAATTTACTGGTGCTATTTTGCCTTTTGGGCAGTAAAATTAACCGTTTGCACACTGCAAACGGCGCCCTTGAAAGGGCTAAATGGTGAAAGTTAGCTCAGGTATTTTAAGCTCTTTAACACTAGAATGCCCGTAAATTTTACTTAAGTTTCATAAAAATATTTCACACCAGAATTTTTATTTAAAATTGTTTAACTGATTTATTTAACGCATTTCTGTGCGAATTTAATTTAACTGATTTATTTAACGCATTTCTGTGCGAATTTAATTTAACTTATTTAATTTAAAAATATCTGGTTCCAAAGGATATTTAACCAGTTAGTCGGAGTCGAATTGACGCTTTGCGAGCGTTCTAGTGTTAACTGACATTGAAATTAGGTTGCCACAATATGGAATAAAAGTAAACTTCCACCAGTAAAAATAAATATCTGTTTTTGGCCATAATTATGACTGAAATTTTGCATTAATAATCTGTTTAAATAAAGAGAACGTTTTTATTCTAATTTACGACTGTTAGTTTGTCGAGACGGTAATGAACCACTGAGAAACCGGTTAGAGTTGAAGCTTAACTATTTCGAGGATATTTCATTTCTTCTTTATTCATAGTTTCATTCTGGCAAAACTGAAGCCGTTCGGGGTCCCTACACCATTACCGTCTCAATACTCAAGGCCTCCGGACTGATTTCGTGACGCACCAAATGAAGATTAACCCCTTGAAGGGCAAGCAATTGCGTTTGTGTAATGCTTAATTCCCACCGGAAATTTAGAAAAATTTTATTTCAAAATAAGGAAAAGCAATTTTACGACTTTTCTCCACTAAAGTCAGAAAACTAAAATTTCCTAAAATTTTTCTAGTGCAAATCCAGATTAATCGTAGGTGGGATAAAATATATCCCATCGCCCCTCAAGGGGTTAAGGGGCTGCGCTATATATTATATACCACCTACAATTAATCAGGATTTGCACCAGAAAAAATTTAGGAAATTTTAGTTTTCTGACTTTAGTGGAGAAAAGTCGTAAAATTGTTTTTCCTTATTTTGAAAGAATTTTTTTCTAAATTTCTTTTGGGAATTAAGCACTACACAAACGCAATTGATTGCCCTTCAAGGGGTTAATCTTCATTTGGTACGTCACGAAATCAGTCAGGAGGCATTGAGTATTGAGACGGTAATGCGTACACACTTTCCAACACTTCAAGGGACCAGAAAAATATTTAAAAAATTTCTTGGGACAGATTTACAACACAATTTCATTAAATCAAATACATCGAAAAGCAGCTAGGGTTCGAGATCAGGGTTCTGAAAATATTTGGCGACCACAGCGGCTTGCTTAATCCAGAGGTACCAAGTTGCCGCTAATCCTCCGTAATATGTGGGTTAATTTAACCCCGGTTTAATACATTTCGCACCAGAATATTTTTTTCAGAAATGAAATTAAATAAGATCCACATAGAAAACTGAAATTATATAAATAAATATTCATGAAATAAATTTTCTGGTTCGAAGCGTTGTCACACTAGGTGAAATTAATCCACGTATTACGGAAGATTAGTGGGAGTTTGGCACCTCTGTTAACCGCTTAGTTCACGCTCCCGTGATGTTCACAGGCTGTGTCTTTCCTCAGATTGTTTGATTCCCACCAGTTATATAAAATAGTGTAATTGGCTTTATTGTGGCATCATTTTACCTGTCATTAAAGGCGGTGAATATTTCTTTTTCAAAAAAGTGGTGCCAATGAGCAATTTGAATTTTTAAACCGTAATTTAATGCGACCGTTAAAGGGTTAATGTTCGTCTCGGCGGCTGTCGTGGGTGGGACAAAATGTTTTGTATATAGTTACAAACAAGTTACATTTTTAAAACAAATATTAATTTTTAGCCTCAATAGGTATTTTATAATAAATTTTAAATACCCCTGGGTAAAAAATTAAATAAAATATGTAATCAAAATAAATTTTTAAATAATATATAATTAAATTTAGAATAAAAATGACTGTTGTCATGATTTACTTTCTAGTATAGTAGCTGATTAGTTTTAACTCTTAACACTAGAAAGACGGGGAATTTTACTCAATTTTTATAAAAATATTTCACACTAGAATTTTTATTTTAAATTAATAACTCATTTATTTAACAATTTTTTTTCAATCTTTGTATCTATTAAACTATTTTCATAAAGACATATCAGGTTCAAACCGAAATATATTCATTTGATTGCGGTCAAACTGACTGCTCGCCGTCTTTATAGTGTTAAATGCATGATTTTTTATTTTGTTTCGAAAAAATTATTATGATTCTCTGAAAGGTTTAGAACAGAGGTAAAATAATGAAAAAAAATCAGAGATACATTTTTCGTATAATACGTCAACCTTTTTTTATGTTGCACATCTGCAATACAAGCAAAAACTAAAATATTGCAAATTAGTAAATAGTTTAATAAATATGAATCTAAATACCTTTTTTTATATATTTTTTATTTTGTAAAAGTTAACCCTTAAATGCATGAACTATTTTTTTAGAATTATGTTTTTTACTCTTACATTAAAGATTTTACACCAGGAATTTTAAGATAGATTTTGAAATTTATATTTTTGTAATTTTTACAGGATTAATATTTCTATGTAAATATACTGGTTGCTAAGAATTAAATAAAAAGTGATGTAGATATGCATCACTATGCATTTAAAGGGTCAGTCCTCAAAACTGGGATTTCTTTTACACCGTTGTTGTGTCCTTATGGTATTAGAAAGAACTGTAAGTTATTATATTTTTTCTTGCCAACATATACAAAATTAAACATTAAAAATTTCTGTTTAACATGAGTGAAAAAATACTTTTCGAATCATTTCATGACTTAATTGTAATAAGGACGTTTTTAATATAAGAGCTTCCTTAAAACTTTCAAATTTTAGTTGCGCGAAACACTTTTACAGTGCGCAACAAAAGTTTAGACAATGATCGATTATGCTTCTGCACTGAGAAGTATGTAACGAATTGTTGTAACTCAACTGTCATATATTATTGGGGACTTATCCTTCATTCACAAACAATAAATTTTAATTTATACACTTTACATAACATATAATGAGAAAAAACAAATTTAACATTGTGGCAAAAGTACAGACAATCTCTTTGTTAACAGAAAAATATCCATAACTTAAAATCGAACTGCACCTACATTGTCTGTCATTAATGCAAAAATGTGACTTTCCATTGAAGAAAGTAAATCCTGCATCACGTGGGGGTCTATTTCGTAGCAAACATGTTCGACAGCAGATCGAAGTTAATTTACAGAGGTGTATTGTCAAAAAATTGCATAAACCGTATGAGATATGATGCCACAAAAGTTTTCGATTTCGTTCAGATCAGGCTGCACGCGGGCCAGTCGAGAACAGTAATATTTTGTGAGTTAAACCAATTTTTTGATTTGTATGCAACATTAATAAACGCATTATCTTGCTCAAATATATGCTTTGGAAGACCTAAAAGTTCACCAAATTGCTGTAAATTGTTTTCCAATGTATGTACGTAGTCTTACGCTGCTTGGCGACCATTGAGAAACTCCAGAGATAATTGGGAATTAAATCAAAGTGAGGCCCAAATCATTAACCCTTTCAAGAGCAAAGGAAACCTAATTTTAATTTCAAAAGTGACAAACGGCATCAAGAATATTTAATTAGAATTTTCCTTTTATAATGTACGCGGAAATAAGCAATTTCCTATTTTCTTATAAATTCGTTTATAAATTATGATGTCAGTCCATTATTTACTCAGTTTATAAAGAGACTCCGCGACGGAAAGGAGTATATTTGTTGTGAGATTTTAAGGCTGGTTATTTTATCCTTTTCATGTAAACTAACTTAAATCTTTCTTTACTTCATCTACAAAAATATCCGCTGGCACAGAGAGCTCTGACTCACATTTAATGCGATTAGCAATCATCCTTTATCTAGATGCCAGTTTATGGATACTTCTATAATCTCTCTTTCTGGCCACACCAGGCCTTCTAGATCTATGTTTTCTTTTAAAAGAATCACCATTAGAAAGTGCTTGATAGACAGACTTCATTGGACGATTCAAAGTAGCTGAAATTTCTGCAACAGTCTTCCCTTTCGATTTCAGCTTCCATGCTTGAGTTACTTCATCTGACTGAAAATTTCTAGCTCACGGCATCTTCACTAACCGATACTATCGCGAGGTGTGCTTAAATGCTTCATGCATGTGACGTAATAAGTTGGAAATCTGCGTTTTCCCGTGAACAGTTGCCAATAATTACAAAAGTGTCTAAACTTTTGCAAAATGCAAATTTCACCTTTTTCATTTAAATTAAATAATATCCTACATTAAAACCGTTATTTCTGTCCTAAAAGTTTTAATATATATTTAAAAATAAGTACAGCCATTTGTATAACACAAGTGATCGTATTTTTTTATTTAAAGGTTAAATATCACCAAAGTCTGAACTTTTGCTGAGCACTATATTCAAATTGTCTTTTACTTTACGCGGAAAAAGACTCGCTTCTAAACTAGACGTCATAAAATGTTCGCTATTCATAATAGAAATGAAAATTAAATTTTTGAAAAAGAAATTAATTTTTGCTTTGCAGTAAACTTTTTTTTATTATGAGTAGAGTTGGTATTCGGCATTAAATTTAGTATAAAAGTGGTTGTTTTGATCATTTATTTTTCAAGTAAAATAGATAATTAATTTAAAACCATTTGAAAAAGGAATTAATTCCTTACTGATGCTTGGTCCTCATGTCTAAAAATGCTCCTTCAATTACATCCGTTTTGTTAATACCACCCTCCTCAAAATTATACATTAAAAATTCTATTTTGAATGATTTTGAAAATGAACATCCGGAGTTTTAATGTTTGAACTGGACTAATTAGAGCGTTTCACACTTGCCAACATCCCACATTTAACCCCTTAATCGTCGCGCCTGGTAAATGTCGAATACTTTTTAAAAATTCAGCTTGTTTCATTGCCACCACTTTTTTCAAGTTGAAATATTTTCTTCATTTAATGGCAGATAAAATGTCGAGAGAGTAAAGCTAATTGCATTATTTAAAAAAACTGGTGGGAATAAAACATTCTGAAAAAAAGATAATAAGCGTACACTGCCCGTGTCAGTCAAGGGCGCGACGATTAAGGGGTTAAAAAAGTGATGTAACATACTTTGAAAGATAAAATATATTTACATAATCGCCAAGTTCCCACTAATTTTTTGTAGTACGTTGATTAATTTAACCCTGGTTAACCAAGTTTCGTACCAGAAAACTTATTTGATTAATCTTTATTTATTCAAACTTTTGTTTCTACATGGAATTTATTTACTTTTTTTTCTGAATAAGGAAAAAAAAAAAAAAAAAAAAAAAATCTGGTTCAAAGCGTATTAACCCGTTACCTGTTAATGGTGCGTTTTCGCACCGTTAAAATAAATTAAAATAAAATATACGAATACCACTATTTTTTAATTAAAAAATTGCCTTGGTTAATTACAGAAAGTTTTAACATTAAATAAAGCGAGATTATCTTTTAATATTTGTGGTGGCAAACGTAAAAATGTTGAAGACCCCTATCTTACAGTTTCGGCAGTTAATGGGTTAAAACTTGATCGAATTAACCCACATACTATTACAGAAGATTAATTGGAAATGCAGTGTTGCCAAATTGGGGACTTTTTTAATTCCAGGGATGAGATTTCCGACTTTTTGCATACCAGTAAAATCTTAGAGAAAATGTTATACTCTTAAATCACAACAATGTTCCGATTAAATAAAATAACATTTTTTCTAAGATTATACTGGTGTGCAAAAAGTCGGAAATCTCATCCCTGCAATTCAGATTATTTTACTGCCACCACTTTTTTTAAATGGTATAATTCGCCTTATTTTTCAGAATTTTTAATCTATTTTCAAATAGGCCGAATGTGTCTATCTAATAAAATGGGTGACAATCAACAATCGGGTAACACTGTGAAAATTTGTCTTTAATCCATGTGGTAAATATTATCTACTAGATTTCATTCATTGAATAAAAATTCTGGTTATAGGAATGTTTTATATTTTCAATAAGCGGAAGCTGTTTAACACTCGAACCGCCGTAAATTTAACTCAAGTGTCATAAAAATATTTTACACCAACATTTTTATTTAAAACAATTTAACGTATTTTTTAACTTATTTATCTGTGGTACATATCTAACATATTTTATAAAGAAATGTTTGGCTCCAATTGAAATATTTTTTGGTACCGGTCAAAATTACCTTTATGGCGGTCCTAATGTTAACACGTTGACCGCCGAACCCGATTTTTTTTTTTTTTCGATACCATCCAAGCTACACTTTATGCGTCTAATTTTCAACGATCATAACATTTGCCTGCAAGTTGTACCAACACATCCTACAAGAGGTGTTATGATATGTTGGTTGTACATGGGCTGGTCCGCTGCCTAGAGGACACGAGAGTCACGTCATCACTAATCGACCCACTTCTCACTAGTGTTGGCATTCATACCAGAAATTTATTTTACTTTATTTGTAGAATATCATCTTATGAAACAATAATAACTATTTAAACTTACTGGAAGGAATTCGGAATCCCTAAATAAATATTCAGACAGATGAAGAATACCACAGTGTTGTCGTATCTGGCTGTTTTTTTTTAGGGATTCGTAATTCTCACCAGTAAGTTTAAATAGATATCATTGTTTTATAAGATGATAGATATTCCATAAATAAAATGAAAGAAAATTGCTATTCAAAATTTTCTGATGTGAATTCCAACACTAGAGAGAAGTCGGTCGATTAGTGATCACACTCATGTCCTCTGGCCTTGAGTATTTCAATGACAGCGGCTGGGCACGCATGAAACCTAATTCACCCGCTCGCATGCGGCAAAATGAACTCATGGGACAACATGTTAATATAAGAGTTTGTTTTAGATAGTCCGTTTTTAGTTAATTGAAAGAATGTTATGAACAATTTATGGCCGCATTTCTGACATTTTTTTTCAACTACTAGCACAATCGCGGGAAAAAAAAAAAGAAACCTTGCCTACTAACTCTGCCAGAAATTATTGTAGAACAAAGTTACTGGTACCAAACGATTGGAAATAAAGTGGTACTTTTAAATGTTGTATAGTTATGTTGTATAGTTTATATAGTGTATAGTTATATATGTTGTATAGTTATATAAGTTCTATTATATATGTTGCATAGTTTATATATAATATTGTATAGTTTTAAATGTTGTAAATGTCTAAATGTTACTTAGGGCCAATCTGCATATCAAAAGGAAACCACAATTTGTTTTTTCGATACCAATACCCTAGTCTGACACAATAAATAGGTTCTACGTCCTTCAATTAGCCTAAATCAAAAGATTCATGAAATACGTATCATTAGTTTCTGCAAAATTAATTATTTTAAAATTAGCATAATTTTGGGGGTTGTATCCAAATTGAAGTTCAGTACTCGATTGTTGAAATGCTGCAGAATGACTATGTCGCTTCTATTAACTCGTTTACGCTGGCGCCGATATTCATGTTTTTCGCTGGGAGACGGCGCTCGAATTCATATTTAGCTTAATCTGGCGGCGCAGTATGGCCCCTTATTCACACGCTGTATGTAATGACCCACCCCTCTCGTATTTATTGAATTGAACTCGAATTTAGCACGCAAAGTTGATTGTGAATGTCTGAAAGTTCGTAAGGAGTAAGCAAATTACTTAGACACATGATTTATTGACTACATACGTATGAATTCAATATAAAATGTCTTACAATCTAAAAAAATATGGACAAGTGATATAAATGCATTTCTGTAAGGTAGAAGTCACGCCCTTAGTGAATGATATTTTTTGAATGAAAATGACAATTCTCGTCTCCCGTCGTGAATTTATTAAGTTTTTAATGATGAATTGTTTTTACTACTGAATTTTCGAATATTCAAGTGTGACCCACTTGAAGTGCATGCCGTCTATATCATAACCGAGTGTGACCCACCTCTAGAACACGCCTTCTATGGAACAATCGAGTGTGACCCACTGGTGATGCACGCCGCCCGATGCGACAGTCAAATGTGACCCAACGGTGATGCACGCCGCCTGATGAGACAGACGAGCGTGACCCACCGGTGATGCACGCCGGCGTGGAAGTGTTAATGCATTATTTCTTGCCAGTATGAACATCTCACTTGCTTAATATGTTTTGACTATTGCCAGCCCAAATGTTTCATTAAAAAGAGTAAAATATATTTTTTTCAAATTATGCTTTTCTGGACATCATAGACAGCCCCTTAAACCATCATTTTAACGTTTTTTACTCATAATTCGAAAACTAATTGAAAGAAAAATTTAAAATTATGAATTTGAGTAAAGCAGGACATAATAAATATAAATCGGTCAAAAAATTATAGGTTGCAATTCATATTTTTGTCGAATATTAATTTCATAATTCATAATTCATATTATAAAAATTTTAAAATTACAAATTCAATGTATTTATATTTGGTTTTCTAATTATGATAATTAAACAACAAAATTTTCGCATTAGGATTATTATTTCAGGCGATATTAATAAAAATATGAAAATGTAATTTAGCAGTAGAAACTCTAAATTTTGAATGTTTATAAATCAAAAACTTATCATCCAAATGACTTAAAATTTCATTTCTAGCAAAAGCTTGAATTGAGGATTTAAAATGTATTGTCAAAATTGGGTGTTGCTATTTAAAAAAACAATGTTTTTTTCTGGTTTTGATTTGTAGATGGCTCCCTAAGCAATTTTTATATGCATCTTTTAACAGTTGACTTTATTTCCAATTGTTTAGTACCTGTACTTTTTTTTATTATAATCAATTTCAGAGTTAGTATTGGGTGTTTACTTTTTCCCCACGACTGTACACTAGTTTTGTACTGAGAGAGTTAAAAGACTAAACATTCATGGTAAATATTTTTATACTTGACCCTTTCAGGGGAAAAGATCTTTCATTGCTAAAATTTTGAAATGAATGAATTACAAAGGAATTTACGTACATAATTATTTGGAAATAAAAAAAAGCTATTTTTCACATACATAATAAACAGAAAAAAATATACCTAATTTCTGATGCCACTGTGGCATTATGGAATTTAAATTAAGTGGTTTCATAAACATTCCACAGCCCTTGAAAAACTTAAACAACGTTAATTTATTTTAATGAATCAGCTCCTATTTTATAGAATGTCAGTTCCATTAAAAAATGTTTTTGGGTGTTGCGAGTGTGAAACCGTTTACAAATATAAAATATTTTTTTATACAGGGTGTATTTGAAAGGCTGCAACAAACTTAGGGGGATGATAGTACTCATCAAGACGAACAAAAAATACAAAGGAACATGGGGCCGCAAATGACGTTTAAAGGTTGGAAATCGCAAAACTAATAAAAATATCGAAATCTCCCATGCTGCTTTTCTGCTGAACTGGCTAGTAGCACGAAGCTAGTTTTTCTTTCACTTTGTGCATATCCGGTCAGAAAGAGATAAAAAAACTTGGAAAAAATCCAAACAAATCTGTGAGCAGGAATCCCCGTATACAGGACTCCCGAAGTTTTCGAGTATGTCCGCCAGTTGTTTCTCCGTAGATGTACTATGTGTAATAATGTCCGCTGTCGACACTTTGAACAATTGTTGTAAAATATTTGCTTTCGCTGGGCACCACAAGCTGTGCTGTACCAATTCTGTGAAATAAATAATTTTCTGGAGTGTTTCTTTCTTCTCTCAGTTTGTCCATTTCCAGAGGCATTTACTCGATTTTCATCATTTAACCCATTGAGGGGGGTGGGATATATTATATCCCACCTAGTTTAAACAAAATTCGCACCAGAGGCATTTAACTGAATTTGATTTTGTTAACTGTGGGGTGGAAATATTGTAAAATGCTTTTCTTTATTTTAAAATAAAAATTTTCGATTATTCCGGTGAGAATTCAACATTACAGTCCATTATTCCTTGCCCTTCAAAGGATTAAACGTCATTTGCGACCCCATGTTCCACTGTATTTTTTGTTCGTCATCATGGGTACTATCATCTCTCTAAGTTTGTTGAAGCATTTCAGATACACCTTGTATGTGGAAATCTCAAAAACTAAATATGAATTTAGAATAAATGTAGCTGAATTTATGATTAATTTTCCAAGTGCAGTTGTTACGCAATTGAAAATTATTTAAAAAATGGAATTACTTTCATCCCTACCATAATTGCCAAGTATCCGCATTTTTCAATTAAAAAAAGACCTTGAAACAAAAAAAGTATTAATTTAAATGTATATTGCTTCTACATGGTACACATTTGCAGTGGTGGAAAATTGGCGCAGAGGCGGAGCCTATTGACACCACTAAATTATAGCAGTATTTTGCATCTTATCTAATGATCAAACTTCTGAGTTTTTATTAAACTGAATAATACCATAAAAATTTAGTGGTGTCAATAGGCTCCACCACTGCATTTGATATTAACTCTATTTCATTCTTAAAGAAAAATTTCTGTTTCAAGGTAGGTTTTATTAATTTAAAAATAAACGGGGTGATGGCAAGTATGCATTCTGACAGATGAAAGGTCTTCATGGCATTTAGAAAAACCTAGGATATGACTTTTATATACATGCCAACATATTCAAAATTAAGCATTAAAATTCGTTTGAAATTATTGAGTAGATGATTTTTTAAACTTTTCATGATTGGGTTGTTCTTATAAGCATATTTTTAATATAAAAGATTGTTTCGAAAATTCAATTTTTAGTCAAGTGAAAGGCTTTTTATTCATGTTGTACTTTTTACAGTTGATAGCACTCTTATCTAAACAAAACATCATAGAAAATTTCCTATACATCACAGCAAAATTGCATTTTTGAAAAGTAAATCAATTTTTCCTCGCAATAAACTTTTTTGTATTAAGATTTGAATTCCCCCTGGGCATTATATTTAGTATAAAAGTGGCTTATGTCATGATTTATTTTCCAGCAAAACTAGATATTCAATTTAAAATCTTTTAAAATGGAATTACTTTCAAAAAGCTGCATTTTTTTTTTCAGAGCATTAAAAAGTACCATATCCCTGTAAGCCCTGACCCGCACAATTGTGCGGGTGATACTAAAGTAAAATAGGATGACTATTTCCTGTTTTTGTGAGATTTAAAACCAAATCTGCACATTTATTTGAGTTAACTGGCTTCAGATATTTTGATAAGACACAACTAGGGGGCACCAACTAAAATACATGGTTAGATTTTTTGCTTTTAAAAATACTATATCATCTGACAGCAATAGACAAAAGTATTTACTGTCGTAATTTCTTTTAAATCTGATTTTTAATGTTTGCTTGGATTTAATTTTTCTTTTAATAAACTTTATTCAGGATTTTATTTGATTTTGTCTTTGATAAATTTAATTAGGCTTTAAAAATGTAGAAAAACAAATGACCCGCACAATTGTGCGGGTCCTGGTTTTACCGTTTCCAAAATGGGTATAATTCCTAATACATAAAATTTTCATTTTTAATTGATTTTTTTTTTTTTTTTTACTTATGTTTTTATTATGTTATTTTTCACGAATTACATTTTTAAACCGGATTAATTTTAAATAGGTTTGTACTATTCACGATTTCTATTTAAAATATTCATGATTTCTATTTAAAATTGATAGTAATAGATATATAATATGCACATGTAACGAACTGTATGTTTTTGCTCTGAGTTATAGATGTCATATATGATTTATAAGTTTTATATGAGTTATATGCATATCACGAGATAGATTTTTAAGTTTGATAAATTTCTTCCATTTTGTCGACTCAGCAATTAAACCAGGAGGAATAAATAATAAATTATGGAAAGTTCAGCAAATGCTTGACAAAGTAGTGTCTGCTTGAATTTACCAGTAAATCAGGGAAAATTTTCTATAGATGAGCAGACGATTCTTTTTTTTAGGAAGTGCTTCAGTAAAGCAGTATATAAAAAACAAACCACACTCTGTTGTAACAGTATCACCTGGGATAGTTTAAATTTTGTAGTTTACCAGTGGAAAAGTACAGACCTAGTCCAGAAGGATCTGGGCTTAGGACCTGCTGTAGTCCTTACTCTGGTTCAGACCTAGTTTTATGTACTTCGATCGGTATTTCAACGAAATACCGCTGCTGGAAAAACTAAAAAAAAAAATTGAAGGATCAGGCACAATTCAAACGGATTGAAGGGCATACCATTTGCCAACTGACTTTAGGAGGAGTGCGAGCATTGAGCACATCTCAAAAAATGAAATTGTACTGGTCTGTCCAAAAACAAAAATTGTTTCAAACATTTTCATTGTGGCTGATGAAAATTATCTCAATAAACAACAACTTTTATTTTTAGATATTTGCACACATAATCCCAAACTGCACAATTGTGCAGATTTAGCCCAAAAACGGCTGCATTAAGCCCAAACCTTCACAATTGTGCGAGTCCACCCTTGGCATAACCTGACATGGGGTATTTCTATTAATATTTTTTTCAATCAAATACGGTCCTATCGATAAGGGGATACAACCCAAAATTTCAATTTCTACCAAAAAATCTCCCGGTCTTAGAGGGTTAAGTGATACCTATTTTTATTTATACCAAGATGTTCAAAATTAAACATAAAATTTCAATGACAACTTGCATGACAATATTAAAATGACAACCTGTTAGTAAAATTCGGAGTTTAGTTAAGGTATGTGCCTACCTTCGGGGCACTTTTTTTGAAAAATATGAAATTTTTATGAAAAATATGTGTTTTTAGTTAAAACAGGGAATAAAACTATGAATTCATATAATTTTTTTATGGAATATTTTTAACTTTTTTAAATTTAGGCAATATTTAGTCAAATTTGAGTAAAGAATTCCGTTTATGTCAAACCTTCTATAACGAAATCCATTCAATATATTTCACTTTTTTCCAACAATATATTAGGAAACAGCTTACCTGTGTTATGAAGCAAAATATTTGCAATACCTCATAAATTTACTAACATATATCAAATTTTGTACACAAAACATGAAAAAAAAAAGTGTATTTTTCAATAAAAAAAGCTCTTATATTTAATACATACAAACTTACGAGCTATATTTTGCTTCATAGACTGTCAAAAAAATTTGTAAATTTACGTGTATGTTACCGTAAATTGCTCACGTAAATTTACGGAAAATGCCTTTTTTTCAAATAAACGGTCAAATTCCGTAAATTTCATGTTTTACGGACATAACCCGTTTACCTAAAGGGAAAGCCCGTTTATCTAGGAGCATACCAGTAGATAAGCAGAACCTTGTTACAAAATTTTATTTCAGTATCTTAAAGACTTTTTAAGAAATTATGTTTCTCGTAAACGTGCACAATGAGAAACGCAGTTTTCCAGAAAACGCAAATTAAGATTTTGATATAGCACAAAAAATTATCTGTAAAGTTTACAAATTTAAAATCCACCCTATTTGCAGGTGTTTATATATTTGTGTATATATTATATATTATATATTTGTGTATTAAAATGTTTTGTTTACCTTTCTTTACTTCTCTTTAAACGTCACTTCCGGTTTTAGAAAGTTCATTTGCGGTTTATATTTTGAGCTATAACTTTGCTTCTAATTATCGCTGAACCAAAAGTAAGGAATTTTTGGAATCCTAAATGTTTAAACGTTAATTTAAAATAATTTTTTTTAATCGAAAATTATCGCAAAAACAGTGATTTGAGAGTAGACACTTACTTTAAATGAAAGATCTTTACTCAAATTATATTTTATTACAACGGAAACCATTCCTATCTAAAATAAGCATCACAGAAAATTTTGTATACATCATAGTATATATGGTGCAAAGGAAAGTCCCTTTAACCTGAAAATACTTGAGAACGGAGAGAGCTACAGCTATGCAAATGAGGTAACGGTATAATAAAGCGACTACGCCCGATTTAATGCAAAATACAGCAGCGCTCCTTGTGGCGAAATTTGGAAGATAGCCATTGCAAATCGAAAAATAAAAGAGATAAGCAAAATTTCCAATTAGAATGTTTTAGAGCATCAATTACTTAGTACGAAACGACATTTGGTTTAAGATAAATATTCGCTTGTATGCACAAAAATGTCCGAAATCAATGCACTCCATTTTGTGGAAATGTTTGAATGGAATAACCAGAAGTATGATGAAATACGCACAATTTATGGTATCAATAATTATCTCAATAAATTCCTATAACATCACACAAAAAAACAAAAAGACAAACTGTCTAACAGTGATAAAAAGATAATATTCAGTATGTTCGAAAACTTCGCCATTGCTCACGATACACATTTGTATTCGTGATAGTAATTTAGCATGCACATTTCTTAGCATGGAACGTCTATTGCAAGCCTCTTCAATACGACGACATAAATTTAACTCTTCCAAGGGTGGTGGCTAGACTGTCTAACCACCTAATTTTAATTCCAAAACTGACAGATGGCACCAAGAATATTTTAATAAAATTTTGCTTTTATTAGCGGGTTTTTATTTTCTAAGAAAATCGTTTTAATATTCTGGTGTCAGTCAATTATTTCATCAGTTTACGGACAGAATTCTTCTGCCCCTGAAATGGTTAATCTAAAATTTTAAATGCATTGGAAATTAAATTTTTACAGACATTACAGCACAGTACAACGCCACAATCTGCAATTGTGCACTGCTACATTTCCGGAATGTGAATATGCAAAGTAGAATCGTCGCTCATCGACTTAGGATATTCTTAGGTATACAGGCGACGATTTATCTTATCCGTGTGAACCAAATGTCGTTTCGTACTATTTAATTCATGCTCTAAAACTCTCTAATTGGAAATTTTGCTCTATATCTTCTCGTTTTCGATTTGCAATGGCTATCTTTCAAATATCACCACTAGGGTCGCTCGTGTCGTGTGCATTAGGTCGGGCGTAGTCGCTTTACTATGCCGTTATCTCACTAGCATAGGTGTAGCTCCCTCCGTTCGCAAGTATTTTCAGGTTAAAGGGACTTTCCTTTGCACAATGTATATGCATTTTTGAAAGAGAATCAAATTTTGCATTGTAATAAACTTTTCCATTAAGTTTTGGTTTCCTAATAGGGATTACATTTACTTTAGGCTACCTCCATGAGTACTTGTAGTGTAAGTCACATGCTACGATTTCTGGATACCAGTATCTTAGAATGGTAAACATGACTTATTTTATGGAAGATATCTCATTAAATGAATAAGGCCAAGCAAACTTTACGAAAATAACGGTGGCCAACAAGCATAGCCGTTATCAGCTATGTGACTTACACTGCAAAAACCCATCGAATTAGCCTTTATAGATACTTGCCAACTTCTGACTAATCTTCTGTAAAATGTGAGTTTCTTTGACCCAGATTAACCGTTTGAGGGGAAAGCAATAATGTCTCTGCAATATTGAAGTTTCATCGGAATAATCGAAAAATTTTATTTTTAAATAAGAAAAAAGAATTTTTCAACAATTTTACCCCAAAATTAAAAATATAAAATTTAGTTCAAAGTTTCTGGTGCAAATCTTGTTTAAATTAAGTGGGATATGATTTATCCCACCTCCCCTCGAGAGGTTAAACACGTTTTGAACGGGAAATATTTTAAAGAAATAAATAAAAAAAAATCAGTTCCACGAAGAAACATGAAATTATTAAAAATAACGATTCATCAAATAAATTTTCTGGTTTGAAAGTCGTTTACCCGGATCAAAATAATCCACATTTTACGGAAGATTAATTGCAAGTTGGCAAAAATGTGTATACATTCGTATATACCATTGGCGTGGCGTCCGGTCATCGCTGGATGCGGCGATGACCAAGCAATATTTTAAAACTCTTAATAAGCTTTTAAAACTCTACGATCCAGTTTTAGCAGAACATTTGGAGTTCATGAATAAGCGAAGGTAAGATTTAAAGTTTCTTTTTTGAACATTCAACCATTGAATTTTAGAGTTAATAATTTTTCACCACAAACTTAAATAATTGCGATGACCACCGAAAATTTTCACGCCACGCCACTGGTATATACGTTGACTTTAAACAAGAAAAAAAGACAGGTGGGCATCCGTTTTTCCTGATTTATTATTTTGCCTTATTTAATGTAAAATTTAATAATAATATTCTTCGAATAAATAATGCGTAGATAACCAATATTAAATAGTGGTTTTCAACCTGTTTTTTTTTTTCTCTTCAGTTTGCAGGTCGACTTATACACGAGTATATGTGTTGGTATAAAAGACATAACTTCCAACTTTTACGCTTTTGTGCTACCACTATAATTTAATGGAGATTTTTGTCTTATTTAGTCGTGAGATTTCGATGATTAAATAAGACAATATTTACTATAAAATTTTAGATGTCAGAAGAAAACGTAAAAGTCGGCAGCTATGAAAATTCAAGCTGCATACATTCCTTAGAATTTCCAACGTGTTTAGCCATAATATTTGAGACTAGAATATTGGTATATTTATTTTGCATTTAAATCGGTGAATTTTCAGTCCCCTTATTTAATCGCATACTTTGTTATATATTTTTTAAACTGAAAAAAAAAAAAAAAAAAAAAAAAAAAAGAATTCAAAAATTGCGGTAGAATTTTGCTCGGTCTTATTCAATAAATGAGATATCTGAGATAAAATAAGTCACATTTTTCCGATCTAAAACACTGTTAGCGAGAAATCGAAGGATGTAAATTACACTAAAAGTACTCATGGAAATATTCCTGCATTGAATAAGATTTTCTGTGATATTCGTTATTCGTAAGCTTTTGATATCTCGCGTTCGTACCGTACCATCGCAAATCAAAATTAATTTATCATCTGCATTGTATAATTTTTTTGTAGGATCTGTTGTATAGTTGTCAATTAAATCTTGTCTAGAGTTATTAATAATTCCAAAATCAAACTTAAGTATATTCTTCTCAAATGCGGTAATAATATTCGATGTATAATCAGAAATCATTTGTTCCCTTTCTAAATTAACCCTCTGTCTACCAGAAGGGTCCAATGGACCCGACATGTACATTCAAAATATTTATTCAAACCAGAAATTTCTTCAAAACAAACTAAATGTATAAATCAGACAATAATAAGTTAAATAAACAAATTAAATAGTTTTAAGTAAAAATTCTGGTGTAGAATGTTTTTATAAAACTTGAGTAAAATTTCCGGTAGTTCTAGGGTTAAAAATATGGAAAATCAGTTTATTAGAAATACCTGTTCGATGTTTACTATCTCGGATAGTAATGTTTGTAGCTCTTTGATATCATGTTTGTAGCTCTTTGATATGACCTATATTTAATCCCGTAAAAAGCTCAATGTGATGTTTAGCATTAAAAAAGGAAAATTTTACTTTTCTCTTTTACTGGAATTAAAAAATAAATAAAAAATTACAAATATAATGTTGCAAAAACGCAACGTCATACTTTAATGGGTTAACATTTTCAGGGGCAAAATACTTCTATTCGTAAAATACAAAAATGATTGATTGACACCGGAATTTATAAACAAATGCATTTCAAAATAAGTAAAAGCTTTTCTTCACGTACTTAATTAAATGTAAATTTAAAAAAAAAAAATCTGGTGTCAATGTGCCATTTGGGGATTAAAATTAGGTGGTCCATTTTTGAACCACCGCCCTCGAAGGGGTTAATATCACTTGGTTATATCATGTCTACCAACTTTTCAACTTTTTAAAGTAAAACAGAAAAGGATAAAACACGCACTTTGAACTGAAAATTTTCTTGAAAATGAAATCAAATAAAGACCGCAATGAAACATATCACAATTTAAAATATTTTTATGAAATTAATTTTGTAGTACCATGTACGTTTTTACTTTCTTCTATCTTTGCAATAAAAAAGTACTGGATTCATGAAAATTTTCGACTTCCGGTTTTTGACGGACTTACACGTTTTAGAGTTCAGAGATTCCGAGAAACACGTTTTTACAAATTGTCTGTCTGTGAGTCTGTGGTTCTGTGAATCTGTCTGTCTGTCTGTATGTGACAAAAATTTTGTGGGCGCTCTATCTCAAAAACTAATCCACGGAATTTAATTAAAATCTATATTCTAGTAGTCCCTATTATAAATGGATGCTGATTAGGTTTTTAATAATTCGACAACAGGTGGCACTGCTATGCTGCATTTTTCGCAATTTCTGTAATAGCTCTATCTCAAGAACTAATGCACGGATTTTCATGAAATTTCAGATTTAGTTATTTCTTGATATGAGTTGTTGCTGGTAACGTTTTATTGTAAATTGAACAACAGATGGCGCTGCTATGCTGCATTTTGTAGGATTTACACGATTTTTACAATAGCTCTATCCCAAGAAATAATACACGGATTTTCATAAAGCTTTAGATTTATTTATTCCTTGATACGAATTGATGCTGGTAACGTTTTGGTGTAAATCGCCCAACAGATGGTGCTGCTATGCTGCATTTTTCTGGATTTACACGATTTTTGCAATAGCTTTATCTCAAGAAATAATACACGGATTTTCATCAATCTTCAGATTCAGTTAGTCCTTGACATGATTTGACGTTTTGTACATTTTGGTGTAAATCGCTGAATAGGTGGCGCTGCTATGCTGCATTTTTGCGATTTCTGCAATCTATTTCAAGATCTATCTCAAGAACTAATGCTTGGGTTTTCAACAAACTTCAGATTTAATTATTCTTGGATATGAATTGGCACTGGTAACGTTTTGGTGTAAATAGCCCAACAGATGACGCTGCTATGCTGCATTTTGCAGAATTTACACGATTTTTGTAATAGCTCTCTCTCAAGAAATAATGCACGGATTTTCATCAAACTTCAGATTTAGTTAGTCCTTGACATGAATTGACGTTTTGTACATTTTGGTGTAAATCGCTCAATAGGTGGCGCTGCTACGCTGCATTTTTTTCGATTTCTGCAATCTATCTCAAGATCTATCTCAAGAACTAATGCTTGGGTTTTCAACAAACTTCAGATTCAGATATACCTGCATATGATTTAGTGCAGTTTATGTTTTGGTGTAAATTGCTCAACAGGTGGCGCTGCTATGCTGCATTTTTGCGATTTCCGCAATAGTTCTATCTGAAGAACTAATGCTTGGATTTTCAACAAACTTCAGATTTAGGTATACCTCGATATGAATTAGTGCTCTTATGTTTGGGTGCAAATCGCTCAGCAGGTAGCGCTGCTATGCTGCATTTTTCAGAATTTCCACCATAGCTCTATCCCAATAACTAATGCACGAATTTTCAACAAACTTCAGATTCAGGTATACCTTGATATCAATAAGTGCTGTTTATGTTTTGGTGTAAATCGCTCGAATGCTATGCTGCATTTTTAAGAATTTCCCCTATATCTTTTGTGCCACGCTATCCAAAAATCAAAAGTAAAATTTATGTAAATAGTTTTTTCGTCATATTATCCATTTGCATACATTTAACTTAGTTTGGATACAATGACGCAAAAACTATTTACATAAATTTTACTTTTGATTTTTGGATAGCGTGGCACAAAAGATAAATCAATTTATTCAAATGAATACATTTCAGTGCATTATATAGATTCAGTGAAAGTAATATATTCAACAGTGCATTGGAAAATGAAAAGTATTGTTTAGATGTGTAAATGTAGCCAAAAGAAAATTCAAATTGAATTTTAAAACTAATCGTTTTAAGCAACATCAAGGCGTCACTTAAATTTTGATATCATATCTTTTAAAACTCATATTTTCAATTTATGAGAGATACGGATGATAATGCATCAATGAATAAACTTTTATACATCTTTTTAAAATGAACATAATTTTTGCACATGCAATTATAAAAAAATAAAATGATGAAATAAATGTATATAGATATTATAATTAATAGCATAGTGTCACTCAAAATTTGATATCATTATTTTTAAGTTCCATATTTAAAATTCTTAGAGCATAAGATAAAGCGCTGCGTCACAAACTTTTAACCCGTTAAGGGTTTTTGTATTGATATCAGTACTTTTTTTAAGTTAATGATAAAAAAAAATAAAACAACAACAACAAAAATTAAAGACCAGACAAAGAATTCATAGTCAGGATTTCTATTCACCTTCAATCTCTCCCCCTCCCTCCCCGCAAAAAAAGATGCCTCATATTTCAATTTTAAAGAGCACTGTGCAATGAGATTTTTTTAAACCACTCATTGGTAAATATGGAAGTAATTCACAACATGCATGTTTAGATGGTATTTCTGTTGGTTTGTTTCAGAGATATAAAAAGCTATGTTAAATTTTACTAAATAAAAAATTTACTGTCTTAAGAAAAATAGCAAGAAATATTGCTCTTTAAACATACATATATATATATATATATAAATTTCCACCATCCTTCTTTAAAGCTCTTTATTGGCAATAATAGTAAATCATATAAAATAATCTCCTGAGCCCCAAAAATTTCACTTCTCCCTTCTCACCCATCTCTCCAGCTTACCTAAATAATTGAAATCTTTCAAACTTTAGTTTGAAAAAAAAAAATCTGCAATATTTGTTGCTCACTAACATAAATAAATAAAGCCCTAACTCCCCAAATGTACATTTCTCCTCTCCTCCCCCCCCCCCCCTACTGCACAGCATAAAAAAAAAAAAAAGCACTCGCAGATATTAAATCTTTAGGGTTTTTGGTGAGTGAATTACATATGAAGATAAATACGATAGATCTTTATAACACACCTTGGGATGAGAAGTTCTGCATATTACAGAATTTTGCATTATATAGATCATATTTCATTCATCATTAAATTTACCTTGTAAACGTGCTTTAAATTACATTCCTTGGAACTAGAAATAGTGAAAATTATAAAATTTTACATAATAGTATAGGTGCAGATTCCCAATATCTGGAAGGAGAAAGTGGCTCCTAAACCCAAAAAGTCCAGTGGTCTCATTATGAAACAAACACATAAAAAGAATTTAGTGTTTGTAAGGGACTGAATTCAAAGTGGAAAATAATTTATTTTATATATCATATGTCTATGTACAAGAAAACACAGACTAATTACATCAAATGGGTTTGTTTAATTTAATCACAAAATTCTTTAATTATTAAGTCTAATACAAATCTTAAACTATGTTCATTCAGAAGATATAGTTGGACAAGATACATTTTTAAAAAATGTAAAGCTAAGCAATCATGGTAGTGGGAAATATTAGGATAACAATATTTCTAATTTTGATTTTATCGTATAACATTACATTAAAAAATTTGTGAATGTGAAAAATTATTTAGCGCTATAAAAATCAAAACACACTTCAGACGTTTGTTTTTCTATGTAATACAATAGTTTTCTGTGTTAAACAGATCATTCAGGACTGTAGGAAGGAAAATACACTGATTTCATCTTTTTAAAAAGGTAGAAATCCACCATTAGCAGAAAAGGAGCATCCCTGTATAGCGTATGGCGACTGAGACAATGAAAGTTAGCAGCCGAAGCAAAAAATTTAGTCGTCACATGGCGACTGTGAATCTGCACCTATACATAATAGGATCACAGGGCCAAAACTAGCCTTTTTTGTACCCGGGGCAAACATGGATTTTGGCGCTTCCCCCCCCCCCCTCTTCTGTAAAGTATATTTACAAAGATAATTTTATTAATTTTCTAATAGCCGACTTATTTTAAAATTTAAAGTATGTAATCATAAGACATGTTATTCTGAACTACGTAATCTACAATGGTGGGTCCAAAGGGGAGGTCACAGGGGTCATGATTCTCCTCTGAACACCAACAAAAATTTTCTAAAGAGCATTTTAAAATGAAATATACAGTAGTGTCCCGATTATCGAAGTCCTGCTTAACTGAGTTATTTTCTTCTGATGGATTGATGGCTTCCATTTTTATGAAACAGCCATTATAAATGAAGTATTAGGTAAAGATGAAAAAGCAGCCGTAAAAAAAAGCTATTTCCCTTGCCCCCCCCCCCCCCCATTCTGACCAGAAAATCAGAGTTCTAACTTTTTATGACTGCTCTTTCATCTTCCCCTAACACTTCATTTATAATGACTGTTTCATAATAATGGAAGCCATCAATCCATCAGAAGAAAATGATCCATTCCAAAAGCATAATCCTTCATTTGGCGCCGGGGCACAAGCCCCCTTAGTTTTGGCCCTGATAGATCATGTCACACATTATTAAATTACCTTTAGCTCGTGACTGACAGTTTGGGTGCACTAAATGCATGGCTGGCAAATTTATTCCTTTTTCACTATTTTTAATAATGAAATCTTTGCCTTATTTTTGGCAGAAGTTTCTTATATTAAATAAGGCAAAAATTTCTTTTTAAAAAAATATTACTTTTGGAAGGCATGAATTTAGTGCCTAAAAAAAAAAAAAAAAAAAAAAAAAAAGACCCCGTCAAGAGCTGCCACCGATTATAACACTCATTTACAAAAAAATTTAATATATTGTTTTCATTGCTCCAAAATAATGCGTTAAAAGAAGACAATGTATCAAATTTAGTGTTTCAAGAAATTAGCAATATTTGTGAAACACATGTGCTTCTTAACTGCAAAATTTATTGTTTACATCTGAGAAAAACATTATATGCATCTTCTGTATTAAAATTTTTTAGTGGCAGGCTTTTGTGATTGAACAAGGACTGCTTGCAGAATACTTTAATAATTTTACAATATAAAAATATAGCTCTCGAACTACTATTGATGAAATACAGTAATAGGGAGGAAAAAAAAATCATTAAATAAATATAGTTTATTTTTAAAAAATTAATTGAATTTTCATCAGATATACTGATTATTACTACCATACATTATATGTAACATATTTATTAGAAAAATTACAACTATTTAGGTGAAGTTTTAAAATGTAAACAAAATGATGCCTTATAAACACATCAAAAATACAGTTCGTTTTCGAAAGCTGTGCCTGACACTCTGAGACAATTTTAAGATCCAAAGGGGTAATGCTGAGATGGGTATTTGCCGAAGTTCCAGTTGTATGTTGTCACTCAGCTAAACAGCCTCCGATCATCCTTATTTTGATAAAATCAAAACAGATCTGATGCATGCACAAAAGCACAGAAGGTTTCGCTTTACGAAAACAAACAGTACCTCTGAACAAAATCATTATACAGTAGACGCCCTCAAATCCACTCAACTTGGGACCAGAGGTTGTGCAGATTTTAGAATTTCGCAGATTTCTGGTCCTTGCTTTGTTTACAGTTTTTAAACAGTCATTTGAATGTATTTATGCAATCAAAGTTATAAAATATCCTTGCAATATAGTAAAATATTAAAATAATTAATTACAGTAATAAACTAAAATGATAAGAAGTAAGATAATTTAAAAAATGATTAAATTATTAAAGATAAATATCAAGTAAATAATAATGTATAATTAAATCTGCATTATAAAGATAAGAATCATTTTCCTTGAATTATTGAATGAAACTTACCTCCTTCCTAATGGTACCTATTAATTTGCATCAAAATTATAAAGTAAGGAAGTTTTATTTCAGGTTTAGCCAGTCTTAATAGTCAAAAAATCTGGATTAAAATACATAAAAAGATTTGATAAAAAGATTGTGATTACCATTTTTTTTTTTTTTTTTATCAGAAATAAATTGTACTTCCTTCCTAAAAAATCATGAGTTCAGTCATATTATAGAGAATTAATTACATACTGAAATACAAACGGAATGATATAAAATTAAAAAAATCTGAAATTTTGCCCTTACATCTGAACTGAAAGTTTCATTGTTTACATCTGTGATGATGTGCAGATTTAACGCTGGTAGCTGGTTGGGTACCCGGGCAGATACCCACTACAACCCTGAAAATTATTGCTTGTTTTTAACACAACATATATTTGTTTTAAATGCTTTCTCGTCACTTCTTTATATGAAAAACAAATACAGGAATAAACATAAACATCGAATCTGATTTATGCCTAAAACTAAGATTGAATCAGATATGAGGAAGATGTGTTTGGTAAAGCAAGCATCACCCTTATCATTAGCAATACAACAGAATTAATAGTCATCCTTGTGCATATGTATCAATCTACACCAATATGCCATTAAGTATTGTAGCTTTTTTTTTTAATCAAAACACTATATTTTGATAATGTACATATTAATAATATAGTAATAATGATACTAGTACTTTTTATTTGAATGTTAATATAAAGCAGTCAATCTAAGTATACCAATTTAATAAAGTAATATCCAATTAAATACAGTAAAATCTGCTTAGACGGAGCACAAAAGACTGCACAAATACCTTGTTTTAGACATATTCCATTTACACAGGTCTTTCTGTAATAGCATGGAGTTTGTAACTTGGTGGTATGCGGAAGTATGAACTTCTATTCAGTGGTACGTCGACCTAAAAGTTTGGGAACCCCTGCTCTAGAGGGTAGCAATATTTCTACAAAATGGATTGCAGGCTCTTTTTAAGAGTAAAATTCATTGTTTACATTAAAGAAGCTGTCTGTTATACAGAGAATTGCATTAAAAAGATCTTTTACTGCAACAATGCTTTTACTACAATGCGGTCCTTTGACGAAATTCACATTTATCTCGTGATCCTTTGATGAAATTCGTGTTTTTTTACAATCCTTTAACGAAGTTAGTGTTTTATCTGCGATCTTGTGTCAA
Organism: Maratus speciosus; assembly: GCA_963932465.1. Classification (NCBI taxonomy): domain Eukaryota; kingdom Metazoa; phylum Arthropoda; class Arachnida; order Araneae; family Salticidae; genus Maratus; species Maratus speciosus. The sequence continues at coordinate 436,460,890 of OZ010787.1, forward strand.
AATTTGTGCTTTTTTCAACATGCTGTGACAAAATTTGTGTTTTTTCGCAATTATCTGACAAAATTTGTGTTATTTCCGCAATCCATTGACGAAATTCCAGTTTTTTGCGGCCTTTGGCTAAATTTGCATTTTTTCCGTGTTTTTAATCAATCCTTTGGCGAAATTCACGTTTTTAACCAATGCATTGACAAAATTCCTGTTTTTCAGCATTCCTTTGACAAAATTCGTGTTTTTCAGCGATCCTGTGATGAAATTTGCATTTATTTCGTGATCCTTTGGCGAAATTCGCATTTTTTTATGATCCTTTGGTGAAATTATTGTTTTATCCACGATCTTGAGGCTAAAATACGCACTTTTTCTGCAATAGTGTGACAAAAAGTGTTTTTTCCGCCATCCTGTGACAAGCGTTTTTTCGCGATCCTTTGATGAAATTAGTGTTTATTTCGTCATCCTTTGGCGAATTTTGCATTTTTAACGACATTAGTGTTTTATCCTCGATTCTGTGGTGAAATTCGCGCTTTTTCCTCGATCTTGTGACAAAATTCGCATTTTTTCACAATAATCTGACAAAATTTATGTTTTTTCTTGATCATTTGACGAAATTCATGTTTTCTTTTGTATCTTTTGGCGAAATTCGCGTTTTACACGACCCTTTAACGAAATTCATTTTTTTCTGCGATTCTTTGATGAAATTCGCGTGTTTTCCACGATGCAGTGACTAAATTCATGTTTTTTTCTGAGTCCTTTGACGAACTTCGCGTTTTTTCGTTATCCTTCGTTGAAATTCACGTTTTTCCAATATATATATTTATTTGGTGGGCAGGATGATCGGGCCGTTTGCCCCCCCTCCCCCCCCCCGGGTTTCCGTTTGTTTGTATTTTCCGCAAAAACTGCCATAAAAAAATTGGATTTATATTTTTTTTTGAGGGGGGGGGGGATCAGCGTGATTATCCCCCCCCCCCTACACCTACCATAGGGACCTGCTGGATTCGCACCTGCCATATGGACACTAAATGGTAAAAAGTGACTATTAAGAAATTGTCAGCGGCTACCTTCCTACAAGGACAAAATATTTTTTTTCAAGAGAAAAACAAAAACTGCCTAATATTCATAAAATATTGGTTGACGGTTTTTCGGGTGCGAGGCCCTTTTCGGCTGCACCTGTCGCTCACTTGTAGGGACGCCTCTGTCGGTATGAGGTAAAGGAGAATGCAATAACTTTGAAACGAAAGATGTTTGTACTTTCACTGAAAAAAAAAATTAACAACATGTAAATATACATTTTTTCAGGGGTGCAGAAAATGTTTCTACTCCCAACATTTCCCCCAATCCACATGAAAATTTCCCGAAAATTTTACAGTATGTTGTAGGTAAATGCTGTTATTATCGTAGGTTCCAATATTTCTCAACTTATGCGCGAGTATATATAGCAGAGGTCATTTTGAGTGAAAAGCAAAAATTCTGAAATTAACAGCAAATTTTCTGAAAGGTTACAGCACAGTGGAGGAAAATGGGGGGGGGGGAATCCACTCCCAGCACTATGTTTTTTTCGCGGCCCTTTGACGAAAGTTGCGTTTTGTAGCGATCTTTTGACGAAATTTGCGGTTATTTCGCCTTTCTTTTGACGAAATTGGCGGTTGTTTGGCCATCTTTTGACGAAATTCGCGGTTGTTTTGCAATCGTTTGACAAAATTGCAGTTGTTTCACGATCTTTTGACAAAATTGCGGTTGTTTTGCGATCTTTCGTCAAAATTTGTGGTTTTTCCGCGATCTTTTGACGAAATCTGTGTTTTTTTCGACGAGTTTTGTGGTTATTTCACCCCTTTTGACGAAATAAATGGTTGTTTCGCGATCTTTTGATGAAATATGCGAGTTTTTTCACATTCTTTTGACGAAATTCGCGATTATTTAGCTATGTTTTGACGAAAATCATGGTTATTTTGTCCCTTTTGACAAAATTTGCAGTTTTTTTGCGATCTTTTGACGAAATATGCGTTTATTTCGCCTTCCTTTTAACGAGTTTAGCAGTTATTTCGCCCTCTTCTGACAAAATTTGCGCTTATTTCGCCCTGCTACGAAATACGTGGTTGTTTCGCGATCTTTTGATGAAATTTGCGTTCATTTCGTGCACTTTGACGAAATTCGCAGTTGGTTTGTGATTGTTTGACGAAATTTGCTCTTCTTTCGCGATCTTTTGACCAAATATGCGTTTTTTTTTGGCAATCTTTTGATGAAATTTGCGTTCATTTTCCGAACATTTGACAAAATTTCCTAGTTTTTTCACGTTCCTTTGACAAAAATCGTGGTAATTTTGTCCTTTTAGACAAAATTCGCAGTTGTTTCACGATCTTTTGACAAAACTCAATTGTTTTGCGATCGTTTGACGAAATTTCCGTTCCCTTCGCGCTCTTTTGACGAAATTCGCGGTTTCTTTGCGATTGTTTGGTGAAATTTGCTCTTTCGCGATCTTTTGACGAAATTCGCTGTTATTTCGCCACGTTTTGACGAAAATCGTGGTCATTTCTCCCCTTTAGACGAAATTTGTGGTTGTTTCACGCTCTTTTGACGAAACTCGGTTGTTTTGCGATCGTTTGACGAAATTTGTGGTTATTTCACGATCTTTTGACAAAATTTGCGGTTATTTTGCGATCTTATGACAAAAGTTGCGTTTTTTCCGTAATTCTTGGACAAAATTCGCGGTATTTTTATGTCCGAATTTTCAGATTGATGAAAGATTTTTTTAATTTTCGGAACCGAATGCCTTAATTTTTTGGAAAATTGGGAACAGAATCACCCGATATACGGTACATATTATTCTGAGATTGATTTTGTGAAGGTCACCATACGGATCTTTTTATTTATAGTGAAATTTTTCTATCTCAGGAAATTATGGAATTTGTTGTTAAAACCGAAATCAATTGTATATGTTTCTGCAAAATTTCCCCCAATCCTAGATCGCCGGATCGGACATATTCTGCACCCCTGCATTTTTTTTTTTTTTTAAGGAAGAAAAAGACGAGGTTTGTAGTATAAATTTGGCGCCCCCTCCGTGCCTGCACCATTCGTACAGCCCTGCTGAGACATATGTAAATCTGACAGCATAGCAAATTGGATTAAGCTTTCAACCTGGTCAAGTTATGCTAATATATTATCATGATGCAAGAAGTTCATCCAAGCGAAGACTGACAAAATGTCTGAGCATTAGGAATAACCAAATGTAAATAAGGAAATGTAAATAATTAATTTCAAATCCATCTCCTCGCAAGAAGTACACAAATAAATATAGATTATCTATCACTTGAAAGTGACAGCACTTCGCACTCAGGAATTCACGTTTGTAATCAAAGATAGGTGGCGCTTTTAGACCTGCTAATGTTTGTAAACAGTTTACGTGAACGCGGTTATCACTGCTGGCTTTCGCTTGTGTCTTGTTTTTGCCTCATGTGAATTGGTTACTTGTGGAATAAATTTTTAGCTTTTTAAAGTCTCTTAATGGAAAATCAGCTTACTTTAGTATGTTTGTAATGTAGTGTGTAAAAAAACAAGTATTTTTATTATAATTATTAAAAATGGATTTTTATGATTGTTTTTCTGTGTTAACCTTTTTTGTGCCGACGATATTTTAAAGTACCACTGAAATTACTTTTCATAAAATTCATTTAATACATCAATTAGTAGTAATACAGTTTAGAATCAGCTATAGATACATTATTTTATCTTGTTTCAAAATCATTATTGGTTGCACAAAACAAAAATATTTTTTAAAAAAATGATTTCTTTTGCCTTTGCATCTTTTCAGTTTTCTTGACGTTAAAAGATTAGGGAGGGGGGGGGGGGTAGTTTCAGTTCGGAAATATTTCTATTGTAAGAACATTATATTTGTACATTTCCTAATTCTACAAAATACTAAAAAATATTTTTTAAATAAAAGATTTGAATGGAGTTATAAATATTGCACAAAATCTCAATAAATTCAAATTTAATTAATTTTATTTGGCAAAATCCTTTTAAAATTTATTATATGATTATGTAAATCTTCTAATATAGTTTAAAAAATTCACGAAAAATACTTTAGAAGATGAAATTTTCATGAATTCATAATTTGGGACATAAAGGGTTAATCACCGTCAAAATTGTAGGTTTTTAAAACAACCAAACCGGTAATTAGGATATTAAAGAATATTTTTATCGTTAATTATTAAAATAATAGATGGTAATTGGATAAATAATAAAAACGATAAATAAATAACTTCATTAGGTAATTTAATGCATGAAATTAATAGAATTCTTAGAATATAACAAATAAAAGAAATTTCATGGCAGTTCTTTATGTATTTGTAAAATTATTGCAGTTGCATAATTCTAAGCTCATGCAGATATATGTGCATTAACAACAAAAATAATAATAATATCTGTTAATTCATACATATACAGAGACTAAATATAATCATATTAATGGTTAGTCATACATTCTATCAACATTAACTACCCAAAATATTAAAGAAAAAAAGAAGAAGAAAGACAGAATATATTAGTTTTCATGCTAAGTGCATTATGTTTCAATTTCTAATTTGTATGGACTCCGAAAATATTTATAATCATCAATATGTTGACCATTTTGAAATTATTGTGATATTTATTAACTTTGATTGGAACGTAGCTCTTCCAATTAAAAAGCAAAAAAATTTTGTTACTTTTCATCTTTTATCAATTGCTTTCTTTGATATGTTGTGCTAATCCAAAAGTAGAAAATATTTTATAACCTTTTACTGAAGTAGTTCTTCCTAAACATTTTTATACTAATTAGATTTTTTTTTACTTTTTTCCATTCTCTTACTATAACTGTATAACAGATGTTATCATTCTGAAATTTTCTTTTACGTACCTGAAATTTATTATGTATTTGTTTATAAAAAACAAATAAGAATCTTTTATTTATTTATTTTATTTAATCTAGAAAAAATTATTTTATTTGTTGTGCTTATTTTCGATAAAAGAGTGAATAATTTGATTATTCAAAGAAAGTTTTTATGACGATGACCAGATTTAATTAAAGCTTTAAATGAAATGCTTTTTAAACCTGGTAACATCTATTTTAATATACTTTCACATCATTAAAAAAATATTTTAATCCATTATTTTTTTTAATAATCTGATTTAAATCACGATTAAATTTGAACAAACTGTCAGCCTCAACGAGACATCGGATTTTCTGCTGATCAAAGTTTTGTTGCCGTTTTTAGAGACGACAGGTATTTTATTTTTTTCATTTGGAAATGAATGAAAGCTTAAATCGGGATTTTTCGATTATCTAGAGTTGCATTGGGGCTCATAGCAGCATGTATTATCTTTTTTTTGCGGTTTTATTCATATTTATTAAGAATTAAAAATCCCAAATGATATTTGACTCACGGTAAGTAATGCCGGTAATGCTAACGCGATGAAAGAAGCAGTGGTACCCTTTAGATCGCTAGAGGGCGAGTTTTTTGTTAGAAACGCGAATAACTAAATGTAAATAAGGAAATATAAAATAATTAACTTCAAATCCGAGAGGAAACAACGACTTAAAACACTAAATCCATCGTTATACCGTAATTTGTAATTTCTGCTCGGTACACAAATAAACATGGATTATGGATTATCTTTATCTATCTTCTGAAAGTCACAGCCCTTCGCGCTCATTGGCGCGATGTGATGACGTCAAACCTACTCATTACGAGGCTAATGTTAGCCTCGCACTCACTAATCACAGACGAGAAAATTACCAGAAATTAATGGTTGACTGGGCATTAACGGAAACGAAAATGTCAAAAATAAAATGAGTTTTCCCAGATAAAAGATATATCTTATTCACCTCGCCTTAATCACATTTGTATTATGTATCAATTTAAAGATAATCGTAAGAACCGTTTTCGAGATTTTCAAATTAGGAACTTCCTCGATATTATACCAACGTTTTCACTTTTAAAATGGCTATTTAGATCTCAAAATATACTGCACGTAGAAATGTAAAAATTTCAGTATACGATTAGACTGCAGATATAAGATTGTTCTAGAAAATTCAGAACAATAGGACCTATATCTGCTGAGTTATTAAAAGGCGGCTTTTCGCGTTTTCTTTGATGTCGAGTTAGCTGTATATATGAGTTCCGCCATCTACGAATTCTACGATACGATACGATACGATTTTAACGATACGATACGATACAATTTTAGGCTTAAGGCTGCGTCACTCGGAATACTACCGTCTTCCATGATATCTCGATGTGAAATCTTCGGTTCGCCCAGAAAAATTGGGTAACCAATTGTGATTGTAATTGTAAATCTCACAGTAACCGAAATAAATCTCAGCAGCTTGATAAGGGACCAGACGCTTCCTCTCAGACTCTGGGTGAGAGTCGGGAGGAGTGGATGTGGTCTACCCCTCGGGATTGCACTAACACTCTAAAGCGAAAGCTGAGTTCCCGAGGTGGTCATCGCTGTATATTTAATTTATGATGAAAGGAAAAAAAAAAATTTAATATTTTATTTTTATAACCGGCATGATTTTTATAACGCGCACTATAATTTTCGATAAATTTTTTCCCATGAAATGTGCGCGTTATAAGCCAAAATGTGTGGTACATACTTTTAATGTTTTTGTTTATAATCTTTGTTTAAATAACAATTAGTTACTGTAATTTCCGGCCTACAATCAGCGGATATCAAATAATAATGTTCGGACCCAGAAATCTTCTCTTATAAAACGTAACTTATTAAATCTCGGTAAATATTAACTCTAATCAATAAATAAGATTTCTGAGTTGAAACATAATTGTTTGATCAGCGGATTATAGGCCGGAAATTACAATACTTTAAAAAATTAACCATCGTTAAGTGAGTCAGTACTTTAGTGTGCAGCACTGTATTTATCTTCCTTTTATTCAGTGTTGCAAATTTAGCTGATATTTTTAATTGAGGTATATGAACAAGTTTTCCCGAATAGTAGGACTCTTTATTTAGTCTGACAATAAATAAAGCGATTTTAAATCTTCGGAAACTCTACTAGATAACTAAATAGAAACATCCGTTTAATTTGCAACACTATGCTTGTATAACATCTTATAAACTAGAAACTGATTACTTATTTCTGTTAAATTTCCCTGCATGTTTATATTTCAGGCTTTTACAGTTTTGGAAGAGTTGCTTTTGAAAAACGATATTTGCATTGCTGTGAAGGAGAGACTAACGAAAGATTCAGGTGTAGCTGGAGAATCATACTATAATAATATTGTTAAAAGAATAATGGCGAAACCCAGTGCTAGAGGTAATGTTTTATAATTAGTAACATTTTATCACATTTCAGGGCATAAAATCTCCTTCAGAAATTTCTATTAATCTTAGTATTGTTAAACATATTTTATTGCTTTACCGTAGCTGCCAACTTTTACGTTTTTTGGCTACCACTTTAATTTTAATAAGATTTTCGCCTTGTTTATTCATGAAATTTCGATGATTAAATAAGACAATAATTACTATAAAATTTTAGTGGTAAGAAGAAAGCGTAAAAGTTGGCAGCTATAGCTTTACTCATCCTCCTTAAAATAATTTTATACATTTTTCTTTAATATTGCAAAGTTCACAGTAATTTTTTTTTTTTTTTTTTTTTTTTTTTTTGTTAAAATTCTGTTTATAATCCAGATTTCCAACATTTTCCTCTGAAAATCTTTTGTAACCACTATTTTTGAATGAAAATCTTCGCCTTGTTAACACTAGAACCGCCGGAAAGTTAACTCAAGCGTCATAAAAATATTTTACACAATTTTTTTAAAACAATTCAACTTATTTATTTAACTTATTTATCTGTGGTACATATCTAACTTATTTTATAAAGAAATTTCTGGCTTGAATCGAAATATCTTTATTTCGTACCGGTCAAAATGACCGCTATGGTGGTTCTAGTGTTAAATCTAAGAGTTTCTGGCAGCATTTATCGCGAATTATTCTATACGACAATAGTGGTATTTGAGTAAACGGCAGTATTGGACAAACCGTACTTGCAAATTTCAGAGTTCACACAGGCATTTAATTTGTGCACCACAATTTCTGAATAGCATTCTTTGTTGTAGCTCATTACAAAATCTGTAATAATATTCTGCGGTTAAAGAAGATGAGAAATAGGAAATAGTAGTAAGATGATTCGGAATAAGTTATACTCAAGTTCAAGAAACATACTATAACTGCATTAGTCTAAAAAAACATATTTATCTGCAGATGGCAATTTCAACATATTTTCCAGACCGTGATATTTTTTCATAAATCAACCATTACTTCGAATAATGATATTCCCCTTGTTTACTGACAGATTAGATAAAACGATTATTACTATTCAAAAATGGTGACAATTTTTTTTAAATTAAAAACGCTCATTTAGCAATATTTTACTGTTAAATGTTTATCATAAAACTTTTTTGCTCAATAATGGAATTTTTTAACCCCTTAACGCTCGAATTAAATTACGGTTGAAAAATTCAAATTGCTTATTTGCACCCCTTTTATAAAAAGAAATATTCATCATATTGAATGACAGGAAAAACGATATTTAAATATAGCCAATTTCACTATTTTATAAAATTGGTGAGAATCAAATAATTTGAGTAAAAGACACAGCCCGTGAATATGACGGGAGGGAGAATTAAGGGGTTAATGAGGAGTAATGTTGAATATTTCTCTCGGAAACAAAGATACAAAAAATAAACTGATGCCATTTCTCATCAATAATATTTATGGAAAATTTCAATTTCAAATGTTGCAGAAATCTACTACCAAGATTTCGGTATGGAAGTGACTATTCGTCCGACCAATCGGACTTTTAGCTATTTAGGCAGAACGTCCGACCATCATATACGCATGCGCTTCAGCAAATGATCGGGCGAAATCGCTTTTTCATAACTCCGCCTTTTAAAATATAATTGTTTATTTATTTTCAATACACATTAAGTGCATTTATGCAAATTAGGTCATTTTCTTTTTAGAAGAAAGTTATTTAGATTTATAAATGTTAATTTAGTAATATTTGTCTTCAATTATTTATTTTTTTAAACGTTATATTTCGTTAAGCAGTTAAGTGTACTAAACATTTGTTTCTACATTTATATTATTAATTATTTAATATATTATTATTAATTTAATAATTTATTATATTATAATCAATTTAATAATTAATTTAATATTGTTAATTTAATAAGTATTATTTATTAACTAATATTAAAATATTAACAATTATAAATAGATTGTAATTTTTTTATATTACACAATTAGTTTATTTTATATAAACAATAATAAATGTTTGAATCTTTGATATTTCTTAATTGTTAAACTTATATATATATAATATGTTTAAAAAGTACCTAGGAATTCTAACAACACAAATTGCAGTTTAGATTATTTCATGTTGATATTTTGCATCTTTAATAAATAGCAAGCTTTGTTGGGTCAAAGGCAAACATGTTCCAAAATCGTGCCCCTCCTTGGATTTCTTTCTATCGGCGTCTATATCTCTTAATATTTCAATTTATATCTTATTATTTTTGAAGATTTAGAAAATCGGGGGGGAGGGGGGGAGGTGGCTTCATTTCATATTCCATGAAAATAAGCAGTAGTCATTTTTTTTTTTTTTTTGTACAAATTAATTTCACCCAATGAGTAATTATTTTTTGTTGATTAAGAAACTTTTTTATGACACAATAAATTTTTAATAAGGTAATTTAACAATATACTAAAGGGATAAGTTTTTTCAATGCTCAAAACTTATTTATTAAAGTATTAAACGTTATATTAAAGTTATTAAAAAAAAAAGACTACTGCTTATTTTCATGGAATATGAAATGAAGCCACCTCCCCCCCCCCCCGATTTTCTAAATCTTCAAAAATAATAAGATATAAATTGAAATATTAAGAGATATAGACGCCGACAGAAAGAAATCTAAGGAGGGGCACGATTTTGGAACATGTTTGCCTTTGACCCAACATAGCTTGCTATTTATTAAAGATGCAAAATATCAACAAGAAATAATCTAAACTGCAATTTGTGTTGTCAGAATTCCTAGATACTTTTTAAACATATTATATATACATATATATATATAAGTTTAACAATTAAGAAATATCAAAGATTCAAACATTTATTATTGTTTATATAAAATAAACTAATTGTGTAATATAAAAAAATTACAAACTATTTATAATTGTTAATATTTTAATATTAGTTAATAAATAATAATTATTAAATTAACAATAATAAATTAATTGTTAAATTAATTATTAAATTGATTATAATATAATAAATTATTAAATTAATAGTAATAAATTAATTATTAAATTAATTATAATATAATAAATTATTAAATTAATAATAATATATTAAATAATTAATAATATAAATGTAGAAACAAATGTTTAGTACACTTAACTGCTTAACGAAATATAACGTTTAAAAAAATAAATAATTGAAGACAAATATTACTAAATTAATATTTATAAATCTAAATAACTTAATTCTAAAAAGAAAATGACCTAATTTGCATAAATGCACTTAATGTGTATTGAAAAGAAATAAACAATTATATTTTTAAAGGCGGAGTTATGAAAAAGCGATTTCGCCCGATCACTTGCTGGCGTGCATGCGTATATGATGGTCGGATGTTCTGCCTAAATAGCTAAAAGTCCGATTGGTCGGACGAATAGTCACTTCCTTTCGGTATTGAAACAGTGGCGTCACTGTTTTGAGCCATTTTTCATGAGAGAAGTTCAGCAGTAATGCTAAAATATGACATAATTATTTTTGATACAAGTTCTATAATAAAGGGAGATTGGTGTTTTAGTTAACATTTAATAAATAAATTAAGGTTTTAGCAACCACTATATTTATATAGATACATTAATTTACAAAAATATGCTACTAAATAAAGTTAAAAATCTATTAAAATTTCTGTTGTCTAATCTTTAATATAAGAATAAAAAACAAAATTCTAAAAGAATAATTTATGCATTTAAGGGTTAAAATCACTGGTAAAATATTTACAGCACTAAAATTTAATGCCCAACAGCCTACGTTGTAACATAATTATTTATGAAAAGTTTTGAGTTTATAATAAGCGTGAAAAGAAGCATTTATTTATTTATATATCAGAGTACTCGTAAATTTTAGGGCCAGTCAATCAATTCAAAGTATTACAGTGACAGCCAAAAAAACTTTTGACACTCGTTGTAAAATGTAAAAATTTCAAGAAACACTGCCCTGGTACACTTCGCCAAAAATTATATTTTTGTCACAGTTCATTAGCTGCGACATTTAAGCTTTCCTTTTACCACTAAAATTTTATGGTAAATATTGTCTTATTTAATCGTCGAAATCTCAAGATTACACTAGGCGATAATCGCTTTTAAATTTTAGTGGTAGCGTGAACGCGGAGGGATATATTTTATCCCACCTACGACTAATGAAGTTTTGCACCAGAAAAATTAAATTAAATTTTACTTTTCTAATTTTGGAGGGAAAAAGTATTACAATTGCTTTTCCTTATTTATGCAATATTTCTTTTTGCAGAGTAGGGTGTGCATTCGACATTACAGAAACACAATTACTTGCCCTTCAAAGGGTTCACCCTTAAATGCGCGATTTTTTTATTTTGTTTCGAAATAACTATATATGATTCACTAAAAGGTTTATTACACAGGAAAAATAATGAAAAAATAAATCAGAGATACATTTTTCATATAATACGTCAATCTTTTTTTTCTGTTGAACATCTGCAATATAACAAAAAACTACTGTCGTAAGGCTATTTTCACTAAAATATTGCAAATTAGTAAATATTTTAATAAGTATGTATCCAAATACCTTATTTTATATATTATTTATTTTATACAACTTAACATTTAACCCTTTAATTTCCATGATGGAATACATTCTAGAAATTAAGTAGTTCAGAGAATCCGACTTAACACCAGGAAGTTTCAGTGGTTAATTTCGCTTTATTCAAATACAGAAAGTCTGTTATTAATTGAAGAAGATATTGCTATTTTAATTTTCTTCTGTAAATTAGGTATATGCGAATAAAAAAAAAATATTAAATTCAAAACACTGTTGTTTGCGTATATGCAAAGGAGCGCACTAAAGGGTTAGGTGGTCTCAGGACTCTTAACGCAATGTCTACTACATTATGATCTACTGCAATTTTTTTCATGTAATTTTTTTTCAATTACTCTAATGAAAATTAATCGATAAACATAAAAAATACTCACAAGTGAGAAATTTAATTAATTAGAGGTAATTAATTAAAGTGGTTCTTTAAAGTACCGTCAGTACACTATGACTAAAATACCGTCACAGAAAACCCGCAAGGTATATAAAATGGCACCAGAATTGTGGTAAAATATTTTAGATTTGATAAGTATGTGAAATATAGCCCTTTTCAGATTAAAAAAAAATTTTTTTTGGCAAATTCCGGTGCCAAATATTTAATTCAACACTTTAGCACTGAAAATTGTTTGCCAATGAAAGGGTTAAAAAAACTAATATTTTTAGGTTTCGATCTTGTTAGCAGTCCTTTAGTTATGCGACGTCTATACACAGCCCCCTGAATACTAGGCTTGAGCGCTGACACAAAAATGGCGGCTGCCGAAGGCGGGTTTTTTTTAACTTAGGTACGGTCCCTTAAATGTAGATACCAGTATTTTATAAAATATTTCACTAACTTGTTTAATCTCAGAAAAATAAAGCGGAAAAATCTTTAAAAAACTATTGGTACGAATATTCGAGATCGTACACACGCTGAAAAAAATCCGCCTTCGGCAGCCGCCATTTTTGTGTCAGTGGTCAGGCCTAACATTCAGATGACTGTGGTCTATATCCAAATGACAACATGTTCTCTCACACCTCCACATACAGGGTGATTTTTTTTAAAGTCGTGAAAGTAAAATCCTATGACAAAAGAACCGCTGATCCAAATGACCTGAAATTTCACCAGTATGCTCCCAAAGCAATGGGAATTTGTTAGTCGTGGTTAAAAAAAAAAAAAAAAAATTAAATAAATAAAAATAAAATAAAATCGCACCGACAGATGGCGCTGTATATGCAGTAAAGCCGGGAGACAAGCTTGCGTGTGACACACGCACAGTGGCAATAAAAACCTGAAGCACGTACACCTGGTATTCATTATTCTGACCTCAATCCCTGCGATTTCTGGCTCTGGGAGTACCCAAGAACGCTGTGTATTGTGATGGTTTTTCGAGCTTAACTGACCTGAAAGCACGCATTGTGTACCAGACCCACAGCATCCAGCCGGATATTCTTTGCTTTGTTGTGAAACGTGTGGTTTCACGTTTCCAACTCGTAGCTGAAAACGGGGGACAGCACATTGAAAATCTCTTGTTTTAGTCGTGCAATTCCGTAAGAATGCTTTGCTCCATATTTTTATTTCGTTCTGTTTCTGCGAAAGTGTTCGCAGTGTCTTCACCCAATTACTGCATTCTGTATGTTTCTGATATGCGTAATAAAATGTTCTTTTTCTTGAAGTGCCGTCCATTGTCCCCCCCCCCCCCACACACTGACGATATTCTTTGTTTCTGTGAACTTACAGCGCCATCTGCCGGTGCGATTTTAATTTTTTTTTTAACTACGCCAAAAAAATTCCCATTGCTTTGGGAGCATACGGGTGAAATTTTAGGTCATTTGGATCAGTGGTTCTTTTGTTATGGGTTTTTACTTTCACGACTTTAAAAAAAATCACCCTGTATTTAACATATGAATTTACATATGCCATTCCTAGCATAGCAAAAAATTGGCGGTGAAATAACCTTTTCGATTTCCGATAAAAAATAATAATGAAACAGAAAAAAAATACTAGGAAAATTATTACTACACTACAATTTAGAATTACTATTTAAAGCAGATGAAAACGATGGATGAACACACAGACGAAAAGTTAGCAAGAAGTTTTTCTCCAACACCCAGTGTACTGACGGTACTTATATGTACCCCGAATAATTCAACTGTCAAATCAAATACATACACCGTTCAACTAAAATACCTAGTCAAATTGTATTCTTCGAGAGTAATGAACACATAAAAGAAAATCCAACACTCATCTTATATCCTTTACTGTGTTTGAAGCAATAAAAAGACGACCGTGACTATCCGTACAAAATGTCGGCTCAAAACACATCGGCTGTTTCAAAAATACCCTCCTTCCTCGCAAAAATAACAAACCTAGAAGTACTGCTTCCACATGGCATAGGAGGCTCGGATAATGAGGAGTTAAAAGAGTGTTTTTGAAAAATACCATTAGAATATTAGTAATATTTACTATGGGATGAAGTTTTAAAGTGAGTGTTACTTATAAGTGCCGTCAGTAGATAAAGGGTTAAAGCTTCAAAATTTTAAATATTTTATATTTTAAACTCATATCTTTTCTGAACATTTTGATATAATTGTTTCCTCGAAATTCCTTTTAGAACCGAAGTTATGGTTATTGTATTGTACTTGCTCAATAGCTGAAGCGGCCTTTCCGAAAAATTGAAGTCCTTTTACCGAAAATGACATTTTTCAGCATAACGTGCAGTATATCTCAAACCTTTCTCAATAATTTTTAATGAAATTTTCGAAATAGATGTTTTATGTTACTCTGGACGTATAAACGAAACCTAAAATTTCCTTTTTATTGCTCAATAAAAAAATTTTTTGGTGATTATACCGTTGAAATTTTCAAAATTTTGCATTAGCTAAATAAAACTTTGTATTAAAATTATAGAAATGCTTTAAATACGACTTTATTTAGGTTCAGGTTAATTATTAGAATCTAAAGTATAATTAGGCAACGAAATTTTCATTCTAGTTGCAAAATTTATTTAGTAATCGTGAGTGTACGCTGTCGTACTAATTTTCTGTTTTACAAATGTCTGGCAGTTTGAAGCCCCCTATAAGTATTAATTCTGCATTTTGTAATTTTTTTAAATATATGAAATGAAAGAACAAACTTATATCTTTCATTTCTCTAAAAATTGCTTTTTAAAATTATATACATTTTAAGAAAATAAATGTTAAAAATGGTAATTTTTTTCATTTTTTCAAATTTGAAGAGTCCTGAGACCCCTTAATTCGTTAAAAGATCCTGCTTGATAATTGTTTTAACCCTTAAATGCCGGATTTTTCAAAAATCATTGTAATAATGTTTTTCGGCTTTCATCTTTTAAATAAATCATGGGAAAAATACTTTAAAAAATCATATTTTGTTTTAAGTATAGTTTACGGCTAAAAAACAGTTTTTTACAAATCGGCAATACTGGTATTTAATCGAAAAAAATTCTCCTTGATAAAATTCTATAATATTAAACACACAAGAATTTTAGGAACTATAATAAGAAATAAATCTTACTTGCTCGCTGGAGAACAAAATAGCGTATTTCGCAAACTTCCAAACAAAACAAAAAGAACAAGTAGCAACAATTGAAAAAATAAACCTATCTTTATTCTTAAACAGCACAAGTGTTGACATCTACAAGTTGAAAATCGATTTAATAATATTTTCAGAATGTATTTTATTGGCAACATTAGGCATTATATCTTCAATATTATTCTAATAGTATTTTAGAGCCTAAATTGGGTATGTTGCCGAAAAGCTACACCCGGCATTTAAGGGTTAAAAAGAATAAAAAAATTAGACAATAGCGATGCAGTTTTCAAAGAAATTGTGACACAGTTTTCAAACAAAATACATTGGAAAGTACATTTTTGTGCCGATTCGGTGGTGTAACAACTGTAATTGTGCGATATTTAGAAAATTAAAGAAATTGCACTAAAAGTTAAATTTAATCGTCTGCTGTTGCCACCGTCAAATTGACGTCAGAGTTACGCACGGACACGCTTTTCCTTTAAAATATAGATAGTTGTATCTAGAACTTCCGGAACCCCATCTAAGCTACGCCACTGTATAATTACTTGGAATTTATGCAACTGACACTTCGTGGCCACAAATGCTGGGTCTTACAAATTCTGTCACAAGTGTGCGAGTTAAGAAGTTTATTATCCATTCACAATGCTATAGCATTGTGAATGGATAGTACTTAAGCAAAAAAAGCAGCAAAAAAGACGTCCTTCTGACATTGATCTAAGTCAAACTTGGTGCTCGTGATTTTCCTGCTGGGAATTTGTTGGTTGGTTCGTTTTGTTAGTGAGGGTAGTCTCTACGTTTGTTGTTATCAAATTTACAATTACTGGGGCAGAGCCGAGAATCACGCGCTTCAAGTTTCTATCTCATTAATCATAATATAGCATGCGATGTCATCATATGATTGATAAAAAGTGTGAATAGATATCACACGTTGATACCACATACTGCACACTTGAACATACTGTGCACATGAGAAGATACCTCTGATTTAGTTTTCACACCATAGTGAAGGTAAGACTTTATCTGTCTCTAGTATAGGTAAATTTGATCGTAAAAGCAACAAAATTAAAATATTCTCTCAAGAAAAAAATGCATACATCTGCAATTACACACTAAGAATGTAACATGTACCACGTTTGACTTACCTAGCTTACATTTTACAGCATGTATAAGAGTAGGATTAAAACACAGTTCGAGATGCTGCTTTGAATGATTTGCTAATGTGTTATTTAAAACATTATAAGAAAATTTCCCATATACAACGGTGCATACACTATGAAAAGTGATTTGCCTAAAAGAGTTTCTGTAACATCTGTGCAAACACTAAATACAATAAAAGAAAGTAAAAGCTGCACAGAACGGGTTTGAAATTATCTTATACCATAGCTGCCAACATTTACGCTTTTCATTTACCACTAAAATTTTATAGTAAATGTTTTCTCATTTAATCGTCGAATTCTCACGATTAAAGAGACGAAAATCTTTATTAAATTTTAGTGGTAGCAAAAAAGCGTAAAAGTTGGCAGCTGTGTTATGCAAAATCTTTAGATAAAATCAGACAGGTTTTTTTTTCTCAAGAATTTCTTCCCGACTAACGAATATACTGCTGCTGTAATAAGAGAATTTGACTGAGAAAAGTACATATGAAGAGCATTTTTAATAAATTTTTGGTTGACAAATTATACGTAATTGTGAAGACAACTTTTTCAATCTTTTAATTCAGTCGTGTTAATTATTTTGCTTGAAAACCATTTTTCAAAAATACAATCTGAAAATGTGGGCAAAACTTTATGGGGTTATAGAACGCAACTATACGGGCAAATTTCGTCCTATAATGTATGGTCGAAACTCAAGAGGTAAGAAGTCAATAGACCGGGAGCCGGCAACACAGACACATGGTTCGTACGGATACCGTTATTTCTCCAGGAAAACTATCAGTATCTTTTTATAGAAAAAGAAATCTAGGTTAAACGCGCATAATTTCGCCTTCTTTTAAGAAGAGATTTTCTATAAGATAATTCTGGTGCCGAAAAATTTTCTGGCCTGCAAAATTCAAAGAAGCTCACGAACCATAAGGCAACCACCTCATCTAGTTGGAGGCTGAAATTCCAGAATTAGATAAAACTCGATTCCCATATTAAAACGCAATCGGTCTGCCAAGTCATATCTTGGTAAAAAAACACCTAAAAACCCGATTTTACCGGTTAAGTTTACCATTGTGTTTTCCTGCTCCCAGTCCGTCGTATTTTCATATATTTGGGTGCAGGAAAACGAAATGGTAAACCTACGAGTCGACAGCTAAAATTGGGTTTTTAGTTTTTTTCCACCAAGATATGACTTGGCAGACCGATTGCGTTTTAATATGGGAATGCGTTTTAATTCTGGAATTTCAGCCTACAACTCGATGAGGTAGTTGTCTGTGCTGCCGGCTTACGGTCTATAAAAGGTAGTTCTTTCCACTGTCCCGGGGCGGTGGATTGGTGGAGGTGGTCCCATAGCCTGGCCACCAAGATCGACAGATCTCTCCTGTTTGGACTTTCCCCTGTAGGGCCATATGAAAAGCCTAATATACGAGTGCCTATTGAAACCGATATGGATCTAGGCACTAGGATTTCCGATGTTGCCGGCGATATTCGAGAAATGACTGGTGTCTTTGCAAATGTGCGTCAGTCCCTATCACTTAGGATGAAGCGTGCATTACAAGTGGCGGAAGGTGTTTTGAACAATTTCTTTGAGCATATAAATAATTTACATTCCTGTTAATAAAATGTTTCCTGAAGTATCGCCTCTCATTCTTGTGTTAATTGTTTAATTGCGACAGTGGAAAACTACCTTTTAACTTCTCATCGCTTGCGTTCGAACCATATCACGAAATTTTCTCGTATAGATCATTCTATCACACCGTAATGTTTCCCCCGCTTTTTTAGATACACCCTGTATTTCTGAATACATATATTCGCCTTATGTTATCGCAAACTTTCACAAATAAGGTGAATACATATAAACAATGACAGCGGCCTCTTTGCGACCCACGTGAATCTATTGTGACATATTTTCTCTAATATTTATAGTTTTATTTCATCAGCCTGTAAATCCCCTTAAATTCGAAAAGATTATCCGTTGCCTAAATTTTCCGTAAAAAAGACATGAACTATGTTCTACATAATTCTCTGAGTTGAGTATGTTCAATTTCGACATACTTGCGTATTCATATGCATCCGAAACTATAACAAAATTGAAATTAAATTTCTCAAATTACTGTAGTTAATTAAATTTTGTTAAACAATACAAATATCTATGATTGAAGATTTATAATCTTTAGTACTTTTCTCTCTTATTAACTTTAGCTTCATATCATTTTTAGCTCTGAGAAACGTACTATTTACCATAATTAAAATTTTACACATTATAGTTATACATTATTAAAATACGATAGATTTCTGGAAGTAAATATTATTGATATTGATGACCTATAATGAAATGAAGTTATAGATACACGAATTCAAATACTTAGGATTTGACGTTTATGCATTCATAAGATATATATTTTACCGAGGAATATGTGTTCAATGTTTACGTTTTCATTAGAGAAACAGTTATATAGATTGTACTGAGTAAGCACTTGCGTCTGATTTCTGAACATTATACATATTATACATCTATTTGATGAATATACATATTTATCTCATTTACCTTTTAGCAAATATAAACGCATTTTGATAAACCGACAAATTTATAATTTGCTTTAGACATCGTTTATTAGGATTCCTTCAAAGTAAATTAAAACATGATTATATGCTTATAATGCATTTAACTTACATATTCATGCAAATGGATAGTTTGTGTTATTAAAAATGGATTTAAGATTTTGCTTTGATAGTTTTTCAGCGAAAATAATGCAACATTTAATTTTTATACCATTCTCATATTCCACCATGTAATTAAAGTCAGTTCATTCTAATCTGTCACCTGCGAATAACCGCTATATACGAATAGTTATATTTGCTTTACATAATCGCAGAATGTCTGTGATTGAATAATCTCAAGATTGCTGTATCTTAAAAGTGGCATTATACGGTTGACTTGTTGTAGCACCAGATACAATGTACCACACACTAAATACGGATTTAACCTATTAACCCTTTCCGGCGCGGAGTAAGTCTGTTTGCAAAATGATGAAATGCTGGACTGACATCAGAATTTACAAACGAATTTATTCGAAAATAGAAACTTGCTTATTTTCCCGCACTGTATAAAATGAAAAGTTTTATTAAATATTCTTGGTGCCTTTTGTCAGTTTTGGAATTAAAAAAGGTGTCCTCTTTCTTGGACACAGCCCGCTAAAGGGTTTACCCTTTCAGGGGCAAAACACTTACAATGTTAAAATGTTGAAATGCATCAATGACACCAGAATTCACGAACAAGTTTATTTCGAAATAAGAAAAAGCTATATTTCACATAAATAATAATTTTTTTTTAACCAAAAGTCTGGTGTCATTGTGGCATTGGGGAATTAAAATTAAGTTGTCTAAAATGAAACACCAACCTTGATAGGGATAACCCTCTCACTGCGTATTTGTTTTATTAAAATAGCTTCTTTTCCGCCGGTTTTTCAAAAGAAAAATTTTTGTCTAATTTAGTCGGGAAAATGCTCCGATTAAATAAGGCAAAATTTTCAAAAAAAAAAAAAAAAAAGACTGGTGGGAATAATCAAGGAGGATTAATTACACGGAAAAATGCATGCCTGAGAAAGTCTCGGGTTGCGCAGCGGGAGGGTTAAAAGATTTGGCCGTAGACCGTAAGTACAAGAATATTCTACATAAATTGCTACATAACTCACAATCAGAGCAATAGTTTTCCCCGCAATCAAATTTTTATAGATAAAAATTCAACTATTAAAGCAGCCCAGTCCAACATGACGCTCTCGAGTACCAGCAGTATTTAATAAAAATCTGCAGCTCATTTAATTAATAGCATTATTTCAGCAATTAAATAAGATAAAAATTGCTATTAAAAGTTAGTAGTATCCCGCATGTAACTTGTTAGACAGCTCTGTGCTTAGGGATTAATGCAGAAATTAATTTTTCATCATTTTAGATTTTTAGCTTAATGATGCAAATTTTTACAGTTTAACACCTTCGCGACGCGCGTCTTTCACAGAAATTTTAATCTTTTATCACCGGTTTTTCAAAACAAAAATTTTTCCCTGATTGAATCGAGAAAATGACCTGATTAAATATGGAAAAATTTACAATAAAAAAGTAACTGGTGGAAATAATCAAGGATTCTGAGCCCCTTTTGTTTTCCGCATACAGACTGCCACAGGCGACCATTTTTTAATTCTACCTGCCACCACTTTCTCAAAACAAAAATCTTTGATATCAATGTTGCCAGATGGGCTACTTTAATTAATTCAGATTTCCTGATTGGCACCACTTTTTTGAAATGGTGAAATGTGCCCTATTTTTTGACATATTAATTAAGGCCAAAATCAAAGGAAATTTTACCGTTTCAAGAAAGTGGTGCCAATCAAGAAATCTGAATTTAAAAAAAGTAGCCCTCTGGCAACCCTGGTTGATATGCGCTTTCGCAACATTTACAAGAGAAATATACTACACAATATTTTTTCAAATAGATGTTCGAATAGAATAGAAAAATTTTCGCCTCTGGCAGCCCTGTGCATATGTGACGCTCGTTCCCAAAGTGTTAAGGCAATAAAAAACACATTGTACGCATAATTCGGCATTAATTTTTTTAAACATTTTCTTTAATTCTCTATCATTTCCCTTGAATTTTATGATAAATCAATAATTTTCTTTTGTAATTAAAGGATTATGTATTCATTAAAATTATAAGTAGCGCACTCCGTTTTTATTCATTTATACTGTACCTACATTATTGAAATCTGATAGTAAATCATTTCTACGACGCTGTTTATAAAAATTTATATGTGTAGGATGTTCTAAAAAAGGAGAGCATATTTAAAGATTGTATTTCATGCAATGCATATAAAGCATGAAACACGTTTGGCACATCAATGAATAGAGGAAAGTGGAATCATAAAATTTCTGTGACGGACACCGAGTTCTGTTGTCTTCTGTACACAACCACCTGAAGTCCACACGTGGGCTGAATAAACGGCGGCCGTCAAATGCTAACTTCGTTTCTTTCTGCAATAAACTACAGCAAAAATTACTATTATCGGCTATTTCCGTGGATTTTTGTAGTGTAAATCGCATAGCTTACACCCACATAGCATTTTTAATTTGCAAAATAATTTCAGCAGTCTTGCATTGAAAACCTGCAAAGTTGCAGCAAGCTCAGCATGACAAAACTGAAAGTTCATAACAAGACTGCAGCAAGATAACGCAAACGCCGAAGTCACCACACTTTGAACTTGCAGCTAACTTATCGTGCAAGTTAAATTCATGCTGCATCAAATTTATTGCAAATTAACGGAAAACAAGTAATCAAAAATGCTGCAAATTTACCGCAAAGCAGTAATCTTTCCATTCCCCACTATCCCAGATCCCAGATAGCATTTTTAATTTTCAGAAAATTTGCAGCAGTCTTGCTTTGAAAACCTGCAAAGTTGCATCAAGGTATTTTGGTATTTGATAAATATAGCGTTTAGAAAAGGCGGTGCCTACCGAATAAATTTTTTACGTATGTGGTAATTGTCTATTCTCTCACCAGAGGGATTATTTGCTTTCGTCATTGTAATTCATTAAAGACAGTCTTGCCATCAGTTTCACAACAAACTACTCATGCAAGTGGGGGATTGTACACCTTGCGGGAAATTTGCTGCGAATTTCTCAATTCAAAATTGTCACGGCAAGAAAATGTCAGAAAAAATCAAACTTGCTGCTAATGTTCATGCTATCTGGGCAGTGGCGGCTCGTGGCTAGCTATTTTTGGGGCACTAAATGCATGGCTGAAAATTTTATTCTTTTCTTACCATTATTGTTTTAAAGAAATCTTTCACTTCTTTAATGGCTGAACGTACTGCCAATAAAAAAGGACAAAGACTTCCCTTAAAATATAGTTTAAAGAAAAGTATAAATTGAGCATCTATGCATTTAGTGCCCCAAATATATCCACTCACGGACCGCCACTGTATCTGGGATAGCATGAACATTAGCAGCCTGTTTGATTTTTTCTGATATTATCTTGCCGCGACAAAGTTTCATTGAGAAATTCGCAGCAAATCTTCCGCAAGGTATACCAGCACTCACTTGCATGAGCAGTTTGTTGTGAAACTGATGGCAAGACTGTCTTTAATTCACGAAAGTGACGAAAGAAAAAAAAATCTCTGTTGAGAGAATAGACAATCAGCAGATACGCAGAAATTGCAGAAATTTTGTTCGGACGGCACCGCTTTTTTAAAACGCTATACTTATCAAATACCAAAAAAGGCGCAAATGTTACCCTAAAGTGTTTATGGTGGTAAAAACGATGCGTGCGCATTAACGGTGCGTATGCATCAATAGACCTGATCAGATCTATCGACCCCTTCGATGGGGTTAAACTTATAGTGTAAAAGTTGTAAACCGTTAATGTGGCATGGAAAGATTACTACTTTGCAGTAAGTTTGCAGTATTTTTGGTTACTTGTTTGGCGTTAATTTGCAATAAATTTGATACAACATGAATTTAACTTGCACGACAAGTTAGTTGCAAGTTCAAAGTGTGGTGACTTCGGCGGTTGCATTATCTTGCTACAGTCTTGTTACGAATTTTCAGTCTTATCATGCTGAGCTTACTGCAACTTTGCAGGTTTTCAAAGCAAGACTTCTGCAAATTTTCTGCAAACTAAAAATGTTACGTGGGATCTGTTTATAACTCTTACACTGTAAGTTTAACACCTTCGAAGGGTTCTATAGACTTGCACAGTCCTTTTGATGCGAGCACACCGTCAGAAGTCGGATGCATCGTTTTCATCACCATAAACAAGATAAGATAATATTTGTGCTCTTTCAATACGAACCTTTTTTGGTATTTGAAAAGTATAGCGTTTAGAAAAAATGGTGCCATCCGAATAAAATTTCTGCAATTTCTGCGTATGTGCTGATTGTCTGTCTCTCAACAGAGGGAGGCTCCAACAGTGGCCGAGAGGTTATGCTCTCGAAGCTTGTAGACGGGAGGTAGTGGGTTCGAACCCAATCGCGCCCGTTGTCCTAATCATTCGGAGTTTTCGTCGTTTTCTTCGAACCATGGATTTCTATGCGTAAATACGGGTTAGGTTCCCTTAGGAAGGCCCCCAAGGAGGGCACTCCCCCCTAGGGTCTATATCCCATGTGTAGATAGTCGGCCGTCAAAAAAACAACCAACCTCAACAGAGGGATTTTTTTACTTTCGTGAATTAAAGGCAATCGTGCATTCAGTTTCACAACAAACTACTCATGCAAGTGGGTGATGGTATATAGTCCAGGCAATAGAGACCGTATAGGGGCTCTACCTAGCAAAATTCATGGTAGTTCTGGAAAAAGGCTTACTATATGTTTTTTGGGTCGCCGAATCCGAATTTTTAACTTCCCACCAAAATTTCCCCTGGCAACCAGCCCCCCCCCCACTCAAATTTTGGTAAAATGCCCCCTAAAAAGGTTTCTATTAAAAACAATAAATTTTTTTATTGTTTTAGGAAAATGTATCTAGACATTCAGAAAGTAGACAAAATTTGCAACAAATTAGATATATGACATTGTGACTTAGGATGAAGCGGAAGGGGGGATCTGCTTCGGAACATGCGCGCGGTGCTGCGTGAACTAAGTTGCGCAATTCCACTTAAACCACTCACACGTTTACAGTCGCCCTCCCATCTCCCCTCCAAACTTTTTATATAAGGTTTACTTTAAAATTTTTAGGTCGCTGAATCCGAATTTTTAACTTCCCTCCAAAATCCCCCCCCCCCCGAACCCTCCTCCCCAAAATAGTTGTTCTTAACTTAAATTTCTTATTGTTTTCGGGGAAAAGCATTACGAAATTCAGAAAATAGACAAAATTTGCAACAAATACGATATATGACATTATGACGTAGGATGAACGGGGAGGAGGAGAGCTGCCTCTGAACATGCTCTGCTGCGCTACGTGCACTAAGTTATGAAGTCCAGGCAATAGGGAATTTTACCTTGCAAAATTAATACTAGTTCTGGATTTCAACTCACTTTATGTTTTTTGGGTCGCTGAATCCAAATTTGTAACTTCCCACCAAAATTTCACCCGGCAACCCCCCAAAAAATTGATTTTTTGAAAAAAATTGGTTTTGGGGAAAAACGTGCGGGGAATGTTCCGAGGCAGCCCCCTCTCTCCCCGTTTATCCTACGACATAATGTCATATATCCTATTTGTTGCAAATTTTGTCTAGTTTCTGAATTTCGTAATAATACTTTTCCCCTAAAACAATAAGAAATTTAAGTTAATAACAACTATTTTTGGGGGGTTTCGGGGGGGGGAAATTTTGGGGGTAAGTTAAAAATTCGGATTCAGCAACCCAAAAAACTTAAAGTAAACCTTATAAGGAAAGTTTGGAGGGGAGATGGGAGGGCGAATGTAAACGTGTGAGTGGTTATGTGGAATTGCGCAACTTAGTCCGCGCGGCACCGCGTGCATGTTCCGAGGCAGATCCCCCTTCCCGTTCATCCTAAGTCATAATTTCATATATCTAATTTGTTGCAAATTTTATCTACTTTCTGAATATCTAGATACTTTCCCCCTAAAACAATAAAAAAAACTGATTTGTTTAATAAAAACCTTTTTTTTTTTTTTTTTTTTTTTAACCAAAATTTAGGGGTTTGCCGGCGGAAATTTTGGTGGGAAGTTTCAAATTCGGATTCAGCGACCTAAAAAACATAAAGTAAGCCGATTTCCAGAACTACCATTAATTTTGCTAGGCAAAATTCGCTATTGCCTGTACTAATACCTTGTGGGAAATTTGTTGCGAATTTCTCAAGTCAAATTTGTCACGGCAATATAATATCAGAAAAAATCAAACTTGCAGCTAATGTTCATGCTATCAGGGTAACTGCAATGCATGTTGACCACCATTATTTTCGTAAAGTTTGCTTGCCCTTATTCAATTAATAACACATCTCCCATAAAATGAGTCACGTTATTCCGTTCTAAAATACTGGTAAGCAAAAATCATAGCATGTCATTTACACTAGAAGTACCCATGGAAATAGCCCATGGAAGAGTAGAGACAAATAGTTTGATGGTACCCGAGACCCCTATCGTGTACAGGGCTCCCACTAGTACTTTTTTATTTTAAATCAGTATTTTTTAAGAGAAAAAATGTTGGTATAGGTTTGTGGAACAATAGCAGCAATAATGCATATCGCGGCACGTTTCGGCGAAAATTACGAAGATTTTTTTATTTGAAAAAATAGTGTTCAAAAAACGAAGCGAGTGGGAGCACTACCTGTCGTAAAAATATGTTTTTCGTGTTCTTAATTTTTACCATAAGGAATTTTAAAATTTTATTAGCTAATTTTAAAATTTAAGCTATTTACAAATGTAGTTTCTCTACCTTAAGTTCATACTTTTTTTTACAGGCGTCATCATATTTGGTTCAGATCAAGAAGTTGCAGGTGTCATGAGAGCTGTGCGTCGTAATAACGCTACAGGAAGCTTCTCTTGGATTGGAAGTGACGGATGGAGTGCTAGAGCACTAGTTTTTGAAGGTAATGAAGATCAAGTGGAAGGAACACTTTCTGTGCAACCACGTGCTCATCCTGTTGCTGGTTTTGAAGAATACTTTTTAAATTTAACTGTTGACAATAACCCAAATAATCCCTGGTTTACTGAATTTTGGGAACACTTTTTCAATTGCAAATGGCCAAATAGTACTGTGACGCCGTATAACCAAAAGCCTAACCTTTGCACTGGGCAAGAGGTAATGTCGAGTGAAAATGGTTATGAAGCAGAGAGGCAATTGCAGTTTGTGAGCGATGCAGTTCTTGCATTTGCTCATGCATTAAAATCGATGCATAGAGATTTGTGTAAAGGGATTCCAGGACTTTGCCCTAAAATGCGCCCAGTAGATGGATTCACTTTGCTTGGCTATTTGAAAAACGTTTCA
Source organism: Maratus speciosus (assembly GCA_963932465.1). Taxonomy (NCBI): domain Eukaryota; kingdom Metazoa; phylum Arthropoda; class Arachnida; order Araneae; family Salticidae; genus Maratus; species Maratus speciosus. The sequence goes on from OZ010787.1 coordinate 436,487,397, forward strand.
TTTTACGGTAAGTTTATAGTTAATTTTAATTATCTGTTATGTTTCAATCTATGACGAAACATGTTTTAGAAGAATGTTTGTTGAGTATCTTACATCTGCAAGGTAGGTACACACTATTTCTTTTTAATTTATACCTTCTAAGATGGGACTTTAAGGCTAATGTCAGACGAACGTCTATTTGCACGCTTTTTGTTTCAACATGAAAAAGAAAACCCTGTTAGTTAAGATGTTCCATTTTCGTGTTGAAACAAAAAGCGTGAAAATAGACGTTCATCTGACATTTGTCTAAATTTAATTCGACTGCTCTGAATTTTTTCAGGGTCTGACAGTATTGCTAGAGTGGGGACTTTTTTAATTCATATTATTTGACTGTCACCACTTTTAAAAATAGTATAATTCGCATTATTTTTGCAGAATTTTTAATCTTTTTTTTATATAGGCCGAATATTTCTGTTTCAAAAATGGGGTGACAATCAACAATCTGGCAACACTGGGGGTCTGATTATTGCAAGAGAAAACTTCCACAAATATTTATGAAAACTCATCTTCTCCTTATATAAAGTCTGAATTAAGTACTGCAAAATAATCTATTCTAAAAAAACTGGTGAAGGTTTGCTACTAAGGTTATAAGGCTGTTACGATAGTGAACTAGTGACAGGTATTTTTCAAACCCTGCTTTGACAACTTTAGGATGGATATCGCACATACATTATATATTGGGTGCGTATGATTTTTATTATTTAGTAATCGAATACTATGGAAATATGGATAAGGAGGAATTTACATATTCTTAAAATGAACAACCTTCTACTATAACCGGTTTCGCAGAGGCTGATTACCGTCTTGGCAAACTTCCACCAGAAAATTTTAATACAACTTTCCTCCCTATTTAAACGCCTTATTCATGCAGAATTGGGGCAAGAATAGATATTCATCTTTACTTGTGGAAGTTTAATCTGCCGGTACTCAACCCCTACGTTACTGCTATATTGTGACAACTCAACGCATAAATGCATTAAGTATTCTTTTAAAATTGTGTTTCTTATTCTTATATTAAGGATCAGGCAAATGATATTTTAAGACAGATTTTAAACTTTACTTAGTAAATTTTTTTAATTTTTACTGGATTAATATTTCTACATAAATATAGTGGTATTAAGAAATTAATTTATTTATTAACAGTTAAATAAAAAGTGATGCAGATATCGTCGGTACCCTGTCAAACTACCCAATATGAAAGATGTGGGCTACTATTTTTTAAATTCAGATTTCTTGATTGGCGCTACTTTTCTGAAATGGTAAAATTCCCCTTGTTTTCGCCTTAATTAATATGTCCTTAATTAGGCACATTTTACTATATCAAAAAAGTGAGGCCAATCACGAAATCTGAATTTAAAAAAAGTAGCCCACTGGAAACACTGTTTTCATATTGGATAGTTTGACATGTTGTCGACGATAGGCATCAGTATGCATTTAAGGGTTGATTCTTCAGGGGCAAGGTACTTCTATTTGTAAATTTCTGAAATTAGTGAGTGGCACAAGAATCGACAAACGAATTTATTTCAAAATAACCAAAAACCTTTTTTTCGCGTACTTAATAAAAGGAAAATTTTCATTCCAATACTCTTGTGCCAATGTGGCATTTAGGAATTAAAATTAAGTGGTCCAAAAATGATCCACCGCCCTTGAAGTGGATAAACAAACTCTTGACAGTGTTAGTGAAAAATATTATATACCTAAGCCAAATTCCAAATTTAAAAAAGAATAGAAAATATTACCGTATTTGTGGGAGAAATTTTGAATGAATAAGCCGAAATTTTGAATGAATAAGCGGAAATTAAGCATATTTTAAAGCGTATTTTAAGCATATTTTAAGCGGAAATTTTCTATTCAAATTTACTGGTGGATGTTTGCCCTGGCGGTAGTCAGAAACTGTTATCCGTAAATACAGCCGACATCTTGTTACTACATCCTGATTTACTTCACTCGCAACTGGTAGAAACTACATTGTATGTCTTCTCCTCTTTATCGCTGACTCCATTCCGAATACAGGGTTGGCAGTTTGGTCGCTATTTTCACCTAAAAAACCCAAATTAATACAAAAATAGCTAAAGAGCATTTGTTTCTTTTTTAATGGTAGACAATTCGTAATGTCGTTCTCAAAAAAGTTATCCTCACACAACAACGCGATCAGTGTTTCTATTACACTTTTTGAGGTCCAGTGCGCTTGATTGCCATTTTTGTGAATAGTAGTGGTAGACAAGTAGTGATAATTTCCTGTATTTAATGTCTTATTAACCCCTTGATGGGCGGCGGTATATATTATATACCACCTACGATTAATAAAGTTTTATACCAGAAAAATTTTATTTTTCTAACTTTGGTGGAAAAAAGGCCGTAAAATTGCTTTTATTTATTTTGAAATAGAATTTTTCAAAGATTCCGGTGCGAGTTCAACATTACGGGAACGCAATCACTTGCCCCTAAAGGGGTTAAATAAATAGAATATGAGCAGAATTATGTTATTTCATTACTGTATTGCAAATAAATCAATCTGAATTAAGAGAAAAAATGTAGTGGCTTAGCAACCCTGAAAGCAAAACTTTCTGATTCATTTTTAAACGTAAAAGCATGATTCTTCAAGTGATTTCTAATCGAAAAACATATTTTTTTAATTTTTCGTTGTGATAATTACACCCTGAGTAATGAGTAATTGTTGTCTCGTGGCAATAGTTGTGTTTGCGAAGAAAACGGAATTAAAAAATGCATTTGAAAGCCAGGATTGCCAGTTTCGTCTTTTTTAAAATTCTGAAATTTCTCATTTGTACCAGAAATTAATTATATTGTTCTTTTCTTTATTTAAAGACTGATATTTTATGACTGCATAAAGTAAAAATCCTTTATTCAGAATTTCCTGTTTGAATTCAAAATTTTTTAATAAAGAAAGGGTCAAACTGGCAACCCCGTAAATGTAGCCTGTTTAGATTTGACATCAATTTTAACCCTTAACCCTTAAAAGCGCGATTTTTTATTTTGTTTCGAAAAAAATATATATGATTCTCTGAAAGATTTATTACACAAGAAAAATAATGAAAAAAAATCAGAAATACATTTTTCATATAATACGTTAATCTTTTCTTCTGTTGCACATCTTCAATACAAGTAAAAACGAATGTCGTGTAGGAGTTTTACGCTAAAATAATGCAAATTAGTAAATATTTTAATAAATATGTCTCCAAATACCTTATTTTATAACATTTTATTTTATAAAACTTAACATTTAACCCTTTAATTCCCATGATAGAATACGTTCTAGAAATTGCGTTGTTCAGAGAATCTGACTTAACAACAACAAGTTTCTGTGGTTAATTTCGATTTATTTTAAAATGGATCGTCTGTTATTAAATAAAGCAAATATTGCTATTATAATTTTCTGGTGTGAATTAGGAATATGCGAATAAAATAATCTATTAACATCAAAACACTGTTGTTTGCATAAATGCATAGCTGCGCACTAAAGAGTTAAATGCATAGTGATACATATCTGCATCATTTTTTATTTAAATCTTACCAACCACAATATTTATATAGAAATGTTAATCCTGTAAAAAATACAAAAATATGCTTCTAAATATTTCTGGTGTCTAATCTTTAATATAAAAGTAAGAAACACAATTCCAAAAGGATAATTCGTGCACATAATGGTTAAGTTTTTAAAAATAAAAATTTATATAAAATAAGGTATTTCGATTCATACTAATTATAAAATATTTACTAATTTGCAATATTTTAGTTATGGCAGTAGTTTTTACTTGTATTGCAGATGTGCAACGTAAGAAAATGTTGACGTATTATACGAAAAATGTATCTCTTTTTTCATTATTTTTTCTGTGTAATAAACCTTTCTTAGAATTATATATATTTTTTTCTAAACAAAATAAAAAATCATGCATTTAGGGGTTAAAGAAAATATGGTTTCTTCCTTTACCAGGATTGTTTCCCAATTTTAATCCGAAATTTCAAATTCACACCGAAATTTCGAAAGAAGAATTTTTACTATATGTGATTGCTAAATGTTTTCCATTAAATAAAGCATAAAATACAGTTCTTTATTTCTAGTATGAATTTGAAACTGCAGAATAAAAATGGATGCCGTTCCACCCTGTTCTGAATTACTGGAATAAATTAGGAAATTGTAAATTTAAAAGAGAGCCAAACTGCCACTACTCCCAAACTAAATTTGCCACACTCCTTACCTTCCCTAAACGCAGAATGCTGGGATTAAATAAGGAATAAACACTGCACGGAAATAACGGTATTAAAAATTACATTGTTGTTAAATGACGCCCATCCTGAAAATGACATCTTAAAGTAGTGTTGCCTGATGTCCCGCGTAGATGGGGCTCCAAATACTGTGGGCACCATTATTTTAAAGTAATTTCCTTCGTCTTATTTGATGATAGAATTATCTGTGATTAAAGATAGTGCAATAAACTGTAAGAAATTAGTGGTGATCAGAACATTTGGAGACCTGTTTCACGCGGGACACCCGGCAACACGATCTTACTGCTTTTAATGAAAAAACATACAGATTTAAATTATTTTGTATTTTTCATCTTCTTTATAATTATAATTCATCCATAATATTAGACTAAAACTAAAATATTGTTATTTGAAATAAAGTACTTTTTTATGTAGTTAAAAAAGCCTATTCGGATATTATCAACACAATATTATTTGACATAAACAATAGAAAAAGGGAATTTTGTAAGGTACTTGTTATTAATTAAACGATTATTTATTTTAAAATGGTTCTAACATTTTCCAATAAGCATATTTCTAGTAAAACCATTATGGTACAGGAAAAATAAGGATTTCTTCCTACTAAATTTACCGCAAACTCCCGTATAAAATTGTGACTGACACCAATCGATTAGTAATAACTTTCTTTTATAAATGCTATACACAATATGCTTTGGAGTCATCTACATCTTGAAATCGTAACAAACTTTAAGATTTTCAATACTAACATTAATTGTGACGTGATACAGGGCTACCACTCGGTCCGTTTTTTGAACACTGATATTTTTCAAAGAAAACCCTCCTTATAAATTTCGTAGAAACTTTCCTGGAAGGGCAATTTTCTTCAGAGTCATACCAAGAATTTTTTTCTTAAAAAATACTGGATTTCAAAAAATGGACCAGTGGGAGCTCTGCGATACATTTTGATTTGTCAGTAAATATTATCTTCGGACGCTGAATGGAAAGTCAGTCGATCAAGTAGTTTAGGAATTATGCAGGTTTAAATTTTAACTCATAATTTTAAATATATGTTTAATCGTTGTGAAACGCTCAGTTAATCGTTGCGTTTCAGACGCTTTTCCACATAATTTAGCTTTGTACTTAAAGAAGTGATACTGACTGCGTTTTGCGAAAATTATTTTTACACAGTTATTTCCAAAAAGTAATATTGATCATGTTTGATGACAACAATTCTGTGATTACGTAAGGTAATAATTTCGTTTTAGAAAATGTTTAACGTCTTCTGTCCGCGAGCCATCTAGGAAGTACTACTTATTTAAAGCGTTATGAACCAGAATATTTACAGTTTTTATACAAAACCAAAATGTATGTACCTTTACCAGTGTTGCCAGATTGTGAACTTCTGTAATTCCGATTACATGACTGTCACCACTTGTTTAAAATATTATAATTAGCCTTATTTTTCAGAATTTTTAAATCATTTTTAAATTCGCCGAATATTTCTATTTAACACTAGAAAGACGACGAGCGGTCATTTTGACCGCTACCAAATGAATATATTTCGGTTCGAACCAGAAATTTCTTTAAAAAACTAGTTTAAAAGATACAAAGAAAAAAAGCGAGTTATATAAATACGTTAATAATTTGAAATAAAAATTCTTGTGTGGAATATTTTTTTATCAAATTTGAGTAAAATTCCCCGTCTTTCTAGTGTTAAAAAAAGCGGTGACAATCAACAATCTGGGGGCAAAATAGTCCCCAATCTGGCAACACTGACCTTAACGCTTTCAGCGGCAATGCAGTTCTGTTGCTAAAATGTTAAAAGGATTGATTAAAACCGGAATTTACGAAAACATTATATGAAATTAAGTAAAAGCTTTTCTTCCCATACATTATATAAAGCAAAACTGAATTTCAAAATACTGGTGCCAATGTGGCATATGGGAATTAAAATTAAGTGGTATATACAATATACCGGCGCCCTTCAAGGTGTTAATACAGCAGCATCAATTTTCTAGAATATCAATAGCATATATAAAAAATTAATTATTGGGCGTTGTGGGTGTTACTTACAACTACTTACAAATACAACACAAAAAACAAATAAAATATAAATTTTTAAATATGAAATTAAAATATCAGAAAACAGGCGCTTCTATTTTAGGGTCAATAAATGTTAGAAAATGATAAAATAATTAATATCAGTGATTAGCTTTAAAATTTCATACTACAAAAATATTTTTGATGTGAAATTGTCTTATACGCGTACAAACTCCCGAACAATTGAGTGAAAACAGATTGCTATGTGGGTAGTTATAAAACCGTAACTAATCATCTGCTCAGCGGACCGAGCTGCAAATTTTAAATTATATATTTGAAGCTAATGGAAGTCGATTATTGTTAAACAAATCACATGTTCAAATTTTATATGTTTCATATAGAGTTCATATATTTTTTAATATTAATTTTAAAATATATTGTGTTTGAAAGTAATATTCTATAAAAATATGAATTTCAAGCCATATATTTTTAAAACAGAAATCAATTTTCCGATTCTTTTAATATGCGAATCCAAAGTTACAGCCCTCCCCCACCTATTGTTAAATATCCTTGCTACAAAATGAGGGGCTTAGGCAGATGTTGTATTTTTAATACTAGCGATGTCTGGCCAACACTCGACCGCAAAGGTTTAATTATATCCCACACTTTTTCCAAAATTACAGATCATTTCGCCAAGTAGTTTTTTAATTAAAGTTTTAAAAACGACCAAAATTGCAAGTTTTTTTTTCAATGAATAAATGTTAATTTAACATTAGACGCTCCGAATTTAAAATCTCCATATTTACTTATCAAATTTACAAAATAGCTCGCCTTTTGGTATTCCTAGTTTACGGAAGAGATCAAATATGAAGTTTTTTTTTTTTTATAATTTCAAGATATACTAAATGAACTCCGAAGCATGCATTAACCTTTTCGTGGCCGGAGTCCTTAAAAAAGGACAGCTAATTTTTATTTTACTGGCACGCAGAATACATAATTAAAATTTTTCTTTTATAACGATCTTGAAAATAAGCAAGTCAAATATTACTATTCTTAAACATTAGTAACCATCTCCTACACTTAACGCAGTTTAAACACCAGTGTTATAATGAACGGCAATATTTTAAACAAATGAACTTCATCTGTAAAGCAGATTCGTCCTTACTTTTTTTTTTTTTTTTTTTTTTAACAAATCTGCCAACCCTTCCGTTATTTGACACTATAGTTTCCGAACAAAAATATTCAATTTTTTGACAATAGAATTTATGCTATTAAATAGGTTTAAGAATGCGACTTTGAAGTAGTGGTTTCTAAACACGGCAGAAAATGGCAGCTATGCTTTTAGTTTTAACCCAAGCAGGGTTCGTACGGGTGCTTGAATTTCCCGACTAAGAAATTCTTCGGTACCAGTATTTTTTTATGGGAAATCTCTGTTGAAATAAGGCAAAATTTCGATCGCTTAAACTAGATTTATTTTTCGAAAAAAAAATTCTGATATATGGCCTTGAAAATAACGGTACCCGTACGAACCCTGCCAAGTCTATTAATAAACCATTATATTTAAGTCGTTCAAGATGTGGTAGATAATACTGAAAAGAAAAAATATATTTAAATAACTATTATCAATTTATAGATAAAAATTAATGAAAAACCCATATCCGTCATACTAGCATAGTTGCCAACTGTTACGATATGCTGTCACCACTTTTCCCAAACAATTATCTTCGTTTTTTTTTAGTCCTAGAATTCTGCTATTAAATAGAGCGTGGCTTATTATAGTGAGGAAGATAATAGGCTATTTCCATGAGTACTTGTACTGTAAGTCACATGCTAGGATTTTTCGCTACCAGTATTTTAGAACAGAAAAATGTAACTTATTCTATGGGAGATATCTCATTAATTGAATAAGTCCGAACCAACTTTTCGAAAATAACGGTGCCCAACAAGCATAGCAGTTACCAGCTATGTGTCTTACACTACAAAAACCCATGGAACGAGCCAATAGTGAGAAAAAATCGAAGCATTCCTAAGCTATACATTAGCTACAAAAATACTGTGCAGATTATCACTTTTAGAACTTTAACTCAAAGGTTATTATTTAAAGCAGAATCGGATAGCTTTTATAAATAATTTTATTAATAAATATTAAAGAGATTCACAATGTTTACAAGCGATAGTATATCAAAATATATTATTAAATTTCATGTCAATTAAATTTCGTATCACAGTTTTAGTTTAGAATATTTCTTTTTGGAAAACACAAACATTTGATGAAGGTTAAGTTCAGTTAAATAATTTAGAAAAATAATTAAAATATTCTAAATTTAAATTTTTATATTGAATAATTAAACTTTAGTTCAATATCTTTGTACATCGCTTCCACAAGTCCATTTTTTTGAAAAACAGTAATTTTTAAAGATATTCGTGGTCGGTTGTCTCAACAATTGCAAGAAAAGGGCGTTTCAGGGTCATTGAACTATGAATAAGGATGAATTGGCTTATCCGCAGAATGGTGAAGCTTCACATATAACTTGTTTCGCAGTGGTTCATTATCGCTGTGAGTAAAATTCCACCAGTAAACTTAAATAGAAATTTTCTCATTATTTAAACGCCTTTTTAATGCAGAATTTCAGTTTTGATTTTGGCCAAAGGCATATATTTATTTTTACTGCTGGAAGTTTACTTCGGCTGTCGTCAGGCGCTGCATTTCATCCATGTTGTGAAAACCTAAATATCCCCCTGCCAGTGTCAGTGATTGAGATTAAAACACTCGGGCCAACTTCCACCAGTAAAATCGAATAGAAATATTTACAATATTTGTGAGAGAAATTTTGCAGTAATAAGCCGCTAAAATAAGCTAATATTTTCTAATCAAAATATACAGGTGCAGGTTTGCTTTGGCTGTAGTTAGAAATTGTTGATCCAATGGAGTTATGAATAAAGAGGAGGAGACATATAGTTTACTGTCTACCAGTTGCGAGAGAAGTAACTGAGGAGGTTATCACATGATGGCGGCTGCTTTTTTAGGTGCTTTCGTAATTATATAAATACGTAGCACCTATAGTCGTCGTTCAGTCCGCCCGTCTGTCCGTCTGTTCGTCCGTCTGTCCGCATGTAACAGAGCAAAAACTACCCAACCGAATGGTCTGAAATTTCAAATATATGATTGTTGCAAAATTTTGTCGAGCCATTTCAAATTTTATGAAAATCGGATGTATAGTTTAATTACAGGGACAGTCAAAATTTTTCTTTACATTACGGCCAATGGGAAAAATTATTGCAAGTGGATTTTAATGGTATTAGAGCCTTCCGAATGATCTGAAATTTTAAAGATATAACTGATGCAAAATTTTGTCGAGCCCTTTCAAATTTTAGGAAAATCGGATGTATAGTTTAATTACAGGGACAGTCAAAATTTTTCTTTACATTACGGCCAATGGGAAAAATTATTGCAAGTGCATTTTAATGATATTACAGCCTTCCGAATGGTCTGAAATTTTAAAGATATAACTGTTGCAAAATTTTGTCGAGCCCTTTCAAATTTTAGGAAAATCGGATGTATAGTTTAATTACAGGGACAGTCAAAATTTTTCTTTACATTACGGCCAATGGGAAAAATTATTGCAAGTGCATTTTAATGATATTACAGCCTTCCGAATGGTCTGAAATTTTAAAGATATAATTGTTGCAAAATTTTGTTGAGCTATTTCAAATTTTAGGAAAATCGGATGTATAGTTTAATTACAGGGACAGTCAAAGTTTTTCTTTACATTACGGCCAATGGGAAAAATTATTGCAAGTGCATTTTAATGATATTACAGCCTTCCGAATGGTCTGAAATTTTAAAGATATAATTGTTGCAAACTTTTGTTGAGCTATTTCAAATTTTAGGAAAATCGGATGTATAGTTTAATTACAGGGACAGTCAAAAGTTTTTCTTTACATTACGGCCAATGGGAAAAATTATTGCAAGTGCATTTTAATGATATTACAGCCTTCCGAATGGTCTGAAATTTTAAAGATATAATTGTTGCAAAATTTTGTTGAGCTATTTCGAATTTTAGGAAAATCGGATGTATAGTTTAATTACAGGGACAGTCAAAAGTTTTTCTTTACATTACGGCCAATAGGAAAAATTATTGCAAGTGCATTTTAATGATATTACAGCCTTCCGAATGGTCTGAAATTTTAAAGATATAATTGTTGCAAAATTTTGTTGAGCTATTTCAAATTTTAGGAAAATCGGATGTATAGTTTAATTACAGGGACAGTCAAAAGTGTTCCGTTACAATACGGGGAATGGGAAAAATTATTGCAAGTGCATTTTAATGATATTACAGCCTTCCGAATGGTCTGAAATTTTAAAGATATAATTGTTGCAAAATTTTGTTGAGCTATTTCAAATTTTAGGAAAATCGGATGTATAGTTTAATTACAGGGACAGTCAAAAGTTTTCCGTTACATTACGGGGAATGGGAAAAAAAATATTGGAAGTGCATTTTAATGATGTATCAGACTATGCGCTTTATGAAGTGCAAAAAATTATACATTCAGTACAATATGGGGTGCAAAAAATAGTTATAAAACTAGTTATAGTACGAACGCACCTCATTTGCCACGTTTGACGAGCAATTTCCAACTTGTTTTTTTTTTAAATCGGCAAACGTCCCACCTGTAAAGCTGAATAGAAGATTTCGTTTTATTTAAGCGTCTTATCCATGGATTTTTTTTCACAAATGTGGCCTAAATTTCCATTTGTTCTTACTGGTGTCAGTTTGCCTTATAAAACTGTCAGTTTTATTCCCTGGTTGTCACAGTATGGCGGAAACTCAGGGAGTGGCTACCGCCAAAGTAAACTGGTACCAGTAAAAATAAAAATCTGTTTCTACCATTATTTATGACTGAAATTTTGCACTATTAAGGCGGTTAAATAAACAGAATATTTCTATATAAATATTCTGGTGGAAATTTTAACTGGCGGTAAACAACCCCTCCGACAGCGGTTACAGTTGAAGCTTCACTATTTTAACCCCTTAATTCTCGCTCCCGTGATATTCACGGGCTGTGACTTTTATTCAGATGATTCCGATTTGTTTGTCCCCACCAGTTTTATAGAATAGAGCATTTGGCTTTATTACGGTATCATTTTACCTAACAGTAAATAAGGTGAACATTTATTTTTCAAAAAATAGGTGGCGATAAGCAATTTGAATTTTTTAGCCGTAATTTAATGCGACCGTTAAGGGGTTAACATAGATGCCAACATCTCTTAATTATTCCGGAGTTAGATCCATAATTTGCATGTTCAAACCGGAAAATACATAAAAAAATGTGACTTCTTTCTATGAGGTCCATTTTCAATTCCATTTTGAAATTTTTGGTTAAAAAAATTTTCCGGTCGAAAACGTGTTCATATTGGATCAGACTCCGGAATAATTAAGAGATGTTGGCATCTATGGGTTAAGGACATGTCAGTTCCTCTTTATTAATAGTTCCATGGTTCATCCCTAGTAAAAAAACAGCCGCCATCTTGTGACAATACTTACTTCACTCGCAAGTAGTATAATGTCTCCTCGTCTTTATTCAGAACTCCTTTGTCAAGGTAAGTTTTTCGATATTTATAAAGAATTTTTTATGTGGTGTTAAAATAAAAGACTGAGCGGGAAACCTGCTTATACAGTTATTTATTATTTTAAATACAATGTAGAAAAAATATAATTATTGTTAATTAAACCTTTTACAATAAAAGTTAATACAGGGGACAAGCTCTTTAATCATCTTCCTGAAACGGCGAACGGCATTCCTAAGGACAAAAATGTGTTGCAACACATGATGTATTGATGGCCTAAATCACGCCTGCCAACTTTTACGCTTTCTTCTTACCACTAAAGTTTTATAGTAAATATTGTCTTATTTGATTGTCGAAATCTAACTATTAAACAAGGCGAAAATCTGTATTAAATTTTAGGCGTAGCAAAAACGCGTAAAAGTTGGCAGCAATGCCTAAATCTTCTGTCATTGTCTGTCCTTCTACGTGCTAAACATGTTTCATTTGTAAAAATTGATGATTGTAAAATAACTTCAAGACACATCTTTAATTCCTTAAACGTCGCGTTCGATAAGTACAGTCTACTTAAAAAAAATCAGATTGTTTGATTGCCACCACTTTTTTTTAGAAGAAATAGTCACCTTATTCAATGCTAGCTAAACTGATGCAAGACTGAAGCCAACTACATTACTGTAAAAAAACTGGTGGAACAAAATAAACTGAATAGAACAATGCAGGCTATACTGCCTGTGAAAGTCACGAGCGTGAGAATTAAGGAGTTAAATCTCTTTCTGAACATATACAGGACTCCCACTGGTCTTTTTTGAGAGCCAGTATTTTTTCAGAAATATATTCGTCAACGGAGCAGCAACAATCGCAACATTTTCAGCAACAATTTCAACAGCAACGTCTTTCGAGGTAAGCTTCGGCGAAAATAAATAAAGATCTTTTTTTTTTTTTTTTTTTTTTTAAGTGGTGTTTAAAAAAACGTATCGGATATCAAACCTTTATCAGCATAAAATTTATTTATTTTAGTACAAATTAAATGTCACTGTTATGGCATGTTACTTTGAGTGGAATTCAGTAGTTATACAAAATAATTTATAATTGAATGTAACAAAATCATTGTAGTAAAAATAAATGATTAAATTATAAGCGTTGATAATAATTCCATAATATAACTACAAGGTCGTCGATCTCTTGATTAAACTGACAGTATTCAGCGTGTAATGTACAGTGTTGCCGATTCTGGCGAATTTTTTATTTAGAAATATTCAATTCACACCAGAAAATTTTGAATAGAAATTTTCTTTACATTTATTTATCGACTATCGATCATCTTATACATCAAAAATAACTATTAAATCTTACTGGTGATAATTCGAAATACCTACATAAAAAATCAGCCAGATGTGACTAAACTGTCTCTGTAGTACGGTCTAATTTCGAGAATAGAACCCAACTTTTTAGAAAGAATAAACAAGACAGGGAAATGGAAATTTCCACGAAAACATTAGTTCCGAAAGTCACCACTAGGGGATATGTTGCGCTGCTTTTTATAGGAATCCTTCGTCCCCGTGTTGTTTAATGATCCTGCAAAAGTTGCCTCCTTTCTCTTAATCAGAGCGTGCTACAGAACATGCTGAGTACTGTCAATTTAACGATAGCCATCTTCTATTTCATTTTTTTAATGATTTCTCGAAATAAATATATTTTATTTGTTTTTAAATGCTTCTATATTTTCTTTCAGGTCTAAGTGGTGACAAATTCCAGTTTTCTGAAAACGGAGATGGGCCAGCTAGGTATAATATAATTCATTTCAAGCAAGTCTCTTCCGGCAATTACCAGTGGGTTCAAGTTGGAAAATATGAAAATGGAGAGCTTGAACTAAATTTTTCAGACATACGGTTTCGAATGGATGAACCTGCAATGCCTTCTTCAGTTTGTAGCCTACCTTGCGGTAAAGGTGAAGCCAAAAAGTTTGTTGAAGGGGAAAAATGTTGTTGGCACTGTCTTATGTGCACAAAATATCAGATTCTGAACCCTGACAGTATGTGCTACGAATGTCCCCTGGGATATCTTCCCAATGAAGATAAGACGGAATGTGTTGAAATACCGCTTAGATATATGCGCATTGAGAGCGGTTGGGCGATTGGTGCTTTATCATTTTCATCTTTAGGAATATGTGCAACATTATTCACTATGATAGTATTTATCAAGTACAATAATACCCCAGTGGTGAAAGCATCAGGTAGAGAATTAAGTTATGTTCTTCTAGTAGGTATTCTACTGTGTTATAGCATGACATTTATTTTAGTTGAGAAACCAACAGATCTAAAATGCGCAGCTCAACGTGTAGGAATAGGTTCATGTTTTACAGTTGTGTATAGTGCTTTATTAACAAAAACTAATCGCATTGCAAGAATATTTAATGCTGGTGCTCGTAGTACGAAACGTCCAAGCTGTATAAGCCCAAAATCTCAACTTTTCATTTGTGGATGCGTTACAGTGGTGCAATTAATAATATCTGCCATGTGGCTTCTTTTTGTTCCACCCAAAGCTATACATTATTATCGTACAAGAGATGAAAATCAATTAGTATGCGCAGCTGCTGTACATGCGACATATATGGTTGCATTTGCGTATCCTATGTTACTCATTTTTGTATGCACAGTTTATGCAATATTGACAAGAAAGATTCCAGAGGCTTTTAATGAATCAAAATTTATTGGCTTTACGATGTACACAACATGTATAATATGGTTAGCATTTATACCTATATACTTTACTACGTCATCTCATGTAGAAATCAACACGTTTATGATGTCTGCTACAATAAGTTTAAGCGCAACTGTAACACTAGTTTGTCTTTTCTTTAACAAACTGTACATTATTCTTCTTCACCCCGAGAAGAATATTAGGCAGTCACTCATGAATGCAGATAAGTACAATAACCCTACGTCATCATCTACGAAACTCGATGCAGGGAATGCAAATGACGGTATGTTATATTATGAAATTATAACATTTTTATACTAAAATTATAATTTCTTCCTATTTACAGTGCCTGTGAATTGTTAATTGTACTGTTATAAAATGTTAAAGTAATGATAAGTATATTTCCACTTCGTCTAAATGTATTAACATAAAGGATGATAAAATAGCATAAATTGGGAGGGGCTCGATCATTTTTTACCAATGTTATTGTATGCTAAATGTTGCTTTGTTTAATTGTCTAACCACCGCCCCCTGGATACTAGGCCTGAGCACTGACACAAAAATGGCGGCTGCCGAAGGCGGATTTTTTTTAGCTCAAATGTTGACACTAGTATTCTATATAATCTACGATTAAATGAAATGATATGTTACTATTTTGAAAAAAGGTATACAAATTCAAATAGCGTAGGAACCCTGTTTATAGAAATATTTAAAAATAGAAACAATAATATTATTTTATTTTCAGAATATTTTCATTTTTCCCTATCTCTGATATTTAGATGACAGAAATACCTATTTTTTGCGAATAAATAAATATTTTGAACTTAACCATAAAATATCCAAAAATACAAACATTTCTTTATAAAAAAAATTGAAAAAAGTAGTATAATGAAATATTTTTCAGCGTATTTAACGGTTTAATCAACTGCGAATAATTCCAAAGAACTACAGGATTATAAACATGAAACGGATAATTAAATAACATGCACTTGTCTAAACTTTTTAGAACTATTGGATGTGTATGATATATCATTTGATTTCCAAAAACATAAAATCATTTTGATAAACAGTTAATTTGGGTTTGTAAACTCTTAACGAAATATATACCGGGTGTCCCAAAAATGACTGATGGACTTTAAAATTCAATAACTTGCAAACGGTGACAGATATTAAAAAAATTCTTCAAGAAGTGTTACTTAAGATGCCAGGAAACTGCGATTCTCAGTTTCAGTAACAAATAGCATCGATAGATGACGCTGCAAACAATAACCGCTAAATCCAGGCTCGATTTTTCGGCTTCTCTCTTCTTCCATGCGGTAAAAGGCGATTAAAATCAAGGAACTATTAACAAAGAGGAACTGGCATATCGTTACAATAGTGAAGCTTCAAGTGTAACCGCTATAGTAGGCGTACCGCCGGTGGAAACTTTCACCAGCAGATTTATATAGAAATTTTAAACTTATTTAAACGCCCTATTATTGCAAAATTTCAGTCATAAATAATGGTAGAAACAGATTTTCATTTTTACTGGTAGGAGTTTACTTTGGCGGTTGTTAGGCTCTGCGTTTCCGCCATATTGTGACAACCAGGGAAACAAACTGCCAGTTTTACAAGGCATACCGACACTTGTCAAAACAAATAGAAATTATGTCATTTTTGAGAAATAGTTCCATGAATAGGATGCTTAAATAAGACAAAATTTTCTATTCAATCTTACTGGTGGGAAGTTTGCCTTTTCGTTAATCAGAAACTGAAGATCCGATTTTAAAAAAGAAGCCGCCATCTTGTGAAAACCTCCTCAGTTACTTCAGTCGCAACTGGTAGACAGTACACTAAATGTCTCCTCCTCTTTATTCATAACTCCATTATTAGAAATATATTTAATGAACCCCGAAGTACCAAAAATCGGAGCTGGACTGAGAACTTATTCCTCGCAGCGCCATCTATTGTTTGAAATTCGAACTAAAATCAAGAATCACAGTAAAAAAACTCCTGACATCATACATAACCCTCCTGCAAGAATTTTTTAAATATCTGTCTGCGTTTTTAAGTTATTGAATTTTAAAATCCGACAGTCATATTTGGGACACCGAGTATATATATATATAACATTTATAACAATATAAGCCATGCATTTTCAAAAGCTAATAACTCGAACTTAGGGAAAATAACCTTTTAGAATAATCCAATTGAGTTGTAAATAAAAAGAAAAACAATATTGTAAGTCATTTCATGTCCAAGGTTTCGTGCAATGTATTTGAAGGCAATAGTGGAACATATCACGCAAGTATTAACACATTGAGGACGAGTGACCGGTATAAGTGCCGCGTAAAGTGCTCAGAATCAGTGATTATTCCCACCAGAAAATTTTTATTCTAAATTTTGCCGTATTTAATCCGAGTATTTTCCCGATACAATTAGGCAAAAATTTGTGTTTTGAAAAACGGTGATAAAAGATTAAAAAGTTTGTAAAAGACACTCGTCCCGAGAGTGGTTAACATACACTTCAATAACACTCCTTTCAATATATTTACTTTTCCCCAAATTCAGTTTTTTTTTTTTTTTTTTTTTTAACACTTTCCAATAAAGTTGAAAAGTGTTTATGTATTCGGTTTTCTGTCTGTTCGTTCGTGCTCTAACTCGCGTAAATAGAGTTCGATTCCCGTGAAATTCATAGATGTTATTAGGTATCACTAATGGCATGTCCGTTTTGGAAAATGAAGTGTATAGCATCCACGGCTCATTTGCAGAGACACACAAAATAATTCCGTTACATTACGGTCTATGGAGAAATCGCTTGCGGTATATTATAATGATATTACGCTATTTTAAACGTACTGAAATTTATATATGTCACTGAGGTGTACTACACGGTGCTTACTGTAGAATAGGGTGTGCATAGAATTTAGCGTTCATTTACATATACACCCCAAATAATTGATAATTTTTTTTTCGCTGATCGCTCAATATCTAAATTGACAGAATGTTCTATTTTTTTGCGAATAAATCGAAAAATACTCAGATCGTAACTATTAAAATAAGCCAAAAACGCCAGCCTTTGTTTATGAAATGCCAAGACAATGTAATATAATGAAATAGTTTTAAGCGTATTTAATGGTTTAATCAACCGTGGAAAATGCCAAACAACTACTAGATTATGAACATGCAATGGATAATTACGTAACATACACTGTCTAAACTTTTTACAGCTCTTGGAAATATGGAGAAGCAGTTAATTTGGGTTTGTAAACTCTTAACGAAATATATATAAAAAAAAACATTCATAACAATGCACGCTATGCATTTGCAAAAGCTAATAAGTCGAACTCAACGAAAAGAACCTTAGAATAATCCATTTAAATTATAAATAAAAAGAAAAACAATATTGTAAGTCATTTCATGTCCAAGGTTTCGTGCAATGTATTTGAAGGTATTAGTGAAACATATCACGCAAGCATTAACATAAATTTCAATAACGCTCCTTTAACTTTATTTACTTATTCTCAATTCAGGTCATTTTTCTTACATTTGCAATTTTTTAAGTATTACAAAAACAAAAAATCATGCATCAGGCATAAATTTGGAAACACTTTCCAACACTAAATTGAATATTAAGAAATTGTATTTTTAACACTTTCCAAAGAAGAAAGGTGTTTATGTATTCAGTTTGTCTGTCTGTTCGTCCGTGCTCTAACTCGCGTAAATATAGTTCGATTCCCGAAAATTCCATAGATGTTATTGGGTATCACTATAATATGTTCGGTTTTGAAAATGAAGTGTATAGCATCAACGGTTCATTTACAGATATTCTCAAAATATATTAGACGTAAATTTCCAACTCGGCAAAAAATGTCCGGACCAGTATTCGAACCAGGGATCTCCTAGCTGAAGCCGCCAGTGCTGTACCATCTGAGCTATCCCGGAGGAATCTGGTGGAACTTTTTCACCCAGCTAATCTTAATAATTATAGCGTATCCAGCGATTTCTGGAGTTCCATTACCTGAGATTTATTCTGTTGAGTTGAATCAGGTTTCAGACCAGTTGCCATAATCATTAAGTTTAGCTGGGTGGAAAAGTTCCACCAGATTCGTGCGGGATAGCTCAGATGTTAGAGCATTGGCGGCTTCAGCCAGGAGATCCCTGGTTCGAATCCTGGTCCGGACATTTTTTGCCCAGTTGGAAATTTACATCTAATATGATTTATTTACAAATTAGAATAATTATGTTAAAATTAATCTAGTGTAATACTCAAAATAATTCCGTTGCATTACGGTGTATGGGGTAACCGCTTGAGGTTATTTGAATGATATTACACTATTTTAAATATACTGAAATTTATATATATGAATGGGGTGTACTACACGGCGTTTACTGAAGAATAGGGTGTGCATAGAATTTATCGTTCACTTACAGATACACACCAAAGAATTGATACTTTTTTTTTTCGCTGATCGCTCAACATCTAAATTGACAGAATGTTCTATTTTTTGAGAATAAATCAAAAAATACTTAGATCTTAACTGCAAAATAAGCCAGGAACTGCAGCCTTTCTTTATGAAATATAAAGAAAGTAATATATCGAAATAATTTAAGCGTATTTAACGGTTTAATCAACCGTGGATAATCCTAAACAACTGCTGGATTAAAACATGCAATGGGTAATTACATAACATGCAGCTGTCTAAAGTTTTTAGATCTCTTGGATGTATGATATATCATTTGTTTTCCAAAAGCATAGTTGCCAACATACCGATTTTTTCAATAACACTAAAATCTTACAAAAATGTTCACTTTATGTAATTGGATAAATTGCGCGATTATAGAAAACAAGTTTTTCTGGATAAAAATATTGGTATTCAAAAAATCGGGAGATTAGCAAGTATGCAAAAGAATAAAATAATTTTGAGAAACAGTTAATTTGGTTTTGTAAACTCTTAACGAAATATATAAAATAAAATTCATAACAATGCACGCCATGTATTTTCAAAATGTAATAAGTCGATCTCAACGAAAAGAACGTTTTACACTAAACCGTTTAAAATATAAATAAAAAGAAAAACATTATTGTAAGTCATTTCATGTCCAAGGTTTCGTGCAGTGTATTTGAAGGCAACAGTGAAACATATCACGCAAGCATTAACATAAATTTCAATAACACGCCTTTCAATTTATTTACTTATTCTCAATTCAGGTCAGTTTTTTAAACATTTGTAATTTTTTTACTATAACAAGAATGCAAAATCATGCACCAGGCATAAATTTGAAAACACTTTCCAAAACTAAATTGAATATTAAGAAATTGAATTAATAAAATTGAATTATTAAGAAATTGCATTTTTAACACTTTCCTACAATGTTGAAAAGTGTTTGTATATTCGGTTTGTCTGTCTGTCCGTCCGTCCTCGCGTAATTATAGTTCGATTTCCGTAAAATTCATAGATATCATTGGGTACCACTATGGCATGTTCGGTTTTGAAAAATGAAGTGTATAGCATCCACAGTTCATTTATAGAGACACTCAAAATAATTCCGTTACATTACGGTGTATGGGGAAACCGCTCGCGGTGTATTTGAATGATATTACACTATTTTAAACATACTGAAATTTATATATATCATTGTGGTGTACTACACGGTGCTTACTGTAGAATAAGGTGTGCATAGAATTTGTCGTTCATTTACAGATTCTCACCAAAGAATTGTTATTTTTTTTTTGCTGATTGCTCATTATGTAAATTGACAGAATGTTCTTTTTCGCGAATAAATCGAAAACTACTTAGATCTTAACTGTAAAATAAGCCAGAATCGTCAGCCTTTCTTTATGAGATATAAAAAAGTAATATATAGAAATATTTTTAAGCGTATTTAACGGTTTAATCAACCGTGGATAATGCCAAACAACTACTGTGTTATAAACATTCAATGGATAATTACATAACGTGCACCTGTCTAACTTTTTAGAGCTCTTGGATGTATGATACATCATTTGATTTCCAAAAGCATAAAATAACTTTGAGAAACATTTAATTTGGGCTTGTAAATTCTTAACGAAATATATATAAAGAAAAATTCATAACAATGCACGCCCTGCATTTTCAAAAGCTAATAAGCCGACCTCAACGAAAAGAACGTTTTAGAATAATCCATTTCAATTATAAATAAAAAGAAAAACAATATTGTAAGTCATTTCATATCCAAGGTTTCGTGCAATGTATTTGAATGCAATAGTGAAACATATCACGCAAGCATTAACATAAATTTCAATAACACTGCTTTCAATTTATTTACTTATTCTAGATTCATGTCATTTTTTTGTACATTCGCAATCAGTTTTAACCCGGGATTGCACGCGCAGGGTATGTCATACCCAAGGTGCGCAGAGTTATTACATTTCTCACCACAAATTTTCGAAAAGTAATCTTCAAATTATTTTAGCGCAGAATTTGTGAGCAAGGTCAACGATTAAATAAAATGACGATATTTGTTTAAATTTATTGGCGGGAAAGTGTTAATCTTTCACATCCTGGATATGCGCGAGCATTCCCGGGTTAAGTATAACAAGAACTCAAAATCATACAGAAGGCATTAATGTGGAAACACTTTGAAACACTAAAAGAATAATATTAAGAAATTGCCTTTTAACACTTTCCAATAAAGTTGAAAAGTCTTTATCAGTGAAGTAGCGTTTGGGCGGCGGGGTGGGGGTGGGGTGGGGTGGGGGGGCACGTGAAATAATTTTAGTACTAGTGTTATTGTATGTTATATTTCGGTTTGTTTAATCGTTCGTATAACGCTAAAAGATTTAAAAAAGTCAATTTTTCTATATACTAGTGCTGGTAGTAAAATGATCGAAAACCTCAAATGCTACGCCACTGTTGTTTATGAATTCGGTTTCTCTGTCTGACTGTCTATCTCTCTTTTCGTCCGTGCTCTAACAAGCATAAATACAGTCAAATTGCCGTGAAATTCATAGGCGTTATTGGGTATTACTATGGCCTTTTTGGTATTTAAGTGTATAGCCTTCACGGTTCATTTACAGAGACACTCAAAAGAATTCTGTTACATTATGGTCTATGGGAAAGAGTCGTTTGCGGTGTACCTTAATAACATTACACTATTTTAAACATACTGAAATATTTATATATCACTAAGGTGTACTACACGTCCCTTGCTGTTGAATATGGTACGCATATCGTTCATTTACAGGGACATATAATAGATTTTGGCTACAGAAGAAATTGAATTATTGAAGCTTTTGAACAATAATTTCTGGAAGTGTGTTTTCAGTTGTAGTCCGCGTTTTTAAAATGAACTGCTTTTTCTAAATATTACTTGGCGCGCATTAATTCTATAAATCGTATACAGGGCTAAACAAAAGTTCTCAAGTACATTTCCGCTTATTCACGGAAATTGCTGAATTGAAATTTTCAACTGTGTTATTCATTTAATTGAACTAACTTTTAGCGTAATATGTAGTATACATGCAAAACCATAGATCATATATAAGGCTTCACACAAAAAAATAAACCCGGATATTTACCAACTATTAACTGTAATAGCTAAAACTTGTTTTTCAAATGCGTTATAAGTTTATGAAGTTTCTTATTTGGACATCATCTCCCACCTTAAAAACTGTGATGTTTTTTTACAGTATTCTGAATGTGATGGAAATTGTTACGTAATGTATGCTAGACGCTTGATTTTTTGTTCTTGTTCATAAGATGGAATGAGATACCTAAATAAGTAATTTAAATAAAATACAAAGCATATGATTTTGCTACATAGATGATATTCTAACTGAATTATTTTGTGTATACATGTAAACGAACTATAAGCTTTACACACTACATTTACAAAAGCGAACATTCTATAGTGAACCCCATTAGCATATAAGAATTACATGTAAATCCGAGTATAATTACCTGAGTTAGAGCACGGACAAACAAACAGGATTCATAAACATTTTCTACTGCGTTAGAATGCATTAAAATATCAAGGAATAATCAGCACAACAGTGCTGGCATATCTTAACGATTTCTAAGAACTAAACTGCTGGCCGCAGACACACGTGTAATTATGTGAAGTAGAATTCATCTTATTTATTCAAAGCATTTCAGTTTACTTTCTGTTATTAACCCTTTATCTACTGACGGTACTTATAAGTACCACCCACTTTAAACTTTTATACCATTGTGAATATTACTAATATTCTAATGGAACTTTGCAAAAACACTCTTTTAACTCCACTTTATCCGAGTACATGGCAGCAGTTGTTCTAGGTTTGTTATTTTAGAGAGGAATGAGGAACCTTTGAAGCAGTCGATGTGTTTTGTGCCGACATTTTATACAGATTGCCGCGCTCGTCTTTTGATTGCTGCAAACACAGTAAAGGATATAAGATAAGTGTTGGATTTTTTTTATGTGTTCATTATCATCTTAGAATACAATTTGACTAGCTATTTTAGGTTAACGGTGTATGTATTTGATTTAACAGTTGAATTACTCGGTGGTACTTATAAGTACCGTCAGTACACTGGGTGTTGGTGAAAAACTTCTTGTTTATTTTCGTCTGCGTAGTTATCCATCGTTTTCATCTACTTTAAAATATAATTACAAAAATGTAGTGTAGTAATGATTTCCCTGGTATTTCTTTTCTGTTTCATTGTTATTTTTTATAGGAAATCGAAAAAGTTGTGGCACCGGCTCGTTTTTGCTATGCTAGAGATGGCATATGTAAATTCATATATTGCAGATGTTGAGATACGAAAGAACATGTTGTCCCTGGAATATTGACGTCGCATAACTAAAAGACTGCTAACATTATTGAAACCTAAAAAGTTTTTTTTAACGCTTTCAGGAGCAATGCATTTTCAATTCTAAAGTGTTGAAATAAATGATTGACACCGGAATTCACCAAACGATTTCTTTGCAAATAAGAAAAAGCCTATATTTCATATACTTATTAAATCGAAAATATTTTCTGGTGCCAGTTGAAATACCTTGTGAGTTTTCTGTTACGATATTTTGGTCGTAGTGTACTAACGGTACTTTAAAGTACCATTTTAATTATTTACCTCTAAATAATTAAATTCCTCACGGATGACTATTTTTTTATGTTTATCCTTTAATTTTCATTGCAGTAACTGAAAAAAAAAATATTACATGATAACAATTGCAGTAAATCATAATGCGTAGATAAAGGGTTAAATGAGGCAAATATTACTCTAAAACAGAGGTGCCAAGCTTCCACTAATCTTCCGTAATGCGTCGGTTAATTTGATCCAGTTTAACAATGTTTCAAAACAGAAAATTTATTAGATGAATCTTTATTTATTTAATTCCAGTTTTCTCAGTGGAATTCATTTAGTTTCATCTCCGAAAAAAAAAATTTTGGTGCGAAATGTATTGAACCAGAGTTAAATTAACCCACATATTACGGAGGATTAGTAGCAACTTGGCACCTCTGCTCTAAAATATTACTGGCATGCCTGCGACCTGCGGTTGAGGTTTTGGAAATCATTGATCTGTATCATGCTTTCACAAAAAAGTAAACAGGGGGGAGTAGCCGAATTTGAACCACTTCAGTTATTTTCAGGTTTACATCACTTCACTGTTGGAATATTTGCAAATTAGCAGTTCACGTGGTCAATCTATTCATATACTAAATAAATAAATCTTTAGAACAATCTCTTTTTGAAAATTTTAAGTTTCATTTTAATTAAAAAATTTGATCAAAAGTGGTCCAAATTCGGCAACTTTTCGCCTAAGCTGGACTCTCAGTCTCCTAAACTGGACCAAACCATAATAGGCTGTTTTAATGAGGAGCGAATAGAACTAATTTTATTAAAAATAACGTTTGCGATTAATGAAACTATCAAACAAAACAACAGCAGTGAAATATAATGAAATCAAATGTCTGAAAGTAAGATTAATTGTTTTATATCAAAATATATTCAAATTATAAATCAAAGTCATAAGTAATTGAGAATAGAAATTATGAAACTAAGTGCCAATTACTTGAATGTCTTGTAAGAAATGATGAAACGCTTACACATGAATATATTTTGTTCCTTTTTTATTTGAACGCACACAACATGGAACCCCATTTGGCAATCTGAACACTGGAATATTTCTGCCATTTTACATATCTTACAAATTAGGCGAAAACAATTATTACTGTCTTGATTTTTCTTTTACGATTATGAACTATTAGGCCTTTTCTTTTGCAGCAGAAGTTTTCTTTTCCTTATGTTTGTATTTATTCACTTCCATCATTTTCTTTCAAAATGAATTACGCCTATACTTTAAAACCTCATGTTACACTTACTTTTGTAGTCTGAGAGTTTCCTTTTTGTCTTTTTTTTTTTTTTTTTTTTTTTTTTTTTTTTTTTTTTAATTTCAATGTTTACTTTATATGGCGAAGATGTTAACACAGCTGTTTTTTGGCTCCTTTTGTGCTTTGACTTAACTCATTTTGGCGAGGGAAATAACATTTCTAAGGATTCTTTGGCTTTTTTTTTCGGGGGGCGGGGGACGGCGTTGTAGCTGCAGCCTTCTTCTGGGTCAATTTTTTCACAGTTTACTCTTTCCTTTTCGCTTCCTACATTTTTGACAACTTTTGGTGTAACTAATTTTTTTCTTCCAGACTGTTTGTCTGTGTCATTTTCATCATTTTTTTTTTTTTTTTTTTTTTTTTTTTTTTTTTTTTTTTTTTTTGTACTCACTTAGTTTTAGTAGGTTTTATGATTACTGACTCTGACTCCGAAATCACACTAGCAGGAGAATCAACGGATTTATCTGCAGTGCCTATTTCCTCGTCAGAAATAAGTGCAGAAGTAGCTGCAAAAATGTGATTTTTAAAAACATTGTTCTTAACTCAACATTGTAAATCAAATACTCCATAGGAATAAAGAATTCAAAGAAAATAAATACAAAGAAATACAAAATAAAAGAAATTGCAATAAAAATGTATTGCATAAACATGTAAAAGATATTTTTATGTTTATAAGTCTAAACCGTATACAGAAATTGATTCAGATATACAAAAAAAAAAAAAAAAATTAAAATGTTCAAAAACTTGCATTGAGGTAGGAGTCCATTATAAGATATTAAAAAATAAAAAATGGCTTCCAAAGCGTACAACCCTCGAAATTCAATACTTAGTTTTCAAATTTATTTTCTTATATCTGGTCAATTTGACCAACTCAAAATGGTCCAATTAAGAGAACTGAGTCGTTATTTAAAACAGATAACCTCAAGACTTAAAACAAAAACGAAAGTAAACAAATCCACGTGAAAAATATGGTCAATAAACACATGAACTTAGATATGTATATGAATGCACAATAACTTACCTTAGTTTTAATGTATAGTCTTACGTTTAGTTAGAAAAAAAATAGATCAATACAGCTAATTTTATTTTTTTTAAATGTCTGTAAACAGCACGTGGAAGTCGTGTGATTCTACTAATCATAAATGACTCCATTTTGAGGAGCAGCATTTCAGCGGTAGATGGCGCCTCTTTCTATAATTAACGGCAGAATTGCAGCGGTCCATTTAAAGCGGCGCGGCGATCCGAATATGGCTACTCTCCCCTATATTTTAAAGAAAAAAAATATTTTTTATAAAATTTATTAGACTTATCAGAGAAATTAAATAATAAAATTTATTTCTGAGTTATTTAATGTAACTTAATTCTTTAAACAATATATATTTCTGAAAATAAAATGATAAATTGTTTCTTTTTCTTGATAAAATAAGCTTAGGTATTATAATGCTTTTACAATTTAGGAAGTTTTGTATTAATTTGTTTAGAAGAAATTTCAATAAATTCTCTTTTAAGGGACTTAAAAGTGTTGAAATATCTAAAAATATTTTTTACACCTTCAAAATGAACTGAATTAACCCTTTAGTGCGCAGCTTTGCAGATATGCAAACAACAGTGTTTTGAATTTAATTGATATTTTTATTCGTATATACTTTATTCACACCAGAAAATTTAAATAGCAATATATGCTTTATTTAATAATAGACATTCCGTATTTAATTAAAGCGAAATTAACCATTGAAACTTTCTTGTGTAACGTCAGATTCTCTGAAATACGTAATTTATAGAACGTATTCTATCATGGGAATTAAAGGGTTAAAGGTTAAGTTTTATAAAATAAATAAATATATAAAATAAGGCGTTTTTAGACATACTTATTAAAATATTTACTAATTCGCAATATTTTGCGTAAAAAAGCCACACGACAGTAGTTTTTACTTGTACTGCTAATGTGCAACAGAAGAAAAGATTGATGTATTATATGAAAAATGTATCTCTCCTTTTTTCATTATTTTTCCTGTGTAATAAACCTTTCAGATAATCATATATATATATATTTTTGAAACAAAATAAAATATCGCACATTTAAGGGTTAATACTCCTTTAAACGCTAATCAAGCACAGTGTTGCCAGTAGGCTCCTTTTTTTAAAATTCAGATTTCTTGATTGCCACCACTTATTTGAAACGGTAAAATTACCATTGTTTTCGCCTTAATAAATATGTCATTAAGTAAGGCGCATTTTACCAATTTAAAAAAGTGGCGCCAATCAAGAATCTGAATTTTAAAAAAGTAGCCCATCTGGCAACACTGATCAAGCAAGCTGTAGACTGTCTATTGAATTTTAAATCAATTTTATTTTCTTTAATTCTTTCAAAAAGCGTTCGTTTTGCCGTGCCAATATATGATGTTAACAAAAAAGCATTGAGTTTTAAAGGGCTTTCATAAACACCAGAATGATTAGCGTTTAAAGGCAGTATTAAGACAGTTCATTTCGAAGATGTAAAAACTATTTCTTGATATTCCAACCGTCTTAAGAGGCTGACTCCTTTTATGAGAGCATCTATTGAAATCAGTTTGAGGGAAAGACGAAGTTTATAATGACAATATCTGATTTCAAGTTTCTAATGTTTTGTTAAATGTTTTGACAGAAATATATTTGTAAAGTTAAATTCAGTTTTTCCTATCTTTGATAATAATGTTGTAGTCTACCAATAGAAGCGGCTATCTCCGATAAAATATAGTTTTTGAAGTTTTCTGATTTTCACAGAAATGTTTTCAGTTTAATGATTGTGAAAGTGACTGTATTGCGTGTAACGTACAGGCTATGTGGAAGTAAAAAAACCCCTGATAATGCCTTGTTAGAAAAAGTCTGAATCATTGGGTATATTTTTAATGAGTGTTTAACATTGATTTTATATTTGTACAGGGTTCGTACGGGTGCTTGAATTTCATGACTAAGAAATTCTTCGGTACCAGTATTTTCTTATGGAAAATCTCTCCTGAAATAAGGCGAAATTTCGTCCGTTTAAATTAGATTTATTTTTCTATAAAAAAATTCTGATATTGAGCCTTGAAAATAACGGTAACCGTACGAACGCTGTTGTAGTACGATGATGAGTATCTTAAGTGTTTTTAATCATTAAATTTGACAGCGTAAGAACAAGTTCTTATTATAACCTTTTAAATCCTAGAACCTTGTGAAGAAATAAAGTTTACATATATATTTTTAAAAAATGTGTTTAAATAAGACAAGGAATGTTACTCTTAAATAAACGAGAATTGCCGCATTTTAGCGCTATGAATTTTATAACCAATTAAACGTCCTGTCTATACAACATGCGAGCTATTAAAGATACCTCGCTACTGTTACTTTAAGATTACGATACCACTATTTTTAATACTAATCTTCACGTTAAATAATGACAGAAATT
Source organism: Maratus speciosus (assembly GCA_963932465.1). Classification (NCBI taxonomy): domain Eukaryota; kingdom Metazoa; phylum Arthropoda; class Arachnida; order Araneae; family Salticidae; genus Maratus; species Maratus speciosus. The sequence continues at coordinate 436,515,726 of OZ010787.1, forward strand.
CTCTAACGGAATGAGGCGAACATTAACCCTTTAGTGCGCAACTGTGCACATATGCAAACAACAGTGTTTGGAATTTAATAGATCTTTTATTCGTATATACCTAATTCACACAAGAAAATTAAAATAGCAATATTTTTTAATTAATAACAGGCATTCCGTATTTACATAATGCGAAATTAACCATTGATGCTTTCTGGTGTTAAGTCAGATTCACTGAACTGCGTAATTTCTAGAATGTATTCTATCATCGGAATTAAAGGGTTAAATGTTAAGTTTTATAAAAGAAATAATTATATAAAATAATGTATTTGGAAACATACTTATTAAAATATTTATTAATTTGTAATATTTTAGCGTAAAATAGACAGTAGTTTTTACTTGTATTGCAGATGTGCAAAAGAAGAAAAAATTGACGTATTATATGAAAAATGTGTCTCTGATTGTTTTCATTATTTTTTCCGTGTAATAAACCTTTCAGAGAATCGTGTATAATTTTTTCGAAACAAAATAAAAAATCGCGCATTAAAGGGTTAACACTAGAACTACCGTGAGCCGTCATTTTGACGACTTCCATAAGATTATGTTTTAGTTCAAACTAGAAATTTGATTATGAAATAAGTTTAAAAGATACAAAGAAGACAAACGTTAAATAATAAAGTGAAACTGTTTTAAATCAAAATTATGGTGTGAAATATTTTTATAAAACTTGACTCAAATTTCCGGTAGTTCTAGTGTTAATTTTCCGAAAAGGGATATTTTACACATGGTTTAGTCCATTGTTATTTTATTATATTTAAACAAAGGAAACTCTTAAAGATTTAATTATAAACAGAAGAAATCTAGTTAATGAAGTTAAGTTTATTAGAATTCTCATACCATCTTTCATTAATTACCGAGAGAAACTTCATTAGCACTTTATTATATATTTATTAATTTTCGTCGGTATTTCATATAATAGAAATATTTGGAATTATTTAACTAACTGCTGAATAAAATACAGAGTATTTTCTAAAGCTGCTAAAGATGCAGTAATGTATAATTTTTATCTTATTTCTGTTCAGGATAAAAACATTATAAGATATATATTAGACCCATGGAACTATTAATAAAGGGGAACTGGTATACAGTGTTGCCAGTGGGTTACTTTTTTAAAATTCAGATTTCTTGTTTGGCTCCACTTTTTTGAAATGGTAAAATTCACTTTGTTTTTGCCGTAATTAATATGTCATTAAATAAGGCACTTTTTACCGTTTAAAAAAATGGTGTCAATCGAAAAATCTGATTTTAAAAAAGTAGCCCGTCTGGCAACACTGCTAGTATATCCTTAAAATAGTGAAGCTTCAACTGTAACCGCTATTGCAGAGGTTATTTACCGCCGGTGGAAACTTCCACCAGTATATTTATATAAAAAAATTCAACTTATTTAAACTCCTTATTGTTGCAAAATTTCAGTCATAAATAATGGTAGAAACAGTTTTTCATTTTTACTGGTAACAGTGTACTTTGGCGGTAGTCAGGCCCTGTGTTTCCGTCATATTGTGACAACCAGAGAAACAAACTGATAGTTTTATAAGACAAACTGACACCAGTAAAAACAAAGAGAAATTTTTACCACATTTGTGAGAAAAAATTTCCGTGATTAAGACGCTTAAGTAAGTCGAAATTTTCTATTAAATTTTACTGGTACAATATTTGCCCTGGCGGTAATCAGAAACTGAAGATCCGATTTTAAAACAGCAGCCTCCAAAACTGCATACATATTAAGCATACAAACTTAATGCTGGAATCGGGCGTAAATTAATACAGCTGCACCATCTTGTGGACGGGGTTAATAATCCACATACGCGGGGTTTTAGTGTGACGTCATATATGTCTGAATATCTACCAACTGCGCGCAGTGTTGACAGATGGGATACTTTTTTTTGAAATCAGATTCTTGATCGGCACCACTTTTTTGAAATGGTAAAAAATGCCTTATTTAATGACATATTAATTAAGACAAAAACAAAGTGAATTTTACCGTTTCAAAAAAGTGGTGCCAATCAAGATATCTGAATTTTTAAAAAGTAGCCCACTGGCAACACTGACTGCGCGTATTTTCTAAATATTGTTTACCAAATTTATTTTAAAATAATGCCGTAGCGAGAAGGGGATAGAGTCCAGATGCTCTTGATACCACGAAGTTTTCTTCGCCCTATCTAGCCAGAGATTTTCAGCTATTAATCAAAGTGAAAAAAACCTTACAATTTCAGTGGTGTGAAGTCAGAAAACAGTTAGGCATCTTCCTGTAGTTTAACCCCATCCGCTACGTGGCGCGTGACCTTCACTGATGTGGCCTCCTCTTTAATCTTGCTGTTACCTCTCCCACGTATGATAGGACGCTTATTATATCGCTTTGGCAGCCGCCATCTTCTGACAACCTCCTCAGTTACTTCACTCGCAGCTAATAGTCAGTACACTCCATTATAAGACCACGGCCAAACTCGAATCGAGTTTCAAAGTCTGTTCAAAGCTTTTGAATGTAAATGATTAAGCAATGATGACGTGCTGTCAACGAGAAAATTTCTGGTGGTAAGTGATTAAAAATATATACAAAAGTGGGAAACTATGTTTTGCGCATGCTCGAATAATTCATTCGATAGTAAAATCATTCATTCCGCCCCATCAATTGTTACAGGTATTTATTATGTCAATCATTAACCCTTAATTGTATAGTGATGAAAATTTCCATCACCTTTTTATTTAATTATTAATACATAAATTAAGTTCTTACTACCACTATATTTATATAGAAATATTGATCCTTTAAAAATTACGAAAATATGCTACGACATAAAGTTAAAAATCTATCTTAAGATTTCTGGTATCTAATCCTTAATATATATAAAAAAAAAAAACACAATTCTAAAAGAATAATTCATGCAATTAAGGGTTAAACCCTTAATTGTTGCGTTTTTTGACACGATACATTAAAAATAAGGACCCGGCATCACTTTTTTGTATCAAAAATAATTGGCTTTGTACAATCGAAAAACAAATGCCATCTCACAAACCAAAGATAACAGTTAAAATTAAGTGGTATCAAAAAGCTTTTAGTACCGAAGATAGCAAACTCTTTTTGCCCGAGTGACGCTCGGGCAAAAAATGTAAGAGTGTTAAGATCATATACAATATACATTTTTGTTTAAAAAAAATCAAAATGTCGGCGCTTGAGCTATACCAAGACTGTGATATCTTAAATGCGGTGTGCATAATAAATTTAACAGTCTTCATCGGGTCGCATCCAAATTTTAACTCCTTCAGGAGGGGCGTTATTTAACCCCATTTAAATATATATATATATTTTATTTTTATTTTCCAAAAATATATTCTAAGAATTCTACGATTTAAAAAAGCGAAGTTTACGACTAATACTTTATTCTACCAAAAGTATAGAAAATAAACGGTCAAGTGCGATTATTACCGTTGCAATCGAAATACTCGAGGCCAAAGGACGCGAGTTGTTGTGACGTCATCACTAATCGACCGACTTCTCACTAGTGTTGAAATTCACACCGGAAAACTTTGAATAGCAATTTTATTTTATTTTATTCGTGGAATATATATCATCATATAAAACTATACTAACTATTTAAACTTACTGGTGAGAATTCGGAATCCCTAAATAAAAATTCAGCCAGATGCGGAATGCCACACTGTTGCCGCATCTGGTCGCCGCATCTGGCTGATTTTTTATTTGGGGGATTCCAAATTCTCACCAGTAAGTTTAAATAGTTGTTATTGTTTTATAAGATAATAGATAGTCTACAAATAAAATAAAACAAAATTGCTATTCAAAATTTTCCGGTGTGAATTCCAACACTAGGGAAAAGTCGATCGATTAGTAATGACGTCACAACTCTTGTTCTCAGGCCTTGAGTATTTAGAGAATGGATTGAAGGGAGATGATAAAAATATCTCGGTGACTCAAATAATCAGAAGGTTTTGTAGAAAAATAAACTTTATTAACATAACAACACATAGTCAAATATTCGCCATCGTCACTGACAGAATAATCTGCCGCTCTCTGCAGAGTTCGAATGTTACTGCGTCACGTGACTTCAAAAGTTCTCCGCAGAAAACGCGGGGGGAGGAAATGCGCCTCATTGCTATTGGCTGGCTCCTCGCGTGCGAGAGAGAGAGAAATAGCAGACGGCTACAAAGTAAGCCCCCAGTGACGAAGTCGCGATTACAAAAATGTAGCAATTAATAAGATACATAAGAAAGGTCTTGAGTAAAATTAAAGTACATATGGTGCAAAAAAAAATAGAAAATATATTATGCATTACATGAAAAACAATACTTTTGAGAAGGAAATAATATGCACACTATAAACATCAAATGTTTTAAACAATATAATCAGTAACGAGATGTTTCGGAAAACGAACTTTACGACCAGATTTGGTGGTAGGGTGTTCAACAGGAGTAGTTGGAAAATTTATGGGCTCATTTTGTTTTTGAGGCTGGGAAGGTGAAATAGAATCTGCTAATTGATACGCAGGTTTAATGCGATCAATAGATACAGTACAGCGCTTCCCGTTTATTTCCAAGTCAAACGTTTTCTCAGACCTGTCAATCACTCGATGAGGTCCTGTATAAGGGGGTGATAAGGGAGGATTGACTTTATCTGATCTAAGAAACACGTGTGAACAGGTTTTGAATGAGGGATTGACATAAATTTTAGGATTGCCGTGCATTGCAGTGGCAATGTGATTTAACTTTCTCAGTTTTTCAGTTAACTCAGTCACGTATGTAATAGTAGGTGGTTGATTTATAGTTTCAGTGTTTATGAGATCAGAGGGTAGTCTGATATTTGTGCCATAAACAAGTTGAGCACAGGTCGCTTGGATATCATTTTTAAGAGCAGTGCGTAAACCAAGTAAGACAATGGGGAGGATTTCAGTCCATTGAATTTTATTGTGAGCTTTAAGAGAGCTCTTAAGATGGCGATGGAATCTTTCAATAAAACCGTTAGACTGTGGATGGTATGCTGTAGTTCTGATGCGTTTACATCCTAATCTATCTGTAAGCTCTTTGAAAAGAGTGGACTCAAAATTCCTACCCTGATCAGTAGTGATGGTAACAGGGGTTCCAAATCTGGAGATCCAACTGTGTATCAATGTACGAGCAGTTGTTTCTGCAGTCATATCAGATGTGGGTATAACTTCGGGCCATCTCGTGAACCTGTCAATGATGGTGATGCAATACTGATTGCCATCGGATGATGGTAAGGGTCCGATAAAATCAATATGAATATGGGCAAAACGAGCATCAGGTTCAGAGAATGTACCAATTGGTGATTTGGTGTGTTGAAAGATTTTAGCTTTTTGACATTTCGTACAGCTGCGAACCATAGATTTTATATCCTTACGCACGCGAGGAGCCAGCCAATAGCAATGAGGCGCATTTCCTCCCCCCGCGTTTTCTGCGGAGAGCTTTTGAAGTCACGTGACGCAGTAACATTCGAACTCTGCAGAGAGCGGCAGATTATTCTGTCAGTGACGATGGCGAATATTTGACTATGTGTTGTTATGTTAATAAAGTTTATTTTTCTACAAAACCTTCTGATTATTTGAGTCACCGAGATATTTTTATCATCTCCCTTCAATCCATTCTCTAAAATGGTGACCGCGGATTTTTGAACCTTCAGCTATTTCATAGAACGTCGAACTATTCAACTGTTTCATGGAACGTTTTGTTTAACTAGCAAAATGGCAACTGCTGAAACATCTGCCGTAGTCATTCCACCCTATATCCCTGTGGACCCTACATTATGGTTTCATATGCTGGATAGCACATTCGAATTAGCTACTCCTAAAGCTATCACTGAGTCGAAAACAAAATATAATTATGTTGTAGCGCATCTACCGCCTGCTACTGCTACTATGGTTCGAGATATAATTATGAGTCCTGATCCTACTGATCCTTATCAGATTTTGAAAGCAAAGGTTATCGAACGTTGCGGAGAAAGTCGTACTTTAGAAATACGGAAACTGCTAGCTGGAGAAAGCCTGGGTGACAGAAAACCAACTGAATTACTTCGATTAATGAAAAGACGGGCTGAAAGCCATAATATTAGTGACGATCTTCTTCTAGAACTGTTTACTCAACAAATGCCAACCACTGTGCAAACGATTCTAGCTTCCATTGAAAAAATTACTCCAGATAAAGCGGCGGATATTGCTGATAGAATAATTGAATTAACGCCTTCCAACATTAGTTCTGTTTCGATTCGAACACCAACAACTGAATCTCAAACACCACCAGCCATTGATATGCTCGTAAAAGAAATCCAAGCATTACGCCAAGAGGTCGCTCATCTTCGTCGTTCAAGAAGTGTATCTAGAAGTGATAACCATCAGCGTAATCGTTCTCAGTCCCGCCATAGGGATGCAACATTGTGTTGGTATCACCAAAAATATCAAGAAAAAGCAAAAAAGTGCCTAGCGCCTTGTTCTTATTCGGAAAACCAGAAGCGGGAAGAGTAGCGGCGACGGACTTCTCCCCAGCACCTTCTCGTCGCCTTTTCGTTCGAGACAGAAATACAGGTATGTGTTTTCTAGTCGATTCTGTATCTGATGCCTCACTTGTGGCCGCGAATAAAAATGATAAAACTAAGCCTGTTCTCGAAACCTTTCGTGCTGCTAATGGCACAAAAATTAATGTGTATGGTCGTAAATGTATTAATATCAACTTAGGCCTACGCCGAAATTTTACATATTCTTTTTATATTTGTGATGTTTCATGTGCTATTTTAGGAGCTGATTTTTTGCATAATTTTAATTTAAAACTTGATTTACGGAATTGTCGTCTTATTGATTCCAATACTAATTTAAAAGCTCCTGCTATATTAAGTACTTGTAATATATTTTCTGTGAAACCCAATGTTGTAAATGATATATATGGTAAATTATTATTTAAATTTCCTGAAATCACGAAATTACCGGATCCCAACCAACCGGTTAAGCATAATACTGTGCATTATATAAACACTAAGGGGCCTCCAGTCGCTGCTAAGCCTAGACGGCTAGCTCCAGATCGGTTAAAAATTGCCAAAGCTGAATTTCAGCACATGCTACAACTCGGTCATATGAGACCTTCTAAAAGTAATTACTCTTCGCCTTTGCACCTGGTGCCGAAGAAAGGATCTGTCTATTGGAGACCTGTTGGTGATTATCGTGCTCTAATTGCACAAACTGTTAAAGAAAAATATCCTATCCCTTGTATCGCAGATTTCACTGCTGAATTACATGGTAAACAAATCTTCAGTCACATTGATCTTGTAAAAGCCTACCATCAAATTCCCATAAATCCTGATGATGTACATAAAACTGCGATTTGCACTCCATTCGGACTTTTCGAAAGCACTCGTATGCAGTTCGGCCTTTGTAACGCTTCCTCAACTTTTCAACGATTTATTGATGACGTAATTCGTGACTTAGGATTTGTTTACGCATTCCTTGATGATTTTCTAATTGCATCAAATAATGAAACTGAACATTTAGAACACCTTGAGTTGTTGTTTTCTAGACTTAAAGAGTATGGTCTGTGTATTAATGTTGATAAATGTAAATTTGGCCAATCCACTATCGATTTTCTAGGATTCAAACTTTCAGCTGCAGGAATTCTGACTCCAATCAGAAGGTTGCGTGTTCAAATCACGTCCGGGTCACCATTTTAGAGAATGGATTGAAGGGAGATGATAAAAATATCTCGGTGACTCAAATAATCAGAAGGTTTTGTAGAAAAATAAACTTTATTAACATAACAACACATAGTCAAATATTCGCCATCGTCACTGACAGAATAATCTGCCGCTCTCTGCAGAGTTCGAATGTTACTGCGTCACGTGACTTCAAAAGCTCTCCGCAGAAAACGCTGGGGGAGGAAATGCGCCTCATTGCTATTGGCTGGCTCCTCGCGTGCGAGAGAGAGAGAAATAGCAGACGGCTACAAGTATTTCGATGGCAACGTTATTACTTGTGCTCAGAGGGTTCCGTACAATAAATATACAAATTATTAACTGTATAATTAAAAAAATCGTTACTAAAAAAAAAATGTCGGATGTACAAATCCGAAAAATTTCTTCTATCTCATACATGTTAATACTTCAAAATTCGCTATCACACTGCCAAAATTTAAATGGCAGTCTATGCCCATCATGAGGATTCTGAAGATATGGAATTCCGAAGAATTTAGTTCTTGAGATATGGCTATCGCTGAAACCGTGTAATCCCAGTAAAATGCAGCCTAGTAGTGCCACTATTCGGTGATTTACAGCAAAAACTTATGTCAACATCTAAATAAATCTGAAGTTTGATGAAAATCAGTGCTTTAGTTCTTGAGATAGAGTTATTGTGGAAATTGTGCAAAACCTGCTAAATGCAGAATGCAGCGCCACCTGTTGGGCGATTTACACTAAAACGTATTCAGTACCAACTTATATCAAGGACTAACTGAATCAGAAGTTTGATGAAAAGCTGTGCATTAGTTCTTGAGATACAGCTGTTGCAGAAATCGCAAAAAATGCAGCATAACAGTGCCACTTGTAGGGCGATTTACACCAAAAACTAATGAGCTCCAATTTATATTAGGGACTACCAGAATATAAAATTTTATTAAATTCCGTGCATTAGGTCTTGAGATAGAGTGCCCACAAATTTGTGTCATAGACAGACAGACACAATGACAAACTTGCATTTTGTAACACCATGTTTTTCGGGATCTCTGACCCCTAAAACGTGTAAATCCGTCGAAAAACGGAAGTTGAAAATTTCGTATTCTGTAAAAAAATCGTATTCTTGTAGCGATAGAAGAAAGTAAAAAAAAATGCATTTATATCATATTGTTCATATTTTTTTAGATCGTAAGACATTTTATATTAAATTTGTACATTGAAAGATATTTACCGATGCATAAACTTAGGAAACTTACCTAGAACACCAATTTACAAAAGATTTTCAGAACAAGAAGGAGCTTCTACTGTTTTAAAATTCAGATTTAATAAAGAATGCCTGTCGGCAATGTATTAACCTTTATATCTGTGCAATGTGAATTTCTGCATTAATGATAGGAATTTCCATGTAGTCACAGCACAGCTGCCAATAATTTTGTTGTTTGACTTCTAGTAATACTGAAGAGAAATATTCGCTTTATTTGATGACAGAAACTCAATTTTAAAATATATATTATTTAACACTAGAACGGCGGGAAATTTTACTCCAGTTTTATAAAAATATTTCACATCAGAATTTTTACTTAAAACTATTTAACTTATTCATTTAAGTTATTTTTGTGCAGCCTATATTAATCTTAAATTATAAAAAGTTTTCTGGTTCGAATCGTCATGTATTCCTTTGGCAGGGGTCAAAATGACCCCTCGCCGCCGTTCTAGTGTTAAATATATTATTTGAATGAATTTTTTCGATTTTAAAAAGAATCTCTTTTCGTCCTTAACCCTAGAACTACCGGAAATTTTACTCAAGTTTTATAAAAACATTCTACACTAGAATTTTTACTTAAAACTATTTAATTTGTTTATTTAACTTATTATTGTCTGATTTATACATTTAGTTTGTTTTGAAGAAATTTCTGGTTTGAATAGATATTTTGAATATACATGTCGGGTCCATTGGACCCTTCTGGTAGACAGAGGGTTAATGGGTAAATGTAACAATGTATTGTATCAGGATCTTTAAAATCTAATTTATCCTGCTATGAATACATGGTGTAACTATGATAATATCATAATAAACAAAATGGCAGGGGAATTTAAACATACAGGATGCTTCATAAAAGATTGGGGAAACCATTAAAAGGTGATAGAACACATCCAAACAAACAACTTTCATCAAAGAATGCATGGTCTGAAATGAAACTCATATGTGCTAGTGCATTTGGATACTTGGTCCAGTGTTGCCTGTGTAATACTTTTTCCAAATTCAGATTTATTGATTGCCACAATTTTTCTGAAATAGCGAAATTCACCTTATATAATGTCAGATCAAATAAGGTGAAAACAAGGCGAATTAATCAACTTAAAAAAAAAAAAACTGATGGCAATAAAAAAAATTGAATTAAAGAAAAGTAGCCCACTCGCAACACTGACTTGGTCCATGCAAACGTCAAAGCTCCATTCCTATTGGGAGTTAACCCCTTGAGGGGCACCGGTATATATTATATACCACCTACGATTAATGAAGTTTTACACCAGAAAAATTTTATTAAATTTTACTTTTCTAACTTTGGTGGAAAAAAAGCATACGTAAAATTTCTTTTACGTATTTTGAAAAAGAGTTTTTCAAAGTTTCCGGTGGGAATTCAGCATTTCACAAACGTAATTGCTTGCCTCTCAAGGGGTTAACGGGAGAATAATAATAATAATAGCATGCAAATGTGATATGGGGAAGAAGAATGCGTATGCAAAATTTCGCTTCGATTAATACATAAAATTTGCTGATCCGGGTGTGCAACTCTCAATCGCAGTAGAAACGTAACGGGTGATGCTGCCCTTCACTAATAGGGAAAAGGCTGATATGCATTTTATCTACGAAACAGTAAATGGAAATGGTTGAGAGGCTCAACGATTGTACGGAGGGTGATTTCCCACCTTACTTTTGTCACTTAATCGTTCTTTGTGTATTTTTGCCTCGTATAACTACATCACCTGCGACAACATCTAAGTCCTTTGCGTTTTAATTCCGATCATGCATTCTTTGATAAAAGTTGTTTATTTGCATGTGTAGGGGAGACCGGGGCTAGTTAGCTACAGGGGTAAGTAGGCGCAGTCCTCATAAATCGCCTGTTTGTGGATAGATTACGCAACCAGTCACAAAGTACCTTTCTTCTTGCTTTTTACAATCCTCACTGTAGTTTTGCAGCGTTACCTATGTGCAGTGGACATTTATTACGATTTTTATGTTTTTTGCACTCATAAGTAATTTTTTGTTGCTTTATTCTATTTCTAATTTCTAATGCTTATCTTACAATTGCGATTTTACTTGTGCAGTTTTCCTTAGTGTACGATTAACTGTACCTACCCCATAAGTGATTTACTTGGATTATTTATGCTTACATGGTTACGTGTCCCGTTTGTGAAGAAATTTATTTGGGGCTAGTAGGCGCAATGAGCACGGGGCAAGTTGGTTCGGTATCTGGTGTTTGCTGGAATTTTGAAAAACAGCAAACAGCGAGAAATGTGGTTGCAATGCAAAATTTTGGACACATGAGGCTTTTTCAAACGGAGAAACTCGATTTTTTATTTATGACAACTGTAACTCTGATGATGATATAGAGTAGGATAGAAGTTACTCAATGTCAATGTTTCATTCCTTATTTTTATGTCGGTATAACTTAGAATTTACATTGTACGGCTATAACGCTTTTCTTTAAACTTACTGGTAATAATAAAATTGATTTCTCTTAATTGCGTGTCTTATTTGAGTTTCATTTAAATTTTTATAAAGCATGTTCCCACTTACTCCATAGGTATAGGCAACTTGCCCCGTGACGGGGTAGGTTGGCGCACAATTTTCCTTTTACTTTAGGTTTCCGCTAAACATAAACTACAAAAGCTACAAACTCAAAACTCTGGGTATTTATAGCCCAATGCCTGTGCTTTAAAAATACATTTAAAATTTCATAAAAAACTTAAACAAAAAATTAATAAAAATCAGTGACAAAAAACTGCGCCTACTTGTCCGGTCTCTCTACTATCACCCTTTAAAGTTTTGCCCATCTTTTATGAAACACCCTGTATGTTAAATGATCAATACATTTGAATGAAATACCGTTCTCTAAAAGCAGAGTTCCCATTGGACTGCTTTTTGAAAACCAGTAATTTTTTAGAAAGAAATTTGTGTTGGGTTTCTGTAACAATTTCAAGAAAAAAAGCTCTTCCCTGTATGTTTGTACGAAATTTATAAATAAGATTTTTCTTTAAATAAAAGAGGTGTTCAAAAAACGGACCGATTGGGAGCTAGGTGTCAAATTAAAAAATATATATTTTTTCCTTACATTTGTGTTATTAAAACACTTCATCTATAATATTTTGCTTTGGTACTTTCAAAACCATTTTCCCCCTTTCGTTTTTAGAATTTTCTTCTTCTGAAATAAAAAATGGCTGTAATAATAACAACAAGAAAGAAAAATAAAGCATCAAAATTTTCTAACACATCCAGATTATTGTAAAAAACATAACAATTTAATCCTTTAACCCTTTCGAGGACGGTGTCCTTAAAAAAGGACACCTAATTTTAATTCTAAAACTGACAAACGGCACCAAGAATATATATTTGAAATCTTTCTTTTATGATGTACGTGAAAATAAGCAAGTTCATATTTTCTAATAAATTCGCTTATAAATTCTGGTGTCAGTGCATTATTTCATCAGTTTATAAATACAATTACTCCGCGCCGGAAAGTGTTAAAACCGGGAGTTTTTCGGTAGAAATTGATAGTTTGGGTGGTTTCCCTTTATCGATGGGATCGTATTTGATAGAAAAAAAAATTAAAAAATACCCGATGTTAGGTTATGCCAAGGGATGACCCACACAATTGTGTGGGTTCGGCATTAATGCAGCCGTTTTTGGACTAAATCTACGCAGTTATGTAGTTTTGGATTATGTGTGCAGATATTTAAAAATAAAATTTTAATGAAAAAAAGTTGTTTATTGAGATAATTTTCATCAGCCATCATGAAAATGTTTGAAACAATTTTTTTTGGACATACCACTACAATTTAATTTTATGAGAGCCGTTGACAATTGGTATGCCCTAGGCTGCTTTGGATTGTGCCTGATCCTTCATATTTCTTTTTTTTTTTAATTTTTCCAGCAGCGGTATTTTGTTGAAACACAGATCGAAGTACATAAAACTAGGTTTGAACCAGAGTAAGGACTACAGCAGGTCCTAAGCCTAGATCCAAGTGGACCAGGTCTGTACTTTCCCACTGGTATACTACAAAATTTTAAACTATCCCAGATGATGCTGTTACCACTAAGGGTGGTTCGTTTTTTACATACTGCTTTACTGAGGCACGTCCTAAAAAAGGAATCGTCTGCTCATCTATGGAAAATTTTCCCTGATCTCCTAATAAATTCAAGCAGACACTAAGGACTAAGTCAAGCATTTGTTGAACTTTCCATAATTTATTATTCATTCCAGGCGGTTTACTTGCTGTGCCGACAAAATGGAATGAATTTATCAAATTTAAAAATCTATCCCGTGGTATGCTCATATAAAACTTATAAATCATATGTGGCATCTATAACTCAGAGTAGAAACATACAGTTCGTTATATGTACATATTATATGTATAATACTATCCATTTTAAATAGAAATCATGAATAGTACGAACCTATTAATTTAAAATTATTCCTCTTTAAAAATGTAATTAATAAAAAATAAATTGCTAAAAATATAAGTTAAAAAAAATCACTTAAAAATAAAAAATTTAAATATTAGGAATTGTAACTATTTTGGAAATGGTAAATGCCTGGCCCACATAATTGTGTGGGTCATTTGTTTTTCAACTTTTTACAGCCTAATTAAATTTATCAAGGACAAAATCAATTAAAATCATAAATAGAGTATATGAAAAGAAAATTTAAATCTAAGCAAACACTAAAAATATTATTTAAAAGAAATTAAGACAGTACAGACTTTTTGTCTATTGCTGTCAGATGATATAGTCTTTTATAAACGCAGAAAATCTAACCCTGTATTGTAGTTGGTGCCTCCTAGTTGTGTCTTATCAAAACACCTGAAGCCAAATAAGTCATATAAATGAACAGATTTGGTTTTAATTCTCACAAAAATAGGAAATAGTCATTTTCTTTTACTTTAGTGACACCCACACATTTGTGTGGGTCAGGGCTTAAAGGGTTAATAAGGGAAAATATCATAGATAAGTAAGAAATTTAGAAAATGCATAACACATTTCAAAAACACAATTTACGGAATTTACGAAGTAATATGCGAATTTAAAACGAATTATTTTCAAAACACCTAGTACAACTGAAACGCAATTATAGTTCATAGCCAACAAAGTAAATGAATTAATCGTGTATCCCTGTAAATTAACGATAAATTCTATGCACACTGTAGCCTGCATAAAGCATGTTTTAGTGCCCTACATAAATGCTAATCAATTCCTTTATGTAGGAAACATAGCTTTAGGTAACTTCAGGTAATCTTCGATATAGATATATATATTTATTTCGAAAAACTTTATTTTTCTTTTTTATATTAATTAAACAACAATGTATAACATTGACACGTGTTTCCATTTCCTCTATGATATGAATTCCCTTATATACCCTCTCAGATATATTTTATTCAAATGTCATAGGTGCCAACCTCAAACTAATCTTCCGTAATACTCTAGTTAATTTGACCCTGGTTTAATTCGTTTCGAACCAAAAATTTTTTAAAGAAATGATTTTAAATGTCGCACATGTAGAAACCTGGAATTAAATAAATAAGCATTCATGAAATAAATTTTCTGTTTTGAAATGTGGTTAACCTGCGTCAAATTAATCCAGACATTACGGAATATTAGTTGAAGGTTGGCAGCTATTAAATGTGTTACTCTAATTATATTTCACTCACTAATAATATTAAGCATTCACAATTATTTTTTTTTATATTTTTACAGGTATACTCAGTGATAAATTCAAACCTCAGATGACTATTACAATTGACAAAAGTCTCTGTCGGAACTGTGGAACTCAAACTGCTAGTAGCTACTTTCCCCAAACTGTAATTAACAATGGAGACGCCGTAATTTATCCAAAAATTTCTAGATGTTTAAGTTGCACTATCATCAGCCGAAGACATAATACAGAACCTAATGTGGATTTGTAATTCTAACTAGTACTGTGAGAATGGTTTCTCATTTATCATATTTATCAATGAAACTATCACATAAGAACACAACAAACTTCAATTTCATCAAATCATATAAAAAGTATTAGTGTGTGCTAGTGCCAAAAACATAAATGTGTTTGTGAAATGATTTTTGAATGAAAAATTCATTAAATTTATTTTGTTTATGAAGTGTCAAACACTAAGCTCAAGTTTATAGCCTATGTGTGTATGGATATTCTACGTACTGATATGGGGCTTATTTTCGATGTTAAAAAATCAAAATTATGTACAGATTATGATGCATATATATGTATGTATATATAAGAGTTTACATGTATATTATGTGAAAGATAACGCAATATCTGAAAACATCTCAAATTATTCCTTATTCCATATCAGAGTTTGTGCTCAGAATAACTTACAAATATGAAGTTTCAGCAAAGGTTTCTTCGCTGTTCGAAAAAGCATTTGCAGGGCTCCCAAATGGTCCGACATCTGAATACCAATATTATTTTAGAAAAATTTTCTTTTTAGATTTTTCTTACAAACCGCCCCGGAACCACCTTTGAAAGTTAATTCTAGCGCAAACCTACCATAAAATTTTCTGTTAAAATTTATTGGTATTCAGCTGGCGGACCATTTGGGAGCCCTACATTTGGGAAAATGCTTTGAAAATAAAATCATAATTAGGGTCCTGTAAATTATGCAGTTGTATCTTTTACAAGTATTTTCTAAAAGAAGTATTTTCTTCCTTTTATGACAGAAATAATGAGATTAAATATGGATAAAATTATATTTAGATTAGAGTGGTATCCATCTGCATACTTTATAGGGTCCTAGGTGTAACGCTTTTTTAATGTCATTGTAATATTTGCCTCCTTTAATCTGTATTTTGTCGATCATTAATTAAGAAAAAAATATTTTTATTTCAAAAATGTTGTTGAAATAACGCAATATGAGTAATGAAATTTCCGAACAGCATAGCTGCTAACTTTTACGCTTTTTTGCTATCACTAAAATTTAATGGAGACTTTCGCCTTCTTTAATCGTGAGAATTCGACGATTAAATAAGATAACATTTACTATAAAATTTTAGTGGTAGGAAGAAAGCGTAAATATTAGCAGTTATGCCGAACAAGCGATAGTGCACAGTGAAAAACGGACCATGTACATTACAATAATTCAAGGATCAATCAAATACAAATCTCAATTCACTTTTTAAACTAATGTAAGTAGGATACAAAATTTGCGAAAAAAATATTTTCTACACTAAACCATGATTTTAAATTATATATTTTCTAGTAGGTAGGTATTTTCCCCATTGTAATATTATACAGTGAATAGGGTGAAACTTCATTGCGGGATAAAGGGCATATAAAATTTGTAACACCACTATTTAAAAAAAAAAAATCTTCGTGATAATTTCTGTATTATTTGTAATTGAAATTCACCACGAAGTTTATTGTTTCGAAATAGCGATTATAAACGTCTCTGGTCATTTCGCCCTTGACAAATGTTCATCTTATCAATAAATGTTTCTTATACTCAATCCAACCGCACGCAAACTTAAAAATTGCTTCATCACCTTCACATTTATGACCTAACAGAAGCCTCTTTAGGTGACCCAAAAATGTTGACAGGTAAGGCCTGTAGGAAGTATGTTCCGGAAGTTAACCTCTTACAGTTTTATTTTTTTAACATCAGAAACTTAAAACAGGGACCAGACACCACTTTTTAAATACTAAAATATTTGCCTTAAATAATCGAAAAAATTCTGCCAATTAACACTAGAACCACCGGAAATTTTACTCAAGTGTTATAAAAATATTTTGAACGAGAATTTTTATTGAAAACTGTCTAACTTATTTCAGTTATGTCTCCGTGACACATATTTAACTTATTTTAGAAAGAAATTTCTGGTTCGTATCGAAGTATTTTCATTTGGTACCGGATATGGCGGTTCTAGTGTTAATGAACCAAAAATTTCAGGTAACAGTTAGTGGTGATTTGAAATGAATTTAGTAATGAAGCAAGTTAAATTTTCTTGCCCGAATTGAGTTCGGGCAAGAACAGTTAAGTGGTTAAGAGTTCATTTCAAAGTTACCTCCCCCCTGAATACTAGGTCTGAGCGCTAACGCAAAAATGGCGACCATTGTAGGTGGATTTTATTTTACGTATATACGGTCCCCTAAATGTGGACACCAGTATTTTAAATGGAGTTATGAATAAAGAGGAGGTGACAGATAGTCTACTGTCTACCAGTCACGAGTGAAGTAACTGAGGAGGTTGTCACAAGATGGCAGCTGTTTTTTTTTTTTTTTGGACCAACAGCTTCTGAATACTACCGGGACAAACTGACCACCAGTAAATTTAAATAGAAAAATTCGACTTATTTAAGCGCCTTATATCATGGAAATATTTCCTCACCAATACGGTAAAAATTTCCATTTGTTTTTACTGGTGTCAGTTTAACCAGGTGTTATAATCTTTTTCACTGACAATCACAGGAGGTTGTCTAGGTTGTCACAGTATGGCGGAAACGCAGGGCCTGACTACTGCTAAAGCAAAGTTGTACCAGTACAAATTAGTAAATGTTTCTGCCATTATTTATGACTGAAATTCTGCATTTAGAAGGCGTTTAAATAAGGAGAAATTTTCTATTTAAATTTACTGATGGAAGTTTCCTCAGGCGGTAATCAACTCTTGCGAAAACGGTTGCAATTGACACTTCACTGTTTTAAGGATATGTCATTTCCTCTTTATTAATAGTTCCATGGTATTTTATAAAAGATTTCTTTGACTTGTTTAATCTCAGAAAAATAAAGCAAAATAAACTTTTACAAATTATTGGTACCTAAATTCAAGGGACCGTAATCACGCTGAAAAAAAATCCACCTTCGGCATCTGCCATTTTCGTGTCAGCCTTCAGGCCCAGCATTCCCGGAAATCTCAAATCAAAATTCCCGGATCTTTTATAAAGGGCATAGCCGGATAAGCATTGGAAACATGCCTTTCACTCAGATTTCCTGATTTTTTCCCAGATGAGGCTACATATCTGACAATATATTTCCCCTATTATCACCCTATAAATATTGATATTTAGTGAGATAAAAATGTTTTTTCGATTTTTTAAAAAACGGATTTTCTCAAAAACTGCTGCGCGGAATTTCATGCCATTAACTGAGGATATATAGATACCAAAGATGTATAACTGGTATTCTTTGTATAATTTTCTGTTCATAAAAACTGTGTGAAATAGAGAAATAAAAATCGAAAAAAATAAAAATCGTATCTTATGGTAATCCGAAAATTACCATTTTCTTGTAAAAAATTCTCCATATGTGCCCGTATATTATATATAAATACCGAAAGTTTAAGTTGGGTACTACATATAAATATTTACAAAAATGTATATTAAAATTATTGAAATTCATTTTAAGGCGTTATTTGGGGTGGAGCTACTTAACTTCGACATCTGAAAAATTTTTGAAACAAAGTCAGCAGACAATATATCAACTGGTGTATTTTAGATTCCATTTAGCATATAAGTCATGTTTTTCAACTTCATGTTCATTTTGATATCGACAGCGTTGAGAATGTTGCTCATGTGTTCATTAAAATTTAAAATATGGCAATTCTGTAACTGTTTATTCTAAAAATTCTCCGGGTGTGGAAGTTCAGTAGCTCCGCCCCAAATAACGCATTAAAATGAATTTCGATAATTTTAATATACATTTTTGTAAATATTTATATGTAGTACCCAACGCAAACTTTCGGCATTTATATAGAATATACGGTCACATATGAGGAATGTTTTACAAGAAAATGGTAATTTTCGGATAAACATAAGATATGATTTTTTTTTAATTTTTATTTCGCTATTTCACTCAGTTTTTATAAACAGAAAATTATAAAAAAAAATACCAGTTTATACTTTGGTATCTATATATCCTCAATTAATGACATGAAATTCCGTGCAGCAGTTTTTGAGAAAATCCGTTTTTTTTTTTTTTTTTTTTTTAATCGAAAAACATATTTATCTTATAAAATATCAATATTTAAAAGGTGATAATAGGGGAAATATATTGTCAGACAGGTAACCACATCTGGGGGAAAAATCAGGAAATTTGATTGAAAGGCATGTTTCCAATGCTTATCCGGCTATGCCCTTTCAGAAATATGCTTATGCTTTTGAGTAATTTTTTAATAGGTCTTATATTTTCTCCCTCAATAAATCGTATAATACTCGTAATTCGTTGCGCAAAGGAAATATATAGTTCCAGCCTATTTATATTAATACTGACTAAGTATGGAATTGAGTGATCAAATTATCGATGGCCTAAGTACATGCCGTTCATGTCAAATATATCCATACGCCAAATTTTTAACTTTCTTTATGTCACTAAATTTACACGTTGACTTATTTAATCACAAATTTCTGCCATTAAATAAGGCAAAATTAACTTTTAAATTTTAGTAGTGAGAAAAAATTGTAAATGTTGGCAACTATAGGTATGCCATATCCCGTTATTACCCCCGTATACATTCCCAGTGCCTGATTGAACGAAACTGGTTTGTATTTGGTTGACCCTCGAATAACATAAAACGCCATGATAATTATAACTTACAAATAATTTGAAAGAATCCTGTAGAAAAACTTAGCATATATGTCATCAGATATGCTACATACTAGCGACATTTTATTTACATTTAATCAAATATAGATCTTATTCGTTCCAACAGTTTCCATTCACTCTCGTAATACCACATGAAGTTTTTCACCGTATTCAGTGCTTTATATTTTGAACCAGATTTCACAAAATGTAGCTTCATCCTACGTTGTATCTGTTTGGCTCCATTTAATCAGTAAAATTTTGGATCAAACCTGACAAACTGAATAGGATCAAAAACAACCTAGTGTTACGAAGAGCGTTTATATTTAAGTAAAATCAAAAATTCATGCAGTTTTACACCGAATGAATAAAACATAGTTAAACGTCTTCCTAGTAATTAAAAATTCATTCATCCATTAATTTAATTCAAAGTTTTGAACTAAAATAAATCCGTAAATTTTAGATAGAAATTGTAGAAAGACATTTAGCTACTATCTCTCATATTTTTATAAGCTGAAACAGCAAATATGCAAAGAAAGGTACTGACGTACATACTTCTTTTTGCAATACAAAATATATTTTTGTATTTTACTTATACATTATTGATTACTATTTATAATATTATTAATCTATATCATTAATTAAAAGTTATTTATTTTTAACATTAACCCTCTCGCTGCGCAACCCGAGATATTCCCAGGCATGCATTTTTTCGTCTAATTAATACTATTTGGTTATTCCCACCATTTATTTTTTAGCGAACGTTTTGTCTGATTTAATCAAGACATTTTCTTCGATTACGATAGTCAAAAATTTCTGCTTTAAAGAACCGGTGATAAAAGATTAAAAATTCTGTAAAAGACGCACATCGGGAAGAATTACTTACGCAGCGAGAGGGTTAATAACGTGAACTTAATCTGAATCAGGGTGTTCGCTGTTAAAAGTGACGAATGGTGTCTTTCTGAGTAGTAGCCTTAGCCTTATTTAATCACAGAGTTTCTTTTATTAAAAGCAAAATATACTTCTCAGAAAGCATGTCAGTTCTTTAGCCTAAGGGAATAGGTCGTTTATACCTGACCTGAATTAATTAAAATTATTCTATATTTTGATTCTGTATAATTTTATGCGAGTAATTTGAAAGAAATGAAAAGGTTATCGTATCCTTCTACCTGTGTCTATTAAAATTTGAAAAATGCTCTATAATATGAATTTCTCGTCTTTATACTTTGTAGCAATATCTTTTTGAAGTATTGTGAAACCTGTAATCATTTCAATAAACTTTTCATAAGTATAATGTCTCCCATCTTTATTATTGTCTCCAAACCTTTTTTTTTAATGTGCATATGTATGCTAATCATCGAACTATTAATAAAAAGGAACTGACATACACTTAAAATAGTGAAGCTTCAACTGTAACCACTTTCGAAAGGGCTGATTACCTCCTGTGGGAAGTTCCACCAGTAAATTTATTTAAAAATTATCTCCGCATTTAAAGGCCTTATTAATGCAAAATTTCAGTCATAAATAATCCAAAAACAGATTTTAATTTTTAGTGGTGGAAGTTTACTTTTGCGGTAGTCAGGTTCTGCGTTTCCACCATATTATGACAACAGGTGAAACAAACTGACTTTTTTACCAGGAAAACTGACACCAATAAACGCAAATAGAAGTTTTTATGATATTTGTTAAAAAATATTTCAATGAATAAGACGCTGAAATAAAACAAAATTTACTATACAATTTTACTGGCGGGAATATGGCATTGACGGTATTCAGAAACGGTAGATCTGACTTTAAAAATAGCAGCCGCCATCTTGCGACAACCTCCTCAGTTACTTCACTCGCAGCTGGTAGAAAGTACACTATATGTCTGCTCCTCTTTATTCATAACTCCATTAGGCTAATTTACGAGACTAAAATAAAGTCAATATTATGACGAATAAAAGTTTAAGAATTCGTCATATCGTCGGTACAACAGGACTGCCACAAGTGACTATTTTGTTATTCTATTTCGCACCACTTTAAAAAAAGTATTTTACATACGCTTGACAACATTTGCAAGGGAAACATACTACAAAATGAATTTTTTAAAAATAGTAGTTCGAACAAAATATAAAAACATTCACGTATAGCAACCCTGGTACCATGTCAAACTATACAATATAAAAACAGTGTTGCCAGTGGGCAACTTTTTTTAAATTCAGATTTCTTGATTGGCACCACTTTTCAGAAATGGTAAAGTTCCCCTGGTTTTCGCGTTAATTAATATGTCTTTAAATAAGGCGAATTTTACTATTTCAAAAAAGTGGAGCCAATCAAGATATCCGAAATTTAAAAAAGTAATTTACTGGCAACAATGTTTTCGTATTGGATAGTTTTACATGGTACCGACGATATGTACTCTTTATTAATAGCACAGCTACCAATCTCTTACCATTTTTGTGCAACAAAAAATTTATAATAAATTTTACCTTTTTAAATAGCCGTAATCTGCAGATTAAATAAGGCAAAAGTTTCTGTTACATTTTTGTTGTACAAAAAAGGGGAAAAGTTGGTAGCAATGCAATAGACTAATGCTATTCCCAAGAATATTAATAACCTAAACTAAACACTGTAAAAGACATCCGTAGTTTTTTTTTTTTTTTTTTTTCAGCGAGGAAATATTTGAAAATCGCCGGCACAACTACACCATGAATAAAAAACTCTTATGAGCGCAAGCGGGCCATGTTAAATGAAAAAAATATAACATGTATACTATGTAGATTGAAATAAAGTATTACATTATAATCGTCTAGTAAAAAAAAATTACCCTACTGTCTAAATTCTGCAGTTTCATAATACGAAGATTATCATCCCAAATAGCAGACCTCTGAAACGTGGACAACTTGGCACATTCGCATTGACAAAGAAGCTACCAACGTATATGAAAAAAAAAATCTGACTCTTGCCGCGTAGCATGGGGTTACTTTGTCGGTTTACAATGCCAATATGTACAAAACCCTGTGAAAATAGAAGCATGTAATTCAAAGAAAAATATAAAGAATATTCACTCTCTTCCGTGGTCATAATTCTTTAACATAGCTATAACTATAATGAGTCCCGTTCCTATAACAGAACCCTGTGCAATTATATCACGATAAATCGTTAAAACCACAGTCACTACAAAGGGTCTCTGCACTTCAAGCATAACAAATCTTTGAAGCAAGATTCACTATATCGGGGCTCTATGTTAATCATGGAGCTGTTAATAAAGAGGAACTGACTTATTCTACAAATAGTGAAGCTGTAACTGTAACCGGTTTCGCCTAGATTAACTTTCATCGGAGGAAATTTCAACCAGTAAATTAAAAGAGAAAATTTCTCCCTATTTGAATGCTTTATTAACAACAGAACATGCGGAAGGAGTCGGTTCGACTCCGACCACATGATTAAATGTCCATTGGAGCCAGTGTTCTACTTTTTTTTAATTCAGATTTCTTGATTGGCACCTCTTTTATGAAAGTGTAAAATTCACTTTGTTTTTTCCTTAATTAATATGGTATTAAATAAGCCACATTTTACCATTTCAAAAAAGTGGTGCCAAACAAGAATCTGATTTTAAAAAAAAAGTAGCCCATTTGGCAACACTGATTGGTGCCAGAATTTTTTTCATAGAATAAGTTAAATTTAAGCGACGCAGAATTACGTTAAATAAATTTAAATAAAAATTCTGGCGTGAAATATTTTTATGAAACTTGAGTAACATTTCCGGGCGTTCTAGTGTTAATGCAAAATTTCAGTCATAAATAATGTAAGAAGCACTTATTACTTTTTCCTGGTGGAAGTTTACCTTGTCGGTAGTCCGGTTACCCTGCGTATCCGTACTGTGATAACCTACGCAAAAAGGGTTGCCAGTGGGCTACTTTTTCTAATTAAGATTTCTTGATTGCCACCAGTTGTTTGAAACGGTTTAATTACCTTTGTTTTCGCCTTAATAAATATGCCATTAAATAAGCCTCATTTTACGATTTCAAAAAAGTTGTGCCAATCAAGAATCTGAATTTAAAAAAAGTAGCCCATCTGGCAACACTGTACACAAACTCCTATCAGAGTCAGTGAAAAAAAAATTATAACATCTGGGCAAACTGACAGCAGTAAAAACAAATAGAAACAGTGTTGCCAGTGGGCTACTTTTTTAAAATCCAGATTTCTTGATTGGCACCACTTTTATGAATTCTTAAAATTCCCCTTGTTTTCGCCTTAATGAATATATCATTAAATAAGACGAATTTTACTATTTCAAAAATGTGGTGCTAATCAAGAAATCTGTACTTAAAAAAAGTACCCCACCGGCAACACTGAATAGAAATTTATGCTAAACTTGTGAGAAAATATATCCACGAATAAGGCGCATAAATAAGGCGAAAATTTTTATTCAAAATTACTGGTGGGAAGTTTGCCCCAGCGCTAATCATAAACTGTTCATCCGATTTAAAATAAAACAGCTGCCATCTTGTCACGACCTCCTCACTTACTTCATTTAAACTGGTAGACAAAACACCATATCTCCACTCCTCTTTATTCATAACTCCATTATATTAATACGGTGATTAGTATTTAATCAATGGAGATATGAAAAAAGAGGAGGAGACATATAGTATTCTGTCTACCAATTGCGAGTGAAGTAACTGAGGTGGTTGTCACAAGATGGCGGCTGCGTCGTTTAAAACGGATCCACAGTTTCTGATTACCACCGAAGCAAACTTTCCACCCGAAAAAAAAAAGAAACTTATTATTCAAGCGTCTTATTCATGGGAATACTTTCTCACAAAATTGGTAAAATTTTCCATTTGTTTTTACCGGTGTGAGTTTACATGGCAAAACATTCAGCTTGTTGCACTAGTTGTCATAATATGGCGAAACCATGGAACTATTAATCAAAAGGAACTGACATATCCTAAAAATAGTGAAGCTTCAACTGTAACCGCTTTCGCAAGGGCGGATTACCCCGGTGGAAACTTCGACCAGAAAATTTATATAGAAAGTTTCCTGTTTATAAAGAAAATAGCCTGTTAGAATACGTAAAGCATGTTATTCAAACTACTCTAAAAAATCTAGGCTTCTATCTTTAACCATTTCTGAGCAAAAGGTACATAACTTGGTGTATTTTAACATGGCCGAGATAGAGCTTACCCGGTCCCCATAAGGATATGTCAGTTCCTCGTTATTAATGTAGGGTTCGTATGGGTACCGTTATTTTCAATGCTAAATATAGTATTTTTTATAGAAAAATAAATCTAGTTTAAACGGACGAAATTTCGCCTTATTTAAGGAGAGATTTTCCATAACGAAATACTGATACCGAAGAATTTCTTAGCCTGGAAATTCAAGGACCATTAGGAACCCTGTAAGAGCTCCATGATTTAATCTTGCCTCATAAATTGTAAAAAGAACAATTACCATAATGGTATATTTTGTTAATTCGAGAAATAGTGAAACAACGTCCTTCGCTAATAGATGAAAATAGAAAAGCATGAGGTAAAAAATCTAAAAAATTATCGGAAAAGAAGTAATTTTATTTTTAAACAGTGTAATAATAAACATATAAAAAAGTTGTGGTAAAAAACGACCACAGCGGTCAATCTGACCGCTACCATTTAAATTATTTCGATACGTATCAGAAATTTCTTTATAAAATAAGTTAAATATGTTCTACAGAGAATTAAGTTAAATAGTTTTAAATAAAAATTCTGGTGCGAAATATTTTTATAACTCTTAAGTAAAATTTCTGGTCGTTCTAGAGTTTAAAACGTTTTCGGAAAATATTAAAAAATAACCTGAAAATTTTAGCCACTTGCCATGTAGTATTCACCATTCGTATAATGCTTTCCGGAAATAGGAATGTATTGGTTTTTCGCTCACGGGCTATCAAAGCCTGAGAGCTAATGTGCCCGCAACTTCTGTATGTGCGTAACGCTATATCTTTTGATAGAAATATCTAATTTTCTTCAAATTTTGTACATAAGTTCATTCTTATAAGGCGGTTCCCTGGTTACTTTTGGGAGTTCATGGGTTAAGTATAAAAGGGAGAAGTGGCCTAACGCACCCCCTTAACCCTCCGTCTACCAGACGGGTCCATTGGACCCGGCAGGTACATACAAAATATTCATTCAAACCAGAAATTTCTTTAAAATAAACTAAGTATATAAACCAGACAAAAATAAGGTAAATAAATAAGTTAAATAGTTTTAAATAAAAATTCTGGTGTAGAACGTTTTATTAAAACTTGAATAAAATTCCCGGTAGATCTAGGGTTAATTCAGATAAATAAGTTTTTCATGCAGAATTATCCGTTTTGCTTCAAATCTGGTATACCTGTTTATTCTGATAAGGCACTTCTCTGATTAGATTTGAAGGTTCATTTGTAAACTAAAAAAGTGGGAAATGAGGGAGATAACCCCCCCCCCCCGCCTAATTTAGCTAAATGGGATTTTCATGCAGAATTTCCGATTTGCGTCAATTCGGTATACAGGTTTATTCTGATAAGGCGCTTCCCTGATTAGTTTGGAGGTTCTTTTTTCTCATTTGAACTCTATTGATTTGTATTATAACGGAAAAACGCTGATTTTTTATGATTTTTATTTTGTACCGTTTTGCTCAAAAAGAGTGAGTTCTATTTTATGAAAAATAGACATAAATAAGAGTATAATATAGAATTACTCTGAAACCTGTGAGCTCAATGCCATCAGTTTAACTGGGCACTTTCATTATTCCTTTCACTGATGAACAAAAAGCTAATCTAAAATGCATTTCTGTTGATTTATTTGTAAATTTGCTAAATAAATCGATATCATATTTTTTGGAATGTTATTAAAAAATTTCTAAACGTTTCCTAAAAGTTTTTCTGTACAATTACACACAATTTAACTTTACGTGGTAGAGATTTGATACAAAACCTTTTAATAAATAAGAAAGCGCTCAACTTTGAAGAAGGTGTGACATAAAAAAATGCAAAGAGTCTTAAAATTGCTGTACGAATTCCGAATGAACACTGTGAAAAGCTGAAAAATTTATGGCATTCGGTTAAAAGGTTGAAATGTGATTGCTTTTAGGACAGCCTCAAAATCCTGATTTCTTTTAAGACAGCCTCAAAATCGCCGGTGAATTTGGAAACTTGGAAAAAAGTGAAAACTTATTTAATGTAGGATTTCAAACTTCCAATAAAAAAATTAAAAACATTCGGACCTGACATCGTTCATAAGTATCCAAGTTTACACACTTATATCATTTCTATGTACCCCTGCTCTGCTCATCTCACGCAAACATCTAGGTACAAACACACACGCACCAAAATTCACTTTTATTATTATAGATAGTAATGTAGTTTTACAGCAATACACATAGGTAGCAAGATCATTACCATGCCACTTTTCCGAATAGTAATCTTTACCTTATTCGTAGATTCATTTTTCACATTTTTGAGTGTTTCTGAATCAAAATATTCGGCTTAAATAATTATAAATATATGCGATAAAATAAACGAAACATTTCTATTCTGAATTATTTGCACAAAAATATTCCGAAATTTGGCACACATGCTTATTTAAAAGATGAAAAATTTAAGTCGAATATTACTAATTGAAAAAAAAAAAATCATAATCTACAATCCTAAGCACGCCTAGAACTGATAATATAAAAAAATTTAACAGACGATTTAGCAAATTTTAATTTTATATCCGGTACGAATTCGGATATACATTTTAGTACTTCAGTATTGATTACCAGACATAAATTAAAAAAAAATATTTTTATAAGAAATGCTGTCGTTTCTCGTTAAGTTGCGAGCAGGGAAATCACTAATGAAATATAAACAAAGTTAAGGGCTATCGACGCTGGACATCAGGGATTAGTTTGTGGTAATCTAGTTTCTAAAATAGTGTAGGTAGAAAATCTGTTTAGAGTCCCAGTCTAAGTAAGGAATTGAGCAAACAAACTGATGTTGTTACAAAATATGTAAATATTATTTATAATTGGTTAATTAAAATATTCATAAAATGTGAGTAGATTTCCGAGGATAGAATGTTAGGATGGAAAGTTTATAATATTTTTCTATATATATATATACACTTTTTTTTTTTTTTTTGCAAGTAGAATAAATGCTTAAACTAGTAAATCTGCAGATCAGGAGGCTCAACGTCATCTTTGCAAGTCATTGTTTTTTAACACTCATTGCGTAATATTCATCTTCCTACAAATCGCTTTTTAAAGTTTTCAAATTACATACCGGGTGTCCCAAAAAGGACTGACTGATTTTAAAATTCAATAACTTCCAAACGGTGACAGATATTAAAAAAAATTTTGCAGGAGTGTTATGCATAAAATCAAAAGTTTTTTTACAGTGATTTTCGATTTTAGTTCGAATTACAAACAATAGATGGCGCTGCGATCAATAGAGGCTAAATTCAGGCTCGATTTTTGGTACTTCGTAGCCCGGATAATACATTTCCATCTCCTTTTTCTGCATGGAACAACAGAAAGGACCAAAAATCGAGCCTGTATTTAGCGACTATTGCTTACAGCGCCATCTATTGTTTGTAATTCGAACTAAAATCGAAAATCACTGTAATAAAACTTTTGACTTTATGCATAACCCTCCCGCAAGAATTTTTTTGATATCTGCCACCGTTTGGAAGTTATTGAATTTTAAAATCAGTCAGCCCTTTTTGTAAATATTTATAAGAATACAAAATACTTCGTAAAGTTTCAGAAATTAAATGTGTTAAACAAGCGGTTATACACTGATGTTCTGAAGTTCTGATGGGCTGCTAATTCTGGTAACTTTTTAAATCAAACATTGCATTTCTTCAGGGGGGCTGTGCCCCCTGAACCCTCCGTAGTTTATTTAAGTTTACATTCGTAATTTTTTATTGATTGTGCGGATGGTTATAGTATATCATATATATATATATATATATATATATATTTTTTTTTTTTTTTTTTTTTTTTTTTTTTTTTTTTACGCTGTGATTTATAAGGATAAGCATAAGTTTTTTTTTTTATAAATTAATAAATTTTAAATTTAATTTAAAATAAAATCCCCATGTTAACCGTACGCAAACAATAAATCTTGAAGTGACGCCAAAAATGTAACCTTAAAATCCGCTACATTCGACCGAAACACAACGGCGTGCTTAAAAAAAGAAAGAAAGAAAAGAAAAATATTTTTAGTAATACAGCTTTTAATTCATAATACGATTAAATGCTACTTTAGAATGCTTAAATATAAGCAGATCAATTTCATTTTACAGAAAAAAATGCACGGATGAAGTCAAAGAATTCGGTCCCTGTTCCACGTGCTTGTTTTGTTTGGGCCAAATGATGGCATATAAATCTGGGCGATAACGCACATCATATTGCAAACTGTTTTTACGGCATACTGCATCTCCATCTATCTCTTTCCTCCGTAAATAATAGTTCATTTTATTTTAGCCAATGTCTTTTTATTCCAACATTTTTTTTTTTTTTTTTGATAAATGACGTCTAATTCATCTGCTATTCGTACTTACCCAACACCTTTCATCTTGTTATATTAAGAAATACTTGAGAGTTTTCTTTTTATTCCCAATATGTCGCCATATTAATTTTTTTATTCTTAATTTTTTTTTTCATTTTCCTGTTTCACGTCAAAATCTTTCAATTGAAAATTGTTTAAGAGAAAATATTATTCAGGGTTTTGATTTTCTTGGCAACGATTAAAGAAACATTGATAAATTTTATGAAAAAATGTCACATTATTCTCTATGAAAATAATGAACTTTCGTATTTTTAAGCAAAATATTTGAATAAAATAAATAAAATATTGCCTATTTTTATTTCTGGGGCTAAAATTCATCTATATGCAAAAATACAAATGCATTAAATCATCCGTTTTGACGTTGGCTTTACTGAAACATTATAGACGCATTTATACTAATATTATTAAGACCAAATTCGTTGCTAGGCAACTGATGAAAGAAAAGGTAAAAAATGAAATATGTATTATGTCAAATTGATAAAACAAAATGCTTTATATTATTGGAAAACATGCATAAAGTTTCCCCAAAAATTATAAACCTAATTTAAAAAATCTCGCAAATATATTGACATAATTTCAAACTAATTGGAATAATTTAATAATCTTATTTAAAAATTTCAGCATCCAAAATTTACCATTTAAATCCATTTTTTATATGAGCCATTTCTTTCAACAAATGAAAATTTGAAAATCGTTCGACTCGCCATAGACAAGCATTACAGAGCAAAATAAAATGTTCTATATTTCCCGAACGAATGAACCAAATTTAACCAAAAACTATACAGCTAAGTCCGAGTACCTCATCAACATGCCCAATCAATTTCAAGCCGATCGGATGATTTTTGCGGCAGTTATCGCGGAACAGACAGACAGACAGACAGACAAACGGAAATCAAAACTTTTCGTGTCTCCACAGTAAGCTTTCAAGACGTTTCGGCAATTACATCTAAAAAATGTATTCTAACAACTTATTTTTTTTTAGAATTTGATAATACTCTTATTAATTAACAGAAATATTTGCCCTATTTAAAAATAGATTAAAAATAAAAAAAAATAAGCTAATTATACTCTTTTTAAGAAGGGGTGACAGTCAAATAATCTAATTTAAAAAAGTCCAAAATCTGGCAACACAGTCACATCGTTTAAAAGAAAAAAATATTAAAAAATACTCTAACTGTCACTTACTTTTTATTAGCTTTGAATTAACATAACTACCAATGGAATAGAGAGGAATAAAGTGGCACGGGATCAATGTTGCCATTGGGCTACTTTTTTAAATTCAAATTTCTTGATTGGCACCGTTTTTTTAAATAGTTAAATTCGCCTTATTTAAAGACATATTAATTAAGGCGAAATCGAAGGGAATTTTACCATTTCAGAAAAGTAGGGCCAATCAAGAAATCTGAATTTAAAAAAAGTAACCCTCTGTCAACAATGCACGGCATACTATTATTTTTAAAAATATATTCTTCACCTTATCTAATTGCAGAATTTTGAGCGATTAAACAACCTGAACATAACTTTACGAAGTTTTTGGCATCCAGTACATTAAATTATATTTAGAGTGCGTGCAGTGCATGTGAAGTTTGTTAGCACACGCTAACACCACATCCCTCTCCAGGTATCAGTTGTATAATTAAACAAGTGTTGCAATGAGAATCTCTGCTGGTATTTCATATCGCGGGTACCATGTCAAACTATCCGATATGAAATCAGTGTTGCTAGTGGACTACTTTTTTAAAATTCAGATTTCTTGATTGGCACCACTTTTATTAAATGGTAAAATTCCCTTTGATTTCGCCTTAATGAATATGTCATTAAACGAGGCGAATTTTCTATTTCAAAAAAGTGGTGCTGTCCAAGAAATCTGTACTTAAAAATAGTAGCCCACTGGAAACACTGTTTTCATATTGGATAGTTTGACATTGTACCGACTATATATTGATGGGTGAAATGAGTTGTTTTGATATTGGAATTAATCATTCAGGTATGCTCAAAAGCTTAGATGCCAACCATTGTATTATTTTTAATCAATTACAACTTCGGAGAAAATCAAATTTTTGTCACATAGAAATATAGTAAGAAAAACAGAAAAAGTTGTTTTCCTATATATTATATTGCACCAAGTATCATCTCAACCTCCCTTAAGGATCGCTTAACATTTGGAAAAACTATCAAAAACGTACGTTTTTTATATTAAAGAAATTGAATAATTATAAGGTTTCTAAATAAAATATGCAGTTAGTTTTTTTTTTCTTTTTTTAAAGGCGAAAAGAAAATATGTTATAGGACTAATTCACATTTGTAGAAAAGCCATCATACGAAAATTCTGTGTCTGAATGTTTGTTTTACACCATACAAATCAATGCGAATAAGACATTTACTTTTCACATCTTAGATCTTTATTCATCATCATCACACAGATTTTTACAAATAATATTTGGAATAATGTATCTACATTAAATTTTGTAAACTTTAAAACATTATTATAATTACTTAAATGGTGACACAAACATATAAAGTTATTATTTATTATAATCCTGAGATCTTTCAAACGCACATGCGTTCGTTTTCAAAAGGAGAACATGACTGACTATAAAAGAAAAATAATAGTTTTTCTGTTATAGTCAGCCATCTTTTCCCTTTGAAAATGAACGCGTGTGCGTTTGAAAAATCTCAGGATTATAATTAACATTATCTTTATATGTTTGTGTCACCTTTTAAGTAAATATAAGAAAGTTTTAAAGTTTACATTAATAAAAAGGTGAAAATTCCTTCACGACACTAGTTTTTAATACAGCGTTCAATAATCTACTCATTAAATTTTTATTTTTAATAATTTTTGTGAGTGTGATATATCCAACATCATCCATCATTGTGATGGCCAACATCACAATTAGCGCAAAAACCAAACCTATACGTGATTATTCAAAGACTTCACACGGAAATACCAGTTAATTTTTTCTGGTTTCAATTTTTTTTTTTTTTTTTTTTTTTTTTTTTTTTTTTTTTTTTTTCCAGCGAATAAATCTCCAGCGCGCAAATATAAAGGACACGAGAAATAACGAACGACATCTCAGCCCGTTATACTGACGGGAGGGAGAAATAAAGGGTTAATAATCATAGCACATAGTACTGCACAACCTTTTTTCCTTAAATACCTTAATTTTCCTTAATCGCAATATTCAAAAAGGAATATTTGATTTTTTAACACTGAATTTCTAAGAGCAATTTTTTTTTTTTTTTTTTTTTTTTGCAAAGTAAATTTCTACGATTAAATTAGGAGATGATTTTTTAAAAAGTGGTGTGAAAGAGCCTGCCCATTTTAAGTAGTAAAATTAGCACTGATATATATACATACATATATATATATATGTGTGTGTGTGTGTGTGTGTGTTACAGCTGCAAAAATTCTTCTTTCCTTCAGGTTAATATCATTCCCGAAACAAATACAATAAAATTCCTTACTTATGTATTTTGTTTCCACTTGGTATTTCTTTGATTTCATTTTATTTATTAAATTTCCTTGTTCAAATTATGTTTACACTATTTAACACTAGAATGCCGGGAAATTTTACTCAAGTTTCATAAAAACATTTGAAACCAGAATTTTTATTTAAAATTATTTGACTGATTTATTTAACGTTAATCTGCGCGCTTTAAATTTAACTTATTTTATAAAAGAATTTCTGGTTCCAGTTGACATTTAATCATGTGGACGGAGTCGGATCGACTCTTTACGGGCGTTCTAGTGTTAACCCTTGGACTCGAGCGACACGTATACGTGCCGGAAATAGGCCTAAGAATCCTCGTTTATCCTCACCAGTAAAATTTTACTGTAAAATTTGCCTTATTTAATCCGGGCCTTTTCCCGATTTGAATAGGCACAAACTTCTGTTTTTTAAAACCGGTAGCAAAGTAATAAACATTTCGTAAAAGGCTCCCGTCGCGAAGGGGTTAAAACATCAAAATGTTCAAGTAATGTATAAGTATATATATTTTTTATTTATATCTATCGAAAATTTAAATACTTGCATTTAGTTTTTGAATTGTGGTTCAGAAATAATTGATTATTATTTTTTTTTTTCCAAAATAAATTTCCTAGGGAAACGAATTTATACAGGAAAATACGATTTCATGCGCATTGCCAGCCATACAACACAACCACTTGGAACTTGTTTGTAACTTTGGTTATAGTACCTAGAAGTACATAGTGTGGAAATCACGTACACCGGTATTGCTTTATCCCTTTGATGGGGAAAGCAATAATGTCTCTGTAATATCGAATATTTTTATTTTAAAATAAAGAAAAGCAATTTTTCAACATTCCTTCCCCAAAGTTAAAACTATAAAATTTAGCTAAAAGTTTCTGGTGCGAATCTTGTTTAAATTAGGTGGGATAAAATATATCCCACCGCCCTCAAGGGGTTAAGGACAGGGGTGGCCAACTGTTTCACGCCGCATAACGAATATTTTAACGAAATAGCCGACTTCTTGAATAGCAGAGATTCGATGATTAGATAAGGCAATGATTACTACAGAATTTTACTTGTGTCTAGCGAGAAACAGATGGCCACCACTGCTTTAGGATGAATTAAAAATAATAATAATAATAATAATAAAAATACTACATTTCGTTGTGGGAAATGTAGTCGAAGTGTAGCAATGATACATAGAATTTATTGCTTGAAGTGTAAACATAAATCTTTAGTTACAGCGTATAGAAATATGTGGTGAAATTGCATTTAAAATATTTTGTCATTATATATGAAACGTCCCGATTCAAAGGTCCGATAGCAAAAGGGCAAGATTAACAACGGGCAAACTTCCACCGCTAAATTTTAATAATTTTTTCTTCTTATATAAACGCATTGTTCATGAAAAATTACTGCCATGAACAAGGGAAAAATTTCTATTCTTTTTTACTGGTGGAAATTTCCCCGTTGGTACTCTGCCTCTCTTGGTATAGGACGTTTCATACTTAACCCTTTCTGGACGAACGTCTTATACAGAATTTTTAATCTTTTATCACCGTTTTTTCAAAACAGAAATTTTCACCTAATTGAATCGGGAAAAATGGGAATAACGCAAAATGTCCAATAAAAATTAACTGGTGGGAATAATCGCGGATTCTGAGCACTTTATGCGGCACATATACATGACACTCGTCCTTAACCTTTTGTTACTCAGTGTCCCATTACATGGAACACCTAACATGATTCCCAAATGCCAGAATGGCAGCAAAAGTTTGTTACAAGTATTTTCCGTTCATTATGTATGTGAAATAAAGCTTTTTCTTATTTCCATAAAAAAAATTTTGTACATTCCCGTGTCAATCAGTCATATATTCATTTTAGCAATGAAAGTGCTCTGCGCCTGTAAGGGTTGAGCGTTTAATCACCTAATATTTACCAAAAGTGGTGGCAAAAAGGCAATGCACTGAACACTTTCATGCCAAAGTACTTATTTTGTAAAATGTAAAAATGATTAAATGACAACAGAATTAACGAACATTTTTTAATTAAGCAAAATATTTCCTAGATTTAACTCTTTGCTCTCGAGAAGTGACCTGACTCACTACTAGGCTCCCGTGTACATAGAGGCCCCAAATGCTCTGGACACCTGTTTTTTAAAATAATTTTCTTCGCCTTACATAATTGTAGAATTATCGGCCATTAAAAATAGCTAAATAAACAGTAAGAACTTAGTGGTGTCCATAGCATTCGGATCCCTGATTTCCTCGCGACACCTGAAAGCACTCACGCCTGCAAAGGGTTAATTTAAAGGCAGTTTTTTTTTTCAAGGATTCCAGTTTAATTGTGGAATTAACTCTTTCAGGGGCAAAGCACTGATATGCATAAAATGCAAAAATCAGGCATTTAGGAATTATAATTAACCCTCCGTCTACCAGACGGGTCCAATGGACCCGATGGGTACATTCGAAATATTTATTCTAACCAGAAATTTCTTTAAAATAAACTAAATATGTAAACCAGACAATAATGAGTTAAGTAAATAAGTTCAATAGTTTTAAATAAGAATTCTGATGTGTAATATTTTTATAAAACTTGAGTAAAATTTTCGGTAGTTCTAGGGTTAAGTTGTCCAAAAATGAACCATCACACTTTAAGCGGTTAACCCTTTCAGGGGCAAAGCACTTCTATTAGTAAAATACTGAAATGAATGAATTACACCGTAATTTACAAACAAATTTATTTGAAAATAAGTAAATGCTTTTCTTCACGTACTTAACCCCTTAACGCTCGCGTTAAATTACGGTTGAAAAATTAAAATTGCTCTTTGGCACCACTTTTATGAAAAAGAAATATTCAACTTATTTAATGACAGATAAGGTGATACTATAACAAAGCCAATTACACTATTTTATAAAACTGGTGGGAATCAAACAATCTGAGTAAAAGACACAGAACGTGAATATCACGGGAGCGAGAATTAAGGGGTTAATGAAACGAAAATTTTCAAACTAAAATTTTGGTGTCAATGCCCCATTTAGGGATTAAAATTAAGTGGTCCAAAAATGAACCACCACCCTTGAAGGGTTTAAGAGATTAAAATAATTTGTTATGTATGAGCTGTTCAGTGCTCAAATCGATTAACTCCATCAAATGAAAATGTTCAGTATAAACAGTTAAAGTTATTGTATCTATAAAAATATTGTATCTATATAATATTTTTTCTCGGGATATTTTGATTGAACTCATTAATTTACTTTTAATCAAGGGTAACTTTTTATCACTGAATAAATATATAAGAAATTTTCAATGTTAATTGTTTAAAAAAAACGCCACTAAAAATGGAGTTAGTCGGATCATCTTCTGAACGCCTCAATTATCTAAAGTGTTATTACTTGACCTATAAATTGACTACATTTGTAATAATTGCATAAATTCCTAAGTCATAATGAAATTCCTAAGTCACCGCCGCGGCGAGCGGCCCCTCTTCGTCCGCAGCCCTTTATTCTTCTACTCTATCCCGACTCTTTTGCGGAAGCAAGATTCGTAGGTCCCCACCCACGTCCCGAGTAAAAGACACTCTAGCGAATGCCAGGATGAAAAAAAAATCAAAAATTGAAACCGGACAAATTTAAAAGGGAAATTACACAAATCAAAGACACCGAAAAGCGGGTAAGGGGGGGGCTTGGGGCGATGATGCTACCAAACTACTACTTAGCTACTGTCGAGCTCAATCACACACCACCGCTCTTCATATGGTTAACGTACCAGTCTACTCTAGTTTTATGTAAACTTTGATTTGATAACTTTGCTTAACCCTTTCCGGCACGGGCAATTATTTGCTTGTAAAATGATGAAATGATCGACTGACACCGGAATTCTAAAACGACTTTTTCAGAAATTAAAAACACGTTACTTTAACTATTCATTGTAAAAGAAAAATTTTACTAAAATATTCTTGGTGCCGTTCGTAAGTTTGGAATTAAAATTAGGTATCCCGACCCGGGCACAGTGTGCCGGAAAGGGTTAAGGGGACCGTATTATTTGAGCTAAAATCGATCCAAAAATCGAAATTTCTTTTTGTGTGTATTATTATTCTCCAATTTGTACCGAGTCATTAGTGCAAAAACGCATGCAGATGTGATGATTTTTCGCATAGATACTAGTGTTTTAATTTTTGTAAACAGGCAATTTATTGGCCTTTTAACCCCTTGAAGGGCAGTGATGCCGGCACGGCATCACATAACTTTAATCCCAAATTGCGACATTGGCACCGTAATTTTATGATGAAAATGTCATCTTTATTAAGTACGCTAACATTTACTTTTACTTGTTTACAAATAAAATCTCTTGTTAATACTGGTGTAGGTAAAATATTTGAACATTTTATGAATACAAGTACCTTGCCCCTGAAAAGGTTAATATACATTAAACCTGTTTTTCCAAAAACTGATTATTCAACGTTTTTAGATTTTTGAAATGCTCCATGCGTCTTAATTTTTTATCAAAATTCATGAAATTGATAAGGAAAAGTCTCGATAGTACTTACAAAGAAACCGTGTATGCATTTTAAAATTCGACTTCATTAAGATAATTAAATTTGTTATTTATGTTATTAACAGGCAAAATTTTTATGAAAATAGATATAGAATTCAGAAAAAAATCTGTAAAAATTTAACTATTGAAGGGATTAAAAACTATAGATACACAGATTGGTTTGTAATAGAGTTTTAAGTGTATAAAATAAAAAATCGAGGAAATATCTCAAAAATTAAGACGCATAGGGTATTTTAAAATTTCTTTTTAAATTTTTTAATTTTTTTAAATCTTAAAATATTAAGATTGGAAATTTCTCTTAAGATGTTCAATATACTTATGGTGAAATGTATACGAATGATAAAAATAAAAAAAAAAGAAATTTTAACGTCCTTCGCCCCTTTAACGGAGAAGATTTACTTTAATTCAAGCGAATTACATTAAATATTTTTCCGGTGTGGATATTTTAAATTTTTTAGTAAGTCATCAGGATTTCCAAAAGATGCAAACGAGGAAGTCTACGATATTTACGGCGGTCAACCCCCCCGCCGAGAAGTGTCGAGTATTCGCTACTTATTTAAAATTTAGATTGCTTCATTTTCACCACTATTTTTTTATCTAGAAATATTAACCATATTTAATGAAAGTTAACACTAGAACGCCCGGAAATTTTACTCAAGTTTCATAAAAATATTTGACACCAGAATTTTTATTTAAAACTTTTTGACTGATTTGTTTAACGTAAATCTGCGTCATTTGAATTTAACTTATTTTATGAAAAAATTTCTGGTTCCAGTTGACATTTAACCATATGGTCGGAGTCGGATGGACTCCTTCCGGGCGTTCTAGTGTTAAAGTAAAATGAATTATGCCAGTTTAAACAAATTTTAGAAACCAAGAAATCTGAATTAAAAAATGTTGCAAAATTGACAAAACCCCCCTAGTGGCTAGAAACTGTTTCGGTCCAAACTTATGTATTTACACTTTTAGAAGCAGAGAAAGTAGATTCGTAAAATAATTAAATTTTTCCCCAGAATTTACAAATGAATTTAATAGAAAATACATACTTGCATTTCTTCTCCTACATTATAAGAGCAAACTTTAATTAACCCTTTAGTGCGCAGCTTTGCATACAGTCCTCAACAAAATTTTAGACACTGGTGATATATGACCTTTAAATAAAAAATAGGAACACTTGGGCTATACAAATGACTGTACTTATTTTTAAACATATTTTAAACATTTTAGGATGGAAATAACGGTTTTAATGTCGGATTTTATTTAATTTAACTGAAAAATGTGAAATTTGCTTATTGCAAAAGTTTAGACACTTTCATGGTTTTTTATCAACTGTTCACAGAAAAGCGCAAATTTCAAACTTTTGACTACACATGCATGAAGTATTTAAGTGCACCTCCCAATAGCATTAGATAGCGAAGATGCCGCGAACTAGAAATTTTCAGTCAGATGAAGTAATTGTAGCATGGAAGCTGAAATCGAAAGGGAAGACTGTTGCAGAAATTTCAGCTGTTTTGAATCGTCCAAAGAAGTCTGTCTATCAAGTACTGTCCAAGGGTGACTTTTTCAAATCAAAACATAGATCTGCAAGGCCTCGCGTGGTCAGAAAACGAGATGGCAGAAGGACCCATAAACTGTCATCTAGACAAATGATGATTGCTAGTCGCATTAAATTTAAGTCAGAGCTTTCTGTGTCAACGGGTACGATTCGTAGAGGAATAAAAGAAAGATGTAAATTAGTTTTCATGAAAATGATAAAACAACCACCCTTGAAATCGCACAACAAATTGACAAGAATGCAATGTGCTCGCAAAGATATGACATATGGACCAAAGTGGTGTTCATTGACGTGTGACATTCAGTGACGAAAAAAAGCGGAATTTGGATGGCCCAGATACGGTGGAATACTTTTGGCATGACTTGCGTAAAAAGCCTCGGTCTTTCTTTCGTCGCCAACAAGGAGGTGACTCTTTAATGATTTGGGCCTCACTTTGTTTTAATGTTCAAGTATCTATGGAGATCCTCAATGGTTTCCATGCAGCGTAAAACTACATACATACATTGGAAAACAATTTACAACCATTTGGTGAACTTTTAACTGTTCCAAAGTATGCATTTGTGCAAGTTAATGCGTCCATTCATGTTGCATGCAAGACAAAAGTTGATTTAACTCTCAAAATATTACTGTTCTCGACTGGCCCGCGTGTAGCCCAATCGAAAATGTTAATGGCATCATATCTCGTAAAGTTCACGCAAATTTTTGATAATACTTTTCTGTTAATGAACGTCGAACTACTGTTGAACGTGTTTGGTACGAAATAGACTCCTAAGTGATGCAGGATTTAGTTTCCTCTCACAGTTTAGTTTCTTAGTCACATATTTGCACTAATTGCACACAATGTAGCTGTAGTTCGATTTTAATTTATGGTTATTTTTCTGTAAATAGACAGATTGTCTATACTTTTGCCACCATGTTAATTTCGTTATTTTGTGATTATTTATTATATAAAAGGTATAAATTAAAGTTTATTATTTGTGAATAAAGGATAAGTCCTCAGTAATATATGACAGTTGAATTACAATAATTCGTTACATACTTCGCAGTACAGAAGCATAGTAGATCATTGTCTAAACGTTTGCTGAGCACTGTATATGCAAACAACAGTGTTTTGAATTTCAAAGATTTTTTTTTATTCGTATATACCTAATTGACACCATAAAATTAAAATAGCAATATCTGCTTTAATTAATAACAGATATTCCGTATTTAAATAAAGCGAAATTAACCATTGAAATTTTCTGGTGTAACGTCAGATTCTCTGAACTGCGTAATTTCTAGAACGTATTCTTTCATGGGAATTAAAGGGTTAACCCCTTCAAGAGTGGTGGTTCATTTTTCGACCACCTAATTTTAATCCCTAAATAGGACATTGGCACCAGAATTT
This sequence comes from Maratus speciosus, assembly GCA_963932465.1. Classification (NCBI taxonomy): domain Eukaryota; kingdom Metazoa; phylum Arthropoda; class Arachnida; order Araneae; family Salticidae; genus Maratus; species Maratus speciosus. The sequence goes on from OZ010787.1 coordinate 436,555,772, forward strand.
TGGTTTGAAAATTTTATTTAATTAAATACGTTAAGAAAAGCTTTTACTTATTTCATAATAAATTTGTTTATGGATTCCGGTGTCATTCATTCATTTCAGTATTTTACTTATAGAAGTGCCTTGCCCCTGAAAGGGTTAATCCTTATTGGATCTATGTCGTATCGGATCTACCTGTGTAATAAACATTTCAGAGAATCATATATATTTTTGTCCGAAACAAAATGAAAAATCACGCATTGAAGGGTTAAAGTGTTAAAGGTTAAGTTTTATCAAATAATTAATTATATAAAATAAGGTATTTGGAGATATACTTATTAAAATATATACCAATTTGCAATATTTTAGCGTAAAACAGCCACACGACAGTAATTTTCACTTGCATTGCAGATGTGCAACAGAAGAAAAGATTGAAGTATTATATGAAAAATGTATCTCTGATTTTTTAATTATTTTTCCTATATAATAAACCTTTTAGAAATTCATATATAATTTTTTCGAAACAAAATAAACAAGTTGGAAATTGCTCGTCAAACGTGGCAAATGAGGTGCGTTCGTACTATAACTAGTTTTATAATTATTTTTTGCACCCCATATTGTACTGAATGTATACTTTTTTGCACTTCATAAAGCGCATAGTCTGATACATCATTAAAATGCACTTCCAATAATTTTTTCCCATTCCCCGTAATGTAACGGAACACTTTTGACTGTCCCTGTAATTAAACTATACATCCGATTTTCCGAAAATTTGAAATAGCTCAACAAAACTTTGCAACAATTATATCTTTAAAATTTCAGACCATTCGGAAGGCTGTAACATCATTAAAATGCACTTGCAATAATTTTTCCCATTCCCCGTAATGTAACGGAACACTTTCGACTGTCCCTGTAATTAAACTATACATCCGATTTTCCTAAAATTTGAAATAGCTCAACAAATCTTTGCAACAATTATATCTTTAAAATTTCAGACCATTCGGAAGGCTGTAATATCATTAAAATGCACTTGCAATAATTTTTCCCATTGGCCGTAATGTAAAGAAAAACTTTTGACTGTCCCTGTAATTAAACTATGCATCCGATTTTCCTAAAATTTGAAATGGCTCGACAAAATTTTGCAACAGTTATATCTTTAAAATTTCAGATCATTCGGAAGGCTCTAATATCATTAAAATGCACTTGCAATAATTTTTCCCATTGGCCGTAATGTAAAGAAAAACTTTTGACTGTCCCTGTAATTAAACTATACATCCGATTTTCCTAAAATTTGAAATGGCTCGACAAAATTTTGCAACAGTTATATCTTTAAAATTTCAGATCATTCGGAAGGCTCTAATATCATTAAAATGCACTTGCAATAATTTTTCCCATCGGCCGTAATGTAAAGAAAAACTTTTGACTGCCCCTGTAATTAAACTATACATCCGATTTTCATAAAATTTGAAATGGCTCGACAAAATTTTGCAACAATCATATATTTGAAATTTCAGACCATTTGGTTGGGTAGTTTTTGCTCTGTTACATGCGGACAGACGGACGGACGGACAGACGGACGGACAGACGGACGGACTGACGGACTGAACGACGACTATAGGTGCTACGTATTTATATAATTACGAACGCACCTAAAAAGAGCGCATTTAAGGATTGAAATATTCTGGGTGCTTTTTTGGAATTAAAATTCAGTAGTCACATTTGCAACCACCGTCTTTGAAAGTGTGAAACATTCCGACATTGTTTTTGCCCGCTTTATGATTTTTGTTTTCATAATTTTTTCTTTTAAAATTTATCTTCTTTTTATTAAAAATATAATATCTGGAATTGTTTATCTTATACGTTCAGAATACGTGAACTGAAAGTTTTAGATATTTACATTTTTGTATTTTATAAACATACCCATTTATTTATCGTCAAATATATTTTTATTTAAACAAAATTACATTTATCTTTTCACGAAAAAACATAAGTATTTACTTTTATTTACTTTTATTAGCTTTTTAAACGTTTCTGTAAATTTATTCCAGTTTAAATTCATTTAATCAATTGCTTCATCGGATATTGATTCAGAAATTAAGGAATTTCAATCTTTCTAAAAGCCGTTTTTTTCAAAGAGTTTAATTTTCTAAAGTGACATTAGACACGCTGCTTGTGATTGGAATTGTAATCATTTGAATTGAAATATTTAGTCTGAGTAAGTGAAAGTATTGATAATTGGTGCTCCCGTAAGATGAGTGTCTAAGTATCCGTTTAAAGAGAAAGTAACTTCTATTTAAGAACTTTAATAAAACATTTAAAGAGGAATATAAAATAGTTGTAAATTACGTAACTAAATTGATAAACTTAAAAAAGGTACATAATTATATTTTTTATAGTATCTAAACTCATATTACATAATACGAATAGAGCTTTCAAAAGAATTTCACTTAAATCCAAGCGTTAGGGAATTTGAATACCACCATTTCAAAATTGTAATAGTCTCCTAATTTAACTCGTTGAGCTCTGGGGGTGAATTTCTTCAAAAAGCTCAAATATCATATTGTCACCAGTATTTTGTAAACGAAAGATTCGGCTTATAATATACGCGACAAAATGCATTCACCTATTTTCAAATAAATCAGGTTGAATATCCCGGTGCCCATGTGGCATTCGGTAATTAAAAATAAGTAGGAAGAAATTCACCCTTCAGAGTTCAAAGGGTTAATCACAAGATATCTGTACTACATAGCTTCCAGCTTTTACGCATTTTTCTTCCAACTAAAGTTTAAAAGAAATTATAGACTCGCGGAACCGCAGAGTTCTACAATTTAGTAGGTGAAATTTTACTGTTAAATTTAAGTGGTAAGAAAAAGGCGTAAAAGTTGATGATATGCTGTTATGTAAAGCCATACTTGCCAACATTGAACTAAACTTCCGTAAAATGTGAGTTAAGTTCACCCAGGTTATACGCGATACTAGCCAGAAATTTTATTTGACGTATCATTATATATTTTAAATCATGTTTCTCTATGAAATCTATTTGAAATAATTTCTTTAGTAAATTTCTGGTTCGAAACCTGTTTAACCTGGGTCAATTTAGCTCACATTTTATGGAAGTTTCAGGGAAAGTTAGCAAGTACGTAAAGCGAATATTACTATTTCGAAACAGTGATAGTCAAAATCCGTAATCATTAGCAACTATGGTTTCGGTAAATGAATATTTATCATTCTATTCATTCGACGACTAATGTTTGATATGTAATTTTATACGGGTTATTGACTTGTTCATTTCGGGGCACTGTATGAATCATTCGTTTTCTACCCAGGTTTGCCAGTTAGGCATATTCTTTTATTCAGAAATTCCATATTTATATCGAAAATTTCCAGAAAAGGACTTTTTACTTTATGTAATCACGAAATGTCTGTCATTACATACAGCAAAAAAATTCCATTCGGAATTTCTAAATAAAAAAGGAGGCCAAACTGGCAACCCTTTTTCCACTCATTGGTGATATTTTTAAATATTACAAAATTAAATGCTGCTACATTATTTTTGTGAATCCCCAAATCTGACTAAGCATTCCATCTTGTCAAATAAAAATAATTTCGCTGTTTATATTTTTTTGGCTGTTGAACTTCTGTATGTTGAAGCTAAGGGATTTATATTTTTGAGACTATGCATTAAATATTTGAGAATCAAATCTTCATTGACTGGTTAAATAATTTCTTCGTTACCATGTTCGTACAGTCCAAGAATTAGATTATTCTTGTTTCCGAATATTAATGATCATTTCTTTTATTTAACCATTTCTAGCGCGGAGTAATTCTGTTTATAAACTGATGAAATAATGGAGTGACACCAGAATTTATGAACGAATTTATTAGAAAATGTGAACTTGCTTATTTTCACGTACATTATAAAAAGAAAATTTTAATAAAATGTTATTGGTGCCGTTTTTCAGTTTTGAAATTAAAATTAGGTGTCCTTTTTAAAGGACACCGCCCTCGAAAGGGTTAACACGCTCAGTGCCATGGTGACTTACTCTGAAGCTGAAACATTTGCAATGTTTTAAGTGACTTTTGGGGAAAGTATAATCCTGTAATAAATAAAAGGTAAGTAAATTTCGAATAAATTTTCAATAATTACTTAAACAATATATATTTATATTTAATTTTATATCACATTTTAAGCCGTCAGTCATCGGTGAATAACGCGTTTTGAACAGAAAATTCAGTGTCAGCCACCGGTGACTGACATGGCGCTTAACGTGTTAAAGAATTCGCAAAACATCTTAGTCGTGGTGTGATATATATAGACGAAATTGTTAACACGTTCCGTGCCATGGTGACTTACTCTGAAGCTGAAAAATTTACAATGCTTTAAGTGAATTTTCAGGAAAATATAATCCTGTAATAAATAAAAGGTAATTAAATTTCAAATAAATTTTCAATAATTACTTAATATATATATATTTATATTTAATTTCATATCATATTTTAAACCGTCAGTCAATGTGAATAACGCGTTCTGAAAGGAAAGTTCAATGTCAGTCAGCAATGACTGACGTGGCGATTAAGGTGTTAAAGAATTCGAAAAACATCTTAGTTGTGGTGTGAAATATATAGACGTCATCCTCATTCTCATTTGTCTAAATTTCTAAAATACGATTACTACGGGAAAAGAAGTAAAGAATTATATGTGTTAGAAAATAATCTAAACACATATGGAGATTATGTTGGTATAACTTTAAACAAACTAAGTATAAGTCTATACAAAATATCAATAATAGCGAGTGTTACTATATGAACAATCAAAATTCTTGCAATTTTTGAAAAGTAGACTAAAAATATACATACTTGCAAGAAAACATTACTCCAAAACTAACGACAAGTTTTTTTGTGATTTTATCGTAAACGGTATCTGAATAACGGCAGGTGTATTATTTTATTGACACGTATTTCACAATTTAACTCCTTACGTGCCGAGAAAAACTTACGAGATTCACTCCCCAGTGCCACAGTTAGAACTTAGTGGCCTTACAAAATGGGGCGTGGCTTAAGAGCGTGCGACTCCGTAATTAATCATTGCGAGATAGAAGATGTTCCATTCAATTTTTAATTTTTGCGGATTCACCAATAACTGAAAGCTGTGCCCTTAAGCTACCGATAGGAAACTATTGTATATACCTCGAACAAGAGAAAAGTGAACGGCAAACCAAACAATATTTTCTCTAAAATAATAGTGGTGTACAAAAAGGGCGGAGCCTTGTCAAATATGGAAAAAAATTCGCTTGTATTATCACGTCACTAGCTTAGTGCGATAGCCTTTATGAAGGTAGTTCCTTCTACCCCTTCTCCTCTGAAATAGGTCAGTCTTTCAAAAACACCTTCAAAGTCTTTTTTCTTTTTTTTCAATTCCATAGCCGTGGACGTGGTTTTACTGGTACAGCGCAGTATAAAGGACAACATTTTGGACTGACGTATATATACGTCAGTGGCACTTAAGGGGTTAATTCTTAAATATTCCTTCTGCACATGTGGACTATCTCAAATTTGTCTTTAATCATTCTAATTTATAATATAATAAAAGTTTCTGTTACAAAATATATTGAAGTGTTGTGAAGTGCATTAGGAAATTTGCGTATACCGTATAATGCAGAGATGGCCAACCTGCGGCACGCGTGCCACAGAGATACCAGTATTTATATACAGGGAAAAAAATGCATTGTTTAACACTAGAATGCCGTGAAATTTTCCTCAAGTTTCATAAAAATATTTCACACCAGAATTTTTATTTAAAATTATTTGACTGATTTATTTAACGTAAATCTGCGCTTTTAAAATTTAACTTATTTTGTGAAAGAATTTCTGGTCCCAATTGACATTTAATCATGTGGTCGGAGTCGAATCGACTCCTTCCGGGCGTTCTAGTGTTAATGACAGAATGTCTTCAATTTAAAAAGGACAAAATTACAATTCTTTGAAAACGGTGTCAAGGGAATTTTAGACAAAAATGTTGGCCACCCCTGGTATAATGAAATGATCTGTAGGCAATTTGCGGCGTATTTAATTAGGTAACCTGAAATAAAATATTTGCATTTCAAAACGTGTAAGAGTGTGATTGTAATTGATCATTTCATAGTAAGGTAAATAAATTTTGAGGATATATTTCGCATTTATTTTCACTGTTCCGTTCGTAGTTTTAGTGGTTGTCGCAACTAGTGTACTCAGTAGGTTGGAGCAAAAAAATAATAATAATAATAACAAAAAGCGGGTAGGTGCCAAAAGTTGCCTTTATACTAGTACATGAAGTGCGTGCAATTTTACTGCTGAAATAAAATGGCTTGGGTCTGCACTTTTGGTCCAAATGTCGAAATTTTGGGTAAAATTTGACATGAAAAAAATTAAAAAAATTCTATACACCCCGTTATTATTTAAAAGTGTTATTTAAACCTTTATTATTAAAGACTTAACATTATTTAAACGATAAAACGATATCTTTATTCTGTATAACTGGAACAAATCTGACAACTTTCGGTAAAAAAAATGGCGTTGCCACTCTGTTGTGGCATACAACGAATTGTTGTTTTGAATACAACTCTTACCGAGTTGCTTTCAAAACTACCCAGGGACTCCCGTGCAGCCAGCTGCATATCGCGTGCCACCCGCACCCAGCTCGACCACCCTACCATCTGGTCACAATATTTTATTTATACACTGAATTGTGATTGTTGACTGACATAACTTGTCTATGTATGAACCTAGTCCATCTCTTGTATAAAGCCGCAGACTTATGCTGACGTGACCTCCTTCACATATCTTTCTACTGAAGATTAATGCAGTGGGTGTGTTATTAACAGAATCTACTTAGCCGTCTACTATTTTCTTTAAAATAGCATCCGATGAATGCATAGTCATTAGAGGTTCTGTTACCATAACAATTTTCGAATAAATTAGATTTACATAAATATCCTTTTCTTAGTTGATTGTCGATCTTTCAGATTTTTGTATGTCATCATCTTCTCAATTCTTGCATCTATAATGTGCTGAGCAGCTAGCTATTTAGTGTGATGGCGATTGTCAGAGAGCATTGCAATCAGAATTTTCTATTGGTGTGCAAAGCAACCACTGTCCTAAATATATATTTTTTTACCATTTGTTATATGAAATGTTTAGAAACCGAGTAATTTCCCATGAGATTTTAGATACATTCTTTAGATGTGGATTACATTTGTTAGTAAACCATATTAGGTCACAAACTTGGATTAAATAGTATTTTCTGAGAGAACGTAAAGACTCTGATTGGAAAAGAGTGCTCATGTAACGGTGGGAAATTCTATTCGCCATTGTGAGCCATTTTGCATGAAACAAGTTTAGAATGGCTCATTACAATTTATCATACCCTACCTCCACTCCAGTGAATTTCTTCTGCGTCATTTATTCGACAAGTTCGATGGGAAAAATTCTGACCGCGTGCATTCACCAGACCAATAGAAAAATGTTTATTCACGTGTCATTCACTTTCTATTGCAATTTTTAAACTCATATAGGGTAATTCGGAAAATATATTTCCTGAAATCGAGAAAAAGGGCACTCAGCACAGGCCAGAAATAGCTGCTGGACATTTGAAAAGCTATTTCTTCTAGATATTGCTCAGAAGAACAAGCGAATAGGAACGCAGGAAACTTGTCTTACACAAGAAGGCTCACAAAGGTAAATAAAATTTTCCGCCTTTATATAAGCACTAATTGACCATCATAGTCTCTAGGTTCACTCACATAGTATGTAATCCAAGTTTGTGCCCCTTTTAGGCAAATGTAACCCACATCTAAAGAATGAATTAAAAAACTTATGGGAAATTACTCGGCTACTAAACAACATAGAAAACAGCATAACACGAATATTAAAACAAGTTATTTAGGACTATGGTTGCTTCGCATATTCAGAGCAAATTCTGACTGCAATGTTCTTTGACGATCGCCATTACGTTAAACAGCTAGCTTCTCAGTATATAATAAATGAAAGAGGTAGAGTAATTACCGCAATTTCCGGCGTATAATCCTCAGATCAAACAATCATTTTTCGACCCAGATATATTTTTGAATAAAATGATATTAGATTGCTGTAAATATTTGGCTTTTATTACTAAATAAAATTTCTGGGTCCAAACAGAATTGTTTTATCTGCGGATTATACGCCGGAAATTACGGTAATTGCATAATCAAATTTAAAATTTCTACAAACAACTTTGAAGCAGATGGTTATATAAAAATTCCAATTGGTCGAAAAAATGTTGTGGTAACAGAACCCTCAATCACTATGTCTGTATCGGATGCAATTTTGGTGAAGATAATAGGCGGTCGAGTAGATTCCATTAATAACATACCAAATGCATTTACACTGTTTGCCTTCTCATACACAAGTAGTAGAATTATTATTTAAAGAAGGTCACAGCAGCAGCATCCAAAGTCTGTGGATACAAAAAAAAGAAGGACTAGGTTGATACATAGAAAACTTCTGCCAGAATTTGATAAAAAATCACATTTCAATATATAACTAAAACATTGTGCTCAGGTGGTAAGTAGTTGAGCTGGTCACGGGTGGACATGATAAGTAGCTGCTTCCACGTGGTATGTCCTGGGTAGTTTTGAAAGCAACGAGGTAAGAGCTGTCAAAACAATTCGTTGTATGCTACCAGAGACTGGCAATGCCCTTTTTCTACCGAAAGTTGCCAGTTTTGCTCCAGTTACACAGAATAAATATATCGATTTATCGTTTAAATATTTTAATTCTTTATTAATAAATCTTTAAATAACACTTTTAAATCATATCCAGCACTATAGGAATTTAAAATGTTTTTTGAAAAAATATTAAATTTTACTCAAAGTTTCGACTTTTAGACCAAAAGCGCAGAAACAATCTGTTTTGTGAGCGGTAAAATTGCACGCAGTTGATGTACTAGTATAAAGGCAACTTTTGGCACCTACCCGTTCTTTGTAAAAAAAAAAAAAAAAAAAAAAAAAAAAAAAAAAAAAAAAAAATCGTTTTACCCTAGTAGTCAGGTGTCCCGCGTAAATCGGGACTCTAAATGCCATTGAACCAGTATTTTAAAGTAATTTTCTTCGCCTTATCTAATGGCATAATTCTCTGCGATTAATGATGATGAAATAAGCTCTAAGAAATGAGTGGTGTCCAGGACATTTGGAGACCTAATTTATGCGGGACACCTGGCAACACTAGTCAAAAGAGCAAGTTTTAGATCTCCCAGTTAACTGTACTAAAAACTAATGGGCTTCAAAAGCTGGTGCTTTAGAGTATTTTTGAATCTTTTAGAAAAGCTTAAAATTCCCTAGTAGTGAACAGGCAAATTCTAGCATTGGACAGCTGTGTCTTCTATTACGCTCGATTCCTTACAGAAAAAGTCAAATAATCAATAAAATATCTTATTTTTTTTTATAAAAATGCATTTTTTGGTCATAAAACTTTGCTAGGAATGCGGAAAAGTGCATCACTGTGGACATTTTTTAAAATTCTATTCGTACCACGTTTCGAAAAATAATTTATTATACACTTACATAGCTGCCAACATTTGCGCTTTTTTTCTCGCTACTAAAATTTAATAGTAAACGTTGTATTGTTCAGTGGTATAAATCTGACGATTAAATAATGCGAAAATATCTGTTAAACTTTAGTGGTAACAAAAAAGCGTAAAATTTGGCAGCTATACACTTACACTGGGAATTTTTCAAGAGATTCATAAAACTATTTTTTATATTTCTTTTATAAACTGTGTCACGAGTGAATCTGATCACATGGCTAATTCTGCTCCTTAATCAAAGTGTAAATGAGTTAAAAATCTAAATTAAATAATAAACTTTTATTAAAATCAGAAAAACTTGTCTTGAAAATATTTTAGAAATAAAACTTTACAGAATTTTACTTTTCAGTTACAGCACGTTAACCCCTTGAGAAGAATTTTATTCAGGATTTGCACCAGAATCATTTTATGAAATTTTATTTTTAAAACTTTGGTGGTGAAAAAAAATGTAAAACTGCATTATCTAATTTTGAAATTAAAATTTCCGAAAATTCTGGTTTGAATTTAGCTATACAGAAACACAATTACTTTCCCCTGAAAGGGTTAATCACAACATTTTTTTTCAACTAAGTCTTAACTAGTTAATGAGATTTTAATCCCGTTATTGTGTAATAAACTTGAATTATCTTAAACTTGTCACAACGTACGCGCATATCTTACGCGAATTATTCTAAGCGTTCAAACAGTCTCTTGAATCAATGTTTTAGAATGGAAGACTTTTCCTCATTTTACTGCGGTTAAATTAGGTAAGCTATTTGAAAATAGTAAACTTAATTAAACAATTTTGTCTCGTTTTAACCTTTCCAGTGTCAAGCAATTGTATTTCTGTAATATCAAACTCACATCGGAATTTACGAAAGAATTTAGTTCTAAATAATGAAAAGCAATTTTTCAACTCTTTTTCACCAAAGTTAAAAGAGTAAAGTTTAATTCAAAGTTTTTTGGGGGAAACATGAATAAAATTAGGTGGCATATATAATATATCCCACCGTTCCTCAAGGGGTTAAAGGGAGACATTTAAACCTTTCAGGAGCAGGCAAGTGTGTTTCTGTAATGTCGAACTCACACCGGAATTTACGAAAGAATTTAGTCCAAAATAAGGGAAAGCAATTTTTCAACTTTTTTCTATCAAAGTTTAAAAAGTAAAATTTAATTAAATGTTTCTGGTGCGACTCATTTTTAAAGTTAGGTGGGATATAATATAGCCACCGCCCCTCAAGGGGTTCGGAAGACTTCGGGTTCTAAAGACTTCGGGAAAATAGGCTTGAATCTCCAAGTATTGGGGCCCTTTTTTGTTAATTAGTTGTGGGCATGCAGCACCAACCATATCAACAGCGTATCTTTATTGCAATAGATCTTTTTGCTGTTAAACATTTAATTTACAGAACATATTTCGAATTCATGGAACTATTAATAAAGAGGAACTGACATATCCTTAAAATAGCGAAGCTTCAACTGTAACCGCTAACGCAGGAGTCGTTTACAGCCGGTGGAAACTTTCACCAGTAGATTTATATAGAATTTTTTTTCCTTATTTAAACCCCGTTTTATTGCAAAATTTCAGTCATAAATAACTGTAGAAACAGATTTTTATTTTTACTGGTAGAAGTTTACTTTGGCGGTAGTCAGCCACTGCATTTCCAACCAAGGAAACAAACTCTCAGTTTTACAAGGCAAACTGACACCAGTAAAAACAAAGAAATTTTTACGACATTTGTGAGAAAAAAAATTCCATGAATAAGACGCTTAAATAAGACGAAAATTTTAATTCAATTTTACTGGTGGGACGTTTGCCCTGGCGGTAATCAGAAGCTAAATATCCGATAAAAAATAAAAAAAAAGAAGCCGCCATCTTATGACAATCTCCTCCGTTACTTCACTCGATGACTTACCAGTCTTCGAGTGCGACAACTGGTAGACTGTACACTATATGTCTCCTCCTCTTTATTTATAACTCCATTTTACGAATTATACTTATTTTTCTAAGAAAACAAGACGAAAAAAGAAATAAAGAAATGAACAACATTTTTATATTTTTAAAACAGATGAAGAAGAGAAATTGAACAGCTAGAAAAACAGATTCAATGGCTTTACAGGTAAATTAAACTTTAATTTACTATCAAGGCATGATTGCCGACAAAGCAATTTCAACCAGTAAATTTCAATAGAAATTTTCATCATATTAAAACGACTTCTTAATGATGAACTTCTATCTTAAATACGTAAAAAAATATTCTATTTCTTTTTACTGGTGGAAGTTTTCCTCGTTGTTAATCAAGCTCTGTTTACCATAACGAAAAATAAATTTAAATAAATCAAAGGTTTCCAGCAATTTTGCAGCAAAACCAGTTACAACTTTTACCAAATGAAAATCTTAAAAGTAAAAGTATAATCACTAAATAAAGCAACACCGGGTAAATTTGTAGCATCACTTATAAATAAATACAAAATTAATTATGAATGAAAAATATAACAAAATATTTAGAAAATAAATAAAAATAATAATATTTGAAAAACATGAAAAAAAAAATAAATTACAATTTTAAAAATATGAAAATGAAAAAAAGTTACATTTGCGATGCCAAGAAAAGTATTTGAACACTAGCAGTGAGAATAAAAATGCACTAGATATTTAAAAGTAAAAAACAATACCAGTATTTATGCCCTGTACTTCAGTTACAGAGTGTAATCGTCTGTGCAATGATTAGATCAATTTATAACACGTTTCGCTGCTGGTTTTAGCCATTCTTCTTTAAGAGCTTGTTTAACTCTTTAACTGTCGTGCCCGAGTGCCTCTCGGGCAAACATTGTTTGCTATATTCGATACTAAAAGGTTTTCATACCACTAAATTTTAACTGTAATCTTTGGTTTCTTAAAAGGCGTACCCTTTTCGATTGTGCAAAGTCAAATATTTTAGTAAAAAAAAAAAGTGGTGCCGGGTCCTGATTTTAATTTATTGTGTCAAAGAAAAAAGAAACAGTTAAAGGGTTAACCTTCCGTCTACCAGACGGGTCCATTGGACCCGACATGTACATTCAAAATATTTATTCAAACCAGAAATTTCTTCAAAACAAACTAAATGTATAAATCAGACAATAATAAGTTAAATAAACAAATTAAATAGTTTTAAGTAAAAATTCTGGTGTAGAATGTTTTTATAAAACTTGAGTAAAATTTCCGGTAGTTCTAGGGTTAATATCAGCTTTGTTAGAAATAGTATTCTTTTTCCGTACTTGTATATCCAAAACATACCAGAAATATTTTCAATAGGTTGAGGTCTAGTGATTGCGGTTGCGTTTGTAATCGACTTTTTACAATATACAGCAACCCTAACCTCGTAATGTTCTCTGTGTGCTTAGGATCCTTATGTTGTTGAAAATAATGTGAAACAACAATTCCAAATTTTAGAGCGCTATTGGCTAAATTATCTCTGTATATACCGATATTCTGTTTGGTATTAATATTGCCTTCAATAAAGGCTATTCCACCAACTCAGTAAAATGCATGCATCATCATATGACCACCCTCATGTTTTACATTTGGTTTCAAGTTTTTATTTGAAGGGATGTATTTGGCATTCGCCAGGCAGTTTTCTTTCCATCTAAGCCAGGGATGGCCAACTATGGCACGCCGCATACCACTAACAATTTTAGAGAAATTTCTGTCTTCTTGAGTCGCATCGATTTGATGATTAGATAAGGCAATGATTACTATAATAGTTTAGCCTTATCTAGCGTGCCAAAGTTGGCCACCCCTGATCTAAGCCGAAAATATTAAACTTACTTTCATAGGAAAAAATAACTTTTTTCTATAACTCCGGTGGTTTTTCCACCTTAGATTTGTTAAAATAGAATCTTTTCAGCCTATTTGTTTCACTGATAAATGGATTTTTGTGAATACGTTTTCCTGGAATATATGAATCATAAAGGATATTTCTAACAGTTTGTGGTGTAAATATTGTTTCCTAAGTTGAAACGACATCAATAGCCGATTCCCAAGTGCTTTGAAAAGGATTTTGTTTTTTGCAGTTTCCATTATTATAGACTTCTTTGCATTGAATTGTGCTTTCTTGGATGCTTAGTACGCAGCTTATTTTTTGAGGTACCATTCTCATTTTTCTGCTTTATTAAATAACGAGCACTTGAAAAGTTTAAACTTAACTATTTACTTATTTTTCGATAATTTAATCCAGGATCGTTAAGAGTTATAATCATCGCACGGACAGCGACTGAACGCTCACACGTTTTCGCAGCCATGGCAACAGAAACTGTCATAATCCCCGTACCAGTTATTATATTATATGAGTTCAAATTGTGGGACTAGGGTAGTGCGGGAATGATGTGCTAAAAAATTTGCATAATGATAACGTTGTACTGCTTTTTAAACATGGAACTATTAATAAAGAGGCATTGACATATACTTCAAATAGTGAAGCTTCAAATGTAGCCGCTTTCACAGGGGTTAATTTTCGTAGGAGGAAATTTCCACCAGTATATTTAAATAGAAAGTTTCTCCCTATTTAAACGCTTTATTGATGCAAAATTTCAGTCATAAATAATGGAAAAAGCACTTATTCATTTTAACTGGTGGAAGTTTATTTTGCGGTAGTCAGGTCCTGCATTTAAGCCATGTTGTGACGACCGAGGCAACCTCTTGTGAGAGTCAGTAAAAAAGAATATAATACCAGGGCAAGCTGTCACCAGTAAAAACAAATAAAAATTTATACCATGCTATTTTTATGAATACGGCGTTTAAATAAGACGAAATTGACTATTCAAATTTACTGGTGGGAAGTTTCCCCAGCGGTAATCATAAACTGTTGATCTGATTTAAAATAAAACAGCCGCAATCTTGAGACAACCTTCTCAGTTATATCACTCGCAACTGATAGATAGTGTACTACAGTGCGTGTCAATAGTTTAAGCACAATAACCATAGCTGCCAACTCTTCCGATTTTTTGGCCCGGAAAAATTTAATAGAAAACTCTGCTTTATTTAATCGGAACATTTCAGCGATTTAAAATGGTAAAATTTACTATAAAGTTTTTGTGGTCTGAAAAAGCGGAAGATGTTGGCAGCTATGACAATAACAATTTTAAAATAAAACTTTAAATATTCACTTTATTTCAATTCCTGCCTTCATTATGTTAATAATAGCAGTTTTAACACCATATTCAATAAAATTATCTTTTAAATTTTATTTCAAACCAAGGAGTTTAAAAATAGAACAAAAATAACTGTGTCAAAAGTTTAAGCACAAAATCGTTTTTATGCAAATTTTACGAACTGATGTAAGCGATTGCGCACGCAAACGATTTCTGGGTGTATAAGAAGCAGTCAGTTGCTGTTTTTGAGTTAGTACAAAATGCCTAAGTCGAAAGAATTTTCAGAGGAGGAGGTGATAAATATCTGGAGTATAAGAGCAAAACTTAAGCCTGTTTCTGAAATTGCAAGTGCATTAAAAAGATCAACACGAGGTATTCATCAAGTTTTGGCTCGTGGTAATGATTTCAAACAAAAATTCCTTTCATGAAGGCCACCAGTGACTACTTTGTGCGAAGACCGCCGCATCAGAAACTTGGCTTCAACAGGTAATTACTCTCTTTAGCAAATAACACATGCAGTTTGAGGACAAATATAAAAAAACTGTTCATAGAAGAGTTTTGGAATCGGAATACATCAAAAATCGTAAAATGGCTCTGTTACCATGTCTGAAACGACACCATAAAGAAGCTAGATTACTGTGGGCCAAAGAGCATATGTCATTTGGTGATAAGTGGCTGAATGTCATATTCAGTGATGAAAAAAAATGAAACCTCGATATCCCTCATGGGTTTAACCCCTTAATTCTCGCTCCCGTCATATTCACGGTCTGTGTCTTTTTTGAGATTTATTCAGATTTGCTTGTTTCCCACCAGTTTAATAAACTAGTGTAATTAGCTTTATTACGGTATCATTTTACCTGTCATTAAATAAGGTGAATATTTCGTTTTCAAAAAAGTGGTGCCAATAAGCAAATTGAATTTTTAAACCGTAATTTAATGTGACCGTTAAGGTATTAAGTACTATTGGCATGATCTCCGCAAAAAAACATAGGAGTATATTTAGCAGACAACATGCTGGTGTTTGTGTAATGGTAAGGGGGGGCTATTTCTTTCAATTTTCAGACATCTCTAGCATAAATCAGTGGTCGTGGAAACTTTGAAAACTATCAAGAGACACTTGCCAATAATTTACTCCTAGTTGCCGAAGTTTTGGGGGGCGAAAAATTGTTATTTCAGCATGATAATGCTTCGATCCATACCTCTAACTCAACTTCAATGTAGCATAATTCGGAAAAAGTATCTGTTTTGAAATGGCCGGCAATTAGCCCTGATTCAAACCCTGTATGTGGGATATTCTCACTCACGCACTTTATCCAAATGGAAAGCAGTATTTTTCAGTTAATGATTTGAAAGATGCCATTGAGAGCGCGGGGTTTAAAATTGAACCAGAAGCAATACAGCACCCCATTTTATCGATGGAAGACCGTATATTTAACACATTCACGCCGGCGTGCATCACCGGTGGGTCACATTTGTCTGCCGCATCGGGCGGCGTGCATCACCGGTGGGTCGCGCTTGGCTGTCGCATCGGGCGGCGTGCATCACCGGTGGGTCACACTTCATTGATAAATAGAAGGCGTGCACTACAGGTGTGTCACACTAGATTATGCCATACACGGCGTGCACTACAGGTGCGGCACACTTGAATATTCGAAAATTCAGTAATAAAAACAATTCAATATTATAAACAGAATACATTCACGACGGGAAACGAGAATTCTCGTTTTCATTCAAAAAATATCATTGACTAAGGGCGTGGCTTCTACCTTGCAGAAAATACATTTATATCATGCTGTCCATATTTCTTTAGATTTTAAGACATTTATATTAAATTCGTACATATGCAGTCAATAAAATCATGTCTCTAAGTAATTTGCTTACTCCTTATAAATGTTCAGACATTCACAATCAATTCTGCTTGTTATTTTGAGTTCAATTTAATAAATAAGAGAGGGGCGTGTCATTACATACAGCGTCTGAATAAGCAAAAATACCGAGCCGCCAGATGAAGCAACATATGAATTCGAGAGCCGCCTCATAGCGGAAAACATGAATATAGGCGCCGGCGTGAACGTGTTAAAGGAATTCAACAGAATGAAGCAATAATCAAGTATTAATTTTTCTTTTATTCTTGCTATACTAAAGACTAAAGAGCTACTGTGCTTAAACTTTTGACACTCTCATTTTTGTTCTTTTGATAAATTCTATTATTTGAGATAAATTTTAAAGTATAAATCTGTTAAATATCCTTTTAAAATTTGCAAGTAAAATTTGTAGGTTATGTGAAAAGGACAGTAACTTTCAGTCGATAATAAAATTTTATTTTGAAATTTTATCATGTCCTTAAACTTTTGACACGCCCTGCATTTGTCTCCTCCTCTTTATTCATAACACTGTTTTTTAAAACTGTCAATGTTTCGTATGGAAATAATTTTTTGGAATGAGAAAATGCTATTTTGGGTTATATGTGTTTGTTTATTATTTAAATAAAGTAATATTTATTATTTAATAAGTAATATTTCATCACATTTGCATTATAGTACTACTTATGCAAAAAAATGCCGTGTGCAAATACATTTTTCGCTCGCTGTGTATAAGAGGCCGTCAGGCCGTAATTTGGGTAGAGCTCTGCTATAAATAAAAAAGTATGTCAGAAATATGGTGTAGTTTTATTTCATTTTAACTTTTAGATTCTAATAAATTCACATAAATATTAACATTCGTGTCAACGAAAATCGCAGCTTTATGGTTTTCGAAACTGTTACACAAAATAAACAGCCAAATGCGAGTATTATTCGCGCTCAGAGGTTCCGTAGAATAAATATATGAATTTGTAATTGTATTATTAAAAAAAGTTGATAAAAGAATACTAAGACTTTGTAAAAAACTATACAACGTAGGGTTAGGTATAACTGTATATACTAGAAAAGTGTTAATAGATATACCATGAAAGTTCAAAGAGATATGGTACCTAAATAATATCAAATATAGCTATTCTGTATAACTCATTTTTTAATATTATCCTAATCTGTTTATGATGAACTTAATTGGGTACTGACAATAAAAGCAGTACTTTAAACTTCAATTGGTATTTCATAAAAATAAATTCAGCGTAGTAATGACCTTTATTTCTACAGTGTAGCTAAAACAAAACCTTTGTTCAAAATTGAAATTTGCATTATGCTAAGCTCGTTTCGAAAGGAGGTCACAAAGTTGCAACGTCACCTTGATCCGTGCCGCGTTTTTCCGGATAGGTTTTTAATTAACTTTTAAAGTCACTCGGGGCGTATTGAGAAATTCACTCAACGCAAACTAATCGCGAATCACACAATATTTATGTGATTCATTCTAATTAAGTGGTAAAGCTTCAAAATTTCAGAAATTTTAATTTTTTTAGATGTTAAACTCCTATCTTTTCTTAATATTTTGATATAATTGTTTCCTTGAAATTCCCATCAGAAGAGAAGTTGTAGCTTTTAGAATTTTACCCGCTCACTGTCTGAAGCAGCGTTTCCGAAACTTTAAAGTAAATTTTCACTAAATGATATTTTTGGGGATAACGTGCAGGATACTTCATAACTTCTGAATATATTTTCATGAAATTTTCAAAACATATATTTCTGTATAAACTGAACCTAAAATTTCCCTTTTATTGTTCAAACAAATATATATTTTATAGCAAATTATACTGATGAAATTTTCAAAATTTTCTGTTAGCTAAATACAACTTTGCATTAAAAATATAAAATGCTTTAAATGCAAATTTATTTACATTCAGGCTAATTACTACAATTTGAATTATAAGTCGGCCCCAAATATGTTATTCTACTTGCAATATTCATTTTGTAATCTTGCGCGTAAGCTGTTAGACCAATTTTCTGCTCGACAAATATCTAACAGCTTCGAGCCCCCTATAGGTACTAATTCTGCATCTTGAAATTTTTTAAGTACATGAAATGAAAGAAAATATTTACATCTTTCATCCCAATAAAAACTGCGTTTTAAAATCATATTTTTAAGACATTAAATGTTGAAAATGGTCTTTTTTTCCATTTTTCCAATTTTAAGAGTTCTGAGATCCCTTAAATTTTTCTGTGTTTAACAATTTGACGTTTATTGCTTTTATGCTGCTACTTAGCATTACATTACACATATATATCATTAAAAGTTGTTAACTAGGAGTAGAGTACGCCGCTCCTGTCATTATGTAGGCCCAAACTGTCCGTATATTTAAGGGTTAATTTCTCGGCTAATTACTGACGATTTTTTTCGAAAATCATTATCAACAATGCTTTTATACTTCTGCTACGATAGGCACCTGCAGCGCTGCTCAAGACTTTCGCTGAATGCCCGTAAATCGAAATCTGTGTGTAACAGAAAAATGCGATTTTCTCAAAAGGTATGTCACTTAGGGTAATCTCTATAATGTTCCTTCAAGGTTTGAATTAAGGTCTACTACCTCTAAATTTTTCATAATTTTAGTTTCAATAGATTCGGAATTAGATAGGGGTTAACATATTTTTGCGCCACATTTTTCAACGATATCTATGAAAATATAATACCTAAAATTAAAAGGAATGTATTTTTGAGTTTAGCGTTACGAAAGCTTTCAAACGATATCCCACACGATATGCAAAGAAGATATTTTTTTTTTCAAGTAGCTAAATTAGGCACACTACATTTTTACTAAATATATTTGTGAATGCTTAATAATCTGATAATATGTTGATCAATAGTCTTTATTACTTTCCCGAATTTGAACTTTCCACGTTCCATAGTTTACGAGTAAAATGGTTGTGACAGACAGACAGACACACACAGGAGTAATCTTATAATGGTTCCGTTTTAGGTAGATTTCGTATGAAATACTACCTATAGGCGTCGTTCCTATGTTGGAATTTCTGAAATTTTTTTGCAGATCTACACCGATCATGGCCCCTAGAGCCCAAAACCACCCTCAGTAAAAAACTTTATCTATCTATCTATCTATGTATCTATGTATCTATCTATATATATCACTTTCTTCTGGACACGATAACTTCCACAATTCTGCACCAATCTCTTCCAAACTGATATATAAAATCGAGGGGCATAATATCTCGGTCAAGTTCGTTAATGGGCAAAATCGGGCAAAGGGGATGAAATAGGGAGGGGTTTTGTGAAAACCGAAAAATAAACCCATAACTTCTTAACTTTTGTACATATCGAATCAGTTTAAAGTTTTTATTACTTCTAAAAATAGGGCCAAAAATTTATGTATCACAGATTTTTGATAAAGTTAAAAATGGGCTCAAGGGGCGCAAAAAATAGGATTTTTGGGAGAAAAAAATTCATAACTTCGTCAATTCTCAAGATATCAAATCCAATTAATTTTATCATGAATCTCCTTAACATTATCTACAACTTTTATATTCACAAGATTTTTATAGGACCAATTTGTACCGCAAAAAAAATTAAAAACGAAAACAAAAAGGGCGTTTGAAGAAGAAAAAAATCCATAACTCCGTGAATTCAAAAGAGATAAAATCCCCATAAATTTATCATATATCTTCTTAATATTGTCTACAACATCTATATAGACCAGTTTTGGATAGGACCAATTCTTACAGCGAAAACAAATTAAAAATACATAGCGGTTGAAGAAAAAAATCATGTTAGTAAGGGTATATTCAAATCCAAACTGCTAATTTTCTGACTCATTTTACAATTCATTTTTACTCTCAAAGGCTTCCAATTGGTACCTTTTCTTACTCAGAAACTATATAATGTACCGTAATGGTCAATTTTTTAATAGAGGCAGAATATATTTTAAAACATGCTGTCAAAGTGGGCCTTTTGAACCAAATTTCCCAAACCGGATTGTGTTGGAAAAATCATCTTATTAAGGGAGTATTCAAATCCAAACTGCTTATTTTCTGACTCATTTTTAAATTCATTTTTGCTCTCAAACGCATCCAATTGGTAGATTCGCTTATTCAGAAACTATATAATGTACCGTAATGATCGATTTTTTGACAGAGGCAGAATATATTTCAAAAAATGGTGTCAAAGTGGGCATTTTGAACGGAATTTCCCGAAGCGATTGTGTTAGAAACAAAAAAATGTTGTCTTACTGAGAAAATAATTGTTTATATATCAAGTTTTAATTAATTGAACGAAAATTGAAAACACAGGTCGCTTATAAATCTCTTCAAAAATCACGTCAACAAGTTTCATATTTTTGCTATTAAAAATGAATCTGGAGTTATGCCAGAAAATTTCGAGTTATTGAGCATGGAAAAGTATTTTTTTGAATACCGCCCTAACATGATTATGATAAAACCAGTTATTATATAAAAATGAAATAAAAACTCGTCAAAAGCGGCCAGATAAAATTGTTAAAGTGGGTTTATCTCTAATCATGATTTGGTTTTTGTTTGTGAAATTAGTATACTTAACTTCGAAATCTACCTCCTCCTGTAGGCTGGGCCGGCAGGGATTTTTTACTTTTTAAGTACGGAACCCTAAAAAGGACTTTTTTATTGTAAATTTAAGTAAAATTGCAAGAATCACCAGATCTCGCGCTCTAACGTGAGCACATCTAAGGGTATTGTTGCCTGTTAAGTGTTTTTTAAGTATTATTAGGATTGCTTGGTAATTGCAACTCTTTTTAAATGATAGATTTATTGAAGGTTTATTTACAGAAATAATTATAGTCTTCGTAAATAAATGCCTACAGTTTTCTCCGAACTTTCCTGTTCAGCAGCGCAGTTAGTGTTGGCTCTTGTTTTATAAATTAACAGCCGCCAGATGGCAGCACGTAAGTTCTCAAAATGTAGAAGATTTAGCAAAGATGGGAACTTTCAACATTTTTTTAATATTTAATCGCGGAATTCTTCAATTAAAACGTGTTCAAAATAAAGCATGAAGTAAGATTATGTTGATGACCTACATATCCTTTATTTCCTACCTTATCTTTATTCTGATTAATTTTTAAATTCTTTCATTTAAAAAAAAAAATTACGGTCCCTGTGTCTTAAAAAATTAAAAAAAGTACTTAGAATTATATTTTATTAAACTGTCATTTAATTCTATCAGAAAAATTATATTTTTTATATTTAGAATAAAAATTACACGCTTTGAGAAATATAAAGAAAAATTCTACTTCTTTACGAAAAATGTCATCTAATAATGATAGTTTAAAGTTTAATAAGTTTAAGAGATTTTGATCACAAAAAAAAGACGAATTTTTAGTGACGGAATGCACCTAAATTTGACTTTTTTAACACTTTCCAACAAAGTTGAAAAGTGTTTATACATTCGGTTTGTCTGTCCATCTGTCCGTCTGTCGAACCTCTAACGCCCGTAAATAAAGTCGGATTTTCATGCAATTGAAATCATTATTTAGGGTCACCATGGCATGGTTGGAATTGTATATGAAGTATGTGGGGTTAATAGTTCCTTTACAGGGGTATTCAAAAGTATTCCAGTACATTATGGTACACGTGGAAAAATCGTTTGCAGAGCATTTTAATGAGATTACGCTATTTTGAATGTATTGAAACTAATATAAATCACTGAATTTCACTGCAAGATGATTATGTTAGATTAGGACATTCATATCTTTTGTCGTTCATTTACAGGGACACGCAAAAGAAATTGATTACAGTACTGTCTTTGAATAATAATTGCTGGAAGTGCGTTTTCAATTTCGGCATGCGCTTTTAAACGTAACTAATTTTTGGCGTTTTACGCGTTGTATATAAATTCTATTCCTCATATACAGGGCTGCACAAAAGAATTCATCTACCATTCTCCTTATTAGCGGAAGTTGCTGCAGGGGAATTTTCAACTGTGGTATGTATGTCCTCACTGAACTAAATTTTTACATGCATGTAGTTTATAGATAGAAATCTATATGTCATATACAGGGCTGCTCAAACAAATCGGATAATTTTCCGATTGTATATGGCAGTTGCTGAAATAGGGTTTTTCAGATGTGTTAGGCCTTTCAAACTGGTTCAATTAGACATGATATTTCAACTTATTAGTTTTGTTACACTATTCTAAATGTGCTAGAAAGTGTTTTATAATGTATGTTTGACGCACGATTTTTTTTCTTTCTTGTTTAAAGTAATATAACTCAATATGTTTTGAGTATAGGGAAACAACATTTTTTCTTTTGCTCTTGTCAGAGCAAGGAGAAAAGGTTTTTAAATAAAACATATATGACCTAGGGAATGTATAATTTTTTTTAGTAACATTTTGAAATATAATAGCAGGTCTATTTCATGATCGCAACATTAACTTTTAACTTGTTTCGAACTCTTTTACAATTAACTTTGCCTATGTTCCGAGAAGATAAAAAATATAGCGTGTTTCAATCATTTGAGTACACCCTGTATAATAAGGATATTCGTACGCGAAGAAAGCTTTAACTACGTGCTCTTTTAATAGTAACGAAGTTTGGGAGCATTTGAAATGCATCTACTTAAATGAAGCTATGGATTAAATAAAGAGACAGTTATTATTTCAAAAATTCCTAGCAATCAAGCAATCTGAATTTCTAAAAACCTATCCCAACTAGCAATACTGCCTGCCGGTCAATTGGTAATAAAATTATCAAATAGAAATCATCCTCTTTTTTAAGAAATTGTTATTTAAGACTCTGTTATTTCAGATTTCCTCTTATTTAAGACTTTGATATGAAGCCAAAGCCGTAATATATTTAGCCTGAGCAGACGCAGAGCTCCCACTGGTACGTTTTTTAAAAAACAGTATTTTTTAAGACAGAAATTCGTAGTAGATTTCTGCAGAAATTCCGAGAAAAACGCTCTTCCACATAAGTTTTTATGGAATATAAAAAGAAGATTTTTCTTTGAAGAAAAAAAAAAAAAGAGTGGTTTTAAAAACGGACCGAGTGGCAGCATACAGGCAAATGGGAGAAATTTTACGTGTTGGAAATAGCGTCTTCTTACGACTGATTGCCTTTATGCACCCAGGAAAATGAAACGTTTGTACCAGTAAAAAAAAGAGTGAAATTGAAAAATATTAATCAATAAGGTACATGTTTATCAGCCCATTAATTTTCGCTCACGTGATTTTCATGGGCTGAGTAAGCTAATATTTTGTCAAGTTTGTTTGCTACTGCCAACGAAATGCTCAAGGCCACAGGACATGAGGTTGACGTCACTACTAATTGACGGAATTCTCACTAGTGTTGAAATTCACATCGGAAAATTTTGAATAGCTATTTTATATTATTTCCGGAATATCTATCAACTTATGAAACAACAACAACAAAAAAATTTGAACTTAGTGGTGAGAATTTGCAATCCCCAATGAAAAATAAGCCAGATGCGGCAGCACTGTGGATTTCCGCATCTGGCTGAATTTTTATATAGGGATTCCGAAATCTCACCAGTAAGTTTAAAGAGTTATTATTGTTTTATAAGATGACAGATATTCCACAAATAAAAGAAAAGAAAATTGCTATTCAAAAATTTCCGGTGTGAATTCCAACACTAGTGAGAAATCGGTCGATTACTCACCGCCCCCTGAATACTAGGCCTGAGCGCTAACACAAAAATGGCGGCTATTGTAGGCGGATTTATTTTAACGTATGTACGGCCCCTTAAATTTTGACACCAGTATATTATAAAAGATATCTTTGACTTGCTTAATCTCGGATAAATAAAGCAGGAAAAACTTAAAAATATTTTTGGTACAAATATTTAAGGGACCGTACACACGCTGAAAAAAATCCGCCTTCGGCAGCCGCCATTTTTGTGTCAGCGCTCAGGCCTAGTATTCAGGGGGCGATGGATTACTGATGGATGACGTCACACTCGTGTCCTCTGGCCTGGAGTATTTTGATGGGAATAGTTGATTACCACCAGTTTTTCAGAAGAGCGTAATTGGCACTATTGTATCTTCAGTTTATCTGCCGTTAAATAAGCTGGGTATTTCTACTTTGAAAAATGGTTGCAATCAAACAATCTGAATTGTTTTAAAAGAAGCCTAAACTTATCGGGCGCGACGTTTAACCCTTTTAAGGGCAGTGATTCATTTCTGAATAACTTAATTTTAATTTCTAAATGCCATATTAGCACTAGAATATTAAAATGAAATTTTTTCTTGTATTAATAGTAGAGCCGCCGGCTATTTTTCTCAAGTTTTATAAAAAGTGTTTCACACCAGAATTTTTATTTAAAATTATTTAACTTATTCAATTAGCCTATTTTTGTTCTGGATACATTTAACATATCTTATGAAAAAAAATCTTGCGCGAATCGACTATTTTCAATTTGATAGGGTGTCAAAATGACACATAATGGCGGTACTAGTGTTAAATACGTGAACAAAAGCTTTTGCTTATTTTGAAATAAATTAATTTGCAGATTCTGGTGCCAGTCACTCATTTTTAAATTTTACAAATAGAATTACCGTAATTTCTGGTGTATAGCCCGCAGATCAAATAATTCAGTTTGGACCCAGAAATTTTATTCAGTATTTGAAGACCAATATTTACCTTGATCTAAATAGATACATTTTATTTTTAAAAAATTCTGCGTCGAAACACGATTGTTTGATCCGCGGGCTATACACCACCGCGGGCTAAATTACGATACCTTGCCCTTGAAAGGGTTAAGGGGTTAACTCTTTCCTGTGCACTTCCATTGCTAAGATGATTACATGAATGAATGCCACCGGAATTTACGAATAAATTTATTTGGAAATATGAGAAATCTTTATTTCACATACATAATGAATTAATAAGACTTGTACCAATATTTTGGTAGAATTGTGGCACTTGGGAATCAAATTGGTTGTTCCATGTACTGCAACACTGATCCACAAAGGGTTCACCATTACCGCCTCAATACTCAAGGCCTCCGGACTGATTTCGTGACGTACCAAATGAAGATTAACCCCTTGAAGGGCAAGCATAGCGTTTGTGTAATGCTTAATTCCCACCGGAAATTTAGAAAAATTTTATTTCAAAATAAGGAAAAGCAATTTTGCGACTTTTCTCCACTAAGTCAGAAAACTAAAATTTTCTAAAATTTTTCCGGTGCAAATCGTGATTAATCGTAGGTGGTATGTAATATATACCGCCGCCCTTTAACCCCTTGAGGGGCGGTGGGATATATTTTATCCCACCTACGGTTAATCAGGATTTGCACCAGAAAAATTTTCGGAAATTTTAGTTTTTCTGACTTTAGTGGAGAAAAATCGTAAAATTGCTTTTCCTTATTTTGAAATAAATTTTTTCTAAATTTCGGGTGGGAATTAAGCATTACACAAACCCAATTGCTTGCCCTTCAAGGGGATAATCTTCATTTGGTCCGTCACGAATTCAGTCCGCAGGCCTTGAGTATTTAGACGGTAATGGTTTAGCCCTTTAGTGCGTAGCTTTGCATATATGCAAACAACAATGTTTTGAATTTAATAGATTTTTTTAATTCGTATATACTTAATTCAATACCAGAAAATTAAAATAGCAATATTTCATTTAATTAATAACAGACATTCTGTATTTAAATGAAGCGAAATTAACCATTGCAATTTTCTGGTGTAAAGTCAGATTCTCTGAACTACGTAATTTCTAGAACATATTCTATCATGGGAATTAAAGGGTTAAGTTTTATAAAATAAATAATTATATAATGTATTTGGAGACATACTTCATAAAAGATTCATTAATTTGCAATATTTTAGCGTAAAACAGCCACACAACAGCAGTCTTTACTTTTATTGCAGATGTGCAACCGAAGAAAATATTGATGTATCACATTAAAAATGTTTCTCTGATTTTCTTTTCCTGTGTAATAAACCTTTCAGAGAATCATACATAATTTTTTCGAAACAAAATAAAAATTCGAGCATTTAAGGGTTAAGGGGTTAAAGGTTACGTTTTATAAAATAAATAATTATATAAAATAAGTATTTGGAGACATACTGATTAAAATATTTACTAATTTGCAATATTTTATCGTAAAACAGCCACACGACAGCAGTTTTTACTTACAGTACTTTACTTACAGGATTTTACTTATAGGTTTTTACTTACAGGACTTACTTTACTTTGGAACAAACTAAAAGATTAACGTATTATTAAAAGAATAACGTATTATATGAAAAATGTATCTCTGACTTTTTTACATTATTTTTCCTGTGTGATAAATTTTTCAGAGAATCATATATAATTTTTTCGAAACAAAATATAAAATCGCTCATTTCAGGGTTGAGTTCATTGTGGACCCTAAATTGCAAAAGCTCACTTCTGTGAAGTCAATGGTTTGGACGTGATTAAAAGACGAATAACAAAAGTATATATTCTTGCGAAAAAATTACGTTTTAACCCTCCGTCTACCAGACGGGTCCATTGGACCCGACAGGTACATACAAAATATTCATTCAAACCAGAAATTTCTTTAAAATAAACTAAGTATATAAACCAGACAAAAATAAGGTAAATAAATAAGTTAAATAGTTTTAAATAAAAATTCTGGTGTAGAACGTTTTATTAAAACTTGAATAAAATTCCCGGTAGATCTAGGGTTAAAACTTGGTTCAAAAGTGGAAAGTAGCGCTCACGTATGCTAATAAATTTATATATGGTGACATATTTCTACTTCAAAAAATTGGTGGCAATCAAACAATCTGAATATTTAAAAAGTAGCCAACACTTATCGGGCGCGATTCTTAAGGTGTTAACAAAGATTTCATACGAAAAAAATTATAAATGAAGTTCACTGTAAGCGTGTGGTAGTTTTTTGCAAGACTGTTTGATGAGTCATAATATAATAGCTACGAAAAGCATAGCTGACATAACTTTCAACTTTGAAATTCCACTGTTTCCGAAAGGAAAATTTCCTTTTTATTTTACTTAAATTTGCGTTTATATAGTATAAAGATTTCTGTTCATACTTAGATGAGCTCTATACTGGAAATGTTTCAGAGTTCCAGAAAAGCATCGATATAAAGATTTCACACCTGCCAGTTGCTGTGATTTCCGATCACCATTATTGCCGAGTAGTCATATTTGACTATTTTAATTGTCGATTTCTGCGATTTTATAAAGCGCAGAATATTATTTGATAACAGCGGTGGCAAAAATTCAGAGCAGTTGAATATAAACATTTAAAATACAGTGTACTCATGAAATACAGGGTGTTTCTAAACTCATGTCCAAACTTTAAGGGTAGGTAGAGCACACAGTAACAATCATTTATTGTATAGTAATGTATGGGACCAAGTGACGCATTAAGGTAAAAATACCAGGAGGGCAATTAGGCCACTTTTTTAATTTTCAAAATTTCTCATTCATACCAGAAAATTTTTATGATATTCTTTTCTTGACATTTCATAATTACTTAATAATAAATTTCTTCTTTGAAATTTTTTGGTGTGAAATCGAAATTTTTTAGTATGAAATCGTAATTTTTTGAATTGAAAATAGAAATAGAAATAGAAATTGTTTAAAATAGAAGTGGAGTTTTTAGTTGATTCCACTGGCGGTAGAGGGCAGTAAGTGACTGGTCGCTGTTCAATACCATGCATTCAAGTAGAAAAAATCGTCATTTTAATTGTACTACCGTTCGTCATGGATGAATTTACATATACCGAAAAAGCTGACATGCATTTCATGTATGGTCGTGCAAATGGAAAAGCCAGACCTGGCGTACAAATGCATCAGGAGCAGTTTCCTCGCAGAAGAATGCCTGATCATAGATTTTGTTAGCACTTACACCTTCAGCTTTCTGAAACAGGTTCTTTCTACGTCACCAGACAGAAAACTGGGCGAGAAAGAGCTGTACGCAATGGAAATCTGGAAGAAATTATTTTGAATTTTGTGAGTGAAAGGCCTGAATCAAGTCTAAGAGCTGTTACACAGAATTTAGGTGTGAGTAATCCGACCGTTTGGAGAGTGTTAAATGAAAATCGGCTTCATCCCTTCCGTCTTCAACGTGTACAAACTTTGAATCCGGAAGACTATCTTCTGTGGTTCAACTTTTGACAGTGGGTTTTGCAGCAACATGTATCGCAGCCAGACTTTACTGCTCATATTCTATTTCAGATGAGGCAGTATTTACACGCGAGGGTGTATTTAATGCGCACAATTTCCATCTTTGGGCAACCAATAATCCACATGCAACGCGGCCAAATGCTTATCAACGACGGTTTTCTGTGACATTATGGGCGGGTTTTGTTAATAATTATTTGATTGGCCCATACCTACTACCAAAGAGGGTGGATGGTCGCTGTTACCTTATTTTTTCGCAACAGGTTTTACCACAACTGCTGCAAGATGCTCCGATTGTCATTCGTAACCTGATGTGGTTTCAACATAATGGAGCGCCTGCGCACTTCACCACTGATGTGGCAGTTACCTGAATGCCACATTTTGGACGCGATGGATTGGGCGTGGTGGACCAGTTCCTTGGCCACCGCGATATCCCGATTTATCGAGTCTTGATTTCCTTTTATGGGGACATCTGAAGAGTCTTGTTTAGGAGACTCCAGTTAACTCAGAAGAAAATCTAGTATCTCGCATATCCGAAGCTGCTGCACGTGGACGGGAAATGCCTGGCATCTTTAGACGTGTACGCCAATCGTTCCACTGACGCTGCGAAGTATGTATCACAGTTGGTGGGCGCAATTTTGAACACTTATTGTATTATTATTGAATGTATTATTATTTACTTGTGAACTACATTGTAAATAAACATTTTTATCTTTTTTATTCATGCATTTCGTTTGATATGTTTACCAGTTTTGCGCTTTTTCTTAATTCAAAAATTTCGATTTCACACCAATAATTTTCAAAGAAGAATGTTAAGTAATTATGAAATGTCAAGAAAAGTATAGCATAACAATTTTCTGGTATGAATGATATTTTTTTTAATTAAAGAGGCCTAATTGCCCCCCTGATGTTTTTACCTTTGCGTCACTTGTTCCCATACATTTCTATTCAATAAATGATTGCTACTGTGTTGCTCTACGTTACGTGCGCTACTCTTAAAGTTTGTACCATGAGTTTAGAAACACCCTGTATAATGTTATTATAGCTGCCAACTTTTACGCTTTTTATTACCACAAAAATCTTAGTGAAATTTTTAACTTATTGAATCGCAGAGTTCGCAGATTAAAAATGGGAAAAAATACTATTAAGTTTTAGTGATAAGAAAAAAGCATATATGTTGGCAGCTATGTGTTAGTTAACACGTTCACGCCGGCGCCGATATTCATGTTTTTTGCTGTGGGACGGCGTTTGAATTCATATTCCGCTTCATCTGGCGGCGCGGTACTGTGGCTTATTCAGTCACTGTATGTAATGACCCGTACCTCTCAAATTTATTGAATTGAACTCAAATATAACAATCAGAGTTGATTGTGAAAGTCTGAATATTCGTAAGGAGTAAGAAAATTACTTAGAGACATGATTTTATTGACTACATATGTACGATTTTACTTTAAATTGTCTTTAAATCTAAAGAAATATGGGCAACATGATATAAACGTATTTCTGTAAGGTAGAAGCTACGCCCTTAGTCAATGATATTTTTTGAATGAAAACGAGAATTGTCGTTTCCTGTCGTGAATGTATTAAATTTATAATAATGAATTGTTTTTATTACTGAATTTTTGAATATTCGAGTGTGACCCACCTGTAGTGTACGCCATCTATAGCATATTCGAGTGTGACCCACATGTAGCACACGCCTTCTATGGAACAGTCGAGTGTGACCAACCGGTGATGCACACCGCCTGATTGGACAGCTGAGCGTGACCAACAGGTGATGAAACCCGGCGTTAACGTGTTGATACGGTAAATGCCATCAAAGAAAATATTAAATGTACTTTTCTGAACAGAAATCAACTTAGTTTGTTTGAAAGTAAAGATATCGATTTAGCATTTTCTAAATCCAAGCCTTCCCTTTTTATTATTTCACACTCATCGTATATGTGTGTGGAGTATTTGAAAAGGAAACTTAAGATTCATGCTAACAAAAAAATATATTAATGTACGTGATAGTTTTGTATATTATTTTTTTAAAGCGCTTTTACTTAAAAATCTTTCATAAGGCTTTGGAAACCATAAAAAAATTACGTAAGGAATGGAACATTCTTTTTTTCATTGGGCTAAGAAACATTTCCATTTATATGCATACAAATGCAAAGATGAAAAGCATTC
This sequence comes from Maratus speciosus, assembly GCA_963932465.1. Lineage (NCBI taxonomy): Eukaryota > Metazoa > Arthropoda > Arachnida > Araneae > Salticidae > Maratus > Maratus speciosus. Next base: position 436,586,632 of record OZ010787.1, read on the forward strand.
TTTATGTATACCTCAGTTTTTTTAGTAATAAAATACTCTGTGGGAAATTTGTATTTATTTTTATAGAACAAAAATATGTTCTAAACATATTACACATATAAATACGTGCAAAATACGGAATCTTATGTAATGCTTCTGTAAATAAAAATATATAAATAAAACTACAAATTAAATATTAAAATCTTAATTTCATATCCTGTGATAGATTTCTCAAAATGAACAAAGGAATATCAAGTACAGACAAAGTGCGTACCGCGGGCAACAGATCTACATTTATTTTAGTATACCATAATCAGGGCTGCCACAGCGACTATTTTTTAATTCAAACTCATACACTTTCTCTAAGCAAAAATTATTGACATACTGTTCGAGAACTTCTGCAAGAGAAATGTACTATAAAATCTGTTATTTTTAAAATAGTGGTGCGGATAGAATAGGAAAATAGTTGTTTGTGGGTGCCCTGTATAATGCTCTCTACAAGTACCAAAGGTCCAAAATAATGCAAAGATAAAGGACGTCCTGCAACCGCTTCGCTAGAAATCCAAAACATTGTACACTTCTAACCACGCATAATAGATCTGTGTTTTTATGAGTATGATGCCATATCCGTAGCCTATTATCTGTGTAACACAATCCAGAATTGAGAGTCATATCACGCTATTCGGTTCTAACTGTCAATAGTGAAGCCACGGTATTTTCTTATACACGCAAATTGTTAAGCGCTTTGGAGTGCATTGACAAGCGGTCCTCTCGTGTGTCTTCAGATAACAAAATCCATTTGTTTCAGAGGAAGCTGCACAAAATATCTTTTGCTAATAGCTATAATCCTGCTCTTAGGTCGCGTGGATATCTGAACTAATGATTGCTGTGGCAAAGCCACCCACTCGTCCGTTTTTTGAATACCAATTATTTCTAAGAAAAATCCACTTTTCAGATATTTTTTCATCTTTGTAGTCATCTACTCAAAAATTAATTTTTATTGCAAATGTTTAAAAGAAAAACCTAAAATATTTCTTTTGAAATACATGTATTTAACATACGGACCTATATGGCTCACTACATCCAATACAGAAGAATCTTAGAAGGTCAAGTTCATTGAAACAAGCTTATTCATTGTTTTTATATAATTAAAACTCTCTTTTTGGTTACATATTCTTATCTATACTGTAATATATTATATATATACCGTGTTCTATATTCTTGCTCTTTTCATGACATATTGGCACGATAAAACCGCATTGTCGTGCTCCCGGCGAATATCTTTTAATTGTCTTCTATCGCAGTCGGCTAAATCACGTGTTTTTCCTATTGTATAGCCTTTTAAAGTTGTTTTCAGAGCCCTATACATCCAGCTACATATATTATAAGGCAGTCCAAATATGCATAGGAGTGAGCCATTAGCACCATTATTTTCCCCTAACACTGTCTATCTGTGATTCAGTGGCACTTCGGTGTATTTCCATGATCATCGTATGCTCGAACTAAGAATATTCTATTCCTTTTCCTTCGTGGAAATTAATAAGCATGAAAAAATGGTTGCAACCGGAAAAATAAATTCAAAAAATTAAACTGTCAGTATCATATATTTTTTACGAACAACGGGTGAGTTCCTTATACGTTACGGTCACGAAAATGTGTAGTGTCGTTAAAACTATGCATAGAATTTTCAAAGGAAAGCAAGTTTCGCCTTTGTGGGTACCGTTAACACGTTCGCTGCGGGAAAAGACTAGCGTATCCTTTTACATGCATTCGTATCACATTGTACAAAAAAATTTCTTTGTGGTACATTTCACTAGTAATAAGTAGCTCCTAGTATAAGTGTGTAGCTAAGTTTATTTTTCAATAGGTTGTCAACCTGGATGTATATGTACTACCAACCATGGAACTATTAATAAAGAGGAACTGACATAAACTCAAAATAGTGAAGCATCAACTGTAACCGCCATCGCAGGCGTTGTTTACTGCCATTGGATACTTCGACCAGTAGATTTATACAGAAATTTTCTATTTACTTAAACGCCTTATTAATACAAAATTTCAGTCATAAATAATGGTAGAAACAGATGTTCATTTTTACCGGTTGGAGTTTACTTTGGAGATAGTTAGGTCCCGTGCTTCCGCCAAATTGTGACAACCAGAGAAACAAACTGACAGTTTTACAAGGCGAAAGGACACCAGGAAAAACAAATAGAAATTTTTACGACATTTTTGAGAAAAAGCTTCCCTGAATAAGACGCTGAAATGAAACGAAGTTTTCCATTCAATTTTACTGGTGAGACGTTTGCCCTAGTCGTAATCAGAAACTGAAAATCCTATTTAAAAAAAGCAGCCGTCATCTTGTGACAACCTCCACAGTTACTTCACTTGCAACTGGTAGACAGTAAACTATATGTCTCCTGCTCTTCATTCATAACTCCACTGTACCGACACGTAATCAAAGTGTTATCTAAAACACTAAAGTAAAGCTTTAATTTGAATATTAACCTTTGCACTCGAGAGGCAACTTTCGCTCACACCTAGTGTTGCTTGATGTCCCACATAAATGAAGACTCGAAATACTCAGGACACCAGCATTTCAAAGTAATTTTTTTCGCCTTATCTAATTATAGCAATATCTGCGATTAAAGATGTTAAAATAAAATGTAAGAATTTAGTGGTTTCAAAACCTTTATTTTTGCTCTGATTACACGGGATATCTGGCAACACTAATGGGGAGTGAGAGTCACTTTTCGAGTGCAAAGGGTTAATATTTTACTATATTGAATTCTGTACAAATGTAGAACATTAAAAATAAAATGCATTTACTGAAACAAAACACACAACCACAAAGGACATTTGGTTATTTGTCAAAAACCCGACGGACCTTTGAGTTTAAATTTTCTCAAGCTCTCTGAAATTCTATTTTTTTAAAGCTATGTACTTATATTTTGACTGGCGTTACTCAATTTATTTATAAGGTGTTAAATTTATAAATAATTATTTAATTAGTTTTTAATGTAAAAACAAACTGAGTTTGATTTCGACTCAAATTTTTTGAGTACGGTGTTTTTTTGATTATGTGACACCCATTCAGCTATTCTTATGACACGTAATTGATATGGTTGGTTAAATGACAAGACGTGTTAACGGTATTCAATTATACTCATTTGATATGTCCTGCTATTTGTCCGAGCACACCGATTATCTAGGAACTATGAATAAAGCATGGAACTATTAATAAAGAGGAACTGACATATCCTTAACCCTTTAGTGCGCAGCTTTGCATAGATACAAAGAACAGTGATTTACATTTAACCCCTTAATCGTCGCGCCCGTGACTGTCACGGGCAGTGTAGGCTTCTTTTCTTTTATTCAGATTGTTTTATTCCCACCAGTTTTTAAAATAATGCAATTGGCTTTATTCTGTCGGCATTTTATCTGCCATTAAATGAAGAAAATATTTTAACTTGAAAAAAGCGGTGGCAATCAAACAATCTGAATTTTTAAAAAGTATTCGACATTTATCATGCGCGACGATTAAACCCTTTGAGCTCTGATGGGTGAATTTCTTCCCACTTAATTTTAATCTAGAAATGTCATATTGACACAGGAATATTCAGCCAAATTTATTTGAAAATAGATAAATGCATTTTCTCGCGTATATTATAAGTCGAATCTTTTGTTTACAAAATACTCGTGCCAATGTGACTTTTGGGCATTATAAAGAAATTCCCACCCAGAGCTCAAAGGGTTAAGGGGTTAATCGATTTTCTTTTCGTATATACCTAATTCACACCAGAAAATTAAAATTAGCAATATCTGCTATAATTAATAACAGACATTCCGTATTCGAATAGAGTGAAGTTAACCATAGAAAGAACCTGGCGTAATTTCTAAAACGCATTCTACCATGTATATTAAAGGGTTAAAGATTAAATTTTATAAAATAAATAACTATATAAAATAAGGTTTTTGGAGACATACTTTTTAAAATATTTACTAATTTGCAATATTTTAGCGTAAAACAGCCATATGACAGTAGTTTTTACTTATATTGCAGATGGGGACAGAAGAAAAGATTGGAGTATTATATGAAATGTATATCTCTGATTTTTTTCATTATTTTTCCTGTGTAATAAACCTTTCAGAGAATAATATATAATTTTTTCGAAACAAAATAAAAAATCGAGCACTTAAGGGTTAAAACAGTGACGCTTCAACTGTAACCGTTATTGCAAGCGTCGTTTACCGCCGGTGGAAACTTCCACCAGTAGATTTATATAGACATTTTTTCCTTATTTAAAAGCCTTATTGTTTCGAATTTTCAGCCATAATTAATGGTGGAAACAGGTTTCCATTTTTACTAGTACGAGTTTACTTTGGCGGTAGTCAGGCTCTGAGTTTCCGCCATATTGTGACAACCGGAGAAGTAAACAGGCAGTTTTACAAGGCAAACTGACACCAGTAAAAACAAATAGAAAATTTTCGGACATTTTTGAGAATAAATTTCCATTAATAAGACGCTTAATTAAGACGAAATTATCTATTCAATTTTACTGATGGGATATTTACCCTGGCGGTAATCAGAAACCGAAGATCCAATTAAAAAAAGCAGCCGTCATCTTATGGCAACCTCTTCAGTTACTTCACTCGGGCTGGTAGACATTACACTATACGTCTCCTATTTATTCATAACTCCATTGAATAAAGCGGAATTGACAAATCCTCAAAATGGTGAATCTTTAAATGTAAACGGTTTTGCCGTGGCTCATTAACGCCGAGGCAATATTCAATGAGTACAATTCAATTGACATTTGTTCTCGATAAAATAGTTTATTAACACTTTAGTGCGCAGCTTTGCATATATGCAAACAACAGTGTTTTGAATTTCATAGATTTTATTTAGTCAAATATACCTACTTCACACCAGAAAATTAAAACAGAAATAGCTGCTTTAATTAATAAAAGACATTCCGTATTTAAATAAAGTGAAGATAACCATTGAAATTTTCTGGTACAAAGTCAGATTCTTTGAACTACGTAATTTCTAGAACGTATTCCATCATGTGAATTAAAGGGTTACAAATTAAGTTTTATAAAATAAATAATTATATAAAATAAGGTATTTGGAGATACACTACTTAAAATATATACTAATTTGCAATATTTTAGAGTAAAGCAGCCCCCCGACAGTAGTTTTTACTTATTTTTCAGATGTGCAATAGAAAAAAAGTTTGACGTGTTATATGAAAAATGTATCTCTGATTATTTTCGAGTTGCCAGTGTTTCGGATAATGAGGATTCCATATATAATCGTTGCCAACCTCCCGGTGATTTTTTAGTCAATAATTGCTTGATGCAATGAAATTTATGAGATAAAAATATATAAATATGCGATTAGTGTCTAAATAGCACTTATATGATTTCATTTTTCATGATAAATTTCTAATTCGAATGTGTTTATTCGAAAATATAAAACCAGATAGTGGTCATCTATGCTGCATACTTTTGTTTAACAGTGCATCGGTCTAATATTTATTTTAAAGAAAAGGTATTTTATTTTTTACCAGCTATCAGTCGAGAATTTGCACTAGAAATAAACATTTTTTTGCGTTATTCTTTCTTACAGGACTTAGAATTTTCCAAATCTAAGCATTTTGGCCCGCTTTTACTTTTTGATAAATTTCTGATGCGATGCTTCTTTCTTACTTAAATTGTATTCTCAGAAAATTTTCAAAGCAGTTACGAAGAACCTATTTGTGTATACAATAAAAGATTAATCAACTTTAGCAGTGGAATCTCGAGAGATTTCTCAGAATAAAATTGAAATATTTTAGTTTTATAGACAAAAGCAGTCAATAAGTTTGTGAACATGTCTGTCGAACAATGCGTTGCAGCTAATTACGAGCCAAAATATTTGAAACACTTGTGAGTATAACAATTACGACCCTGCTTTTTAAAACTGTAAGAGTTCCAAATATAGCCAATAACATAGTTTATATACATTTAAATAATAAAAGCACGTTAAAATGTACTTCAAGCATTTAACATTTGATCTGATTTATTGACATATATTATTTTTCTTCTCACAGGAAATGGCATATTAATAAACATAATAGAGTGGGAATTTTTATTCAGAGATTATATAGCAAAAACTTGGAATGATGAATTCCCCAAAGTCAAATCCACCTACTTCCATATAAAGATTAATTATATCAACGTGAATATTCCAACCATATTGAGGTATAAAAAGTTACATGTCTTTATAGACCTAGAGCCGGCAGCATAGTCAACCACCTCATGGAGTTGGAGGCTGAAATTCCAGAATTATTAGCTAAAACTCTATTCCTATATTAAAACGCAATCGGTCTGCCATGTCATATCTTGATGGAAAACACCTAAAAACCCAATTTTAGAGGTCGAGTAGTAGGTTTACCATTGCATTTTCCTGCACCCAAAGGTATGAAAACATGGCGGAGTGGGAGCAGGAAAATACACTGGTAAACCCACGAGTCAATCGGTAAAATCGAGTTTTTAGGTATTTTCCACCTAGATGTGACTTGGCGGACCGACTGCGTTTTAATATGGTAATCGAGATTTAGCTAATTTTGGAATTTCAACCTCTAACTCGATGAGGTGGTTGTCTCATGGTTCGTACGCCTCCTTCAATTTTGCAGACCAGAAAAGTTTTCTGCACCTGCATTATCTTATAGAAAATCTCTTCTTAAAAGAAGGCGAAATTTTGCGCACTTAAGCTATATTTCTTTTTCTATAAAAAGATACTGTAGTTTTCCAGGAGTAATAACGGTATCCGTACGAACCATGTGCCTGTGCTGTCGGCTCCCGGTCTATTACGGCAAGCTACACGGCCGGCATAGATACTGCTAAAACCATAAATGCGCAGACGTCAGATGGGACTAAACCCCCTGAATTCTAGGTCTGAGCGCTGACACAAAAATGGCGGCTGCCGAAGGCGGATTTTGTTCAGCGTGTGTACCGTCCCTTAAATATTCGTACCAATAATTTTTTTAAGTTTCTTCAGCTTCATTTTTCTGAGATTAAACAAGTCGAAGAAATCTTCTGTAAAATAGTGGTGTCAAAATTTTTCGGACCGAACATACGTTAAAAAAATCCGCCTTCGACCGCCGCCATTTTTATCTCAGCGCTCAGGCCTAGTATTCAGGGGGCGGTGACTAAACAGTGTGATGCTGTTTTGACTAGTCAAATGAACGGGTTATTTATATGCCGCCATGGCGCCTATGGCTAGCCAAGGGAGAGCACTGTCCAGCTCGCGTCCCTCTCAATGCGCACCAAACGCCATTGGAAGTCATGGTCGCTGGGATATAACACATGTACTCGAGGATTAAATCTTGTGATTCGGGGTTTACACCTCCAAGACGCTCAGAAACCTCGGTTGAACCGGACTCTGATAGGCGATCTGGGCCCTTGGCCTTAACCCTGGTTTTTCCGGGAATTCTGTTAATATACCGGTGATGTGATGGTCTATAGAGATGATCACGTGCGCTTCGGCCCCGGCTGAATATATTGAGGTACATGCAATCTTAGGCTGTTCCTCTAGGGTTGGTTGTTGGAAAAACATCACAATAATTTGATCGCTGTTTTACTATTCTTAATACATTTATTCATTCATATACTAATACCCGAATGAAATTTTGTTTTTGAATAAGCATGGTCTTGCCGAAAAAGTTTTTCTTTTTTAACCCTTTCATTGACGAAGTATACTTCTATTATTAAAATGCTGTAATGTTTAGAAACAGCTTTAATATATATATATATATATATATATATATATATTAAAAATTAAGTAAAAGTTCTTTCGACACTTACTAAATAAATTTAAAAAAAAATTATTCAAAATTTCTGGTGCCAATATGGCATTCGGGAATTAAAATTATCTTGTCTATCACCGCTAATCAATATGTTAAATCTCTCATTTTTCTTTTCATCATTCGGAATTTTTATTTTTTTATACTTTTACGATACTCTTATACATGCAGTTAAATAAAATATTTTTTTTAGCACAAAGTTATTTTTATATATCTTAAAATGTTTTTATTATGTTTGTGTTCTCACTGATAATTTGCCATTGTCATTAAACGTAAGAAACTGTCTATTTTATAAATTTCATAAGATCGTATTAATATGTCACTAACAGAGCGATGTTTAGACAAATAATTTGATTTATCATTTTTCAACTATTATGAAATTCCGCCCAATAGATATTCATAATTATGTATACTTCTACATAAGGAGATCTTTAGTTGATTTTTTTTTTTTAATTTTTCGAGTATGTGCTTATGGAAACCTTCCTCGTTATATATATTTCTAATTGATCTATTCAATTCGATAATTATACGGAAACACATTTTTCTTTACCTTTCTCCTTAATAACTATTATTTTTGTTTATATTCTGTCGGCCATACCAGATATCTTTTTTTTTAAATGTCTGTCATTAACCCTTAATTGCATGAATTATTCTTTTATAATTGTGTTTTTTATTTTTATATTAAGGATTAGACACCAGAAATCTTAAGATAGATTTTTAACTTTATTTAGAAGCATATTTTGGTAATTTTTAGAGGATTAATATTTCTATATTAATATAATGGTTGTCAGAACTTAATTTATGTATTAAAAATTAAATAAAAAGGTGATGAAAATTTACATCACTATGCAATTAAGGGTTAAACACGAGTAAAATTAATATTCAAAATTACTAATATTAAAAATTTTTGATGCGTGGAAAGCCTATTTTTAAACCAAGTTCTTTCATACATACTATTTTCACTTGATTAGAATAAATAATTTTCTTAGATCACATTATTTTCTTGTGAGAAATGGCACTATGTGAGAAGATCTAACGTCAGACAATAGAACACTGAAGCAAATTACTTGGTTTGGTTAAGTCTTCTACACATAAGTATCTATTTAAACCAATATAAGAAAGATGTTTGTCTGTGTATGTTTCAGTGATGGACAGGTAAATCTACTGCACGTATAGGTCTGAAGATTGTGGATAGTCCAATGCAAGTCCGTATGCACCTGAGTCTCAGCTTTTCCTTTTTTCATTTGACCGACATACTAACTAACCTTTACACGTGAGATCAGGCAGTATCTGTCCAAGAATGTACGCTAAGGCCAGATAAAAGTTTCCCGAGTACCCGTGTAAAGGCTTAAAAGCATAATGAACATCCATGGAACTAGTAATAAAGAGGAATTGGCATATACTTAAAATAATAAATCCTCAACTGTAACAGATTTCGCAGGGTTTGATTACCGTCGTTTCAAAATTCCACCAGTAAATTTAAATAGACATTTTCTTCTTATTTAAATACCTTTTTAGCGCAAAATTTCAGTCATAAATAACAGCGAAATTAGATATTCATTTTTACTGGTGCAAGAATACTTTGCCGGCTGTCAGGCCGTGTAGTTCCGTCATATTGTTACAACCTAGAACAAATCCTGTCAGTGTCAGCGAAATGATTATAATACCTGGGAAAATTGCGACCAATAAAACCAAATAGGTATTTTAACCATATTTGTGAGAGGGTGTTTTATTGAAAAAGCCGCTAAAATACTGCAAAATTTGCTATTCAAAATTTACTGGTGGGAGTTTGCATCGGCGGTTATCAGAAACTATTTATCCGATTAAAAAAAAAAAAAAAAAAAAAAACGGCTGCCATGTTTTGACAACCTCCTCAGTTACTTCACTCACAACTGTTAGACAATACACTAATGTTTCCTCCTCTTTATTCATAACACCATTTGAACATCGCAAAATGTTGCCGCCGACCGCGCGATGGTTCGGCGGTCTTCCGGTGCAAGAATGGAGGAAACAAACGGGGAGAAAGTTTCATTTTTTGCGTTTTTATGTTCTTTACTTATGAAATCGAAACAGAACGAAACAAAAAACACAAACTTACCTATCGTATGTTTCTGTTTCTAACGGTGATATCCGTTTAAATAAGCATTTTCTGTATGTCTATTTAGTGTTTTTTTTCTTCCGCTTATTTACAGGTCCACATCCGTTTTTCTGAAGGAAATACGAAAAAATACTTATTTATTCGGGTTAATCAATCTGATTCCAACTGTGTTATTTGTTTAAAAAATAATATATACAGTTTTATATATATATAAATATATAACCGTTACAAAAATAATTTTTTCCACATACCGTTTTCACATTTTTCGTTTCTTCCTCAATTTCTAAAATTTCGCGACCGAGTTCCAGAACGAAATGCAACAAAACGAAAAAGAATGACTTATATATCACATCTTTCCTTTTTTAGCGATGCCTTTGTTTTTTTTTTTTATTATTATTAATTTACTATTAAAAAAATATTTTCTGAAAGTCGTTGTACAAAGACAGTGTGGCCCCCAAATTTAGGTTTGCTTGCATAAATTTTCTTTTTAAAAAAATTATACGAATTCAAGGATGCGCGATGCCTAAGGCAGTGGGGATCCTAGAGCGCAACAATTGCCAAATCTAGAAACCTACGGCTAATCCTAAAATGTGATTAAATAGGACAAATGCATTTAAAAATTTGTAGCAGAAGTATGCCCGATTGCATATTTCACACAGTTGAAATCAACGCCTATGGAGCCCCTATCTTTAGGTTCGTTTGGTAAGATTTTCGTATAAAAATATATAATCAATGAGCAACGATTTTAGGTAATTACAAGGTTATTGTCATTGGGCCGGGGAACGCTGGTTTATTCAGCTATTCTAGGAATATAAATGTTTCCTACAATATAGTTTTTATTACTTCTAAGTATAATTAGTGAGTGCTTGTAATTTTTTTTCTATCAAAAATGCATAAATGCATAATTCATTTATAACTGTACAAAAAATAAACCCGGTGTGAAAATACATGGAGTGACATAAACATAAAAGAGTAGAGGTTACCGCTTAGCCAAAATATGATTTAGAAAAAAACAAATGCATAGCTGACAAATTTAAACGAGCTTAACCCTTAAATTCACAGAGATAACATATGCCTAACTACATACATTTTTATTTAATTATTAGCAACCAGTACAGTTATATAGAAAAATTAATGCCGTAAAAAATTACAGAAATATAAAGTTAAAAATCTATCTTAAAATTTCTGGTGTCTAATCTTTAATGTAAGAGTAAAAAACATAACTCTAAAAAAATAATTTATGCATTTAAGGGTTAAGTTTTAGAAAATAAAAAAATATACAAAATAAGGTATTCAGATTCATACTTATTAAAATATTTACCAATTTGCAATATCTTAGTTTTTTACTTGTATTGCAGATGTGCAACATAAGAAAAGGTTGACGTGTTATACGAAAATTGTATCTCTGATATTTTTTCATTATTTTTCCTGTGTTACAAACCTTTCAGAGAATCGTATATACTTTTTTCGAAACAAAATACAAAATCATGCATTTAAGGGTTAAAATATGAACAGATGTATTTCTGTAGCTGGAATACATTTCTTTTGTTACTTTAGAAATAAAAATGTAGTTACTCTCTCATTGTGATTAAATATTTGAATTTGTGTGGGAGCATTTAATGATAAATATAGCGTTAATATTTTCTTTCACTTATTTAGAATGGGAAAACACAGTGTTTAAAATAACGTTAAAATAACTTAATTAATGCATTACGAAAAATATATGTAATAAAAGAAAATGGGATATTTTAAAAGCTATATACATCACATCACATGCATAGTGACATAAACTTAAAAAATAGTAGACGCTACCACCTAGCCAAAATATGATTACGAAAGAAACAAATGCATAACTGTCAAATTGTAACGAACTCATAAGCCGAGCAAATATATTTCTGTAGCAGGAATATTTTTTTTTAAATTTCTGGATGAAAATGTATTTAATATTGCGCTAAGATTAAAGATTAAAGTTTGCATGGGATCATTTAATGACTGAAACAGCTAAATTATTTTTTTCATTTATTTGAAAAGAGTAAATGTAATGTTTTAAAAAAGAAAATTAACTAAATCAATGAATTAAGAAAAAGAAATTAATAACAAGAGTTGCGAAGTCTCCGGCTTTTTGCACACCACTATTATCTTATAGAAAATGTTGTTCTATTAAATCGCCCAAATGTTCCAATTAAATAAAAGAACATTTTCTGTATTAAAATACAGGTATCGAAAAAGCCAGAGACTTGGCAGCTCTGATTTAACCCTTTTCGACACAGAAAAATTCTGTTCGTGAAATGGTGAATTGATTTATTCACACCAGAATTTACAAACGACTTTTTTAGTAATTAAAAACTCGTTACTTTAAACTTCCATCGTAAAATCAAAATTTTATTAAAATATTCTTGGTGCCGCTTGGAATTTTGGATTTGAAATTAGGCGGTCCCGACGTGTGACCACTGTGCCGGAATGGGTTAATAAAGAGATAGGGGATAATTTAAGGACTCCATGAGACTTGGCATTCCAAAAATCACGAAGAAACAGGAGACATTTCTTAAATAAATTTCTCGGATTAAAGTATCCTTTTTAAATTAAAAAACCGGAAGTTCGGCAATTTTATATATAATATTTTTTTCTCTTTTTAACTCCTGCAAATCGCGTTAGACTTACGTGTCCCATAAGGTATCCACATTCTTTTATTCTTTTTCTACCAGAATATATTTAGACGTAAACTTTGCTTTTCCAAATCGTAGAATTCATATGAAACATTTTTGGAAAATGAAGCTAAAAATAATACACATAATTTCTTGGATAAAAAATTTAAATGTGGTTCAATGACGCCCGTCCTGAAAGGGTTAAGAAAAAATCAAGCGGTGTTATAAAATTTTTAAAATAAAATCTTGCAGAGCAGCCATCATTCATAGAAGATGGAAGCAAATCGAAAGCTTTAAAGGGTGCTTAGTGGTACTAATATTTACATACCGACATTTACGAACAGTAACTTCTCCTTATTTTATCACAAAAGCTGTAGTAATATAGGCCGAAGATTACTGTCTGGAAAAATTGGTACTCACGAATAAGGACCTTTACGCACCATGAGTATAATTAATTATATAAACGTTAAATGTGATGAGTTATAGAATGTATCCCTTTCAAAAAAAATGCATTTATTCTTTCATAATGTAGAAAATTCATTAGAATTTTCAATTAATTGCACTTGAAAATAAAGAAAAGCTTCTTGTCACTTGAATTATAAAAATAAAATGTATTCAAAATTTCGCGTAAAAATATTAATTAAAATTAAGTGGTATAAGACGTATAAATGTATATATCATCGCCCTTGAACGGGTTAACCCTTTTATGGGCAAAATAATTCTGTTTATAAAATGTTGAGGAGCTTGACTGCCAACAGATTTTACGAACAATTAACTTTCAAAGTAAGTAGATGCTTTTCGTCCCGTGCATTATTACAGGTAAATTTTTGTCGAAATTATTGGTGCAAATATGGCAGTTGAGAATAAAAAATAAGTGTGAAGTGTTAATTCATAGCTGCCAACTTTTACTCTTTTTTTGCTATCACTAAAATTTAATAGTGATTTCCGCCTTATTTAATCGTGAGATTTCGATTATTAAATAAGACAATATTTGCTATAAAATTTTAGTTGTAAGAAGAAAGCGTAAAAAATGGCAGCTATGTTTATTATAGAAATTTGATAAAATTTCATAAGGCTGTTATAAACATCTGAATTTTACCAAACCATCTCTGTAAATAGTTATATTTGATGTTATGTGCAACGGTATTGACAGTTAGTCGGTTTTTCTTCTATTCAGATTCTTTGGTTGCTACCAATTATAAAAAAATTCCCTTACCCCTTCAGGGGCGTTGGTTCATTTTTGGACCCCTTGATTTTAATTCCTGAATGTCACATTCACACCAGAATTTTGGAATGAAAATTTTCCTTTTATTAAATACGTGAAGAAAATCTTTAACTTTTTTCAAATAAATTTGTTTGTAAATTCTGGTGTCATTCACTCATTTCAGCATTTTACGAATAGAAATTCCTAGCCTCTGAAAGGCTTATTTAGTCACATATTAAATATGTCGAATATTTCTATTTCAAAAAAGAGCTAGCGATCAATAAATATGACTAAAGAACCTTCCAACTGGTAACGCGTATGTATTAGTACATTGCCAGTACTCCGCTACATTTGAATATTTAGATTGCAAGATTTCCACCTTTTATTTTGACTTAGTAATATTCCACTTATTTAACACGTTCACGCCGGCGCGGTGGGTCACACTCGACTGTCTCAGACTTGTCAAGTCTCAGGCTTTTTGCACACCACTATTATTTTAGAGAAAATGTTGTTCCTTTAAATCGCCCAATTGTTCTAATTAAATAAAACAACATTTTCTGTATTAAAATACTGGTATTCAAGAAGCCGGAGACTTGGCAGCTCTGAGACAGTCGAGTGTGACCCACCGCGCCGGCGTAAACGTGTTAATGTCATATTAACCCATGGAACTATTAATAAAGAAGAACTGACATATCCTTAAAATATCGAAGTTTCAACTGTAACCGTTATCGCAGGCATTGCTTACCGCCGGTAAAAATTTCCGCCAGTAAAATAATATAGAAATTTTCACCTTATTTAAACGCATTATTATTGGAAAATTCCAGTCAGAAATAATGAAAAAACAGATTTTCATTTTTACTGGTAGGAGTTAACTTTGGCGGTAGTTAGGCCCTGCGTTTCCGCCATATTGTGACAACCAGGGAAACAAACCGACAGTTTTACAAGGCACACTGACACCAGTAAAAACAAATAAAAAAAAATATGTCATTTTTGATAAAAAAAATTCCATGTATAAGACGCTTAAATAAGACGAAATTTTCTATTCAGTTTTACTGGTGGGATGTTTGTCCTTGCGATAATCAGAAGCTGAAGATCCTATTTAAGAAAAAAACAGCCTCCATCTTGTGACAACCTCCTCAGTTACTTCAGTCGCAACTGGCAGACGGTATACTAAATGTCTCCTCCTCTTTATTCATAACTCCATTTATTAACCCTCCTAGTACCAGGTTTTAATTTTCGATACGATTTCTTAATTTTTTATGATCCAACCAGAAATTTAATCGTGTTGAATGTGTCTTCTTCCCAGAATGTATCTATCTGATTTTATTTATTAAATTTAAATTTTTATTATTTCCTGGTTCAAGGCATTAAAAACTTCAAAACAGAAAGTAATAAGGTAAAATAAGACCCCACTGGTACTAAGTAAGATAGGGACAGTGTTGCCAGTGGGCTACTTTTTAAAATTCAGATTTTTTGATTTGCAGCACTTTTAAGAAATTGTAAAAATTCCCCTTGTTTTAGCCCTAATTAAAGTGTTCTTAAATAAGGCGAATATTACCTTTCCAATAAAGTGGTGCCAATCAAGAGATCTATATTTTAAAAAAGTAGCCCACTGGCAAAACTGGATACAAGTAAAGGAAATAATATTACTTTAAAAAAGTGAGGAGCCAAGCAATCTGGTTAACCCCTTCGGGACGGGAGCCTTTTACGAAATTTTTAATCTTTTGTCACCGTTTTTTAAAAACAGAAATTTCTGTCTTCTTGAATCCAGAAAATTCGCACATTAAATAAGACAAATTTTACAGTAAAATTTTACTGGTGAGAAAAAACAAGGATTCTGAGTGCTTCATGCGGCACGTATACGTTTCGCTCGTCCCCAAAGGGTTAAAAAAATAAATAATAAATAAAAAAAACATAATAAATTGCAAATATTCAAGGCAGCTATTTTACCCGGCGTATCCGTTGGAATGGATAATTCCTTACACCACACCACACAACTAAGAAATTGCAATCCTGTTTTACTTATAGACTGAGAGCCAGCATCACAGACAAATGGTTCGTACAGATACCGTTATTTCTCCAGGAAAACTACCAGTATCTTTTTATAGAAAAACAAATCTAGGTTAAACGCGCAAAATTTCGCCTTCTTGCAAGAAGAGATTTTCTATAAGATAATACTGGTGTCGAAAAATATTCTGGTCTGCAAAATTCAAAATTTAAGGAGGCGTACGAACCATGAGACAACCACCTCATCGAGTTAGAGGCTGAAATTTCAGAATTAGCTAACACTCGATTCCCATATTAAAACGCAATCGGTCTGCCGAATATCTTGGTGGAAAACATCTAAAAACCCGATTTTACCCGTTGACTCGTAGGTTTACCATTGTGTTTTCCTGCTCCCAGTCCGACAAGCTTTCATATCTTTAGGTGCATGAAATCGCAATGCTAAACCTACGCGTCGACCGATAAAATCGGGTTTTTAGGTGTTTTCCACCCAGTTGCGACTTGGAAGACCGATTGCGTTTTAATATGGTAATCCAGTTTTCGCTAATTCTGGAATTTCAGCCTCCAGCTCGATGAAGTGGTCGTGTGTTCTGCCGGTTCCCGGTATATTACTCCACGAGCAGTTGTTTAGACTACCCGTTTTCTTGAAAAATCATTTTCCCGTTAAGTATTGGTTACAGTATACAGGAAAATACAATACAGAGTTTTATTATCTCTACATAGGTTTCCGGTTGCAATTATGTTATTGTGCTAAAAAAAAAGAACACAAATAAAATCGAAATTCATTCTAAGCCGTTGCAGAGTTCGGAAATCGGAGTTGTTAGTTTGAATAACTCCTTTTTTTTTTTTTTTTTTTTTTTACTCAGAAATTACGAATTGTAATATTTGCTTTATTTAAGGAAGGCATTTTGTGATTAATCTTCCTACCCTGAATGGGTCTAATCGATGTAGTTCTATAATTCATTTCATTCGATTCGAACCAGAAATTTTTCCGTAAAGTAAGATAAATAAAAGGCACCGAAAACTAATAAAAATAAATACAGTAAATAGTTTTTAAAGAAAATTCTGGTGTGAAATGCTTTTATTAAGATTGAGTAAAATTTCAACAGAGTAGAAAGGTTAATATAAGTAAATATCATTCTTTCAGAATTTTTGGAATGAATTCTGAATTTCTCAATAAAAATGGAGGTCAAGCAGGCAACCCCAGCAGAAATAGTGGACTTCAAATATGCACCTCTAAGAAGGGGGTCTTCATACCGGTCTTCTTCGGGCATACACCGAAAAATTTGAAAAAATTATAGAATATTCTTCTCATGAAGATAGATATATTTATTTAAAAAAATTGGGCGGAAAGTCGATAGAGTGTCCGTAAAAAAATAACGAAAATTTTGCCATTTGGCAATTTGTCATCAGTTGGCGATGTAATAAAATTAAAAAAAAAAAAAAAACCTTTTAATGTCAAATACTCTTTAAGGTAAAAATGTTTGATGTTGAACTTGTTTAAATAAAATTAATTTATGTAACTTTAGTTTTGTCAGTTTTACTTTGTCTCAACTCTAATTTTGTCAAATATATATTTATAATGAAAGTTAACTATGAAATTTTATGAATTAAAACAAAATTTAAATTAATTAAAATTGTTTCAATCTCCAAACTAAGTCCAACTAAGCACTGTCGATGCAATTTTGTTGCTATGGAAACAAAAACTGCAGAATTCGCCATCTGGCCTTTATTTTGGAATACGTTTAAATATACAAAAATATATTTTTCAATACGAAATTATTTTTCATATATGAAATGATAAATATTAATAACTGCAGCAACAAGCAACATAAATATGTAATACAAAAAAGTATATGTATTAAACTCTCTCATTGTTTAAGTTTAAATTAATTAAATATTATTTACAAGCAATTTTGTAATGCATTAAAATAGTTTGTTTTTGGCGAGGAAAAGTGCTGCTCGCCAAATCGCGTGAAGCTTTCGTCTTTTCGCGCCAAATACTCGAAAGTATTTTATTTTTTTACAGTCTTTCTACTGCAATTCCAAAACTAAATTTGACTAATCCGTTATTACGCGCATAAGTTGTTTAATTAGCATTTTTTTTTCCAAAATATTCTGAATATGCCCTGTAAGGAGACCTTCCTTGTAAGTATCACGTTTGGCTAGTTCCGTGAGTTTTTTTAGTGTAAGTCACATTGTTGATAACTGCTATGCCTAAAAAGCAGTAAACCAACGTTTAAAATGCACAAATAATGCGTGAAAAGCAGCAAACAGCTGTTTCGAATCTACAGCGAGATTCTTCTTCAGTGCAAGATAGGGAAAAAAGAACAGCGTGCTAGAAAAAGCAAGTCTGAGCAAAATGATAGACAGAGACCATAGTCTTATATACCCTATGCGGGTATCGAAAGCGCCAGAAACAACCAATGAGAGAGAAGCAGTGGAAACGTCTCGGTGGACAAGTAGCGACATCTACCGGAGGAGGAGAGAAAAAAAAACCAAAAAAGAGGAAATTAAATTAATGCTTTCCAAATACTTGGAAGATCTGGAGTACTAGATAAGTCATTGACTAAAGACCGAGAATTTTTAATGATGTGGTAAGCTTCCCAAAAATCAAGATCAAGGTTAGAAGAACATTTTTGGATAATGGTGGCTGAGGAAAAATCGAACCTATGTTGAGAAGACCAAGAATGTTGAGCAATAGAAGAACGTTTGAGCTCCTGATTTTTAACATAACCTTCATGCTCTTTTAAACGATATCTAAGAGCACGTTTAGTCTGGCCAATATAAGAAAGGCCACACTGGCAAGAGATTTGGTAAATACCCCAGTTATCTAGGCGATCAACGGGGTGTTTGAGATTTGAAAAAGTGATTTTATAGACAGGAGAAAAAATAACATTAAAATCAAACCTTCTTAAGATTTTAGCAACTTGCTGACTGATTTTAGGAAGAAAATGGTAACACAACTGATGTATTAGAGTTGCAATTAGAATGCTTTTCAGAATGGAGGGGTTTCGTCAATTTCTTATAAATAGTATCAATAATATTAGAGGAATAACCACGATCAACAACAGTAGCTTTGAGGTAATTAAATTCCGCACTAAGTAACTGAGGAGTGGAACAAATATTGTTAGCCCGAAAACCAAAAGTATTGAAAGCAGTGAATTTATGGTTAGGGGGATGAGAAGAATGCCTGTGAGGTGGGAGACTGACAGCAAAATGTTTACGAAAGACGGTAGTCTGAAAGCCATTTTCACAACGAAAAAGAAGGACATCGAGGAAAGAAAGAGAGTTATTGGTCTCAATTTCAGAGGTAAATTCAATGCAGGGATCAATGAAATTCATAATAGAGAGAATATTATTAATATCCCAATTTATTTCAACCAGGACATAAACATCATCTTCATAACGAACATAGAACGGAAATTTTAAAATTTCAAAAAGTTTGACCTCAAAATAGTGCATATAAATATCGCATAAAACTGGACTAAGAGGATTATCCATAGCCAAACCATCAATCATGCGGAAGAAATTACCATTGAAAACAAAAGTATTTTGCGACAAGCAAGTGCGAGTGAGAAGGATATGTTCCTCGATTTTAAAATAAGAGATATGGAATTCACAAAGCCTCTTCTTGAGGCAATCTAAAGCCCCCTCAACCGGAACGTTTATAAATAATGATTTAACATCAAAAGAAACCGTCATGTGAACCTGCGGCTTAAAAATATGAAGTTTTTTAACAAAATCAAAAGAATCCTTAACAGTGAAACAGCTACTGCTCAAAAGTGGGGAAAAAACAGAAACTAAATATTTGGTAAGCTTATAAGAAGCTGCACCGATACTAGAGACAATAGGTCTAAAATGAATGTCAGGTTTATGGACCTTAGGTAAAGCATAAAACCTGGCACAATGCGCAATAGTTGGAATAAGAGACTTCTTAAATTTAGCAGGAATAATGGAAGAAGACTTGATGGCAGACTTAATAGAGTTAATTTCACTAGTGGAAAGGTCTTTGCGGATGCCCACATGAGGACCATCTTTAATTAATTTATGGGATTTTTCCAAATACGAAGATTTGTCGAGAGGAACAATCTGACCACCTTTCTCAGCCTTAGGAATGATTAAGTTTGGATCAGAACGCAAATTTTTCAGACATTGTTTAACTGGATTTTTAAGATTGGGCTTATAAACATTAGAATTGAAATCAACAGTATTGGCAATGAGATGCCTGATGGACCCTTTTTGATAAGAAGTTAGAGCGCTATGCTTAAAGGCCCTTTCAATAGGAGCAATTAGATTAGGTAAAAAAGGAATAGCAGAGACAGATAAATTGTTATTCAATTTGAGAGCATCGAGCTGAATGTCACTTAAAGAAACACTAGAAAGATTGACAACAACATTTTGGTTAACAACAGGTAAATTGCTGGAGTTATTAACGACAGAACTTTCACAAGTGCATTAAATGTCTTCTTTAAAACCGAACAATGAACAGAAGAAGCTGTGAGAACTCTACTCCATGACCTTCTGTCTATAGACTTAAAATCATGTGTAGAATTAGCGAGGCTGATATGTAAGTTATATAACTCACGCTCTATATGAGCAATTTTATGGCGAGTCTCTTGAATCAAAGCTCTTAAAAGAGCTAATTTAGAACGAAATAAGACCTTGTCAATTCTGTTAGAAGAAAATAAATTACAACGTATAGAAATGAAATTAGGAATAACCTTCTTGCGCCTAGAGTCAAGTAGGAAATCTAAGTGTTCCAAAAACCTGTACATTTTTAATCGTAAATTACAAAACCTATTGATTTGAGACATTGCGGAAAAAAGGAAAAAAAAATAGAGAAAAAGAAAAAGAAAGAATCACAGAGGAATAAAGGCCCGTTAAAGTCGAATACATTAACACTAGAACGCCCGGAAGGAGTCGACCCGACTCCAACCGTATGATTAAATGTCAACTGGAACCAGAAATTCTTTCAAAAAATAAGTTAAATTTAAAACACGCAGATTTACGTTAAATAAATCAGTCAAATAATTTTAAATAAAAACTCCGGTGTCAAATATTTTTATGAAATTTGAGTAAAATTTCTGGGCGTTCTAGTGTTAAAATAGCAATAAGAGCCTTTGTGCAGGAATATTAGAAAGCAGTAAACCAACGTTAAAATGCACAAATAATGCGTGAAAAGCAGCAAACAGCTGTTTCGAATCTACAGCGAGATTCTTCTTCAGTGCAAGATAGGGAAAAAAGAACAGCTTGCTAGTAAAAGCAAGGCTGAGCAAAATGATAGACAGAGACGCGCTGCCTTATATACCCTAAACGGGTAGCGAAAGCGCCAGAAACAACCAATGAGAGAGAAGCAGTGGAAACGACAGGGTGGACAAGTAGCGATATCTACCGGAAAAGGAGAGAAAAAGAAACCAAAAAGAGGAAATTAAATTAATGCTTTCCAAATACTTGGAAAATCTGGAGTACTAGATAAGTCACAGGGCAAGCCGCCGGGTTTAAAGCCGCAGGGTCATATGATGGTTTCTTTTGATGTTAAATCATTATTTACAAACGTTCGGGTTCAGGGGTCTTTAGATTGCCTCAAGAAGAGGCTTTGTGAATTTCAATTCTCTTATTTTGAAATCGAGGAACTTATCCTTCTCAGTCACACTGGCTTGTCGCAAAATACTTTTGTTTTCAATGGTAATTTCTTCCGCATGATTGATGGTTTGGCTATGGGTAATCCTCTTAGTCCAATTTTATGCGATATTTATATGCACTATTTTGAGGTAAAATTTTTGAAATTTTAAAATTTCCGTTCTATGTTCGTTATGTTGATGATGTTTATGTCCTGGTTGAAATAAATTCGGATATTAATAATATTCTCTCTATTATGAATTGCATTGATCCCTGCATTCACTTTACCTCTGAAATTGAGACCAATAACTATCTTTCTTTCCTCGATGTCCTTGTTATTCGTTGTGAAAATGGCTTTCAGACTACCGTCTTTCGTAAAACTTTTGCTGTCATTCTCCCACCTCACAGGCATTATTCTCATCCCCCTAACCAGAAATTCGCTGCTTTCAATACTTTTGTTTTTCGGGGTACCAATATTTATTCCACTCCCCAGTTACTTAGTGCTGAACTTAATTACCTCAAAGCTATTGCTGTTGATCGTGGTTATTCCTCTGATATTATTGATTCTATTTATAAGAAATTGACGAAACCCCTCCATTCTAAAAAGCATTCTAATTGCAACTCTAATACATCAGTTGTGTTACCGTTTTTTCCTAAAATCAGTCAGCAAGTTGCTAAAATCTTAAGAAGGTTTGATTTTGATGTTATTTTTTCTCCTGTCTATAAAAATCACTTTTTCAAATCTCAAACACCCCGTTGATCGCCTATATAACTGGGGTATTTACCAAATCTCTTGCCAGTGTGGCCTTTCTTATATTGGCCAGACTAAACGTGCTCTTAGATTTCGTTTAAAAGAGCATGAAGGTTATGTTAAAAATCAGGAGCTCAAACGTTCTTCTAATGCTCAACATTCTTGGTCTTCTCAACATAGGTTCGATTTTTCCTCAGCCACCATTATCCACAAATTTTCTTCTAACATTGATCTTGATTTTTGGGAAGATTACCACATCATTAAAAATTCTCACTCTTTAGTCAGTGACTTTTCTAGTACTCCAGATTTTCCAAGTATTTGGAAAGCATTAGTTTAATTTCCTATTTTTTGGTTTCTTTTTCTCTCCTTCTCAGGTAAATATCGCTACTTGTTCACCCAGTCGTTTCCACTGCTTCTCTCTCACTTGTTGTTTCTGGTGCTTTCGCTACCCGCATAGGGTATATAAGGCAGCGCGTCTCTGTCTATCATTTTGCTCAGCCTTGCTTTTTCTAGCACGCTGTTCTTTTTTTCCCTATCTTGCACTGAAGAAGAATCTCGCTGGAGATTCGAAACAGCTGTTTACTGCTTTTCACGCATTATTTGTGCATTTTAAACGTTGGTTTACTGCTTTTTAATATTCCTACACAAAGGCTTTAATTGCTATTTTAACTGCTATGCTTGTTGACCACCCTTATTTTCGAAAAGTTTGCTTCGCCCTTTTCAATTAATCTGATGTCTCCCATAAAATAAGTCACTTTTTTCGGGTTTAAATACTGTCAGCTAAAATTGTAGACTGTGGCTAGAGTACAAGTGCTCATGGAAATAGCCGTTTACTAATTTAACACTCCATCGGCGGGTGACATTTTCGTTTTCTTGGATAAAAGCGAGGCATATTTTTAAGTATTGCAAGTGGGTTGCTTTTTCAAAATTTAGATTGTTTGATTCCCACCACTTTTTTAAGTAGAAATAGCCACTTTATTTAATTTAAATTAATTAATACGAGAATACGCCGAATTATACGCTTTAAAAAAGTGGCGGGAATCAAGCAATTTGAATAGAAAAAAATTTAACCCACTGGTAACACTCGAACGCGAAAAAAGCGTGGTCCGCGGAATTGTATAGAATATGTGAATATGTGAGTTCGCGTGACTGATTTTTGGAAAATTGTTTTAGGATTTAGAAAATTTATACAATTTATTGCTTTAAATATAAATAATTTGCGTAAACTGCTTGAAATATAACTAATTTATGTACATTCTTTAGAATTTCTAATGTGCATGGCACTACTAGTTAAGTTAAGAATAAAAAATTTGTATTTCATAGCTGTCAAGTTTTATGCTTTTTTCCAACCACTATTTTTAACAGAGAATTTTTTCTATTTAATCGTCAAAAGCATAGGAAATAAGGTATAATATATAGCAAATAAGGTATTTTTTCTAATTAAAAGTAGTGGTAGGGAATAGAGTAATAGGTGAAAGCTATGGTACTTACTATTTGTATAAAAGAAATAAGAATCTACACATTTTTCAGTTATTGGCCACACAACACATACGTTTAGATTAACCCATTCAGGGGCGGTAGTATGTTTATGAAACCACTAAATTTTCATTCCCAAACGCCACAATGACACCAGAATCAAGGTGAAATATTTTCCATTTAATACGTGTGCGAAATACAGCATTTTTCTTATTCCCAAATACATTTGTTTGTAAATTCCGGTGTCACTCATTTATTTCAACATTTTAGCATTGGAAATGCTTTGCCCAAGAAAGGGTTAACACATTCACGCCGGGAAACGAGAATTCTTGTTTACATAAAAAAAAAAAAACATCATTGACTAAGAGCGTGGCTTCTACCTTACAGAAAATGCATTTATATCATGTTGTACATATTTTTTTAGATTGTAAGACATTTTATATTAAATTCGTACATTTAAAGATGTTTACCGTTGTATAAACTTGGGAAACCTATCTCGAAACCAATTTAGAAAAGACTTTCAGAACAGGGAGGAGCTTCTACTATTTTAAAATTCAGATTTTATAAAAATCGCCCGTCGACAATGTGTTAAATACAGTTTTCATCTACAAAGTCTATTTATAGCATAGTTGCCAATTTCTACGCTTTGTCTCACCACTAACATATAACACTAAATGCTGTCTCATTTAATGGGTGAAATCTGCACATTAAATAATGCAAAAGTTTCATCTAAGTTTTAATGGTAACAAAAAATCGTAAATCTGGGCTGCTATATTTATAGAGTATTTTAACGCAAATAGCCTGTTTAACCCAATACCCGCTGTTGTGCGCTCACGCAACGGTCAAAATAAATGCACATATTTATCTTATCTACATACCACCGCTATTTTTAAATAAAAAATTCGGTCTTACTTAAAGACGTAAAATTTTATTATCATATAAAGCGAAAATTATCTGTCACAGTTTATGGTGACAAGTGCCGTTCAGCTACAAATTTGAAAACATAGTTTTGGCGGTTAATGGGTTAAAGACGAACATAATTTGTAACATGTTTTACATGCAGGTATCAGAGAAATATGTATAAAATATGTTATCAGTTTAGGAATGTAAACTGAATTACAGTATTGCCAGTGGGCTACTTTTAAAAAATTCAGATTCCTTTATTGGCACCACTTTTTTGAAACAGTAAAATTCGCCTTATTTAATGACATAATTAATTAAGGCGAAAATAATTGGGATTTTACCATTTCAGAAAAGTGGTGCAAATCAAGAAAACTGAATTAAAAAAAAAGTAGCTCACTGGCAACACTGCTGAAATAAAACTAGTCCTTTAAACAGCCATTTTCTGTTCATATTCTGATTTAAGCTATTTTTACTTATTGATTAGAAAAAGATAAAAGCTCAACATACGTAAACAAGGTTTCAGGATTGTTTTATCCCGTATTTGCAATTTTTAAGTGATTACAGTGATTGCCGATATCATTAGATAATTGGTTTTATGTCTGTGATAAAGTTTTGTCTTATTGTTAGTTTCCAACAATATAAGCCTAATAGGCTTTGACCTAATATACATAAAGCAGTAAGAGTACACTTTATTATTTATATTCTAAATAATAAATACCACTTTGATTTTAACTAGTAGCAAATCATCATCGTTATTAACCCTCTTTCTGCGGAACCCAAGATTTCCTCGTGGATGCATTTTTCCGTCTAATTAATCCTCCTTGATTATTCTCACCAGTTATTTTTTTTTATTGTAAACTCAGCTTTATTTAATCGGAGCATTTTCCCGGTTAAATTTGACAAAAATGTTTGTTTTGAAAAACCGGAGACAAAATAATAAAAATTCTTAAATACAATATTTTTGAAGCTATTTTGATAAAACAATTACGCAGCGTGAGTGTTAATCACGATATAAATATACGAAGTTTGGTTCCAAATCGGTTAGTCAATCCATGGAATTACATATATAATAGCACTAATTGTATAACGCTTCCGGAGTGAACTCATCCTGAACCCTCTTCGCTTTATCGCATTCCATTCGGCCATTTTTATTCAAAATTATTTTTTCGAATAAAATTGCATAAAAGTTACATTTTTAGAAAGATTATTCAAATTAAATTAACTTTTGAGAGATGACTTACATTCAATTATGTATATATCCTGAGATAAATTCAGTTGAAATTAGTTTTGGTAGCTCAATCTCTCCCTACATAAGTAAACATTAGTTTATATTTTATTTTATGCCTAAGTGGAGCAAGATCACCAGATCACTAGGATCTTGTGTAGACCATATTTGCTCCACTCGGTAAGTTTCCCGACATGCGCGAATTCACTACACATAGTTCCAGTCCTCGGACAAAAGGCACATGCCAACGAGGGAAAAAATACATTAACACATAGATATACATAAAAACTAGCGGCTGGAGCACAAAGCTCCTACGCGACAGGCAGCGGTGGGTTGATCCTAGAGATAAAAGTCCATAAATCAAAAAGGAAAATTTGAGGATTGTATCATGATTCCGGACCACATCATCCAGATGGTATGTGCGCCGGAAACCTGCTCCTATTCATTCAGTGTTGCCAGTGGGCTACTCTTTTAAAATTCAGATTCCTTTATTGGCACAACTTTTTTTGAAATAGTAAAATTCGCCTTATTTAATGACATAATTAACTAAGGCGAAAACAATGGGGATTTTACCATTTCAGAAAAGTGGTGCCAATCAAGAAATCTGAATTTTTAAAAAACGTAGCCCACAGCAACACTGCATTCATTGTGAACTTTTGTGCTTTGTTGACGTCATCTATTGGTAGTTAAAATAAAAAAGAAGTTTCTTTTGAAATTCTTTGAACTCTGAACACATTGGGGGAAAAATGAATAGTATTTTTATAATATATATTTAGACTATCTGGAATAATTAATGCCTTGTAGTATATATATATATATATATATATATATAGTATATATATATATATATATAGTATATATAGTATATATATATATATATATATATATATACCGGGTGTCCCAAAAAGGACTGACTGATTTTAAAATTCAATAACTTGCAAACGGTGACACATATTAAAAAAATTCTTGCAGGAGGGTTATGCATAAGGTCAAAAGTTTTATTACAGTGATTTTCAATTTTAGTTCGATTTACAAACAACAGATGGCGCTGTGAGCAATAGTCGCTAAATTCAGGCTCGATTTTTGGTACTTCGTGGCCCGGATAATACATTTCCCTCTCCTTTTTCTGCATGGAACAAGATAAAGGACCAAAAATCGAGCCTGTATTTAGCGACTATTGCTCACAGCGCCATCTATTGTTTGTAAATCGAACTAAAATTGAAAATCACTGTAATAAAACTTTTGACCTTATGCATAACCCTCCTGCAAGAATTTTTTTAATATGTGTCACCGTTTGCAAGTTATTGAATTTTAAAATCAGTCAGTCCTTTTTGGGACACCCGGTATATATATATATATACACATATATATATCAATGCATATAATATTTTATATTTTAGTGTTTTGTAGGGAAAATAAATTTGTAATTTAATAAAAGGATTTGAGAAAAAAAATCTGTTAATGCAATTAATAGTTGCAATTTACTTAAGTGATAAAGGGTCATTTTTAATAATCAAAATTTGTTACATGTTTCTTTATGCATGTTTAAAAAAATCTAGAGTTAATCTGAGTTGAACTTTTTAAAATTTAAGTTATAATTATTATATTTGGCTAACTCCTAGTTATGAATAACGAGGAATTGACATATCCTCAAAATGGTGAAGCTTCAATTGTTACCGGTTACGCAGAGACTAATAACCAACGGGGCAAATTTCTACCTGTAAATTTGAATAGAATCTTGCTCTTTATTTAATTTATATTCCTTATTATTGAAGAATTTCAGTAATAATTATAGCGAAAATCAGATTTTACTGCAGGGGTTTTAATTCGGCGGTAGTCGGGCTCTGATTTTGTGCCATATTATGAGAACTTAAACAAATTCCTGTCCCTGTGAGCAAAAAAGAGATTATAATGCCTCTGCCAACGTCCACCTGCAAAATTGAATAGAAAATTTTACCATATTTTTGAGAGAAATTTTGCATGAATAAGTCTCCAAACTAAGGCGAAATTTACTATTAAAAATTAATCGTAGAAGTTAGCTTCGGTGGTAATAAGAAACTATTGAATCAACGTAAAACACCAGCCGCCATTTTTTGACATCCTTCTCAGTTACTTCACTATTAACTGGAAGACTCTACACTATGTGCATCCTCCTATTTATTCATAACTCCTCTAGTGAGTCAATGATAAATGCATTTGTTTTAGTCATGAGAGTGTAGAAGCAATATACTGGTGAAAGAAATTTTGTGTGGAAAGAAGTGTTTGCACTTTGACTTCCATTTTTATTCAGAAATTTTTAATTCAAACCACAAATTAGAAAAGAAAAAGTTTGACTTCATGAAATAATACAATGTCTTTCATTAAATAAAGCAAAGTATACTACCGACATTTTCTGGTTTGACTTCAGAATTTCTAAATAAAACGGAGGCAAAACTGGCAACCCTGGTGGAAGGCAATTAAGAGGAAAATCAGGACGAATTTCAACACGGCAGTGAGAAGGAATAAACTTAAATAAGAGACAGGCAAACTTCCATCTGCTGCCATCGAATTACTCAAGGCCAGAGGACACGAGTTGTGACGTCATCATTAATCGACCGACTTCTCACTAGTGTTGGAATTCAAACCGGAAAATTTTGAATAGCAATTTTATTTTATTTTATTTGTGGGATATCTATCATCTGATAGAACAATAATAACTATTTAAACTTGCTGGTGAGGATTCGGAATCCCTAAATAAAAACTGAGCCAGATGCGGAATGCCACGGTGTTGTCGCGTCCGGCCCACTTTTTATTGGGGGTTCCAAATTCTCAACAGGAATTTTAAATAGTTATTATTACTTTATAAGATGATATATCTATACCGCAAAAAAGGAAATGAAAATTGCTATTCAAAGATTCTCGGTATGAACTCCAACACTAGTGAGAAGTTGGTCGATTAGTGATGACGTCACAACTCGTGTCCTATGGCCTTTAGTATTTCGGCGGCAGCGTTCCATCGCTAGCTTTCTGCAGAATTTCTATCATAAAGAAGATAGAAAATTCTATTATGTTTTACTTGTGGGAGTTTGTTTCTGCGGTAAACAACCTTACGCTGAAACCTTAACAACTATTCGATTCTTTCATTTTTGCTTTTAAACTCAGTGTTCACTTTTCTATCTAATCTGTGGTAAAACAGTAAGAAAGTAACTAAATTTTATAAGTTGTTTCTTTGATTTATCTTCGTTGTTTATGAAGTATTTTACATAAAAGATAGATTTAATGACTCTTTATTTTAACTATTTGATTTATTATCAGTGTGATTAATTATTAAGGAGAGCTTATTATGTTGATGAAAATGTTTAGATGTATGTTTTTAACACTTTCCAAGAAAGTTGAAAACTTTTTATGCATTCGGTTTTGCTGTCCATCTATTCGTCTGTCCGTGTGTCCATGCTCTAACTCCCGTAAATATATTCGGATTTTCATGTAATTTATAAACGTAATGTAATTTATCATTTATAAACGTAACACCATGGCATGTTTGGTGTTGTATATGGTGTATGTAGGATTAATAGTTCATTTACAGGGGTACTCAAAATAATTCCATTACATTATGGTATATGAAGGAAAACCGTTTGCAGAGTATTTTAATAAGATTATGCTATTTCAAATGTATTGAAACTGATATAAATCACTGAATTTCACTACAAGATGTTTACGATAGAATAGGGCATTTATAGCATCTGTCATTCATTTGCAGGGGCACACACAAAAATCAGTTACAGTACAGTCGTTGAGTAATAATTTCTGGAATTGCGTTTTAAAATTCGGTATGCTCTTTTAAAATTAACTCATTTTTTGCGTGTTACTCGTAGTCTATAAATTCTGTATCTCATATACAGGGCTGCACAAAATAATTCACGTACCATTCTCCTTATTAGCGGAAATTACTGAAGGGGAATTTTCAACTGAGATAGGGTTTTTCTTAAATGAACTATATTTTGGAATGCATCTAGTTAACAGATACAAATCTATATATCATATACAGGCCTGATCAAAGAATTCGGAAAATATTCTGATTGTAGATGGGAACATCTTAAATTAGGTTTTCAAATGTGTTATGCGTTTCCATATGGTTGGATTAGACATGATATTTTAACTTAATAAACGGCGCAATTATGTTACATTATTCTGAATGTGTTGGAAAAATTTTCATAATCTATGCTTAACACATGATTTTTTTTCTTTCTTGTTTTATGATTGTATTCGATGACAAGAATTTTAACACAAAGAATATGGATATTTATTTGGCTGAAACGAATCACAAGGCGGGATTTATTTTTTTTTTCAATTGAAAAAAAATCGTTTTTTTTTTTTTTTTTGTATCCCCTATAGTCTGTAGGTTATCTCTGTTCAACGATTTGTCTGAATTCGAAGTTCTTTCGTAGTTATTTAGTGCTTTAGCGGAACACGTCCGTAGTTTTACGCAGTTTTGGAGCACTATAAACGCATATTCCGCAAAATGGCTTTTTGCGAACTAATCGGGATCAGAACGTCGAACTGTTAACCATCCGTCGAATTTGTATTTCAAACTAAAGCAAATATAATTTATTGGAGCTTGGGTCACTTTTAGCTATTTTTAAAAGAAATAGTTATTTTTTGAAGCACGTCAAAGTGCAAAGAATGTGGATAGAACTTTATTTGAAATGGATATCACTTTGCTGATTTTCAACTTTTTGACCTCGAAGTGCATGGAGCTGCCGACAATATTTATTATATTCATAATCATTAATGAAATCTAATTTCAAACGACTCTGGGAATCTATCAGATTCCTCACAATGAGAAGCACACGGATCCACCCACGCAACTCAAGCTAAATCATCATTTTTTTAAATTGAAATATTAATCAGATGATAACAAATAACATGGAAAAAACGCGGATCTACAATCTTTATTTCTATTCCAGAAACAAAAATGCTAAAGACACACTTTTTTCGGCCTTCTAGAGCAGGCATGTCAAACTGTGGCCTGCCGGATACCACCAAAATTTTATAGTCATTTTTGCTTTATCTAATCATCAAATAACGCCGTCTCAGAAAGTCCAAAATTTCTTAAAAAATTTAGTGGTACACTGTGGGCCACAGTTTGACACTCCTGTTTTAGAGGATAATCACTTCATAAGTTGCATTTGGGGCAAATAATTTTTTTTTGTTTGAAAGTTCTTGAAATTTGCTTATTATTTCCTGAAAGTTGATGCACTTTCTTTATAAATTTCAACTATAATAATAACCTGTTAGCTTTTCTAATTTAATTTTTATTTTTACAGTTTTTTTACATCGATCACAAAGATTTTACATTTTGATAATTTCTAATATCTCTGTTTTAATGAATGATTTTATACAACGCTTAATCCATAAGGGAGTTTCCCACACTGTCTTACCCAAATAAGCATAGAAATTAAACAATTTAAATCCAGAAGGTTTAAGTTAAAAGTTTTTATACTAACCCACATTTAATCTTTAAACCTTTCAGGAGCAAAAACTACCTGTTCGTAAAATGATGAAATAATTGACTGACACAAGAACTTACGAACGTATTTTCTTCTACATATATATATAGAAACCAGATTTTCTACACTTTCATTATAAAAGCAAAACTTTCTTAAAATATTATTGGTGCCCATTGTCAGTTTCGGAATAAAAATTAGGTAATCAAGCCATCTGATCACCGCCCTTGAAAGGGTTAAAACACAGACGGCGTACTGAATGCGTCATACATTAAAAAAAATTGTTGAATTCCACTATAATTGCGTGAATAACATCTGTACTTCATTTATCTTTTTCCCAAAGACGTCCGATGGGGAAATATTGTTTAAATTTGAAGTTCGGAATTTATTCTGCTCTCTTTCAATAATTTACTGATAAGTTACCACTGGCATGCGGAAAACTCCACCCATGTATTTATCTAATTTATTCAATTTTTTTTCTTCAACTGCTCTTCTTATTTAAATAACTCTATTCCGTGAAGTAATGAAATAATAGAATGACACCAGAATTTACAAACAAATTTATCTGAAAATAAGTGAAAGGTTTTCTTCACTCACGTTACTAATTGAATTTTTTCTTTCAAATGTTGCCAATGTGGCATTATGTTGCCAATGTGGCATTTAGTGATTAAACCTAAGTGGTCCAAAAATGAACCTCCGTCCAGCACGTAGTTAATAAAATCATTTCTTTTATAAATGCGATGTCCATTACATTTATACATACATTAGACATTAGGCGGTATATTGTTTAGAATGAAATCTTAATATTTAGGCTTTAAAAGGAATTGGAGTACGCCCTCCGTATTATATTATTTGTAATTAAATCAACCCTTTTCACAATTTGATCTTAACTACTTTTATACTACTACTCTACATTCCGTGAAAGATATCGTTAAATGTTCTTATTTAGGCTTTAGAATGTCTTGGCGCATTCAATACGCCACCAGTGTTTTGATGTTTCTACTCCCGGTTCGTGTTTTTAACTCTAGAACTACCGGAAATTTTACTCAAGTTGTATAAATATATATCATATCAGCAATTTTATTGAAGACTATTTAACTTATTTATTTACCTTATTATTAATTAGTTTATATATTTAGTTTATTTTAAAGAAATTTCTGGTCTGAATAAATGTTTTGAATGCACCCGTCGGGTCCATTGGACACGTCTGTTAGGCGGAGGTTAAACGTTTAGTTAAATTAACCCTCTGTCTACCAGAAGGGTCCAATGGACCCGACATGTACATTCAAAATATTTATTCAAACCAGAAATTTCTTCAAAGCAAACTAAATGTATAAATCAGACAATAATAAGTTAAATAAACAAATTAAATAGTTTTAAGTAAAAATTCTGGTGTAGAATATTTTTATAAAACTTGAGTAAAATTTCCGGTAGTTCTAGGGTTAATACAGTAACAAATACTTTTACAAATATTTAAAAAATAGTTTACAGTGTTTGACAAGTGTGACATACATGTATTTCTGGTGTATTGCCCTAACTGGTATATTGCCCTAATTCAGAACCTAGAATGTGTTCTTTCATGATAGTGTTACTTGTAAAAAAAATATTTTTGTACAAAAAGCACCCGATCAAGGCTTGCAGCGTTTATGAAACATCTTTGCTACCACTGTTAATAAACAGTAAACTTCGATATATTTCTATTGCAAATTCTGAAAGTGCTTACTAGGTATTTCACGCTGCAAATCCCCTGTTGTGAGTGCTTTACTATTTCTATTTACTCACATTTCGTGATTGCCACCACTTTTTAAAAGTCTTAATATTTGACTTACTTTCGTATTATTTAATGTGTCGTTAAGTAAGACGAATATTTACAGTCCAAATGAATGGTGGCAATGAGACAATCAGATTTAAAAAAGTAGCGAACTGACAACACTCTGGAAGGTCTGCCAATATATAGCTAGCAGTTCTTTCGATTTTTTCTTTCCACTATTTAAAAAATGAAAAAATTGCCATATTTAATCTTAATTTTCTGCGCTTAAATAAGACATATTTTTCAGTAAAACGCTGCCGTGTGTAAAAGTTTGCAGTTTTCGCAGTCATTTTCCTCAATGCTGAACTCACAACGACGTTTCTTACACTATTCCACATAGATAAGCTTTGTACTTAACCCTTTCAGGGGCAAAGCATTTCTGATCCAAAAGTATTCAAATAAATAATTCACACCGCAATTTAAGAACAAATGTATTGGAAAATAATAAAAACCACTTTTTCACGCATATTATGAGATCGAAATTGTAGTAAAAATGTACTGGTGCCATTTTGCATTTTGGGCAGTAAAATTAACCTTTTGCAGACTGCAAACGGCCCCCCTGAAAGGGCTAAAAGTTGAAGGAACATTGGTGAATGAGGGAGCATTACTGAATCTGTTCATGTGAATGCAAACTCATACACTGGTGTGCAAAAAATAAGGACATATCACAAAATGCTAATTTTCAAATACGCGAACACTCAAAAGGAAATAATATAATTCGAGTAATTACTATCTCTATAGCACAGCTAGTCCATATAACATCTCATTCATGTCACACATGGTCACAAGTGTCACAGTCACTACGGTGAAGCAAAAATAGGAAATTCCATACATCTCATTATGAGTCTCAAATGATCACTATATGTGACTCCACTGAGACATCACTGTAACTGCTGATTTGTGACGAGTCACCATGTGACTTTACAATGTTGTTACATTTTGACTCTCTTGTGACTGTCATCTGTAGACTCTAGTAGTATTTCAAAGTCATCGTGAACGCTGCATTGTGATAAATTACCAAATTATGTCACAATAAAATCACATGATCACTTTCAGGTGACAGAGTGACTACTGCGAAGTCACCATTGTGGTCTCTTGGGAAAAGCTTCCAAATGACTATAATGCGATATTATTTGGGGACTTATCATAATGCAACGTTCATGATGACTTTGAAATTGAGTCTAAAAATGACAGTCACAATTTAACTACATTGTAAAGTCACCTGGTGACTCCTGTAAAAGCAGCAGTCACATTGCCGTCTCAGTGGAGTCACATATAGTGATCATTTGAGACTCATAATGAGATGTAGGGAATTTCCTATTTTTTTGCTTCACTGTAGTGACTGTGAAATTTATGACCTTGTGTGACATGAATGAGATGTTATATGGACTAGCTGTGTTGTAGAGATAGTAATTACTCGAATTATATTATTTCATTTTGAGTTTTCGCGTATTTGAAAATTAGCATTTTGTGATTGGTCCTTAATTTTTGCACACCAGTGTAAGTGAAAGATCACCCTCAATCAATCCCCACAGTCAACAACTAGTGTTGCCAGGAGTCCCGCGGAAATCGGGGCTCGAAATACTCTGGACACCACTAATTTTTTACAGTTTATTTGGCCATCTATAATGAAAGATAATTCTGTCATTAGATAAGGCTAATGAAAATTACTTTAAAATACTGGTGTTAAGAGCATTTGGAGCCCCGATTTACGCGGGAAATCTAGCAAATATATCTACAAAGGACATCAACTAACAGTAAATCATCGAACTGTGAAACACCACTTTCTGAATACTAGGCTTGCGAGATGACTCACAAATGACGGATGTCGTAGGCGGATTTTTTTTTTTTTTGCGTTTGTAGAACTTTGGCTTGAATAGCAATAATTTATAAAAGTTCTCTCCCCGTTATTTTTCTAAAATTGATTAATAAAACTTTTAGAAAACACTGGTGTCTAAATTAGGGGATGTACAAACATTTAAAAGACCCTCCAAGGACAATCACCATTTTTGACGGCGCTGCAATCAAATGTGTTTCTTGAAAGAGTAAATACTAAGCGTTAGTTACAGCGTCAACTGTTCGCTTTCGAAAGCCGCGCCTAGCACTCTGAGACCTTCCTACTATTAGAGGAGGATGTTACGCTGAGATGTGTATTTTAAGAAGTTCTACTTCGGCGTTCACTTGCACGTTGTCACTAAGATTGGTGCTACGCCAAACAAACAGCTAAACAAACATCCATACTCATCCATATTTTGATAATATCAAAGCAGACCTGACGCATGCGAAAAAGCGTGGAGGGTTTTGCTTTCCAAAAACAAACAGTAGAAACATATTTTGCGAAATGCATTTAAAATTTTATGTTATCAAGTATTAAACGTCCATTTGAAAGCGGTTTTATTATTTAGAAATTCCGAATTCTCGGAAGAAAGTTTTAATAATTGTTTTTACTTTATAAGATATTCAATAAATAAAATAAAATAAAATTACTATTCAAAATAGTCTGTTAGGAATTTAGAATTTCTAAATTAAGAAAAACTGCTTTCAAATTGGTTGTTTCATATTTAATTGCATAATATATGCCTGCAGTTTCGTTCAATCCTAATGTATCGCGTATTCAGAGCTCGCAGCGTTCCTAAAATTTTCGCACTTTGCTACCACTAAATTAAAACGATAATTTTTGTTGTATAATTCTATTATATATGTTAAAGGAATCTACCACGAAGAATTCTTATTTAAAAAACTGGTACCAAAGTGCGAAAATTTTAGGAACGCTGCGAGCCCTGCGTATTACAACATAAAACTTTTTAAGTCTGTTTTTTGCTAAATGTATCCAAATTGGATAATAAATATCTACAAACACTCTGGGTTTCTGTTCTTTAGTAGTAACAGACTCGATCATAGCGCTCTCTGGTGAAAATATGATTTTTTTCGATACAGTTTCGCTTGGTGATTTCCACACTATAAACTTCTAGACACTGTAATATTTGTTATTGGGTGCAGAAAATAATATGTTTTTTCACTGTCGACTTTTAGTCATCTAGTAAAGTCATTTTGCTTTCTATTCTTGTATACTTCACCATTTAAGATTAAACAAATTTTCTTCACCCTTTGAGAGCCAAGTAATTGTGTTTCTGTAATGTCGAATTCACACCGGAATTTGCAAAATGATTTATTGCAAAATAAGAAAAAGATATTTTACGACTTTATACCACCAAAGTTAGAAAAGTAAAATTCAATACAATTTTTCTGGTGCAAATCTTCATTAATCGAAGGTGGGATAAAATATATTCCACCGCCCCTCGAGATTTTGATTGGGACTAAGTCCGGATTCGAAGATGGCTAAACTGTTACGTTATATTTCGTGCGGAAAGCCACTTTTTCTTATTTGTAAGATGGGAATAGATCATTGTCGTGCAGAAATATCCACCCAAGACATCCTAAGATGCCCTCAGATAGAAGTGGATGTTTGTTTAGTATATTTTTATACATTGTTTGAATTTGTTTCCAATAAAGAAATGCCAGGAATTTTTGTCCGTTACAGCCGATTGAAATCAATACAATCAGAGATTTACCGGCTTGTCGTCTACCGAAGAAAGTGTTTGGCTCTTTATTCCGGTCATTCCAATAGCAAGTCCAGTATCAGGACCATCCAGAACATACTTTTTTTCGTCGTTGAATATATTATGATTAGCTAATTGTCTCCATACAACTTGTACTTTCGAGTGCAGTCGCTGCCATCGAAATACTCAAGGCCAGAGGACACGAGTGTGACATCATCACTAATCGACCGACGTCTCACTTGTGTTTGAATTCATACCGGAAAATTTTGAATATCAATTTTCTTTTATTTTATTTGTGGAATATCTACCATCTTATAAAACAATAATAACTATTTATACTTACAGGTGAGAATTTGGAGTCCCCCAATAAAATATCAGCCAGATGTGGCAACACTGTGGTAATCCGCATCTGGCTGAATTTTTATTTAGGGATTCCGGTTTATCACAAGTAAGTTTAAATAATTATTATTGTTTTATAAGATGATAGATATTCCACAAATAAAATAAAATAAATTTGCTATTCAAAATTTTCCGGTCTGCATTCCAACACTAGTGAGAAGCCTGTCGATAAGTGATGACGTCACACTCGTGTCTTCTTACCGTGAGTATTTCGGTGGCAGCGATCCAGCCCATCCTGGCTTTTTTATAATGTAGTTTTATGCGCAATGTGAGACACATTTTCTTTAAAACTACGTTTTTGCAGCCTTTTATGCTCCTACGTATTCCGTTTTGAGACACTGATACATAGATTGTAGTTAATTTGAATTATGGAGATATTTTCTTTTGACAAAATTCTTCCAATTTGTTGATCGTTCACTTATCACACGTGGTCGCCTGAATCTTGATTTCTGGTCGATATTGTCATTTCTTACAATTTCTCTGAATATCCCTTAATTTGAACGATTTAAAATTCTAGAAATGTCAATAACGGTTTTATTTTTCGATGTAAAATTAAATATCTTTAAAAATTCCTTTTTTGTGAATTCCGTAATTCTGGGAAAGTGAAAGTTGGTGGTATGGAAAGTTGGTGTGAAAGTTGGTGGTATATCTATGCCCCACTTCATTTTAATTACTAAATGCCACAATGGGACCAGAATTTTTAAATAAAATACCTTATTTTTATGTACCCCAAGAAAAAATGCCTACATATTTTTAATCAAATCTCTTCGTAAAACCTGGCGTCACTCAAACTTTTTAACATTTTACCAAGTGAAATACTTTGCAACTGAAGGGGTAAAAAACAAACGGAAATTGTATATTAGTTGTTATACTGCTCAGGCACAACGGTGACTTGGTCAGGGCGGTTGGTTGTTTAAGACAATCGTTTAGTTGATTGACACAATGAAGTTATGAATAAAGACAAGGCGACATATAGTGTACTGTCCTCCAGTTGCGAATGACGTAACTGAGGAGGTTTTCACAAGATGGCGGCTGCTTTTTTAACCCCTTAATTCTCGCTTCCGTTAATATCACGGGCTGAGGTGTCGTTCGTTATTTCTCGTGCCCGTCATATTCCCGGGCTGGAGATTTATTGCTGGAAAAAACTTCTGAAATCAGAAAAATTTAACTGGCATTTTTGTGTGAAGTGTTTGAATATTGCCATTTGGGTTTGGATTTTGCGGTAATTGTAATGCTGGTATTTGTATTGCATGTTTCGAAATATATAACAGTCCAAAAAATTATTAATAATACAAATTTAACGTATATATATTATTTATAATATTATTTGTAAAAATGTGTGTGATGATGATAAATAAAGATCTAAGATCTGAAAAATAAAGGTCTTATTCGTATTAATTTGTATGGTGTAAAAGAAACATGAAGACACAGAATTCTCGCATGACGACTCTTCTACAAATGTGAATTCGTTCTATAAAATCTTTATTTTTTCACCTTAAAAAAACTAATTGCATATTTTATTTAGAAACCTTATAATTATTCAATTTCTGTAATAAAAGAAATAGGTACTTTTTGATGTTTATTCCAAATATTAAGCGACCGTGAAGGGGTTAAAATAAGAACTACCGTTCCGATTAGCGCTTACAAATTATAATTAAAAGTCCCAACCAGTAAAACTGAATAGAAAATTTCGTCTTTTTTAAGTGTCTTCCTCATGGAAATATTTCCTCTCAAATATGAGAAAAATATCTATTTGTTTTACTGGTTGTCACAATATGGGCGAAACGCAGGGCTTGACTACCGTGAAAGTAAACTGACACCAGTAAAAATTAAAATATGTTTATCCCATTATTTATGACTTGCATTTTATATTAATAAAGTGTTTAAATAGGAAAAAAAATTCTATAAAAATTTACTGGTGGAAGTTTCCACCGGCGGTAATTAACCCCTGAAAAAGCGGTTATAGTTGAAGCTTCACATTTTTAAGGATATGTCATTTCCCTTTATTAACACTAGAACACCCGAAAATTTTACCCAAGCTTCACAAAAATATTTCGCATCTGAATTTTTATTTAAAATTATTTAATTGATATATTTAACGTATTTCTGCGTGTTTTAAATTTAACTTATTTTATGAAAATATTTCTGGCTCCAATGGACATTTAATTATTTGGTCGTAGTCGAATTGACTCCTTTTCGGCGTTCTAGTGTTAATACTTCCATGATCGACACCAACCGAGTATTTATTAACTTTGCATAATACGCTTAAACTTTAAAGAAAGTTGTGTTACAAAAAATTTGGAAAGGCATATTTTTTGAATGAATAATACTGATGAAACAATTAACAATTTTAATATCTATACTGCGTTTCATTTTCAATTACAGTTTGGAATATTTATAGTGAAATTACCCAATCTATTTCTCAATCCAATATTATTATAACACTTTATTTTTTGTCTAAACATTTGAGACAGGTTGTACTAAGAAATGTGATCGATGTACTTCGAAAAAAAAATCTTCAAATCTAGCAACACCGCAAAATATTGAAGCTTTGACGATAGCAAGTGAAACCAAAACGACGTCACTAAGAAAAAAAGTAAATCGTGTTCTATTTTTAATCTGTGAGAAAATTATTTGGTTCCGCACACGCAAATCTATATTTCTATTCCAAAAATGCTTTTATGTTTATTTCAGGATGTTTCAGTTATGCAATATTATCAATATTATTGATTTTAACTTTACAAAAATGTATTAATGACATATCATGCACGTTCCAAATGTCGATCACTGGAACAAGCGCACTTCATTAATCAACATTTCATATGAAATTTATGCATTTAGAAAAATATTGAAAATCTATAATTTAGTGACAGTGTTTTTAAGTTGATGATTAAATAATAGTGCAAAGATTTCTCTTATATTTTCTCGTTAAATGAATATATATCCAATGTTAAATGAATATATCCAAACAGACAAAAAATGTTTCGAATGAAAAATTTAATATATATTTATAAGAAAAATAAAACGTTAATATTAAATGATGAGAAGTGAAATTTATTCCCCTCAGGTCTACTTTTTTTAAAATTCAGATTTCTTGACTGGCACCACTTTTCTGAAATGGTAAAATTCCTCTTGTTTTCGCCTTAATTAATGTCATTAAAGAAACCGAATTTTACTATTTCAAAAAAGTGGTACAAATTAAGAAATCTGAATTTAGAAAAATAACCCACTGGCGACACTGGCCACTGATATAAAATGTTAAATCAGGGGCATGCTGTTTAACCCTTTAAGCTCTGGTGAGTGAATGTCTTCAAAATACCCAAATGTCACATTGGCACCAGTATTTTGAAAAAAGAAATTCGGTTTATTATATACACGAAAAATGCATTAATTTATTTTCAAATAATTTTGGGCGAATATTCCGGTGCCAGTGTGACATTTAGAGATTAACCCTTTGCACTCGAGAGGTGACTCTCACTAAGCACTAATGTTGCCAGGTGTTCCGCGTGAATCGGGGCTTCAAATGCTGCGGACACCAGTATTTTAAAGTTATTTTCTTCGCCTTACCTAATGGCAGAATTATCTGCGATTAAAAATTGCGAAATAAACGGAAAGAAATTAGTGGTACACGGAACATTTTGAAACCTGATGTACTCGGGAGACTTGGCAAAACTAGTGGTGAGTGAGAATGACCTCTCGAGCGCTAAATATTAAAATTAGGTGGGAAGAAATTCTCCCAAGAAAGCTCAAAAAGATATAAAACGCGTAGAACATTTGTAATCAGGCATTATTTTTAAAACTTCAATGGGAACGTTTACTTTTGTACGATGAAAATTAAATGCTTGTACGTAATACATAATTTTTCAAAAGAGATGCATAGACAGGTATTTATGTATGGTCGCCTAAAAGGATCATTATTTACCATATTATTATGGATCATGGAATCACCCATACCTTTTTCCTCTGAGGTTATTTGATTATTTCTACTTATTTCTGGATTTTAAAAAATCCCTCACTAAATTTTGTTTGTTTAAAGGTTCTTTAAACAGGGCTGCCACAGGCGACTATTTTTCTATTGTATTCACACCGCTATTTAAAAAATATATATATATTTTATATTATATTTCTCTTTCAAATTTTGTCAAAGTGTATATCAAAGATTGGTGCGAGGTAGAGTTAAAAAAATAGTCGCCTGTGGTAGCCCTGTTTAAGTGATTGATTTTTACGTTCACACGTTCAGAAATATTCTTTTATTTGGAAAACTTAAAATTTTAAAATTATGGTAATTTGATTATTTTTTATGTAAAAAATGCACATCGTAATATTTATGCAGGTTTTTATAATTTTTTCTACACGTGTTAACATATATAAAAACTGCGAAAGTATTATGGCTTTATACAGAAAAAATAATTCAAATTTATATTATTCGAATATTTTCAAATTTGCTAAATACGTCTATACATATGTATTAGATAAATAAATCTCCTGATCATGTGTGGCACATTTACAGTAACTTCTGATGTATAATCCGCAGCTCAAACATTTATATTTGGACACAGAAATTTTATTTCGTAAAATGCAACTCTTAAATCACGTTAAATTTTTTACTTCACTTATTCAATAAAAATTCTGGGTTCAAACATGATTGTTTGATGAGTGGATTATATGCCGATAATTACGGCAAATATTCCTGAAAAAAAAAATCCATAAGGGAGACAGTAAATAAAGACGGTAAATGGTGTTAAGGGGTCTGAGGACTCTTAAACCTTTAAAATTTTCGAAATTTTAATATTTTTAGATGTTAAACTCTTATCTTTTCTGAACATTTTGATATAATTGTTTCCCTGAAATTCCTATTAGAACTGAAGTTATGGCTTTTACATTTATACGCGTTCAATAGCTGAAGCGTCGTTTCGGAAACTTTGAAGCCCTTTTTCTCCAAATGACGTTTTTAGGCATAACGCGCACGATATCTCAAAAACTTCTGAATATTTTTTCATGAAATTTTCAAAACATATGTTTCATGTTAGTCTGTATAAACTGAATCTAAAATTTCCTTTTGATTGTTCAAAACAATATTTTTTTAGGTGATTATACTGTTGAAATTTTCTTAATTTTGCATTAGCTAAATACAACTTTGTATTAAAAATATGAAAAAGC
This sequence comes from Maratus speciosus, assembly GCA_963932465.1. Lineage (NCBI taxonomy): Eukaryota > Metazoa > Arthropoda > Arachnida > Araneae > Salticidae > Maratus > Maratus speciosus. Next base: position 436,628,801 of record OZ010787.1, read on the forward strand.
TTTAAATACAAATTTATTTAGGTTCAGGGTAATTATTGCAATCTGAAGTATAAGTAGGTACCAAAATTTTTATTCTAGTTACAACACTTATTTTGTAATCATGCGCGTAAGCTGTTATGCCGATTTTTTGCTCGAAAAATGCCTAACAGTTTGGAGCCTCCTGTAAATGCTAATTCTGCATCTTATAATTTTTTAAATACATGAAATGAAAGAACATACTTACATATTTTATTCCAATTAAAATTGTGTCTTAAAATCAAATACATTTTAAGATATTAAATGTTGAAAATAGTATTTTTTTTAAATTTTTTCCAATTTTAAGAGTCCTGAGACCCCTTAATATAATAAAAAAACTCTTTAAAAGATAAAAATTTATACTATATTAGAGGAGATATCATACATGAATGTGTAGCTACAAATAGTCTTTAATCTACAAATAGTCTTCAATGCATAGGTGCCACTTATTACGGGATGTCTTTTCCACGAATTCCACTCGGAATTTTTTTAAGGTATATGACAATTATTGGTATTCGGAATAGTAGTTTTCAACATCCTTAACCCTTAACACTAGAAAGACCGAGAATTTTTCTCAAATTTTAGAAAAATATTACACACCAGAATTTTTATTTTAAATTATTAACTTCATTTAACTAGTTTTATTCTTTCTATCTTTTAAACTAGTTTTATTTTTTAAAAATTTCTGGCTCGACCCGAGATATATTCATTTGGCTGCAGTCGAAATGACTGCTCGCGGACTTTCTAGTGTTAAATGCCGGATTTTTTATTATGTTTCGAAAAAATATATATGACTCTCTGAAATATTTATTACACAGGAAAAATAATGAAAAAAAAACAGAGATACATTTTTCATATAATACCTCAATCTTTTCTTCTGCTGCCCATCTGCAATATAAGAAAGAACTACTGTCGTGTGGCTGTTTTACGCTAAAATATTGCAAATTAGTAGATATTTTTATAAGTATATATGCAAATACCTTATTTTATATAATTACGGTAATTTACCGCGTATACGCCGCGGCCTAGTTAAGTCTTTTTCATACCAGAAATTTTGTTTAAAAATTGAAGTCAAATAAATGCTAAGCAAAAGTAAATCACATTTTATTTAAAAGAAATTCTGGTAGGAAATCGAATTACCTGAGCTGCGGCGTATACGCGGGAAATTACGGTACTTATTTTATAAAGCTCAACATTTAACGCTTTAATTCCCATGATAAAATACGTTCTAGAGATTACGTAGTCCAGAGAATCTGACTTTACACCCCAAAGTTTCAATGGTTAATTTCGCTTTATTAACCCTTTGCACTCGAGGACTCTGGAGCGGAGACATAATCTTTCTTTGCAAAATTTGTTTTTGACATCAGTAATAAAGGAAAATAAAATGTACCTTACTTAATCAAAGCATTTTCGAACCAGAGTTCTTCGAACGAAACATCATTTAACAAAGTGGTGGAGAAAATTTGTGTAAGAGACGCCGAGCGCAAAGGCCTAAAATATGGAAATTCTGTTCTTAAAAAGCAAACATTGCTATTTTAATTTTCTGATATATAGGTACATACGAATAAAAAAAAAATCTATTAAATTCAAAACACGTCTATTTGCATATATGCAAAGCTGCGCTCTAAAAGATTAACACCTTAACTGTTTTGCCAGAGTGCCGCTCGAGCAAAAAGTGTTTGCTGTCTTCGAAACTAAAAGTTTTTGGATACCACTTAATTTTAACTGTAATCTTTGGTCTATTAAATGCACATATTTTTCGATTGAACAAAGGCAAATATTTTAGCAAAAAAAAGTGGTGCTGGGTCCTTATTTTTAATTTATTGTGTCAAAAAAATGAAAGAAAAGTAAAAGTTAAAGGGTTAATAATCTGCATCTATGCATAGTTATGCGTTCATTCCAACAAACTGAATTTCTCGGAAACGCTTTAGAAATATTATAAATAAAGCAAAATGATGGTGCTATATAGTTAAACGCCAATTATAAATTTCGTTGTTTGTATTCAGTCAAGATTTTCATTTTTACGTGATTCGTAGTGTCCCTTTTCATGTAAAAACTGCGCCAGTATTATGAGCGCTTCCTAACCAAAAGTGAAATTCAAATTTACATAATTTAAATACTTTCAAAATGCTAATCTATTCAATAATGTAGTTGTTTCCAATCTGTGACTTACGTGCTACCGAGATACCCGTATAGTTATCATAGCTGTCAACGTCTTACGCTTTTTTGTACCACAAAAGTTTAATAGTAAATTTTACCTTTCTTAATCGCTGTAATCGGCTGTTAAAATAAGGGAAAAAATTCTTTTACATTTTCCTAGTACAAAAAATCGTAACAATTGGCAGCTTAGTGTTATAGAAAAAAAAATTGCCTTATAAACCCTTAAATGCATGAATTATTCTTTTTAAATCGTGTTTTTTATTCTTATATTAAGTATCTGACACCAGAAATTTTAAGATAGATTTCTAATTTTATTTACAAGCATATTTTCGTAATTTTTACAGGCATGAAATTTCTATATATAAATATAGTGGTGACGAAGAACTTAATTTTTTTTATTTTGAGTTAAATAGAAATTGATGCAGATATGCATCAGTAAGCATTTAAGGTTTAAATGATGGAAACTTTATGAATAGATGATAATTAAAAGCAATTGTAGCTATTTCTGGTGGCTAACGAATTTCAGAAAAAAGTTTGAATTCCCTAGGATAATGAGTAAGATGTTTAACCATTTAATTACGTGGCTGGGACACCGTGAATCCGAGCAACTATTTTTTTTATTCTCTTCGTACCACTTTTGTGGACACAAGGTGCTGTAATGGATTCGACCGCTGCCATCGAAATACTCAAGGCCAGAGGACACGTGTGTGACGTCGTCACTAATGGACCGACTTTTCACTAGTGTTGGATTTCACACCGGAAATTTTTGAATAGCAGTTAACAATAATAACTATTTAAACTTACTGGTGAGAATTCGGAATCCCTAACTAAAAATTGAGGCTGATGCGGAATGCCACAGTGTTGTCGCATCTGGCTGGTATTTTATTGGGGGATTCCAAATTCTCACCAGTAAGTTTAAATAGTTATTATTGTTTTGTAAGATGGTAGATAATCGGAAAAAAATGAAAGAAAACTGCTATTCAAATTTTTTCCGGTATGAATTCCAACACAAGTGAGAAGTCGGTCGATTAGTGATGACGTCACACTCGTGTTCTCTGGCCTTGAGTATTTCGATGGCAGCGGTTCTACTCGTGTGAATATCATAGCTGGCAATTTCAAAATTTTCCAAAGAAAAGTAAACATACATCTAACCAGAAATTATATATAGAATGGAAATAAAATAAGGAATCTTTAATGCAGGCCATTTTTTATTAAATAAGTTTTCTAGTTCAAGATGTATTTACGTACTTGACAACCTCCCAATTTTTTTAATACATGTGAATTCTTACAAAAATGTTCGCTTTATTTAATTGCAGAAATTGTGCGATTGTATAAAAATGTATATCTGCATAAAAGCATAGGTATTAAAAAAATGGGAAGGTTGGCAACTATGTATTTATATAATCTCTAAAAAAAGAAGTTTTCAGGTTTACGTATTTTGTGTTTTCAATGTGTGGAAATGGGTTGGAAGAACGGTGTTTAAATTGTAATTATCAGGGATGAGAGCGCTCCGACCCAAATGGCCGAATGCTACCAATAAATTTTAATAGTATTCATTGATTTATTAAATCTCAGAAATTCTGTCATTGAATAATACGAGAAACACTATTAAAATTTAGTGGTAGTAACTGGTCATTTGGGTCGGAGCGCTCTCATCCCTAGATTATATAATCTGTAAAAAGGAAGGTTTAAGGCTAATGTCAGATGAATGTCTTTTTTCACGCTTTTTTCCTTAAGTATTATCCCTTCACAATGCTAGCGGCATTGCGTAGGGATAATATGTAAGTAAAAAAGCGTGCAAAAAGACGTCCGTCTGACATTAGCGTTAGCTGTACGAATTTTGAAATTTCAAAATGTGGAAATGTGTTGGAAAAAAGGTGTTTGACTTATAAATCATTCAATCCATGCGTAAGTATGCGGTCGTGTCTGACACTTAAAATAGCTTTCTACTTATTTTGTTTAAAGCCAAACTTATAAATTGAACATTGTTATTATTATGCTTACCCAAAATTTATCTATTGTAATACAGTAGCATCGATTTTATAAATCATCATTATCGTATTTAAAAAAAAAAACATATTCGTTATCTATTTCGGTTGTGACACGGAAGTCAGACACGCAACTCATGAAAATTCTCTTTTTATGGCTTAAAGCTGATATTCCAGAAAATCGATCCTGCTATATTATGACAGATAACTTTTGGATTAATATACAAATATTTATTTAACATTTTTAGCTATTTATCCTTTAATTACAAAGCTAATTTATGTTAAAAGCGCGAGAAATGTCCCCGTGGAATTGGGAGGGTATTATTTAATGAGCGAATTGATTCATAAGCCGCTCAGAAGTAATCCACATTTTATTAAATCAAGTTTTGAAATAAGTTTACTTCTTCCGCTCTGGAGCTGTTAGCGGAAGTGTGTCACTAGCCCAGGGATCGGAGCATATAGGACAAAATTTAATTGTTCTTATCAGTATATTTTACCAATAAACTTCATGATATATTCCTACTGCATATCTTATAAAAATGCCTCTTGATGATCATTTAAAAAAGACACTGGTAATAACAATAAAATTTGTCCTATATGTTCCAACCCCTGCGCTAGCCACAAGTGTTCCCGCATCTGACAGATTTTTTTTAAAAATTATTTTAGAAATTTTGAATCCACACCACAAAAATTTAATTGGTAAATCTCTTTTAGTTTATTTGTAAAGAAAAAATAATATTTAACCCTAGATCTACCGGGAATTTTATTCAAGTTTTAATAAAACGTTCTACACCAGAATTTTTATTTAAAACTATTTAACTTATTTATTTACCTTATTTTTGTCTGGTTTATGTACTTAGTTTATTTTAAAGAAATTTCTGGTTTGAATGAATATTTTGTACGTACCTGTCGGGTCCAATGGACCCGTCTGGTAGACGGAGGGTTAAAACGTTCGGGTGAGAATTATAAATATCTAATTAAAAAATCAGCCAGATATCATGACGTACACTGCGGTCGTTATTGTCGGAAATGACCAAAATAGCATGACATACAGGGCTACATACGTCACAGAGTTCAAAAGTTTTACTTAAACACCTTATTAATGCAAAATTTCAGTCGTAATTATTGCCAAAAACAAATATTCATTTACACTTGTGAAAGTTTACTAGTATTACCGTTTACTATTATTACTAGTAGATTACCGTGTCTGGCCCTGCGTTTCCGCCATATTGTGACAAACTAAACAACCTCTCGTCGGTGTCAGTGAAAGAGACTGCAAAACCCGGGCTCAGTTCCACCAGTAAAAACGAATAGAAAATTTTACCATCTTTGTCAGAGAAAATTTGCATGAAATTAGCCAAAAAAGTAAGACAAAATTTTCCATTCAAAATTTACTGGTAGCAGTTTGCTCAGGCGCGGCGTTAATTCCGAAATTGTTGATCCGATGTAAAAAATCAGCCGCCATCTTCTGGCGACCTGCTCAGTTACTCCACTCGCAACTAGTATACTCTACACTATATGCCTCCTCCCCTTTATTCAGAACTCCATTCTTTATAAAGTGAAAATACACCATTTGTAGTTAGAAATTTTATTTCCCAGAAAATTTAACAAAAAATGATTTCTTGTATGGTTAGATAATTTTTTAAATCTTATAAACTGCATTTAGGAATTTTTTAATACATTCACTGCCGCAAAAAGTAAGAAATTTCAAATTTCTTCTTGAAAGTCGTTTGCCACCACCAATTCTGAAAGGTAAATTTCGCTTTACTAATACAGCGAAATTTCTGCCAATAAATAAGATAATTTTTTTTTTTTAAGTAACGATGAGAAAGTAATAAATTATAGCCACGAATATTAAAGCTGAGAGTATACTCGTAGCGTGGCAGTCAACGTGTTAAGTGAAAAATTCCCTTAAGACCGTTATAGTGTTAACCTATTCAGGGTTAAAGTAATAATCGTGCTAAAATATTGAACTGATTGAATGCCACATGAATTTAAGAAAAAAGCATTGGAAAATGAATAAAAGTAAGTTATAAAATGTAAATTTTAACTCCAAAACATAATTGCTATTGTGGCATTTTTAACCCTAGAACTACCGGAAATTTTACTCAAGTTTTATAAAAACATTCTACACCAGAATTTTTACTTAAAACTATTTAATTTGCTTATTTAACTTATTATTGTCTGATTTATACATTTAGTTTGTTTTGAAGAAATTTCTGGTTTGAATAGATATTTTGAATATACATGTCGGGTCCATTGGACCCTTCTGGTAGACAGAGGGTTAAATAAAAATTAGATTGTATATACATAGCTGCCAACTTGTACTGATTGTTTCATACCACTAAAGTTTAATAGAAATTTTTGACTTATTTAAACCTTAAAATTTCTTGAATTTCGGTGATTCGATTAGCTGAAATTTACTATTAAGTTTCAGTGGTATGAAAAATACGTACACGTTGGCAGCTATGTATATGTAAGTTGCTGCTGCCACGGAATTACTCTGCATCATTGTAGCGCAATTTGTCCCCAAAAAGAGCAATATGAGAGCTGTACAAGAAGGTGAGATTACCATGATATATCTATATATATTTTACTTTTACATATCATCGGTACCATGTCAAACTATCGAATGTGAAAACAGTGTTGCTAGTGGGCTCCTTTTTTAAACTGAAATTTCTTGATTGTAATCACTTTTCTGAAATAATAAGATTCCGGTGGTTTTCGCCTTAATTAATATGTCATTAAATAAGGCGAATTTTACGATTTCAAAAAAGTGGTGCAAAATCAAGAGAACATATATATTTTTTTAAGTATCCCATTGGCAACACTGTTTTCATATTGGATAGTTTGACATACACAAACCAACTTCACACAGTGTTGCAGAGTTAGCATGTTTAAATTAACCCCTTGGGGACGAGCAAACAGTATACGTCCTGCGTAAGGTAATCAGAATCCGTGATTATCCTCACCAGTAAATTTTTATTGTAAATTTTGCCTTATCTAGTCCGAGCATTTTCAAGATTCAATTAAACAAAAAATTCTGTTATGAAAAATCAGTGAAAAAAGATTAAAAATTATGGAAAAGACGCTCCTCCCGAACTGGTATAACCCCTTGAGGGGCGCCGTTTGTAGTCTGCAAACGATTAATTTTAATGCGTACATATCCAAATGGCACCAGTAATTTTTTAATACAATTTCGGTCTCATAATAAACGAGAGAAAAGGCTTTTGAATATTTTCAAATAAATTTGTTTGTTAATTGCGGTGTGAATTAATTATTTGAACATTTTTTGAGCAGAAACGCCTTGCCCCTGAAAGGGTTAAAGAATATCTTACTTGCCAAACTTTCTGGAGAGTGACACTGTTTGCGTTTAACAACCGAATGACAACGTGCGAATAACAACCATTCCACAATTAAATAAAACAAAAAATACTGTACAGGTATTTTGGTAGTAAGGTTGTTCTTTAAATGAGAGGAAAGTTAAGTTGGCTTCATTAATTTTACATCTTTACGATTTTTCATTTTTATATCAGCCAGTTAACCCTTTAGCAGGCGATGTCAGCAAAAAAAGGACTTGTTTAGGACCTAATTTTAACAATACTTGCACCAAGAATGTTTAATTAAACTTCTCCGTTTATAAAGTACGTGAAAATTAGGTACTTTTTATTTTCTAATAAATCCGTTTGTAAATTCCTGTGTCAGTCCAACATTTCATCGTTTTACTAACATACTTACTCCGCGCCGCCGGAAAGGGTTAATGCATAGCTGCCAACATCTTACGCTTTTTTGCACCACAAAAAATTTATAAAAAATTTTACCTTTTTATATAGCCGTAATTAGCCGATTAAATAAGGCAAAAATTTTCTATTCAATTTTTGTGGTCTGAAAAAGCGGAAGAGTTGGCAGCTATGGTTAATGCAAATATTTTTCTTAAATACTCCTTAGGGCGTTCAGCAATATTATTTCTTATGTGTTAAACGTTCCTTAAATTCACATATTTGCTAAGTATGAGTATGGATCGGTATTTGAAAACATTTTGTCTTAAATTATCTTATGCTATAATAAAAATTAACATAAATATTTATGTTTAGTAATAGAAGCTTTTTAATTAGCCAAATACATGACGGTGAATGACTGATCAACACTCATAGAGTTATGCGAATTAACCCATTTACCGCCAAAACTATAACACAGGAATCTTCGAATTTTTTTAGAAAAACATTTGCCACCGCAAAAATCTTGATGATCAAATCTTGAAGATTGATAGTAAAGGGCATAGCCGGATAAGCATTCGAAACATGCCTTCCAATGAAATGTTATGATTTTTCCCTCAGATGTGGCTACCTCTCTGACAATATATTTCCTCTATTATCACCTCATAAATATTGCATAGCTGCCAACTTGTACGGATTTTTCATACCACAAAAATTTTACAGAAAATTTTATCTAATTGAATCCCTGAAATTCAAGCAATTTTAACGTTTAAATAAGTCAAAGATTTCTATAAAATTTTAGTGGTAGGAAACAAGTGGTAGGTACAAGTTGGCAGCTATGATATTAATATTTTATGAGATAAAAATGCTTTTTCGAGTTTTTTAAAAACCAATTTTCTCAAAAACTACAGCACCGAATTTGATGCTATTAACCCTAGATCTACAGGGAATTTTATTCAAGTTTTAATAAAACGTTCTACACCAGAATTTTTATTTAAAACTATTTAACTTATTTATTTACCTTATTTTTGTCTGGTTTATATACTTAGTTTATTTTAAAGAAATTTCTGGTTTGAATGAATATTTTGTATGTACCTGTCGGGTCCAATGGACCCGTCTGGTAGACGGGGGGTTAATAGAGGTTATATAGGTACCAAAGATGCATAACTGAGAATTTTTGTATAATTTCCTGTTTAGTAAAACTTGTGTGAAATATCGATAAACAGAATTTACAAAAATAAAAATAGTATATTATGGTTATAAGAAAATTACCATTTTCTTGTAAATAATTCCTCATATGTGCACATATAGTGTAGACTTAACCCTAGATCTACCGGGAATTTTATTCAAGTTTTAATAAAACGTTCTACACCAGAATTTTTATTTAAAACTATTTAACTTATTTATTTACCTTATTTTTGTCTGGTTTATATACTTAGTTTATTTTAAAGAAATTTCTGGTTTGAATGAATATTTTGTATGTACCTGTCGGGTCCAATGGACCCGTCTGGTAGACGGAGGGTTAAAAATAATTTTTGTATCATGTATCTTACATAATATCTCAAACATAGTATCATTGTATTGTAAATTTGTAGATAATTATTATCTACAATTACTTATACTTTCATAATAGTGCATAATATTAATTATTATTTGCATCTTGTACCTTAATACTTAATTTTAGTATAGAGTTAAAAATAATTTTGCAGCATACACCTTGAAAATAGCTTTAACCCTCTGTCTACCAGAAGGGTCCAATGGACCCGACATGTGTATTCAAAATATCTATTCAAACCAGAAAATTTCTTCAAAACAAACTAAATGTATAAATCAGACAATAATAAGTTAAATAAACAAATTAAATAGTTTTAAGTAAAAATTCTGGTGTAGAATGTTTTTATAAAACTTGAGTAAAATTTCCGGTAGTTCTAGGGTTAAGTGTTGAAAATATCACATTTGTACATGGTTTAAATTGATGTTAGTATTGTGAATCCTGAAAATAACATAAAAGTGTTGTAAATATGTAGGTAATTGTGATCAAAAAATTTTAATATCAAATTCTAAAAACTATGCACATTTATATGTTATAATAATGAATATTTCTCTCAAATGTAATTATAGGGGTCATCTGTAAATATTTATTGCACACGCTGTCAATAATTGTCACATATCTAACATTGTTATTTCTCCTAAACTGAAAAAAAAAAAAAAAAAAAAATCATTGAAAGAGTTCCGCAGGTAGTAAAACTTTTCCCTGCCCTGGGCTTGGGGGTTACACCTAACCATAAGCCAAAAGCGGGTTCCCAGGGTGGGTGCTTACTTACTTACTTACATATATTATATACAATTACTGAAAGTGTGCGTTGGGTATAACATATATATATATATTTACAAAAATATTTGTAAAAATACATAAAATTCATTTAACACTTTGAGGGGCAAGGTAATTGTATTCATAAAATGTTGAAATCGTTTAGTGACACCAGTATTTACAAGAGAATTTATTTATAAACATGTAAAAGCATATGTTCGCGTACTTAATAAAGGTGAAATTTTTATTATAAAATTACGGTGCCAATGTGGCAATTAGAGGCTAAAATTATGTGATTCCGTGACGGAATCACCGCCCTTCAATGGAATAAAGGCGTTATTTGGGGTGGAGCTACTCAAATTCGACATACGAAGAATTTTTTGAAAAAAGTCAGTGGTCAACGTGTCAACTTCTGTATTTCATATTTCAATAAGCATATAGTCCATTTTTTCAACGCTATTGATACTAAAAAGCAGTAAACCAACGTTTAAAATGCACAAGTAATGCGTGAAAAGCAGCAAACAGCTGCTTCGAATCTACAGCGAGATTCTTCTTCAGTGAAAGATAGGGAAAAAGAACAGCGTGCTAGAAAAAGCAAGGCTGAACAATTTTCTAGCACGCTGTTCTCTTTTCCCTATCTTGCACTGAAGAAGAATCTCGCTGTATATTCGAAACAGCTGTTTGCTGCTTTTCACGCATTATTTGTGCATTTTAAACGTTGGTTTAGTGCTTTTTAATATTCGTGGACAAAGGCTTTAATTGCTATTTTAATGCTATTGATACTCTTTCGATATCGAAAATTAACGTTTTGTATCGGAAATAATAGAGAAGAATATTATTGCTTGGAAAAGAGTAACATTCTTTGATATCTAAATGCAAAGACAGGTATTATAATGACTTTTATTGAAACATTATTCTCACCACTTTTAATGAAATGTAATACGAGTACGTATTTTCGTCACTGTAACGCACAAAGCTCCGCAGTAAAATAAGGATGTTACATAACTATAGTTAAAACCAATTACTCTTTTGACCATTTACTTTTCTGAAATGTTACCAGGTTTGGGTAGTAATAGACATTTTTTTATTCAATTTTTTCAAGAAATATACAACTCTGAATTTTTCATTTATTGAATTGTAGGTTTCTGTGGCTATTTAATTCGAAAATAAATATTAGGAAAAATTGGTGCATATTTTCAGTAAAAAAAGAAAAAAAATCCAAAGCCGACAACACTGGATGATTCTTTGTCTTTAAAAATATATTTCCTTAATTTTGAGTCGTTTAATTTTTGATGAGATAAACAAGTTTTTATAAATAAATAAAAATTAATCGAAAATGGATCAAACATCACGAGAGTAAAACGTACTGTAAAGACATAGCTATTTTTTGGAAATATATTTATAAACATACATAAAAACGCATAGTCGGGTTCAGGGATATTTATATTCCTGTATATTTTCGTATATTTTCCAACTAATAACATACTGCCAATCGACACCGAAAAGAATATGGGTTCTTTATCTGTTTTTAATTTTTTACTGTAACCACAAGCTTTATTCAAAAAACTTCCACAACAATCGCATTTTGGATTATGATTCTCATTTGGCATCGTATCAAATCGAATATAATCATTACAACGAATGAGTTTCAGGGAGCTGCGGTTAATATCAGTTAAACATAAGCATTAAACATGGTAGAAACAAAAGCAAATTGCTAATTTCAAAGATTGAAATTAAACTATAATTTATCATCATTGAAACTGGTGAACACTATTTTATTTAAATTTATCGTGATCACTGTCGTTACATTTTGATATCGAAGAATGTAGTTTCTTTCAGTGCCAAAAATATACTTCTCTGGTGTTGTCTCCGACGAACAACAATTTCTTATATCTAAGCAGTATCGACGGCATACTTGCCAACCTCCCGCTTTTTTTAATTCAACAAAACATACTTCAAACCAGAAATTTTATTTAATAAATGAAATAATGCAGGTTTCAAATATCTACCACATACAAGCAAGAAACATTTAATTTAATATATTTTCTGGTTGAAAATACGTTTTTACGTTTAAAAAAAAAGCGGGAGGTTGGCAAGTATGCGACAGCGTTAAGAAGGATGCCCGTGTGTTTATTTAAAGTTAAATTCTCTAAGTGTTATTTCAAACATTTTTCGAATATCAAATTTGAGGAGCTCCGCCCCAAATAACGCCTTTAAATGAATTTTATTGTTTTTTACACATATTTTTGTAAATATTTATATGTTATACCCAACGCACACTTTCGGCATTTACCTACAATATACGTGCACACATAAGGAATTTTTTACAAGAAAATGGTAATTTTCAAATAACAATAAGATATGATTTTTATTTTTGTAAATATTTTATCGCTATTTCACAATGTTTTAATAAAAAGAAAATTATACAAAAATTCTCAATTCTGCATCGTTGGTATCTATATTACCTCAATTAAAAGCATCAAATTCGGTGCAGTTTTTTGAGAAAATCAGTTTTTAAAAAATTCGAAAAACATTTTTATCTTATAAAATATCAATATTTATAAGGTGATAATAGGGGAAATATATTGTCTGATAGGTAGCCACATCTGCCAAAAAAAAATCAGAAAATTTGATTGAAAGGCATGTCTCCAATGCTTATCCGGCTATGCACTTTAAGCATGAGCATTTATTTTTACTATTGAGTGAAAGCAACACCATCGGTTAATGGGTTAATAAATTATTTTGAAAAATTAACATTCTAATTTAAATTACAGGGATGAGATTTCCGACTTTTATGATACTAGTATAATCTTAGAGAAAATTTTATTTTATTTAATCGGAACATTTTTGCAATTTAACAGGAAAAACATTTTCTCTAAGGTTACAAAAAGTCGGAAATCTCATCCCTGAAATTAAAATTAAAATTTCAATCATTTCTTTTATTTAGTACTGCACACCCTGCGTAGCAACAGTTGACCAGTAATTTAGAATGTAATAATTGGACGTATTTAATAACAGAAACTTTGAGAATATTTAATGCGAATTTTACGTTTCAGATATTGTGGTGGCCAACAATTTTCAGGGGAAAGGGTTGTTAACTTCTTAATCATAGCTTAATATTTATAAAAACAGCCAAAAAAGTAACTATTATTTTATATCAGAAATTGACTACTTGTAAGATTTCTAACTAAAATATGTAATTGAATGTTTGAGGCGAAGACAAAGGTGTTATAGAACAAAATCACATTTGCCGAAAAGCCATCATGCGGGAATTTTGCACCTTAATGTTTGTTTTACAGCATACAAATTAATACGAATAAGATCCTTATTTTTAAAAAAAATTCTACTTTACAAATGTTTACAAATAATATTTAAAATAATACGTACACTTAAAATGTTGACTTAACCCTTTCAGGTGCAAGGTACTTCTATTCGTATAATAATGCTTAAATGACTGATCGACACCATAATTTAAAAACAAATTTATTCCAAATTAAGCAAAATCTTTTGTACACGTACTTAACACATTGTAAGCGGGTTTTTTTTCGAAGATGAGCGTGAAATTTACGTTTTCAAGTGTCACTGTAAATTATAACCTGCTCTCAACAAATCAGAAACAAGCATCCTTCGATTACTCCTTGATTTTTCTTCCTTGCAAAATTTCCGGTACCATTAATAATTTCTTCCTCCAATCTTCAAAAACGTATTTTTACGTTTCCCGCGTACAATGTGTTAATAAAGGGAATTTTTTCATACCAATATTCTGGTGCCAATGTAGCATTTAGGAATTAATATTAGGTGGTACAAAAATGAACCACCGCCCTTAAAGGTGTTAACCCCTTGAGGGGCAAGCAATTACGTTTGTAAAATGCTGAATTCCCACCGGAATATTTGAAAAACTCTATTTCAAAATAAGTAAAAGCAATTTTACGGCTTTTTTCCACCAAAGTTAGAAATGTAAAATTTAATAAAAATTTTCTGGTGTAAAACATCATTAATCGTAGGTGGTATATAATATATACCGATGCCCTAAAGGGTTTAAAATCAAATTATCCTAAGAAATGCTTGATTCATCAGAATCCACAATTTACTCAAATGTAGATTGTTCGATCCAAACTCGAAGGCAAATTGTCAAAGACGTCATATAAGGGATGATATGACCACTAAATTTTAATAGTATTTCTCGCCGTATTTCATGACAGGTTGGTTGGTTGGTTGTGTTTATGACGGCCAATTATCAACACGAGGGATATAGGCCCTAAGGGGAGTGGGAGTGCCCTTCGTGGGGGTCTTTCTAAGGGAACCTAACCCGTATTAACGCTTGGAAATCCAAGGTTCGAAGAAAACTAGGAAAATTCCGAACGATTCGGCCGACGGGAACGATTGGGTTCGAACCCAACACTTCCCGTCTACCAGCTTCGAGAGCAGAACCTCTCGGCCACTGATGGGGCCGTATTTCATGACAGAATTTCTGAGATTTAACAATGCAAAGAATGCTATTAAAATTTAGTTGTGAAAATTAACCAATTGGACCGGAACGCTCGTATCCCTGTCATATGGAAATTGCAGTTAAATTTTTCTGGTTTCAGAAGTATTTTCTGGTTTTAAATCTTCAGCCTGGCAATATCACGGGCACTAGAAATAAACGACGACACCTCAGCCCGTCATATTGACGGGAGCAATAATTAAGCGGTTAATCCTCTCGTTGCGCTACCCGAGATATACTCGGGCATGCATTTTCCGGTCTAAATAATACTATTTGGTTATTCCCACCAGTTATTTTTTAGCGAAAACATTGTCTGATTTAATCAGGACATTTTCCCCAATTACGATAGTAAAAAATTTCTGCTTTAAAGAACCGTTGATAAAAGATGAAAAGTTCTGTAAAAGAGGCTCATCGCGAAGAATTACTTACGCAGCGAGAGGGTTAAGCAAAACTTTATAGTATTAAATATTATATTTCATTTATCTTGGGAACAACCGTGTAAGGTATTACATTTTCTCGAGGCGTACAATTTTTGCATATGTCACAATTATTTTCGAATATCAATCATAAGATTTTTTTATTTGTTACAATTGTTGGTGATGAAATAATGAGGCGTTTATTATTTGGAAAATTGGTGACAAAATAAAAATGTGATGTACTCTGTTTATGCCATACTATTCCTACGTTAACCCTTTCAGGGGCAAAGCACTTACGTTAATAAAATTTTGAAATCTTTCAATGTCACAGGTGTTTAAGAACATATTTATGTGAAAATAAGTAAAAGGTTTTCTTCGTGTATAATTATAAAAGCAAAATTTCATTTCAAAATCCTGTGTCAATGTAGCGTTTTGGATATAAAATTAAGTGGTATATATTATATCACACCGCTCTTCAAGGTGTTATAAATAAAATTTTTCATTAACCCTTTCCGGCCTCTGACCACTTCCATTGCAAAAATGTTGATATGAATGAATTACACCAGAATTTACGTACAAATTTATTTGAAAATTAGAAAAAGCTATTTTTCCCATACATAATAAACGGAAAATATTTATACCAGATTTTGGGTGTCCATGTGGCATTTGGGAATCAATTTGGGTGTTCCATGCAATGGAACACTGAGCCACAAAGGGTTAAAACAAGAATTTTATTTATCCAAGTAAAATTTACTATCACTTTTATATAGAGATTTAGTAACGGTTAAATCTTTTAAGAGATATGTAAAATTCCACATATTGGTAATCAATATCATGATACAAAAAATAACAGATACATTCCCAAATATTCTTACAAATCGCAACATTTACGAATGAATCTATTTTATTGTCTTGCGCTACGATGGAAGTATTTGAAAAAATTCTCCTCAACTGAAAGACATTTTGTAAAATTTAGGAAAATGATAGTTGCTGAAGAAATACTAGAGAAAAATTCTAAATTTTCATATACAATTCATATTTCTATTGTCAAATGCTATTTTAGAAAATCGAAAAAAGCTGTTCTTAATTTAGATTTATTTTACTAATTTAATAATATTGTTCATACCCCATAAATAATATTCATTGCCTTCTAAATATAAAATTTACACATATTTCCAATTATAAATACATGTAAAATGCTTGCATTAAAAAATTAGCACGTACGATTACAAAAAAATTGAAATTTAATAAAATCTGTTTCACATTTATCTTATTAATTTGATGTACATAAAATTTTAGTTGCTGAATGGAAAATGCAGAGGTCGTAGGCATAACCCCTTGAGGGGCGCCGTTTGCAGTCTGCAAATGGTTAATTTTAATGCGTAAATATCCAAATGGCACCAGTAATTTTTTTAATACAATTTCGGTCTCATAATATACGAGAAAAAGGCTTTTGATTATTTTCAAATAAATTTGTTTGTTAATTGCGGTGTGAATTAATTATTTGAACATTTTTTGAGCAGAAACGCCTTGCCCCTGAAAGTGTTAAGGGATTTTTTCAGGAGAAATATCAGTATTAGAAAAATAAATCGAGGTTAAACGCTCGCAATTTCGCCTAATTTAAAAAGAGATTTTTCCATAAGAAAATACTGGTACCGAAGAATTTCCCGGTCGTAAAACTACAGGACAAGTACAACCCCTGAAAATGCATTACTTGTACCAAAAAAAATAAAATATCTGCCTAATTTAATTGCAGAATTTCTGTAATTAAATATGACAATATATTTTTTATTCAAAATTACTGATAGAAATATTCAAAGATTATGAGCATCCTCGTCATGCATTTGTAACGCTAGTAGCCAAAAGATTAATGAAAACTAAATTCTGTTGGTTGATAAAAATAAATGTTACCTTTCTTATCTCTTTGAGGGACAATGTACTTATATTGTTAAAATGTTGAATTGACTTACTGACACAAAAACTAACGAACAATTGTACTTAAATATAAGTAATACCGTTTGTACTTTATTTCTGCGTTTAACTATGGTAAAAAGTTTTTTCAAAAATTGCTGTATTATTTCTTCGTAATACAGGGTGTCACAAAATGTTTACCATGATTTCATAATGTACTTACTCTTTAGGGCTGCCCAGATTTCGAATTTTCGTTTACAGATGCATTCGACCAATCATCAAGTTTTTCTAGCTGTTTGGTATTAATATGCAGATTCGTCAATAGGGTCGCTGCTGCTGCTTAACCCTTTATGTACTGAATTATGAATTCATGAAAATTTGATCTTTTAAAGCATTTTCTGTTAGTTGTTTAAAATACATTAGAGGAGCTATATAGTCATTTAATAAATTTTAGAAGGATTGAAGGATTTAGACGGATTAATTAACACTCGAAAGACGGGGAAATTTACTCAAATTTTATAAAAAATATTTCGTACCAGAATTTTTATTTTTAATTATTAACTTATTTACTTAACTATTTCCCCCCCCCTTTTTACCTTTTAAATTAGGTTTATAAAAAAAAAAAAAATCCTGGTTCGAACCGCAATGTATTCATTTGGAAGCGGTCAAAATGACCGCTCACCGTCTTTCTAGCGTTAAATTTGAATTTATAGGGATTTTGTGCAATATTTTATCCCCCACTCAAACGTTTTATTTTAAGTGTTTTTCTTAGTATTTTGTAGAATTCTGATATCTGCAATTATAATGTTCTTACAATAGAAATATAGAAATATTTCCGAATTGAAACATTCCTCTCCCCTCAACAACAAGAAAGCTGAAAAGATGGAAAGGCAAAGAAACATCCTTTTAAAAATATTTTTGTTTTGTGTAACCGATAATGTTTTTGTAACAAGATAAAGTAATGTATCTATAACTCGTTATAAACTGTATTACAACTAATTGATGTACTGAATGAATTTTATAACAAGTTATTTTAATGGTACTTATAAGTACCGTCAGTAGATAAAGAGTTAATCTGGAAAAAAGGCTGCTACACAAGAAAACACATAGTGTGTTGATTGCCTCACTGAGACCAAATCACCTAAAACGGTGAAAGGAAGTTTCAGAACTGCTATGGAAAAGAACCACTATATGTTAAGTTGATAAAATCATGGATGCAAAAAATTTTAGAAACAGGTACAGTCGAAAAGTGTCGTCACTACAAGTTGGACATTTTCCTTGGGACTCGCGAAACTCATATCGAGTGTGTTAAATAAATCTTGATTAACTTTTGTGTGTCTGTGATAAATATGATGCTTGTAATAAAATAGCAATAAAATTACACGCAATTTAAATCAGTGTAATTATTTTGGGAGACCCTGTATTTTATAATTTAAATGTTGCTAAAATTTCGGGGACACACACCAGGACTAAACTTCAGATAGTATCATTATTTTATGAGAAGAGCAGACAAGTAAAAACCTAAGAAAAAAGAGAGAGATAGTATTGTTAAGTTTCCGTGATATCTGATGAAGCTTCCGAATTTCTTAATCCAAATCAGTGTTGCCAGTTGAAAGTTTTTTTCCGCAAAATTCTTGATTTTTAACATATTTTTTGATATGCTAATATTCGCATTATGTAATGACAGATTAAATAGAGCGAATATTACTAATTTAAAAACGTTCTGGAAATCACGCAATCCGACAATAATAACCGCTCACTTGTCAAAACAGACAAATATATTTTTATCCTGAAGTTCAGGGCTCCCAAATGGTCCGCGAACTGTTTACCAATATTTTTAATAGAACATTTCATGGTAGGTTTCTGCATTTGCGCAGCAAAAGTTTAGACAATGATCGATTATGCTTCTGTACTGAGAAGTATGTAACGAATTATTGTAACTCAACTGCCATATATTACTGGGGACTGATCCTGCATTCACAAACAATAAATTTTAATTTATACACTTTACATAATATATAATGACAAAAAAAATGTAGCAAAAGTATAGACAATCTGTCTGTTAACAGAAAAATATCCATAGATTAAAACCCAGCCACAGCTACATTGTCCGCTATCAATGCAAATATGTGACTTTCCATTGAAGAAATTAAATCCCGCATCACTTGGGAGTCTATTTCGTACCAAACACGCTCGACAGCAGATCAAAGTTCTACTACAAAGGGGTATTGTCAAAAAATTGCATAAACCGTATGAGATATGCAGTGGTGGAAAATTGGCGCAGAGGTGGGGCCTATTGACACCACTAAATTTTTGTAGTATTTTTCGTCTTATCTAATGGCAGAATTTCTGAGTGTTTATTAAGGTGAAGAATACTATAATAATTTAGTGGTGTCAATAGGCTCCTCCTCTGCGCCAATTTTCCACCACTGTATGATATGATGTCACAAATGTTTTGAATTGGGTTCAGTTCAGGACTACACGCAGGCCAGTCGAGAACCGTAATATTTTTGAGAGTTAAACCAATATTTTTTATTTGTATGCAACATGAATAGACGCATTATTTTGCTCAAATACATACTTTGGAAGAGATAAAATTTCACCAAATGGGTGTAAATAGTTTCCCAATGTATGCATGTAGTCTTACTCTGCTGGCGAACATTGAAAAACTACAGAGATACTTGAGAATTAAAACAAAGTGACGTCCAAATCATCAACCCTTTCGGGGGCAAAATACACCTAATATTACTTCTAAAATTACAAACGACAAAAAGAATATTGAGTTAAAATCATCCTTTTACAATGCACGTGAAAATTATCAATTTCGTATATTCTAATAAATTCGTTTATAAATTCTGGTGTCAGTCCATTATTTCATCAGTTTATAAACAGAATTACTTCACGACGGAAAGGGCTCACTTTGTTGTGAGATTTCAAGGCTGGTTGTTTTATCATTTTCCTGTAAACCAATTTACATCTCTCTTTAATTCATCTGCGAAAGTTTCCGTTGACACAAAAAACTCTGACTCACTTTTAATGCGATTAGCAATCATTATTTGTCTTGCAGCCAATTTAGGGATACTTCTATAATCTCATTTTCTGGTCACACGAGGCCTTCCAGATCTATGTTTTGCTTTGAAAGAGTCGCCGTTAGACAGTACTTCATAGACAGACTTCTTTGTACGATTCAAAGTATCTGGAATTTTTGCAACAGTCTTCCCTTTGGATTTCAGCTCAGTGTTGCCAATGGGCTATTTTTTTTTAAATTCAGATTTCTTGATTGGCACCACTTTTATGAAACTGTAAAATTCACTTTGTGTTTGCCTTACTTGATATGGCATTAAATAAGGCACATTTTACCATTTCAAAAAAGTGGTGCCAATCAAGAATCTGATTTTTAAAAAAGTAGCCCATCTGGCAACACTGTTTCAGCTTCCATGCTTTAATTAATTAATCTGACTAAAAATGTCTAGCTCGTGGCATCTTCACTAACCAATACTATCGCGAGGTGCACTTAAATACTTCATAAGTTTGAAATTTGCGTTTTTCCATGAACAATTGCCAAAACTCACAAACGTGTCTGAACTTTTGCAATATGCAAATTTTACTTTTTTCAGTTAACTTAAATAATATTCCTTATTAAAACCATTATTTCCGTCCTGAAATATTTAAAATATAATTAAAAATAAGTACAGTTATTGGTATAACCCAAGTGTTCGTATTTTTTATTTAAAGGTTAAATATCACCAGTGTATAAACTTTTGCTGAGGACTGTACAACATTTGCGCTAGAATTAACATCCGAAGGTAATTTCCGCACAATTTCCAAGAAAAATCTAAAAATAAATTTTTTCTAAGAAAATATTGGAATTCAGTTTGCGGGCAATTTGGGAGCTCTGAAAATTTTATTTTCTTAAAGAAATAAATAAGTAATAAACAGTGAGTAGAATTGTTTTATGGAGTAATTTTCAGTTTCAAAATAGCTTTCTTTCATTTTGAATATAAAACAAAGCAGAATGCTTGGCAGCTTTCACAAGTAATTCCATCCACGTTCAAGATAAATATATGTCTAACCAGAGTTGCCGGTGGGCTATTGTTTTAACACTAGAACCGCAATTAGGGGTCATTTTGACCTCTGCCAAATTGATAATTATCGATTCGAACCAGAAATTTCTTCATAAGATATGTTAATATACGCAACTTGCAAACAGGTTAATTAAATAAGTTAAAGGTTTTAAATAAAAATTCTGGTGTGAAACACGTTTATAAAACCTGCGTAAAATAGCCGGCGTTTCTATTGTTAAATTCAGATTTCTTGATTTGCATTACTTTTTTTAAATAGTAATATTCCCCTTGCCACCGGTACATAATATATATCACTTAATTAAAATCGCAAAATGCCACAGTGACACCAGAATTTTGGAATTGAATTTTACATTTATATTATAAATGAAGAAGAACCATTTGTTTTGAAATAATTTTTTCTGAAATTCCTGGTGTGAGTCAATCATTGGAACAGATGTCATAAATTCCAAGAGCTGCCTTCTTGGAATTTTTCTTGGCGTAAAAACCACTTTTCCGCCAAGTAGTAAATGTTGCCAAGCACCGATTTATGCGCATGTTAGGCTTAACGAAAATAAAATGCAAATAATAAACAAAACTCGCTAAAGTGGCAATCAGTAATCGTTGTATGAGCGCTCCGCGCTCATTAACCGAAAAAAATCACTGGATTCAGCAGTTCTCGCTGTGTAGCAATCTCAGAATTCAACAGTTCTCTTTGTGTAGCTATCTTAAAATATACAAAGCTCGTAAGGCAACAAAATATACATAAAATTATCAACATGCCTTAACTGACATCTGCTTTCTTGAAAGCTCAAGCATGAAATACCTGCTAGCATCACCGTTATTTTCCAAAATAGGCTTATGAATACACACTGACGCATTGTAAACAAACCTCCTTTATTCGTCAAAATTTCCTCATATTTCTTAATTACTTCAGCAAGAGCGTTTAAACGAACTACAGAACCCATATTCAATCAAATACATCCAATAAATTTAACATAAAAATAATTGACAGAAACACAACACGATATCACAAGCCATATTTAATCAACTTAAAACGCATCAAAATACGATCTCCAAAAAAAACGGGGTTCCCAGGACATGGTTGCCATATCCACAAACACCGCCAACATCGCCACCAAAAAATCGCAAAGAAATCCATATACCGGCCAGGTATCATACAGCATCCAAGTCAAATCATTTCAATATTTTATTAACAAAAGTACTTTGCCCCTGAAAGTGTTAATTAATATGTCATTAAATAAGGCGAATTTTACCTTTTCTAAAAGTGTTGCCAATCAAGATATCTGAATTTTAAACTCTTCAAGAGCGGTGGATCATTTTGGGACCACTTAATTTTGATACCTAAATGCCATACTGGCAACAGGCTATTGCAATGAAACTTTTCCTTTTATTAAGTATATGAACAGAATCATTTTCTTATAAATTTGTTTGTAAACTCTGGTGTCGATCACTCATTTCAGCATTTTGCAAATACAAGTTCCTTGCCCATTAAAGGGTTAAAAAAAGAGCCCACTGGCAACACTATGTCCAAAATGAATACATAGCTGCCAACATCTTACGCTTTTTTGTGCCACAAAAAATTTATAGTAAATTTTACCTTTGCAAATCGCCGTAATCTGCTCATTAAATAAGACAAAAAATTCTATTAAATTTTTGTGGTACAAAAAAGCGGAAGAGTTGGCAGCTATGTGAATACTGACGCTTATGGGTTGGAGCATATAGGACAAATTTTATTGTTATTACCAGTATTTTTTATCAATAATCTTCATCATACATTCCTATTGCATATCTTATATAAATGTTGCTTGAAGGTTATTGATAAAAGTTATTGGTAAGAACAATAAAATTTTTCCTATATGCTCCGGTCCCTGTATTCTCAAAAAACTAAATATTCCCCATGTTTAATTATAGTAGTGAATGAAAAAAATCTGTAACTAAATAAAGCGAATATATCTGTTCATGAATTTGTGAATGTCAGGTATGTAGATTTTTCGAAACCTGCTTTCAGCTAAAAATATTTCAATCTCTTTCTTTACCTTTTCTCGATACTAAATTACTCTAGATATTGTTTCAAAAATGTGGGTGCTCCATGGAATTTCGAAGAGTCTGGCATCTCTATTTCTGATTAGAAAATTTCTATTTAATAATTCAATTATAGAATTTTCGAATACCTCTTTAATCGAAGAATTCGTATTTTTCTGCTTTTAGGACAGGCGAAATATTATTTAAAAAAAATTGTGGCAGAACGGTACGGTGCCTGTATTTGGGATATGATATAATAAAATATGTTTTTATGTATTGAACAGAAGGGCAGAAAAAATGTTTTATAAAGTTCATTGTAATTGAAACCTATGCATTCTTTTCTTTCAACTCGCTATTATGAATTCAATCGATATAAATTCATAAGTCGTATTGAGAATTTTGAATACCACTATACCCGAATAACACTATTCACCTCTTTTAATTGCAGAATAATGCGAATTAACATTAGATAACTCAGAAGAAGTCATGCAGATGCCGACCGAATGATTGAATATCAATTCGAACCAGAAAATTTTTTTTCATAAAATAAATTGTATATAAACCACACTGAATTAATTTAAATAAGCAAGATAAAAAATTATAAATAGTAATTCTGGTGCAAATAATTTTATTATATTTTATTTTATTTTTGTAAAGCTAGAGTAAAATTATCCTGCGTTATGATGAAATCAGGATCATTAATTTTCGTAAATGTTGGAGCTCAAAATCAGTGATATAGTAGAAGCTCTTTAATCCGGCACGTAATGGACAACTGCCGTGCCGAATTAACAATTTTGCCGGATTATCGAACGCCAAAACCTTTTTGTGTTCGCTTGCATTATGAACCCGTGCAAATTGTATAAATATCTGACAAATTCTGTTCTGTATTTCGCAATTCTAACAACTGTGAGAATTAATAGTAGGAGAGCTGTTGAACATTTTTGAGTAGGTATTTGAGGCACCCTGAAAATTTGTGCAGCACTTCTTTTGTAATGCCTGAATACAAAATCGAATGTCTGGCTGAAGGATCGTGGCCCAAAACCTGTGCCAGACACGTGTCAAGTGCCATTTTTTGACACTACCCCCAAAAAAGTATTTGAGGCACGCTGAGATTGAAACAGAATAATATTTATACTTAGGAAAAATATTTTGAAAATGACAGACACTTTAGCCGGCCCAAAAACTGTGCCAGACACGTTTCAAGTGCCATTTTTTGACTACCCAAAAAAGGTATTTGAGGCACGCTGAGATTGAGGCACAATAATATTTATGCTTAAAAAAAATATATTTTGAAAATGACAGACACTTTAGTCGGCACAAAAACTGTGCTAGACACGTGTCAAGTGCCATTTTTTGTCTGGCACAGGTTTTGGGCCACGATCCTTCAGCCAGACATTCGATTTTGTATTCAGGCATTACAAAGGAAGTGTTGCACAAATTTTCAGGGTGCCTCAAATACCTTCCCTAAAATGTTTAACAGCTCTTGGACTATAAAGAAAAACTGAATATAAAATTAAATTCCAATTATTTAACCCCTTAACGCTCGAATTAAATTACGGTTTAAAAATTCAAATTGCTTATTGGCATCACTTTTATGAAAAAGAAATATTCACCTTATTTAATGACAGGTAAAACGATACTAAAATATAGGCAATTTCACTATTTTATAAAACTGGTGAGTATCAAACAATCTGAGTAAAAGACATAGCCCGTGAATATGACGGGAGCGAGAACAAAGCGATATAAGTAAGCGTCCTATCTTAAATGGGACAGGTAACCGCAAGATTAAAGGCGAGGTCACGTCAATCAAGGTCATACGCCACCCAGCGGACGGAGTGAGCTACAAGAGGATTATTAACTTCTTTCCCCTTTGTGGATGATCTATAAGTTCGATATCTATGAAATAACTATGCGCACGCGCAGCCGTAATTTTATTCGTTTGTCGTCTGCAGTACTTAATTGTTGGAAGTTAGATATAAGTCGATTTATTTATTCGCCATTATTTAATTTATTAATTGAAGTTAGTTATTTAAACAAAATCAGTTCTTTTAAGAACTTATATTATTTGGGAAAATGCCACGTTGGCGTTCTAATTATTGCAGTGTTCAAAACAGCAAAAATAACTCTCTATCTGAGAGAACTTATTTTTTTCGCTTCCCAAAAGAGAAAAACAGGTTAGTTTTGTGTTTTATTACAATTTATAAAAAAGTTAAAATATTATTTAATATATATTATTAAATGTCAGTGATTTTAATACGTTCTATTTTAATTATGTTTTTGTAATGCAATGAACAAGGGCATATAAAAATTAGTTAATGTATGCTAAGATAGAATTTTACAGCAGCGTTTTTAATTCAATTCCTGATAAGATAAAGTTATAAAAATTACATAAACATGTGTATTTCCAATGAGAATTAAATGTTTTATTACGCTTAGAGTTTAAGTATAAATTATATAATTAATTTTAAGGCATATTTTTTATTTACCGGGCGCAGGCGATAAATTGCCAAATATTCTCTTGATCGAATTGTATTTATAATATTTAAAATAGAAGCATTTCATTCATTCCATTTAAAACTCATTTAATTTTACATTAGGATCCACTTTAATTTAAAATGCAAGCAGTAATTCTTGTACTATTAAACCAGCAATAATTGATTATTTATAGTTTTAAATATTGTGAGAATTTTAGACAACAGCTTTAAAAAAATTCCTAAAACCGACAAATTACTTTTTTTTTAAATCTAGAAATATGTCGGTCATTGTGTCATATCCGGGAAAAATAGTTTTCATGGGATACCTGCACTTCGCACAGGTGAATAACATTGCAGAAAGCATACAAAGTATAGAAGAAACTTCAAAAATTGGAATAAAATATAAAATATTTACATATAGTACGTGATATGCTCAATTAAACATTTATTATCTTACACCGGTTCGTCGCAGGTGTAAAATGGATAACTTTCCGTAATCGGGCCGATAGCCATGATTGGCGTCAAATGAGAAAACAGTATACAATTGTAACTGTATAAAAGTTAAATAATGGTTAGAAAATGAAAGTAACTTTTATCGAAATAACCCAATTGCGGAACATTCTCCAAATTTGAAAAAGGCTTATGAAACACACAACAATTGCCAATAACTGAAAACTATAGACTAATAATAAGCTCGACGTAGCAGTTGTTGGTTGGTAGCCAAAAATTTTAAATTTCCCTTTTAATTTTTTACGGTTTCAATTTTTGAACTTTTTTTTCCGCAAAAGAGTCGGAATAAGTAGTAGAAAAAAAGGGCTGCGGACGGAGATGGGTCAACTGAACGTATTAAAATCACTGACATTTAATAATATATATTAAATAATATTTTAACTTTTTTATAAAAAATTATAGGGCTGAAAATCACGTTTAAGATGCTTAAAGATTTAAATATTTCTCTTTTGCAATTTCCTAACCAGCTGGTATATTTTAAAAATCGTAGTTTGTTACATAACTTACTCAATTGTTGTACTTGTATATGCAGTTGTAACAACCATAAAGAATGTTTAAGGATTTATCAGCTACGTTTAGATAACGTAAAATTAATTTGCTAATTTATAATCAAGTTGTAAAAATACTAAAATGTTGTATTGTTACTAGAAACAAATCCATGTACATAATATTTATTTTTCTAGCATATCTGGGAGGGAAAAATCGATTAAATTTTTTTATCTTTTCATATATATGAACAGGGTTAGATTAAATAAACAGTGTAAAAAAGTACTTTTATGTTAGCCGGCTGCAGTTCATAAACTGTCAAATATTTTCCCCATCACCAGCGTTTATGTTGCATTCATTTCATTCAAAATATAAAATCATCATTTTAAAAATATACTCGTCATTTGAAAAACATAACTTTATTTAAAATACATACATACTGGTAATTACATCAATTTAAACACATGCTTTTTGCTCATTATATTTAAAATACATTTTTTTTCTAATAAATAATAACATAAACCCAAGGTGGGCAAGTTTCTTCCAATGTGGAAAAAAACCAGGAATTAAAAGTTACGCCTATAACTTTTATTAACAAAAATGTTTTTTTTTTAGCCTGAATAGCTTGCATAAAATTCAGGTCTATTTGAAGATATTTACAATTTAAGAGTTATAGGCGGAAAAGCAGACAAAGCCATTTTAGAGAATACCTGTTAAAATTTTAATTGTGAATTTCAAATATTTACTCACTCATGGAAGATGAACCTTGTTTACCAGATTTATTGCAAAATATTTTTGTTACAGCTTGTTTTGATAAAAATATATGTATTTAAAAAATAGTTGCAATGTCAGTTTAGTTTCGGAGCAAAAGGCAATAGTGTTTACGTAGCATTAGTGCTTTTTCTCCCGAAATTAAAATGACATTGCGATTTTTTTTAAATACACATATTTTCATCAAAACAAACTGTAACAAAAATATTTGCAATAAATCTGGTAAACAAGGTTTATCTTCCATGAGTGAGTAAATATTTGAAATTCATGATTAAAATTTTAACAGGTATTCTCTAAAATAGCTTTGTCTGCTTTTCAGCCTATATGGCACGCCACACACCAAAGAGACATGCGACAATAATCGTGAGACATGAGGCAAATTCTGCTGTTCAAACCGGTTTTTTCTTTGTTAACAGAGTGAAATTGTCGCATGCCTCATGCTTTTCTGCCGCATGTCTCCCTGGTGTGTGGCGCGCCTAACTCTTAAATTGTAAATATCTTCAAATAGACCTGCGCACGAGATGCGCAGATGGTAGATATCCTGTCATATATGACGTCATACAAAAAACCCGCGTATTTGCGTTATTCACTCCATCCACAAGATGGCGCAGCTGTGTCAATTTACGGCAGATTCCAGCATTAACTTTGTACGCTTACTTATAGCGCTTTGGAGCGAGAATTAAGGGGATAACCCCTTGAGGGGCGCCGTTTGCAGTCTGCAAGCGGTTAATTTTAATGCGTAAATATCCAAATGGCACCAGTAATTTTTTAATACAATTTCGGTCTCATAATAAACGAGAAAAAAAGGCTTTTGATATTTTCAAATACATTTGTTTCTTAATTACGGTGTGGATTAATTATTTGAACATTTTTGAGCAGAAACGCCTTGCCCCTGAAAGGGTTAATATATACTTTATATCTGCGTTACATTTTACATATAGTCAAAAATTAATATGAACATTACATTTTAAAAAATTCTCTGATACCACGTTGCTTCCGCGCCGAGGATTTCTTCTTTAAAAAAATCGTCGCAGATTATACACAGATTTATGAGTTCTGCAGAGTTGTAGCTTTTGTTCGATTCGGCAGATTTTATTAATGTATCTAACACATCAGAAACCTATTTCCATTTCTACGAGGCTTTAGATTAATCTGCCATGTTTCCTTCTTCACCCGATTCCACCTCCTGAATCTGGGCATCTTGTGGGTTCAAAACACTTTGTGTAATCAGTGCATCTATGATTTCTTCGACTACTGGCAGGCCGTCGTCAATTTCATTGCAGTGTATAAATTCCTCACGGGGTATATCGATCATCATCTTCGCCATCTGAGCCACGATAGGCACTGAGCGAACTAAACTAAGCACACAGTAGGGCGACCTAGTGTTTCAGGTCAAGAGACGTCTGAATCCTGAGTTAACTGCTCGCAATCTAGCAATCCTAGTCAAGAGAGATCGTACAAAAAAAAAACAAAAAACAAAAAAAAAACACGACCTAGCGTGCCGGATTATAGAATGTGCCGAATCATAGAATGCCGGATTTAAGAGCTTTTACTATACATGCACCTATGTATATGAAATACCTATGTATATACAATTCTAAGAATTATTAACAAAGAAAAACTAAAAAAATTAAAGTGAGTAATTTACTTTAAAGATATGCAGTTACTTAAAATATTAAAAAAAAAAAATACTTATTTAAAATGCACATAAAATGTTCAGTGATATAGATTTTATGTAAATTTTATATGAGTAATTGATTTATTTTAGTAGATAGCATAAAAAGAATAATTAAACTTCAGACGCGAATTCATTTTGTGTTACAAATTTATACCGTGCACAGACGATAACCTTAGAATTTATTTTTTTATGATCCAATAAAACAACTACGCTACAAAAGTGTTTTTCAGTATATTTGAACACTATCCTAAATTTATGGAATTAAATGTTTGTTTCCCATCGTAAAAGTTTGATCAATACTTCAATGATTACTGCGGTTGGTTAATACCTATGGGGAATTGAGTATTTTCGAAAGAAAGTTTATGAGAGAATTGTAAATAGCGGTAATTAAAGTATGCCACTCTAATTAGAAATGTATTATTAAGGTACCCAGAAAACTAGATTTAATTTTTAAGTAATTGATGTTTTGAGTAGAAAGATTAAAGCTCACTTGTATTTAAGCAGGAAAAATATTTAAAATGAGTTGATAATGATCCAAAGTTAATGAAGTTATTTTAAATGAAAAGGATTTTAAAAGTAAAAGTTATAGCATTAATGGAAAAGTGCAATCTAACTTTATGTAACATATGATAGTTTTTAAACAAACCATTGTAATATAGGTTGAATAGAATTTTGCTAAAAGTTTTGCTATTAAGATTTTTGTTTTATTTAATTCAAAAGAATATTACGAATTCTGCGATTCTTTTAACAACTAAAATTTCTGCGATGTAAATATTAAAAAAAAATCTAATCTGAAATATTGGTAAAATTAGAATTGCCAGGTGGACAGCATAAATCGGCGCTCCAAATGATCTGAACACCAGTATTTTACAGTAATTCTTTTCGCCTTATCTAATTTCAGAATTATCTGCGATTAAAGATTGAAAAATAAACAGTAAGAAACTGGTGATGCCCAGAGCATTTGGAGCCCTGATTTACACGGACACGTGGCAACACGATGTGTAATACCGTTGCCTTCGAAATACTCAAGGCCTCAGGACAACACGGGGCTAACGAGACAGACAGGCTACCGTGGTGGGTCCGATTCTTCTTTTTTTACAGACGGCTGGAGTCACATGATGCTCTTTTCGCACACCTTCATTGGTGCATTCGAGCATCACGTGACTCCAGCAGTCTGTAAAAAAAAGAAGAATCGGACCCACCGCGGTAGCCTGTCTTTTTCGTTAGCCTCGGGACAAGAGTTGTGACGTCATTACTAATCGACCGACTTCTCACTAGTGTTGGAATTGACACCGGAAAATTTTGAATAGCAATTTTCTTTTATTTTATTTCTGGACTATCTATTTATAGTATAAAGCAATAATAATAACTATTTAAACTTACTGTTGAGAATTTGAAATCCCCCTATAAAAAATCAGACAGATTCTGCAACACTGTGGCATTGCGCAACTGGCTGAATTTTTATTCAGGGATTCCGAATTCCCACCAGTAAGTTTAAATAGTTAGTATTATTTTATATGATGATAGATATTCCACAAATAAAGTAAAAGAAAATTGCTCTTCAAAGTTTTCCTGTGTGAATTCCAACATTAGTGAGCAGTCGGTCGATAAGTGATGACATCACAACTCGTGTCCTCTGGCCTTGAGTATTTCTATGATAAGGGTAATACTCCTTGGATTTTCAAGCACTGTATACACCTTGCAGAAAGGAAATTGTTGCTCTTAAATATAAGATCTTACTAAGTTTGATAACTATGTATTTAGCATTATTTTCTTATTATTTCGTTTTTTTTTTTTTTTTTTTTTTTTTAACTTATTTGTGTAAGACTTTCTAAAAAGTAGGAAATTAGTTTAGATAATGATTAATAAGATTTATAATAAGAATTAAATCACACCACTAGCCTAGACAAGGTGGGGTTCCAGTTGCTTTGAATTTAACTGATTTCGTAAAGTTTTATTCGCGTTGTTTAATCGCAGAAATTTCTACGATAAGATAAGGCGAAGAGAACATTAAGAAATTATTGGTGCCCAGAGCATTTGGACCCATACGTCGACTACGGCACTGATTTGCCTCCCTTTCAACATTACGTATACATTAAAAAAGGCAAAAGTTATCTTCTGTTTTATTTATTAAAGTTTCTACATGTTTCACATCTTCAGACTACGGTGCTAGTGGCATATTTCTCGAGGACGAAACGCTTATGTAATGACAACAACAATTTATTAAAATACACTTCAGAGGGCGGGGAGGAAAGAAATGAAAAAACCCAGCTTAACTTCTAAACTTAAAAAGATTCCTATTAAAACGTCAAGCTACAAATCCAACAATAAAAATCACAATGTATCTTAAACGATTACCTTACCCAGGAGCAATACCTACATAACCCTTTAACCCCTTAAACCCTTGAGGGGCAGTGATGCCGTCACAGCATCACATAATTTTAATCCCTGATTGCCACATTGTCACCATATTTTTTGAATTAAAACTTCACTTTTATTAAATAAGCGAAAATATACCTTTACTTGTTTACAAATAAATTTTCTTGTAAATACTGGTGTAAATGAATTATTTCAACAGTTTACAAATACAATTACCTTGACCCAGAGAGGGTAAACGGCCGAATTAAATTAAGGTTTAAAAATTCAATGTGCACATTAGCACCACTTTTTTGAAAAAGAAATATTCACCTTATCGATAGGTGAAATGATACCTCACGATACCTCACTATAGGTGAAATGATACCATAATAAAGCGAATTAGAGTATTTTATAAAACTGGTGAGAATCAAACAATCTGAGTAAAGGACACAGCCCGTGAATAACGCGGGAGCGAGAATTAAGGGGTTAAGGGGCAAGCAATTGTGTTTTTGAAATGTTGAATTCCCACTGAAAATTTTGCAAAATTTTTATTTTAAAATAAGGAAAAGCAATTTTTCAGCTTTTTTTTATCAAAGTTAAAAAAGTAAAACTAAAAGTTTTTTGTGCAAATATTAATTAAAATTAGGTGGGATATCAAAATATCCCACGCCCCTCAAGGCAGTGTTGCCAGTGGGCTACTTTCTCAAAATTCAGATTTCTTGATTAGCACCACTTTTTTAAAGAGTAAAATTCGCCTTAGATGATGTCATATTAAATTAAGGCGAAAACCTGAGGAATTTTACCCTTTCAGAAAAGGTGTGCTAATCACAGCATCTGAATTTTAAAATAGTAGCCCACTGGCAACACTGCCTCAAGGGGTTAATGTTAAAATATCTATAACTCTGTCAGCATCAATAAAATTTAAATTGACGTTGAAAAAGCAAATTCATAGCAAACGTTCAGAGCCTGGAAGCAAATTACACGCTGTAAACAGGATGGCAATGTATGATTCCACGTGTCCTAGACAGCACAAGGGAACTTGTTGACAGTCATTCTCTTAGTAATCGGGATTTGTTATAAATACAATGATTCAACCTAAACCCTGACTACAGAAAGTTGGCTAATAAATTTATCTTTCCAAAATGACCGTGGAAAAAAAATCCCGGAGATTCATTTGACCTTTACGAAACTTAAAGAAAGACGTTAAATATTCGTACACAAATATTCACGATACTGAAAAAGAAGATCGTACGCAAAGTCACAAATCTCACTGGTACACAAGAGTACCCTTACAAAAGCGTAGTTAGGCATCCTTCATCAATCCTTTTCCGGAATAGGAAAAAATATTTCTCGGTCAAAACTTGTCCAATATCTATATATATATATATTTTTTTTTCAATTTAGAGCCAGAAAACCATAGAACATCTCTTGGGAAATTACTTTAAATTGTTATCCAGTATCAAATTATTTAGTATTTACTTATAGCAAATATTCTGTGGCTGTATAAACACTCAAGTTAAAAATATATTAATTATATTATATAGATATTCACAGAAATTACTTCTCTGAGTGCTAACATTTCCAAAAACTCTAAGAAGCGTTAAATAACTTTAAACATAAATTTCTTAAAGCTTAAAATAAATGCAAATTTACCTGAAGTTTTACAATCGAAAATTATCGCTTGCATTATATTTTTAAATTTTACTTTGCGACTTTCCTATTCCATGTTATCGGAATGTTAGTTATCCGTACACGTGGAAATGGGAGAAACTCTAGTGTTAATTACGAGGAAATACACACTCACAGCAACTTTTTCCAGGTAAATCTAAATCTAACAATGAATGCATTGTTAAATTTAACCCTTCTGTTCTGGTGGGAGAATTTCTTCAAAATACTCAAATGTCACATTGGCACCAGTATTTCGCAAAGAAAAAATTCCGTTTATAATATACACGAGAAAATTCATTCATTTATTTTAGAAATAAATTTGGTCGAATATTCCGGTGCCGTTGTGACATTTGGAGATTAAAATTCAATGCGAAAAAATTCGCCCATCAAAGCTCAAAGGGTTTAAAAAATTTTCACATATAATTGCAATACTCAGACCTCAAAGCAGTCTCTGTCATTAAATGCATAGTGATGCATATCTGCATCGCTTTCTATTTAACTCTTAGCAACCACTATGATTCTATAGAAATATTAATCATGTAAATGTACAAAAATATGTTATTAAATAAAGTTAAAAATCAATCTTTAAAGGGTCTAGCCGTTGCCATCGAAATACTCAAGGCCGAAGGACACTAGCTGTGACGTCATGATTAGCGGACAGACTTCACACTAGTGTTGGAATTCACGCCGGAAATTTTTGAAAAGCTTTTTTCTTTTCCTTTATTTGTGAAATATCTGCCATCTTATAAAACAGTGCTAACTATATAAACTTACTGGTGCGAATTCGGAATCCCTAAATAAAAATGCAGCCACATGCGGAATGTAAGAGCGCTGCATCGTTCGGCTGATTTTTTATTGGGGGATTCCAAATTCTCACCAGTAAGTTGAAATAGTAAGTATTGATTTATCCCCTTGAGGGGCGCGTAATTGCGTTCCCGTGATGTTGAATTCACACCGGAATCTTTGAAAAATTCTATTTCAAAATAAGTAAAAGCAATTTAAGGCCTTTTTCCCCCAAAGTTAGAAAAGTAAAATTTAATAAAATTTTTCTGGTGTAAAACTTCATTAATCGTAGGTGGTATGTAATATACACCGCCGCCCCTCAAGGGGTTATAGGATTATTTATATTCAATAAATAAAATAAGAGAAAATTGCTATTAAAAATTTTCCGGTGTGAATTCCAACAGTAGTGAGATTTCGGTCGATTAGTGATGACGTCACAACTCTTGTCCTCAGGCCTTGAGTATTTCTATGGCAACGGTCTAGCCGGATAAGAATAGCAAAATGTCCCCCACGGCCGATGTTTGAAATAATATGTGTGGTAATAAGGCTCACCGTGAGAATACAATAAAGAGTGTTTTTAGCGCCTGACCTTGAACTGTCCATGAGATAATCGG
This sequence comes from Maratus speciosus, assembly GCA_963932465.1. Classification (NCBI taxonomy): domain Eukaryota; kingdom Metazoa; phylum Arthropoda; class Arachnida; order Araneae; family Salticidae; genus Maratus; species Maratus speciosus. Next base: position 436,663,253 of record OZ010787.1, read on the forward strand.
CGAATTATGTGCCAGCGCTACTATTTTTAAAATAAATTTTTCTCAAACAGTGTAAAATTTTAAAAAGTGAAACCAACGCCAATTATTGAAGAATATATTAGTTCATATTATATATTTTTTTCACATTTTTACACAAATTTTAACATAGAAAAATAAACAAAAATATTTTTTAAAAAATTACCGTAATTTCGGGTGTATAGCCCGCAGATCAAACAATTCAGTTTGGACCCAGAAATTTTATTCAGTATTTGAAGACAAATATTTACCGTGATCTAAAAAGTTACATTTTATTTTTGAAAATTTCTGGGTCGAAACACGATTGTTTGATCCGCGGGCTATACACCCGAAATTACTGTATTAATGTAGTAATTTTATATTTACACCAACCAAAAAATTAGACAATAATGCTGAAAGTATGTATATTTAAGATAAAAAATTTCGTTAAAATCGAAGATGCGCTTTTTGAGTTATAACAAAAATAATGCTAGAAACTTGCTAAAATATTCGTAACTTTCCCTGTTTGCATTTGCAGAAATACTCTACTATCAATGCGTTAGTCGATTCGTGACATTTCCACTCGGACAGGATGCGCAGAACGCCAAAATATGAGAATGTTTCCTTACATACCACTTTGCTATAGGTTTGTTTCGTGTTTGTAAACATTCTGTTATTTTGGCGTACTGTGTATCCTTTTCGCGTAATAATATCAAGTCGATGGTCTAGTTGATTGTGCAGGTAAAGTTGAATAGGGGCTGTAAACATATAAGGTTATCAACTTTTTGGCAATTTCAAACCCCCCTCCCAACCTTCCAATATCATACGTTAACATTTCTCGAATCCCCCTACCCGTAATAATATTGTTAACAGTGTACAAAAATTATTTTTATTTTTCCATTTATTTTCTATTTTTTTCTTTTTATGATTTTGCAGTGATATGCAGATATGGTTGTACATTTTTTATTTGCATATTTTACCGATTTAAATGACGAGAAGAAATTCATAAAATATCACTACTATATAAGAAATAACTGTATATCAAATAACATTTTAAAGAAATACTTATTATTTAAAAGTTTTTAATAATAGCTCTTTGTTACATAATGCATTGAACCATAATATAGTCTTCTTGCAATACGCCCTTGCCGGGGCTAAACAGAACTTCTTTTAGACAAAACAGATGGCCAACATTCCTCACCATCTTTTACTAGCAAAAATAACAAACATAATTTTGATTCTGGTTTCTCTAACAACGAATTATACACGCATATGGCAGGAAAATATTAATGGTGAACGTTTTGTTATTCCATAGTTTGGAATGAAATGTTTTATAATAATTCAATGGTTTTAATAATAACTTTGTATTTTCATAAAAAGAAGAAAACAGACTTAAAATAATTTAGATAACAGATGTAAAGTAAAAGATACGAAAAAAGTATATTTTGGTTTTTTCAAAAATGATAACGATATCAAATGACAACCCCCCTCTCCCTACAGATATCTTCCGATGTCAAGCGCCAGAACCCCCCTCACACACACTCCCATCTAAAGTGATACGTTATATATGTACACTGTACGTGTACAGCCCTAGAGCCTTCTTCAATGTGAAAATCATAGTAGGCAAATGTTATCATTTTATTTGTCAATTCTTGATATTATTAGGCGAGAAGGATGCGGAGTACGTCAAAATAACAGAATATTTACAAATACGAAACAAACCTATAGGAAAGTAGTATAAATGGAAAGATTATCTTATTTTGGCGTACTGCGCATCCTTACCGAGTGAAATGTCATGAATCGACCAATGTATTGACAGTAGCGTTTTTCTTCAATTGCAAACAGGGAAAGTTGTGAATATTTTAGCAATTTGCTAGCATTATTTTTGTTATAACTCAAAAAGTACATCTTCAATTTTAACGAAATTTTTTTTCTTAAATGTACATACTTTAGTCATTATTCTGTAATTTTTTGGTTGGTGTAAATATAAAATTAGTACATTAATAATTTTTTTACAAAATATTTTTGTTTATTTTTCGATGTTAAAATTTGTGTGAAAATAAGAAAAAAATATATAGTGTCAACTAATATATTCTTCAATAATTGGCCCCGGTTTCATTTTTTTAACCTTTATACTTTTTGAGAAAAACGTAATTGAAAAATAGAACCGTCGGCGCATACTACGCCGATTATCTCAAGGACAGTTCAAGGTCAGGGGCTAAAAACACTTTATATTGTATTCTCATGGTGAGCCTTATTACCACACATATTATTTCAAACATCGGCCGTGGGGGCCATTTCGCTATGCTTATCCAGCTAGACCCTTTATGGTGTGTAATCTTTAATATAAGAATGAAAAACACAATTATCATAGAATTAATGCATTTAAGGGTTAAGTTTTGCAAAATGGAAAAAAAAAATATATAAATTAGGTATGGATAGTTTCATGGAGTTTTGTAGTGTAAGTTACATTGCTGATAACTGCTATGCTTGTTGTCCACCGTTATTCACGAAAAGTTTGCTTCGCCTTATTCAATTAATGAGATATCTCCGATAAAATAAGTCACATTTTTCCGTTGTAAAACACTGGTACACTAGCATAGCATCATGTGGCTTAAACTACAAGTACCCATGGAATTAGGCATATGTAGATCCACATTTATTAAAATATTTACTAATTTGCAATATTTTAGTTTTTACTTGTATAGCAGTTGTGCAACATAAGAAAAAGATGACGTATTATATGAAAACTGTATCTCTGATATTTTTCATAATTTTTAATGTGTAATAAACCTTTCTGAGAATCATACATAATTTTTTTCGAAACAAAATAAAAAATCGCGCATTTAAGGCTTAAATGAGATCAAATTAAAATGTGATCCCACTATTTACCGCTACTTCCTTAGGAAAATTTTTGTTTGAGATTTATCTAGCAAATGACGTAAAAACCTGCTTCGTGATGAGCTTTCGTTTGAGCTTTTTGATTGCAGTTGTTGCTGTAATCTACCGCGAAAATAATTTTAAAAAATAAGCGGTGGCTAATAAAAGAAACCTTTCCGAGGTGTGTGTTCGACACTAAAAAGCTCTCCATCTGTGTTAAAGGCAACAACCATACATGTTGTTGTGATAACAAAGAAAAAAAAAAAAAAAAAAAGCGAGATAGACATTTCCGAACAAATCCCGCAGTTATTTTCGAGCAAATAGCAATCGTGCATTCTAAATTGAAATAAAGGTCATTTTTTTAAACTTTATATTTATTTGCAACCTACATTTATAGAAATAAGGGTAGTGATTTGAAAATTAGTATACATATGAAATGATTTGAATATATTGAAATTTATATTGAAATTTATATTGAAATTATTTGAATACACTTTGCAAATGTAAAAAAAAAATATACCACTTTTACTTTTTGTGGTTATTTTTCAAATCATTCACTAATTAAAGATTCAAGATTTTATGAAGCTGTGCACTGAAAGTTCGAAATTGTGTTTAATCTTCTTCAAAACAAGGCCAAGATATCGGCGTCAATGTCTATTTTTAGTTGTAGTAAAGTTTGTTGAAGTATATTGAAGTTTGAAATTACTGCAACAAAAGCTGTTGCACATTTGGACGCGAATGCTTTAAAGACGTCTTACATAGATGACGTAACACAGTGAGAATACAGTGTAAAAGTGCAACTTTCTCTGAAATAAAACTTTGTTAATATATAAATGTTGTTCTGTAAAAACTTACCAAGCAAAATATCTTTCGTATGCAATTGCAACAGATTTTCTTGTAAAATGCCAATCCTTTGACTATTCAAAATCACTAGCGAAACACGTGAAATAAGTTTTAGTTGATGTTAACGTTAGTAAGATTGGAAAAATTGTCAGTGTGTCAATGACAAAGTTTGCTTCGCCTACACGTGCCCTATTCAGGTGCGTGTAAAAGCCCAAAAGGAAAATTAAAATGCATCGTTGACAGCTGCCTAATCGCTTAACAAAAATGTAAATATGTAAACAATATTTCAAACATACATTTAAACAAGATTTTTATTTTATAAGATGATAGATATTCCACAAATAGATAAAATTACTATAAAGAAAATTTCCTAGTATATATTCAGAGTTTCTAAATAAAAAAAAAAAGCTTTCAAATCAAATGTTTCATACGTATTGACCTAATATATGACTGAATATTCGTTCATTCCTAACGTATCTCGCATTACAACATAAATATTTTTAATTCTTTTTTTCGAAAAATTTAACTTTCAAAAATAAGTTTCTCACAGTATAATTGAATCATAACTATCTAAAAACACGCTGGATTTCTATTCTTTCGTTGCAACTGACTGAACCATATAGCACACTCCGGTGAAAATTTAATTTTTTGGATGCGATTTCACTTATCGATTTCCTATGCTTTGCAGGTTTGGCCTCCATTTTTATTCAGTACTTTCAAATTCAGACCGGAAATTTTGACAGTAGAATCTTTAGTTTATGTAACCAAAAATTTTCTTTCATTAACCCTTTGAAAGACATCAGAATATTATATATACCACTTAAATTTAATTCCCAAATGTCACATTGGCACCAGTTTTTAGAAAGTAAATTTTACTTTTTATAATGTACCAGAAGAAAAGATTTTATTTACTTTCATATAAATCTGTTCATAAATTCCGGTGTCATTGAATCATTTTAACATTTTGGCAACAGAATTACTTTTCCCCTGAAAGTGATAAATAAGGCAAAATGTACTATTTTTTATTTCTGTCACGAATTCGGATTTTTTAAAGAAACGTGGAGGCCAAACTGGCAATATACTTCGAGACACTGCATCATGATTAACAACAAAGTTTTCTCAAAGAAATCACGGCTTATATTTGTATCCCTCATATAGTCCACACAAAATACGCATTGCTAGCTTAATCCGCCAATCCATGGTGATAGCGATACGGTTTTGAAAATAAGAATTTAATTTTATAAATATATTACTTCCCTATTCACATACACTGAACTTTTATCCGATTCAACCATAAGATTTGAATAGGCTAGTTTCTTTTAATTAATATACTTATTATAAACTGAATAAGAAATGGAACCGCGCTAACATCCCCACATAACCCTCATTACATTCAAATACACTGAAATGTCTGGAACGAGAGTATTGGCAACTCAAAACTTGACCTCCATCTTAATTTTCAAGAGATGAGTTAAAAAATATCAGACTTCCTTCTTTCGCGTCCACAAGTGTTTTCGATGATATTATCTATTTCCTCTAAAAGTACCAAAATCACCTCTAAAGTTATCACTAATATTAACTACCATTTTGAAAATTTCTACTTCAACTCTTCCTATACACATTTCAATTGCCATATCCAAGGATGAGATTTCCGAATTATTGCATACCGGTAAAATCTTAGAGGAAATGTTGTTCTCTTAAATCGCAAAAAAGTTCCTATTAAAGAAAATAACATTATCTCTAAGATTATACTGGTATGCAAAAGTCGGAAATCTCATCCCTACATAACCAAACTTTCACTTCATCCTCAAAAATAGTTTCTCATTTATAAACTCACTAGAGAGCAGTGTTGCCAGTGGACTACTTTTTTTTAAAATTCGGATTTCTTGATTGTCACCAGTTTTTTGAAATGGTCAATTTCCCCTTGTTTTTGCCTTAATTAACGCTATAACCGCCGGAAAAAACGTATACCTGTAATCGCCAAAGAGGTCATTTCCACCGATGTGGATTACGACGATCAACTATTGTTTATTTGCCATTTTTTACTCTTAGTATCGTTTATTACTGTTATCACCATCATTCCCCATGTAATAATATATGCTTCATAATTTTTATTATATTTTTTTATATTTTATTATGTTTTAATTATATTATATTGATATATATATATATTAATTATATTTTTTATTTTAAGAATATTTTTATTGTAAAAAAGATTTTTCATGAGAAATAGAAATTGCTAAATCAAGAATAAACTTGGTGAAAACAAACATTTATATTTATCCCCTGAGCAATACAATATTCAGGGAGGCGAGTGGCCAGGGAAAAACACAGTAAAAAATGGGTACTACCAGTATTTTCTTCTATGAAATACTAGAAATAATATAAAGCGATTAAAGAGAGTGGATTTCTCTTTAACAAAATACTGGTATTAAACACCCTTTTTGATTGTGTTTTTCAGAATTGATGCCCGCTAGATCAAGAAAATTATAAAACACTTGTAGAGGTCATCGTCCAAAACTAGCTTTTGTAGAATACTTCCGTGCTATTTGGTCGAGCAGGTCGACGCCAAATTTTGTAGAATTATAGAATTTTACAGCTTCTGGTAAGTGTTTATCGCAAGTTTCAAATGTAACTGATGGATGTCGGGAACTTAGAATTAAAACATATTTATTTTTCTTCCTTTGATAAACTCAACGTAATATCATCCTTGGCAAGAATTTGGCTATTGTACAAAGACTTTATTTCAAATTTTATGGCCTGTGGAATTTTGTTTTTCGTCCGCGATTGAATGTGTCAACAGTGCTTATTTTTAGTGACTTCAGTTTTTCTGCAAGGGACAGTGAACTGAAGAAGTTATCTGTGGTAATGTTGTAACCTTCGTTGAAGTATGGTTGTATGAAGTATGCATTGTTGGGACATCTACTAGATAAAACGTGCATTAAAATTGACGGCGGTCATTTTGACCGTATCGGCGGTTCTTGGTATACTACTGCAATACTTCATAAATTTTGGCTGACTGGAAAATTTATCATTGGCATATCATAGCTTTTCGAATTATGGGAAAAGTCACTCAAACTGAAAGTTATACTCTAAATTGACACAAATTGGTAGAAAATGAATGTTTCGAAACGGTCTAAATGACCGCCTTATCGGTTCTAGTGTTAATATGTCGTTAAGTAAGGCGAATTTTATCATTTCTAAAAAGTGATGCCAAAGAAGAAATCTGAATTTTAAAAAAGTAACCAACTAACAAAACTGCTTGGGAGAGAATAATTAAATTCCTTACTGCGATTTCGTCTCTGATCCTATGTTACCCGATTCTCCACCACGGTCAGCGTGATATCTTTTTTGAGCCCTATTACTGGAGCCAAATTATCGGCGGGACATACTTACACCACTAAAAATCAACAAAAATTTTTGTCTTATTTAAACGCCTCGTTCGTTAAGAATTTCTGTCTCGAATAAGTTAAAAATCTTCTAATTTACTGGTAGAATTTGGGCCCTTTGGTAATAAGGCTCCGCATACTACTATTCAGTCCTATCCTAAAATTCACAATATCTTTTAAACAATTTCCTTGCGCCCGAAGAACGTTCACTTAACCCTTTCCGGCGATGAGTAAGTCTGTTCGTAAAATGATGAAATTTGGACTGACAGCAGAATTTACAAACGAATTAATTAGAAAATAAAAACTTGCTTATTTTCCTGTACTTTATAGAAGAAAAAATTTAATTAAATATTGGGGTCATTTGTCCGTTTTGGAATTAAAATTAGGTGTCCTTTGTTGTGGACCGAGATCGCTAAAGGGTTAATGCTAAGAAAATAAAATAAACTGCGTGACTAACAATACTTCTTTATTTGAAATAAGAAAAGTGACTGTTTACCAATTGTTCACAGGATGGGATCGAATTATCATTCTACACTTTAAACAACTAAAAAATAAACTCTATAAATCCGCATGTCGTAGTCAGTACTAAGCAAAATGATAAGTCACTGTATGAGTTTGGCGAGGTCAGTTCCAAATCCGATTATTCTAGCTAACACCTCACTGTATGTAGCTATTACCCAACAACATTCACATAATGAACATAAGAAGAGCAAAAATGATAAAGGTGGTAAGTGACACAATCATCACTTTGAGAAAATGAGCTGTGAAGTTCCAAATATGTATTTGCTTTATTGTGAAATGCCTCCTTTATCAATTAAAATGTGAGTAATAGGTGTTTTCAAATAGCAATTTAATAGATACTAGAGGATCATTGATTATGAAATGGAGTTATGAATAAAGAGGAGCAGACATGTGGTGTACTGTCTACCAGTTGCGAGTGAAGTAACTGAGGAGGTTGTCAGAAGATGGCGGCTGTTTTTAAAAATCGGATCCGGTTTCAAAACAGTCAAAACAGTTTCCGGTTACTGCCGGCACTGACTTACCGACAGTAAAATTTCGTTTCATTTAACCGTCGTATTCGTGGAAATATTTTTTTCACAAATATGGTAAAAAAATATATTTGTTTTTACTGGTGTCAGTTTGCCTGTTTAAACAGTCAGTTTGTTTCACCGGTTGTCACAATATGGCGGAAACGCAGGGCCCAGTGTTGCCAGATTGGGGACTTTTTAATTCAGATAATTTGACTTTCACCACTTTTCTAAAATAGCATAATTCGCTTTACTTTTCAGAATTTTTAATATATTTTTAAATAGGCCGAATATTTCAATTTCAAAAAAGCGGTGACAATAAACAATCTGGGGACAAAAAAGTCCCCAATCTGGAAACACTGGCAGGGCCTGACTACCACCAAAGTAAACTTCAACTGGTAAAAATTGAAACATGTTTCTGCCGTCATTTATGACTGAAATATAGCATTAATATGGCTTTTAAATAAGGAGAAAATTTATATATAAATTTACTGATGACAATAATCAACCCCAGCAAAAGCGGTTACAGTTGATGCTTCAATATTTTAAGGATAAGTCAGTTCCTCTTTATTAATAGGTTAATTGATTATCATGAATCATATGAATAACTCATTATTTTTATTTTGTCACATGAGCACTTCATATGTTTGGAAAATAACCGTGGCATACAATTTAGATTCATACGCACTTTGCAAAACTTAAACAGACAGAAAGAAAAGATTTCTCATTCACAAACAAATGCTAAGTGGTCTCAGGACTCTTAAAATTGGAAAAATTGAAAAAATAAGACCACTTTCATCATTGAATATCCTAAAATGTTAATGATTTTAAAACACAATTTTTATTGGGATGAAAGATATAAGTACGTTCTTTCATTTCATTTATTCAAAAAAATCTCAAAACGCAGAATTAGCATTTATATTGAGCTCCAAACTGTCAGACCTTTGACAAGCAGAAAATTATGATAACAGATTTCGCGCAGGATAACAAAATACATTTTTCAACTAGAACGAAAATTTTGGTGCCTACTTATACTTCATATTGTAATAATTACCATAAACCTAAATAAATTTATATTTAAAGCATTTTTATATTTTTAATACCAAGTTCTATTTAGCTAATACAAAATTTTGAAAATTTCAACAGTATAATCTCCTAAAAAAACATTTTTTGTACAATAAAAAGAAACTTTAGGTTCAGCTTATACAGACTAACATTAAACATAAGTTTTGAAAATTTCATGAAAATATATTCAGAAGCTTTGGAGATATCCTGCGCGTTATACCAAAAAAAAAACTTCATTTGGCGAAAAATGACTTCAAAACGTCACTTCAGCTATTGAGCGGGTATAATTCTAAAATCCTTAACTTCTGTTCTAATGGGAATTTAAAGGAAACAATTATATAAAAATGTTCATAAAGGATACGAGTTTAACATCTAAACAAATTAAAATTTCGAAAATTTTGAAGCTTTATCCCTCTCGCTGCGCAACCCGTGACTTCCTCAGGCAACGTAAATGTAGCAAAATTTGCGCAACCCGAGATTTCATCGGGAATGTATTTTCTCCGTCTAATTAACCCGCCTTAATCATTCCCACCAGTTACTTTTTGTTGTAAATTTTGCCTTATGTAATCGGAGCAATTTCCGGATTAAATCAGACGAAACTTTTTGTTTTGAATAACCGGTAGCAAAAGAATAAAAATTCTTAAAAGACGCTCGTCGAGAAGGAATTAAGCACGCAATTTTTGAAGCTATTTTGATAAAACAATTACGTAGCGAGAGGGTTAAGAGTCCTGAGACCTCTTAACGATACAAGACAACACTATCGCACGCAAAAGAACAAAGTTCATTCGTACACTAGCGTACCCCTATAAAGGTGTAGCCAAACACTCTCTCACAAATAATAATTCAGAATTTTCAAACTACATTTTAAAATCCTGAATGTAATAACGTAATTATAAAAGGACGGTTTTTCAATGATAATAATTAATTAATAAATTACAAATCAGAGTTAACAGTTTAAAGATGAAAATTTAATCAAGAAAATAAATCACCAGATCGTTTTTCTAATGCATACTGAATTGAAAATTTAATCGGTTTCATTTAGAAACTGAAACAACAAAATATTTTTTTTAATCGATATGTGGGTACAATTTACAATTTACTAAATTACTTACAGTGATAATTAACTTTTCGATAATAAATTGATTTGAGTGTATTAAGAAGGAAACCTAATTTACTGACAATTACTTTACGTCCGTGATTGTATTACAATCCTATAATCGAAAATGTTTCAGGTCAAAGAAAAAATAAAATATCTTACCGAGATATACACTGTATTAATCGATCCTGTTATTCTGTTAATACATTCATAACACCTTTAATAATTAAGTATATTTTTATTCGAAGTTTTAAGTAATGTTTATTAACAAAAGAGTATTATTTATTAATTTATTCATCAGTGTGTAAAAGTCCTATAATATTTTTGTAATTAGCGCTGTTTCACAATGTTACAGATTTAAAATACTTAACAATATGGTTTGTAAGAACACTTACATTGAAAATATTTTTTAAAGTATATTTGCCATTATTAACACGTTAAACGCGACGCCGGGTACTGAGGACTGGCATTGATCTTTTCGTTTAGGCGACGCCGGTCCCTAGGGACCGGAGGTATAAAATTATAAAAATAATATATTGTATAATTTTAAAAACATTTTCAACTTTTTTAATGTATTTTATTAAAACATTTCAAACATAAAAAGGGTTTTCCTTCACAGATTTTTTTTTCATTGTACTCAAAAAAAAAAAAAAAAAAAAAAAAAAAAAAAAAAAAAAAAAAAAAAAAAACAGTGGGTAAGTGTGATGACAGATCGCACAGAGGGTTTCGTTTAATATTCCTTTCAAAACACTTTATCCTTTTGAAAAATCTGTTAGTTCCACATTTAGCAACCAGGGGCGCACTCTATTCTAAACAAACCTCTATCCAAATGAAACTCCGTTTTACATACTATCCATAGATATATTAGTCGAGGGGATTGGGCCCATAGCACCCGAGATAAGTAGGCGCCCCTGGCGATAAAAAGTGGAACTAAAATATATAAGGCTATGGTGCATAATATGAAAGAATGGTCAGATGAGTGTCGCCAAAAGTTGGAAAAGTGCTCCCCAGGTGAAAAGGGCGGAGGTTAGAAATATTGCTTAAAATACACAAGTTAGAGCCCGGAGGAGTAAATAATATAAGACTTTTTGAAAATTTTATGATTTGTCGTGTGGTCTGAGGTATTCAGCTATACGTATGCAAAAATTCATGTCTCCAGCTTAATTAGGGGCCCTCATAGAAAGAATTGCTTAAAATGCATATGTGGTAGCTCAAAGGGTTAAACGTAAGACTTTTTCAAGATTTTATTATTTGTCGCCTGGCCTTAGGTGTTCTGCCATAAATATGCAAAATTTCAAAACTCCAATTTAATAAGTGGCTCAGTTAGAAAGAATTGCTCAAAATACGCATGTGGAGCCCAAATGGTTAAACCTACGACTTTTTCAAAATATTATGATTTGTCGCATGATGGTGTTCAGCTATAAGTATGCAAAATTTCACGCCTCCAACCTAAATACGGTCTCACTTAGAAAGAATTGTTTAAAATACACATGTGGGAGACCAAAGGGTTAAATGTACGACTTTTTCAAAATTTTATGGTTTGTCATTTGACGTGAGGTGTTCAGCTATAAGTATGCAAAATTTCACGCCTCCAACCTAATTAGGATTTCACTTAGAAAGGATTGGTTAAAATACACATGTGGGAGCGCCAAGGGTTAAATGTACGACTTTTTGAAAATTTTATAGTTTGTCATTTGATGTGAAATGTTCAGCTATAAGTATGCAAAATTTCGCGCTTCCAACCTAATTAGGGCTCACTAAGAAAGAATTGTTTAAAATACACATGTGGGAGCCCAAAGGGTTAAGTGTACGACTTTTTCAAAATTTTATGCTTTGTCGTTTGGTGTGAGGTGTTCAGCTATAAGTATGCAAAATTTCACTCCTCCAACATATTTAGGGGCTCACTTATAAAGAATTGTTTAAAATACACATGTGGGAGCCCAAAGGGTTAAATGTACAACTTTTTCAAAATTTTATGATTTATTGTTTGATTTGAGGTATCCAGCTATAAGTATGCAAAATTTCACGTCTCCAACTTAATTAGAAGCTCACATAGAAAGAACTGTTTAAAATACACATGTGGGAGTCCAAGGGGTTAAATGCGCGACTTTTTCAAAATTTTATGATTTGTCGTTTGATCTGAAGTGCCCAGCTATAAATAAGCAAAATTTCACGCCTTCAACCTAATTAGGGGCTCACTTAGGAGAATTGTTCAAAATACACATGTGGGAGCCCAAAGAGTTAAATGTACGACTTTTTCAAAATTTTAGGATTTGTCGTATGATGAGTGGTGTTCAGCTATAAGTATGCAAAATTTCAAGTCTCCAACATGTATAGTTTCTGAGAACGGGCTCTGTGACGGACAGACAGACAGACAGAGGAGCGAGACGGATAGGGTTTCGTCAGATGAACGAAACTCTAAAAACAATTTGCGTATTTTCACAATTTCTGTGTTTGCTGTCGCTTAAACGGAAATTAAAGTGTAATTAGTGTCCCGTTTAACGCGTTAATTGGATGATTATGTGATTAAATAACGCGAAGAATTTCAAAATAAAGGATCAGTGCTATCTGAAATATACTTAAATATAGTTTTATTTGTGCATATTTACGCGTTTAAACATAATTTCTCTCCGTTATGATCAAAAGAATTATCATTAAAATAAAGAGCAATAACTGATTTAATATTAAAGTAGTTTAATATGAATTATGCTAGGGATGTCTAATTTTTATTCCGTGTGATACCGGTTAATCCATAATTAAAATCGAAAACTTAGCCTTATGTATAGGGTTGCCAAGGGCGATTATTTTCTATTCTATCTCGCACCACTATTTAAAAAAAAAATTAATTTTGTTTGATATTTCTTTTGCAAATATTGTCAAACTGAGAATGTCCAAGATTTTTCTTTCGAGAAAGTGGTACAAGGTTGAATTAAAAAATAGTCGCCTATGGCAGCCCTGTATGTAAAGCCTGAAACATTGCGATTAAGCAAGATAACAATTACTTCAACTGTGAAGGAAAAAACTTGGAAAAATATTGTGCAGCCATACATTATTCGATTACATTAAATTTAATTATTCAGAATTTTAAGGAAATCTCGAAAAGATAGAGAAGTAAAAGTGTGTTATTAAAGACTACATATGAGCTGCAAGTGTTATAAATTGAAACGAATAATCGAATTTAAATGAATTCCTTACATTTTGCATAAAGGAATTTTCAAAATTTCGATTGAACTCCTAGAGATGTAGCTTGAGTACAAAAGCAATGGACTCTAATTGGAACTATCTGAAATTCAAGTACACGATTCCATTGTTTCTAGGTGTTTATAAACATTTTGGTTTACACCAGTTGCGCAAACAAAATGGAGGATCAGTTCTATCAGTATTTGCAAATAGGAATTTTAATTTTATTTAATTGCATATTTTTGTGATTAAATACTGCGAAAATTATGAGCTCAGATATAAGATTGTATGAGATACTAGTGTACATACCTCCTTTGACGAACGGTTTGTACAGTTTTAAAGATCACCATAGAGCAATAGTTAGTTCTACGACGTTATATATAGTGCATAATGAAAGGCCTCCAATCTTGATGCAGGAAATTCTTTTGACAAAAAAGATTCTGAAAGATAATCTCCATCTAACTAAAACTTTAATTTTCTATCAATTAGAAAGTCATTTACTTCTGTACTGAAATATTGGTATTTTATTTGCGATCGGGCCTCAGGTTGAAAACACTGAAATTCACACATAATGACTGTGAAGTGTTTGACTATTTATTTTACGTGCGCCATTGAGCCAGATTGTATATTTGAAAGCATATCGAAGAAAACTATAAGCATATGAAATTATCTTTCATTTAGTGACAAATTTGCACTAACATTTAAAAATAACTAGCGCCTTTTGCTTCTGAATGAGTTTTGATAGCACTCTGTACATTCCCCAAAATGAGAAAAGAACTTTCAGAAATATTGCTTTTTGCACAAAATTTAAGACAGATTTAACTACCTTCATAATGCATGGATAAAGTCGTTGGTTTTTGATGGCTAGTTTTTCACTTTATTCGCTTTTTAGGCACGAAAGTCTGCATGCCTGGCATACACGCTGACTGAAAAATATTTTGATTGCGGAAGGAGGAATTTCCTCAGCAATTCTACTTTCGGTTGAATTTAAATATCACGACTTCCGAATAGTAATTTTCGTCTTATTTATTATCAGAAATATAAGGCTATGGTTGTAAATCAAAATAGGGGCATTCCAATTCAAGAAATTCTACGACACGTGAAAATGCCCGCCCTTACCGGCCGCCGCTTAGGGCAGGCCTAGATTCAGGGGCTTGAGCTTAAGAGCAAAACTTCATTGCTACCGAATGTAAAATAGAGGACAAGACTGACAATCTTCGTACAAACAGCCACAAAGAACTACCACTAAATAAAACGTTGTCTCAAATTAAACAAAAATAATATTTTTTAACCCTTTCAGGGGCAAGGTACTTGTATTTATAAAATGTTGAAATAATTTATTGACACCAGTATTTGAAAGGGAATTTATTTGTAAAGAAGTAAAATCATATTTTCCGCGCGAGAATGTTCCGTGCAAGTAAAAGTAAGTTTTCCGGGCAGTGATGCGTCACAGCCAGTGTTGCCAGATGGGCTACTTTTTTTAAAATCAAGTTTTTGATCGACACCACATCTTTGTTATTGGAAAAGGCGCTTTATTTAGTGACATATTAATGAAGACGAAAACGAAAGGAATTTTACCGTTTCAAAATAGTGGTGCCAGTCAAGAAATCTGAATTTAAAAAGAGTAGCCCACTGGCAACACTGGTCACGGCATCACCGCCCTTCTAGGGGTTAACCAACTTATTCACCAATTCAAATAAATTATTTTATTGCAAAATATATTTCAACCCTTAAATTGTGAGTTGTGTGTGTTTTTCACCCAAGAGAAATTTAAATTCTGAAATATTACCATTTTATGTTACTATTGGGTCGATCGGAAAGTCGAGTCGTGTTGGGAAAATCAATTCGTACCGGAAAATTCTACCATTTAATTATTAGACATTGATTCCGATATCTAATGTCTAATAAATACCGGGTAGAATTTTTCGGTAAGAATTGATTTTCCAACACGACACCATTTTCTAATCGACCCAGTAGATGGACCGTACACATACATATGTATGTACACTTCCGGTACTTTTTCAGTTGTTTTTACACAAGTAAGTAATGCACAATTCACAGAGGAATTTTCTTATTTTAATTCGCTGAATTTTGTAGAGTGCGCAAGAAATCAAATTTTGGGGTTAAAAACAGCCCACCTCACTACTTATATTATAAAAAAAATCACCTCCCCACTTAAGTATTCAGGGTTTTCAATCTTTGGCCTCGCGGGCACCAAGCTATCATATACTTTAGTACAGAAAAAAATATCTTATTTAACCCTTTAGCTGGCGGTGTCCACAAAAAAGGACACCTAATTTTAATTCCAAAACGGACAAACGTGCACCAAAAAATATTTATAAAAATTTTCCTCTTATAATGTACGGGAAAATAAGCAAGCTTTTACATTCTAATAAATTCGTTTGTAAATTCTGGGGTTAGTCCATCATTTAATCACTTTAAAAAAAGAATTACTCCGCACCGGAAAGGGTTAAAGGCTTAACAAGCGAAGTTAATTGACAAATTGTCAGTTCACTAGCGTATAATTTGCGCTTCTTAATTGCAGAAAATTCACGATTAACCCTTTCAGGGGAAAAGCACTTCTGTTGCTAAAATGTTCGATCGACACCGGTATTTATGAACAACTTTATATGAATTTTAGTAAAAGCTTTTCTTTGCGTACACTATATAAATAAAATTTAACTCCTAAATTCTGGGGTTAATGTAGTATTTGGGAATTAATATTAAGTGGTATATAACATATACCGGTGCTCTTCAAGGGGTTAAATAAAGGGGTAATTATCCAATTCCATGGAGGATATTCCATGTAGCTGACCTTAAAATTTCTCCACAACCATGGTGAAGTAACAAGGCGTTCGGGAATTTGTTTTCCAGGTACACGTTTACAAGAAAAGTTAAAATTCGTGGAAAAATCTGCGAAACGACCACTATTCTCAGCTCATTTTCACCTTTTCCCCAATAGTCCAAAGTTCGAGATAAAAATATACAATATAAGTAAAATGTAAATTCCTAAATTCATTTAAATTTAATAATCAAATATTAAATAAAAATTGTTTCTTGTTTTCCATTTTCTGTATACAGTAACCTGTGGCAAAACGACCGAATGGGAGGAATAGCATCGCTGCCAACTTTTATGCGTTTTTCTTACCACTAAAATTTAAAAGTATGTTTTAATTTTGTTGGTAAGAAAAAAGCGTAAAAGTTGACACCTATGCTATAGCGTTCTGAAAAAAAAAACAATCCTTGGGTTAAATCTAAAATACAGACATTAATGCATTCAGAATGATTTACTTAAATCTAAAATGCAGCAATCGGAACGCTATCGGTTAACTTTATTCCAAGAATTCTCCTAAAGTTTAATTTGTGTAGCTCCGCCCCAAGTACTGCATTCAGTTGTTTTTAACTCCTTGAAGAGCGGTGGTATATAATATATCCCAGCTGAATTTAACTCCTAAATGCCACATTGACACCATAATTTTAAAATAACATTTTCCATTCGTGTTTTACGTGAGGAAAATAGTTTACCTATTTTCAAACAAATTTCTGTCTAAGTCCTGGTGTGAACCTGCCATTTCAGAATTTTAGAAACAGAAGTACTTTACCCCTAACAGAGTTAATGAATTTTTCCATTTATATTTAACCCGTTCAGGGGCAAGGCTCTTCTATTCGTAAAATGCTGAAATGAGTGATGGACACCGGGATTTACAAACAAATTTATTTCAAAATAGGAAAAAAAAACTTTTTGTTCACGTACTTAATAAAAGGAAAAATTTCGTTCCAATATTCTGGTGCGAATGTGGCATTTAGGTATTAAAATTAGGTAGTCAAAAAATGAATCACTGCCCTCGAAGGGGTTAAAAGTATTTATACGTAGTTCCCACCGTACAATATCAGCATTTAAACATAATGTAGAGCATAGCTGCCAACTTTGCGCTTTTTTCGTACCATTTTTTTGTAGCAGTGAAATTTGTCTCCTTTATCCATCGAGAACAAGGGATTAAATAACACAAATTTTTCTGATGAAAAATAGTGGTAGGAAAAAAGCGTAAAATCTATGCTGTATGGGGTACGCATAATAAATTTTATACAAAAAAGTAGTGATTTTCTTATAAAAATAAGATATGAATTTTATTTTATATTTTAATTTTACTATCGTTATTTCATACAGAATTTATTAACAGAAATTCCAAGTTATGCGTTTTAAATATCTTTAAAATCTAAGTTAAAAGCATGAAATATTCAGTAGATTTATAGAAAATTTGTTTTTATAAAAAAAAGATAAATATGTTTTTTTCGCATTAAATATCAGTATTTATAATATGATTATGTGGGAAATTTACTGTCATATAACCTATGTTGCCAGTGGGCTAATTTTTTTTTTTTTTTTTTTTTTTTTTTAATTAGGATTGCTTGAGTATCAATAGTGAAATTCGCCTTATTTAAAGACATATTACTTAAGAAGAAAATAAGGTTTATTATACCATTTTAATAAAGTAGTGTCAATCAAGCAATCTGAATAAAAAAAAAAAAAAAAAAAAAAAAAAAAGGAAAAGTGCCCAGTTAAACTGATGGCATTGAGCTCACAGGCTATTCACACTAATTGTATATGATACTCTTAATTCAAAGAATAATGCCCCACAAAAAATAAATGAAGGGGATTAGACCCCTCCCCCCCCCTTATACTTAACCATTGAACCTCCAAATCTAATCAGGGAAGCTCCTTAACATAATAAACAGGTATACCAAATTTGAAGCGAATCAGATATTTCTGCATGAAAAATCCATTTATCTAAATTAAGAGGGGGGGGGGGTCTAACCAGCATTTCACCTTTTATACTTAACTAATGAACATCCAAATCTGATCAGGAAAGCTCCTTATCTGAATGAACATACAAAAATAAATTAAAATAAATTGGATAATTCTGCATGAAAATCCATTTATCTAAATTATGGGGAGATGACTTGCCCCCATTTGCCCCTTTTATACTTAACCAATGAACCTCCAAATCTGATGAAGGAAGCGTCATATCGAAATAAACCGGTATATCAAATTTGAAGCAAATCGAATAATTCTGCATTAAAAACGCATTTATCTAAATTAAGGAGGGATCTAGTCCCCCTTCGCCCCCTTTATACTTAACTAATGAACCTCCAAATCTAATCAAGGCACCTCCTTAACATAATAAACCGGTATACCAAATTTGGAGCAAAGCGAATAATTCTGCATGAAAACCCCATTTATCTAAATTAATGGGGGGGTGTAGTCCTCCCCCTTTCCCCCTTTTATACTTAACTAACAAACCTCCAAATTTAATCAGGGAAGCTCCTTAACCATTTGAGGGGCGAGTAATTGCGTTTCTGAAATATCAAATTCAGACCGGAATCTGCAAAAAAGTTTTATAGCAGAATAAGGAAAAGCAATTCTAGGACTTTTTCCCCACCAAAGTTAGAAAAGTAAAATTTTATAAATTTTTCCGGTGCAAATTTTCATTAATCGTATGTCGGATAAAATATATCCCACCGCCCTTCAAGGGGCTAACATAATAAAATGTTGTACCCAATTTGGAGCAAATCGAATAATTCTGCATGAAACACTCATTTATCTAAATTGAGGGGGGGACTACCCCCTTTCCCCCTTTATACTTAACCATTGAACCCACAAATCTAATCATGGAAGCACCTTATCAGAAAGAACCTAGAAAAAAATATTGAAGCAAATCTGATGTTTCTATCGAGAGTTATCGTGTTACGTACATACATACAGAACTGGCAGACACATTAGCTCTCAGGCTTTGATAGCCTGTGAGATAATAAAAAGTAGCCATGTAAGAAGCATTGCAGATAAGCAGCCCCATCAGAGAAAAAGATACTGAAAATTGACTGAAATGCATGTTGTCCGAGCTGCAGGGTTACCAGTTTGGCCTCCAATTTTAATTCTAAATTTCAAATTCACACCGTGCGTTTTGAAAGAAGAATTTTTACCTTATGTGATCGCGAAATGACTCTTATTTAATAAAGTAGAACATACTATCCTCTATTTATGGTATTAACTCACAATTACTGAATAAAAATGAAGGTCAGAGAGGCAACCCTGCCATGCTGCTCCTGTTATGCTATTTAGAAGTATTAGACTAATATCTAACAAGAAAATTCTTGATTTTCACGAGTAAAATTCTCAACGCAATTTTCTTTGTAAAAAAATAAATGGATATCTTAACACCCAACTTTTGTTTAAAACAACATCTTATATACGTTTTCTGGTTGCTGTTTTAGATTTATTTATCTTACTGATCGGTAGCAGAATATTGCTAGACCTCCAAAAGTAACATTTCGCAATATATTGAACATATACAGGGTGCTCCGTTAAAGGGGTCCAATATTAATAGGGGTAATAGAGGAGATCACACGGAGCATAAATCAGTATATAATGCCTGGCCGGATCTCAATAATTTTCAAGTTACAGCAAATAGAATGAAAAATCGGAAATTTGTAAAAAAACCCTCATTGCTAAACTATCGATAATGCTACATAAAAACGAAGCACATATTTAGAAAGAGCAGAAAAAATCCTACGAAATGACAAAAGTTGTTTTAGAATATTGAGAATTAATGGCGAGTTACAAGCTCTGAAACAGAGAAAAAATACAAAATCAAATATTTAGCAAAATAGTTCATCGTTAATTCCAAAAATGCAACTCTACCTACATCAAGGAAAATGTTATAAAATTTGGTCCATTCCGAAAGCTTTCGAAGAAGCTGACAATAAACCATATCAGTTTAATTGTATGGGAGAAATCAAGCAGTTCCCTAGTTACAACTCTGCACTGTTGCACGCTCGGAAAGGGCGAAACTCCGCCCATGACGATTGTAAACACCCCGTTTTAATATCTTTCAATTATACATTTCTGATCAACCTCTATCAATACCCTTTCATTATTCAGTCTGGTCAAGTTATTGTGCAGCTCTCGCCTTGTCTTAAAGCAAACTCCGTGACTGCTGCGTTTCCTCCATGAACTTTCAGGATGATGAAGAAGAAGTACTTTTTATGCAAATTTTCAATGTGTATAGGAAGAAAAGTGTAATAAAACAGCAGTCATCAGTGGGCGTTATGTTAAAGGGAGGCTGTTGTAAGTGGGATTGTAGTAAGTTGATGTATAATAATTATGCCGGAATACTCTAACGAAGAATATGCGGACATGCATCTGATGTACGGGCAAGCTCATGGAAATGCATGTCTAGCACAGCGCATGTACCGTGAGCAATTTCCAAGGAGACGTTGCCCAAGTTCGAAACTCTTCATAAAAATCGATAGACGATTACGGGAGACTGGATCGTTTAATACAGCAAGCATTGATGCAGGGAAACCTCGACATGTACGAACACCTGTAATGGAAGAAGATGTACTGAATATTTTTAAAGATAACCCCTCCACGATTACACGAGCTGCTGCGTCTGAAGTCGGTGTTTCTCACCAAAGTGTGTTGCGTGTTCTGCGTGCAGAAAACATGCACCCCTTTCATGTGCAGCGGGTACAATTGTTATCAGTAACAGATTGTGCTCAGCGGACAGAATTCGTACGCTGGTTGCTTAATGTAACAGAAAATAATCCACAATTTCTGGAAAATATTTTATTTACTGATGAAGCAACATTTACGAGAGAGGGCGTGGTAAACACGCACAATATGCACACATGGTCATATACAAATCCGCACACTGTTTTCCCGTCGAACGCACAACAAAAGTTCAGTGTGAACATATGGGCAGGTGTCCTCGGCGATTATCTCATAGGACCATATTTACTCCCAGATGTACTCAATGGCAGTACGTACTTGGTTTTCCTACGGGATATCTTACCGCAGTTACTGCAAAATGTGCCAGCAACATTGCGCCACAATATGTGGTTTATGCACGATGGCGCACCGGCACATTTTTTCATAGGTGTTCGCAATCACCTCAATTCAACATATCCTGGGAAATGGATTGGACGCAGTGGACCTGTTGCTTGGCCTGCACGCTCTCCAGACCTCAATCCGTTAGACTTTTTTGTTTGGGGACACCTTAAATCGCTGGTGTATGAAACGCCTGTGGATACACCGGAGGATTTACTAGCGCGAATCGTTGTCGCTGCAAGAGACATTCACAACTCCGTCGGAGTTTTTCGGCGTGTTCGCCAATCTTTACGACGTCGCATTCGGCTGTGCGATTCTGTTAATGGGCGCAACTTCGAACACCTATTATAATAATGTCCGTTCGTCTGCCTTCCGACATTGAACTGTGCAGCGCAGGCCAGAAGACTATGCTTCACATATGTCATAAAGTACGTGGAATGTAAATCTTTATTTGTCATTTTTCTTTTATTTTCAACACTTTTTGGCACAGTATTTTGTAAGTCACAGACTGTGGTGTACTCAAATTGTAAATTACAAAGTTTGTATGAATTAATTTAAAATTTAGTGTCTTTTTTAAATTTATAATTAATAAAATTATTATGCTATTTGTTATTATTATTTCCTATCATAAATTATGATGCACATATAGATACAATAATTGTCCATGTAAAACATGTACTGAAACTTCTTGCATAGTTACAAATCGCAATATTTTTAATTATTTCCGAATTTTCACCACCAGTTTAATTTTAAAGAATTTAACTTAAGCTTTATATCAATAAAAGACCACTTTAAAATCTAGACTATTATTGTAAAGTTATTTTGGTTCATTCAACTCTTGAATAATTAACCCTCCGTCTACCAGACGGGTCCATTGGACCCGACAGGTACATACAAAATATTCATTCAAACCAGAAATTTCTTTAAAATAAACTAAGTATATAAACCAGACAAAAATAAGGTAAATAAATAAGTTAAATAGTTTTAAGTAAAAATTCTGGTGTAGAACGTTTTATTAAAACTTGAATAAAATTCCCGGTAGATCTAGGGTTAAAAATGTTGCATCTCAGAAGAAGCATGATCGAAAATGTATAGTTGAGAGTAATTAAAAAGGCGGTGTTTCCAATCGTGATGGGCGGAGTTTAACCTTTGCTAGTGTCAAAGAAATCGGAGTTGTAACTAAGAAACTGATTAATTTCTCTCACACAAATAAACCGATATGGTTCATTGTAAGCTTTTTCGAAAGTTTTCGGAATGGACCAAATTTTACTACATTTTCCTTGTTGTAGCTAGAGTTGTCTTTTTGGAATTAACGATTAACTATTTTGATGCATATTGGATTTCGTACTTTTTTCACTGTTTCAGGGCTTGTAACTCGTCAATAAATATTGCTATTTTAATACAATTGATGTCATTTTGTAGGTTTTTTCTGCTCTTTCTAAATATGTGCTTCGTTTTTATGTAGCATTATCGATAGTTTAGCAATGAGGGTTCTTTTACAATTTTCCGAATTTTCATTCTATTTGCTGTAACTTGAAAACTATTGAGATCCGACCAGGCTTTATATACTGATTTATGCTCCATGTGATCTCCTCTATTACCCCTATTAATATTGGACCCCTTTAACGGAACACCCTGTATAGATAAATGAAAGAACTAGAAATTAACACACCCTTGTTTTTCATTAAACCGGGGGCAGTCGCGCCTAAACAGGGTATGGACGGTTTTCGGTTTGTCACCAATAAGTGGAAATAGTAATCGTCACCTTATTTAGTTGGAGACAATTGTTACAAACTATGCGGTAAAGTAAGTGGAAAATTACTCCTCGAAAAATAGTGGTGGCAATTGTAAAAACCGTACGCAACCGGGGTATGTCACACCCCACGCGACTCCTCCAGGGTTAAATCCATTCTTTTCAGTTAAAGTTTATGTAGTTCATTATTCATAATCTTTATGTGGATTTATTTATATTCAAAACTGAAATCAGGCTTTTGAGTACAATAAATACTTAGAATATGTTTGAGTCTATTTATTTCATCTCACTGAAATCAACAATTTCAAATCGTATGGTTTTTGAAAAATGAATACTAAAGTTTGACGCGTGAATTTAACATTAACCTCTATAAGTTTCGTACTTTATAAATCCATAATAAATTATCAAAATACAAAACTATATATTTTCGCTAGATGAGCTCTTTGAAGAAACTCAAATAAATTATCGCACGTGTGCGTCACCATCTGAAAAAGTGCAGTGGTGCAAGTTTTACTAATTAAATTACCACTATTTCAAAATTAGAATTCACATTCTAGCTAAAGACAATATTCAGAGTCCGATGACGTATTTGGTGCGATTTTATCATAAACAGTCTGCAAATAAAGGCAAGTATAACATTGTTTTTACGCCAACTGCATTACAAAAATGTTAATCGTATGTCTAGCATCGTTCGAATTTCAACGACGGATGACGAATTCCTTTTATTTATTGTGATTTTCTTAGCCCATTAACCCTCTGGCTGCGTAATTGTTTTATAAAAATAGCTTCAAAACTTGCGTACTTAATTCCTTTGCGACGAGCTTCTTTTAAGAATTTTTATTATTTGCCACCGGTTTTTCAAGACAAAAATTTTCTTCTGGTTTAATCGTGAAAATGTTCCGATCACATAAGGCAAAATTTACAATAAAAAGTAACTGGTGGGAATGAGCAAGGCCGGGTTAATTAGACGGAGGAAATGCATCCCCGATTCATTGCGATGCCCCGATGCTCGGGTTGCGCAAATTTTGCTACTTTTACGTTGCCCGAGAAACTCTCGGCCCCACCAGTGGCTGAGAGTTTCTTCTCTCGAAGCTTGTAGACGGGAGGTCCTGGGTTCGAACCCAATCGCGCCCGTCGGCCTAACTGTTTTGTGGTTTTCTTCGAAACCGTAGATTCCCATGCGTAAATACGAGTTAGGTTCCCTTACAAGGACCCGCACGAGGGGCACCCCCACCCGCTAGGGCCTATATCCCACCTGTTGATAATTGGCCGTCATAAACACAAACCAAACCAAACCCGAGAAACTTTCAGGTTGCTCAGCAAGAGGGTTAAAGCCTAGCGGTACCATATGGTACCCAAAAAGTTTCAACCATACTTTAGTTTTCACACCAGTATTTTTTTAACACAAATATTATCTTTATTTGATGACTTAATCTTCGTGATAAAATCAAACAACAATTGATATTTTAAAAATCTGGGGTGAACTGCAAGTTTTGCATTTTAAAGTGGAAAATGATTCCGGCTTGAATGGATTAAGAACTAGAATCCATTTTTAACCGGTAAAATTTATTTAGAAAGTAAATTTATATGTTGAACTTCTAAAGAAAGTTTGTGTTGTTGTTTGATTATTGTCGGCATCAAGAAAGTGTACCGTCTTAAAGACAGGTGCGTGGTATCAGCAAAGGTCAGACTCTTTTTAATTTTATTTCGTAAAGGAATTGCCGGAAGGATCTCAGCGCAATATTTCCGGAGTCGGAGTCTTCTGACGTCATTTCTCACAGTGCCACCGCCCCCTGAACACTAGGCCTGAGCGCTGGACCAAAAATGGCGGCTGCCGAAGGCGGATTTTTTTCAGCGTGTGTACGGTCCCTTAAATATTCCTACCAATAATTTTTTGAAGTTTTTTCCGCTTCATTTTTCTGAGAATAAACAAGGTAGAAAAATCTTTTATAAAATACTGGTGTCTACATTTAAGGGACCGTACCTACGCTAAAAAAAATCCGCCTTCGGCAGCCGCCATTTTTGTGTCATTTTTGTGTGAGCGCTCAGGCCTAGTATTCTGAGGGCGGTGACAGTGCTGTCAGTTCACTATATTGTTTTAACTCTTAAATGCATGATTTTTTTTATTTTGTTTCGAAAAAAATTATGTACGATTCTCAGAAAGGTTTCTTATACAGGAAAAAAAAAAAGATCAGAGATACATTTTTCTTATAATACGTCTACATTTTCTTATATTGGACATCTGCAATACAAGTTAAAACTTCTGTCATAACCATAATATTGTAAATTAGTAAATATTTTAATAAGTATGAATCCAAAAAATATATGAAATACCTTATTTTATATATTTTTTTATTTAGTAAAACTTAACCCTCAAATGCATGAATTATTCTTTTAAAATTGTGTCTTTTTATTTTTATATTAAAGATTAGACACCAGAAATTTTAAGATACATTTTTCACTTTATTTAGTAGCATATTTTTGTAAATTTTACAGGGCTGATATTTCTATGTAAATATAGTGGTTTCTAAGAGTTAATTAAGAAGTGATGTATATATGCATCACTATGCATTTAGCCCCTTGGGGACGAGCGACACGTATACGTGCCGGAAATAGGCCTAAGGATCCTCGTTTATTCTCACCAGTAAAATTTTACTGTAAAATTTGCCTTATTTAATTCTTGCATTTTCCCGATTTGAATAGGCACAAACTTCTGTTTTTTAAAACCGGTAGCAAACTAGTAAACATTTCGTAAAAGGCTCCCGTCGCGAAGGGGTTAAGGGTAAATTCAGTGTTCTTGATTTACACCAGTTTTTTAAAATAGTATAATTGATTTTATTTTCACATTAATTAATCTGTCCTTAAACAAGGGGAAAATTCCTATTTTAAAAAAGTAGTGGGAATCAAGAAATTGGAAATTAATAAACATATCGAGACAATAACGCTGGTCGATCTTCGTATCGCGGGGTCTTACGTGCGTTCCGTATTTTTTTCAAGTCTGCTCGATTTTTTCTTTGTAATCAGATAGCTTGATTTTTATTCTTTTATAGTAATATTCGCTTTATTTAATCTGTAATTAAAAATACGAATATCACTGTTTCATAAAAGTCGTAGCATTTATCACTAGAACGCCCGGAAGGAGTCGATCCGACTGCGAACATATGATTAAATATCAACTGGAACCAGAAATTCTTTCAAAAAAAAAATAAACTTAAATTTAAACTACGCAGATTTACGTTAAATAATTCAGTAAAATAATTGTAAATAAACATTTTGGTGTCAAATATTTTTATGAAACTTGAGTAAAATTTACGGTTGTCCAAGTGTTAACACTAGAACGCCCGGAAGGAGTCGATTCGACTCCGACCATACGATTAAATGTCATTCGAAACCAGAAATTCTTTAAAAAAAAGTTAAATTTTAAAAACCCAGATTTAAGTTAAATAAATCAGTCAAATAATTTTAAATAAAAATTCTGGTCTAAAATATTTTTATGAAACTTGAGTAAAATTTCCGGGCGCTCTAGTGTTAAATCATCTGAATATAAAACTCTCTCCAACTGGCAACACGTGAATGGGTGAAAGGAAAGAAGTATTAAATTTAAACAAGGAAGCCAGATAATATTAACACTTCAGTTAAATTTTTCGTACGCCTGTGTGGATTCAGCTGATTTTAGGATTTTGTCATACCAAAAATTTCATAAAGTAATTGCAACCATATTTAAATAGAGAATTGCTTTCATTAATCTTTCAGGGGCAAGGTACTTATATTTATAAAAAGTTAAAATAATTTATTGACACCAGTATTTACAAGCGAATTTATTTGTAAACAAGTAAAAGCATATTTTCGCATATTTAAGAAAGGTGAAATTTTCATTATAAAATTCTGGTACCAATGTGGCAATTAGGGATTAAAATTATGTGGTCAAATTCAAAAAAGGGGATTAAAATTATGTGGTCAAAAGAGCGGTGATGCCGTGACGGCATCACCTCCCTTCAACGTGTTAAATAAGTAAAATGATGCTTTACGAAAAATTTGGTATTACTTCCCTGAGGCTTCTGAGCCCGGTGTTTGGAAAAACTAATACTAAAGAACATATCTAACTATTCCAACACTAAGGGAAAGATCTAGCATTTTTTTAAAAATATATTTTAAAGATTTTTATATTATTAACCCTTTTTGGCATGGTGTGTTAAATTCTGTCCCACTTAATTTTAATCCCCAAATGCCACAACGGCACCAGCATTTTGAAAGGAATTTTCGACTTTTATGTTTTAGGTGAAGAAAAGGTTTTACATATTTTCAATTAAATTTGTTCGGAAGTCCGTGGTCAATCAATTATTTTAACATTTTACCACAAAAGTAATTTGAGCCGGAGAGGGATAATTCTTGACCAGCGATACTGCGATAACTGACGCATAGCTGCCAACACTTCTGATTTTTTGTGCCACAAAAGTTTAATAGTAAATTTACCTTTCTCAACCGCCGTATTTTGCGATTAAGTAAGACGAAATTTTTTATTAATTTTTGTGATACAAAAATGTTTAAGAGTTGTCGCATGTTTCGTACGCTTAAGAGATTTTTTTCAGGTGTAATATCACTATTTGTTTATAGAAAAATAAATCTAGGTTAAACACGGGAAATTTGGCCTTATTTAAGAAGAGATTTTTTCCATAAGAAAATACTGGTACCAAAGAATTTCCTGGTCGTGAAACTTCAGGGCAAGTATGACCTCTGGTTGTCGGTTATGGAAACGTTTTACAGATCCTTCAATATGTCTGAGAAATTTATGCATACGGATAAAAACTTTAGAACACTATTTAAAAAAATTCATTGGCCGGTCTCAATATTCATTTTTAAATAAAATTTTGTTATAATAAAAATTGAAATTTTGTATCATTTTTTAATTTTTTTCGAGATTTATATAAATGAGAAGTACTCGTAGTTATATATATATATATATACAGTGGACTCTCGTTAATGCGTCTGCCCTTAAAACATATCTGAGGTTAATGCGGATACAGCTGTTTCTCCCATTGTATTGTAATTAATGTTAAGGACACCATTTAATGCAGACTTCGGTTAAAGCGGACGAAAAATGATGTCCCTTGGAAGTCAGCATTATCTGATGTTCAATGGCAATATACTTCTAGACACTGTATCACGATTAACAAAAAAGTTTTCTCAAAGAAATCACGGCTTATATTTGTATCCCTCATATAGTCCACACAAAATACGCATTGCTAGCTTAACCCGTCAATCCATAGTGACAGCGATACGATTTTGAAAATAAGAATTTAATTTTATAAATATATTACTTCCCTATTCACATACACTGAACTTTTATCCGATTCAACCATAAGATTTGAATAGGCTAGTTTCTTTTACATAAATACTTGTTATAAACTGAATAAGAAATGGAGCCGCGCTAACATCCCCACATAACCCTCATTACATTCAAATACACTGAAATGTCTGGAACGAGAGTATTGGCAACTCAAAACTTGACCTCCATCTTAATTTTCAAGAGATGAGTTAAAAAATATCAGACTTCCTTCTTTCGCGTCCACAAGTATTTTCGATGATATTATCTATTTCTTCTAAAAGTACCAAAATCACCTCTAAAGTTATCGCTAATATTAACTACCATTTTGAAAATTTCTACTTCAACTCTTCCTATACTCATTTCTATTGCCATAACCAGGGATGAGATTTCCGAATTTTTGCATACCGGTATAATCTTAGAGGAAATGTTGTTCTCTTAAATCGCAAAAAGGTTCCTATTAACGAAAATAACATTATCTCTAAGATTATACTGGTATGCAAAAAGTCGAAAATGTCATCCCTACATAACCAAACTTTCACTTCATCCTCAAAAATAGTTTCTCCTTTATAAACTCACTTGAGAGCAGTGTTACCAGTGGACTACTTTTTTTTTTTTTTTTTTTTTTTTTTAAACTCGGATTTCTTGATTGGCACCAGTTTTTTGAAATGGTCAAATTCCCCTTGTTTTTGCCTTAATTAACACTATAACCGCCCGCAAAAACGTATACCTATAACCGCCAAAGAGGTCATTTTCACCGATGTGGATTACGAGGATCAACTATTGTTTTCTTGCCATATTTTACTGTCAGTATCGTTTATTTTTATCATCACCATCGTTCCCCGTATAATAATATATGCTTCATAATTTTTATTATATTTTTTTTTTATATTTTATTATGTTATAATTTTATTATATTGAGATATATATATATATATATTAATTATATTTTTTATTTTAAGGATATTTTTATTTTATTTTATTTTATGCCTAAGTGGAGCAAGATCACCAGATCACTAGGATCTGGTGTAGACCTTATTTGCTCCACCCGGTAAGTTCCCCGACATGCGGGGATTCACTACGCATAGTTCCAGTCCTCGGACAAAAGGCACATGCCAACGAGGGAAAAAAATACATTAACCCATAGATATACATAAAAACAAGCCGCTGGAGCACAAAGCTCCTACGCGACAGGCAGCGGTGGTTTGATCCTAGAGATAAAAGTCCATAAATCAAAAAAGAAAATTTGATGATTGTATCATGATTCCGGACCACATCGTCCAGATGGTATGTGCGCCGGAGACCTGCTCCTGCACGACAAGGGGCGCTAGGACTGCCAGGAGCTCAACAAAGGCTCTAACGCGACAAAGGGCGAGTCTCAGGAATGCAGATGCAGAACAGCTAGGAAGTAAGATTGGTCAGGCCCATAAGGAAGTGAAATATTTCTGCCAAATGGCGGAGTAGTCTTGGGCGAGATAAGATGTTTTTGAGCCAAGTATCTGGGCGGGGGTTAGGGTACCTAAGGTGCCAGGACTCTGTGAGTGTGCAGAAGAAATAACAATGATCTGGGGACCCAAAAGCCCCACACTCGCAGAGGTCCGTGCCAGAGCGTTTGAAATAATTGAGGTATGTTCTAAATGGACCATGACCGGAGAGGAAAGCTGATGTGGGAGGGGAGAAAGCTAAGAGATTCTAGGAGACTTTTGGGATTAAGGAATAGGTGTGCCTGCCTTTACGTGAGGCATCCCAGTAGAGTTGCCAGTCTGAAAGTATGTTCCTTTTATGGAAACTACGAACATAAGATGGGGGAACAGGAAGGGCAAGATCTATGTTTGGACGTGAGGTGGCCTCCTTGGACAGCGTGTCAGCCAGCTCATTGCCAGCTATGCCGATATGAGCGGTGACATGGCCGAGAGAGACCCTATGGACGAGAGTTTTTAAAATTAATTTAATTTTGAGTACTAGGGGGTGTTTAGTCCTATGGGCGAAGATTTCTTGCAGGCTGGAAAGGCTGTCAATATAAAGGTGAAAGTATATAGGTTGAGGATAGAGAGCAATCCATTCCAAGGCCCGGAGGATTGCAAAGAGTTCAGCTTGGAACACTGAATTGTCATCTCCAATCCTGCATGCCCATCGATGAGCCACAAGGCCGTCTATGAAGACGCAGAAGGATGACGCCACTCCCGTCTCCGTGCGCGACCCATCGGTGAAAATGGCTGGGTTATTCGAGGGGGTATAAGAATGCTTATTAATATTTACTTGAAGATGGGATGTCTCATCCGCCGGATGCATAGTCCAGCTATAGACTTTCCTTTTTAAATGTATGTTTGAGAAGAGTGCTGACTGTGCTGGTTCGTGTTCTAGATGTAGTATTCTGTTTTTCTGGTATTCGTAAGTGAGTGTTAAGTGTATGGGTGGAATACCAGTAAGTACTGTGAGTGCATCCGTGGAGATAGTTTTGTAACCTCTAACCATCTGCAGAAGAAATATCCGCTGGATAGAGGCAAGTTTTTGCTTAGCCAATTTGGTTAGCGTACCTCCCCAGACGCCCACACAGTAGAAAATGAAGCGTTCAATGATTGTGTGGTACCAAGTTTTTAACATGCTGGGCTTGATGCCCCAAGTTTTCGATGTTAATTTGCAGAAGTTATGGTAGTAATTTAAAAGTTTAATTTTAAGTTCTTTGATATGTGGAATCCAGCTCTGGTGTTCATCAATGGTTATGCCTAATAATTTAAGAGTTGGCACATGATGAACGCTAATCCCATTGACTCGCATTACGGGCTTACGTTTGAGTTCTCTTGGTTTAATGAAGGCTAATGCTTGGGATTTTCCTGGTGAGAGCTGGAGATGAAGATGAGCCAACAGCTGGCAAAATGCAGGGAAAGCTCTCGCCGCCTGCAGCTCGAGATCCAGACGACGGCTGCCCGAGAAAACAGAGTTGAAATCATCCGCGAAGGCATAAAGGATGAAACCTAATTTCTCTAATTCTTTTAATAGGACATTGGCAATAAGTAACCAGAGGATTGGTCCCAGGCACGAACCTTGAGGGCAACCCTTTTCTAATGGGTGCACTGATGTGTCTGATCCCCAGTTGATAAGGATGGTGCGAAATTTTAGGTATGTTGCAATGGTTACAGCTATGTTGCTCGGGCAGCCAATGTCACGTAGCTGTAACAAGATGTCTCGCCACTCTACATTGTCGAAAGCACCTTTAATATCTAAGGAGACAAGGGTTGTGTAATTTCCTTCAGCTATGCTAAGAGTGCAGGAAGTGAGGATTGCAAACAAAGCCTTGTCACATGATCTGCCCTCTCTGAAGCCGTATTGCCAGTGATGAAGTAAGTTATTTGATTCATGAAAGTGGTTAAGCCGAAATACGAGTAAATTTTCTAGTAATTTACCTAGGGATGGAAGTAGGCAGATCGGGCGGTAACACGAGGGTTCAGAGGCGACTTTCTCTTGCTTAAGGAAGTATACTACTTCCCCTTGTCTCAGAGTGAGCGGGAAGTAGTGGTGGGTGAGGCAGAGATTAGCCCAACGCGTGAAAATTTTGGGAATTACATGGAAAGTAAATTTCAGAATTTTAAAGTCTATACTGTCCGGACCTGGGGCTTTCTTGTCATTAAATTTTCGTAGCGCGGTAGCTACCTCAGCTTTTGAAAAATGTTTGTCGGGAGGTGCATAAAAAGTAATATCAGTGTTATCTACTGATGGATATACGGAGGGACCAAAAAGGCATTTGGTGAGGTGCTCCATGTTTTCCTGTCTGGATGATCGACTGGGTGGTAGTTTGAGCTTGATTTCATCAGGAGTGAAAAACTCACCCGTGAAAAATTTTTGAGCTGTTCCAAAAGGGTCTGTTTGATTTGTGCAGAACTTATGCCACGCAACGTTTCTCGTATTCAGAACACTGCGCTTATATTTAGCGGAGAGAAGTCGATAATTGGCGCTGAGGTCTCGATAGTAATCCGTGTTAAAATCTTCTGTTTGTCTGAGTTTTATAAGTTTTCTCCTCAGTGCCGTGAGGTGATTACGTTTAATTTTAATATCGGAGGTCCAAAACGAAAATGTTTGCTGCCTCCGAGTGTTCTTTAGTCTAAAAGACGCTTTCGCTGCTGTTTTCAGTGTTTCTATTAACACTAGAACGGCGGGAAAATCTTACCTACTGGAACGGCGGGAAGGGGTCATTTTGGCCCTCGATGAAACTATTGAAATAACAACGCTAAAATAATTTTAAAAGCCATACATTGGCAAAAATATGTAATTTACGTGTATTTCATAATTTATATTTAATATTATTCGATAATTTATTGAATTTTTAAAGTACTGTATATGTAACGCCTACAGGGCGATTAATTGGATCATACTACGACTACTCAAAAAACTCATTAATTTGATATAAAAATCGATTTAAAATTTATGTTTTCACAAATTAAAACTAATGTTAACTAAAATAAAACACAATTTATAAAATAATATATATTTATATTTTCATCTACTTACTCGCCGAATGATTCACTCTCTAAATCCATAAATGAGAAATATGTTCTGTTGTTTCCGTTATTTCATTATAAGTGTAGCTGAATGGTTAATATGTTAAGCATTCTGTTTCAATTTTATTTAATGCTTATAATACTCCAAATTGTACGCACGTATTAGGAATTAATTTAGTTGTATTAAAAAAAAAATGCAATTTTTCCAGTACATTTTCCGCACACAACTTTGAAACATGGTGCGCAAAATTCTTGAGATTTGTTTCCATTGCATGTTTGTACTTGACATTTTTTCTCTTGATATCTATTTTATTTTCGTGTTTTTTTTTTTTTTTCTGAAGACTCAGGAAAGATCTTTGGGAGATTTGAAACCATAAGATCCATTCTGAACACATCTCCTAAATTTAATAGAAAATCTCTTCTACTGATAGGCTTGCCTGTTACACTTTTATAAATTATCCAGGCGTTTAAAGCTACATAATGCAAAATATTGAAAAAGATATGTACAGGCCATCGTCTAGAAGCCGATTTCACGGAGTATTTTCGGCACATCTGATCATGGATATCCACACCATACTTCGTTGCGTTGTAATTCTATTGAATCGGGCAACTTCTTGAGACCGTCTTCAGTTTTTACAGTAGAATGTAATAAGCTAAGTAGAAAAACACTTTTTTTTCTTTTGGCTTGATAGATGGTAAGTGTCATATTATCACATTCCCCTATCTTCGATGAATAAAGAGTACTGCGCATATTTTTCAATGATATAGGAATTTCTCTTCTGTTCTTTTTCATTGTGCAACCAAAGTTGTATTTTTAGCTTTTAACATTTCTGCTAATTTGATATTAGTAAAATAGCTATCTGTCGTAATATTCCTCCCTTCGTTTAGATGGGGATCTGTTAATTTCATGACAACTTTTTCCGATAAACGTAATTAAGGATTGGCTGCTTCATCCTTTTCTAGATAAATAAATTCATTCAAGAGGTATTTAGTATCAACGTCAACAGATCACCAAAATTTTATTCCAAATTTATCCGATTTATTTGGCATATATTGCGTAAATTTATATCTATCCTGAGATGGGAACAATTGTTCATCAACTGTAATATTTTGTCCTGGTCGGTAGCATGTTTTGCAATTTTCAATAAATTTATTCCACATTTTAGATGCAAGAGCAAATTTAACAGTCTGTAGTCTGCTAGATCTTGTTGTCTTTTCATAAAACCTAAAAAAATCTTTTTCTTTCTTTGAATCTATCTCTTCAGATAGTTTATTTGCAAAATAGTATTCCTCATGCCTTGGACGACAATGAATATAAATCTAAACCCTTTTTTTTTATTGCTCCTCGAACATATAGTATAGCAACAAAAGCAGCTTCGAGTACAAAGAGTATTTTATTAAAGGGGTCAAAATGACCCCGTCCGCCGTTCTAGGAATACAAGCCCATATTTCAAAAACTAACAAATCTAGAAAGCTGAATTTTTCTTTAGAAATATATGTTATCTATTTAGGAAAAGTCAAAAAATTTCAAACGATATCGCCCAAGCAAACAAAAGTAATCAACGGACGAAAGTACTCAGGTGTCAAAATGACCCCTACCGCCATTCTAGTGTTAATTTAATGGTAAAGTCGTTTAGTTGTGTGGTGTTTGTTACTTCTTTTAGGTGCTGAGTTAGGAGTGGTCTGTGTGTTTTAATAACTTGTGTGAATTTACGAAGGTTACCTCTAGTGGTATTGAACCTTCTTTGTGATGTGTAAAGTGCTGTTATTTCGAAAGAATACCTTATGTAATTATGGTCTGAGTCATTGTGAACATCTAAAACTTGCCATTGCCAAATTTTTTGAAGTGTTGGGGGGTTTACCAGAGAATGGTCTGGGAAACCCTCAGCTAGTTTCTTTCCTTTGCTGTTAAATTTCTGAAAAGTAGGAATTGTGTTGTCTATGTTGGCAATGACAAGTTTTTGAGCGACTAGATGTTCAATGAGGCATTCTCCACGGGCGTTATCGTTATCATAGCCCCAGAGTGGGGTTGCAGCATTGAAATCACCACCACAAATGAAGAAATCCCTCTGTGTAATGAGGTGTTGCCATTCCTCGAGGGTTTCCTCGAAATCTGACTTAGGTGCTGCGTAAGTCGAGCCAATTATGAGTTTACCTTCCTTAGCAGTAATTGTGGCAAAGGTGCAATGTGTGCCTGTGTAAAGATGTGAATAAATAAGAATAGTGTTCTGTATGACGAGATGGGCACTCTTAGACGTGGACGGGAAGACCGCCCAGGATGTAGGTATATCCGTGAGTGTGCCTTGTTTGTTACAGTAAGCGTCTTGCAAAAGAGCTATATCAATGTTTTCACTGATAAGATAGTATCTCAGGGTTACATTTGCTGCTTTGCAATGGTTTAAGATAACTTGAAGAATTTTGATGCGGCCGAAAGGGGGGTGATCCTTTTTAGGGATCGTTAAGGGCGAATGAGACATTGACAAATCTAACTGAGAGGATATTAAATAATAATAAAAAAATATTAAAAGCGCCTACCTGGCTGTTCTGCGAGCGGGCCTGCTGTGTTGTCATCTGGGCATAGATCCCGGAGATCGGTTGGAAGATTATGGTTCCAAGGAGGAGCCTGGGGCCATTGAGACTGAGGTTGGTAATCACCCGGAGGTTGTGGTGGTGGTCCTCTAAGGTGATTCATTGATTGATGAGTTTGATGTTTGTTGATGAGTTTCATAGTTATGTGCAGGGTAGGGCTGTTGCGAAGGCGGTAGTTGCTCTCTACGTGATGGCATGACTATGATGTCCGACCTTTCTCTCTCCGTACTATAGGCATGTCTAAAGGTCTCACAGGCAGGGTCAGAGGCCTTGTGTCTGATGTTGAACCTTGTGTGGTGGCGTCTGTTAAATTGCTTACAGATAATGCAGCAGGGTGCGTTCTGGCATGCATTAGAGGTATGCTCTTCCCCACACGTTTCACAGAAGGCACTGTTGGGGCAACGATTCTCGTTGTGATTAAAAATCTGGCATTTCCTACAACGCTGTATGTGGGTGTGCGGGCGAAGATGGCAATGCTTGAAACCGACCAGGAGACCGCCGTCCGAGATTATAAGGCGCGCTAGAGGGATAGGCATTACTATTAACCAGTTGGCTACCCCAGGTGATCTGCCGGCAGTGTTTCTAATATATAGAAGCTCATCTTCATGATCATTGTATCGGGCTAGAATTGAGTCTGTTATATGCTCTTTACCATAATTAGATGGAACTCCAAGTAGAATCATCTTCTCCTTCTCAATGGGTTTTGTGATAAAGTTAAAATGTCGATTCAGGTCGCTGTGTTGCTGGAGATCTCTAATGAGGACGTTCTTATTTCGCTCTGTTGTACATTTGATCTCCAGATGCATCCTGAAAGGGGTGGTTTTGGAGATAATGGATGCTGGGCAGGAGATATGGGCTGCTGTTATTCGTCGATGAATTTCTATGCCCGACATCCTGTAAGCACCTGATGGTATTTGTCTGACAACGATAGTCCTTCTGTGTTCAGGGGTAGTACAGTCAAAATCTTGTGTGTGCACTGCTGAAGCTTGTGGTGAGGTTGGTCGCGTGGGTTCTGTATGTGTTGATGAATATGCCTGGCTAGGAGCTGACATGCTGGGGCCATTAATTTCTGTGGTACTGTGCTCGGTGATGAGAGAGAATGGTACTCATTCCTGAGTGCCAAACCAGCATGGGCTACTTGTTTAAGAATTTCTGAGTGTCAGACAAGGCCTTGGATTTGGCATCTTCGATGGCTTTTGCGCTGGGGATGGTGGTCAAGCGGTGTCTTATTTGAGCTTTGTAGGACTCGTGTTGCTCTTTATAGTTGACATTAATTTCCCGCATTTGTATTAAATTTTTCTGTAGTGTATATAGCTCTTGCTGTTGGTGTTCTTCTATAGATTGAATTTCTTCTAGAGTCTTTCGTAAGTCTTTTATATGGTTTTGCGCTCCAGTGCTGAGTGAGCTACCTTTATCATTTTTAACCTTGGTAAGGGTTTTTGTTGCTTTTGTCACGAGAGCAAAAATCTTTGTCTCGACGGCCATCCTAGAGACAGCGCTGACGCTCATGCAGCGTCTGAGTGAAGCTCTCGCTGGAAGCGATATCTTGACTGAAGAGTCAGAGTCCGAGGAAGCTTCAGACATTATAGACGTACAGAGAAATTATATAAATGTGGAATGTAATACGCAAGAAATCGACCTTTGGATACCGAGACCCCCCGTTACCGGTGGGGAACGTCCCCTGCAGCCATGTGGAAAAAAGATATATCATGAGAAATCGAAATTGCTGAAAACAAGAATAAACTAGGTGAAAACAAACATTTATATTTATCTCCTGAGCAGTACAATATTCAGTAAAAAAAAAAAAACAGTAAAAAAAAAAAAAAAAAGAGGATACTACCAGTATTTTCTTCTATAAAATACTATAAATAATATAAAGTGATTAAAGTGAGCGGGTTTCTCTTTAACAAAATACTGGTATTGAACACATTTTTTGATCTTTTTTTTTAGAATTGATGCCCGCTAGATCAGGAAAATTATAAAACACTTATAGAGGTCATCATCCAGAACGAGCTTTTGTAGAATACTTCCGTGCTATTTGGTCTAGCACGTCGACACCAAATTTTGTAGAATTATAGAATTTTACAGTTTCTGGTAAGTGCTTATCGCCAGTTTCAAATGTAACTGATGGATGTCGGGAACTTAGAATTAAAACAAATTTATTTTTCTTCCTTTGATAAACTCAACTTAATATCATCCTTGGCAAGAATTTGGGTATTGTACAAATACTTTATTTCAAATTTTATGGCCTGTGGAATTTTGTTTTTTGTCCGCGATTGACTGTGCCAACAGTGCTTATTTTTAGTGACTTCAATTTTTCTGAAAGTGACAGTGAACTGAAGAAGTTATCTGTGGTAATGTTGTAACCTTCGTTGAAGTATGGTTGTATTAAGTACGGATTGTTGCGACATCTACTAGATAAAAAGTGCATTAAAATTGACGGCGGTCATTTTGACCGTATCGGCGGTTCTTGGTATACAACTGCAATACTTCATAAATTTTGGCTGACTGGAAAATTTATCATTGGCATATCATAGCTTTTCGAATTATGGGAAAAGTCACTCAAACTGAAAGTTATACTCTAAATTGACACACATTGGTAGAGAATGAATGTTTCGAAACGGTCTAAATGACCGCCTTATCGGTTCTAGTGTTAATATGTCGTTAAGTAAGGCGAATTTTATCATTTCTAAAAAGTGATGCCACAGAAGAAATCTGAATTTTAAAAAAGTAACCAACTAGCAACACTGCTTGGGAGAGAATAATTAAATTCCTTATTGCGATTTCCTCTCTGATCCTATGTTACCCGATTCTCCACCACGGTCAGCATGATATCTTCTTTGAGCCCTATTACTAGAGCCAATTTACCGGCGGGACATACTTACACCAGTAAATATCAACAAAAATTTTTGTCTTATTTAAACGCCTTGTTCGTTAAGAATTTCTGTCTCGAATAAGTTAAAAATCTTCTAATTTACTGGTAGAATTTAGGCCCTTTGGTAATAAGGCTACGCATACTACTATTCATTCCTATCCTAAAATTCACAATATCTTTGAAACAATTCCCTTGCGCCCGAAGAATGTTCACTTAACCCTTTTCGGCGATGAGTAAGTCTGTTCGTAAAATGATGAAATATGGACTGACGCAGAATTTACAAACGAATTTATTAGAAAATAAAAACTTGCTTATTTTCCTGTACTTTATAAAAGAAAAAAATTATTTAAATATTGCCAGCTTTGGAATTAAAATTAGGTGTCCTTTGTTGCGGACACCGCTCGCTAAAGGGTTAATGATAAGAAAATAAAATAAACTGCGTGACTAACAATACTTCTTTATCTGAATTAAGAAAAGTGACTGTTTACCAATTGTTCACAGGATGGGATCGAATTATCATTCTACACTTTAAACAACAAAAAACAAAAACTCTATAAATCCGCATGTCGTAGTCAGTACTAAGCAACATGATAAGTTAATATATTAGTTTGGCGAGATCAGCTCCAAATCCGATTATTCTAGCTAACACCTCACTATATGTAGCTATTACCCAACAACAGTCACATAATGAACATAAGAAGAGCAAATATGATAAAGGTGGTAAGTGACACAATCATCACTTTGAGAAAATGAGCTGTAAAGTTCCAAATATCTATTTGCTTTATTGTGAAATGCCTCCTTTATCAATTAAAATGTGAGTAATAGGTGTTTTCAAATAGCAATTTAATAGATACTAGAGGATCATTGATCATGAAATGGAGTTGTGAATAAAGAGGAGGAGACATATAGTGTACTGTCTACCAGTTGAGAGTGAAGTAACTGAGGAGGTTGTCAGAAGATGACGGCTGCTTTTTAAAAATCGGATCTACAGTTTCCGGTTACTGCCGGCACTGACTTCCCAACAGTAAAATTCCGTTTCATTTAACCGTCGTATTCGTGGAAATTTTTTTTTCACAAATATGGTAAAAAAATAGATTTGTTTTTACTGGTGTCAGTTTGCCTGGTTAAACAGTCAGTTTGTTTCACCGGTTGTCACAATATGGCGGAAGCGCAGGGCCCAGTGGTGCCAGATTGGGTACTTTTTTAATTCAGATAATTTGCCTTTCACCACTTTTCTAAAATAGTATAATTCGCTTTACTTTTCAGAATTTTTAATCTATTTTTAAATAGGCCGAATATTTCTATTTCAAAAAAGCGGTGACAATAAACAACTGGGGACAAAAAAGTCCCCAATCTGGCAACACTGGCAGGGCCTGACTACCGCCAAATTAAACTACAACAGGTAAAAATTTAAGTCTGTTTCTGCCGTCATTTATGACTGAAATATCGCATTAATAAGGCTTTTAAATAAGGAGAAATTTTATATATAAATTTACTGTTGTAAGCTTCCACTGGCGATAATCAACCCCAGCAAAAGCGGTTACAGTTGATGCTTCAATATTTTAAGGGTAAGTCAGTTCCTCTTTATTAATAGGTTAATTAATTGATTATCATGAATCATATGAATAACTCATTATTTTTATTTTGTCACATGAGCACTTCATATGTTTGGAAAATAACCGTGGCATACAATTCAGATTCATACGCACTTTGCAAAACTTAAACAGACAGAAAGAAAAGATTTCTCATTCACAAACAAATGCTAAGTGGTCTCAGGAATCTTAAAATTGGAAAAAATGAAAAAATAAGACCATTTTCATCATTGAATATCCTAAAATGTTAATGATTTTAAAACACAATTTTTATTGGGATGAAAGATATAAGTACGTTCTTTCATTCATGTATTTAAAAAATTCTCAAGACGCAGAATTAGCATTTATATTGAGTTCCAATCTGTCAAACCTTTGACTAGCAGAAAATTATCATAACAGCTTTCGCGCAGGATTACAAAATACATTTTGCAACTAGAACAAAAATTTTGGTGCCTACTTATAGTTCATATCTTAATAATTACCATGAACCTAAATAAATTTATATTTAAAGAAATTTTATATTTTGAATACCAAGTTCTATTTAGCTAATACAAAATTTTGAAAATTTCAACAGTATAATCACCTAAAAAACATTTTTTTGTACAATAAAAAGGAAATTTTAGGTTCAGCTTATACAGACTAACATTAAACATACGTTTTGAAAATTTCATGAAAAAATATTCAGAAGTTTTGGAGATATTGGGCGCGTTATACCAAAAAAAAAACTTCATTTGGCGAAAAATGACTTCAAAGATTCGGCAACGCCACTTCAGCTATTGAGCGGGTATAATTCTAAAATCCTTAACTTCTGTTCTAATGGGAATTTAAAGGAAACAATTATATAAAAATACTCATAAATGATACGAGATTAAAATCTAAACAAATTAAAATTTCGAAAATTTTGAAGTTTTAAACCTCTCGCTGCGCAACCCGTGAGTTCCTCGGGCAACGTAAATGTAGCAAAATTTGCGCAACCCGAGATTTCATCGGGAGTGTATTTTCTCCGTCTAATTAACCCGCCTTAATCATTCCCACCAGTTACTTTTTGTTGTAAATTTTGTCTTATGTAATCGGAGCAATTTCCGGATTAAATCAGAAGAAAATTTTTGTTTTGAAAAACCGATAGCAAAAGAATAAAAATTCTTAAAAGACGCTCGTCGAGAAGGGATTAAGCACGCAATTTTTGAAGCTATTTTGATAAAACAATTACGTAGCGAGAGGGTTAAGTGTCCTGAGACCTCTTAACAATACAAGACAACACGATCGCACGGAAAAGCACAAAGTTCATTCGTACACTAGCGTACCCCTATAAAGGTGTAGCCAAACACTCTCTCACAAATAATAATTCAGAATTTTCAAACTACCGTAATTTCCAGTGTATAGCCCGCAGGCCAAACTGTTCAGTTACGACCCAGAAATTTTATTCAGTATTTGAAGATCAATATTTACCGTGATCCAAAAAGTTACATTTTATTTTAAAAAATTTCTGGGACGAAACACGATTGTTTGATCCGTGGGCTGTACACCCGAAATTACGGTACATTTAAAAATCCTGAATATAATAACGTAATTATAAAAGGACGGTTTTTCAATGATAATAATTAATTAATTAATTAAAAATCAGAGTTAATAGTTTAAAGATGAAAATTTAATCAAGAAAATAAATCACCAGATCGTATTTCTAATGCATACTGAATTCAACATTTAATCGGTTTCATTTAGAAACTGAAAGAACAAAATAATTTTTTTAATCGATATGTGGGTTCAATTTATAATTTACTAAATTACTTACTAGGGTGGGTCGAAAAAACCGAAATATTTACAATCGGAATGTAACAGAGCGGAAAAGTTGTCTTTTGTAATAAAGAATAAATTCGTAAAATATTATACCGATCGGTTAATATCTTTTACCGCCGCAAGGGGGCCAAAGTTTCCAAAAATCGCAAAAAACATGTTTTTTTCAATATTTTTTTTTTAATTATCAAAACATACGAATACAATTTCTAATAGGACGCAATAGCTACATGAAGATATAAGAAATGTCCAGGTAAATGTTCATTATGATAAAATCATATCTTTTACTGCCGCAAAGGGACCATGTTTAAAATAAAATCGTAAAAATTTCAAATTTTCATTTTTTCTAAATTTTTATAATGTGTCTAGAAGTAAATAAATTTACTTTATAGCTACTAATATGTCATAAATTTTGTTAAATATTTGTCATAGACTGGAAAATAAAAACGGTAATCATTCATTGTTCTTGACGATCGTTTCATCTATTGCTGTTTTTGCATATCAGCAGTTCATATACCACAAATCACAAAATTGATATAAAATGAACAAAATGTTTTAGTCTTTTATTAGTTAAAATGCAGAGATTTTTAACCGAAAAGGATTAAATAAACTTAAATTAAAGAAGCATTAAAAGTAAACGAATTTTATAATATGACTTGCTTTCAAATAAAGCCATTGTTCTTCGAGAGGCCGAAATTGATTATATGTGGTCCTCACTCTGTTCTGGTCCACAAACTTTACCTGCATTTCAGTGACTAATTTCACGTATCTTTCTACTAATTGAGTTGGACAAGGAAAGTTATAACAGCTGGTATCTTTAATCGAACATTCTAAATTCACCAGCGTTTTTAGATCGTCAGTTGATAAACAAACCGTAACAAGTGGTTTCGTTAATTTACAGTTTTGCCTTTTGTCTAAAACCATACAATTTTAAGCTTTAAAGTTCAAGTCTGTAATGACGAAATAACGGATGGCACTATTCGTGTCCACAGAACTTCGTGCTTTGGAAATTTTCAATTTTGGCAATCGGCTGATGCAGTACACTTTCAGGATGTACTCAATGAGTACATCCTGAAAGTGCACTGCATCAGTTGGTTCACAATTAAAATGAATCCATCATGTTTTTCAGATTCTGTGGACTATAATATGTAACCCCCATTACTTGCCATATCATCTACGAAAACATATTGTTCCTGTAATTTTACGAGATGCCTGTTTCGCAAATCATGAAAATAGCCTCATTGGAATGATAGCATATGAAGGAGAGCACATCAGGACCCCAGCCATAAAGAAAATTGCCAAAGTACGAAGTTCTGTGGACACGAATTGTGCCATCCGCCACTTCGTCCTTCTAGACTTGAACTTTGAAGCTTAAAATTGTATGGATTTATTCGAGTGGCAAAACTGTAAACCAACGAAACCGCATGTTACGGTTTGTCTATCGACTGACGATCTAACGACGCTGAGGACTTTAGAATGTTCGATTAAAGATACCAGCTATTATAATTTTACTTATCCCACTCAATCAGTAACTTGAAATTAGTCACTGAAGTGCTGGTAAATTTTGTGGACCAGATCAGAGGTAGGATCACATATGATCAATTTCGGCCTCTTGAGCAACAATGGCTTAATTTAGAAGCAAGTCATATTATAAAATTCAATTAACTTAAATATTTCTTCATTTTAAATTAATTTAATCCGTTTCGGTTAAACATCTCTGTATTTTAATTAATAAAATACTAAAATATTTTGTTCATTTTATATCATTTTTGTGATTTGTGGTATATGAAGTGTTGATATGCAGTAAAACAGCAGCAGATGAAGCGATCGTTAAGAAAAATGAATGATTACCGTTTTTATTTTCCAGAATATAACAGATAGTTAACAAAATTTATGACATGTTAATAGATATGAAGTAAATTTATTTATTTCTAGGCCTATTATAGAAATGATAAAAATTTAGAAAAAATGAAAATTTGGAATTTTTACTTTTTTTTTTTTTTTTTTTTTTTTTTTTTTTTAAATACGGTTCTTTTGCGGCAGTAAAAGATATGACTTTATCATAATGAACATTTACCTGGGCATTTCTTATATCTTCATGTAGCTATTGCGTCCTATTAGAAATTGTATTCGTATGTTTGGATAATTAAAAAAAATATTGGAAAAAACATGTTTTTTGCGATTTTTGGAAACTTTGGCCCCCTTGCGGCGGTAAAAGATATTAGCCGATCGGTGTAAAATTTTACGAATTTATTATTTATTACAAAAGGCAACTTTTCTGCTCTATTACATTTCCATTATAAATATTTTGGTTTTTTCGACCCACCCTATTACTTACAGTGATAATTAACTTTTTGAGAATAAATTGATTTGAGCGTATTAAGAAGGAAACCTAATTTACTGACAATTACTTTACGTCCGTGATTGTATTACAATCATATAATCGAAAATGTTTCAGGTCAAAGAAAAAATAATATATCTTACCGAGATATACACTGTATTAATCGAACCTGTTATTCGGTTAATACATTCATAACACCTTTAATAATTAAGTATATTTTTATTCGATGTTTTAAGTAATGTTTATTAACAAAAGAGTATTATTTATTAATTAATTTATCAGTGTGTAAAAGTCCTATTATATTTTTGTAATTAGCGCTGTTTCACAATGTTACAGATTTAAAATACTTAACAATATACAGGGTTTGTAAGAACACTTACATTGAAAATATTTTTTAAAGTGTATTTGCCATATTTAACACGTTAAACGCGACGCCGGTCCCTGAGGACTAGCATTGATCTTTTCGTTTAGGCGACGCCGGTCCCTAGGGACCGGCGGTATAAAATTATAAAAATAATATATTGTATAATTTTAAAAACATTTTCAAATTTTTTAATGTATTTTATTAAAACATTTCAAACATAAAAAGTGTTTTCCTTCACAGATTTTTTTTTCATTGTATTCGAAAAAAAAAACAAGTGGGTAAGTGTGATGACAGATCGCACAAAGGGATTCGTTTAATATTCCTTTCAAAACACTTTATCCTTTTGAAAAATCTGTTAGTTCCACATTTCGCAACCAGGGGCGTACTCTATTCTAAACAAAGCTCTATCCAAACGAAACACCGTTTTACATACTATC
The DNA here is from genome assembly GCA_963932465.1 of Maratus speciosus. NCBI lineage: Eukaryota > Metazoa > Arthropoda > Arachnida > Araneae > Salticidae > Maratus > Maratus speciosus. The sequence goes on from OZ010787.1 coordinate 436,708,180, forward strand.
CGTAGATATATTAGTCGAGGGGATTGGGCCCATAGCAGCCGAGATAACTAGGCGCCCCTGGCGGTAAAAAGTGGGAGTAAAATATTTAAGGCTATGGTGCATAATATGAAAGGATGGTCAAAGGAGTGTCGCCAAAAGTTGGAAAAGTGCTCCCCAGGTGAAAAGGGCGGAGGTTAGAAATATTGCTTAAAATACACAAGTTAGAGCCCGGAGGAGTAAATAATATAAGACTTTTTGAAAATTTTATGATTTGTCGTGTGGTCTGAGGTATTCAGCTAATTCATGTCTCCAGCTTAATTAGGGGCCCTCATAGAAAGAATTGCTTAAAATGTATATGTGGTAGCTCAAATGGTTAAACGTAAGACTCTTTCAAGATTTTATTATTTGTCGCCTGGCCTCAGGTGTTCTGCCATAAATATGCAAAATTTCAAAACTCCAATTTAATAAGTGGCTCAGTTAGAAAGAATTGCTCAAAATACGCATGTGGGAGCCCAAAGGGTTAAACGTACGACTTTTCCAAAAATTTATAATTTGTCGCATGATGGTGTTCAGCTATAAGTATGCAAAATTTTACGCCTCCAACCTAATTAGGATTTCACTTAGAAAGAATTGTTTAAAATACACACGTGCGAGCCCAAAGGGTTAAATGTACGACTTTTTGAAAATTTTATAGTTTGTCATTTGATGTGAGGTGTTCAGCTATAAGTATGCAAAATTTCAAGTCTCCAACATGTATAGTTTCTGAGAACTGGCTGTTTGACGGACAGACAGACAGACAGAGGAGCGAGACGGATATGGTTTCGTCAGATGAACGAAACCCTAAAAACAATTTGCGTATTTTCACAATTTCTGTGCTTGCTGTCGCTTAAACGGAAATTAAAGTATAATTAGTGTCCCGTTTAACGCGTTAATTGGATGATTATGTGATTAAATTACTCGAAGATTTTCAAAATAGAGGATCAGTGCTATCTGAAATATACTCAATTATAGATTTATTTGTGCATATTTATGCGTTTAGACATAATTTCTCTCCGTTATGATCAAAAGAATTATCATTATAATAAAGAGCAATAACTGATTTAATATTAAAGTAGTTTAATATGCATTATGCTACGGATGTCTAATTTTTATTCCGTGTGATACCGGTTAATCCATAATTAAAATCGAAAACTTAGCCTTATGTACAGGGTTGCCAAGGGCGATTATTTTCTATTCTATCTCACACCACTATTTTAAAAAAAAATAATTTTTTAGGATATTTCTTTTGCAAATGTTGTCAAACTGTATGTCCAAGATTTTTCGTTCGAGAAAGTGGTGCGAGGTTGAATTAAAAAATAGTCGCCTGTGGCAGCCCTGTATGTAAAGCCTGAATCATTGCGATTAAGCAAGATAACAATTACTTCAACTGTGAAGGAAAAAAACTTGGAAAAATATTGTGCAACCATACTTTATTCGAATACATTAAATGTAATTATTCAGAATTTTAAGGAAATCTCGAAAAGATACAGAAGTAAAAGTGTGTTATTAAAGACTACATATGAGCTGCAAGTGTTATAAATTGAAACGAATAATCGAATTTAAATGAATTCCTTACATTTTGCATAAAGGAATTTTCAAAATTTCGATTGAACTCCTAGAGATGTAGCTTGAGTACAAAAGCAATGGACTCTAATTGGACCTATTTGAAATTCAAGTACACGATTCCATTGTTTCTAGGTGTTTATAAACATTTTGGTTTACACCAGTTGCGCAAACAAAATGGAGGATCAGTTCTATCAGTATTTGCAAATAGGAATTTTAATTTTATTTAATTGCATATTTTTGTGATTAAATACTGCCAAAAATTATGAGCTCAGATATCCGATTGTATGAGATACTAGTGTACATACCTCCTTGGAGAACGGTTTGTACAGTTTTAAAGATCACCATAGAGCAATAGTTAGTTCTACGACGTTATATATAGTGCATAATAAAAGGCCTCTAATCTTGATGCAGGAAATTCTTTTGACAAAAAAGATTCTGAAAGATAATCTCCATCTAATTTAAACTTTAATTTTCTATCAATTAGAAAGGCATTTACTTCTGTACTGAAATATTGGTATTTTCTTTGCGATCGGGCCGCAGGTTGAAAACACTGAAATTCACACATAATGTCTGTGAAGTGTTTGACTATTTATTTTACGAGCGCCATTGAGCCATATTGTATATTTGAGAGCATATCGAAGAAAACGATAAGCATATGAATTTATCTTTCATTTAGTGACAAATTTGCAATAAATTTAAAAATAACTAGCGCCGTTTGCTTCTGAATGAGTTTTGATATCATTCTGTACATTCCCCAATATGAGAAAAGAACTTTCAGAAATATTGCTTTTTGCAAAAAATTGAAGACAGTTTTAACTACCATCATAATGTAAGGATAAAGTCGTTGGTTTTTGATGGCTAATTTTTCACTTTATTCGCTTTTCAGGCACGAAAGTCTGCATGCCTGGCATACACGCTGACTCAAAAACATTTTGATTGCGGAAGGAGGAATTTCCTCAGCATTTCTACTTTTGCTTGAATTTAAATATCACGACTTTCGAATAGTAATTTTCGTCTTATTTATTATCAGAAATATAAGGCGATGGTTGTAACTCAAAATAGGGGCATTCCAATTCAATAAATTCTACGACACTTGAAAATGCCCTCCCTTACCGGCCGCCGCTTAGGGCAGACCTAGATTCAGGGGCTTGAGCTTAAGAGAAAAACTTCATTGCTTCCGAATGTAAAATAGAGGACAAGACTGACAAACTTCGTACAAACAGCCACAAAGAACTACCACTAAATAAAACGTTGTCTCAAATTAAACAAAAATACTATTCTTTTAACCCTTTCAGGGGTAAGGTACTTGTATTTATAAAATGTTGAAATAATTTATTGACACCAGTATTTGCAAGGGAATTTATTTGTAAACAAGTGAAATCATATTTTCCGCGCGAGAATGTTCCGTGCAAGTAAAAGTAAGTTTTCCGGCCGGTGATGTGTTACGGCCAGTGTTGCCAGATGGGCTACTTTTTTTAACTTTTTACCCGCCGCACCGTGAACTTCTTGTCAAATTAATTTGAAATTTTTTTGAGACGATTTAGATTAATTCTAAGGTTGGGTGCCGAATTTTGGGATGTTAGGAAAAATAGAAGTGGAGTTACAGGTACGTTCCACTTGTGGAACGTTGGCGGTACGAATAACATTTGTACATTTGGGCGAATTTTTCTTTCGAAATCATACCAGCACTGCACACATGACAAAACAAAGACAACAAGGTAAAGTAAAAATGGTTCTATTTTAGGAATATGTTAACTAGTCACTAACAGCAAAATGTTTATGAAAGACCTGAAAACATTTTTCATGCATGCGCTTTCCATAATATTCACACCATTTCTTCGTGTTTTTCTGACAATTTGAGCATCTGCCTTGAGTAGTAGATGAAAAGCAATAACTACTGGACGAGGTGATAATGTCGATATCTACCAGAGTAGAGTAGTAGGACCTCCTATTTCCTTTCTCAAAACATCAAATCCAACTTTTATGGCAACAGTTGCAATTTCTAGACAAAACTCCAAATGGCTTAGGGCTTCTTTTGAATCTACTGCATGACAATGCAGCATCTAAGCAGCAACAACAGCCATATTTAGTTAATTTGCAAACAGATTTCATCATTATTTTTATCATCGAAGTACTGGACGATAGGTTCCAAGCAAATAATCCAAAAATTCTACACTACCCATATTCTAATTATACAATATAATCAATGGAGGTTATTTGATTGAAACTTCTCGCTTCAACTTTCGAGCGTATCATGTTCCACTTTGATTTAGCGATGTGTTAGCTTCACAATTTGATATAACAGTAATGGCACTGTTGTTACTCCATCGTACACAAACAACTTTGCCATAACTATAATAATCATAATCTCCTCCTTCTTGTGTCTGCAATTCTTTTGTAGATTTTATTCGCATTTATCGGTTAAAAAATATTTCACAGATACTTTGACAACAGTTGCAAGAGACACATACCGTAAAATTTATTCTTTAATAATACTGGTACGAAAATAATAAAAAAATAATCGCTCGAGGGAGCCTAGTGAAAATGATCAAAATCCTAATAAAAGTAACAATAAGATAATTTTGTACTCTGAACCGCCAACGTTCCACATGTGGAACATTGGACTTCAAATGATTGTAAAACAGAGACAAAGTAAAATAAAACATTCATTTATGCATGAAACTTCATGAACAATAGTAAACAATACAATAATAATCATCACAGCACTAAAATTTGAATTCTAAAGTTATAGATACAGGAAAAAGGACAGCCTACAAAATTTACGTTTTTTGTTACATTTCAACAAGCTCTAAGATGGGAACCACAAAAAAAATTATTAAATAAAATTTTACAATTCATTAAAATATATCTTTAAAAAGATATTTTTAAAATTTCAAACGGATTTAACAAATATTTAAAAAGATGCAGCATCACATAGTCAATGTTCCACTTGAGGAACGTTGGCGGGTAAAAGGTTAAAATCAATTTCTTGATCGGCACCACTTCTTTGTTATGGGAAAAGGCGCCTTATTTAGTGACAAATTAATTAAGGCGAAAACGAGGGGAATTTTACCGTTTCAAAAAAGTGGTGCAAGTCAAGAAATCTGAAATTTAAAAAAAAGTAGCCCACTGGCAAAACTGATCTCGGCATCACCGCCCTTCAAGGGGTTAACCAACTTATTCATCAATTCAAATAAACTATTTTATTGCAAAAGATATTTCAACACTTAACTGGTGAGTTGGGTGTGTTTTTCACCCCAGAGAAATTTAAATTCTGAAACATTACAATTTTACATTACTATTGGGTCGATCGGAAAGTCGAGTCTTATTGGGAAAATCAATTCGTACCGGAAAATTCTACCATTTAATTTTTAGACATTGATTCTGATATCTAATGTCTAATAATTACCGGGTAGAATTTTTCGGTAAGAATTGATTTTCCAACACGACACGATTTTCTAATCGACCTAATAGATGGACCGTACACATACATATACATGTACACTTCCGGTACTTTTCAGTTGTTTTTATACAAGTAAGTAATGCACAATTCACAGAGGTATTTTCTTATTTTAATTCGCTGAATTTTGTAGAGTGCACAACAAATCAAATTTTGGGGTTACAAACACCCCACCTCACTACTTATATTATAAAAAAAATTACCTCCCCACTTAAGTATTAAGGGTTTTCAATCTTTGGCCTCGCGCGCACCAAGCTATCATATACTTTAGTACAGAAAAAAATATCTTATTTAACCCTTTAGCTGGCGGTGTCCACAAAAGAGGACACCTAATTTTAATTCCAAAACTGACAAACGTGCACCAAAAAAATTTTATAAAATCTTCCTCTTATAATGTACGGGAAAATAAGCAAGCGTTTATATTCTAATAAATTCGTTTGTAAATTCTGGTGTTATTCCATCATTTCATCACTTTAAAAAAAGAATTACTCTGCACCGGAAAGGGTTAAAGGCTTAACAAGCGAAGTTAATTGACACTGTGGCAGTTCACTAGCGTATAATTTGCGCTTCTTAAATGCAGAAAATTCACGATTAACCCTTTCAGGGGCAAAGCACTTCTGTTGCTGAAATGTTAAAATAATCGATCGACACCGGTATTTAAGAACAACTTTATATGAATCTTAGTAATAGCTTTTCTTCACGCACACTATATAAACAAAATTTAATTCCTAAATTTTGGGGTTAATGTGGTATTTGGGAATTAATATTAAGTGGTATATAACATATACCGGTGCCCTTCAAGGGGTTAAATACAGGGGTAATTATCCAATTCCATGGAGGATATTCCATGTAGCTGAACTTAAAATTTCTCCACCACCATGGTGAAGTAACACGGCGTTCGGGAATTTGTTTTCCAGGTACACGTTTACAAGAAAAGTTACAATTCGTGGAAAAATCTGCGAAACGACCACTATTCTCAGCTCATTTTCACCTCTTTTCCAATAGTCCAAAGTTCGAGATAAAAATATACAATATAAGTAAAATGTAAATTTCTAAATTCATTTAAATTTAATAATCACATATTAAATAAAAATTGTTTCTTGTTTTCCATTTTCTGTATACGGTAACCTGTGGCAAAACGACCGAATGGGGTGAATAGCATCGCTGCCAACTTTTATGCGTTTTTCTTACCACTAAAATTTAAAAGAATGTTTTAATTTTGGTGGTAAGAAAAAAGCGTAAAAGTTGGCAGCTATGCAATAGCGTTCTGAAAAAAAAAATCCTTGGGTTAAATCTAAAATACAGACATTAATGCATTCAGAATGATTTACATAAATCTAAAATGCAGCAATCGGAACGCTATCGGCTAACTTTATTCCAAGAATTCTCCTAAAGTTGAATTTGTGTTGCTCCGCCCCAAACACTGCATTCAATTGTTTTTAACTCCTTGAAGAGCGGTGGTATATAATATATCCCAGCTGATTTGAACTCCTAAATGACACATTGACACCAGAATTTTAAAATAATATTTTCCATTTATACTTTACGTGAGGAAAATAGTTTACTTATTTATAAACAAATTTCTGTCTAAGTCCTGGTGTGAACCTGCCATTTCAGAATTTTAGAAACAGAAGTACTTTGCCCCTAACAGAGTTAATGCATTTTTGCGTTTATATTTAACCCATTCAGGGGCAAGCTTCTTCTCTTCGTAAAATGCTGAAATGAGTGATGGACACCGGGATTTACAAACAAATTTATTTCAAAATTGGAAAAAAAAACTTTTTTTCCACGTACTTAATAAAAGGAAAATTTTCGTTCCAATATTCTGGTGCGAATGTGGCATTTAGGTATTAAAATTAGGTAGTCAAAAAATGAATCACTGCCCTCGAAGGGGTTAAATGTATTTATATGTAGTTCTCGCCGTACAATATCATCATTTATACATAATGTAGGGCATAGCTGCCAACTTTACGCTTTTTTCTTACCACATTTTTGTGGCAGTGAAATTTGTCTTCTTTATCCATTGAGAACACGGGATTAAATAAGGCAATTTTTTCTGATGAAAAATAGTGGTAGGAAAAAAGCGTGAAAGCTATGCTGTAGCGGTACGCATAATAATCTTTATACAGAAAAGTAGTAGTTTTCTTATAAAAATAAGATATGGTTTTTATTATATATTTTAATTTTATTATCGTTATTTCATACAGATTTTATTAACAGAAATTTCAAGTTATGCGTTTTAAATATCTTTAAAATCTAAGTTAATAGCATTAAATTCGATGCAGCAGATTTATAGAAAATTTGTTTTTATAAAAAAAGAAAAATATGCTTTTTTCGCATTAAATATCAGTATTTATAATATGATTATGTGGGAAATTTACTGTCGTATAACCTATGTTGCCAGTGGGCTAATTTTTTAAAAAAAATTAGGATTGCTTGAGCGCCACCAATAGTGAAATTCACCTTATTTAATGACATATTACTTAAGACGAAAATAAGGTTTATTATACCCTTTCTAAAAAGTTGTGTCAATCAAGCAATCTGAATAAAAAAAAAAAGTGCCCAGTTAAACTGATGGCATTGAGCTCACAGGCTATTCACACTAATTGTATATTATACTGTTAATTCAAAGAATAATGCCCCACAAAAAATAAATGAGGGTGGATTGGACTCCTTCCCCCCCCTTTATACTTAACCATTGAACCTCCAAATCTAATCAGGGAAGCTCCTTAACATAATAAACAGGTATACCAAATTTGAAGCGTATCAGATATTTCTGCATGAAAAACCGATTTATCTAAATTAAGGGGGGGGGGGGGTCTAAACCCCATTTCCCCCTTTATACTTAACTGTTGAACCTCCAAATCTAATCAGGAAAGCTCCTTATATGAATGAACATACAAAAATAAATTAAAATAAATTGGATAATTCTGCATGAAAATCCATTTATCTAAATTAAGGGAAGATGACTTGCCCCCATTTGCCCCTTTTATACTTAACCAATGAAAATCCAAATCTAATGAAGGAAGCGCCATATCGAAATAAACCGGTATATCAAATTCGAAGCAAATCAAATAATTCTGCTTTAAAAACACATTTATCTAAATTAAGGGGGGTCTAGTCCCCCTTTCCCCCCTTTTATACTTAACTAATGAACCTCCAAATCAAATCAAGGCACCTCCATAACATAATAAACCGGTATACCAAATTTGGAGCATATCGAATAATTCTGTATGAAAAACCCATTTATCTAACTTAATGGGGGGGTCTAGTCCCCCACTTCCCCCCTTTATACTTAACTAATGAACCTCCAAATTTAATCAGTAAAGTTCCTTAACCCTTTAAGGGGCGAGTAATTGCGTTTCTGAAATATCAAATTCTGACCGGAATCTGCAAAAAAGTTTGATAGCAGAATAAGGAAAAGCAATTGTTGGACCATTTTTTTTCCACCAAAGTTAGAAAAGTAAAATTTATAGAATTTTTCCGGTGCGAATTTTCATTAATCGTATGTGGGATAAAATATATCAAACCGCCCTTCAAGGGGTTAACATAATAATACGTTATACCAAATTTGGAGCAAATCGAATAATTCTGCATGAAACACCTCTTTATCTAAATTAAGGGGGGGGGGAGGACTGCCCCCTTTCCCCCTTTATACTTAATCATTGAACCCACAATACTAATCAGGGAAGCACCATATCAGAAAGAACCTAGAAAAAATTATTGAAGCAAATCGGATGTTTCTATCGAGAGTTATCGTGTTACGTACATACATACAGATCTGGCGGACACATTAGCTCTCAGGCTTTGATAGCCTGTGAGATAATAAAAAATAGCCATGTAAGAAGCATTGCAGTTAGGCAGCCCCATGATAGAAAAAGATCCTGAAAATTAATTGAAAGGCATGTTGTCCGTGCTGCAGGGTTACCACTTTGGCCTCCAATTTTAATTCTAAATTTCAAATTCACACAGTGCGTTTTGAAAGAAGAATTTTTACCTTATGTGGTCGCGAAATGAATCTTTTTTAATAAAGTATAACATACTATCCTCTATTTCTGGTATTAACTCACAATTACAGAATAAAAATGAAGGCCAGACTGGCAACACTGCCATGCTGCACCTGTTATGCTATTTAGAAGCATTAGACTAATATCTAACAAGAAAAATTCTTGATTTACACCAGTAAAATTCTCAACGCAATTTTCTTTGTAATAAAATAAATGGATATCTTAACACCCAAATTTTGTTTCAAAGAATATCTCATATACGTTTTCTGGTTGCTGTTTTAGATTTATTTATCTTACTGATCGGTAGCAGAATATTGCTAGACCTCCAAAAGTAACATTTCGCAATATATTGAAAAAAAGTATATTGATGCAACATATTGAACATATATAAATAAATGAAAGAATTATAAATTAACACACCCTTGTTTTTCATTAACCCGGGGGAAGACGCGCATAAACAGGGCATGAACGGTTTTCGGTTTGTCACCAAGAAGTGCAAAAAGTAATCGTCACCTTATTTAGTTGGAGACAATAGTTAAAAACTATGCGATTAAGTAAGAGGAAAATTACTCCTCAAAAAATAGTGGTGGCAATTGTAAAAAACCGTACGCACCCGGGGTATGTCATACCCGACGCGACTCCCCCCGGGTTAAATCAATTATTTTCAGTTAAAAGTTTATGTAGTTCATTATTCATAATTTTTTATGTGGGTTTATTTATATTCAAAACTGAAATTAGGCTTTTGAGTAAAATAATTACTTAGAATATGTTTGAGTCTATTTATTTCATCTCACTGATATCAACTATTTCAAATCGTATGGTTTTTGAAAAAAAATATATGCTAAAGTTTGACGCGTGAATTTAACATTAACCTCTATAAGATTTTGTACTTTCTAACTCCATAAAGAATTATCAAAATATAAAACTATATATTTTCGCTAGATGAACTCTATGAAGAAACTCAAATAAATTATCGCACGTGTGTGTCACCATCTGAAAAAGTGCAGTGGTGCAATTTTTACTAATTAAATGACCACTATTTCAAAATTTGAATTCACATTCTAGCTGAAGACAATATTCAGAGTCCGGACGTATTTTGTGCGATTTTATCATAAACGGTCTGCAAATAAAGGCAAGTATAACATTGTTTTTACGCCAACTGCATTACAAAAATGTTAATCGTAGGTCTAGCATCGTTCGAATTTCAACGACGGATGAAGAATTCCTTTTATTTATTGTGATTTTCTTAGCCCATTATCCCTCTCGCTGCGTAATTGTTTTATCAAAATAGCTTCAAAACTTGCGTACTTAATTCCTTTTCGACGAGCTTCTTTATGAATTGTTATTCTGTTGCCACCGGTTTTTTCAAAACAAAAATTTTCGTCTTGTTTAATCGGGAAAATGCTCCGATCACATAAGGCAAAATTTACAATAAAAAGTAACTGGTTGGAATGAGCATGGCGGGTTAATTAGACGGAGGAAATGCATCCCCTATTCATTGTGATGCCGCGATGCTCGAGTTGCGCAAAATTTGCTACTTTTACGTTGCCCGAGAAACTTACGGCCCCACCAGTGGCTGAGATGTTCTTCTCTCGAAGCTGGTAGACGGGAGGCGCTGGGTTCGAACCCAATCGCGCACTTCGGCTTGACCGTTTCGGAGTTTTCGTGGTTTTCATCGAAACCGTGGATTCCCATGCGTAAATACGAGTTAGGTTCCCATAGAAGGACCCGCACGAGGGGCATCCCCACCCCCTAGGGCTTATATCCCACGTGTTGATAATTGGTCATCATAAACACAAACCAAACCAAACCAAACCCGAGAAACTCTCAGGTTGCACAGCAAGGGGATTAAAGCCTAGCGGTACCATATGGAACCCGAAAAGTTTCAACCATACTTTAGTTTTCATACCAGTATTTTTTTAACAGAAATATTATCTTTATTTGATGACTTAATCTTCGTGATAAAATCAAGCAACAATTGATATTTTAAAAACCTGGTGTGAACTGCAAGTTTTGCATTTTAAAGTGGAAAATGATTCCGGCTTGAATGGATTAAGAACTAGAATCCATTTCTAACCGGTAAAATTTATTTAGAATGTAAATTTATATGTTGATCTTCTTAAGAAAGTTTGCGTTGTTCATTCATTATTGTTGGCATCAAGGAAACGTACCGTCTTAAAGACAGGTGCGTGGTATCAGCAAAGGTTAGACTCTTTTAAATTTTGTTTCGTAAAGGAGTTGCCGGGAGGATCTCTGCGCAATATTTCCGGAGCCGGAGTCGTCTGATGTCATTTCTCACAGTGCTGTCAGTTCACTATATTGTTTTAACTCTTAAATGCATGATTTTTTATTTTGTTTCGAAAAAATTATGTATGATTCTCAGAAAGGTTTCTTATACAGGAAAAAAAAAGATCAGAGATACATTTTCTTATAATACGTCAACCTCTTCTTATATTGGACATCTGCAATACAAGTGAAAACTTCTGTCATAACCATAATATTGTAAATTAGTAAATATTTTAATAAGTATGAATCGAAAAAATATATGAAATACCTTATTTTATATATTTTTTTATTTTGTAAATCTTAACCCTCAAATGCATGAATTATTTTTTAAAATTGTGTTTTTTTATTTTTATAATAAAGATTAGACACCAGAAATTTTAAGGTACATTTTTCACTTTATTTAGTAGCATATTTTTGTAATTTTTACAGTACTGATATTTCTATATAAATATAGTGGTTTCTAAGAGTTAATTAAAAAGTGATGCAGACATGCATCACTATGCATTTAAGGGTTAATTCAGTGTTCTTGATTTACACCAGTTTTTTTAAAATAGTATAATTGGTTTTATTTTCCCATTAATTAATCTGTCCTTAAACAAGGGGAAAATTCCTATTTTAAAAAAGTAGTGGGAATCAAGAAATTGGAAATTAAAAAACATATCGAGATAACAATGCTGGTTGATCTTCGTATCGCGGGATCTTACGTGCGTTCCGTATTTTTTTCATGTCTGCTCGATATTTTCTTTGTAATCAGATAGCTTGATTTTTATTCTTTTATAGTAACTATTTGCGTAGCAACCCGTTGTGTTGCTTTTGAATTGCATGAGACAATCGATCTTTTTGCGAAAAATGAAATCTTAACTTTATTGTAAATTTAGAAAGTCATTGCAATATTAATTTTATTAAATACAATATTTCAAATAATAAGTTATATTTACAATTTAAGTCAAAACTTTCCCAATAAAAATGCACATATTCTATAACTTTATTTGGCTCGAGCTTTTTGCTCTTCCAAGATTTTGCTTTGAATTTCGGAGTTCGTAGAAATGATGTCATTTGGGTCAACTTATACAAAAATGAATTTGTTTGGACGAATTTATTTAGAAGCATTTTATATTTATGAATTAAAATAAATATTTAAAGAATTCTTTTTTTTTCTTGATTTTTCGCATTTTTAATGTCCGCTTCTGAAAAGTTTTATTAGCCATCTTAAGGCAATGGTTGAAAATCTACTTTACGACTTTAAATTAAATGAAAATAACGTACGGTGTTTTTTTTTTCTTTTGACGTCAACAGAATTTATCTCAATGTTCCAGTCGAGAGTCGAATTTGTGTTTCTAAAGTAAACGGATTTCGGAAGCTTGAATATGTGTGAGTTCGTATTTCGTGAAATTTTCTTGAAAACTACAATCATTTTTTCGCTATTTATTCAAATATAAGTTAATTTTAATTTTAAAATGATTTCAAACAATGATACCTAATAATCCTTGTCATTTTCCCTTTTCTCTCTTTTATCCACAAAAATGGAGCAATTTTAGTTTCCATCATTACAGAAATGTCATCAAAAATAACGTAAAAATTTCTATCTCGAAAACTAAACAAATTTTAAAATTCTACGACCATGTTTAACATCCTCGGACCCATGCGGATAACTGGCGTTAATTTGATCGCCCAACGCCCAGCATTCCATATTCTAGGAGGAACAGCTGTGAAATACAAATGGACAGTCACTTTTTAATATAATAGATTGATGAAGTTTTAATTTCGCTATAAAAAATTAGTCAGGGACAAATGCTCGATTATTTATATTACTTTAAGTGCAAATGGCTTATTCCTTAAATCAGCCTGTACTCAATGGATATAGATTAAAAAACATTATTCTTGAAAATTATTTAAAAAGACATAATAAATAAATCAATTAAGATAAAGTTTTCAAGAAAATTGCATTTGAAAGTAGATTTTTTTTCCTATATAACGGGTGTAAAAATTGAAGATGCGCGATATTTAGAAATTCAAAAAATTGCAGTAGCAAACTTTGCAAATCCGACATTTAATCGTCAAGCGTTGCCATTCTCAAAATGACGTCAGCCGTACGCATGGACATATTTTCCCTTTAGATAGATTTTCAAACGCGAAGTTCCGTTTGTCAGCTAAAACTTTGCATGTGAAAATGTATTCTTTTGACTTGAAGGTCTAATTTCAGTACCGCAAAGTACAAATTCCAGAAACTGATGTCTTTTAGATGTATTCGTGTAAAAATATATAGTTTTATCAAAGAAAAGGATTGTTTTCTTTTAAATATGGCACTTACTGAAGCATTACGCCAAGTGTCTCAAATTTGGTTTCAGCCGAATGAAAATATATTGTTACATTAGCTTTATTAGCGAAAATGTTTTTTAAATAGTGACGTCATTTTCTGTTCAGACTTAAAATAGTTACTTTTAATTGTAATGAGTAAATGATAACAATAAGGATAAATAAAGCCCTATATTTCTTTTTTTCTGCAACAGTGGAAATAATACGATTGCTACCATTTTGATGAAATTTCAAAAAATCTTTTCAAATTAAATTAAAAATATAAAAGTGAAAATATTTAGAAAAATAGCTAGTGCGAGGACATCTACAAATGAACAGCTTTCATTTAAAAAAAGAATTATTACCAAAATTGGTACAGTAGAAAGTTCAAGGAAGATGTCTAAAAGCTATCTTGTGTTCTCAATCTATAGATTATTTTTTCTCTTTTTTTTTTAACAGTTGCCTAGCAACTCTATTTCATACAAATTACATTTAAAAGCACATATTGTTCACAAATCAGCTCTAAAAATTTAAATTGTTCGACTACATATATGTTAAATTCGTGCATTTTTATATATTATTCTTTTATTTATTTATTGGTGAAGCTTTAATTTCTTTGTAGAAAATTAGCGGGAGAGAAATTCTGAACTTTTTTATGTGCAAATTGTCTATTAATATTTCGCAATGGAGCCGGCACGGCAAAATCATTTAATTGATAAATAACAACGAAATAAAGCCAAAACTCACTGGGTTTTATAACAGACGATATTCTTGACAGAGCACGTATTTTAATTTCAATTTTTTTTCGGTTATTATGAGAAAATGGCAACAAAAAGATACAACAATGTACTAATTTCATTTTTTCCCCTTTAGTTTCAACAGCAATGGAGTACTTCAGCTGCCACGATTACAAAAAAAGTAATAAAAACTACAAAAAAATTAATATCTTAAAATTAAAATGAGATGCAGCTTTCAAACAAATTGTATTTAAAAGAGCATTTTTTTCGTTATATGGCGGTGTAAAAATTTAAAATGTGCGATGTTTAGAAGTATAAAAATTTGCAGTAGAGAAAATTACAAAACCAAAATTTTATTTCAAATTTCAAAGTGTTGCCATTCGCAAAATGACGTATGCGTTACGCACAGATATGTTTGTCCTTTATAATATAGATATTTGCTTTATTTAATCTGTAATTAAAAATACGAATATCACTGTTTCATAAAAGTCGTAGCATTTATCACTAGAACGCCCGGTAGGAGACGATCCGACTCCGAACATATGATTAAATATCAACTGGAACCAGAAATTCTTTCAAAAAAAGAAGTTAAATTTAAACTACGCAGATTTACGTAAAATAATTCAGTAAAATAACTGTAAATAAAAATTTTGGTGTCAAATATTTTTATGAAACTTGAGTAAAATTTACGGTTGTTCAAGTGTTAACACTAGAAAGCCCGGAAGGAGTCAATTCGACTCCGACCATACGGTTAAATGTCATTTGAAACCAGAAATTCTTAAAAAAAAATAGTTTAATTTTAAAAACCCAGATTTAAGTTAAATAAATCAGTCAAATAATTTTAAATAAAAATTCTGGTCTAAAATATTTTTATGAAACTTGAGTAAAATTTCCGGGCGTTCTAGTGTTAAGTCATCTGAATATAAAACTCTCTCCAACTGGCAACACATGAATGGGTGAAAGGAAAGAAGTATTAAATTTAAACAAGGAAGCCAGATAATATTAACACTTCAGTTAAATTTTTCGTACGCCTATGTGGATTCAATGGATTTTAGGATTTTGTAATACCAAAAATTTCATAAAGTAATTGCAACCATATTTAAATAGAGAATTGTTTTCATTAATCTTTCAGGGGCAAGGTACTTATATTTATAAAAAGTTAAAATAATTTATTGACACCAGTATTTACAAGCGAATTTATTTGTAAACAAGTAAAAGCATATTTTCGCATATTTAAGAAAGGTGAAATTTTCATTATAAAATTCTGGCACCAATGTGGCAATTAGGGATTAAAATTATGTGGTCAAATTCAAAAAAGGGGATTAAAATTATGTGGTCAAAAGAGCGGTGATGGCGTGACGGCATCACCGACCTTCAAGCTGTTAAATAAGTAAAATGATGCTTTACGAAAAATTTGGTATTACTCCCCTGAGGCTTCTGAGCCCGGTGTTTGGAAAACCTAATACTAAAGAACATATCTAACTATTCCAACACTAAGGGAAAGATCTACCATTTTTTAAATATATTTTAAAGATTTTTATATTATTAACCCTTTCTGACATGGTGTGTTAAATTCTGTCCCACTTAATTTTAAACCACAAATGCCACAACGGCACCAGCATTTTGAAAGGAATTTTCGACTTTTATGTTTTAGGTGAAGAAAAGGTTTTACATATTTTCAAATAAATTTGTTCGGAAGTCCAGGGTCAATCAATTATTTTAACGTTTTACCACAAAAGTAATTTGGGCCGCAGAGGGATAATTCTTGACCAGGGATACTGCGATGATTGACGCATAGCTGCCAACACTTCTGATTTTTTTACCACAAAAGTTTAATAGTAAATTTACCTTTCTCAACCGCCGTATTTTGCGATTAAGTAAGACGATCTAGAGTTAATCAACTGAAATACAAACATGACAGATACAAAATAGTTTAAGCGTTGTCGCATGTTTCGTACATGGAACTATTAATAAAGAGGAACTGACATAGCCTTAAAATAGTGAAGCTTCAACTGTAACCGCTATCAAAGGGTTTGTTTTTCGACGGTGGAAACTCCCACCAGTAGGTTTATATAGATATTTTCAACTTGTTTAAACGCCGTATTTTTACAAAATTTCAGTCATAAATAGTGATAGAAACAGATTTTCATTTTTACTGGTAGCAGTTTTCTTTGGTGGTAGTTAGGCCCTGAGTTTCCGCCATATTGTGACAACCATGGAAACAAACTGACAGTTTTATAAGGCATACTGACACCGGTAAAAACAAATAGAAATTTTTACGACATTTTTGAAAAAAAAAATCCACTATTAAGACGCTTCTTTAGAGGAAATCTTCTATTCAATTTTACTGGTGGGATGTTTGACCTACCGGTAGTCAGAAACTGAAGAACCGATTTTAAAAAAGCAGCCGCCATTTTGTGACAACCTCCTCAGTTACTTCACTCGCAACTGGTAGACAATACACTATATGTCTCCTCCTTTTTATTCATAACTCCATTGTTTCGTACGCTTAAGGGATTTTTTCAGGTGGAATATCACTATTTGTTTATAGAAAAATAAATCTAGGTTAAACACGGGAAATTTCGCCTTATTTAAGATTTTTTCCATAAGAAAATACTGGTACCAAAGAATTTCCTGGTTATGAAACTTCAGGACAAGTATGACCCCTGGTTGTCGGTTATGTAAACGTTTTACAGATCCTTCAATATGTCTGAGAAGTTTATGCATACGGATAAAAACTTTAGAACACTATTTAAAAAAATTCATTGGCCGGTCTCCATATTCATTTTTAAATAAAATTTTGTTATAATAAAAATTGAAATTTTGTATCTTTTTTTAATTTTTTTCGAGATTTATATAAAGGAGAAGTACTCGTAGTTATATATATATATATATATATATATATACTGTGGACTCTCGTTAATTCGTCTGCCCTTAAAACATATCTGAGGTTAATGCGGATACAGCTGTTTCTCCCATTGTATTGTAATTAATGTTAAGGACATCATTTAATGCAGACTTCGGTTAGTGCGGACGAAAAATGATGTCCCTTGGAAGTCAGCATTATCTGAAGTTCAATGGCTATATACTTCTAGACACTGTATCACGATTAACAACAAAGTTTTCTCAAAGAAATCACGGCTTATATTTGTATCCCTCATATAGTTCACACAAAATACGCATTGCTAGCTTAACCCGTCAATCCATGGTGACAGCGATACGATTTTGAAAATAAGAATTTAATTTTATAAATATATTACTTCCCTATTCACATACACTGAACTTTTATCCGATTCAACCATAAGATTTAAATAGGCTAGTTTCTTTTACTTAAAATACTTATTATAAACTGAATAAGAAATGGAACCGCGCTAACATTCGTGTCAAAAATGCCTTTCACTTCAACTAATACTAGTAAGAATTCTGTGGCCTTTACTGTTTATCTCGTGATCTAAACCTTTTAAAATACAGGCACTTTCAAGTTTTAATTGTGCTTTGATCTACCCCCATTACATTCGAATACACTGAAATGTCTGGAACGAGAGTATTGGCAACTCAAAACTTGACTTCCATCTTAATTTTCAAGAGATGAGTTAAAAAATATCAGACTTCCTTCTTTCGCGTCCACAAGTATTTTCGAAGATATTCTCTATTTCCTCTAAAAGTACCAAAATCACCTCTAATGTTACCACTAATATTAACTACCATTTTGAAAATTTCTACTTCAACTCTTCCTATACTCATTTCTGTTGCCATAACCAGGGATGACATTTCCGAATTTTTGCATACCGGTATAATCTTAGAGGAAATGTTGTTCTATTAAATCGCAAAAAGGTTCCTATTAACGAAAATAACATTATCTCTAAGATTATACTGGTATGCAAAAAGTCGAAAATGTCATCCCTACATAGCCAAACTTTCACTTCATCCTCAAAAATAGTTTCTCATTTATAAACTCACTTGAGAGCAGTGTTGCCAGTGGACTACTTTTTTTTAAAACTCGGATTTCTTGATTGGCACCAGTTTTTTGAAATGGTCGAATTCCCCTTGTTTTTGCCTTAATTAACACTATAACCGCCCGCAAAAACATATACCTATAACCGCCAAAGACGTCATTTTCACGGATGTGGATTACGACGATCCACTATTGTTTACTTGCCATTTTTTACTCTTAGTATCGTTTTTTTTTATTATCACCATCATTCCCCATAAAATAATATATGCTTCATAATTTTTATTATATTTTTTTATATTTTATTATGTTATAATTATATTGAGATATATATATATTAATTATATTTTTTATTTTAAGAATATTTTTATTTTATTTTATTTTATGCCTAAGTGGAGCAAGATCACCAGATCACTAGGATCTGGTGTAGACCTTATTTGCTCCACCCGGTAAGTTCCCCGACATGCGGGGATTCACTACACATAGTTTCAGTCCTCGGACAAAAGGCACATGCCAACGAGAGGAAAAAAATTACATTAACACATAGATATGCATAAAAACTAGCCGCTGGAGCCCAAAGCTCCTACGCGACAAGCAGCGGTGGGTTTATCCTAGAGATAAAAGTCCATAAATCAAAAAAGAAAATTTGAGGATTGTATCATGATTCCGGACCACATCGTCCAGATGGTATATGCGCCGGAGACCTGCTCCTGCACGACAAGGGGCGCTAAGACTGCCAGGAGCTCGACAAAGGCTCTAACGCGACAAAGGGCGAGTCTCAGGAATGCAGATGCAGAACAGCTAGGAAGTAAGATTGGTCAGGTCCATAAGGAAGTGAAATATTTCTACCAAATGGCGGAGTAGTCTTGGGCGAGATAAGATGTTTTTGAGCCAAGTATCTGGGCGAGGGTTAGGGTACCTAAGGTGCAAGGCCTCTGTGAGTGTGCAGAAGAAATAATAATGATCTGGGGACCCAAATACCCCACACTCGCAGAGGTCCGTGCCAGAGCGTTTGAAATAATTGAGGTATGTTCTAAATGGACCATGACCGGAGAGGAAAGCTGATGTGGGAGGGGAGAAAGCTAAGAGATTATCGGAGACTTTTGGGATTAAGGGATAGGTGTGCCTGCCTTTACGTGAGGCATCCCAGTAGAGTTGCCAGTCTGAAAGTATGTTCCTTTTAAGGAAACTACGAACATAAGATGGGGGAACAGGAAGGGCAAGATCTATGTTTGGACGTGAGGTGGCCTCCTTGGCCAGAGTGTCAGCCAGCTCATTGCCAGCTATGACGATATGAGCGATGACATGGCCGAGAGAGACCCTATGGACGAGAGTTTTTAAAATTTATTTAATTTTGAGTACTAGGGGGTGTTTAGTCCTATGGGCGAAGATTTCTTGCAGGCTGGAAAGGCTGTCACTATAAAGGTGAAAGTATATAGGTTGAGGATAGAGATCAATCCATTGCAAGGCCCGGAGGATTGCAAAGAGTTCAGCTTGGAACACTGAATTGTCATCTCCAATCCTGCATGCCCATCGATGAGCCACAAGGCCGTCTATGAAGACGCAGAAGGATGACGCCACTCCCGTCTCCGTTCGCGACCCATCGGTGAAAATGGCTGGGTTATTCGAGGGGGTATAAGAATGCTTATTAATATTTACTTGAAGATGGGTAGTCTTATCCGCCGGATGCATAGTCCAGCTATAGACTTTCCTTTGTAAATGTATGTTTGAGAAGAGCGCTGACTGTGTTTGTTCGTGTTCTAGATGTAGTATTCTGTTTTTATGGTATTCGTAAGTGAGTGTTAAGTGTATGGGTGGAATACCAGCAAGTACTGTGAGTGCATCCGTGGAGATAGTTTTGTAACCTCTAACCATCTGCAGAAGAAATATCCGCTGGATAGAGGCAAGTTTTTGCTTAGCCAGTTTGGTTGGCGAACCTCCCCAGACGCCCACACAGTAGAAAATGATGCGTTCAATGATTGTGTGGTACCAAGTTTTTAACATGCTGGGCTTGATGCCCCAAGTTTTCGATGTTAATTTGCAGGAGTTATGGTAGTAATTTAAAAGTTTAATTTTAAGTGCTTTGATATGTGGAATCCAGCTCTGCTGTTCATCAATGGTTATGCCTAATAATTTAAGAGTTGGCACATGATGAACGCTAATCCCATTGGCTCGCATTACGGCCTTACGTTTGAGTTCTCTTGGTTTAATGAAGGTTAATGCTTGGAATTTTCCTGGTGAGAGCTGGAGATGAAGATGAGCCAACAGCTGGCAAAATGCAGGGAAAGCTCTCGCCGCCTGCAGCTCGAGATCCAGACGACGGCGGCCCGAGAAAAAAAAGTTGAAATCATCCGCGAAGGCATAAAGGATGAAACCTAATTACTCTAATTCTTTTAATAGGACATTGGCAATAAGTAACCAGAGGATTGGTCCCAGGCACGAATCTTTAGGGCAACCCTTTTCTAATGGGTGCACTGATGTACCTGATCCCCAGTTGATAAGGATGGTGCGAAATTTTAGGTATGCTGCAATGGTTCCAGCTATGTTGCTCGGGCAGCCAATTTCACGTAGTTGTAACAAGATGTCTCGCCAGTCTACATTGTCGAAAGCACCTTTAATATCTAAGGAGACAAGGGTTGTTTAATTTCCTTCAGCTATGCTAAGAGTGCAGGAAGTGAGGATTGCAAACAAAGCCTTGTCACATGATCTGCCTTCTCTGAAGCCGTATTGCCTGTGATGAAGAAAGTTATTTGATTCAAGAAAGTGGTTAAGCCGAAATACGAGTAATTTTTCTAGTAATTTACCTAGGGATGGAAGTAGGCAGATCGGGCGGTAAGACGAGGGTTCAGAGGCGACTTTCTCTTGCTTAAGGAAGTATACGACATCCCCTTGTCTCAGAGTGAGCGGGAAGTATTGGTGGGTGAGGCAGAGATTAGCCCAACGCGAGAAAATTTTGGGAATTACATGGAAAGTTAATTTCAGAATTTTAAAGTCTATACTGTCCGAACCTGGGGCTTTCTTGTCATTAAATGTTCGTAGCGCTGTAGCTACCTCAGCTTTTGAAAAATGTTTGTCGGGAGGTGCATCAAAAGTAATATCAGTGTTATCTCCTGATGGATATACGGAGGGACCAAAAAGGCATTTGGTGAGGTGCTCCATGTTTTCCTGTCTGGATGATCGACTGGGTGGTAGTTCGAGCTTGATTTCATCAGGAGTGAAAAACTTACCCGTGAAAAATTTTTGAGCTGTTCCAAAAGGGTCTGTTTGATTTGTGCAGAACTTATGCCACGCAGCGTTTCTCGCATTCAGAACACTGCGCTTATATTTAGCGGAGAGAAGTCCATAATTGGCGCTGAGGTCGCGATAGTAATCCGTGTTAAAATCTTCTGTTTGCCTGAGTTTTTTAAGTTTTCTCCTCAGTGCCGTGGGGTGATTACGTTTAATTTTAAGATCGGAGGTCCAAAACGAAAATGTTTGCTGCCTCCGAGTGCTCTTTAGTCTAAAAAAACGCTTTCGCTGCTGTTTTCATTGTTTCTATTAATTTAATGGTAAAGTCTTTTAGTTGTGTGGGGTTTGTTACTTCTTTTAGGTGTTGAGTTAGGAGTTTTCTGTATGTTTTAATAACTTGTGTGAATTTACGAAGGTTGCCTCTAGTGGTATTGAACCTTCTTTGTGATGTGTAAAGTGGCGTTATTTCGAAAGAATACCTTATGTAATTATGGTCTGTGTCATTGTGAACATCTAAAACTTGCCACTGCCAAATTTTTTGAAGTGTTGGGGAGTTTACCAGAGTATGGTCTGGGAAACCCTCAGCTAGTTTCTCTCCTTTGCTGTTAAATTTCTGAAAAGTATGAATTGTGTTGTCTATGTTGGCAATGACAAGTTTTGAGCGACTAGATGTTCAATGAGGCATTCTCCACGGGCGTTTTCGTTATCATAGCCCCAGAGTGGGGATGCAGCATTGAAATCACCACCACAAATGAAGAAATCCCTCTGTGTAATGAGGTGTTGCCATTCCTCGAGGGTTTCCTCGAAATCTGACATAGGTGCAGCGTAAGTCGAGCCAATTATGAGTTTACCTTCCTTATCAGTAATTGTGGCAAAGGTGCAATGTGTGCCTGTGTAAAGATGTGAATAAATAAGATTAGTGTTCTGTATGACGAGATGGGCACTCTTAGACGTGGACGGGAAGACCGCCCAGGATGTAGGTATATCCGTGAGTGTGCCCTCTTTGTTACAGTAAGCGTCTTGCAAAAGAGATCAATGAGATCCAGATCAAAGAGATCCAGATCAATGATTTCACTGATAAGATTGTCTCTAAGGGTTACATTTGCTGCTTTGCAATGGTTTAAGTTAACTTGAAGAATTTTGATGTGGCCGAAAGGGAGGTGATCCTTTTTAGGGATCGTTAAGGGCGAATGAGACATTGACAAATCTAACTGAGAGGATATTAAATAATAATAAAAAAAATATCAAAAGCGCCTTCCTGGCTGTTCTGCGAGCGGGCCATTATCATGAAAGAAGGAACGGTGTGGTCCCATGAAAAAACCTGCTGTGTTGTCATCTGGGCATAGATCCCGGAGATCGGTTGGAAGATTATGGTTCCAAGGAGGAGCCTGGGGCCATTGAGACTGAGGTTGGTAATCACCCGGAGGATGTGGTGGTGGTCCTCTAAGGTGATTCATTGATTGATGAGTTTGATCATAGTTATGTGCAGGGTAGGGCTGTTGCGAAGGCGTTAGTTGCTCTCTACGTGATGGAATGAATATGATGGCCAACCTTTCTCTCTCCATACTATAGGCATGTCTAAAAGTCTCACAGGCAGGGTCAGAGGCCTTGTGTCTGATGTTGAACCTTGTGTGGTGGCGTCTGTTAAATTGCTTACAGTTAATGCAGCAGGGTGCGTTCTGGCATTCATTAGGGGGATGCTCTTCCCCACACGTCTCACAGAAGGCACTGTTGGGAAACGATTCTCGTTGTGATTAAAAATCTGGCATTTCCTACAACGCTGTATGTGGGTGTGTGGGCGAAGATGGAAATGCTTGAAACCGACCAGGAGACCGCCGTCCGAGATTATAAGGCGCGCTAGACAGATAGGCATTACTATTAACCAGTTGGCTACCCCAGGTGATCTGCCGGTAGTGTTTCTAATATATAGAAGCTCATCTTCATGAGCATTGTATCGGGCTAGAATTTAGTCTGTTATATGCTCTTTACCATAATTAGATGGAACTCCAAGTAGAATCATCTTCTTCTTCTCAATGGGTTTTGTGATAAAGTTAAAATATCGATTCAGGTCGCTGTGTTGCTGGAGGTCTCTAATGAGGACGTTCTTATTTCGCTCTGTTGTACATTCGATCTCCAGATGCATCCTGAAGGGTGTGGGTTTGGAGATGATGGATGCTGGGCACGAGATATGGTCTGCTGTTATTCGTCGTTGAATTTCTATACCCGACATCCTGTAAGCACCTGATGGTATTTGTCTGACAACAATAGTCCTTCTGTGTTGAGGGGTAGTACAGTCAAAATCTTGTGTGTGCACTGCTGAAGCTTGTGGTGAGGTTGGTCGCATGGGTTCTGTATGTGTTGATGAATATGCCTGGCTAGGAGCCGACATGCTGGGGCCATTAATTTCTGTGGTACTGTGACTCGGTGATGAGAGCGAATGGTACTCATTCCTGAGTGCCAATCTAGCATGGGCTACTTGCTTAAGAATTTCTGAGTGTCGGACAAGGCCTTGGATGTGGCATCTTCGATGGCTTTTGCGCTGGGGATAGTGGTCAAGCAGTGTCTTATTTGAGCTTTGTAGGACTCGAGTTGCTCTTTATATTTGACATTACTTTCCTGCATTTGTATTAAATTTTTCTGTAGTGTATGTAGCTCTTGCTGTTGGTGTTCTTCTATAGATTGAATTTCTTCTAGAGTCTTTCGTAAATCTTTTATATGGTTTTGCGCTCCAGTGCTGAGTGAGCTACCTTTATAATTTTTAATCTTGGTAAGGGTTTTTGTGGCTTTTGTCACGAGAGCAAAAATCTTTGTCTCGACGGCCATCCTAGAGACAGCTCTGACGCTCATGCAGCGTATGAGTGAAGCTCTCACTGGAAGCGATATCTTGAATGAAGAGTCAGAGTCCGAGGAAGCTTCAGACATTATAGACGTACAGAGAAATTATATAAATGTGGAATGTAATACGCAAGAAATCGACCTTTGGATACCGAGACCCCCCCCCCCCGTCACCGGTGGGAAACGCCCCCTGCAGGCATCTGGAAAAAAGATATATCATGAGAAATCGAAATTGCTGAAAACAAGAATAAACTAGGTGAAAACAAACATTTATATTTATCTCCTGAGCAGTACAATATTCAGGGTGTCGCGTGGCCAGGGAAAAACACAGTAAAAAAAAGAGGATACTACTAGTATTTTCTTCTATAAAATACTATAAATAAGATAAAGTGATTAAAGAGAGCGGATTTCTCTTTAACAAAATACTGGTATTGAACACCCTTTTTGATCGTGTTTTTCAGAATTGATGCCCGCTAGATCAAGAAAATTATAAAACACTTGTAGAGGTCATCGTCCAGAACTAGCTTTTGTAAAATACTTCCATGCTATTTGGTCTAGCACGTCGACACCAAATTTTGTAGAATTATAGAATTTTACAGTTTCTGGTAAGTGTTTATTGCCAGTTTCAAATGTAACTGATGGATGTCGGGAACTTAGAATTAAAACATATTTATTTTTCTTCCTTTGATAAACTCAACGTAATATCATCCTTGGCAAGAATTTGGCTACTGTGCAAATACTTTATTTCAAATTTTATGGCCTGTGGAATTTTGTTTTTCGTCCGCGATTGACTGTGCCAACAGTGCTTATTTTTAGTGACTTCAATTTTTCTGAAAGGGACAGTGAACTGAAGAAGTTATCTGTGGTAATGTTGTAACCTTCGTTGAAGTATGGTTGTATTAAGTACGGATTGTTGCGACATCTACTAGATAAAAAGTGCATTAAAATTGACGGCGGTCATTTTGACCGTATCGGCGGTTCTTGGTATACTACTGCAAAACTTCATAAATTTTGGCTGACTGGAAAATTTAACATTGGTATATTTTAGCTTTTCGAATTATGGGAAAAGTCACACAAACTGAAAGTTATACTCTAAATTGACACAAATTGGTAGAGAATGAATGTTTGGAAACGGTCTAAATGACCGCCTTATCGGTTCTAGTGTTAATATGTCATTAAGTAAGGCGAATTTTATCATTTCTAAAAAGTGTTGCCAAAGAAGAAATCTGAATTTTAAAAAAGTAACCAACTAGCAACACTGCTTGGGAGAGAATAATTAAATTCCTTGCTGCGATTTCCTCTCTGATCCTATGTTACCCGATTCTCCACCACGGTCAGCATGATATCTTCTTTGAGCCCTATTACTGGAGCCAAATTACCGGCGGGACATACACCAGTAAATATCAACAAAATTTTTTGTCTTATCTAAACGCCTTGTTCGTTAAGAATTTCTGTCTCGAATAAGTTAAAAATCTTCTAATTTACTGGTAGATTTTAGGCCCTTTGGTAATAAGGCTCCGCATACTACTATTCAGTCCTATCCTAAAATTCATAATATCTTTGAAACAATTCCCTTCCGCCCGAAGAATGTTCACTTAACCCTTTTCGGCGATGGGTAATTCTGTTCGTAAAATGATGAAATATGGACTGACGCAGAATTTACAAACGAATTTATTAGAAAACAAAAACTTGCTTATTTTCCTGTACTTTATAAAAGAAAAAAATTCATTAAATATTGCCAGTTTTGGAATGAAAATTAGGTGTCCTTTCTTGCGGAATCCGCTCGCTAAAGGGTTAATGCTAAGAAAATAAAATAAACTGCGTGACTAACAATACTTCTTTATTTGAAATAAGAAAAGTAGCTTCTTACCAATTGTTCACAGGATGGGATCGAATTATCATTCTACACTTTAAAAAACAAAAAAACAGAACAAAACAAAAAAAAAACCTCTATAAATCCGCATGTCGTAGTCAGTACTAAGCAACATGGTAAGTCAATATATTAGTTTGGCGAGATCAGCTCCAAATCCGATTATTCTAGCTAACACCTTACCATATGTAGCTATTACCCAACAACAGTCACATAATGAACATAAGAAGAGCAAAGATGATAAAGGTGGTAATGACACAGTCATCACTTTGAGAGAATGAGCTGTAAAGTTCCAAATATCTATTTGCTTTATTGTGAAATGCCTCCTTTATCAATTAAAATGTGAGTAATAGGTGTTTTCAAATAGCAATTTAATAGATGCTAGAGGATCATTGATTATGAAATGGAGTTATGAATAAAGGGGAGGAGACATATGGTGTACTGACTACCAGTTGCAACAGAAGTAACTGAGGAGGTTGTAAGAAGATGGCGGCTGCTTTTTAAAAATCGGATTTACAGTTTCCTGTTACTGCCGGCACTGACTTCCCAACAGTAAAATTTCGTTTCATTTAACCGTCGTATTCGTGGAAATATTTTTTTCACAAATATGGTAAAAAAATATATTTGTTTTTACTGGTGTCAGTTTGCCTGTTTAAACAGTCAGTTTGTTTCACCGGTTGTCACAATATGGCGGAAACGCAGGGCCCAGTGTTGCCAGATTGGGGACTTTTTTAATTCAGATAATTTGACTTTCACCACTTTTCTAAAATAGCATAATTCGCCTTACTTTTCAGAATTTTTAATCTATTTTTAAATAGGCCGAATATTTCTATTTCAAAAAAGCGGTGACAATAAACAATCTGGGGACAAAAAAGTCCCCAATCTGGCAACACTGACAGGGCCTGACTACCGCCAAAGTAAACTTCAACTGGTAAAAATTGCAATCTGTTTCTGCCGTCATTTATGACTGAAATAAAGCATTAATAAGGGTTTTAAATAAGGAGAAAATTTATATATAAATTTACTGATGTAAGTATCCACTGGCGATAATCATCCCCAGCAAAAGCGGTTACAGTTGATGCTTCAATATTTTAAGGATAAGTCAGTTCCTCTTTATTAATAGGTTAATTGATTATCATGAATCATATGAATAACTCATTGTTTTTATTTTGTCACATGAGCACTTCATATGTTTGGAAAATAACCGTGGAATACAATTCAGATTCATACGCACTTTGCAAAACTTAAACAGACAGAAAGAAAAGATTTCTCATTGACAAACAAATGCTAAGTGGTCTCAGGACTCTTAAAATTGGAAAAAATGAAAAAATAAGACCATTTTCATCATTGAATATCCTAAAATGTTAATGATTTTAAATCACATTTTTTGGGGATGAAAGATATAAGTACGTTCTTTCATTTCATGTTTTAAAAAATTCTCAAGACGCAGAATTAGCATTTATATTGAGCTCCAAACTGTCAAACCTTTGACAAGCAGAAAATGATCATAACAGCTTTCGCGCAGGATTACAAAATACATTTTGCAACTAGAACGATAATTTTGGTGCCTACTTATATTTAATATCGTAATAATTACCATGAACCTAAATAAATTTATGTTTAAAACATTTTTATATTTTGAATACCAAGTTCTGTTTAGCTAATACAAAATGTTGAAAATTTCAACAGTATAATCACCTAAAAAAACATTTCTTGTACAATAAAAAGGAAATTTTAGGTTCAGCTTATACAGACTAACATTAAACATACGTTTTGAAAATTTCATGAAAACATATTCAGAAGTTTTGGAGATATCTTGCGCGTTATACCAAAAAAAAAAAAAAAAACCTTCATTTGGCGAAAAATGACTTCAAATTTTCGGAAACGCCACATCAGCTATTGAGCGGGTATAATTCTAAAATCCTTAACTTCTGTTCTTTTGTTGTAAATTTTGCCTTATGTAATCGGAGCATTTTCCGGATTAAATCAGACGAAAATTTTTGTTTTGAAGAACCGGTAGCAAAAGAATAATAATTCTTAAAAGACGCTCGTCGAGAAGGATTTAAGCACGCAATTTTTGAAGTTATTTTGATAAAAAAATTACGAAGCGAGAGGGTTAAGAGTCCGGAGACCTCTTAACGATACAAGACAACACGATCGCATTCAAAGTCACAAAGTTCATTCGTACACTAGCGTACCCTTATAAATGTGTAGCCAAACACTCTCTCACAAATAATAATTCAGAATTTTCAAACTACATTTTAAAATCCTGAATGTAATAACGTAAATATAAAGGACGGTTTTTCAATGATAATAAGTAATGAATAAATTACAAATCAGAGTTAATAGTTTAAAGATGAAAATTTAATCAAGAAAAAAAATCACCAGATCGTTTTTCTAATGCATACTGAATTGAAAATTTAATCGGTTTCATTTAGAAACTGAAACAACAAAATATTTTTTTAATCGATATTTGAGTACAATTTATAATTTACTAAATTACTTACAGTGATAATTAACTTTTCGATAATATATTGATTTGAGTGTATTAAGAAGGGAACCTAATTTACTGACAATTACTTTACGTCCGTGATTGTATTACAATCCTATAATCGAAAATGTTTCAGGTCAAAGAAAAAATAAAATATCCTACCGAGATATACACTGTATTAATCGAACCTGTTATTCTGTTAATATATTCATAACACCTTTAATAATTAAGTATATTTTTATTCGAAGTTTTAAGTAATGTTTATTAACAAAAGAGTATTATTTATTAATTTATTCATCAGTGTGTAAAAGTCCTATTATATTTTTGTAATTAGCACTGTTTCACGATGTTACAGATTTAAAATACTTAACAATATGGTTTGTAAGAACACTTACATTGAAAATATTTTTTAAAGTATATTTGCCATTATTAACACGTTAAACGCGACGCCGATCCCTGAAGACTGGCATTGATCTTTTCGTTTAGGCGACGCCGGTCCCTAGGGACCGGCGGTATAAAATTAAAAAAATAATATATTGTATAATTTTAAAAACATTTTCAACTTTTTTAATGTATTTTATTAAAACATTTCAAACATAAAAAGGGTTTTCCTTCACAGATTTTTTTTTTTTTCATTGTACTCGAAAAAAAAAAAAAAAAACAAGTGGGTAAGTGTGATGACAGATCGCACAAAGGGTTCCGTTTAATATTCCTTTCAAAACACTTTATCCTTTTTAAAAATCTGTTAGTTCCACATTTCGCAACCAGTCTCTATTCTAAACAAACCTCTATCCAAACGAAACTCCGTTTTACATACTATCCGTAGATATATTAGTCGAGGGGATTGGGCCCATAGCACGCGAGATAAGTAGGCGCCCCTGGCGGTAAAAAGTGGAACTAAAATATTTAAGGCTATGGTGCATAATATGAAAGAATGGTCAAATGAGTGTCGCCAAAAGTTGGATAAGTGATCCCCAGGTGAAAAGGGCGGAGGTTAGAAATATTGCTTAAAATACACAAGTTAGAGCCCGGAGGAGTAAATAATATAAGACTTTTTGAAAATTTTATGATTTGCCGTGTGGTCTGAGATATTCAGCTATACGTATGCAAAAATTCATGTCTCCAGCTTAATTAGGTGCCCTCGTAGAAAGAATTGATTAAAATGCATATCTGGTAGCTCAAAGGGTTAAACGTAAGACCTTTTCAAGATTTTATTATTTGTCGCCTGGCCTTAGGTGTTCTGCCATAAATATGCATAATTTCAAACTCCAATTTATTAAGTGGATCAGTTAGAAAGAATTGCTCAAAATACGCATGTGGAGCCCAAAGGGTTAAACCTACGACTTTTTCAAAATTTTATGATTTGTCGCATGATGGTGTTCAGCTATAAGTATGCAAAATTTCACGCCTCCAACCTAAATAGGGTCTCACTTAGAAAGGATTGGTTAAAATACACATGTGGGAGCCCAAAGGGTTAAATGTACGACTTTTTGAAAATTTTATAGTTTGTAATTTGATGTGAGGTGTTCAGCTATAAGTATGCAAAATTTCACGCCTCCAACCTAATTAGGGATCACTAAGAAAGAATTGTTTAAAATACACATGTGGGAGTATGGAGGAGAATTATTGTAGATTCCCAGATTCGTGAATGAATGAAAAAAAACTCCAACACGAAGATTTCGAGGACTTACTTCTTTATTATGGAGCTTTTTAAAAGGAGGGCCATGATAGTACAGTGGCACGGGAGAAGTCAAATACAAGACCGCCCGACGGGGGCGACCCCGAAGGGCAGCGAGCTGAGGTCTCTCACATTCAAGATCAGAGGGAGTAGTCGTCAAATATTCATTACAATCACTCACTCATTGGCGAGATGAATAGGAACATATGTACTGTATTGGCGATGAATATTGGTGGCGTGGACAAAGGAATCAGAAGCATCCCGAAGTATTACATAGAACACAATCTTACGCCATGGCGAGCTATATATGGTTACACGTATCTTAACATTCCTGCGGTAAGGGAAAGTGGCCAAAGAAATAGCTAACACGTGATATTACATGCTCGTTATAGATTTTAACGACAGCTGAATTAGTCAGCAAGGGGCATATGGCTTTTATCCGACAAAGAGAAGGGTGAGAATTGAATACTAATGCAAGCCCAGAGGCTGGGAAAATATGTATTAGATATCGTCGGCTGCAAAGCGAAAATACATTCATTTGTATTTTATTCTTTTACTTTATTTCAATGGAAAAATAGCTGCGGTTAAGATCTTTTTCTATCGTGTGAATTTGCAAGACAGAAAAAGGAACCGAGATAAATGATGTCTGCATTTGAAAAGAACTTTAAAAAGTAAAGTCGAAACTTACAGTAGTGAGAGGGGGGGGGGGGAGAGAATGAATAAAGACATATGAAATTAACTCTAAAATGTCAAATTTAAACTAAATATTTTATTTGAAGGGGGGGGGAAGAATAATGACAATTTATAATAAACCAGTAAAGTTAAAAGTTGATTTTTTTGAGGGGAAAGGAGGAATAATGAATATATAACGGTAAAGTCGTTATAGGGAGCCCAAAGGGTTAAGTGTACGACTTTTTCAAAATTTTATGATTTGTCGTTTGATGTGAGGTGTTCAGCTATAAGTATGCAAAATTTCACTCCTACAACATAATTAGGGGCTCACATATAAAGAATTGTTTAAAATACACATGTGGGAGCCCGAAGGGTTAAATGTACAACTTTTTCAAAATTTTATAGTTTGTCGTTTGATGTGAGGTGTTCAGCTATAAGAATGTAAAATTTCACGCCTCCAACCTAATTAGGGGCTCACTTAGAAAGGATTGTTTAAAATACACATGTGAGACCCCAAAGGCTTAAATTTACAACTTTTTCAAAATTTTATGATTTGTTGTTTGATTTGAGGTGTTCAGCTATAGGTATGCAAAATTTCACGTCTCCAACCTAATTAGAAGCTCACATAGAAAGAATTGTTTAAAATACACATGTGGGAATCCAAGGGGTTAAATGCGCGACTTTTTCAAAATTTTATGATTTGTCGTTTGATCTGAGGTGCCCAGCTATAAATAAGCAAAATTTCACGCCTTCAACATAATTAGGGCTCACTTAGGAGAATTGTTTAAAATACACATGTGGGAGCCCAAAGAGTTAAATGTACGACTTTTTCAAAATTTTATGATTTGTCGTATGATGCGTGGTGTTCAGCTATAAGTATGCAAAATTTCAAGTCTCCAACATGTATAGTTTCTGAGAACGGGTTCTGTGACGGACAGGCAGACAGACAGAGGAGCGAGACGGATAGGGTTTCGTCAGATGAACGAACCCCTAAAAACAATTTGCGTATTTTCACAATTACTGTGTTTGCTGTCGCTTAAACGGAAATTAAAGTGTAATTAGTGTCCCGTTTAACGCGTTAATTGGATGATTATGTGATTAAATAACGCGAAGATTTTCAAAATAAAGGATCAGTGCTATCTGAAATATACTCAATTATAGTTTTATTTGTGCATATTTATGCGTTTAAATATAATTTCTCTCCGTTATGATCAAAAGAATTGTCATTAAAATAAAGAGCAATAACTGATTTAATATTAAAGTAGTTTAATATGCATTATGCTACGGATGTTTAATTTTTATTCCGTGTGATACCGGTTAATCCATAATTAAAATCGAAAACTTAGCCTTATGTACAGGGTTGCCAAGGGCGATTATTTTCTATTCTATCTCGCACCACTATTTAAAAAAAAAAATAATTTTGTAGGATATTTCTTTTGCAAATGTTGTCAAACTGTATGTCCAAGATTTTTCTTTCGAGAAAGTGGTGCAAGGTTGAATTAAAAAAATAGTCGCCTGTGGCAGCCCTGTATGTAAAGCCTGAAACATTGCGATTAAGCAAGATAACAATTACTTCAACTGTGAAGGAAAAAACTTGGAAAAATATTGTGCAGCCATACTTTATTCGATTACATTAAATTTAATTATACAGAATTTTAAGGAAATCTCGAAAAGATAGAGAAGTAAAAGTGTGTTATTAAAGACTACATTTGAGCTGCAAGTGTTATAAATTGAAACGAATAATCGAATTTAAATGAAACCCTTACATTTTGCATAAAGGAATTTTCAAAATTTCGATTGAACTCCTAGAGGTGTAGCTTGAGTACAAAAGCAATGGACTCTAATAGGACCCATCTGAAATTCAAGTACACGATTGCATTGTTT
This sequence comes from Maratus speciosus, assembly GCA_963932465.1. Classification (NCBI taxonomy): domain Eukaryota; kingdom Metazoa; phylum Arthropoda; class Arachnida; order Araneae; family Salticidae; genus Maratus; species Maratus speciosus. The sequence goes on from OZ010787.1 coordinate 436,741,159, forward strand.
CTAGGAGTTTATAAAAATTTTGGTTTACGTCAGATGCGCACACAAAATGGAGGATCAGTTCTATCAGTATTTGCAAATAGGAATTTTAACTTTATTTAATTGCATATTTTTGTGATTAAATACAGCGAAAATTATGAGCTAAGATATCCGATTGTATGAGATACTAGTGTACATACCTCCTTTGAAGAACGGTTGTGCAGTTTTAAAGCTCACCATAGAGCAATAGCTAGTTCTACGACGTTATATATAGTGCATAATGAAAGGCCTCCAATCTCGACGCAGGAAATTCTTTTGACAAAAAAGATTCTGAAAGATAATCGCCATCTAACTTAAACTTTAATTTTCTATCAATTAGAAAGGCATTTACTGTAATACTCTATGTCATGTACTGAAATATTGGTATTTTCTTTGCGATCGGGCCTCTGGTTGAAAACATTGAAATTCACACATAACGACTGTGAAGTGTTTGACTATTTATTTTACGTGCGCCATTGAGCCAGGTTGTATATTTGAGAGCATATCGAAGAAAACAATAAGCATATGAAATTATCTTTCATTTAGTGACAAATTTGCACTAACATTTAAAAATAACTAGCGCCTTTTGCTTCTGAATGAGTTTTGATAGCACTCTGTACATTCCCCAAAATGAGAAAAGAACTTTCAGAAATATTGCTTTTTGTAAAAAATTGAAGACAGATTTAACTACCTTCATAATGCGTGGATGAAGTCGTTGGTTTTTGATGGCTAGTTTTTCACTTTATTCGCTTTTCAGGCACGAAAGTCTGCATGCCTGGCATACACGCTGACTCAAAAATATTTTGATTGCGGAAGGAGGAATTTCCTCAGCATTTCTACTTTCGCTTGAATTTAAATATCACCAATTCCGAATAGTAATTTTCGTCTTATTTATTATCAGAAATATAAGGCGATGGTTGTAACTCAAAATAGGGGCATTCCAATTCAATAAATTCTATGGCACTTGAAAATGCCCTCCCTTACCGGCCGCTGCTTAGGGAAGACCTAGATTCAGGGGCTTGAGCTTAGGAGAAAAACTTCATTGCTTCCGAATGTAAAATAGAGGACAAGACTGACAAACTTCGTACAAACAGCCACAAAGAACTACCACTAAATAAAAAGTTGTCTCAAATTAAACAAAAATAATATTATTTTAACCCTTTCAGGGGTAAGGTACTTGTATTTATAAACTGTTGAAATAATTTATTGACACCAGTATTTGCAAGGGAATTTATTTGTAAACAAGTAAAATCATATTTTCCGCGCGAGAATGTTCCGTGCAAGTAAAAGTAAGTTTTCCGGCCGGTGATGTGTCACGGCCAGTGTTGCCAGATGGGCTACTTTTTTTAAAATCAAGTTCCTGATCGGCACCACTTCTTTGTTATAGGAGAAGGCGCCTTATTTAGTGACATATTAATTAAGCCGAAAACGAAGAGCATTTTACCGTTTCAAAAAAGTGGTGCAAGTAAAGAAATCTGAATTTTAAAAAAAAAGTAGCCCACTGGCAACACTGGTCTCGGCATCATCGCCTTTCAAGGGGTTAACCAACTTATTCATCAATTCAAATAAACTATTTTATTGCAAAAGATATTTCAACCCTTAACTGGTGAGTTAGGTGTGTTTTTCACACCAGAGAAATTTAAATTCTGAAATATTACCATTTTACATTACTATTGTGTCAATCGGAATGTCGAGTCGTGTTGGGAAAATCAATTCGTACCGGAAAATTTTACCATTTAATTATTAGACATTGATTCCGATATCTAATGTCTAATAATTACCGGGTAGAATTTTTCAGTAAGCATTGATTTTTCAACACGACACGATTTTCTAATCGACCCAATAGATGGACCGTACACATACATATGCATGTTCACTTCCGGTACTTTTCAGTTGTTTTTATACAAGTAAGTAATGCACAATTCACAGAGGTATTTTCTTATTTTAATTCGCTGAATTTTGTAGAGTGCACAACAAATCAAATTTTGGGGTTACAAACAGCCCACCTCACTACTTATATTATAAAAAAATCACCTCCCCACTTAAGTATTAAGGGTTTTCAATCTTTGGCCTCGCGGGCACCAAGCTATCATATACTTTAGTACAGAAAAAAATATCTTATTTAACCCTTTTGCGGTCGTTGTCCACAAAAAAGGACACATAATTTTAATTCCAAAACTGACAAATGTGCACCAAAAAAATTTAATAAAAATTTTCCTCTTATAATGTACGGGAAAATACGCAAGCTTTTATATTCTAATAAATTAGTTTGTAAATTCTGATGTTATTTCATCATTTCATCACTTTAAAAAAAGAATCACTCCGCACCGGAAAGGGTTAAAGGCTTAACAAGCGAAGTTAATTGACACGTTGACAGTTCACTAGCGTATAATTTGCGCTTCTTAATTGGAGAAAATTCACAATTAACCCTTTCAGGGGCAAAGCACTTCTGTTGCTAAAATGTTAAAATAATCGATCGCCACCGGTATTTATGAATAACTTTATATGAATCTTAGTAAAAGCTTTTCTAAGCTTTTTTAAGTAAAGCGTACTCAATATGAAACAAAATTTAATTCCTAAATTCTGCGGTTAATGTGGTATTTGGGAATTAAAATTAAGTGGTATATAACATATACCGGTGCCCTTCAAGGGGTTAAATAAAGGGATAATTATCCAATTCTATGGGGGATATTCAATGTAGCTGACCTTAAAATTTCTCCACCACCATAGTGAAGTAACAAGGGGTTCGGGAATTTGTTTTTCAGATACACGTTTACAAGTAAAGTTAAAATTCGTGGAAAAATCTGCGAAACGACCACTATTTTCAGCTCATTTTCACCTTTTTATCAATGGCCCAAAGTTCGAGATAAAAATATACAATATAAGTAAAATGTAAATTCCTAAATTCATTTAAATTTAATAATCAAATATTAAATAAAAATTTTTTCTTGTTTTCCATTTTCTGTATACAGTAACCTGTGGCAAAAGGACCGAATGGGAGGAATAGCATCGCTGCCAACTTTTATGCGTTTTTCTTACCACTAAAATTTAAAAGAATGTTTTAATTTTGATGGTAAGAAAAAAGCGTAAAAGTTGGCAGCTATGCAATAGCGTTCAGAAAAAAAAAATCCTTGGGTAAAATATAAAATACAGACATTGCATTCAGAATGATTTACTTAAATCTAAAATGCAGCAATCGGAACGCTATCGGCTAACTTTATTCCAAGAATTCTCCTAAAGTTGAATTTGTGTAGCTCCGCCCCAAATACTGCATTCAATTGTTTTTAACTCCTTGAAGAGCGGTGGTATATAATATATCCCAGCTGATTTTAACTCCTAAATGCCACATTGACACCATAATTTTAAAATAACATTTTCCATTCATGCTTTACGTGAGGAAAATAGTTTACTTATTTTTAAACAAATTTCTGTCTAAGTCCTGGTGTGAACCTGCCATTTCAGAATTTTAGAAACAGAAGTACTTTGCTCCTAACAGAGTTAATGAATTTTTGCATTTATATTTAACCCTTTCAGGGGCAAGGTTCTTCTATTCGTAAAATGCTGAAATGAGTGATTGACACCGGGATTTACAAACAAATTTATTTCAAAATAGGAAAAAAAAACCCTTTTTTTCCACGTACTTAATAAAAGGAAAATTTTCGTTCCAATATTCTGGTGCGAATGTGGCATTTAGGTATTAAAATTAGGTAGTCAAAAAATGAATCACTGCCCTCGAAGGGGTTAAAAATATTTATACGTAGTTCCCATCGTATAATATCAGCATTTATAAATAATGTAGGGCATAGCTGCCAACTTTACGCTTTTTTCTTACCACTTTTTTGTAACAATGAAATTTGTCTCCTTTATCCATTGAGAACACGGGATTAAATAAGCAATTTTTTCTGACGAAAATAGTGGTAGGAAAAAAGGGTAAAAGCTATGCTGTAGGGGTACGCATAATAAATTTTATACAAAAAAGTAGTGATTTTCTTATAAAAATAAGATATGGTTTTTATTATATATTTTAATTTTATTATCGTTATTTCATACAGATTTTATTAACAGAAATTCCAAGTTATGCGTTTTAAATATCTTTAAAATCTAATTTAATAGTATGAAATTCGTTGCAGTAGATTTAGAGAAAATTTGTTTTTATAAAAAAAGAAAAATATGCTTTTTCCGCATTAAATATCAGTATTTATAATATGATTATGTGGGAAATTTACTGTCATATAACCTATGTTGCCAGTGGGCTAATTTAAAAAAAAAATAGAATTGCTTGAGTGCCACCAATAGTGAAATTCGCCTTATTTAATGACATATTACTTAAGACGAAAATAAGGTTAATTATACCCTTTTTAAAAAGTAGTGTCAATCAAGCAATCTGAATAAAATAAAAATAAAGAAAAGTGCCCAGTTAAACTGATGGCATTGAGCTCACAGGCTATTCACACTAATTGTATATTATACTCTTAATTTAAAGAATAATGCCCCACAAAAAATAAATGAAGGGGGATTAGACCCCTCCCCCCCCCCCTTTATACTTAACCATTGAACCTCCAAATCTAATCAGGGAAGCTCCTTAACATAATAAACAGGTATACCAAATTTGAAGCGTATCAGATATTTCTGCATGAAAAACCCATTTATCTAAATTAAGGGGGGAGTCTAACCCCCATTTCCCCCTTTATACTTAACTAATGAACCTCCAAATCTAATCAGGAAAGCTCCTTATCTGAATGAACATACAAAAATAACTTAAAATAAATTGGATAATTCTGCATGAAAATCCATTTATCTAAATTAATGGGAGATGACTTGCCCCCATTTGCCCCTTTTATACTTAACCAATGAACCTCCAAATCTAATGAAGGAAGCGCCATATCGAAATAAACCAAATTAAGGGGGGGGGGTCTAGTCCCCCTTTCCCCCTTTATACTTAACTAATGAACCTCCAAATCTAATCAAGGCAACTCCTTAACATAATAAACCGGTATACCAAATTTGGAGCAAATCGAATAATTCTGCATGAAAAACCCATTTATCTAAATTAATGGGGGGTCTAGTCCCCCCGTTTCACCCCTTTATACTTAACTAATGAACCTCCAAATTTAATCATGGAAGCTCCTTAACCCTTTGAGGGGCGAGTAATTGTGTTTCTGAAATATCAAATTCAGACCGGAATCTGCAAAAAAGTTTTATAGCAGAATAAGGAAAAGCAAATCTAGGACCCCTTTTTTGAAGCCAAAGTTAGAAAAGTAAAATTTTATAAAAATTTTCCGGTGCAAATTTTCATTAATCGTATGTGAGATAAAATATATCCCACCGGCCTTCAAGGGGTTAACATAATAAAATGTTATACCAAATTTGGAGCAAATTGAATAATTCTGCATGAAACACCCATTTATCTATATTATGCTGCACCCATGCTGCACCTGTTATGCTATTTAAAAGCATTAGACTAATATCTAACAAGAGAATTTCTCGATTTACACCAGTAAAATTCTCAACGCAATTTTCTTTGTAATAAAATAAATGGATATCTTAACACCCAAATTTTGTTTAAAACAATATCTCATATACGTTTTTTGGTTGCTGTTTTAGATTTATTTATCTTACTGATCGGTAGCAGAATATTGCTAGACCTCCAAAAGTAACATTTCGCGATATATTGAAAAAAAGTATATTGATGCAATATATTGAACATATATAGATAAATGAAAGAACGATAAATTAACACATCCTTGCTTTTCATTAACCCGGGGGAAGTCGCGCATAAACAGGGTATGAACGGTTTTCCGTTTGTCACCAATAAGTGCAAATAGTAATCGTCAACTTATTTAGTGGGAGACAATTGCTACAAACTCTGCGATAAAGTAAGTGGAAAATTACTCCTCGAAAAATAGTGGTGGCAATTGTAAAAACCGTACGCACCCGAGGTATGCCCGGGGGGCACCCGCACGCGACTCCTCCCATGTTAAATCCATTCTTTTCAGTTAAAAGTTCATGTAATTTATTATTCATAATTTTTTATGTGGATTTATTTATATTCAAAACTGAAATTAGGCTTTTGAGAAAAATAATTACTTAGAATATGTTTGAGTCTATTTATTTCATCTCATTGAAATCAAAAAATTTCAAATCGTATGTTTTTTTTTTTTAAATAATATATGCTGAAGTTTCACGCGTGATTTTAACATTAACCTCTATAAGTTTTTGTACTTTTTAACTCCATAAAGAATTATCAAAATGCAAACCTATATATTTTTCCTAGATGAGTTCTTTGAAGAAACTCAAATAAATTATCGCACGTGTGTGTCACCATCTGAAAAAGTGCAGTGGTGCACTTTTTACTAATTAAATGACCACTATTTCAAAATTGGAATTCACATTCTAGCTGAAGACAATATTCAGAGTCCGATGACGTATTTGGTGCGATTTTATCATAAACGGTCTGCAAAGAAAGGCAAGTATAACATTGTTTTTACGCAAACTGCATTACAAAAATGTTAATCGTATGTCTAGCATCGCTCGAATTTCAATGACGGATGACGAATTCCTTTTATTTATTGTGATTTTCTTAGTCCATTAACCCTCTCGCTTCGTAGTTCTTTTATCAAAATAGCTACAAAAATTGCGTACTTAATTCCTTCGCGACGAGCTTCTTTTAAGAATTTTTATTGTTTTGCCACCGTTTTTTCAAAACAAAAATTTTTGTCTGGTTTAATCGGGAAAATGCTCCGATCAATTAAGGCAAAATTTACAATAAATAGTAATTGGTGGGAATGAGCAAGGCGGGTTAATTAGACGGAAGAAATGCATCCCCGATTCATTGCGATGCCCCGATCCTCGGGTTGCGCAAATTTTGCTACTTTTACGTTGCTCGAGAAACTCTCGGCCCCACCAGTGGCTGAGAGCTTCTTCTCTGGAAGCTGGTAGATGGGAGGCGCTGGGTTCGAAGCCAATCGCGCCCGTCGGCCTAACAGTTTCGGAATTTTCCTGGTTTTCTTCGAAACCGTGGATTCTCATGCGTAAATACGAGTTAGGTTCCCTTAGAAGGACCCGCACGAGGGGCGCCCCAACCCCCTAGGGCCTATATCCCACGTGTTGATAATTGGCCGTCATAAACACAAACCAAGCCAAACGAAACCCGAGAAACTGTCAGGTTGCACAGCGAGAGGGTTAAAGCCTAGCGGTACCATATGGTACCCAAAAAGTTTCAACCATATTTTAGTTTTCATACCAGTATTTTTTAACAGAAATATTATCTGTATTTGATGACTTAATCTTCGTGATAAAATCAAACAACTATTGATATTTTAAAAATCTGGTGTGAACTGCAAGTTTTGCATTTTAAAGTGGAAAATGATTCCGGCTTGAATGGATTAAGAACTAGAATCCATTTTTCACCGGTAAAATTTATTTAGAAAGTAAATTTATATGTTGAACTTCTCATGAAAGCTTGCATTGTTGATTCATTATTGTTATCATCAAGAAAATGTACCGTCTTAAAGACAGGTGCGTGGTATCAGCAAAGGTCAGACTCATTTTAATTTTGTTTCGTAAAGGAATTTCCGGGAGGATCTCAGCGCAATATTTCCGGAGCCGGAGTCTTCTGACGTCATTTCTCACAGTGCTGTCAGTTCACTATATTGTTTTAACTCTTAAATGCATGATTTTTTATTTTGTTTCAAAAATTATGTATGATTCTCAGAAAGGTTTCTTATACAGGAAAAAAAAAGATCAGAGATACATTTTTCTTATAATACGTCAACCTTTTTTTATATTGGACATCTGCAATATAAGTAAAAACTTCTGTCATAACCATAATATTGTAAATTAGTAAATATTTTAATAAGTATGAATCCAAAAAATATATGAAATACCTTATTTTATATATTTTTTTATTTAGTAAAACTTAACCCTCAAATACATGAATTATTCTTTTAAAATTGTGTTTTTTATTTTTATATTAAAGATTAGACACCAGAAATTTTAAGATACATTTTTCACTTTATTTAGTAGCATACTTTTGTAATTTTTACAGGACTGATATTTCTATATAAATATAGTGGTTTCTAAGAGTTAATTAAAAAGTGATGCAGATATGCATCACAATGCATTTAATGGTTAATTCAGTGTTCTTGATTTACACAAATTTTTTAAAATAGTATAATTGGTTTTATTGTCTCATTAATTAATCTGTCCTTAAACAAGGGGAAAATTCCTATTTTAAAAAAGTAGTGGGAATCAAGAAATTGGAAATTAAAATACATATCGAGATAACAACGCTGGTTGATCTTCGTATCGCGGATCTTACGTGCGTTGCGTATTTTTTTCAAGTCTGCTCGATTTTTTCTTTGTAATCAGATAGCTTAATTTTTATTCTTTTATAGTAATATTTGCTTTATTTAATCTGTAATTAAAAATACGAATATCACTGTTTCATAAAAGTCGTAGCATTTATCACTAGAAAGCCCGGAAGTAGTCGATCCGACTCCGAACATATGATTAAATATCAACTGGAACCAGAAATTCTTTAAAAAAAAAGTTAAATTTAAACTACACAGATTTACGTTAAATAAATCAGTAAAATAATTGTAAATGAAAATTTTGGTGTCAAATATTTTTCTGAAACTTGAGTAAAATTTACGGTTGTTCAAGTGTTAAGTAATCTGAATATAAAACTCTCTCCAACTGGCAACACCTGAATGGGTGAAAGGAAAGAAGTATCAAATTTAAACAAGGAAGCCAGATAATACTATTACTTCTGTTAAATTTTTCGTACGCCTATGTGGATTCAGCAGATTTTAGGATTTTGTCATACCAAAAATTTCATAAAGTAATTGCAACCATATTTAAATAGAGAATTGTTTTCATTAATCTTTCAGGGGCAAGGTACTTATATTTATAAAAAGTTAAAATAATTTATTGACACCAGTATTTACAAGCGAATTTATTTGTAAACAAGTGAAAGCATATTTTCGCATATTTAAGAAAGTGAAATTTTCATTATAAAATTCTGGTACCAATGTGGCAATTAGGGATTAAAATTATGTGATGCCGTGACGGCATCATCGCCCTTCAAGGTGTTAAATAAGTAAAATGATGCTTTACGAAAAATTTGGTATTACTCCCCTGAGGCTTCTGAGCCCGGTGTTTGGAAAAACTAATACTAAAGAACATATCTAACTATTCCAACACTAAGGGAAAGATATACCATTTTTTTAATATATTTTAAAGTTTTTTATATTATTAACCCTTTCTGGCATGGTGTGTTAAATTCTGTCCCCCTTAATTTTAATCCCCAAATGCCGCAACGGCACCAGCATTTTGAAAGGAATTTTCGACTTTTATGTTTTAGGTGAAGAAAAGGTTTTACATATTTTCAAATAAATTTGTTCGGAAGTCCAGGGTCAATCAATTATTTTAACATGTTACCACAAAAGTAATTTGAGCCGGAGAGGGACAATTCTTGACCAGGGATACTGCGATAGTTGACGCATACCTGCCAACACTTCTGATTTTTTGTACCACAAAAGTTTAATAGTAAATTTACCTTTCTCAACCGCCGTATTTTGCGATTAAGTTAGACGAAATTTTTTATTAAATTTTAGTGATACAAAAAAGTTTAAGAGTTGTCGCATGTTTCGTACGCTTAAGGGATTTTTTCAGGTGTAATATCACTATTTGTTTATAGAAAAATAAATCTAGGTTAAACACGGGAGATTTCGCCTTATTTAAGAAGAGATATTTCCATAAGAAAATACTGGTACCAAAGAATTTCCTGGTCGTGAAACTTCAGGGAAAGTACGACCCCTGGTTGTCGGTTATGGAAGCGTTTTACAGATCCTTCAATATGTCTGAGAAGTTTATGCATACGGATAAAAACTTTAGAACACTATTTAAAAAAATTCATTGACCGGTCTCAATATTCATTTTTAAATAAAATTCTGTTACAATAAAAATTGAAATTTTGTATCATTTTTTAATTTTTTTCGAGATTTATATAAATGAGAAGTACTCGTAGTTATATATATATATATATACACAGTGGACTCTCGTTAATGCGTCTGCCCTTAAAACATATCTGAGGTTAATGCGGATACAGCTGTTTCTCCCATTGTATTGTAATTAATGTTAAGGACACCATTTAATGCGGACTTCGGTTAGTGCGGACGAAAAATGATGTCCCTTGGAAGTCAGCATTATCAGAAGTTCACTGTATATATTAATGCTTTTTTAAGAGCATTGAGTCAAACATCGATAATTGGTTATCTGGTCATGTTTCACAAATCGCCATGCAATCAAGGTGTCTTCGCTCTTCACGTGTGTTTACCGCTATTTCCAAATAATAATCCTAGTTTTATTTAACCCTTTCATGGGTAAAGTACTTCAGTTACTAAAATATTGAAACAATTATCGGGGTAGGATACCTTTAAACCTACACAATTTTCGATTTTTTTTAATACATATTTTGATTCCATAATCATATCTGAACAAAATGAAAAAAAAAGCATTAAAAAATTCCCAATAGTTTACTAATTATGGAAGTTTAATTAACCCTTAATTGCCTGATTTTTCAAAAATCATTGTAATAAGGTTTTTCGTCTTTAATTTTTTAAATAAGTCATGAGAAAAATACTTAAAAAATCATATTTTGTTTTAAGTATGGTGTACGGCTAAAAAACTGTTTATTACTCATCGGCAATACTGGGCTTTAATTTAAAAAATAATTTTCCTTGATAAAATTCTATAATGTTAAACACACGAGAATTTTAGGAACTATAATAAGAAATACATTTTACTTGCTCACTACAGAACAAAATAGAATATTTCACAAGCTTCCAAACAAAACAAAAAGAACATGTAGCAAGAATTGAAAAAATAAATATATCTTTATTCTTAAACAGCACAAGTGTTGCCATCTACATGTTGGAAATCTATTTAATAATATTTTCAGAATGTATTTTATTGGTAACATTTGCATTAAGCATTATAATATTATTCTAATAGTATTTTAGAAGCCTAAATTGGGTATGTCGCCGAAAAGTAACAACCGGCATTTAAGGGTTAAGACTACACAGGGTGACAAGAATTAACTTGGACGACGTTTTAAACCAAAAATCGCTAACTACCACTAGAGTTATAAAGTTATTGTCAGAGGGAATTTATTCTTGAACGCTATTTAACAGGTGCAAGTAACTGAGGTGTTATAGCCGTTATGGCTAACAAACGATCTACCGTACTTGAATTACATAAGAAAGGAATGAAACAATGTGAAATTGTTCAACTATTGAAAGTGCATACGCAGACGGTTTCATACACAATCAGAAGGTTTAAAGAACTCTGACATGATGATGACAGGTCAGGAATTGGAAGAAATATATTATAATATTAAATCCTACAAATTAATTCCAGTTAATCGTTCTTTAACACTTTAGAGGGCAGTGTCCTTAAAAAATGGCATCTAATTTTCATTCCAAAACTGACAAAAGACACCAAGAATCAAAATCAAAATTTAATCAAAATTTTCATATTATAATGTATGTGAAAATAAGTAAGTTCATATTTTCTAATAAATTCGTCTATAAATTCCGGTGTCAGTCCATCATTTCACCAGTTTATAAATAGAATTACGCCGCGCCGGTAAGAGTTAAAAAGAATGATTTTTCTCTGTTCTAATACAGGGTGTCCAGCGAATAAGACCTTGATTTCAAAATTAAATATCTCAAAATACAAAAATCAATAGAATTATGCGGTAAACGGTTTGTTTATTAGCTAAGCTGTAAAAATGTTATACAGAAGTTGCAAAATTTAGTTGCAAAAACCGTTAACAGATGGCGCTGTAATAGCAATACTTGTAAAATGTACTTGGAAGTCCAGAACACTAGCGTCTCATTCCTAGATGGCTCCCTACGGAAGAACGAATATTGGGAAAGCCCACTTTTTCATTGGGGTGATGTGCAGAAGTGGAGACAACTGATCACAGAATTATTGCATCAGCTTTAATTTTAGAAAATTTCAATAAAAAGTTTAGAAATCATTATATAAAAACTTATTAAAGTATTTTATTAAATTCAATTTTTAATGCCATGTAATTACTTAAATCAAAATGCATATATTTAGAAAAATAATTTTGTACTTTTTATTTATTTTTTATATTTTTAAATCATGCATAATATTTTGTTATTATTGTTTATGCCTGAATTATTATAAATAAAAAAGTAATTTTGCACTTTTCATTTATTTTTAAATCACGGCATAATACTTTGGTTTTAGCACAACACATATATTTCTTTTCTTTGTAAAAAAAGTTTTAGAAACACAAAATATGTATTAAATTATTTCTTTTTAAATAGGAATTATTCATATCATGAACGTCAAAGCAAAAGTATTTTGGGTGATGCATTCCTATCCAACACTTCGGATCCTATCGCTAGAAGCTGTGCCATATTTCTGTGCTCAATGATAAAAAAAAAGGAAAAATGAAAACGAGTTTTTAAAATGAAAATTATTTTTATAACTTAATTAAGCTTTTAAGAATAGAAACTTTGTATTTTTTTATTCAAACTATTCTCTACAATAAAAAAAAATGATTTATGAATCATTATTACAAATGCTCAATGATTTTTTAAAAAGGGGTTTGTTTCAGCTTAATCAAATTTTAAAACCAAAAAATTTGGATTTTTTTATTCAAACTTTTTTCACAGTTTAAATAAATATTAAAAAGTAAAGATTTCCATTTTTTTTTTTTCAAATCCTCCTCTACTTGGATTCGACTATGCGATCTACCAATTAGGAGAGAAAAGGCATTCTACAGGGATACTGGTATCCGGACCGAAGTAGCTTATAACAAAACTTGAAACAAATCTTAATTCTGTCAGCACATGACTCCGCTTCTGCACATTACCCAAATAAAATATTTTAATAAGTTCTTATATAATGATTGCTAAACTTTTTATTGAAAATTCTATTAATTGAAATTCTCTAAAATTGAAGCTGATGCAATAATTCTGTGACCAGATGTCTCCACTTCTGCACATCACCCCAACAAAAAAGTGGTATTTTCCAATTTTCGTTCTTCCATAGGAAGCCATTTAGGAATGAGACGCTAGTGCTCTGGACTTCAAAAGACAATTTATAGTCATTGCGATTACAGCGTCATCTGTTAGCGGTTTTTGCAACTAATTTTTGAAACTTCTGTATAACATTTTTACAACTAAGCTAATAAACAAACCGTTTACTGCATAATTCTATTGATCTTTGTTTTAGAATATTTAATTTTGAAATCAGGGTCTTAATCACTGGACACCCTGTAAGTAAAATCCTTGCGCCATTGCAAAAATAACATCCATAGAAAAAGTTTCTTTTATAGCTAATTTTCAATTTCTTAATAGAATACTTATTTATATTAGGTCTACCGGAAAGTTCTGTGCGATAATGTTATTTCACGCCTTTTTTTTTCAGATTTCTTCAGTGGCAGCACTTTTTTTGTAATGGTAAAATTCCCATTGTTTTCACCTTAATGTGAATTGTGAAAACAATGGGAATTTTGCCATTTAAAAAAAGTGGTGCAAATGAAGAAATCTGAATTTTAAAAAAGTAGGAGTGAAATAACAATATCGGACAGAACTTTCCGGTAGAACTAATTGTTTAACGGAAAAGAAACCTCTAATGCAATATTTACCTGGTTTCTAATCCTTTCATTGACACAGGGCTTCCACAGACTAGTATTTTTCAATTCTACCTCGCACCACTTTCTCAAAACAGATATCTTTGATATATCTTTGATATGATTGCAAGAGAAATTTACTACAAATTTTGTTTTATTTTTAAATAGTGGTTCGAATAGAATTGAAAAATAGTCGCCCTGTTAACATTAACACTTTGCACTCAAGAGGTCATTCTCACTCACCAGTAGTACTGCCATGTGTCCCGCATAAATTAGGGGTCCAAATGCTCTGAACACCACTAATGTTTCACAGTTTATTTCGCCATCTTTCATCGCAGATAATTCAGCCTTTAGATAAGACAATGAAAATTGCTTTAAAATACTGGTGTTCAGATAATTTGGAGAAACGTTTTACGCGGGACAGCTGGCAACACTAGTGGTAAGTGAGAGTCACCTCTCGATGCAAAAGGTTACATACACATAGCTGTCAACTTTTACGCTTTTTGTTAACACTAAAATTTAACAAAAATTTTTGTCTTATTTAATTGAGAGATTTCGGAAAATAAAAAAGGCAACATTTAATACTAAATTTTCGTGGTAAGAAAAAAGCGTAAAAGTTGGCAGCTGTACATACAGATAATTTTACTCAAGTTTAGAAAAAATATTTCATAACAGAATTTTTGGTAAACTATTTACAATTTCGGTTTAACTTATTTCCGTGTCATTCACATATTGTATATTTTATGGAGGCACTTCTTGTTCGAATCTCAAATCCGTCGTTTGATACCTGTCAAATGAACGGTTGTTTGTATATTTTTTGTATATTATCTGATAACTTTCTTGTTACCGTAATTTCCGGCGTATAATCCGCAGATCAAACAATTCCGTTTGGACCCACAAATTTCATTCAGTAATTGATGACAAATATTTACCGCGATCTTAAAAATCACATTTTATTTTTAAAAATTTCTCTGTCGAAACATGATTGTTTGATCCGAGAATAGGCCGGAAATTACAGTAACCGTTTCAGAAGTAAATTAATACGTTCATGCCGGCGCGGTGGTTCACACTCAACTGTCTCAGAGTTGGCAAGTCTCCGGCCTTTAGGATACCAGTATTTTAATACAGAAAATGTTGTTTTATTTAATTAGATAAATTGGGCGATTTAAAGGAGCAACATTTTCTCTCTAAAATAACAGTGGTGTGCAAAAAGCCGGAGACTTGACAGCTCTGAGACAGTAGAGTGTGACCCACCGCGCCGGCGTGAACGTGTTAATCACGCTGTTTATATTTTTAAATTATTAACAGACATCAGCATTTACGAACTGATTAATTTGCAAATAAATAAATGCCTTTTTTCACGTACATTATGAAAACAAAAATTTTGTCAGAAATTCTCAAACAATTTTAGCATTTGGTTATTAAATTACGTGGTATACATAATATACCGCCGGCCATTCTTCAGATGTTTAAAGTAAGCACTTCTTAATTATTTACACGAGGGGTCTTGAAACTTTTGCCTGAAAGCCCCTAACCAACACAAATTCCAAAAGGTAACATTTTCTATAGTCAATCTCAAATTTACTGTTATTAACCCTCTGTCTACCAGAAGGGTCCAATGGACCCGACATGTACATTCAAAATATTTATTCAAACCAGAAATTTCTTCAAAACAAACTAAATGTATAAATCAGACAATAATAAGTTAAATAAACAAATTAAATAGTTTTAAGTAAAAATTCTGGTGTAGAATGTTTTTATAAAACTTGAGTAAAATTTCCGGTAGTTCTAGGGTTAAAAAAAGCAAATGTTTCTTTTTTAAAATACCTTTGTCCCAGGAGAAACAGGTTGAAGACCCCTTATTTACGCTAAACTGGACATAAATATTAAAATATCTCTTACCCATGTCAATTGAAAATTTTCTACTTAAACTGATTCTTTAAAATCAAATTTGCCACTAAAAGCTTATTTCATATTAGTTCTAACTAGCTAATTTCATATTAGAATCTACCTAAAGTACATTTAAATATGTTACACTGACAGTAATTATGTTTATTTAAAATAAGTTAATTACATTAGTTATCTGTTTTTAAGCAGTCTTACGTTAACAGATTTAATTATAGAATTAAAAAAAATAAATGTACGAGACGTCGAAGTGCACCAAAAGACAAAACAAATTTCGCCTTTTATTCCAAGCGCTAGCGGATTTCTAGATAATTGAATTTATAGAAAATGAAATTACTTAACAATTAACAGCTGTGTGGATTTGCTAATGCATTGTTTTTAAAGTATTCTGTATATCTGAATAAACACATTCTTAATTAATTGTTAAAAATGAATTTGAAAGGATTATGTTCTCAGTTACCGTAATGAAGTATAATTGCAATTGCATTTTAGAGCAATTTTCTTTATTGTTTAAATATACAAACACACACACACACATATATATATATATATATATATATATACAGGGTGATTAAAAAAAATGGGAAAATTTTTAAGAGGTGATAGTACACACCCAAACAAACATTTTGTATCAAAGAATGCATGGTCGAAAACTAAACGTAAAAAAGTTAGAGGGCGCCAAAAGTTATGTTCTTATACGAGGCAAAAACACACAATGAACGATTAAGTTAAGTTACGAAAACAAATTTAATGGCATTTGATTACAATAAGTGCTCAAAACATTGACCGGCAGCTGTTATGCACGCAGTACAACGACGAAGAACAGATTGGCGAATTTTCTGAAACACACCAGGCATATCGCGAACTTCCCCTACAGCAGCCGAAAGCTTGGGGACAAGTTCTTCTGCGGATTCAATGGGAGTCTCATACACAAGAGCCTTTAGCTGTCCCCACAAAAAAAAAAAATCGAGACATGAAAGATCTGGCGAGCGCGGTGGTGCCTGGTGTGTTTCAAAAAATTCGCCAATCGGTTTTTCGCCGTTGTACTGCGTGCATAACAGCTGCCGGTCAATGTTTTGAGCACTTATTGTAATCAAATGCCATTAAATTTGTTTTCGTAACTTAACTTAATCGTTCATTGTGTCTTTTTGCCTCGTATAAGAACATAACTTTTGGCGCCCTCTAACTTTTTTACGTTTAGTTTTCGACCATGCATTCTTTGATACAAAATGTTTATTTGGGTGTGTACTATCACCTCTTAAAAATTTTCCCATCTTTTTTGAATCACCCTGTATATATATATATATATATATATATATATATATATATCCTGTCTAAAAATTAAATTAATATTTTCGAAACAGAAAATTGTTATAAGCAAAACCATAGAGTTAAGGACGACAATAAAATACATAGAAGCAACAGTAACAAATATTTAAAAAAAATTTTTTAAAGAGATGAAAAACAACTGAAAATGTCTGATATGGGGGCGAAGTACACTGAAATCCCTCTGAAAGACCACGTCTATAAGGAGAACATTTTTATAAAGACAGTTTATTTAACACATGGAACTATTAACCCCTTAACGCTCGAATTAAATTACTGTTGAAAAATTCAAATTGCTCATCGGCACCACTTTTATGAAAAAGAAATATTCACCTTATTTAATGACAGGAAAAGCGATACTAAAATATAGCCAATTTCACTATTTTATAAAACTGGTGGGAATCAAATAATTTGAGTAAAAGGCTCAAATAAAAGGCCGTCATATTCACAGCCCGTGAATATGACGGGAGCGAGAATTAAGGGGTTAAAAAAGAGGACTTGACATATCCTTAACCCTAGAACTACCGGAAATTTTACTCAAGTTTTATAAAAACATTCTACACCAGAATTTTTACTTAAAACTATTTAATTTGTTTATTTAACTTATTATTGTCTGATTTATACATTTAGTTTGTTTTGAAGAAATTTCTGGTTTGAATAGATATTTTGAATATACATGTCGGGTCCATTGGACCCTTCTGGTAGACAGAGGGTTAAAATAGTAAAGCTTCAACTGTAACCGCTTTCGCTGAAGTCGATTATCGCGGATAGAATTTTTCTGATTATTTAAACGCATTACCAATGCAAAGTTTCAGTCAGAAATAGCAGCAAAAAGAGATCTTAATTTTTACTGTTGGAGGTTTACTTTGACGAACGTCAGGTCCTGCGTTTTCGCTATATTGTGAAAACTAGTGGAACAAACTGACTGTTTTATAACGGAAACTGACTCCAGTGAAAGAAAATAGAAAATTTTGCGATATATTTGAGAAAATATTTCCATGAATAAGACGCTTAAATAAGACGAATTTTTCTATTCAATTTTACTGGTGGGAAGTTTGCACCGGCAGTAATCAGAAACTGTAGATCCGATTTTTAAAAAATTGGCCGCCATCTTGTGACAACCTCCTCAGTTACTTCACTCGCAACTGGTAGACAGTACACTATATGTCTCATCCTCTTTATTCATAACTCCATTATTTAACACGTTCGCTGCCATGCTACGAGTATACTCGTAGATTTAATATTCGAGGCTTTAATTTATTAATTAATTTGTCAGCATTATTTTAGAATTAAAATAGTTGCCTTATTTATTTTCAGAAATTTCGCTGTATTAGTTAAGCGAAATTTACCTCTCCGAATTTGTGGTGGCAAACGAGTTTCAGGAAGAAATTTGAAAATTCTTACTTTATAGGGTTGGCAGTGAACGTGTTAAATATATATTTATTTTACCATGTGCTCAATGTTAATTTCCCCTCCATTAACCCTTTATCTACGGCATTATGATCTACTGCAATTTTTTTCATGTAATTATTTTTACAGTTACTAAAATAAAAAATAAAGGATAAACATAACAAAATACTCACCAGTGAGAAATTTAATTAATTAAAGGTAATTAATTAAAGTGGTACTTTAAATTACCGTCAGCACACTATGGCTAAAATATCGTAACAGAAAACACACAAGGTATTTCAAATAGCACCATAATTGTGGTAAAATATTTTCGATTAATAAGTATGTGAAATATAGTCTTTTGCATATTTATAAATAAAAGTTTCGGCAAATTCCGATGCCAATCATTTATTGCAACACTTTAGTATTGAAAATGCTTTACCCCCGAAAGAGTAAAAAAAACCTATTTTTTTTTTTTATATATTTCGATCTTGTTAGCCGTCCATTAGTTAAGCAACGTCTATATTCCAGGGACAACATGATCTCTCGCATCTCCACATATGCAATATATGAATTTACTTATGCTATTTCTAGCATAGCAAAAAAAAAGACGGTGCCACAAATATTTAGATTTCCTATAAAAAATAATAATGAAATAGAAAATAAGTACTGGGAAAAATATTACTGCACTACATTTTAGTTATTACATTTTAAAGCAGATGAAAAAGATGGATAACTACACAGACGAAAAGTAAACAAGAAGTTTCTCTCCAACACTCAGTGTACTGGCGGTACTTATAAGTACCACCGAGTAATTCAACTGTTAAATAAAATACATACACCTGTCACCTCAAACAGTTACTCAAATTGTATTCTAATATCATAATGAACACGTAAAAAAAATCAACACTTATCTTGTGTCCTTTACTGTGTTTACAGCAATAAAAAGACGAGCGTGACAATCTGTAGAAAAAGGTCGGCAGAAAACACTTCGACTGTTTCGAAGATAGCCTCCTTCTTCGCTAAAATAACAAACCTAGAACTACTGCTGACATGTATCCGGATAAGGTGGAGTTAAAAGAATGTTTTTGCAAAGTACCATTAGAATATTAGTAATATTAACTATGGGATGAAAGTTTAAAGTGAGTGGTACTTATAAGTACCGTCAGTAGATAAAGGGTTAACCCCTAAACGGTCACATTAAATTACAGTTTAAAAACTTAAATTGCTGCCATTGGCACCACTTTTTTTAAAAAGAAATATTCACCTTATTTAATGACAGGTAAACATGATAAAGCCAATTACACTGTTTTATAAAACTGGAGGGAATTAAACAATCTGAGTAAAAGGCACAGCCCATGAATATCACGGGACCGAGAATTAAGTGGTAAAACCCGTGTATGGCAGCTTTATATTATGTATACCACTTAAACCTTTCAGGCGCAGAGCACTTCTATTGCTAAAATGATTACATGAATGAATGACACGGGAATTTGCGTCAAATACTTTCGGAAATAAGAGAAAGCTTTATTTCACAAACATAATGAACGGAAAAGACTTCTAACAAAATTCTGGTACCAATGTGGCATTTGGGAATCAAATTGAGTGTTCCATTTAATGAAACACTGAGCCGCAAAGGATTAATTGTTATTCCCAAATGCTACAATGGTACCAGAATTTCAGAAACAAAATTTTTCTTTCTATAATGCACGGGAAGAACATACTTTACTTACTTCCATATAAATTTGATCGCAAATCTCGATGTCATTCAATCACTTTAACAATAGAAGCGCAAAGACCAGTCAACTTCACTTCCGCCCAAAATCTATAATTCGATTTTAACCAGACATTTCTTTTAAAAAAAGAGCTAAATATATGTATTACACACAAGAAAAAAGTCCAATGGATAAGTTAAAAAGCTTTAAATAAAGATAGTGGTGTAATTTTTTTAAAATAAAATGTGAGTGAAATTTATTGCACTTTTAGTGTTAAAATTTTAGCAGCAGAAGTACTTTGTACCTGAAAGGATTAAATGAGCACTAATTCGCACACTGCAAAAAAATGTGTTGACAAAATTTAGTAAAAAGTACTACTTTTTTGAATACCTTTTTTAAATACTCATGAAACCCAAAATTGCTCAGATCAAATTGTACTCAAAATTGTGAAACACGTGCACTCATTTTTGATTACAGGGATGTGAAATATGACTCGTTCGTTATATACTCATTTTTGTTTTTATGTATGTATTCAAATGTGAAGTGTTTATTTATTTTTTAATCCCATATATGCATTCAAATATGATCTTCGAAAGTGAATGGTCTCTGTTAAATATTCAGTACTTTTTTTCTTATTTTTGGAAATCAGCTGTAAACTTCTGTAACTAATGCATTACTGCAAATATTAAATTATGCACAGTATTTTAAAAGTGTTTGAAAGCAACGTTCGTTATAAAAATACGATTTAAAGCAAGATGGTGTCCAAGATGGCTGATTAGTAACACGTGCGAGACCAACATAAGGTACTGGGTAAAAAGACACACATTTAATAAAGCAATTTCAAAACTAAAATAAATGAAAGGAAAAAAAAATATTTTTGTTGTCAAAGGGGCTCTTCCCCCCGCCCCACCTGAGATACTTTACTACAGATTAAAGTAAAAATGTCCTAACATTTACTTTCCTCCCAAAATTATTAACAAGAAACATTTAATTGATTATTTACTAAGAAAAAAATAGCAAAATTATTAACAAGATACGCTAATCAATTACTTTTATGACAAGAGCATTGTTTCCAAGTACTTTTAAATCATTTTAAAATACTGCACATAATTTAATATTTAAAGAGGTTACAGCTGATTACATTAAACAATAGAAAATGCATTGAATATTTAAGAGAGAGCACTTACTTTCGAAGTTGTTGATGAAATACTGAAAATACCATTCTTCTAATTTTTGTTTTTACGAACAAATCCATTTGCCTTAGCACATAGACCAGACCGAATATGTGAAGCACTGATGAACAACAACACGATGTAATTTTACGTATTATAAAGGAAACACAGGATATAATTCCTCCCGAGGATTAAAAACGTAGTATTATGCCTCTGATTTCAACGATATATTGCATTGTTTTCCTATTAAAGACCATCTTTTAAACCGTCATGAATGAAATAAACCACTACAAAATACAAAGTTATCGTTTCATTTGGGTTTGACAACATGTGATGTATCGAAATTGAGAAAGCACAGGATTATTTCCAAACATAATCAATTTGATATGAGTACGTCGATTTAGTCATTTTTAAGTACTTCATTTTTATCAGTGCACCTACCTCCATGAAATACCCTTTTCCATAGTTTTTGTTGTAGTGTTGGTGCAAGAGAAGTGCTATTGTTAACTTTCCTTGAATCGTCTTTGTTACAGACACCCTAAGAAGTACAGTAATATTTCTCACGAGAGAGACGTGGCTTAGATTAATTTCAATTCTGTTGCTTTTGTTAAAAAGATTGTAACTTGTTTTTAACATCTCAGTTTTGTTTAACAGTGGAAGTTAACACTATGCGTATTCATGTTGAAGTGGATATCGTGCTTTTTTGTGCGTGTGTTTAGTAATTTGATGATGACAAAGAGAATATTATATATATATAATATTAACCCAGGACCAGCATGTTTTACAGGAATTTTATTCAACCCACAAAACATTTTATTAAACACTTATTTTCACTTTAAAAATCACCAAAATTTGTTAAATAAATAAGGCAAAATTTAATTTACTATTTTACTGGTATCTAAAAAAAAAAAAAAAAAAAATAATAATAATAATAATAATAATAATAATAATAACGTTGCGAAAACGCAACGTCAGACTCTAATTTAGGGATGCACAACCTGCGGCCCGCGATGGGTTAAATCGTGAACTTCGCCAATTTGCCGCGAGAGAAATTGAAAATTTCGTCAGTCATTTAAGAATCGCGACTTTTGTTGATCAGGCGCTGAAAAATAGCTAAGTTCGCTGATCGGGCAGTGAAAAATCGGAAATTGTGCGCAAAAATCGCAAACTTCGCCGATCGGCCATAGAAAAATCATGAGTTTTTGCGTCGATCGGACTCTGAAAAATCGCGAATTTCGGTGGTCAGGTACGGAGAAATCGCGAATTTTGTCGATCAGGCTCAGAAAAAGCGCAAATCGTTGATCGGGTACGTAAAAATCGTTAATTTTGTTAATAATGCGCTGAAAAATTTTAAATGTTATTAATCGGCTGCGAAAAAATCGTGAGTCTCATCAGTCTCGAGAAAAAAACGCGAATTTTGTCAATTTGGCACAGGAAATATTCAAATAAAGTCAGTTAAGAATCTCGAATTTCGTCGATCGGATGTAGAAAAATCGCACTTTTTGTCAATTAGGAGAAGAATGACCTCATTTCATTTATCTGCTGCGGAAAAAATCGCATGTTCGTCTGTTAATCGTGAGCAAAAACCGCGAATTTCGATAATCAGAAATTTCGTCGAAAAGGATTGGAAAAATCGCCAATTGGGAACAGAAAATAGCGAGTTTTGTTGATCGTGCTTCAAAAAATCTCAAATTTCCTTGATCGGGAATGAAAAAAATTCGCGAATTTTTTCGGTGATGCGCGGAAAATTTTAAATTTCGTTGATCGGCAGCGAAAAAATCGTGAGTTTCATTAGTCTATCACGAGAAAAAAAAGCGAATGTTGTCAATTTGTCGCAAGAAAAAATTTCAAATTTCGTCAATCAATTGGTAATCACGAATTTCATCGATGAGGAGCGGAAAATCGCAAATTTCGTCAATCAGTTAGTAATCACGAATTTCGTCGATCAGGAGCGGGAAAATCGGAAATTTCGTCAATCGATCACACAGAAAAAGAGAATTTTGTCGATTCATTATGAAAATATTATGAATTTTTTCGATCGGGCTAAGAAAAATGGCGGATTTTGTTGGTCGGACACGAAAAAAATCACGACGCGGAAAATCCAAAATTTCGTCTATCAAGCGCGGAAAAACAGCGAATTTCGTCGATTAGGCACAGAAAACTAGCGAATTTTGTCGTTCGGGTGCGGAAAAAGCTTGAAATTCGTCGAACAGGGGAGGAAAATCGCGAATTTCGTTGGTCTGGCTCAAAAAAATTGCGAATTTTGTTAATCCGGTGCTGAAAAATCGATAATTTCGTCTATCGTTTGCAGAAAAATTGAATTTTGTTTATCGGATACGGAAAAATAGCATGTTTTGTCTATTGCATGCAGAAAAATCGCGAATTTTGTCAATCAGGTCCGAAAAAATTGCGAATTTTGTCGATCGGGTGTTGAAAAATATCAAATTTCGTTGATTGGCTCCTTCTCTTCGTTCATAAAGTTCAATTTTTTTATTACAGATATTAAAAAAAAATGCAGAAGGGATATGCAAGATGTCAGGAGTTTTTATGCTGCGATTCCCAGTTTTAGTTATAAATAGGAGCGATAGATAGCGCCGCAAGTTATAGGCGCTAAATCCAGGCTTAATTTTTCGGCCTCTCTCTTCCCCCATGCGAAAAAAAAGGGGGGAGATTAAAATGTTTTGAATGGATCCTGAAGTACCAAAGATCGGGTCCGGAATAAGCACCTATTTCTCACAGCGCCATCTATTGTTTGAAATTCGAACTAAAATCAAGAATCACAGTAAAAAAACTCCTGCCATCATAAATAACCCTCCTGAAAGATTTAAAAAATATATCTGTCACCGTTTGCAAGTTATTGAATTTTAAAATCTATCAGTCATTTTTGGGACACCCGGTATCTGTAATATTTTTGGAGTATTGCCATAAAATTATAAATCATTGGAAATATAATTTAATCAAGAATACAATGAAATAAAGTTTGTTTAACCCTTTCCGGCACAGTGCGCCCGGGTCGGTATACCTAATTTTAATTCCAAACTTTCAAACGGCGCCAAGAATATTTTAATAAAATTTTGCATTAACAATGAAAGTATAAAGTAACAAGTTTTTAATTTCTCAAAAAGTCGTATGTAAAAGTCGATGATTTCATCATTTTACAACAAAATTTGTCTGTGCCGGAAAGGGTTAACTCTGTGTGGCTCGGTGTCTCATTACATGGAACACCAGCTTGATTCCCAAATATCACAATGACACCAGAATTCTCGTATAAATATTTTCCTTTTCTTATGTATGGTAAAAATAGCTTTTTCTTATTTTGAAATAAAGTTGTACGTAAATTCCAGTGCCATTCATTCATTTCAACATTTTCGCAATGAAAGGTTAAGAAAGGATTAATTATCTGCATTGTATCAAAAGTTACAGCCAAATAACAAGGAAAAATAAGCACAATTTGCTTAATTGATATGAAGTAGCTGTCCTTCATTTGAATGTAGCCAATGAGCTTGAGTATTTACAGAGACAATCAGGAATCATCTTGTTTTGACAATGAACCAATCAGGTTACAATAGGATTCAACTCTTGATATCATTTAATGAACTTCAAAATAGGAAATTTGTCAGTGTGAAGTGATTGCTATCAAATTGGCTGCTTTTTTATTGTGTTCTTTCATTTAAAAAGCTCAGTGTTGGTTGCCAGATTGGGGACTTTTTTAATTCAGATTATTTGACTGTCACCACTTTTTTTAAATAGTATAATTCGCCTTCTTTTTTCAGAATTTTTTATCTATCTTTAAGTAGGCCGAATATTTCAATTAAAAAAAAGGGGTGACAATCAACAATCTGGGGACAAAAAAGTCCCCAATCTAGCAACACTGAGTAAGCTTATAAAACGTGATAAAATTATAGTAAATGGCACAAAATGTTGACCGGAAACCCAAAACGTGGTGCAAAATATTGCTATTACGTGATCAAGGCTACAGTTACGAAAAAATTAGAAGAGAAATTGGTGGAAATTTAACCTAAAGCGAAATTTCTAAATTTCGGAAGAGACATAAGGAGACACAATCACTACAAACAAAACTGATAAAGGTAGAAAAAGATACACAACATCAGCTGACGATAAAATTGCAAGACTAAGCTTACGTGATAGACGAAAATCACCTCGGAATACACAAATAGGAAATAATACACAAATAGGAAATCCCCAATGTAATGTAAAAGTTAGTATTTATTTATCTACACATACAGCTGACTTGTTTGCTTGACATCTAGGTCCGCTTATAAGTCATCGTAAATATACAGAGACGAGACGCACAATGAAATTTACAACACAGAGAAATTACATCCGGGAGCTCCACAAAGAGTGTCCAATGGAAGCAGCGAGAGTCGAACTCGCAGACCTCTGCCGCTCTCAATGCTCGGCGGCTGCGACCGAGGCCCCTAAAAGTTAGTGCAAAGTTTGTTCGCCGCATTCAATTTCTTTCATTAATATTGCATTAAAGAACGCAAATTTTACTATGTAAAAAAAGTGGTGCTAATCAAGAAATCGGAATTTGAAAAAAGTAGCCCACTGGCAACACTGTTTTCATATTGGACAGTTTGACATGGTACCCTCGATATGCATCCTCATTGCATTACACCTGCAGTGAAATATCTATTTACTGACATTATATGGAAATGCATGACATCAAAAGGTTTTTGCAGAATTTGTGTGATAAATGAAAATATAAATACCCAAAAATGCATAAAGGAAATACTTGATCTCAAACTGAAGCCTTCCACACATGATCTATCACAAGGCAACCAAGTATTTATATTTCAACAGGATACAGCTCTATGCCACGTGACTACTTTGTGCAAATAGTGGTTTTAAGATAATCATATTCCTATACTGGAATGGCCTGAAATATTCCAGATGTTAACCCAATCGAAAATCTATGGAGGCGACTAAAGAAACTTGTGAGCGAGAAAAAACCCAGCAGTAAACCCAGTGAATAGAAGCAATAATTAAATCTTGGTTTCACATTACAACAGCTGAGGAATTTAAAAAGTTAGTTCACGCCATGAAAGATGTTGTAAGGCTTAAGGTTACCTAAGTATTAACTGACATCGTCAGAATATTTGTATATCTCATTTTTTATATCTGTTTTACTTTTCTTTTTATAACTTATGTCGAAATAAAATTTCCTTCATAAAAGTTATTCCATTAATATCTAGATTAAATTATCTTTCCAATGCTAAAAATTTTTATAGTATTACTTAAAAAACTTAGTGTTATGAAACCTCAAACATCAAAAATAGATTTTTTCCAAAAGTGTTCCACAATTTTGGCCACTATTGTGTATTAACCATACCATGTTTGGCTTGTCGTAATCAGTACATATATTGTAGCTCAATTTTTCATGTAAATGATACCAGAATTTTGGAATAGCAATTTTTTTTATTTCATGACAGACATTTCGCGATTGAATATATCAAAAATTGCTATTTAAATTCTCACTAAGATATTTTTAAGGCTTAGGCAGTTACAAACGTGCACAGTACGTCTATCTGAGTCTACCCTTCCAACGTTGTGCTGCATACTTCTATCTGAATTTCAGAGCCTGAGTAAAAACGTAGCAAACTTCCACAAGATTCAAGACTTCCACAAGTACATTTTAAAAGAAATTTTTGCGATATTTATACTCCCGATGGAATCAAATTTACACTCATGAATTAGAACAAAATTTCTATTCATTTTTACTGTTGGAAGTTTGCCCATTGGAAATTTAATGCTTTCGTGCGTTCTTTCACAATGCACATCCGAAAAGAAGACCAACTCTGTGGGCAGAACCGAAAAGCGAAAACTCAATAGACAAAGGGATATTGAAACCGTGCTAATTTGGATCATGTCTTATTCTCGAGATTTTTAAGGGCGTCCGGAACACAAAATATTTCAAAAAAATTTCAAAAATTTTTTATTTATTGAGTTAAAATTTTGAATTTTTTTTGTGATGGTTAACCATATCATTTGTAAACAAAATCAAATGATAAGACTTCTCACAGCTTTTTAAAGAAAAATTTTTAATTTAAAATTTATGAAAAAAGTGGTATAAAATCGTTATAACTCGAAATATTATTTGTAGAATTTAAATTGCTTTTCATTTAAATAAACAGAAATATATATTTTTTTAATTTAGAGCCAGCAATTTAAAAAATATTAATTTTTAAAAAAATTAAAAATATTTAACGAAAAAATTACAAAAAAAGCGGTGCAACTTTAAAAAAAAATCATATTTTTAAAAGTAAATAATTTTTTCAAATATGCTGGCTCAAAAGTAAAGTAAAATAATTGAAAAAGATATGTTCCGAGTTTCAACCCTGTATCTTTAACGGTTCTCGAGTTATAAGAACTTAAATATGAGAAATAGTGAAAAAACCTATCATGAAGAAAAACGCAATTTCACAAGAACTCGTTTCCTTGACAACCATAGCTTGAAAGGCAGATTTTGAAAACAAACCAAAATGGAAAAAATAATATTTCCTGTTCTAATTAAGATAGAAACATGATTTAAACATCATTTTAAGTAGAAAATGGCAGAGAAATTTTTAATCAAATAAAAAAAATGAAAATTTGAAGATTTTTTGTGTCCCGGACCCCCTTAAAGGCATCAATATATGGACGACAGTTATTGTGTTAACCTCTTGAGGGGCGATGAGATACATTATATCCCACCTACAATTAATGAAGATTTGCACCAGAAAAAATTTATTAAATTTTACTTTTCTAACTTTTGTAGAAAAAAGTCGTAAATTTGCTTTTCCTTATTTCGCCATAAAATTTTTGAATATTCCGGTGTGAATTCGACATTACATAAACACAATTTCATGCCCCTCAAAGGGTTAAAAAAAAGCAAAAAGTAAAACAAATCACATAAAATAGATTTGGAATATAAATAGAAAATTTTATCCTTGTTTTGATGTAAAATGTCTGATGACCAAAGTTAAAAAATATTTATTCCTGTTTGTTTTCGAACTAAATGCTTGCGCGCATGTGTGTTTGTGTGTGTTCATGTAACTGTATATAAACTGTATGGTATTTTTAGAGCTAGTATATGCTGTAAGAGCTAAATTAGAACATTTTAGGTCTTTTTGAACCACATTAAGCACTTTTAAAAAGCAGAAAAACCAACGTTTAAAATGCACAAATAATAAATGAAAAGCAGCAAACAGCTGTTTCGAATCTACTAGCAAGATTCTTCTTCAGTGCAAGATAGGGAAAAAGGAACAGCGTGCAAGAAAAAGCAAGGCTGAGAAAAATGATACATAGAGACGCGTTGGCTTATATACCCTATGCGGGTATCGAAGGCGCCAAAACAACCGATGAGAGAGAAGCAGTGGAAACGACTGGGTGGACAAGTAGCGATATCTACCGGGGAAGGAGAGAAAAAGAAACCAAAAAGGGGGGATTAAATTAACTCTTTCCAAATACTTGGAAAATCAGGAGTACTAGACTAAAGAGTGAAAATATTTAATGATATGGTAAGCTTCCCAAAAATCAAGATCAAGGTTAGCAGAAAATTTTTGGATAATGATGGCTGAGGAAATATCGAACCTATGTTGAGAAGACCAAGAATGTTGAGCAATAGCAGAACGTTTGAGCTCCTGATTTTTAACATAACCTTCATGCTCTTTTAAACGAAATCTAAGAGCAGGCTTAGATTGGCCCATATAAGAATGGCCACACTGGCAAGAGATTTGTTAAATGCCCCAATTATCTAGGCGATCAACGGGATGTTTGAGATTTGAAAAAGTGATTTTATTAACAGGAGAAAAAATAACTTTAAAATCAAACCTTCTTAGGATTTTAGCAACTTGCTGACTGATTTTAGGAAAAAATGTAACACAACTAAAGCATTAGGGTTGGAATTAGAATGCTTTTCAAAATGGATGGATTTCGTCAATTTCTTATAAATAGAATCAACAATATTAGAGGAATAACCACGATCAACAGCAATAGATTTGAGGTAATTAAGTTCATCACTCAGTAACTGAGGAGTGGAACAAAAATTAGTAGCCCGAAAAACAAAGGTATTGAAAGCAGCGAATTTCTGGTTAGGTGATGAGAAGAATACCTGTGAGGTGGGAGACTGACAGCAAAAGGTTTACGAAAGACGGTAATCTGAAAGCCATTATCACTACGAATAACAAGGACATCCAGGAAAGAGAGACAGTTATTGGTCTCAATTTCAGAGGTAAATTGATTGCATGGGTCAATGGAATTCATAATAGATAGAATATGATTAATATCCGAATTCATTTCAAACAGGACATAAACATCATCAACGTAACGAACATAGAACGGGAATTTTAAAATTTAAAAAAGTTTGACCTCAAAAAGTGCATATAAATATCGCATAAAATTAAACTAAGAGGATTACCCATTGCCAATCCGTCAATCATACGGAAGAAATTACCATTGAAAACAAAAGGATTTTGCGACAAGCAAGCGCGAGTGAGAAAAATAAACTCCTCGATTTCAAAATAAGAGAAATGGAATTCACACAGCCTTTTCTTGAAGCAATCTAAAGCCCCCTCAACCGGAACGTTTGTAAAAAATAATTTAACATAAAAAGAAACCATGTGACCCTGCGGCTTAAAATTATGAATTTTTTTAACAAAATCAAAAGAATTCTTAACAGTGAAACAGTTACTGACTTTTCTCACCCATCATTATCCAAAAGTGTTCTTCTATCCTTGATCTTGGTTTTTGGGAAGCTTACCACATCATTAAAAATTCTCACTCTTTAGTCAATGACTTATCTAGTAATCCTGATTTTCCAAGTATTTGGAAAGCATTAATTAAATAACCCCCTTTTTTGGTTTCTTTTTCTCTCTTTCTCCGGTAGATGTCGCTACTTGTCCACCCAGTCGTTTCCACTATTTCTCTCTCATTGGTTGTTTTGGCGTCTTCGCTACCCGCATAGGGTATATAGCGCGTCTTTGTCTATCATTTTGCTCAGCCTTGATTTTTCTAGCACGCTGTTCCTTTTTCCCTATCATGCACTGAAAAAGAATCTTGCTAGTAGATTCGAAACAGCTGTTTGCTGCTTTTCATTTATTATTTGTGCATTTTAAACGTTGTATTTTCTGCTTTTTAATATTGTTGCGCAAAGGCTTTATTTTCTATTTTTATTAAGCACTTTGTTTACTTCATCAGTTCACATCACTGCTCTCACCGGACCGTATTTTAAGTACCGCTTTTTCGAAACAATTGTTATTGTAATGTCAGTGTGCTTAAATTTTATGACCCCTAAATGCGATAATGTTCTTTTTGTTGTAATCTTAATGCAAGAATTATAAATAATTGCTGTATAATGAGGCATCCGATCTTAATGAACAAAAGCCGAAAGATTTATCTGCATTTAAAACGTTTCATATTAAACAAATTCCCATTCCAATGGACGTCCTAAATGCCATAAAAAATCACGAAATTTGTCCACCTTCTTTTTTCTGTTAACTTTGAAGATGAAATAAAATTACGGATGTCAATGGATACCCTGTGTGTTTCATTTACAAGCAAAGTTAACTCGGTAAAACGCGAAAATTTTCAGATTTCAGGTCTAAAGTTTTCCACGCATTTAGGTAACTTGTTTTCTTCAGTGGCCTATTAGCGACAAAGATAATGTCCTAAATGCGGGGAGAAATTTGGGATATTAACTAAGGTAAATTAATATGGTATTTTCATAAATTGAATTAAAATTATATTTAAAGCAGAACTTGTGTTTAAATAATCTGTGTTGAGACAATAAATTAAGAATTTCAACATGATCCTCTAATAGTGTTTCCTTTTACTGCGTACTTAAACATGTATATGAAACGATCAAAATAGAAAAGTACCCATCTATAAATTTTTTATTTTTAAAAATGGCATTTTCAAATTAAGTGAGCACACCGTAAAAAATGGTAACGTTCCGCGTTATTTCGGGATCGTTTTCCCTTTTCATAAGTTTTTATAACAGGAAGTTATAATTTTATTTTCTGAAATATTCCTACTACTCGCATGTACTGGTGACAATTAAATAGCTAACCCGCGCATTCACCTGCAATGTATCTGTTCATTCGACAGGAAGTTTACAGATTTTTCAGTACAAAGTTACAGGATAATAAAGCAAATTTTTATTTCGTTTAAAAACACTTCTGGTGTTTTTTTTTTTTTTTTTTTTCAATAAAGACATATCGCGCAAGTCAATCACAGCAAAAACAATCCGCGTTGCAAAATAAGGCTTAAACCATTGAGTTGGGCCGTTTGCAGTGTGCAAACGGTGAATTTTAATGCCTAAATATCCAAATGGTACCAGTAATTTTTTAGTACAATTTCGATCTCATAATAAACGGGAAAGACGGCTGCTGATAATTTAGAAATAAATTTGTTTGATAATTGCGGTGTGAATTATTTACACGAACACATTTTGAGCGGAAATGCCCTGCCCTTGAAAGGGTTAATAGAATGCGGGCGTGTTTTTCATACCCGGTACCAGCACCCAGTGAAGGATATAGGGGAAATATCTTATCTGAACAATGCTTTTAGTGTAAACTAGGGGGAATACAATTTTTTTTTTTTTGTTAGTCAATTCCGGGGAAAATTATTGCATCGTAAACAATTTAAAAATATTTTAAATTTCATAAAACGAATCTGTATTTCGTAAAGCAGGGGTGGCGAACCCGTTGCCAGTGGACAAACTGCCATATTTCTGAAGTGCAATTCATTTAATGACAGAAATTAAGGAAATAAAATTTTTAAAATAAGAAAAACAAATAGATTATTTAATGAATGCCGCAATACTTATAAAAAAGGTACTAAAGGACAAACCTCTATTGAATAAACGTGAAACTTTATCATTTGTTTTCGAGTCTAAAGGTTAAAATGTTTATCTGCTTTCAAATGTGCTTATGATGTGATGTTTTTAATCTGCTTATGTAAAACTTCATCGCCACCTGTTTCCACTGAAAGGAACGTGGAAATATTACAGTCATTCAGGGTAACTTTGATCCGCGTTTTCTCTATTTTCCTGTGCCACACTCTTATTTGAAGAATATTGTTGCAACTAGGGCATAAAAGAGAAGAAATTATCCTAAATTATTGTTTGACTATCAAAAATTTAAGGAATAATAAGGATAAAAGCAGTAAAAAATGGACTTTTAGCCTGGTTCAAAGTTACCCAGACATTTAGGGTAATTTTGCACCATATGATAAATTTTTATATAAAATAATTCATTATAAAGAAAGTATTGTAGTAAGGACAACTTTAACACGTTCACGCCGGCGCGATGGGTCACACTAGACTGTCTCAGATCTGCAAAGCCTCTGGCTTTTTGGATACCAGTATTTTAATACAGGAAATGTTGTTTTACTTAATTAGAACAAATGGGCGATTTAAAGGAACAACATTTTCTCTAAAATAATAGTGGTGTGAAAAAAAGCAGGAGACATGGCAACTCTGAGACAGTCGAGTGTGACCCACCGTGCCGGCGTGAACGTGTTAAACCCCCAAAAATGTTTTGAGATATGTAAAGACTGCGAATTTACATTTTCCATCACCACAAGATTTGTATAATTGATGATATTACAACAAATATCAGGCATAAGAAAAGTGGAAGAAGAGAACAATAAACATTTAGAAATAAAACACACCTGTTTACTGTTCATATAAAACATAAAAATGCAGTGGAAAACAATTTTCAATGTTTTATCTCAATAATATATCCATAGTTATAGTAATACGACCAATACTAGTATTATTCAAACAAGAATAAAAAATGTCGAATGTATGAAACGTCAAATTTGAGTAGCTCCGCCCCGAAAAACGCCTTTAAATGGATTTTATGGATTTTACACATATTTGTGAAAATATTTACATGTTATTTCTAATGGTCATTTTCGGCATTTATATAAGATATACGTGCAAATATGGGAAATTTTTGACAGTAGCACCTATAATCAGTAAATTATAAGCATCAGTATAACTTTGAGCCGGCTCAAAGTTACCGTGAAAATGTGGTAAAATATTAGTGCCTTCTTATTTTACATTTTATGAAATATTAATAAATAAATAATCACAAAATATTATCACATTTACAGCATTTAGACAATAATATGTCTGATAAGTGAGTATATTGTTACTTACTATGAAAATTTAATTGGATTACAACAACTTCAAAACAGCATTCGAAATTAACTTGAAAACAGTACTTCACAAAAATAGTTAGATGATGTAATTAATTGCGCACAATGTTGCTAATTTATTTTCTAAAATAAAGAGTAGAATTCCCAGTTTAGAACCTTGCCAACAGAGCTTAGTTCTGGAGTTTATTTGGTCTTTTAGAGTCAAAAATATTGAAAAATAGGAGGTGGTGCAAAGTTACACCCCGTGGTTCAAAGTTACCCTGATTGATTGTACTTTACATGTCCAGGTTTACACTTACCAGGTTCCCTTGTGTTCTTTGAACGTATACGGTACTTTTCCGATCAGTGGTTTGCTATTGCATACTATAAATGTATATTGGGCTCGCAGATAGCCGTTATTTTCATGGGATGTAACTGCATTTTCGAACTTTCCGAAAATTAATCCATTTTCTGCGTTTGGAAGCCAATTGTTAAAAACAGTTTTGCAAACAATTTAAAATCCTACAAAAAGCCGCAGAGTCAACCTTTGCTACATGTTTAAAAACTATAGTGCCTATGGAAAAATAAAATAGGACACCGAAAAAACAAAAGAGCGCCAAAAAAGGAAAAATATGGAATAATTAAAGCTTAAAAAACAAAAACGGTATTTCAAAAACAAAAATCGTTAGAAACCCGAAGCCAATCACTAAAACCACCTAGAAGTAAAGCAGCAACAACCTAAACCTTAATCTATATGGATCCATACCATTTAGAAAAAAAAAAAAAGAAAAATTGAGGCCTAGAGGGAAGGTGAAAATCAAAAATGTGTTAAAAGCAAACTGAAAAGGAAAAGATATGGTAAAATTTGTTGTATCAGTCATTTATTATTTACTTCTTGTTTTATCGATGGTCAAAGTTAAAAGTCTGTTGCATATGGATTTTGAAGTATTCATTATTTAAGTATAATGTATTCAGGATAACGTACCGTTATGATTTTTAATTTTAGTTATTAGTTTATCTAATTGTTCAATAAGCTAGTCAACTTTCAATTTTGTGTATTTTAACTCTTTATTAAGTAATTAAAATATCTATAGCAATTAAATGACTGTTTTAAGATGAACTGACATGTATAAAGCACATTGTCACATTTAGGACAATGGGCGTCTCATTTAGGATATAACTGCCATAAATGCGACAAAAATGACCTAAATACGACAATGGTATATTGTTGGCTTATGTAAAATATTACAATTCAATTTTTACGAAAGAAGTTAGCTTTGAACTAAAGGCACAGTATTCAATAATTTTCAGCTTCATAAAATATATATTTATTTAACGAAATGCCAAATATACCCGTAATCATGGAACTATTAATAAAGAGGAACTGACATATCCTTAAAATAGTGAAGCTTCAACTGTAACCGCTATCAAAGGGGTTGTTTATCGACGGTGGAAGCTCCCACCAGTAGGTTTATATAGATATTTTAAACTTATTTAAACGCCTTATTTTTACAAAATCTCAGTCATAAATAGTGGTAGAAACAAATTTTCATTTTTACTGGTAGGAGTTTTCTTTGGTGGTAGTTAGGCCCTGAGTTTCCGCCATATTGTGACAACCATGGATACAAACTGACAGTTTTATAAGGCATACTGACACCGGTAAAAACAAATAGAAATTTTTATGACATTTTTGAAAAAAAAATTCCATGAATAAGACGCTCCTTTAAGACGAAATCTTCTATTCAATTTTACTGGTGGGATGCTTGACCTATCGGTAGTCAGAAACTGAAGAACCGATTTTAAAAAAGCAGCCGCCATATTGTGACAACCTCCTCAGTTACTTCACTCGCAACTGGTAGAAAATACACTATATGTCTCCTCCTTTTTATTCATAACTCCATTCCCGTAATGCGACAAAACTATGGGGAGTCGCGTCTCATTTAGGCACAATGACCTTTGTGTACTTTTCCAAATTTTGTATTTTACCACGTTGATTTCATTTTGGAAATTCTAGTATTTAAAAGGGAGACCAGTGGGATCTCTGCTGAATTAAATGTTGAATTCAATTATACGTTATTAACCCACCTGCAAATTTCAGTTAATTGCAAACATGTCAAAAAATAAATATATGCAGAACAATATTTTGAACTTATGCGTTAGAAATGAGACAAATATTAAGTTAATTAAATTTGAGGATTTTATTCACAACTATTATAAATGAATTATAATTTTTTAAATCTCTTTACATTGAAAAAGTTCACAATGATATCAATATTTAATATAACACTTAATTATTTTTGTTATTATTTTACTTTAAGTCAGATTTTTTTCCGCACTGCAGTTGACAATGAATTCTGCATAACATTGTCTCCAGTATTAAAAAACATTGTATAAAATGTTACTGATGTATTGTTTTCCTGGAGTAAATACCCTCTAATAGTTTTAATGTTCGTTAGAGCCTCTTTTGATCGTGTAACACAATCATTCGTTACGTTTTTGACAATGCCAATCAACACAAAAATTAGATGAAGGTGCAATTTAACAATTTCTATAACTCCTTCGGGACTGGCATCTTTTACACAAATTTTGTTCGGTTGGCACCATCTTTAAGAAAAAAAGTTCACTTCAATTACATAATTCCGAAAATGCTCTCATTACATAAGTCAAATATTAATTTTCATTATTACTTGTGCGAAAAACAAATTTTGCATGCACCGTTTGAAGGTGCATATATGAATCCCGAATGGGTTAATTGGGATGCAGAGATCAGCAGGGAAATCGCTGCAATTAGTTGACACTTCTAAATTGAGTAGTCTCTGCTTCATTTGTTAAGTTTTTTTTTTTTTAATTTACAATGTTTCTCCAACAGATATTAATTGTGATTGACGCTTTCAGGGGCAAGTAATTCTGTTTCTGTGACGTTGGATTTGCACCGGAATTTTCGAAATTTTTTATTTCAAAATAAGGAAAAGCAGTTTTACAAATTTTCCAGCAAAGTTAAACAAGTAAAATTTAATTAAAAGTTTCTGGTACAAATCTTGATTAAAATTAGATTGGATATAATATATCCCACCTCTCTTCAAGGGGTTAGCGATTTCCTTTTTTTCTGTGCTGCTGAAATAATATCACTTGCTTGGCTCGAATTCATCGTTGTAGATAGGGAAACTTCATATTTAAATCTGAAAGAGCCATATTCCAGTCTTCGATTTATTTAATGACAATAATTGTGTGATTAACCCCTTAACGCTCGAATTAAATTACGGTTTAAAAATTCAAATTGCTTATTGGCACCACTTTTATGAAAAATAAATATTCACCTTATTTAATGACAGGTAAAACGATACTAAAATATAGCCAATTTCACTAATTTATAAAACTGGTGGGAATCAAACAATCTGAGTAAAAGACACAGCCCGTGAATATGACGGGAGCGAGAATTAAGGGGTTAAATAACGCTTGGATTATTTCTCTGAAAATAATGGTACTGTTATTGGCCTACTGGGAAAAATTAGTCCTAAAATTGATCATGCTATTGGCGGCAAAGGGTGTCTGCTGATAAAGAGCCTTAGTTGTTCTATGCCGGTGGCATTAAGGTCACTGTGCCTAAAGACGAGAACCCTTGAATGCAACAAAGTACTTGTACATAAAATCTTACGGCAAGAATTGTATATAAATGCTACAGTCAATCAGGGTAACTTTGAACCACGGGGTGTAACTTTGCACCACCTCCTATTTTTCAATATTTTTGACTCTAAAAGACTAAATAAACTCCAGAACTGTGCTCTGTCGGCAAGGTTCTAAACTAGGATTTCTACTCTTTATTTTAGAAAATAAATTAGCAACATTATGCGCAATTAACCCTCTGTCTACCAGAAGGGTCCAATGGACCCGACATGTATATTCAAAATATCTATTCAAACCAGAAATTTCTTCAAAACAAACTAAATGTATAAATCAGACAATAATAAGTTAAATAAACATATTAAATAGTTTTAAGTAAAAATTCCGGTGTAGAATGTTTTTATAAAACTTGAGTAAAATTTCCGGTAGTTCTAGGGTTAAATGCATCATCTAACTATTTTTGTAAAGTACTGTTTTCAAGTTAATTTTGAATGCTGTTTTGTAGTTGTTGTAATCCAATTAAATTTTCATAGTAAGTAACAATATACTCATTTATCAGACATATTATTATCTAAATGTTGTAAAGGTGTTAATATTTTGTGATTATTCATTTATTAATGGTTAATAAAATGTAAAATAAGAAGGCACTAACATTTTACCCCATTTTCAGGGTAACTTTGAGCCGGCTCAAAGTTATACTGATGCTTATAATTTACTAATTATAGGTGCTACTGTCAAAAGTTTCACATATTTGCACGTATATCTTATATAAATGCCGAAAATGAACATTAGATATAACATGTAAATATTTTCACATATATGTGTAAAATACATAAAATCCATTTAAAGGCGTTTTTCGGGGCGGAGCTACTCAAATTTGACATTTCATACATTCGACATTTTTTATTCTTTTCTGAATAATACTAGTACTAGCCGTATTACTGTAACTATGGATATATTATTGAGATAAAACAACATTGAAAATTGTTTTCCATTGCATTTTTATGTTTTATACGAACAATAAACAGGTTTTTTTTTTCTAAATGTTCATGGTTCTCTTCTTCCACTTTTCTTATGTCTGATATTTGTTGTAATATCATACATTATACAAATCTTGTGATTTTGGAAAATGTAAATTCGCAGTCTTCACATATCTGAAAACATTTTTGTGGGTTTAAAGTTGTCCTGACTTTTGTTGTTTTTTTATAATGAATTAATTTATATAAAAATTTATCATATGGTGCAAAGCTACACTAAATGGCTGGGTAACTTTGAACCAGGCTAAAAGTCCATTTTTTATTGGTTTTATCCTTATTATTCCTTAATTTTTTATAGCCAAACAATAACTTAGGATCATTTCTTCTCTTTTATGCCCCTAGTAGCGACAATATTCTTCAAATAAGATTGTGGCATATGAAAATAGAGAAAATGCGGATCAAAATTACCTTGAATGACTGTATATAATGCATAGCTGCCAACTTGTACGGATTTTTGCTACCACTGAAATTTAATAGAAAATTTTGCCTAATTCAATCGCCGAATTGCAGTGAATTTTCATAATTAATCAAGGCGGAAATTTCTGTTACATTTTAGTGGTAGTAAAAATCCGTACAAGTTGGCAGCTATGATAATGAGACATCTGAAATTCAGGAACAAAACGGGAAGTATTTATCTACATTTGAAACGTTTTCTATTTAAAAAATTACCTGTCCAATGGGCGTCGTTTATTTTAAAGAGCCCCGATGTTTGCTAAATGTGATAAAAAATCCCGAAATTGGTTCAAGTTTTTTTTCGTTAACTTTGAAGATCAAATAAAATTGAGGACGTCAATGGCTACAATCTTTGTTTCATGTACCAGCAAAGTTAGCTCGGGAAAACGCGAAAAGATTTCAGATTTGAGTTCTAAAGATTTCTACTCACTTAATGAACTTGTTTTTTTCAGTGGCCTATTAGCGACAATGATAATGTCCTAAATGTGGCATAGCTGCCAGCATCTTACGCTTTTTTGTGCCGCAAATTTTTTATAGTAAATAAAACCTTTCAAATAGTTGTAATTTGCCTATTAAATAAAGCAAAAATTTCTATTAAATTTTTGTGGTACGAAAAAGCGGAAGAGTTCGCAGCTATGAATGCAGAGAGACTTTTAGGATAGAAACTAAGGCATATTTATATGGAATTTTTATAAATTGCATTAAAATTATGTTTAAAGCACAGATTGTATTTAAATAATCTGTGTTGAGTCAATAAATGAAAAATTTCAAGATGATCCTCCAATAGTCTCTACTTTTACCGCTTACTTAAACATGTGTTTGAAATGATCAAAATAGAAAAATAATCATCTTTAAATTTCTTTATTTAAAAATTGGCATTGTCCAATTCAGTCAACGCACCATAAAAAATGGTAACATTCCTCGTTTATTCCGGGATCGTTTTCCGTTTTTATAAGTTTTTATAACAGGAAATTATAATTTTCTTTTCTGCAATATTCCTACTACTCGTATGTACTTGTGACAATTATCTCGCTAGCACGTGCATTCGCCATCAATGTATCTATTCACTTCGCAGACAGTTTACAGATTTTTTAGTAGAACGTTCCAGAATAATTTAGAAATTTTTAAGTTAGTTTAACCTCTACAGGGGCGGTGGTTCATATTTGGACCACGTAACTTTAATTCCTAAACGGCACATTTGCACCAGAATATTTGAATTAAAATTTTTCTTTCATAAAATAACTTTTCCTTAAATTTAAATAAATTTGTTTGTAAATTTCCGTGCTGTTATCTAATTTCGGCATTTTACGAAGAAAATTACCTTGCCCCTGGAAGGGTGAAAATATTTCTAGCGTTTTTTAAATAAAGACACACGCCATAGCTGCCAACCTTCCACTAATCTTCCGTAATATCTGGATTAATTTAACCAGGTTAACGACATTTTGAACCAGAAAATTTATTTTCCGAATGCTTATTTATTTAATTCCAGGTTTCTACGTGCAACATATTTAATTGCATTTCTTAAAAAAATTCTGGTACGAAACTTATTAAACCAAGGTCAAATTAACACAAGTATTATGGAAGATTAATTTGAGGTTGTCACCTACGCATACAGCGCAATGCAACTATGCATACAGCGCCCCTATTTTCGGAGCTTTTGAAATTTCTTTAAATTTACCTTGCAACATAAGTTCTGAATTGTGCAGGTTGTTTGATCTGATATGTTTAACCCATTAAAGATCGCTTAATATTTGCAAAAACCATCAAAAATTACCTATTTTTTTTATTACAGAATTCGAATAATTATAAGGTTTCTAAATAAAAAAGGCAATTAGTTTTCTTTTAAAGCGAAAAATAAAAGATGTTATAGAAAAAATTCCCGTTTGTAGAAAAGCCATCATGCGAGAATTCTTTTTGTTAATGTTTTGTTTTACACCATACAAATTAATGCAATTAAGAGCTTTATTTTGCACATCTTAGATATTAATTTATCATCATCACACAATGATTTACAAATTATATTTAAAATAATACACACTCATTGAATTATGATTTTCGATAAATTTTTTAATTGTGATGTATTTCGAAACATGCAATAGAAAGCCCAACGTCACAATCAGCGTCAAAAACCGAACCCAAACGACAATATTCAAAGACTTCACACGGAAATACCAGTTAAATTTTCCTGGTTTGAGAAGTTTTTCCAGCAATTAAATCTACAGCCCGGAAATATGACGCGCACGAGAAATAACGAACGACACCTCAGCCCGTGATATTGACGGGAGCGAGAATTAAGGGGTTAAACCAAGCATACATATCTTCATTAATTAGATGACAGTCTCCGAGGCGCAGTTGTTTCTTATAAGAACACACCTTAGATACAATACAGAGTTTCAAAGTTATGTCATTTTAGTTTTAAATGGTAGGTAATGTAGACGTAGCAATGACAAAATCTTTCTCTAGATCCACCTGCTTTCTGTCAGCACTTAATGCTTCTAAATTATTCATCTCTTCTTTGAAAAAAATTCTTTTATTCTTTTCTCTGCCTTAAAGTAAAAATTCAAATTGGAAATGTTACAGATAGAAATACGTCGATACGGATAGCTTTTCATCACAAAATGTAACAGCGTTCAAAGGTAACGTACAGCTTCAATAATATATTTTTTGGAATAATATATTTTTTATATATTGTTTTACAAGTATGTGTTCGGCAAACTAGAGAAAGAAAGATGAAGGCCGAATGTATGGATGAATGGATGAGTTATTATTTTTAAAGTTGTGCATGGGAGAGAAATTCTCCCCTTCTCTCTCTGAAAACAGTTTTGAGATATGTTGAAATTTCGAAGATTATGCTCCCGCAAAAATAATATTAATAAAATTATCCCAGAATGGTAATTTTTCGAAAGCCATTTTTTCTTTTTGCCATCTCAGATTTTGTAAAACTGAAATGATTGCTCTTTTATGCCTTCAATAATTTCGTTAAATTGAAAATTCGTTAATCTGAAAATCGTTAAAGAAATTTTCTATATTAACAAAGTGTGGGAATTTTTTTAAAATCCAAAATATATTCCTCAAACTGGAAAGTTCCTTAAAGTGACATTCGTTATAATGAGATCCTACTATTGCATTCTTCGTCTTATTTAATGGAAAATGCGGTATGCATGTGCTTCAGTCAAGAGTTGACAACTTTCTAGATATTCTAAATGCAGTTGTTTCTGAAATAAAATTTTTGTCTTATTTAATGCAGAAACTCATCCATTAAATAAGTGAAAACTTTTTTCGTCAGGATAGCGGTATTTAAATATCTGGCGTGTCCGTAGCTCAGATTTCATACATATTATAACACTTCAGCCATTTTGATCTATTTGCTGCCTGAGCTTTTATTAACTCAAATACCGTAATTTCGCGCGTTTCCGCCGCACGTCAGATAATTTGATTTGCTACCAGAACTTATTTTAGATAAAATGTGACTTGCTTCTGCTTAGCACTTATTTGATTTCTTTTTATGAATAAAATTTCCGGTTTGAAAAAGACTTAACTTTTGCGGATACGCGAGAAATTACGGTACCTTTAAATATTTTTTTCATGCATTTACATTTACACAATTTTACATTTACACTGTCAATGTAATATCTATGATAATATATTCACAACATGTGTAAATAATCTAACAAATATTTGGGCATAAGAACGATAGTTTTTAATACTTTTTTTTCTTGATATCAAAAGGAAATACCCATATATATTTTTTTTTTATTTATAATAAAATGACCCAGTCAAAATGGTGAAACATGCATGGATTTGGCAGTTAATGTAAATGCAGAAGAAAATATTTTGAATATTTTTTATTAAATATTTCCAAACCCGAATATCACATTCAACTAATAGATGAATTTAATTACAGAGGAATATGCAGAACTTGGTAAATATTTGATCTAGAAAATACTATGCATTTTTTCTTCTCTTTTTTGAAATCTTGTTGTTTATTTTCCACTTTTCAAAGGAGTGGAAAATTAAATTTTGAATAAGAAACCCCTATATTTCTATATCCGATTCCCGTATTTATTGGTAGCCCATTTCTTGTGCATTCCTTTTTATTTTTGGGAAAGTAATTTTTTTTTTTTCGATTTGGTTTAATCAGAATGTGATTTCACCTGAGATTAAATGGTGAGTTCTGTTCTTTTAAAATTGTGTTTCTCTCTTTTCCCAGAGACGTAAAAAGAATTCAGTCAATTAAAGATTTTAAATTATATTTTATTCTATTTAAAACCTCTCTTGAAATATAGTTAGCGAAACATGTAGTCCACGCCAGTCAACTTTTACGCTTTTTCCTTACCACTAATTTTAAGAAGAATGTTAATATTTTAAAAGGCAAATAGGCACCGTGAAGGGCGAGGGTTCATTTTTGGATCACTTCGTTTCTAATCCTTTGAAGCAGTCTTGCGAGTGGAATATTTTTTTAAAATTCTGATTTCTTCACTGGCCCCCTTTTTACTTTTTTCTATCCTTACAAGAAGAAAATATTGGATTCGTGAAAAATTTCGACTTTCGGTTTTCGACGGATTTACACGTTTTAGGGGTCAGAGAACCCGAAAAACATGTTTTTACAAAATGTCTGTCTGTGAGTCTGTGAATCTATTTGTCTGTCTGTCTGTGACACAAATTTTGTGGGCGCTCTATCTCAAGAACTAATGCACGAAATTTAATAAAAATTTATATTCAATTAGTCCCTGATATAAATTGGTGCTGATTAGTTTTTGGTGTAAATCTCTCAACAGGTGGCGCTGCTATGCAGCCTTTTTCACGATTTCCGCAATAGCTCAATCTCTAGAACTATTGCACGGATTTTCATTAAACTTCAGATTCAGTTAGTCCTTGACATTAATTGAAGTTTTAAACATTTTGGTGTAAATCGCTCAACAGGTGGCGCTGCTATACTGCCTTTATACAGTTTCCGCAATAGCTCTATCTCAACAACTAATGCTTGGAAAATCAACAAACTTCAGATTCAAGTATACTTTGATATAAATTAGTGCTGTTTGTATTTTGGTGCAAATCACTCAGCAGGTGGCGCTGCTATGCTGCACTTTTCAGAATTACTATTATAGCTGTATCTCAAGAACTAATGCAACAATTTTCACCAAACTTAAGAATCCGTTAATCCTTGATATGAATTAACATTTTGTACATTTTGGTGTAAATTGCTCAACAGGTGGCGCTGCTATACTGCATTTTTACAATTTCCGCAATAGCTCTATCTCAACAACTAATGCTTGGAAAATCAACAAACTTCAGTTTCAAGTATACTTTGATATAAATTAGGGCTGTTTGTATTTTGGTGCAAATCGCTCAACAGGTGGCGCTGCTATGCTGCACTTTTCAGAATTTCTATTATAGCTGTATCTCAAGAACTAATGCAACAATTTTAACCAAACTTCAGAATCAGTTAATCCTTGATATGAATTGACATTTCGTACATTTTGGTGTAAATCGCTCAACAGGTGGCGCTACTATACAGCATTTTTCCCGATTTCTGCAATAGCTCTATCTCAAGAACTAATGGACACATTTTCCTCAAACTTCAGATTCAGTTACTCTTTGATATGAAATGATGCTGACTACGTGTTGGTGAATATTGTCCAATAGGTGGCACTGCTGTGCTGCATTTTGCACTATTTCCTCAATAGCTCTATCTCAAGAACTAATGCACGAATTTTCATCAAACTTCAGATTCAGGTACACCTTGATAAATGTTGATGCTGATTATGTGGTTGTGTAAATCGCTCAACAGGTGGCGCTGTTATGCTGCATTTGTCATCATTTGCGCAATAACTCTATCTCAAGAACTAATGCACGGATTTTCCCCAAACTTCATATTCAGTTAGACATTGACATAAGTTGCTGATAATTAGGTTCTGGTGTAAATCATTCAATAGGTGGCGCTGCTATGCTGCATTTTGATGGATTTATACGATTTTAGGGACAGTAATATCTCAAGAACTAATGCACGGAATTTCGTCTTTTTAGATTTCTCATGATGAGCATAGATGCACTGTGATAATGAATTTTGAAGTATTGACAAATATGAGATAGAAGAAAGTTTTGTGATGGCCACAACATACTAGTTATTTGAAATGGAAAAATTCCATCTTGTTTTCGCCTTAATTAATTTATAATTAAATAAGGCGAATTTTACCAGTTCAAAAAAGTGATGTCAGTCAAGAAATGTGAATTTTAAAAAAAGTAGCCCACTGGTAACACTGCCTTGAGGGGCGGCGGCTCAATTTTGGACCAGTTAATTTTAATTACTAAATGCTACATTGACGCCAGAATTTCGGAATGAAAATATTCGTTTTGTTAATTATGTGAAGCGCTTTAACCCTTTCCGGCACGGGCAATTTTTGTTGTAAAATGATGAAATGATCGACTGACACCGGAATTTTAAAACGACTTTTTCAGAAATTAAAATCATGCTACTTTAACTATTCTTTGTAAAATCAAAATTTTACTAAAATATTCTTGGTGCCGT
This sequence comes from Maratus speciosus, assembly GCA_963932465.1. Lineage (NCBI taxonomy): Eukaryota > Metazoa > Arthropoda > Arachnida > Araneae > Salticidae > Maratus > Maratus speciosus. Next base: position 436,786,140 of record OZ010787.1, read on the forward strand.
TCGTAAGTTTGCAATTAAAATTAGGTATCACGACCTGGGCACAGTGTGCCGGAAAGGGTTAACTTATTTTCAAATAAATTTGTTTGAAAAAATCTGATTTCATTCAATCATTTCAGCATTTTACGAATAGAAAAACTTCTCATATGAAATTGTAAATCCGAATTATATCACAGTGCGTACAGTTTTAACCATACATTTTAAACTTTGCATTACGGGCCAGGATTGAGGACAGTTTTTATAATATATCGCAATACGATTTACAAACATTTGTGTTTCATTGTTCATAAGATTTCTCTACAAAGTATTCTATTATATGTACCGGGTGAGCCAAAATTTCGTTAAAATTTTAAAACGCATAAAAATGGAAGAAATCATGATAAAGAGTGCGGTTTGGAAAAAAGGGCTCACATGGTTGTCGGATTTATTTTAGCAGCAAGGAAAAAAATAGTTTAAAAAATCACATGTAGAGGGCGATGACGACCGGAAACACAATGAACGGGACAAGAACAGGACGCTTCATTCATTTGTTCTTCCAATAGCAAATGTTCAACATGACTTTCAGAACATTCTACGACGGGTCGTCAGCGCCATCTACACGTGATTTTTTTGAATATTTTTTTCTGCTAAAAAAAATCCTACTCCCTTGTGAGCCCTTTCTTGCAAACCTCACTCCTTTATCGTAATGTCTTCCTATTTTTTTAGTTTTTAAAGTTTTAACGAAGTTTTGGCTCAGCCGGAATATATAAGAGATCGTTTTTCAAAAAGTGGCTTGGTTGAATACAAAATAATCTAGTGGGATGTACATGTCCCAAACCGCTAGTAGGCGGCTTAGTAGAGCCCAAAGGCTTAGTAGAAATTCTTGCGTCGCATCATGGTTCCTAAGCAAAGCGATATAAATAAGCGTCCTATCATAAATGGGAGATGTAACCGCCAGATTAAAGGCGAGGTCACATCAATCAAGGTCGCATGCCACGTAGCGGTCGGGGTTAAACTACAGGAAGATGCCTAACTGTTTTCTTACATCACACGAAATAGCTGAAATGTCTCTGACAAGGCGAAGAAAACTTCGTGGTGTCAAGTGCATCTGGAAGCCCCTCTCGCTATGTCGTTATTTTGCAGTAAATGTGGTAAACAAAATTCAGTTCCTTGAGTGACTAAAGATTTAGAAAATAGGCGCAGATGGTAGATATACTGTCATATATGATGTCACACTAAAAGCCCGTGTATGTGGATTATCACCCCGTCCACAAGATGGCGCAACTGTGTTAATTTACGCACGATTCCAATATTAAGTTTGTACGCTTACTTATATCGCTTTGGTTCCTAAGTTTTAGGGAATCTTTCATGATAATTATCAGTATTTTTTTTAATAGAAATATCAATGTATGTTAAACCCGCGGAATTCAGTCTTAATTAAGGAAAGATTTTCTAAAAATAAATACTGGTACCGAAGAATTTCCTGGAAGTTCCCTAACCAGTACGAACCCTGTTATATATACGCCAAAAAATATTAAAAATTCTTTGGCAAACAGAGGCGACTGCGATTTCAGCAATTTAAAATTTCTTAAATAGTGGTGCCAGACGCCATGGAAATCCCAAGGTGTGTACACGCCATACTTTCTGCTAATGAAAATTGCCGTTTTAATTTTAAAATATACTATTAGCAAAAAAATGTCAAATTTTGCAGATATGGTAGCCGCGAACAAAAGATAGAGTCGACGAAACATTGTAGTGGAAAAATATTACTTAATATGTAATCGTCGACATAACTAATCAAAGAATTTGTAAAGGAATACGAAAATTACTGTGCAAAAATATAAGTACACCTCTTCTGCTGTCTACCCAGAATACTCCGCAGAAGACGCATAGAAATATTTTTTCCGTCTGTACATGGAACTCGGGTTACCCAATAATATGTTTTTTAAAGACGGGGTAAAGTATTTTTCTTGAGCTGTTAATTTTCTACAGAGAAAAACATCAATATTTTTTTTTGTTGTTGTTTTTACACGGTATCTTCAGAACTTAATGAATCAGAAAGTGTTTTTCCATGTCATATTAAAAATAAAAGTACATGACTGATATACTCGTAAGAGAGTAAGATCTCAGTAAAATGGTACAAAAAATTCAACATACAATGTATTTTTTACAATAAAATGCACACATGTTTTGAAAAATTGCCGGCTTATTACTCCATTTTGGTCTGGTTTATCAGCACCACTTTTATTTAAAAAAAATTTTCTTTACGCATTTCGTAGAAACATACCTGGGAAAAAGTTTTCCTTGTAATTACTGTAGAAACCTACCGCGAATTTCTTTCTAAAAATTTACTGGTTTTCAAAAAACGGACCAGTGGGAGCCCTGCCAGATACAACTTTAATGCAACTGCCTTTGGTGTCGGCGTACAATGTTATAAATAAGACTTTTTCTACAACCCAGCTGCGATCTGCAGTACCACTAACTTCTTAATACAATCCTCACCTCATTTAATAGCAAAATATGAAGTACATTTTAACAATTAAATAACAAGAATATTATAATAGAAAAAGGTGATACCTCAGAGGGTTGGGGTGTGGAAAACCACTTTAATAAATGAATATAGGTGATAATTAAAATATGAAGTTATATAAAGTTGAACTATCAATACCCATTAAAATATTTTTTTATATAATGAATGTTCTAAAACACGTTTTGAAAAAAGGGAAATACAGAACGTTGGAAAATTTTGACAAATATAAAAAAAAGCAGATTTTATTCGGTAAACGTTTATTCTAACGAAACTAACATTGTTTTGTTCAAGGATCTCTAATTTATAAAATATTGGGTCGTTCGGAAAGTCGTGTCCGTTTGGGAAAATCAATTTGCACCGGAAAATTCTGCACGGTAATTATTAGACATTAGATATCAGAATCAATGTCTAATAACTAAATGCAGAATTTTCCTGTACGAATTGATTTTCCCAAACGGACACGGCTCTCTGAACAATGTATAACTTTTTTCTGTTAATATATCTACTACTTAAAAAATCTTTACACAACAAGATAAATTAAGATTTAAAAGTTAATGGAATATTGAGTCCATGGCTGCCAAATTACGTTTTCCAATACCCATTTTTATATATAAAAATTAAAATATTGCTACAGTTGAATGTGAATTAAGTTGTAAAAACTTACTGAACTAATTTCTTATTGAGAATAATGGCTATACCTTTAATATTGTCTCATCGACGTAGAAAATAATCTCAGAAAAATTTGTATGAATTTCGAATAGGTAGACTTTCAGTTAAAATCGAAAGCATTGCATAATCAAAAATTAAATCTCAATTATTTCGAATTCTTTCATTAGAGTTTTATTTTCGAAAAGTCAAAAGCAGGAACGATGAAAAACACTTATCGAAATACGAATATTAACACTAGAACGTCCGGAAGTTTTACTCAACCTTAATAAAAAAACATTTTATACCAGAATTTTTATTTCAAATTGTTTAACTTATTTATTAACTTGGTTTTCTGTGCTTTGCCTTTTACTTATTTTATCAAACAATTTCTGTTTCAAATAGGCATTAATCACTTGTTTGGTGTCGAATAGACACCAGCCGGACAGTCGAGGGTTAAAAAATAAAATCAGCGCTGCAAAGTCTCCGGCTTTTTGGATACCAGTATTTTAATACAGAAAACGTTGTTTTATTTAGTTGAAACATTTGGACGAATTAAAAGAACATTATTTTCTCTAAGAGAACAAGGGCACGGAGAAAGAAGGAGACTTGGCAACTCTGTATAAATAATCTCAATTATCGCTACTAACAATAACGAGGACTCAAAAGCGAAGCAATTTTATAAGTATCTCAATTTATTTTCTTAGGGAATTTCTTCTTTTAATTCATTAAAAAGTGTACAAGAGTTTTCAGTTAGTCACATTCAGTTTTGCCAGTTGGCTACTTTTTAAAAATTCAGATTTCTTGATTGGCAACACCTTTTTAAAACTGTAATATTCCTTTAGTTTTCGCCCTAATTAATATGTGATTAAAAAAGGCGGATTTTACTATATCAGCAAAGTGGTGCCAATGAAGAAACCGAAATTTTAAAAAAGTATCCCACTGGCAACACTGGTGGAATATCAGAATTATTAATTACGCCCATCAATAATTAACATGCAACAGACATGAGCCTAGTTTCTAAAATTATGATTTGAGGTACATACAGGGTGGTTTAGAACTACATGTCGAAAATGTAAAGGCAGGTAGTTGAGACCTAAATATGCAGATTTCGTATAGGAATGTGGGTGCGGAAATGTAGAGCTGAGGCAAAAGAGGGCGCTGTTGTGTTAGGCCGCTGTCATCAAAATGTTCAAGGCCAGAGAACACGAGTGAGACGTCATCACTAAACGACCGACTTCTCAATAGTTTTGGAATTCCCACCGGAAAATTTTGAATGGCAATTTCCTTTTATTTTATTTGTGGACTATCTATCGTCTTATAAAACATAAATAACTATTTAAACTTACTGGTGAGAATTCGGAATCCCTAAACAAAAATTCAGCAATGCGGAATGTCACAGCGTTGTCGCATCAGGGTGATTTTTTATTGGGGATTCCAAATTCTCACCAGTAAGTTTAATAGTTATTATTTTTTCATAAGATGATAGATATTCAACAAATAAAATAAAAGAAAACTGATATTCAAAATTTTCCGGTGTGAATTCCGACACTCGTGAAAAGTCGGTCGACTAGTGATGTCGTCACACTCGTGTCCTCTGGCCTTGAGTATTTCGATGGCAGCGGTTAGGCAGATGAAAGCGCTTCGTTGATTTGAATCGTTATTTCCCGCACGGATTTCGAGCATCATACATCGTTACACAAACGCGGAGCTTGCTGACATGCATTTCAATTCTGCGCATGAAAATAGCTCCCATCCAACGCAAGTTCTCGAGCTTGTCGAAAGAATTTCCTCTACTGTGCGTAATACTGCTTCTTCCACTGCATGAATTCTGCTTCTTTCAGTGCCCGTATCACGCCTCGAAGCGTAAAATTATCCAGTGCAACTCCCGATGAATACTCCCATATGCTTGGAGATCCAGCAGATTCCTACCCTAAAATCGTTCCATGTACATCCTTTGCAACCGCTCCATTTCCTTGTGCAGCCTCATACAGAAAATACATGTCGGCGACGGAATTGGTGTAACGACGCCTGTTGCTCAATATCCGAGTGGAGAACGACGATTCAAATCAGCCAAACGCTTTCATCCGCCAAACTCTACAGAGCTCCCTCTACTGCCCCAGCACTGCATTTCCGCACCCACATTCCTGTACGAAATCTGCTTAGTTAGGTCCCCTGTACCTGTCTTTACATTTCTGAAATATTATTCTGAACCACCATTATAGATCAGATTCCACATTCAACACATTCGCGATGGAGAACTAGAATTCTCAGTTTTATTCAGAAAAAATATCATTGACAAAGCGTAGTTTCTACCTTACAGAAAATCCAATTAAATTATTTTGTCGACAATTTTTTTAGATTTTAAGACATTTTATATTAAGTCCGTACACTACTGTTTTAATTCTTTAATTACGGGGTTTGTACAAATGTCGTCCTGTGATTATTTCTTAATTCTATTTGTACCACTTTTTTATTATAATCTCTGTTATACACTTATACTAGGGCACATTCTACAGTAATCTACCACAAAGAAATTTTTCAGTAAGTTGTGGTACGAGTAAATAAAAAAAGTAGTCACACCTTCTGCTTTAACTGAAGCGGTTTTTTTTTTTTTTTTTTTTTTTTTTTTTTTTTTTTTTTTTTTTTTTTTTTTTTTTTTTTTAAGTGGTATTTAAGAATCCGGAAGTTATTCGGAAAAACTCATAATAAAAATTCTTAATTCATACCCGCTATAAATATGAATAATGTCTAAAAATAAATTTCGTAATCTAATTTTATATTTCATTCAGTATTGACAGTGGGCAACTTTTTTTAAATTCAGATTTCTACATCTGCAACAATTTTTCGAAATAGTAAAATTCGCCTTATTTAATGACATATTAATTAAGGCGAAAACAAGATGAATTTTACCATTTCAGAAAAGTGGTACTAATCAAGAAATATGAATAAAAAAAATATCCCACTCGCAACACTGTTGACATTGTATAACTTCATAATTTAAAAATTGTTAATGTTTTCTTAGAATACGTTTATAAATTTAAACTATTTAAGTACTTTGAAGTCATATTTATATTTTTCCTTCCCTTAAATATTTTTAAATTATATTCCAATAGAACCTTGTGATATTTGTAAGTAACAAGCATAACATTGTAACGTGTTTAAAAATTAGACACTTTTTAACCCTAGAACTACCGAAAATTTTACTCAAGTTTTATAAAAACATTCTACACCAGAATTTTTACTTAAAACTATTTAATTTGTTTATTTAACTTATTATTGTCTGATTTATAAATTTAGTTTGTTTTGAAGAAATTTCTGGTTTGAATAAATATTTTGAATGTACATGTCGGGTCCATTGGACCCTTCTGGTAGACAGAGGGTTAATTCTACAAAAGAAAATATTTACTGGTGAAAATCCTTAAATTTGGTTTATTTTTTCTTGTATGTGGAGATTAATTATATTTTTAAATCATGAACAAACAGGAACAAAAAAATTGTTACAAAATTACAAATTTACACGAAAATTTAATCTTCTTACAGGATTAAATTGTAAACGTTTATCCTTTTTTTTTGGTTTTTTGAGAAAATGTAACTCTTATATTAAATATTTACAAAGAGAATTAGAATCATGGGATAAAAAAAAAATAGCTCACATTATCTGCCGAGGAAAATAGATGCTCAAGAAAAAAAAAATGATATCTCCATATTTCTCCACGAATATTTCGCAAAAGCATCACATAAAAATGGCACTGACTGTGTTGCCAGATTGGAGACATATTTGCCCCCAGATGTTAATTGTCACCGCTTTTTTTGAAGTAGAAATATTCGGCATATCCGAAAATAGATCAAAAATTCTGAAAAATAAGGCGAATTTAAAAAGTGGTGACAGTCAAATAATCTGAATTAAAAAAGTCCCTATTCTGGCAACACTGAGTACTGAAGCCACTCGATTTGTAATAGCAATTTTCTGCGTTTACCGAGTCGGTTTACAATTTTCAATTGCCGTAAGGTTTGTTAATTTTATAGAAAGTGTTAATTTTATAAAATATTAAAAAATATAAAATTTTAGTTACATTTACTCGTTGAACGCCACTGAAACTCGTAAATGTTTCTTGGAGGCCATTTTCAAGTACATGGTAATAAATTACAAATAGTCCCATTTCATAGCAATAAATTGTCTTCAACGAAAATATAGATTTCATAAGTACTTGTGAGGTATAGCGCACAGGAAATATTACTGGCATACAGATTTATGCGATATGGCGTTCAATATATTAACACTAGAACGAACGGAAATTTTACTGAAGTGTTATACAAATATTTTATACCTGAATTTTTATTCATGACAATTTAACATATTTATTTAACTTATTTCTCTTCGGAACAAATTTAACTTATTTTATAAAGAAATTTCTGGTCTTTATCGAAATAGTTTTAAATAACAGCGGTCAAAAGGACAGCTGTCGTCGTTGTAGTGCAAGCATTTTCAAGGGCGGTTGTCACGCGGAGTGAACACATAATTTTATTTCCAAAACTGACAAACGGCACCAAGAATATTTTTTTTTTAAATGTCCTTTTATATTGAAATTGTAGAAAAGCAGGTTTTTATTTTCTAAAAAATTCGTTCATGAATTCTGGTGTCTGTCAATTATTTCATCATTTTGCGAACAGAAATTTCCCCTGAAAGGGATAAAAAGATGCAGAACTAATTTTTTACGTAACATACGCTTAGATTCTGGAAAGACAATTTTTGTTCTTAACTTTGCATGCGGACCATTTATCGTAAATGCGCGATATTTACATTAACAAACGACTCTGTATAACAACACCTGCACACACATAATCTAAAGCTAGCATTTTTGGAGTAGAACTTATTTTATGTCCTTAGAAAATTTCTGGTACATATAATACTTTCTAAAAGAAACTCACAAAAACTTATTTTTACAATGGAGTTATGAATAAAGAGGAGGAGACATATAGTGTATTGTCGACCAGTTGCGAGGGAAGTAACTGATGAGGTTGTCACAATATGGCGGCTGCGTTTTTAAAAATCGTATCTTCAGTTTCTGATTACCGCCAGGGCGAAAATCCCACCAGTAAAATTGAATAGAAAAGTGCGTCTTATGTAAGCATATTTTTCATGGAAATATTTTCTCACATATATGGACAAAATTTCTACTTGCTCTTACTTGTGTAAATTTACATTGTAAAACAGTTAGTTTCCTTGGTTGTCAAAATATGGCGGAAACGCAGGGCGTGACTACGGCCAAAGTAAATTTCTACCAGCAAAAATGAAAATGTGATTGTGCAATTATTTATGACTGAAAGCTTGCAATATTAATGCGTTTAAATAAGCAGAAAATTTCTATATAAATTTACTGGTTGAAGTTTCCACCGGCGGTAAATAGCCCTGCGCTAGCGGTTACAGTTGAAGCTTCACTATTTTAAGGATATTTCAGTTCCTCTTTATTAATAGTTCCATGATTTTTACACGTCCCATATACAATGTGCTAACAAATCATTTAACAATATGGCAATATTATCATAGGGAGGAATATGCATCACAAAAATAACCAGTAAGACAAGAAGACATTAAAACTGTTTGATATTTTGAGGTTCAGGAAATTTTTGAACTGTGATCGGCTTTTTAACTGGTGATCTAATAGTGCCATTTTCGAAAATATGGACTGAAAATTCAATTTATAGTTTCTAAATCGACATTTTTTGTAGGTCAATCAGAGATCAAATTTAGATCTAGTTTCTAATACCAAGGTTACTTTTTCAAGTGCTATAGACTCATTATTGCTTGGGATTATGAAATCATCGACATAAATATCTAAAATAGCTTCTCTTATTTACGCTAGTAAACACGTTGATAATGTAGTTTGATTGGTGTTGGACTTTTTGGCAAAGCTAGAGCTACCTTTAAGATTTTTAATGCACCAGTGTCAGTAAAAAATGATGTGTACTTTTAGCTTCGTAACACTTTCTTTAACCCTTCCAGGGTCTGCGGTATTTTTATGAAACCAATTAATTTTAATTCCCAAATGCCACAATGGCACCAGGACTCTGGTAAAATATTTTACATTTAGTATGTATGTGAAATATAGCCTTTTTCTTATTTAACCCTAGATCTACCGGGAATTTTATTCAAGTTTTAATAAAACGTTCTACACCAGAATTTTTATTTAAAACTATTTAACTTATTTATTTACCTTATTTTTGTCTGGTTTATATACTTAGTTTATTTTAAAGAAATTTCTGGTTTGAATGAATATTTTGTATGTACCTGTCGGGTCCAATGGACCCGTCTGGTAGACGGAGGGTTAAAAAAAATATTGTTAAATCCGGTGCCAGCCATTTATTTCAACACATTAGCACTGAAAATGCTTTTCCCCTGAAAGTGTTAATGGTGATTTTCACTTTTTACTCACGGGAAGTTTGCGATTAAATAAGGGAAACATAATATTTGGTAGTTCGGAAAGTCGTGTCCGTTTGGGAGAATCAATTCGCCCCGGAAAATTCTGCCTGGTAGTTATTAGACATTAGATAGCAGAATCAATGTCTAATAATTAAATGATAGAAATTTCCGGTACGAATTGACTTTCCCAAACGGACACCACTTTCCGAACGACCCAATAATAAAGACTTTGAATTTATGTTATTCAAACGCATGTACTGCATGCATTTTTAACCCTCTGTCTACCAGAAGGGTCCAATGGACCCGACATGTACATTCAAAATATTTATTCAAACCAGAACTTTCTTCAAAACAAACTAAATTTATAAATCAGACAATAATAAGTTAAATAAACAAATTAAATAGTTTTAAGTAAAAATTCTGGTGTAGAATGTTTTTATAAAACTTGAGTAAAATTTTCGGTAGTTCTAGGGTTAAATGAAGGGTATAATTCTGATTTTTTCCCGAAAGAAGATATTTCTAAAATAGGATCGAATAAGTACTTTATGACAAAGTATATGAATAAACATTCTGTCATTTTTTTTCTATTAAAATGTCGACGAAAAAGAGTTACATGGTGAAGTGTATCAGCCCATAACGAAAGCAATGACACCGTCCAAACGGTCTTAGTTCAGGATTGCCAGTTAGGCCATTTTGTAATTTCAAAGGTACGCATTCACAACAGAAATTTCTTTACTTATTGTCATACATGTCATGATGACTCAATGTAAAAATTCTTTTTTTCCAGAATTTCCGGTATGAATTTGAAATTAGTCTTTTAATTCTCGCGCCCGTGACTTTCAAGGGCCTGTGTTTGATACTTTTTTTATTGAGATTTTTTGATCCCCACCACGTTTTAGCTCACAGGCTATCAAAGCCTGTGAGCTACTTTTCTCGCAGGTTCTGTATGTACAGTCGAAGGGGCAAAAAGTAAACACCCCTTACTAACTCCTCAACAATTTATCGTAAAGGAAAGGTGCTGGTACCGAACGATTGGAAATAAAGTCTACTTTTAAATGATGCATCTAAAATTTGCTTAGGGGACCCTCTACAAATTAAAACTATCCATAACTTAGTTTTTTTTTTTTCAAAAGCAGTATACGATTCTGACAGCTTAGATGAATTCCACACTCTTCAATTAGCCTAAAAACCAAATTTTATGCAATTTGTACGATAAGTTTCCGGGAAATTAATTATTTTATCACGAGCATGTTTTAGGGGCTGTATCCAAATTGAAGATGAGTACTCGATTGTTGACCAAGAGAGCCCCCTTCTTGATCAAGGCATCTTAAGCGCTGCTCAAGCAGTCACTGAAGACTGTTAGATTACAGGCTAGCAGAAAAGTCTAGTCACTTCTATCATAGGTGGCCCTTTAAACCATCATTTTGCAGTTTTTAAAGCAAAGTTTGAAAACTACTTGGAAGGAAAATATGAAATTTTGGATTTTCATAAAGCAGGACACGATAAATCTAAATCCATCAAAAAATTGTAGGTTACAATTCATAATTTTTTCGAATATTAATTTCGTAATTCATAATTCATATCATAAAATTATAAAAATTGCAAATGCAACGTATTTATGTTTGCATATATTAGTATTATTCTTACACACAAAATTAACACATTAAGAGTATAATTTCAGGAGATATAAATAAAAATATGAAAATATAATTTAACATTAGAAGCACTAAATTTTGGATGTTTATAATTCAAAAACTTATCGTTGAAATGACTTGAAATTTGGTGTCTAGGAAAGCGTGAACCGAAGATTTGAAATATCTCGTTAAAATTGGGTATTGCCATTGAAACAAATGAAGTTTGGGTTCGTTTTAATATGCAGATGGCCCCCTAAGCAAATTTTATATACATCTTTTACAGTCGTGGAAAAAAAAAGTAAACACTTCCTACTAACTCCTCAACAAATTACCGTAGAAGAAAGTTACTGGTACCAAACGATTAGAAATAAAGTCTAATTTTAAAAGATGTATATAAAATTTGCTTAGGGGGACATCTACATATTAAAACGAACCATAACTTTGTTTTTTTCAATAGCAATACCCAATTCTGACAGCATAAATGAACTCTACACCCTTCAATTAGCCTAAAAACGAATTTTTATGCAATTTGTACCATAAGTTTCCGAGAAATTAATTATTTTAAAACGAGCTTATTTTAAGGGCTGTATCCAAATTGAAATTCCGTACTGGATTGTTCACCGAGAGAGCCCCTTCCTTGATCAAGGCATGGAACTCTTAATAAAGAGGAACTGACATATCCTTAAAATAGTGAAGCTTCAACTGTAACCGCTAGCAAAGGGGTTGTTTATCGACGGTGGAAACTCCCACCAGTAGGTTTATATAGATATTTTAAACTTATTTAAACGCCTTATTTTTACAAAATTTCAGTCATAAATGCTGAAAGAAACAATTTTTCATTTTTACTGGTAGGAGTTTTCTTTGGTGGTAGTTAGGCCCTGAGTTTCCGCCATATTGTGACAACCATGGATACAAACCGACAGTTTTATAAGGCATACTGACACCGGTAAAAACAAATAGAAATTTTTATGACATTTTTGAAAAAAAATTCCATGAATAAGACGCTTCTTTAAGATGAAATCTTCTATTCAATTTTACTGGTGGGATGTTTGACCTATCGGTAATCAGAAACTGAAGAACCGATTTCAAAAAAGCAGCCGCCATATTGTGACAACCTCCTCAGTTACTTCACTCGCAACTGGTAGACAATACACTATATGTCTCCTCCTTTTTATTCATAACTCCATTGATCAAGGCACCTTAAGCGCCACTCAAGGAGTCAATGAAGCGTGTTAGATTACAGTACGGCAGAATAAATTTCAAAATGTCTACTCACTTCCATCATAGACGGCCCCTTAAACCATTATTTTGCCGTTTTTTAAGCATAATTTGAAAACTAATTGGAATAAAAATGTGAAATTTTTGAATTTCCATAAAGCAGGACTTAATAAATCTAAATCCATCAAAAAAATTGTAGGTCGCAATTCATAATTTTTTCGAATATTAATTTCATAATTCATAATTCATATCATAAAATTATAAAAATTGCAAATTCAGCTTATTTATGTTTGGGTATATTAGTATTATTACTACAAAAAAAATAGCACATTAGGAGCATAATTTCGGGAGATATAAATAAAAATATGAAAATGTAATTTAACATTAGAAGCACTAAATTTTGAATGTTTATAATTCAAAAACTTATCATTCAAATGACTTGAAATTTGGTGTCTAGGCATAGTTTGAACGGAAGATTTGAAATATCTCGTTAAAATTGGGCATTGCCATTGTAAAAAAATGAAGTTTGGATTCGTTTTAATATGTAGATGACCCCCTAAGAAAATTTTATATACATCATTTAAAAGTAGACTTTATTTCCAATCGTTCGGTACAAGTAACTTTCTTCTACGATGATTTGCTGAGGAGTTAGTAGGGGGTGTTTACTTTTTTTTTCCCACGACTGTACATACGTATGCACGCAAAGCAATAACTCTTGAAAGAAATATCCTATTTGCATCAAATTTTGTATATAGTTTCATTCTGGTAAGGCGCATTCCTGTTTAGTTTTGAGGTTTCAAGAGTTAAGTATAAAGAGGGCAACGGGGGCTAATCCGTCTTAATTTAGATAAATGTGTGCAGAATAATCCGATTTGCTTCAAATTTGGTGTAGCAGTTTATTCTGATAAGACGCTTCACGGATTACATTTGGATGTTGATTGGTTAAGTATAAAGGGGGGAATGGGCTAATTCCCCCTTAATTTATTTACGTTTTGCTCAAAAAGTGTGGGTACTATTTTATGAATAATAGATATAAATAGTGTAAATAGCCTGCGAGTTCAATGCCATAATTTAAACGGGGCGCTTTTCTTTTTTATTTCAAATAGAGTAATTGCCTTTTTTTCTCTCATCGTTTTATCTGTCATCAAAAATGGGGAATATTTCTACTTCAAAAAAGTGATGACTATCAAACAATCTGATTGTATAAAAAAAAGTTGACTACACTTACCGAGCGCGACTCTTAAGGGGTTAAAGGAATGCCAAACTGGCGAAATACCAGTAATCTGAATGATAATCTCCTGATAAAGACAATTCTATCCGTCTAACAAGAAAGGAGTGTTTTCAAATAAAATAAAATATTTACCAAAATTTCCGGCATATAAGACACGGATCAGATAACTATTTCCTAGAATAATTCTTTAAAAAAAAATGCGATTTACTTCGTCTTAGAATTTATTTGGCTTCCATTTTTTTAGAAAATTTCCGGTTTGAAATACAGTAATACCCCGACTTACGTCACCCCCAGGCATGGGGGCGTTCCGACCCAAATGACCGAACATTACCACTAAATTTTAATAGCATTCTTTGATTTATTAAACCTCAGAAACTCTGTCAGTAAATAATGCTTGAAACACTATTAAAATTTAGTTGTAGTTATCGGCCATTTGGGTCGGAGCGCTCTCATTCCTTGGGGTGACGTAAGTCGGGGTATTACTGTAGACTCAACATAGCCGCGGCTTATACGTCGGAAATAACGGTTCGTTATTTAATGAGTTGAACTTTGCGATTAAAAAATTCTTTCGAAATTTGTGTGGCAAATGACTTTTCAGCGAAAAATCTAAAAAACATATTTTTAGAGGTTTATCAGAGATGCCAGATCTCCGGCTTTTTGGATACCAGTATTTTAATACAGAAATTATTGTTTTATTTAATTGGAACATTTGGGTCATTTAAAAGAACAACATTTTCTCTGAGATATTTGTGGTGTACAAAAAGCCGGAGACTTGGCAACTCTGATGTTATTCATAAATTTAGAAAAATGAAATTATAATGTTGAAAGGAATAAAATCAAGGAAATTTCAACTAAATTTCTACCTTGCCAAGATAGTGTCTACACTCGCTTGTTTCTAATATCGTCGAAGTTTTAGAAAGATTAATTTTATTTTAATTTAAGAATTACATACATGCTTGAATTTCATGTGATACATTTGATAGATTGTGGTAATTTACTGTTTCATAAACAAATTATTTGCATTATCCACTTACTCGTACACTGCAATAACTTTCTATATTTACTGAAATGCTCGTTTATTTACTTTTTTACATGTTATACTTCAGTAAATATTTTTTAGCTGGATAATGTTTTCAAATTTCGCTTGCTTATGTAAACACTCTTATATCTAATGTTTGCACATGTTAAAATATATATATATACTAGACGTACTGACGATGCATATGTGCATTCCCGTCCATGTAACCTTATTAGTGAAGTTTTGTGAGTCCATACCACCTGATTCGGAAAAATAACCGGAATATAGCAAAAAACAGATTACCGGGTGGAAGTTCCACAAGTGGGTATACCGCCATACGTGGCAGTTATATATCTATAAATGTTTGCATATTTTATACTTCGGATTCGGAATATAAATCGGATATTTTGAATTTAAAATATTTTATGCAATATTTAAAAATTTCTAGTGAATGATTAGGAATAATTTAAATCAACTTACTTTTTTCACAAAATAAATTATGTGAAAAAATCCCACAAACATTTTTTAAGAAAAAAAAGACGTTTATTACCTGTTAGAAAAGTTTCGTAATTTTTTTCATATTCCACAGTAAACTGTTAAATAACAAATCATAATAGATACACTGGTGTGCAAAAATTAAGGACGAGTTGTTTTTTTGAATATATCGTCTTGCAAAAGATTTCCACATTGATCGAAATCATACTCATTATCATAAGATCTCCAAGATGTGAAAATATGGGACATGTGATCAAAATTATTTAACTAACCTGTTCCATTGCCTTTTTTTGATTTTTATTTTTCTGCTTCGTCCTTAATTTTTAAACACCAGTGTACGTACTTTTTAATAACCCTTGAAATGCGTTGGAACTTAACCCCTTGAAGGGCGGTGATGCCGCCACAGCATCACATAATTTTAATACCTAATTGCCACATTGGCACCGGAATTTTATAATGAAAATTTCGCCTCTCTTAAATATACGAAAATATGCCTTTACTTGTTTAGAAATAAATTCTCTTGCAACTACTGATGTCAATAAATCATTTCTACATTTCATAAATACAAGTACCTTGCCAATGAAGGAGTTAAACAAATAAATGTTTTATTTTGCTACTTATTATATAATCTCATGAAAAACGAGACATATTACAATAATGAAATAAAATGTTGACTAATCTGCAGTTACAGTATCTAGAAGAAAGTAGTCTGGAAATCAAAAAGAGAAACAATGCCCAATAAACTACATTTTCACAAGAGGCCGCTATGATCGAGTCTATTGCTACATAAGAACTGAAATCCAGGCACAGCAATCTAAATCCTAAGTCTACTCGATGGATGGCTGCATACCACTATTTTTTAAGATATAGCCGACTTCTTGAATCGCAGAAATTCGATGATTTGGTAAGCCAATGATTACTATAAAATTTTAGTGGTGTCTAGCGTGCCACAGTTGGGCACTCATGGTCTAAGCGCTAACACAAAAATGGTGGCTGTCGAACACTGTTTTTTTTTTTTTTTTTTAACCATTTGTACTGTCCCCTGAAATCTGGCACTAGTATTTTCCAAAATTTTGTTTGAATTAATTAATCTCAGAAAAATAAAACGGAATAATCTTTAATATAATATTGGTATTCAAATTCAAGGATCCATACAAAGAACAAAAATCCGCCTACGTCAGTCGCAATTACTGTGTCAGCGCTTAGACTTAGTATTCAGGTGGCGGTGATAAAAAATTATGGTGCAATTAAAACTACGGGTAACTTTTTTTCAAGCTAATTTTTGCGAAAACAGAATTAAAATGATTTATGTTGTAACGCGCGATATATTAGGAAGAAACGGAAATTCAAGCATATATTAGGTATTTAAGTATGAAACGTCCAATTTGAACAACGGAAGTTTCATATTTAATGACCTAATATAAGCCCGAATTTTCGTAAATTCTCTAATGTATCACATGTTAAAGCCATGGAACTATTAATTAGAAGGAAGTGACATATCCTTAACATAGTGAAGCATCAACTGTAACCGCTTTCGCAGGGGCTGATTACCGTCGGATGAAACTTCCACCAGTAAATTTGAATAGAAATTTGCTTCTTAATCAAACGCCTTATTTAATGCAAAATTTCAGTCATAAACAATGGCAAATACATATATTCGTATTTACTGGTGGGACTTTACTTTGGCGGTAGTCTGGCCCTGCTTTTCTACCCTATTGTGACAACCCTAGGGCTCGCAGCGTTCCTAAAATTTTCGCACTTTGCTACCAGTATTTAAATAACAATTCAATTGTGGTGAATTCCTTTAACATCTATAATAAAATTACACAATACAGATTATCGTTTTAAAGTAGTGGTAGCAAAATGTGACAATTTTAGGAACACTACGAGCCCTGCAACATAGACAACCCCCTATCAGTTTCACTGAAAAAGATTATAATACCGGGACAAACTGAAACCAGTAAAAACAAATAGAAAATTTTATCATATTTATAAGAAATCACATTCCCATGAATACGGCACTAAAATAAGACAAAATTTTCGATTCAAATTTACTGAAGGCAGTTTTACCCGGCGGTAGTCAGAAACTGTTTATACGATTAAAAAAAACAGCCGCCATATTGTGACAACCTCCTCAGTCACTTCACTCGAAACTGGTAGACAGTACAATATAGCTCGCCTCCTCTTTATTCATAACTCCATTGTTAAATCATACATCTTTTGAATTCTGTTTTTCGAAGAATTGATCTTTCAAAAATAAGTTTTCTGTAGTTTAAATTGCACTAAATTTCTATACATTCCTTGCAATGATTCATATATATCGCCCTCTGGGGTAAAAAGTAACTTTTTGTATACGGCTTCGCTTGCTGATTTTCATGCTATATACTTCTAGACACTGTAACTAAGACTTGTTAAATAATACACGCCAACGGCGACATACCCACTTATGAATTTTTACCCTGCTCTAGCTACACCTTGGTCAGATTTCAAATTTGGTGCAGGTCTGCAGCAGTGTTGCCAGTGGGCTATTTTTTTAATTCAGATTTCTTGATTGGCACCATTTTTCTTAAATGATAAAATTCGCTTGTTTTCGCCTGGATTAATATGTCATTAAATAAGTGGAGTTTTAATATTTCAAAAGAGTGGTGCAGACCAAGCAAACTGAATTTTTAAAAAATAGCTCATTAGCAACACTGGGCGGCAGTGCTCTCCAGTGATTGCTTTCTCGCACTTTAGACAAATGTACTCGCTTTCTGTTCTTTCGTATGTCACGGTTTTAAGTTTCTAGCTAGTACAATAATCTTATCAAATATATTTAATTTTTGAAGCAGATATATATTAAAAAAAAAAAAAAAAACAAAAAAAAAACAAGTGTTATGTGTTTGCGCATACAAAATTTCTTTAGGTGTTTTTGTAGAGTTGTTCAACTTTCAAATTAGAGTCATTGTGGACTAATTTGAACTCTGAATTATTATAAAAATGCGAAACGCATTATATGATGTTAAAAGTAAATATAGAATACAGAGCCGCATCCATCTGGTAAGGTCAGACAGGTCTTTGAATTTTATTTGTGAGGCAAATTATGAAAGTTTTTGCATGTTTCATTGCAACATACTGTACTTTTCTTTTATCTTATTTTCGAGGTTTTATGGCGTACTTCCATATTTCGACATATTTAATACTGTTTCTGCTGGTGTAAAATGCCACGCTTTAAAAGATTTCAATTTATATTTTTTAATTTATAATTTTAGATTAAAGCAATTACAAATCATTTTTAATACATAAAAGACATTTTTATGCTTCCAACATAGCAATTTTAGTTCGCAGAAAATTTGCAGCAGTCTTGATGTGCAAACCTGCAAATATGCAGCAAGATTAAATAATTGCATTAAAAGAGTGAAAGTTCATACAAGACTGCAGCAAGATAACGCAAACGCCAAAGTCACCACACTTTGAACTTGCCTCTAACTTGTCGTGCAAGTTAAATTCTTGCTGAATTAAATTTATAGCAAATTAACGGCAAACAAGTAGAAAATTTAGCCCTGCCATGACGAAAGTACTGCAAATTATTTGCAAGATGGTAGAAAATTTAGTTTTGTCTTGTCCAATATACTACAAACTTATTTCTAAGTAATAATTTTGTCATGCTACATTATAAGCTTAACCCCTTCAGGCATTTTGACGCATACATCGTTTGTATCACCATTAAAAATAGAGGTAATATCTGTATGTTTAAATTCAAATTTTTTGGTAATAAGTATAGCGTTTAAAAAAGCGATGCCAACCGAATAAAATTTGTGGAAGGGATGCAGTCCCGAAAGGGTTAAAAATAGTAGAGTTGAATGGGGTTAAAGCAAAAATAAATAAATATCAAATAAAACGATATTTTAGTAAAGTTCAATAATATTGAGAAAAATTAATTTAAAAATTAAAATTTTCGTTATAAATTTAAAATGGCCGAAGACGTAATCATAACTTAGTATATTAAAATAACTGTTTAATTTGTAAGACCTTTTTAAATGGAATAAGTTGCAGATTATAGATAAAATGTTACTTCACAAAACATAACTATCGTTGAACAGGTAAGATAATAAATACCTTTTTCTGGGCTCCTTAACTTAACAAATCAATGGAAATGAGACTCATTAACGGTAACAATGTGTGTCTTGCTTTTGAGTAGCACCCAATGTCAGCAATTTCTGCGCATGTGCTGATTCTCTATTCTCTCAACAATGGTATTTTTTGCTTTCGTAACTTTCGTAAATTAAATACAGTCTTGCATTCGTTTCACAACAAACTACTCATGCAAGCGGGTGATGTGTACCTTGCATCAGATTTTCTGCGAATTTGTCAAGACAAATTTGTTATGGCAAGATAATATCAGAAGAAAATCAGACTTGCTGTTAATGTGCATGCTATCTGTGTTACTACATTGAAAATCTACGAGTAAAATAAACACAAATTAAGACTTTAAAAAGGTGTCACTTGACACCGGTAGAAATAACGTTAAAATTTACTTGCAATCAAATAATTGTAAAATTTTAAAAGTAATTAAGTGTGATATTATTATTAAAATATTATCAGGCCTGCAAAGAAGACAGCGCAATTTGGCCCTCAACCAGCTACGGCTCTTGGTAGATTGTAATACCAGTTAACACTCATTTCATTTCCTTAGTACGAGTACATAATTTTTATACCATAGTTTTAGATCTATGTAATCGTTTCCAGATAGCTTGAACATTAGCAGCAAGTTTTTTTTTTTTTTTTTAACATTATCTTCCCGTGACAAATTTGAATTCAGAAATTCGCAGCAAATTTTCCGCAAGGTATACCATCCCCCACTTGCATGAGTAATTTGTTGTGAAAGTGATGGCAAGACTGTCTTTAATTCACGAAAGTGACGAAATCAGAAAATCCCTCTGTTGAGAGACTAGACAATCAGAACATACGCAGAAATTGCAGAAATTCTTTTCGGCTGCACCACTTTTTCTAAAGGCTATACTTTTCAGATACCAAAAAAGGGCTCGTATTGAAACGTACAAATATTACCCTAACTTGGTTGATTATTGTCAAGAAAACGACGCATGCACCTTCTGACTGTGTATTCGCATCAATAGGCCAGTGCAGGTCTATGAACTCCTTTGAAGGGGTTAAATTTATAGTGTAACAGTTGTAAACAGGTAATGTGGCATGGAAAGATTACTACTTTGCACTAAGTTTGCAGTATTTTTGATTACTTGTTTTCTTTTAATTTGCAATAAATTCCATACAGAGTGAATTTAACTTGCACGACAAGTTAGCAGCAACTTCAAAGTGTAGTGACGTTGGCGTTTGCGTGATCTTGCTGCATTCTTGTTATGAACTTTCAGTTTTGTCATGCTGAGCTTGCTGCAACATTGCAGGTTTTTAAAGCAAGACTGCTGCAAATTTTCTGCAAA
This sequence comes from Maratus speciosus, assembly GCA_963932465.1. NCBI lineage: Eukaryota > Metazoa > Arthropoda > Arachnida > Araneae > Salticidae > Maratus > Maratus speciosus. Next base: position 436,806,749 of record OZ010787.1, read on the forward strand.
TTAAAAATGCTCTCTGGGTTTATATGTTGTCATTAAATATGGAGAAAATTTCGGTATTAAATAGTGGCTTTAAATTCAAGGCTTTTGTGCATGTTTTGCTGTACGTATACCTCCAGTGCTTGCCAAGACATTAACCCTTTCCGGGGCAAAGCACTTCCGTTGCAAAAATGTTGAAATTAACAATTGACACCGGAAATTACAAACAAATTTACTTTTAAATAAGAAAAAAAGCTATTTTCACATACATAATAAATCGAATTTTTTTTACTAAAATTCTGGTGCCAATGTGGCATGTTGAAATTAAAATTAAGTGGTTTCATAGACATACCACCGCCCCTGAAAGGGTTAAATCCTTATTTCTCACGTCCGTGACTTTCACGGCCAATCTAGCCTACGTTTTTAAAAATAGATTTTTTAATTCCCACAAGATTTAAAAAATAAGTACAAATGGCTTTATTCTCGCATCATTTTATCTGCCATTAAATAAGGTGAATATTTCTGCTAAAAAAAAAAAAAAAAGTGATAGAAATCAGACGATCTGACATTTAAAAAAAGCAGCCTACACTTATCGGGCGAGACTGTGAAGGAGATACGCGCGATTTTGGTAATTATTTTTTTCATACCAGAATTTCTGAAAGTAATTTTCTTCAAATGTTATTACATAATTTATACGCCGAATTTTATTATATTAAAATACCTTTATTAAAAAGTAATTAATGAACATCACCAGTGTTGCCAGTGGGCTACTTTTTTAAAATCGAGATTTCTTGATTGGCACCACTTTGTTGAAATAGTAAAATTCGCATTATTTAATGAGATATTAATTGAGGGAAAAACAAGGGCAATTTTACCATTTCAGAAATATGGTGCCAATCAAGAAATCTGAATTTTAAAACAGTAGCCTACTGGCAACACTGAACATCACGAATAATTGAGAAAATACTTTATAAAGTATAAATGATTTAGTAAAAATATCACTGTTTTATATAAAAACACGTATTAGTTTTTTCTTTACAAGAGTGATTATACAGTTACCAGTGCGTCTAATGTTCCATCCAATTTTTTAAGAGAAATATTTCCTTATTGAACTGCAAAATTATATTGCAAATTCTACAATTAACATTTTAATTAGGGGTTGGTATACACAGCTGACATCGAAGGGCAATGCACTCAAGGGCAGAGGACACGAGTGTGACGTCATCACTAATCGACTGACTTCTCACTAGTGTTGGAATTCACACCGGAAAATTTTCTACAGTCATTTTTTTTTTTTGGGGGGGGGGATATCTACCGTTTTATAAAACAATAATAACTATTTAAACTTACTGCTGAGAATTCGTAACCCCTAAATAAAAATTCAGCCAGATGCAGAATTCCACAGTGTTGCTGCATCCGGCTAATTTTTTATTAGGGTATTCCAAATTTTCTCCAGAAACATTAAATAGTTATTATTGTTTTATAAGATGATATATATTCCACAAATAAGATAAAAGAAAATTGCTATTCAAAATTTTCCTGTGTGATTTCCAACATTAGTGAGAAGTTGGTCTATTATAGTAATGACGTCACACTCCTGTCCTCTGGCCTTCAGTATTTCGATGGCAGCGAATATACGCGTCCCACTGAACTATTTTTTATTCTTACTCGTAATGCTATTGAAAATTAATATTTGCTATATTCTTAAACTAGAAAATTTTCAAGATAAATGTACCCGAAAGGAAAACTGTTGTATACTGTTGTACGAATGAATATAAAAATATTCGTCAGTCTTCGACCGCATTAAAATAGCTGAATTGAAAATTCTTAAATTTATGTATTAAACAGTAAAATTCTAATCTGAATTTGTGGTGCGTTGGAAATTCCATGAAGTGTGCGTACATTGAAGTTACCGGTTGTTTTCCGTTAAGCATTGAAATCATGAGAATTTTCATATATTTTATTTTCTATAAACACTTAATCATGTCTTGAAAATGTTACAACTTTTTATTTTACTAAAATTTGAAATAGAAATTTTTTCCATATTCAATCGCAGATATTAGAAATACATATATATATATATATATATATATATATATATATATATTTTTTTTTTTTTTTTTTTTTTTTTTTTACAAATTTTCCTCGAATTTTACAATATTTAAGAACACTTCAGTAAAAAATATATTTTTTATGATATAATTTTGCCTAATAGATATTCATGTTTCAGGGTGTTGGTATACAAAAAAAAAAAGATTCTTTTGTATTTTTAAATATTAGTGGCCTAAATTGTGGTAACCTTTTCAAAACAAAGTGTATTTTTTAGATTTGATGGCTCATAACATCACTTTCTGTTTAAGTAATACCATAAAATTTTGCAACCATAGAGAGTTAATTGAAAAAAGAATGTAATGAAAATATTTTTGTTCATTTATTACTCTTTAATCAAAGGTTATAGACAATTACAGAGAAAGAGAAACAGAGCTTGTTTATGTTATCATCAAACAGCTTTCTTTATTCAATTGCTGCCAATGAGCATGAGTTTGTAGAGAAATAATTATGTCTTTTATTTATTTGGCAGAGAGTGAATCAGATAACAGTAGGATTCAACCGTTTATTTCATGTTTTTGAAAACATGTGATGATTGTGAAGAGGATCTTTATGAGTACTTTATCTGAGTGATATTAGAGCTGAATGTAAAATATAAGAAAATTAAAGAAATGGCACAAAGCGTTCACTACACTATTAGAAATCTGTGGCTTTTGATGCATAGTCACTCCACCGCTTTTATAGGAAATGAATACTTAAGTGTATTATGAAGCACTCTCATTGGTCAGAATAGAGACATTCTGTAAAAGCGGTGAAGGGACTATGCAGCAAAAACTGCGGATTTTTAACAGTGTAGTCAAATAGAAAACGGTATGAAATAGTATTGTTAATTCAACAACATTGCAGTTATCAAGAAATTACATGAAAATCGGCGATAATATAACCAAAGATTGCATGTATAATTTTTTGAAGCTGAGTAAGGAGACTGTGCAAGTGTGCAAGCACGAAAACAAACTAGTAAACGCAGGAAACGTTATACAAGCGCAAGTGATGATATAACAATTAATACACCGGGAGGCGGAGCCACAGACAATAACTTCATCGAGTTCACAGCTGAAATTCCAGAATTATTTAAAACTCGATTCGCATATTAAAACGCATTCAGTTTGCCAAGTCATATCTGGATGGAAAACACCTGAAAACCCGATTTTAGCGATTTACTCGTAGGTTTACCATTGCATTTTGCTGCACCCAAAGGTACGAAAACATAGAGCACTGGGAGCAGGAATACACAATGGTAAACCTACGAGTAAACCGCTAAAATCGGGTTTTCAGGTGTTTTCCACCAAGAGAAGACTTTGGCACACAGATTGCGTATGCGAATCAAAATTTCACTAATCCTAGAAATTCATCCGTGAACTCGATGAGGTTATTGTCTGTGCTGTAGCCTCCCAGTCTATAAGAGAGTGTGCCTGGGTGACAGAGGAAAATCATCTAGACATATTCAAGGCGAAATTGTGCAAGCCAATGTCTTTGTTGGGTGCAGGGACTGTCCGGCACAGACTGCAAGGATTTGACTTAAATGCTGTAATTCAAGGGAAAAACCATTTTTATTTCTCTAACAAAGATTAAAATTATTAAATTTGACGAAAACCTTTATTAACCCAGGAGAACACGCGCATATCCACGGTATGAATGGATTTTACTTTGTCACCAATAAATACAAATAATAATCGTCACCTTGTTTAGTCGGAGACAATTATTACCAATTCTGCGATAAAATAAGTTGAAGATTACTTTTTTTAAAAAATACGCTGACAATTGTAAACACTATACGCACTCTGGGTCTATCAGGCCCGGCGCGAGTCCTCCTAGGTTAACTAGACAGCAAAACAATCGTACAGTGTTATTTGGTCTAACGCAGTGGTGGCCAACTGTGGCTAGCCGGATAGGGCTATTTTTTTAAAAGATATAATCGACTTTTGAATCGCAGAGATTCGATGATTAGATAAGGCAATAATTCCTATAAAATTTTTTGTAGAGTCAGACGTTACACGGTTGGCCACCGCTGGTCTAACGAGACAAACATCTTCTGGTTTGGTTGTAATAGAATAAAGTACGCAGGGAGTAAGAATCAGAGAAAATTTGCTTCCTAATTGCATTAGGAACACAATTAAGAACACAATGAAATATCCGGTGAGAGTTATGATAAGGGATTGTATGACTTCAAAAGGTGTAGGCCGAAATTGTGTGATTAATGGGATTATGATTGTCGAAAACTACATAAATGAAAATCGTCATTGCAACTGAAGCTTTCCGTACGTGATCTTTTCCAAGTTAATTAAGCATTTATATTTCGAGATGATCCAGCTCCGAGTACTATTTCTAAAGTCAGTAAAATGGGGTTTGATGATATACATAATACGGCTGTATTTTTACATCGGATAAATAGTTTCTGATTACCATCGGAGCAAACTCCCACCAGTAAATTTTGAATAGAAAATTTTGAATTATTTTAGCGGTTTATTTATACATAATTTCTCTCTCAAATAGGGTTAAAATTTCTATTTATTTTTACTGGTAGAATTTAGCTGAGTTTTTATAATCTCTTTCACGGACACCGACAGGAGGTTGTTTAGGTTGTCACAATATGACAGAAACGCAGGGCCCAACTGTTGTCGAAGTAAACTACCACCAGTAAAAAATATTATCTGTTTAGGCCATAATTATCACTGAAGTTCTGCATTAATAAGGAATTTAAATAAGGAAAATGTTTCTATCGAAATTTACTGGAGCAAGTTTGCCCCGGTGGTAATGAGCCACTGCGAAACCTGGGTTGCCTGTTTGGCCTCTACTTCAAATTTCAAAACTTCGAATTTACATAAGAAACTCTGAAAGAAGAATATTTAACCCTTTCACTGTCCGAGGGTTTTCCTGTATTTTTGTAAAAATGCTTGTAAATGCGAGGATATATATATTTATCAATCGCAGTTTGATGCTACAATATCTTTAATATCATTTCTCTCTATGTATGGTTCAAAATAAAATTATGTTTAAAATGTTTTTGTCTACAACCACTTTAACATGATTTCTAGGAACGGAAAAATCCGGGCCAGAGGTAATCACGAAAGTCTGTCATAAAATAAAGAAAACAAAAATATGCAAAATTTCAAGTGTGAATGTAAAATTTCAGAATTAAAAAATGCCAAATTCTACAACCTTGTGCGAAACCGGTTACAGGAAAAGCATCAACCTTTTAGGGATATCGTCGGTACCATATCAAACTGTCCAATATGAAAATAGTGTTCGGCTACTTTTTTAAAGTTGAGATTTCTTGTTTGGCACCACTTTCTTGAAATAGTTAAATTCGCCTTATTTAATGAAGTATTAATGAAGGAGAAAACAAGGGGAATTTTACCATTTCAGAAGATTGTTGCCGATCAAGAAATTTGAATTAAAAAAAAGTAGCCCACTGGTATCACTGTTTTCATATTGGATAGCTTGACCACCGCCCCCCGGAATTCTAGGCCTGAGCGCCGACACAAAAATGGCGGCTACCGAAGGCGGATATTTTTCAACGTGTGTACGGTCCCTTGAATATTCGTACCAATAATTTTAAAAAAATTCCGTTTTATATTTCTGAGATTAAACAAGTCAAAGAAATCTTTTATAAAACACTGATGTCAAAATTATTAGACCGTATATACGTTAAAATAAATTCGCTTATGATAGCCGCCACTTTTTTGTCAGCGATCAGGCCTAGCACTCAAATGATGTCAATTCCCCACCTCCTTCGTCACTCTATAATGACTCCACGCGCAATTTTTCAAAATTGCGCATTATCATGAACTCCCACAAGACCAACAGCACCACTGGATACAAGCCTTTAAAATATGATATTTGACTTTAAATTTCTAAAATTATTTTTCCGGTTAGAATGGGCTTTTTTGTTCATTAATTTGCCCGAAAGAAAATGAATTTAAATTCTTCATTTGAATGTGCGATAATCCTCGTAATATTGTATTAAATTGCTATTGAATCACAGTAGTTAGACTCTGTTACGGAAAAATCGTTGTGCATTTTTGTATACCACCTTATAATATAAGTAGCTGAAATCATAGGCCTCCCTAAACAACTGCGGAAATTTACATGATGAGAAAAACGCGTGTTTTAAACGGCTTCAACTGACGAAAAATAAAAGGTGCTTGCCGCGATTACGACAAGCGGTTTTATCGTTCAACAGTATAAGGCACCGTTGTTGCCAGTTAGTGGAATTTATTAAATCAGATTATTTGACTGTCACCACTTTTTTAAAATGGTATAATTCGCTTATTTTTCAGAATTTTTAATCTACTTTTAAATCGGTCGAAAATTTCTATTTCAAAAAGCAGTGACAATCAACAATTTGGGAACAAAAGAGTCCATAATCTGGCAATACAGGAAGGCGCACACCGATGCCCCAACAAGCGGACAACTCCGGAGATTTATTTAAAATATTTTATAGGATTACAGACTGAAGTCATTAAAGAATTTCGATGCCTCAAAAGCGACAATAAGTGGCAGAATATTTGTTTCCAGTGTTTTAGATTGAAGACATTAAACATTTTCGCCGCAGCAACATTTTAAAAGAGTGGCTGTGCAGCACCGTCTTCAGGATTACAAGACCAGTGTTGCCAATGGACTACCTTTTTTAAATTGAGATTTAATGATTTGAACCTCTTTTCTGAAATAGTAAAATTCGCATGATTTAATGATATAGTAATTAAGGCGAATACAAGGGGAACTTTACCATTTCAAAAAAGTGGTACCTATCAAGTAATCTGAATTAAAAAAAGTAGACCACAGGTAACACTGCAGAAGACTCATGACAATGTCATTTTTCAAAGCACGCTAACGTGCTTAACATGTTACATGGATCTGATAACACCGTAAGTGGAAAATTGATAATCAGAAAAATGGAGTTATGAATAAACAAGAGGAGACATATGATGTACTGTCCACCAGTTGCGAGAGAAGTAACTGAGGAAGTTGTCACAAGATGGCGGCTGCTTTTTTAAAATAGGATCTACAGTTTCTGATTACAGCCGAGAAAATCTTTCCACCAGTAAAACTGAATGAGAAATTCTGTCTTATTTAAGCGTCTTATCCATGGAAATATTCCCGCAAAAATGTGGTAAAAATTTCTAATTGTTTTTCCTGGTGTCAGTTTGCCTGTAAAACAGTATGTTTGTTTCAATAGTTGTCACAATATGGCGGAAACGCAGGTCTTGACTACCGCTAAAGAACTCTTCCACCAGTAAAAATGAAAATCTGTTTCTACCGATATTTATGACTGAAAGTTTTCATTAATAAGGCGTTTACATACGGAGAAAAATTCTATATACATTTACTGGTGGAATTTTCTACCAACGGTAATAAAATACTGTGAAAGCGGTTATAGTTGAAGCTTCACTGTTTTAAGGATACGTCAGTTTCTCTTTATTGGTAGTTCCATGAATAGAACGGGCTACATTGAAATGATGATGATTGGTTCCGATTATTTTACCATGACTGTAGCCTACGAAAATGGCTTAAGAATCATGAAACCTTAGATCTAACATGACGGGATTAAAGTGTACAATGTTATAAATTGACAGTGCAGCGATTGCAAGAGGTGTCTTTTTTTAACATTATTTGGGATCTTTGGTCCTTGCAGTGGTGTAGCGTCAGGGGGGGGGGGATCATTTTTATGTAAAAAATTTTACTTTCTTTTATAATCGAGCGGTATACGATGAAACAAAGCAAAATTTAGCATAAAATAATACTGGTAATAAAATGATCCCCCTAACTTTAGGCCAGTGGCTACATGTATAAAGCATCCTCTATGCCTCTATGCTTGTATTTTATAATATCAGCGATCATTTTCATCTTTTTATACTATTCTGCCACCCAGCCGAATATGAAGTTGCAGTCAGTGTTGCCAGTGGGCTACTTTTTTAAAAATCAGATTTCTTGATTGCCACCACTTTTTTAAAACGGTAAAATTATCTTTGTTTTCGCCTTAATTAATATGTCATAAAACAAAGCGGTTTTTACCTTTCAAAAAAGTGGTGCCAATCAAGAATCTGAATTAAAAAAGTAGCCCATCTGCCAACACTGGTTGCAGTAATAATATCTTCTCTCGTCAAGTTCTCGCTGTCAATCACAAAATTCGAAGATAATCCCATTGATATCTGCTTGCTGAATCGACCGTCTTGAATCTGAGATTAAGTTCCATTCGATAGGCTAGTATGCAGTGTTGCCAGTGGGCTACTTTTTTAAAATTCAAATTTCTTGATTGGCACCACTTTTTTGAAACAGTAAAATTCGCCTTATTTAATGACATAATAATTAAGGCGAAAACAAGGGGAATTTTACCATTTCAGAAAAGTGGTGCCAATCAAGAAATCTGAATTTTAAAAAAGTAGCCCACTGGCAACACTGCTATTATGCCTTTGAAAATGAAATGAAAGTATGTCAGCCAACAACACATGGATCCCACTGGTCCTTTTTTGAAAACCAGACTTTTTTTAGAAATTACATTCGTGGTAGGTTTCTGAAACAATTGCAAGAAAAACTCTCTTCCCGTTATCTGTCTACAAAAATTATAAAGAATATTTTTTAAAAATAAAAGTGGTGTTCATAAACCGGACCGAGTGGGAGTCCTGAATAACAGCGTCTTCCAGGGTTGCCAGCATTGTTTTTCCTTTTATTCCGGAATTACGTTGCAATACCGGAAATTCCAAAAGAAAATTCTTTACTTTATGTAATTCCAAAATGTCTGTCATTACATAAACTAAAAATTACTATTCTATCTGTTGTATGAAAACTTAATATGTGCGATATCTCCGATAAAATAAGTCACATTTTTTCGTTCTTAAATACTGGTAGCCAAAAATCGAAGCGTGTGACATACACTACATGTACTCATGGAACAAGCCACCCACATATGCTACACTATTAACTCTTTGAGGTGGAAAATGCAAGATTGAATGACACCAGGTTTTACAAAAAAAATTATTTCAAAGTAAGTAAAAGCTGATAATGAAGAAAGCGAATATTTTCGAACTTGGATACTAGGCGTACAATGCCAATTAACAGGATAAAGCATATGTACCGAACGCCTAGTGTCCAGGTTCGATTCCTGGCCTGGGCATTTTTCGCTTTGTTTAGAATAAACTTCATCTGTGCTACTTCAGCCTTGAATATGAATAAGTAAAAGTTTTTCTTCAAAAATACACTGGTTATCAAAAATTAAGGAAATGTCACAAAATGCTAATTTTCAAATACGGAACACTCAAAAGGAAATAATATAATTCGTGTAATTACTATCTCTACAACACAGATAGCCCATATAACATCTCATTCATGTCACACAAAGTCACAAGTGTCACAGTCACTACGGTGAAGCAAAAAATAGGAAATTCCATATATCTCATTATGAGTCTCAAATGATCAATATATGTGACTCCACTGAGAATTCAATACGACCGCTGCTTTGTGACGAGTCACCTGGTGACCTTACAATGTAGTTAAATTGTGACTCTCACATTACTGTTATTTTTAAACTCAATATTATAGTCATCATGAACGTTGCATTATGATAAGTCACCAAATAATATCATATTGTAGTCACATGGAGACTTTTCCCAAAAGAGCACAATGGTGACTTCACAGTAGTTTCTCTGTCACCTGAAAGTCATCATGTGAATTTAATGTGACATTATTTGGTAACTTATCACAATGCAGCGTTCACGATGACTTTGAAATTGAATCTACAAATGAGAGTCACATGATAGTTACAATGTAACTACATTGTAAAGTTACATGGTCACTAGTCACAAAGCAGCAGTCAGGGTGACGTCTCAGTGGAGTCACATATAGTGATCATTTGAGACTGATAATGAGATGCATGGAATCACCAATATTTTTGCTTCACCGTAGTGACTAGAACACTTGTGACCATGTGTGACATGAATGAGATGTTATATGGACTAGCTGTGTTGTAGAGATAGTAATTACTCGAATTATATTATTCCCTTTTGAATGCTCGCGTATTTGAAAATTAGCATTTTGTGACTTTTCCTTAATTTTTGCGCACCAGTGTACTTACCTTACTCACGTGAATTGTATTTTCTCTAATTCTATGAAATGATCCCACAAATTCAGGAATATAATAACAGTTCTATTAAATGTAGTTGGACAGTCATTTAGCATGGTCGGTGAAACCCGTAATTGCCTAGAGAGTCACAAAACTATATAAAATCGAAGATAATTGACGAATATGTTAAATTTTTCTGGCATATCAATCAAAATTACCATATCCATAAATATTAACCAAAATTCATATATCAGTACATGAAGTTTCGGTTTATATAAGTTTTCGTCACACTAGATTATTTCTGGCACCAAGTCAATAACAGTTGCGCTGAACTTGTATATGTAGTTACAGGTATTTGAGTCTAATTACAGCAGGAGTGGCCAACAGTGGCACACTGCACACCACTAAAATTTTACAGTAATCACTGCCTTATCTAATCATCAAATCTCTACTATTCAAGAAGTCGGTTTAAAAAAAAAAATTAGTGGTATTCGGCGTGCATAGTTGGCCACCCCTGATTTACAGGTAGCGTATTGGTGCATGTTTTGAGTTCCATTATTTCATAATGATACTAATAATATTTTGTTGCCAGGTTTTTATTATTAAATAAGGTGAAGTATACTTATCCATATACTGGTAGCTTTCAAAAGGTGCGGAGGCTTGTTTCAGTGTGTGGAATTTTAGCGTTGTGTTTTTTTATTTTAAATTTAATGGTGTTTTCTTATTGTTTTAACTTACTTTTATCTGATCGTAACAAAAAATAACATAGCTCATTTTTCCCACATAGAATGGATACTAGAACAAGGCGGGTTCTTGTTTCGCAAAACGCTCAAGACCGAAAAGCAGTAATGAAGATCGCTAAAAAATTGAAAATGGCTCAATCAACTGTTTCAAAAAATCTGAAGCGCTACAGAAACTCAAAGGACCCCTTTGCCATACCAAGAAGGGAAGACCACGTTCAGCTCGATCCCAAAACAACATCAAAATCATGTGCGAAAGAATGAGTCGCAACACACGAAGATTAACACTTTATCCACTGAATTATGATCTACTGCAATTTTTTTCATGTAACTTTTTTTTCAGTTACTACAATGAAAAGTAAAGGATAAACATAAAAATAAATTTCTCCCGCGAGAAATTTAATTACTTAGAGGTAAATAATTAAAGTGGTACTAGTACCGTCAGTACACTATGACTAAAATATCGTCGCAGAAAATCCACAAGAAATTTCAAATTGCACCAGAATTGGGGTAAAATATTTTCGGTTTAGTAAGCCTGTGAAATATAGGGGTTTTCATATTTATCAATACATTTTTAGGAAAATTCCGGTCACTCTAAAATGACTCCACGCGCAATTTTTCAAAATTGCGCATTATCATGAACTCACGCAAGACCAAGTGCACCACTGGATATAAGCCATTAAAATATGATATTTGACTTTAAATTTCTAAAATTATTTTTCCGGTTAGAATGGGCTTTTTTGTTTATTAATTTGCCCGAAAGAAAATGAATTTAAATTCTTCATTTTAACGTGCGATATTCTTCGTAATATTGTATTAAATTGCTATTTAATCACAGTAGTTAGACTCAGTTACGGAAAAATCGTTGTGCATTTTTGTATACCACCTTATAATATAAGTAGCTGAAATCATAGGCCTCCCTAAACAACTGCGGAAATTTACATGATGAGAAAAACGCGTGTTTTAAAAGGCTTCAACTGACGAAAAATAAAAGGTGCTTTCCGCGAGTACGACAAGCGGTCTTATTGTGCAACAGTATAACGCACCGTTGTTGCCAGGTAGTGGACTTTATTAAATCAGATTATTTGACTGTCACCACTTTTTTAAAATAGTATAATTCGCTTATTTTTCAGAATTTTCAATCTACTTTTAAATCGGTCGAAAATTTCTGTTTCAAAAAGCAGTGACAATCAACAATTTGGGAACAAAAGAGTCCCCAATCTGGCAATACAGGAAGGCACACACCGATGCACCAACAAGCGGACAACTCCGGAGATTTATATTACATGTAAATTTCCAACTGGGCGAAAAATGTCCGGACCAGGATTCGAACCCGGGACCTCCCTGGCTGAAGCCGCCAGTGCTCTGCCATCTGAGCTATCCCGGACGATTCTGGTCGAACTTTTTCACCCAGCTAACCTTGAAGATTACAGCATCTGGTCTGAAACCTGGTTCAGCTCAACAGAATAAATCTCAGGTAATGGAACTCCAGAAAACGCTGGATACGAAATTACACTAGATTAATTTTCACACAATTATTCTAATTGGTAAACAAATCATATTAGATCTAATATGATTTGTTTAACAATTAGAATAATTGTGTGAAAATTAATCCGGAGATTTATTTAAAATATTTTATAGGATTACAGACTGAAGTCATTAAAGACTTTCGATGCCTAAAAAGCGACAATAAGTGGCAGAATATTTGTTTCCAGTGTTTTAGATAGAAGACATTAAACATTTTCGCCGCAGCACCATTTTAAAAGAGTGGCTGTGCAGCACCGTCTTCAGGATTACAAGACCAGTGTTGCCAATGGACTACGTTTTTTAAATTGAGATTTCTTGATTTGAACCTCTTTTCTGAAATAGTAAAATTCGCCTTATTTAATGATACATTAATTAAGGCGAATACAAGGGGAATTTTACCATTTCAAAAAAGTGGTGCCTATCAAATAATCTGAATTAAAAAAAGTAAACCACAGGTAACACTGCAGAAGACTCATGACAATGTCATTTTTCAAAGCACGCTAACGTGCTTAACATGTTACATGGATCTGATAATACCGTTAATGGAAAATTCATAATCAGAAAAATGGAGTTATGAATAAACAAGAGGAGACATATGATGTACTGTCCACCAGTTGCGAGAGAAGTAACTGGGGAGGTTGTCACAAGATGGCGGCTGCTTTTTTAAAATAGGATCTAAAGTTTCTGATTACAGCCGGGAAAATCTTTCCACCAGTTAAACTGAAGGAGAAATTCCGTCTTATCCATGGAAATGTTCCCGCAAAAATGTGGTAAACATTTCTAGTTGTTTTTCCTGGTGTCAGTTTGCCTGTAAAACAGTATGTTTGTTTCAATAGTTGTCGCAATATGGCGGAAACGCAGGTCCTGACTACCGCTAAAGAACTCTTCCACCAGTAAAAATGAAAATCTGTTTCTACCGATATTTATGACTGAAATTTTTCATTAATAAGGCGTTTACATACGGAGAAAAATTCTATATACATTTACTGGTGGAAGTTTCTACCAACGGTAATAAAATGCTGTGAAAGCGGTTATAGTTGAAGCTTCACTATTTTAAGGATATGTCAGTTTCTCTTTATCAATAGTTCCATGATTAGAACGGGCTACATTGAAATGATGATGATTGGTTCCGATTATTTTACCATGACTGTAGCCTACGAAAATGGCTTCAGAATCATGAAACCTTAGATCTAACATGACGGGATTAAAATGTACAATGTTATAAATTGACAGTGCAGCGATTGCAAGAGGTGTCTTTTTTTAACATTATTTGGGATCTTTGGTCCTTGCAGTGGTGTAGCGTCAGGGGGGGGGGGATCATTTTTATGTAAAAAATTTGACTTTCTTTTATAATCGAGCGGTATACGATGAAACAAAGCAAAATTTAGCATAAAATAAAACTGGTAATAAAATGATCCCCACTACATTTAGGCCAGTGGCTACATGTATAAAGCATCCTCTATGCCTCTATGCTTGTATATTATAATATCAGCGATCATTTTCATCTTTTTATACTATTATGTCACTCAGCCGAATATGAAGTTGCAGTCAGTGTTGCCAGTGGGCTACTCTTTTAAAAATCAGATTTCTTGATTGCCACCACTTTTTTGAAACGGTAAAATTATCTTTGTTTTCGCCTTAATTAATATGTCATAAAACAAGGCGGTTTTTACCATTTCAAAAAAGTGGTGCCAATTAAGAATCTGAATTAAAAAAGTAGCCCATCTGTCAACACTGGTTGCATTAATAATGTCTTCTCCCGTCAAGTTCTCGCTGTCAATCACAATATTCGAAGATAATCCCATTGATATCTGCTTGCTGAATCAACCGTCGAGAATCTGAGATTAAGTTACATTCGATAGGCTAGTATGCAGTTTTGCCAGTGGGCTACTTTTTTAAAATTCAGATTTCTTGATTGACACCTCTTTTTTGAAACAGTAAATTCGCCTTATTTAATGACATAATAATTAAGGCGAAAACAAGGGGAATTTTACCATTTCAGAAAAGTGGTGCCAATCAAGAAATCTGAATTTTAAAAAAGTAGCCCACTGGCAACACTGCTATTATGCCTTTGAAAATGAAATGAAAGTATGTCAGCCAACAACACATGGATCCCACTGGTCCTTTTTTGAAAACCAGACTTTTTTTAGAAATTACATTCGTGGTAGGTTTCTGAAACAATTGCAAGAAAAACTCTCTTCCCGTTATCTGTCTACAAAAATTATAAAGAATATTTTTTAAAAATAAAAGTGGTGTTCATAAACCGGACCGAGTGGGAGTCCTGAATAACAGCGTCTTCCAGGGTTGCCAGCATTGTTTTTCCTTTTATTCCGGAATTACGTTGCAATACCGGAAATTCCAAAAGAAAATTCTTCACTTTATGTAATTCCAAAATGTCTGTCATTACATAAACTAAAAAGTACTATTCTATCTGTTGTATGAAAACTTAATATGTGCGATATCTCCGATAAAATAAGTCACATTTTTTCGTTCTTAAATACTGGTAGTCAAAAATCGAAGCGTGTGACATACACTACATGTACTCATGGAACAAGCCACCCACATATGCTACACTATTAACTCTTTGAGGTGGAAAATGCAAGATTGAATGACACCAGGTTTTACAAAAAAATTTATTTCAAAATAAGTAAAAGCTGATAATGAAGAAAGCGATTATTTTCGAACTTGGATACTAGGCGTACAATGCCAATTAACAGGATAAAGTATTTGCACCGAACGCCTAGTATCCAGGTTCGATTCCTGGCCTTGACATTTTTCGCTTTGTTTAGAATAAACTTCAACTGTGCTACTTCAGACTTGAATATGAATAAGTAAATGTTTTTCTTCAAAAATACACTGGTTATAAAAAATTAAGGAAATGTCACAAAATGCTAATTTTGAAATACGGAACACTCAAAAGGAAATAATATAATTCGTGTAATTACTATCTCTACAACACAGCTAGCCCATATAACATCTCATTCATGTCACACATGGTCACAAGTGTCACAGTCACTACGGTGAAGCCAAAAATAGGAAATTCCATATATCTCATTATGAGTCTCAAATGATCACTATATGTGACTCCACTGAGAAGTCAATGTGACCGCTGCTTTGTGACGAGTCACCTTGTGACCTTACAATGTAGTTAAATTGTGACTCTCATGTGACTGTCATTTTTAGACTCAATTTCATAGTCATCAGGAACCTTGCATTATGATAAGTCACCAAATAATATCATATTGTAGTCACATGGAAACTTTTCCCAAAAGAGTACAATGGTGACTTCACAGTAGTCTCTCTGTCACCTGAAAGTCATCATGTGACTTTAATGTGACATTATTTGGTAACTTATCACAATGGAGCGTTCACGATGACTTTGAAATTGAATCTACAAATGATAGTCACATGATAGTCACAATGTAACTACATTGTAAATTTACATGGTGACTAGTCACAATGCAGCAGTCACGGTGACGTCTCAGTGGAGTCACATATAGTGATCATTTGAGACTCATAATGAGATGCATGGAATTTCCTATATTTTTGCTTCACCGTAGTGAGTAGAACACTTGTGACCATGTGTGACATGAATGAGATGTTATATGGACTAGCTGTGTTGTAGAGATAGTAATTACTCGAATTATATTATTTCCTTTTGAGTGCTCGCGTATTTGAAAATTAGCATTTTGTGACTTTTCCATAATTTTTGCACACCAGTGTACTTACCTTACTCGCGTGAATTGTATTTTCTCTAATTCTATGAAATGACCCCAGAAATTCAGGAATATTATAAGAGTTCTATTAACCCTCTGTCTACCAGAAGGGTCCAATGGACCCGACATGTATATTCAAAATATCTATTCAAACCAGAAAATTTCTTCAAAAGAAACTAAATGTATAAATCAGACAATAATAAGTTAAATAAACAAATTAAATAGTTTTAAGTAAAAATTCTGGTGTAGAATGTTTTTATAAAACTTGAGTAAAATTTCCGGTAGTTCTAGGGTTAAATGTAGTTGGACAGTCATTTAGCATGGTCGGTGAAATCCGTAATTGCCTAGAGAGACACAAAACTATATAAAATCGAAGATAGTTGACGAATATGTTAAATTTTTCTGGCATATCAAACAAAATTACCATATCCATAAATATTAACCAAAATTCATATATCAGTACATGAAGTTTCGTTTTATATAAGTTTTCGTCACACTAGATTATTTCTGGCACCAAGTCAGTAACAGTTGCGCTGAACTTATATATGTAGTTACAGGTATTTGAGTCTAATTACAGCAGGAGTGGCCAACTGTGGCACACTGCACACCACAAAAATTTTACAGTAATCACTGCCTTATCTAATCATCAAATCTCTGCTCTTCAGGAAGTCGGCTTAAAAAATAAAATTTGTGGTATTCGGCGTGCATAGTTGGCCACCCCTGATTTACAGGTTGCGTATTGGTGCATGTTTTGAGTTCCATTATTTCATAATAATACTAATAATATTTTGTTGCCGAGTTTCTATTATTAAATAAGGTGAAATATACTTATCCATATACTGGTAGCTTTCAAAAGGTGCGGAGGCTTGTTTCTGTGTGTGGACTTTTAGCGTTGTGTTTTTATCTTTTATTTTAAATTTAATGGTGTTTTCTTATTGTTTTAACTTACTTTTATCTGATCGTAACAAAAAATAACATAGCTCATTTTTCACACCGTAGAATTTATACCAGAAAAAGGTGGGTTCTTGTTTCGCAAAACGCTCAAGCCCGAAAAGCAGTAATGAAAATCGCTAAAAAATTGAAAATGGCTCAATCAACGGTTTCAAAAAATCTGAAGCGCTACAGAAACTCAAAGGACCCCTTTGCCATATCAAGAAGGGAAGTCCACGTTCAGCTCGATCCCAAACAACATCAAAATCATGTGCGAAAGAATGAGTCGCAACACACGAAGATTAACACTTTATCTACTGAATTATGATCTACTGCAAAATTTTTCATGTAACATTTTTTTTTCAGTTACTACAATGAAAATTAAAGGATAAACATAAAAATAAATTTCTCCCGCGAGAAGTTTAATTACTTAGAGGTAAATAATTAAAGTTGTTCTAGTACCGTCAGTACACTATGACTAAAATATCGTCGCAGAATATACACAAGAAATTTTAAATTGCACCAGAAATGGGGTAAAATATTTTTGGTTTAGTAAGACTGTGAAACATAGGTTTTTTCTTATTTATCAATACATTTTTAGGAAAATTCCGGTGCCTCTATCACTCTATAATAACTCCACGCGCAATTTTTCTAAATTGCGCATTATCATGAACTCACACAAGACCAAGATCTCCAATGGATATAAACTCTTAAAATATGATATTTGACTTTAAATTTCTAAAATTATTTTTCCGGTTAGAATGGGCTTTTTTGTTTATTAATTTGCCCGAAAGAAAATGAATTTAAATTTTTCATTTTAACGTGCGATAATCTTCGTAATATTGTATTAAATTGCTATTGAATCACAGTAGTTAGATTCAGTTACGGAAAAATCGTTGTGCATTTTTGTATACCACATTATAATATAAGTAGCTGAAATCATAGGCCTCCCTAAACAACTGCGGAAATTTACATGATGAGAAAAACGCGTGTTTTAAACGGCTTCAACTGACGAAAAATAAAAGTTTCTTTCCGCGAGTACGACAAGCGTTTTTTTCGTCCAACTGTATAAGGCACCGTTGTTGCCAGGTAGTGGACTTTATTAAATCAGATTATTTGACTGTCACCTCTTTTTTTAAATAGTATAATTCGCTAATTTTTTAGAATTTTTAATCACCTTTTAAATCGGTCGAAAATTTCTATTTCAAAAAGCAGTGACAATCAACAATTTGGGAACAAAAGAGTCCCCAATCTGGCAATACAGGAAGGCACACACCGATGCCCCAACAAGCGGACAGCTCCGGAGATTTATTTAAAATATTTTATAGATTACAGGCTCAAGTCATTAAAGATTTTCGATGCCTCAAAAGCAACAATAAGTTGCAGAATATTTGTTTCCAGTGTTTTAGATTGAAGACATTAAACATTTTCGCCGCAGCACCATTTTAAAAGAGTGGCTGTGCAGCACCGACTTCAGGATTACTAGACCAGTGTTGCCAATGGACTACGTTTTTTAAATTGAGATTTCTTGATTTGAACCTCTTTTCTTAAATTGTAAAATTCGCCTTATTTAGTGATGTATTAATTAAGGCTAATACAAGGGGAATTTTACCATTTCAAAAAAGTGGTGCCTATCAAGTAATCTGAATTAAAAAAAGTAGACCACAGGTAACACTGCAGAAGACTCATGACAATGTCATTTTTCAAAGCACGCTAACGTGCTTAACATCTTACATGGATTTGATAATACCGTAAGTGGAAAATTGATAATTAGAACAATGGAGTTGTGAATAAACAAGAGGAGACATATGATGTACTGTCCACCAGTAGCGAGAGAAGTAACTGAGGAGGTTGTCACAGGATGGCGGCTGCTTTTTTAAAATAGGATCTACAGTTTCTGATTACAGCCGGGAAAATCTTTCCACCAGTTAAACTGAATGAGAAATTCCGTCTTATTTAAGCGTCTTATCCATGGAAATATTCCCGCAAAAATATGGTAAAAATTTCTAGTTGTTTTTCCTGATGTCAGTTTGCCTGTAAAACTGTATGTTTGTTTCAATAGTTGTCACAATATGGCGGAAATGCAGGTCCTGACTACCGCTAAAGAACTCTTCCACCAGTAAAAATGAATTTCTGTTTCTACCGATATTTATGACTGAAATTTTTCATTAATAAGGCGTTTACATACGGAGGAAAAATTCTATATACATTTACGAGTGGAAGTTTCTACCAACGGTAATAAAATGCTGTGAAAGCGGTTATAGTTGAAGCTTCACTATTTTTAGGATATGTCAGTTTCTCTTTATTAATAGTTCCATGATTAGAACGGGCTACATTGAAATGATGATGATTGGTTCCGATTATTTTACCATGACTGTAGCCTACGAAAATGGCTTCAGAATCATGAAACCTTAGATTTAACATGACGGGATTAAAGTGAACAATGTTATAAATTGACAGTGCAGCGATTGCAAGAGGTGTCTTTTTTTAACATTATTTGGGATCTTTGGTCCTTGCAGTGGTGTAGCGTCAGGGGGGGGGGATCATTTTCATGTAAAAAATTTCACTTTCTTTTATAATCGAGCGGTATACGATGAAACAAAGCAAAATTTAGTATAAAATAATACTGGTAATAAAATTACCCCCCTCTACCTCTAGGCCAGTGGCTACTTGTATAAAGCATTCTCTATGCCTCTATGCTTGTATATTATAATATCAGCGATCATTTTCATCTTTTTATACTATTCTGCCACCCAGCCGAATATGAAGTTGCAGTCAGTGTTGCCAGTGGGCTACTTTTTTGAAAATCAGATTTCTTGATTGCCACCACTTTTTTGAAACGTTAAAATTATCTTTGTTTTCGCCTTAATTAATATGTCATAAAACAATGCGGTTTTTACCATTTCAAAAAAGTGGTGCCAATCAAGAATCTGAATTAAAAAAGTAGCCCATCTGTCAACACTGGTTGCAGTAATATTATCTTCTCCCGTCAAGTTCTCGCTGTCAATCACATTATTCGAAGATAATCCCATTGATATCTGCTTGCTGAATCGACCGTCGAGAATCTGAGATTAAGTTACATTCGATAGGCTAGTATGCAGTTTTGCCAGTGGGCTACTTTTTTAAAATTCAGATTTCTTGATTGGCACCACTTTTTTGAAACAGTAAAATTCGCCTTATTTAATGACATAATAATTAAGGCGAAAACATGGGGAATTTTACCATTTGAGAAAAGTGGTGCCAATCAAGAAATCTGAATTTTAAAAAAGTAGCCCACTGGCAACACTGCTAGTATGCCTTTGAAAATGAAATGAAAGTATGTCAGCCAACAACACATGGATCCCACTGGTCCTTTTTTGAAAACCAGACTTTTTTTAGAAATTACATTCGTGGTAGGTTTCTGAAACAATTGCAAGAAAAACTCTCTTCCCGTTATCTGTCTACAAAAATTATAAAGAATATTTTTTAAAAATAAAAGTGGTGTTCATAAACCGGACCGAGTGGGAGTCCTGAATAACAGCGTATTCCAGGGTTGCCAGCATTGTTTTTCCTTTTATTCCGGAATTACGTTGCAATACCGGAAATTCCAAAAGAAAATTCTTCACTTTATGTAATTCCAAAATGTCTGTCATTACATAAACTAAAAAGTACTATTCTATCTGTTGTATGAAAACTTAATATGTGCGATATCTCCGATAAAATAAGTCACATTTTTTCGTTCTTAATCCTTTAAGCGTCCTAACCGGGTTTTTCCGCCGCGTAATCTTTGAAATCAAGGGCTGATTTAATACAAAACTGATATTAATGTTACTTTTTTGCAGTGCATAAGATAACTAAATATGTAATGTAAGCATAAACAAATCCACATACAAATAGTTTTCATAAGTATTATTTTATGAATCATTAAACATAAAGTAAAAAATAGGCCGGACGCTTAAAGGGTTTTAAATACCGTTAGCCAAAAATCGTAGTGTGTGACTTGCACTACATGTACTCATGGAACAAGCCTTACATATGCGTTAACACTTTGAGGTGGAAAATACAAGATTGAATAACACCAGGTTTTACAAAAAAAAATTATTTCAAAATAAGTAAAAGCTGATAATGAAGAAAGCGAATATTTTCGAACTTGGATACTAGGCCTAAAATGCCAATTAACCCTAGAACTACCGGAAATTTTACTCAAGTTTTATAAAAACATTCTACACCAGAATTTTTACTTAAAACTATTTAATTTGTTTATTTAACTTATTATTGTCTGATTTATACATTTAGTTTGTTTTGAAGAAATTTCTGGTTTGAATAAATATTTTGAATGTACATGTCGGGTCCAATGGACCTGTCTGGTAGACGGAAGGTTAACAGGATAAAGCATTTGCAACGAACGCCTAGTATCCAGGTTCGATTCCTGGCCTGGACATTTTTCTCTTTGTTTAGAATAAACTTCAACTGTGCTACTTCAGCCTTGAATATGAATAAGTAAAAGTTTTTCTCCAAAAATACACTGGTTATCAAAAATTAAGGAAATGTCACAAAATGCTAATTTTCAAATACGGAACACTCAAAAGGAAATAATATAATTCGTGTAATTACTATCTCTACAACACAGCTAGCCTATATAACATATCATTCATGTCACACAAGGTCACAAGTGTCACAGTCACTACAGTGAAGCAAAAAATAAGAAATTCCATACATCTCATTATGAGTCTCAAATGATCACTATATGTGACTCCACTGAGAAGTCAATGTGACCGCTGCTTTGTGACGAGTCACCTGGTTACCTTACAATGTAGTTAAATTGTGACTCTCATGTGACTGTCATTTTCAGACTCAATTTCATAGTCATCATGAACGTTGCATTATGATAAGTCAACAAATAATATCATTAAATATATATAGAAAACTATATGTAAGAGAAACGACACATTCACCTTATTACTTTAAGTTAAAACATGAATACATTAAAATGATTCTTAGTTTTTATTTCTAAAATAGGTGCTAAAAATATAATTAACAGGTTTTAAAACATTAAAACCAATAATCAGATGGTAAAAAACTTCCCGAGCGCTTTCGACCAAGCCCTGGTCATCATCAATGGGGTGAAAAATGAGAATAAGACCTTCAGAATGCATACTGGTATAAATAACGCTGGGCAATTACAAAAACTGTAAAAAGGGGGGGGGGAGGGGGACGGATGAGTTCAAGCAGCTACATTGATCATTCCAATCCAAAGATTCCATTGACACCAAGTAGACCAAACCAAATGCTCGGTATATGACAGGACAATGTATCATTACAAGTGTTTCTGCCTCTGGTTAAAATTTCAATAGACTCTCTCAAAATACATGTGTTAAATTGATTTGTATGTGTGATGATCTTTGCTTTACTAAAAAGGATGTCAATATCAGCTTCTAAATTTAACCGAGCTAAAGCTGTAGATGGTTTCCCCTTTCCTATATCAGCCATATGTTCTTTCAGCCTTTCCTGTAGCCTTCTGGTTGTCATTCCAATGTATGTATAAGTTCTATTGTTATTTTTATATCTGAATGGGATCATATAAATTCCTGCTTTGTCATTTTGAGGAATCAGAATAAATTAATCAATGATGAAATTCCAAATATTAGGCATAAATTAGACAGTATAGCTTTAAAGGCATACATTAGATCCAAGTTTAAATTAATTGATTTTTTAACAAGGACTGTTATGGACTTATACTATGAGTTGGCACAAGCTTTAGATAATGTGGTTTTTGATGATTTTTTACGTTTGTTAAATATTTACCGGGATATTCAAAGGAAATATAAAGAAGGAATAATTTATGGAAAGTTCAATAGACTAAAAAACAAGAAATCTTACGAGGGACTGCAACGTAAACCAGTGGCATATGTTAATCTTACCAATGACAACATAGATAGTAAACTACATAATTTCTTAACGATGGGACCAAAGCAGATGTTTCAAAAGAAAGTAGATACTAGAAAAGTAGTCATGGACTGTAAAAGGATTGTTAATATATTACCTGCTAATAGGAAAGATGAAATCAGAAGCTTATTGTTCAATAATGTACAGAAATACATGAAAATACCTAACAGGGCAATCAATAAAAATCTAAATGTAATAAAGCAGATCCAAAATAATAAGGAACTCATGATTATACAAACAGATAAATCAAATAAACTAGCTATTCTACCTGCGACTGATTATATTGAAAAAATGGAACAATATATTGCTGAAATGAACTGTTTAAAACTAAAAAAGGATCCAAACTCAGTCGTTGACAGAAAGGCAAAAGATCTAATTTAACATGGAACTTGGCCTAGTGATATGAAAGTAAAACTTACGATCAATAAAACCGCAGTCACACCCAGATTAATTGGACGTTTGAAAGATCACAAACCAGACCTCCCCCTCAGACCTATCGTTTCCAAATGCTCCGCTCCAACTTATCCAATAGAAAAAGTATTTATACCTCTACTCAAATCAATGTTACCCCCTACTGAACATGCAATCAATTCCACTTCAGATTTAATTAAAAGGATCGCAGATATTAAGATTGGGGATAATACAATTCTTGCAAGTTTTGACATAAAATCTTTATATCCATTAATAAATGTACAAGAATTTAAGAATATCATTGAAAACCATATCAATAGCAATTCATTACAGGACGACAATATTAAAACCACACTTATATCAGCTTTGAATTTAATTATCAATAACAACAACTTTGTTTTCAACGGAAATTATTATAAACAAACGGATGGGGCCCCCATGGGATCTCCCATCTCCGGTTTATTAGCTGAACTGAAACTAAGGCCATTAGAGAAGCAGATTTTATCCACCGCCGAGTTAAAACCTGAATTATGGGTTCGTTATGTCGACGACATTCTTATAGTGTGGAATCATGGCATTTCGAACCTGAAAATTTTCTTAAAGCATGCTATTAGTATCGACAATAGAATACAGTTTACCTTAGAAATAGAAAAAAATGAATCTTTGCCTTTCCTAGATGTTGAACTCATCAAGAATAAATTAACAGACAACATAGATAGGAGGGTTTATAGGAAACCATGTAGATCCAACAATACAATATCTTATAATAGTACCGTTCCAGCTAATTACAAAAAAGCAGCCTACAGATTTTACATAAAGAGAGCATTCGAAGTATGTACAGATGCCTATATACAGGAAGAATTAACTAAGATCAAAACAATCGCAGCTGAAAACGGTTACCCGAGAAAATTTATCAATAAAATAATTAATGAGTTTAAAAGCAGGAATTCTATAAAAAAGAGTACGCATTTTTCAAAATTTTGTAGTGTTGATTACGTTCCACAACTTTATGAGAGAATTAGGTATGCATTAAAAAAATATGATATAGCAATAATAGCTAAACCTCCAGCTAAACTACAAAATCTAGTTCACAGAAAAGTTGATCCAGTTAATTCATATGACAAAGCAGTAATTTATATGATCCCATTCAGATATAAAAATAACAATAGAACTTATACATACATTGGAATGACAACCAGAAGGCTACAGGAAAGGCTGAAAGAACATATGGCTGATATAGGAAAGGGGAAACCATCTACAGCTTTAGCTCGGTTAAATTTAGAAGTTGATATTGACATCCTTTTTAGTAAAGCAAAGATCATCACACATACAAATCAATTTAACACATGTATTTTGAGAGAGTCTATTGAAATTTTAACCAGAGGCAGAAACACTTGTAATGATACATTGTCCTGTCATATACCGAGCATTTGGTTTGGTCTACTTGGTGTCAATGGAATCTTTGGATTGGGATGATCAATGTAGCTGCTTGAACTCATCCGTCCCCCTCCCTCCCCCCCCCTTTTTTTACAGTTTTTGGAATTGCCCAGCGTTATTTATACCAGTATGCATTCTGAAGGTCTTATTCTCATTTTTCACCCCATTGATGATGACCAGGGCTTGGTCGAAAGCGCTCGGGAAGTTTTTTACCATCTGATTATTGGTTTTAATGTTTTAAAACCTGTTAATTGTATTTTTAGCACCTATTTTAGAAATAAAAACTGAGAATCATTTTAATGTATTCATGTTTTAACTTAAATAATATCATATTGTAGTCACATGGAGACTTTTCCCAAAAGAGCACAATGGTGACTTCACAGTAGTCTCTCTGTCACCTGAAAGTCATCATGTGACTTTAATGTGACATTATTTGGTAACTTATCACAATGCAGCGTTCACGATGACTTTGAAATTGAGTCTACAAATGACAGTCACATGATAGTCACAATGTAACTACATTGTAAAGTTACATGGTGACTAGTCACAAAGCAGCAGTCACGGTGACGTCTCAGTGGAGTCACATATAGTGATCATTTGAGACTCATAATGAGATGCATGGAATTTCCTATATTTTTGCTTCACCGTAGAGACTAGAACACTTGTGACCATGTGTGACATGAATGAGATGTTATATGGACTAGCTGTGTTGTAGAGATAGTAATTACTCGAATTATATTATTTCCTTTTGAGTGCTCGCGTATTTAAAAATTAGCATTTTGTGACTTTTCCTTAATTTTTGCACACCAGTGTATATACCTTACTCTTGTGAAATGTATTTTCTCTAATTCTATAAGATGATCCCATAAATTCAAGAATATAATAAGAGTTCTATTAAATGTAGTTGGACAGTCATTTTGCACGGTCGGTGAAATCCGTAATTGCCTAGAGAGTCACAAAACTATCTAAAATCGAAGATAATTGACGGATATGTTAAATTTTTCTGGCATATCAATCAAAATTACCATATCCATAAATATTAACCAAAATTCATATATCAGTACATGAAGTTTCGGTTTATATAAGTTTTCGTCACACTAGATTATTTCTGGCACCAAGTCAGTAACATTTGAACTTATATATGTAGTTACAGGTATTTGAGTCTAATTACAGCAGGAGTGGCCAACTGTGGCACACTGCACACCACTAAAATTTTACAGTAATCATTGCCTTATCTAATCATCAAATCTCTGCTATTCAAGAAGTCGGCTTAAAAAAAAAAAAAAAAATAGTGGTATTCGGCGTGCATAGTTAGCCAACCCCGATGTACAGGGTGCGTATTGGTGCGTGCTTTGAGTTCCATTATTTCATAATAATACTAATAATATTTTCTTGCCGAGTTTCTATTATTAAATAAGGTGAATTATACTTATCAATATACTGGTAGCTTTCAAAAGGTGCGGAGGCTTGTTTCTGTGTGTGCAATTTTAGCGTTGTGTTTTTATCTTTTATTTTAAATTTAATGGTGTTTTCTTATTGTTTTAACTTACTTTTATCTGATCTTAACAAAAAATAACATAGCTCCTTTTCCCCACCCTAGAATGGATACCAGAACAAGGCGGGTTCCTTTTTCACAAAACGCTCAAGACCGAAAAGCAGTAATGAAGATCGCTAAAAAATTGAAAATGGCTCAATCAACGATTTCAAAAAATCTGAAGCGCTACAGAAACTCAAATGACCCCTTTGCCATACTAAGAACCGAAGACCACGTTCAGCTCGATCCCAAAACAACATCAAAATCATGTGCGAAAGAATGAGTCGCAACACACGAAGATTAACCCTTTATCTACTGCATTATGATCTACTGCAATTTTTTTTATGTAACATTTTTTTTTTCAGTTTCTACAATGAAAAGTAAAGGATAAACATAAAAAAAATTTCTCCCGCGAGAAATTAAATTACTTAGAGGTAAATAATTAAAGTGGTACTAGTACCGTCAGTACACTATGACTAAAATATCGTCGCAGAAAATCCTCAAGAAATTTCAAATTGCACCAGAATTGGGGTAAAATATTTTTGGTTTAGTAAGCATGTGAAATATAGGGTTTTTCTTATTTATCAATATATTTTTAGGAAAATTCCGGTGCCAATGAATTACTTCAACACTTTAAATTGTAAATGCTTTGCCCCTGAAAGGGTTAAAAACTATTCTCTTATGTTTCGATCTTGTTGGCAGTGCTTTAGTTATGTGACGGCTATATTCGAAGGACAACATGTTCTCTCGCATCTCCACATGTGCAATATATGAATTTACATACGCCATTTCGAGCATAGCAAAAACGAGCCGGTGCCACAACTTTTTCGATTTCCTATAAAAAATCACAGTGAACCAGAAAAAAAGTATTAGGGAAATCATTACTACACTACATTTTAGTAATTACATTTTAAAGCAGATGAAAACGAAGGATAACTACACTGACGAAAAGGAAACAAGAGGTTTTTCTCCATCAAAAAGTGTACTGACGTTACTTATATGTACCACCGAGTAATTCAACTGTTAAATCAAATACATACACCGTTCACCTAAAATAGCTAGTCAAATTGTATTCTAAGATGATAATAAACACATAAAAAAATCCAACACTTTTCTTATATCCTTTACTGTGATTGCAGCAATAAAAAGACGAGCGTGACAATATGTACAAAATGTCAGCACAAAACACATCGACTGTGTCAATGATAGCATCCATCCTCGCCAAAATAACAAACCTAGAACTACTGGCTGCCATGTATCCGGATAAATTTGAGCTAAAAGAGTGTTTTTGCAAAATACCATTAGAACATTACTAATATTCAATATTGGATGAAAGTTTAAAATTATTGGTACTTATAAGTACCGTCATTAGATAAAGTGTTAATCCGCAAATTGTGCCGTGATCTAAAAATTTATGAAAAATCGATTCGAGACATCGTTAAAAAGATTTTGGACTAAAATCGATTAAGTTTCATGCAGCCCACGATTTGACCGACGCGATGGAAAAGGAACGATTAAAGAAATGCAGAGCTTTGTGTAGCGTTTCGCTGCTGGTACGCATCGCTTGGTTCTTTGGTCGGATGAAGCACCATTCTCGATTAAACAGGATTTCAATAACCAAAATGACGAAATTTTGTCGCAGAATGTTGTCACTGCAATTTTACAGAAAATAATTGTTCAGAAATCCGCTCATCCAAAATCCTTGATGGTGTGGGGAAGGATCACAGGAGATTGCCATATACCCTTGGTTTTTGTGAAACCTCGTGTCAAAATCAATCAACAATACTATCAGGAGACGATTTTGCAGAAAACGCTGAAGCATTTTGGTCAAAAACACTTTTCTGTGCGAAATTGGGTGTTTCAGCAAGATTCTGCACCTGCCCATCGCTCACGCAAAACACTTGAATGCCTTAGGACACAGAACATTCACTTCATTTCTCCCGATGAATGGCCTGCTAACTCGCCCAAAATCAATCGAATGGATTTTTTCATTTCAGGAATTTTGAAGGCAAAAGTCTTGACTACATCCTATCAATGTTTGGATGGTGTGAAAGCAAAATTTAATAATGAAAGAACCACTCTTCCCGATGAAATACTTCGTACCGTAGTCAATGATGTCCCAAAACGGCTAAGGACACGCATAAAAATAAAACGCGGATACTTTGAGATCTAATCTGCTTTTTCGTGATTTATATGATATTAAATTTAATATATTTCTTAAAAGAATTTTTCCATTTATGGTTTTCTCAAAAATAATGGATTTTATGTCCATCCAAACTTTTTCCACACCCTGCAGTTCATCGGGCCACATATTTGATAATTTTGGTCAACAGTTTATATGTGAGACTCAAGCTGATTTTTATTCCTGCATGATAGGTATGTCTAACATGCTGCCCACGAAACTCAAGGATATTGCAAATTCCGAATTGTAATATTTACCTTATTTAATTACATAAAATAGGTTTTTAAATAATGAAAAGATTATTATTCGTAACAGTGGTGAAAAGAGATTCGATGGAATCACTTTTGACACCCCTACTCTTGGAAATAAAAATCTCCTTAAGATTAAAAATGTTTCTATTTTAGCACAAAATTTTTATTTAGCGCTCCCGTGCAGAGTTGCCAGTTTGATCTCCAATTTTAATCGGAAATTTCAAATTCATGCCGTAAATTTCCAAAGAAGAATTTTTACTTTATGTGATATCTAAATCTCTCTTATTAAATAAAGTATAAAATACTATTCTTCATTTCTGGAAAGAATTCGAAATATCCGAATAAAAATAGAGGTCGAACTGGCAACCTTGCTCCCGTGTGTTCAGTTTTTGATACTACATTTTCCTTGAAATGTTTTTGGTAGGTTTTTACAATATATCCAATACAAATAACCTTCGAGGCACGTTTCTATAAAATTTGCAAGGCAAATCTAAAAAGAATATTACATTTAAAACGAGTGGCATTGAAAAATCAGACCAAGGTACAGTCGTGCGTACTCAAATTGAAAAATGAGATATGAGATATTAAATATGTCACCTTTTAAAAATTATTTAGAAAAGATAACTCAATCTGGTAAAAATAATGAGTAATAATTGAGTCTCTGTTTATGATGAAATGTACACGTATATAAAAGAAGATAGCCTGACTGTCTGATTTATCTATAAACGCCGAGTTTCAACCATTGCTCCCAGGACAGTGAAATTTGGAAGGCATGACGTAGGCAGCCACCCAGAGAGAATTTTTGGAAAATTAACCACAAGCACGGTTGTTACGGGTACCATTATTTTCAAGGCCCGATATCAGAATTTTTTTATAGAAAAATAAATCTAGTTTAATCGGACAAAATTTCGTCTTATTTCAGGAGAGATTTTCCGAGAGAAAATACTGGTACCGGAGAATTTCTGAGTCTGGAAATTCAAGTACCCGTACGAACCCTGTTAATTGGGTTCAACGGGGTCGAAAGTGTATCTCATTTTGCGGTAACTCAGCAACTGTTCTCGAGAGGAGCGTGAAATTCAGCATAACAAATCCACAAGAAAATGGTTAAACATGCATTTCAAAGATTTTAGATCCACTTTAGCAATTTTGTTGTCAATATCAGCTATGAACGCGATGTTGGAAGATTAGACGAACTGCTCAGTTATTTATAATTTTTGATTAGATATTTTGAGTAAGACTTTTTTCAAGGAGAAGGTTTTTTTTCATATTTTATAAATTGTTTTTTTTTTTTTTTTTTTTTTTTTTTTTTGCTTTTTGTCATTTAGAAATCGGATTTCAATCTTTATGATGAATCAGTGTTGCCAGATTGGGGGATTTTTTAATTCAGATTATTTGACTGTCACCATTTTTTTAAATAATTCGCCTTATTTTTCAGAATTTTTAATATATTTTAAAATAGGTCAAATATTTCTATTTCAAAAAAGCAGTGACAATCATCAATCTGGCAGCACTGTAATGAATATAGTACATGCCCTTATCGCCTCAAAAATATTTTTGGAAGTAAATATTTGCGATTTAAACACTGAGGAATATAATTATGGGTTCGGATAAGTTTTGCCACGTGTCTCGAGTAAATGGTGTCTCCAAATGCTCTGGGCACCAGTATTTTCTAGTAATTTACTTCGCCTCATCTAATGGGAGAATTATCTGGGAATAAACAGGGTGATATGCACTGTAAGAAATTATTCGTATCCAGAGCGTTTCGGGCCCTAATTTACGCTGGACACGTGGCAACCCAACATACTTGCCAACTTTCAACATAACTTCTACAAAATGTCGGTTAATTTGATCCAGTTTAAAGCCCTTTCGAATCCGAAAATTCTTTAACAAATGAATTGGAATCGATTCCGCATGGAAACAGGAAAGTACATATATAATGTTACATCCAATAAATTTTCTGGTTAGAAACGCCTTTAACCTGGATCAAATTAACCTACAATTTGCGGAAGTTAAGTTGAAAAATGGCAAGTATGACCAAAGCGATATCAGTAAGCGTCCTATCTTAAATGGGAGAGGTAACCGCAAGATTAAAGGCAAGGTCACACCAATCAATGTCGCACGCAACGTAGCGGACGGGATTAAATTACAGGAAGATGCCTAACTGTTTTCTTACTTCACACCACTAAAATTGTAAAGTTTTTTTCACCATGATGAATAGCCGAAATGTCTCTGGTAAGGCGAAGAAAACTTTGTGGAGTCTAAGTGCATCTGGACGTCTCTCTCGATACGCCATTATTTTGTAATAAATGTGGAAAACAATATTCAGTTCCATGAGCGGCTAAAGATTTAGAAAATATGCGCAGATGGTAGATATCCTGTCATCTATGACGTCACATTAAAAGCCTGCGTATGTGGATTATCACCCCGTCCACAAGATGGCGCAACTGTATTAATTTACGCCCGAGTCCAGTATTAAATTTGTACGATTACTTATATCGCTTTGAGTATGACCCTAGATCGGATATACACAAGGATTCGCTATACTGGTTGACGTTTAACTCTGCTTCTTTTTTCGGCTTCGTTTGACCTAAAACCATATTCAAAGTTTCCAAGTCTCCGTTTTAAGTACACCACTATTATCTTAGAGAAAATGTTGTTATTTTAAATCGCATAAATGTTCCAATAAAATAAAATAAAATTTCTGTATCAAAATACTGGTAGAAACTTTGCAGCTCTGCATATTCGAAATAATTTGAATGCAATATGAACACAGCAGCAGGGACAACCAATTTGCAGGCCTGGAACCAAGATGTCTTTGTTACAATTATTGTCATTTTAATGTTTTATATACTCAAAAATTACAGGGTCAATTTATTGTGACGGCTGTATTAATAGTATATGGATGAGAAGGACGAGGCTACGTTATTTTCATTACTGTATTAATAATTTAGGTACGCGTAAACCACAGGATCTATTTACAATTATCGCGCAATACCTTTTGTTATCGAATTTTTTACTGTTTTATCCGGAAGCTCTCCTTTCTTTATAGATCAGCACAAGCTAGGTCGAGCAGTTCTTTGTAAGGGAACTTATGAATAACATCTAATTATCATGTCGCGAAATCTTTAATTACATGCTTTTGATATTTTTATTAGTCATTTTCATATAATTTAAAATAAAGTATTTTAATTACATTTTTCTGTTTGCATGTACACTGGTCATCAAAATTAAAGGATAATGAGAAAAAATATGCTCACTAAATTAATATTGCAACCAGTGCACAATGCTGCAATTATTTATGTTGATTAGATGCTATTGCACTCAAAACTGCACTTCCGTCCATATGTTAGCGACGGAAATGTGCAAATTAGATGATTGACAAAGTGGTGAGCAATAGAGGTATATTGGATTTCTCGTCTGTTGTGTTGTTTAAAGTGACTGTGGTGTCTGAGTGTGATAAGTATTCATTCGTTATGCCTCCAAGGAATCATTTAAGTTAATTTCAAAAGTAGAGAATAATTGGTAGAATCGAGGAAGTTCAAAAACAAATGGAGGTCGCCCAAGATTAGAATACCCCTCAAAGTGTCATATAAAAAGCTTCGAGCCGCTTTTTATGGATTGAATCCGTCGATAGACAGCCTGGTCAAGGGAGACCAAGAGCAACAACTGCATCCGAAGAACGTTTTCTGTCATTGTCGCTCAAAGAAACCGCGAAGCGACTACAAGAAATTTGGTTTCAGACCTTCCGGCTGCCTCAAGAACTCGAATTATCCGTTCTACTGCTGTACGAAGGCTTAACCCTTTCTGGCACGGGCAATTTTTGTTGTAAAATGAAGAAATGATTGACTGATACCGGAATTTTAAAACGACTTTTTTAGAAATTAAAAACATGTTATTTTAACTATTCATTGTAAAAGCAAAATTTTACTAATATATTCTTGGTGCCGTTAGTAAGTTTGGAATTAAAATTAGGTATCCCGACCCGGGCACAGTGTGCTGGAAAGGGTTAACGAGGATAGACTGCGAGAAAACCAAAAGTTTGTGTCCTACTTACTCCAGCTTCCCAAGGAGCCCGTTTAATCTGTTGCTGTCGTCATGTTCAGTAACGCCAAGAAGACTAGGCTCAAACGGAATATTTCACGACCAGGGCAGGGCAAGTTGCGTCTTCCTTCATCTCTTCAGATTAACACACTTCTAGAATCAGTGATCAGACTATATCTGGATTCGTCTGTAAACAATAGTTGAGCCCAGTCTTCTTGCCTCCATTGAACTTGACGAAGGCAACATTTTAACGGTCCCCTTGGGAAGCTGGAGTTAGTGGGACACAAACTTTTGGTTTTCTCGCTTACAGTCCATCCTCGTTAAGCCTTCGGACAGCAGTAGAACGGTTAATTCGAGTTCTTAAGGCAGCCTGAAGATCTGAAACCAAATTTCTTGTAGTCGCTTCGTGGTTTCTTTGAGCCACAATGACAAAAAATGGTCTTCGAATGCAGTTGTTTCTATTGGTTTCCCTTGACCAGGCTGTCTATCGACGGATTCAATCTTTAAAAAGCAGCTAGAAGCTCTTCATATGACACTTTGCGGGATATTCACATCTTGGGCGACCTCCATTTGTTTTTGACCTTCCTAGATTCTACGAATTATTCGCCACTTTTGAGCTTAACTTAAATGATGCCTTTTTAATTAATTTTTCAACTACTTTTCAGCGGTGAATGCATATTAAATGATGACTTTGAGGCATAACTAATGAATACAGATCACACTATATTTGATGTATTTGGGGAAGACCGGCTAGTGTGATATAAAATGAATGAAAAAAAATGCAAGTTTTTTCTTTAACCCTTTCCGGCGCGGAGTAACTGTTTATAAAATGATGAAATGATGGACTGGCACCAGAATTTACAAATGAATTTATTAGAAAACAAAAATTGCTCATTTTCCCGTACTTTATAAAGGAAAATTTTAATTAAATATTATTGGTGCAGTTTGTCAATTTTGGAATTAAAATTAGTTGACCTTTTTTGTGGATATTGCCCGCTAAGGGGTTAACCCATTCGGCACCATGGGTGCATATATGTACCTTTAAAAGTGCATACAGTTTGTGTACTTTCCAGTAAAAAAGAACAGTAATACTTGCTTTCTTTAATTAAAATATTATCGCGATTATTTAACCCATTAACACTTTATCTACTGCATTATGATCCAATGCAATTTGTTTCATGTAATATTTTTTTTCAGTTACTACAATGAAAATTAAAGGATAGACATAAAAAAAAACTTACTCGTGATAAATTTAATTATTTAGAGATAATTAATTAAAGTGGTACTTTAAAGTACCGTCAGTACACTATGACTACAATATCGTAACAGAAAACCCCCAAGATATTTCAAATGGCACAAGAAAATATATTAGATTTAATAAGTATGTGAAATATTGGCTTTTTCTTACTGACAAATGAATCTTTCGGCAAATTTCGGTGTCAATCATTTATTTTAACACATTAGAATTGAAAATGTTTTGCCCCTGAAAGGGTTAAAAATCTAATTTTTTAAGGTTTCGATTTTTTAGTAGTCCTTCAGTTATGCTACCTCTATATTCCAGGGACAACATGTTCTCTCGCATTGCCAAATATGTATTATATGAATTTACATGTGCCATTTTTAGATTAGCAAAAACGAGCCGGTGCTACAACTTTTTAAATTTTCTATAAAAAATAACAATGAAACAGAAAAGAAATACCAGGGGAATCATTACTACAACAAATTTTAGTAATTTCATTTTGAAGCAGATGAAAGCGATGGATAACTACACAGACGAGAAGTAAACAAGAAGTTTTTCTCCAACTCCCAGTGTGCTGACGGTACTTATAAGTACCACCGAGTAATTCAACTGTTAAATCAAATACATACACCGTTCACCTAAAATGGCTGGTCAAACTGTATTCTAAGATTATAATGAACACATAAAAAAAATCCAACACTTATCTTATATCCTTTACTCTGTTTGCAGCAATAAAAAGACGAGCGCGGCACTGTAAAAAATGTCGGCACAAAACCCATCGTCTGTGTCAAAGGTACCCTTCTTCCTCGCTAAAATAACAAACCCAAAGCGATATAAGTAAGCGTACAAATTTAATAGTGGAATCGGGCGTAAATCAACACAGTTACGCCATCTCTTGGACGGGGTGATAATCCACATACGCGGGATTTTAGTGTCACGTCCTATATGACAGAATATCTACCATCTGCGCTCATTTTCTAATTTTTTAGCCGCTCAGGGAACTGAATTTTGTTCACTTCATTCATTGCAAAACAACGGCGTAGCGACAGGGGCGTCCAGATGAACTTCACTCCAAGAAGTTTTTTTCGCCTTGTCAGAGACATTACAGCTATTAATCAAAGTGGAAAAAACTTTACAATTTTAGTGGTGTGAAGTAACAAAACAGTTAGGCATCGTCCTCTAGTTTAACCCCGTCCACTACGTGGCGTGCGACCTTTATTGATGTGACCCCGCCTTTAATCTTGCGGTTACCTCTCCCATTTAAGATAGGACGCTTAATTATATCGCTTTGTAACAAACCTAGAACTACTGCTGCGATGTATCCGGATTAAGTGGAGTTAATGGAATGTCTTTTGCAAAATACCATTAGAATATTAGTAATATTCACTAAGAAATGAAAGTTTAAAGTGGGTGGTACTTATAAGTACCGTCAGTAGATAAAGGGTTAATGCAAAGTGACATATTTTTAGATCACTAGAGTTAGTGGTAAGAAAGAATTTTTCATACTAGTAGATATGAAGATAAATATATACTTCCTTTCACGAGACAAATTGCTTGATAATATAAGATAAAAATTACTCTTCTTTCGCAACTGGAGGCAAATACGAAATTTAAATTTTACGAAAAAATTATTCGGGCTTTAATGGGTTAAGTAAAGGTAAATTAAAAAAAAAATGGTGCCAATCGAATAAAATTTGTGTAAGAGTCACCGGTCCCGAAGGGGTTAAAAAAAAGTATATTTCAGTTCTCCCATAATTCAAATAATTTGCGGATCATGAAAACTAAATCTTGAATTAAAAATCTATTTACAACTATTTTTTGATTAAACACAAGTTTTATATTTATAGTTTGATGAAAAACATATTTAATGCAATATTTATTTTAAAAAAGGGAAATCCGGCATATTTTAAAGCAGGACCTTTTGAAAAACATTTGTCACCACTTTTTA
This sequence comes from Maratus speciosus, assembly GCA_963932465.1. NCBI lineage: Eukaryota > Metazoa > Arthropoda > Arachnida > Araneae > Salticidae > Maratus > Maratus speciosus. The sequence continues at coordinate 436,842,775 of OZ010787.1, forward strand.
TCAATTAATATCTTAACCTTAATTAATAACAAAATTCCTCTTATTAAATAACTTTTTCCATACGAAAACAGTGGTAGCCCCAATTTTCAAGTTTTTGTTTTAAAGTAAGCTCAACTGAATTATTAATATTAAATTATATGTAAATAACTTAAAGTTGTTAAAACATAACAATTCAAAAATCACAGCTTTATACATATTTCATGAAGTGAAAGTTGCTACTCAAATGTTATTTTTTAATAATTTATGAGACTCAAATCTATTTAGTAACTTAGAGTAGTAAGTTAAACGTATTTAAAAAGCTTTATGTGAGTAAAGCCTTTTAAGCGTCCTTAATTAATTATATTTAATTACAGATTTGAAAAAAATCTAAAATAAGAAGATTGCAAGATAATGCAAGATTTTCAAATATAAAAAGGGTAAACAGGAATTCAGTAAACAGGTACTACTATTACACTCACTAGTGGATTTCTAAATAATATAAATTTATTAAAAATATTTTCCAATTTTTTTCTACTATACTCTACTATTCTACTATAACTATATTTTTATTCTACTTAAAACGAGGTTCCTTAAATAAATAATAGCTGTGTGGATTTCCAAATGCATTGTTCTTTAACGTAATCTGCGTATATATGAATAAGCACATTTTTAATGAACGATTAAAAAAAAATGACAAAATTATATTCTCCGCTATCAGAGTACAACATAATTGCATTAGGAAATGTGCTTGGGTATCCTAAATTGGGTTCCTACAGAACAGGGAAAGAAAATCCTTAGTACCAGTGTTTTCTTTTAGAAAACTTGCTTAAAGGAGAAAAAATTTCGTGCCATTAAGGTACAGTGTTGCCAGTAGGCTACTTTTTTAAAATTCAGATCCCTTGATTGGCACCAATTTTTTGAAACGGTAAATTTCCCTTTGTTTTTACCTTTATTAATATGTCATTAAATAAGACGCATTTTACCATTTCAAAAAAGTGGTGCCAATCAAGAAATCTGAATTTAAAAAAGTAGCCAATCTGGCAACACTGTTAAGGTAGGCAAATATACTGGTATTAACAATGGAGTTATGAATAAAAAGGAGGAGACATATAGTGTATTGTCTACCAGTTGCGAGTGAAGTAACTGAGGAGGTTGTCACAATATGGCGGCTGCTTTTTTGAAATCGGTTCTTCAGTTTCTGACTACCGATAGGTCAAGCATCCCACCAGTAAAATTGAATAGAAGATTTCGTCTTAAAGAAGCGTCTTATTCATGGAATTTTTTTTCAAAAATGTCTTAAAAATTTCTATTTGTTTTTACCGGTGTCAGTATGCCTTATAAAACTGTCGGTTTGTATCCATGGTTGTCACAATATGGCAGATACTCAGAGCCTAACTACCACCAAAGAAAACTCCTACCAGTAAAAATGAAAAATTGTTTCTTCCACTATTTATGACTGAAATTTTGTAAAAATAAGGCGTTTAAATAAGTTTAAAATATCTATATAAGCCTACTGGTGGGAGTTTCCACCGTCGATAAACAACCCCTTTGCTAGCGGTTACAGTTGAAGCTTCACTATTTTAAGGATATGTCAGTTCCTCTTTATTAATAGTTCCATGGTATTAACCCAGAAAATCCCATTAACCAGAGTTGCCAAGTCTCCGTCTTTTTGCAAACCACTATTATCTTAGAGAAAATGCCGTTCTTTTGAATCGCCGAATGTTCCAATGAAATAAAACAACATTTTCTGTATTACAATATTCTGTAAAACAACAACATTTAAAAACAACAATAAAACAACATTTTCTATATCCAAAAATCCGGAGGCATGACAGATCTGCATTAACCCTTTCAGGGGCAGAAAAATTCTGTTCGCAAAAGGATGAAATAATTCACTGACACCATAATTTATAAAAGAATTTGTCAAAAAATTAAAACCTGCTTTTCTACCCTTCCATTACAAAAACAAAATTTTATTAACACGTTGAGTGCCGCGACGGAAAGTTCGGAAAGTTTTAAACGGAAAGTTCGCTGTCAGCCACCGGTGGCTGACGTGGCGCTTAACGTGTTAAAAGATTCTTGGCGCCGCGCCCAGAGTTCCCAGCATGGAACTATTAATAAAGAAGAAGTGACATATCCTTAAAATTGTGAAGCTTCAAATGAAACCGCTTTTCAGGGGTTGATTACAGTGTTGTCAGTGGGCTACTTTTGCTATTGTGATTTCTTGATTGACACCACTTTTCTGAATTGGTAAAATTCACCTTGCTTTCGTCTTAATTAATATGTCATTAAATAAGGCAAATTTTACTATTTCAAAAAAGTGGTGCCAATCAAGAAATCTGAATTTATAAAAAGTAGCTCAACTGTAGCAACACTGGTTGTTTACCGGTCTGGAAATTTCTACCAGTAATCTTAACCCTAGATCTACCGGGAATTTTATTCAAGTTTTAATAAAACGTTCTACACCAGAATTTTTATTTAAAACTATTTAACTTATTTATTTACCTTATTTTTGTCTGGTTTATATACTTATTTTATTTTAAAGAAATTTCTGGTTTGAATGAATATTTTGTATGTACCTGTCGGGTCCAATGGACCCGTCTGGTAGACGGAGGTTAAATAGAAATTTTCTCCTTATTTAAATGTCTTTTTAATGCAAAATTTCAGTCACAAATAGTGGCAGAAACACATTCAATTTTACTGGTGGAAGTTTATTTTGGCGGTAGTCAGGTCCTGCGTTTCCGATATATTGTGTACACCTAGACAACCACTTGTCAGTGAAAGGGGAAAATGTTATAATATCTCGTAAACTTACACCAGTAAAAACAAAGATAATTTTTTACCATATTTGTGATAAAATATCTCCATGAATAAGGCGATTAAATAAGACGAAATATTCTATTCTATTTTACTGGTGGGAAATTTGCCCCAGTGATAATAAGAAACTTTTGATCCTTTTTTAAAAATTACCCGCCATCTTGTGATAACCTCCTCAGTTACTTCACTCGGAACTGGTAGACAGTTTCAGTTTCAGTTTCAGGCCAGGCGGGGAAGCCGACCAATATGGTTTTAGCTCAACAATCCCCGCCCAGCAGAATAACTACCATCATAACGGGCCGCTGCCGTAGGCAGGGCCCTGAAATGCCTTTGTTGAATAAGACCCCTATATATTAAAACTTACAAAATTATACAGAAATGTTACAAGTGGCAGCCCAGTTATATACCAGTCGTGCTGGACTTATCATTATACAATTTTATGTACATTACAGATTTTGAAGGGGGAAAAAAACCTCATAATGCAGTATTATACATTGGTGGACAAGTAAAAAACTATAAAAATACACTAAACAAAGAAGCCCAGATGTGAACCAAATGTGGAAAATCCACTTAATAAGACTTACAAATACAACAAAAACAATGGGAGTTAAAAGAAGTTTTTACAATTTTTTCATATAAGATACAATGCTGAATTACAGTATTATACATTGGTGGACAAGTAAAAAATAATAAAAATACACTAAACAAAAGAAGTGCAGATGTGAACCAAATGTGGTAAATCCACTTAATAGGACTTACAGATACAACAAAAACAAAGGGAGTTAAAAGAAGTTTTTCCCCTTTTTTCATATGGGATACAATGCTGGATTACACTGTTACACATAAAAAAATAAAACAATATATAAGAACTGACACAGGAGACTAATTACAGAAAAGCACGATGCTAGAAAACAAATAACAATGTTCAAAGCAATACTTCGTTTTCAATGATAGAGCTCTTTTTGAAGTGAGTTTTAATTCTTATTTTGATGCCAGAACCCATATGCAAGTAATAATTGAACCAAGAATTATATGCAGATGCTAATAAAAAGAAAAAAAAATAATAGAAAAAAAAATAATAAGTTGATATTTTACAAATTAAAATCTATGCAATATACTATTATTTACAAGTGAAACACGGTGCAAGAGAAGACTTTAACTCTATGCAGATTAAATTTGGCGCTAATGAGTACTGTAGTGATGCCAACAATAAGAATGTCAAATAAGACAAACACGATGCAAATAATAATAATAATACACGATAGAGGTACCAATAACAATAAGCAATGCGATGCACAATATGTCTCCTTCTCTTTATTCATAACTATATTGTTACCAGTGGGATACTTTATTTAACACTTGAACTCCCGGAAAGAGCCGATTCGACTCAGACCACACACTTAACACTAGAACCGCTGACTTTTTTACTCAAGTTTTATAAAAATTGTTTCACACCAGAATTTTTATTTAAAACTAGTTAACATATTTAATAAGCGTATTACTATTCTGCTTGCATTTCACATATCTTATGAAGAAATTTCTGGTTCGAATCGATTATTATCCCTTTAGCAGGGGTCAAAATGACCCCTAACGGCGCTTCTAGTGTTAAATGTTCATTGGAGACAGAATGTTTTTCATAAATTAAGTTAAACTTAAGGGACGCAGATTTAGGTTAAACAAATCAGTTACAAAATTTTAAATAAAAATTCTGGGGTGAAATACTTTTATGAAACTTCAGTAAAATTTCCGGGCGTTCCAGTGTTAAATTTAGATTTCTTGATTGGTACTACTTTTGTGAAAGAGTAAAATTCGCCTTATTTAATGACATATTAATTAAGGCGAAAACGAGGGGAGTTTTACCATTTAAAGAAAGTGGTGCCAATAAAGAAATCTGAATTTTAAAAAAAGTAACCCACTGGCAACGCTGGCCGTGCCGTTTGTCAGATTTGGAATTTAAATTATGTAGTCACAAAGTGTGGCCACCGCCATTCAATGGTTAAATATATTAACCCTTTTATAAAAAAGTTGTAGGTGAAATATTGCTTTTTCCTATCTGAAAATTACTCTAAAAATAATGCAACTAAAGATTAATAAATAAAACATTAATTTACAACAGATTAAACCTTAACCTCTTAAGGTGCGTTTGGATATACTTGTAAAACATCCTACCTAAATTTAATTCCCAAATGCCACCCTGACACCAGAATTTCGGAATGAAAATTTTTTATTTTATCAACCCCTCGAGGGGTGTTGGGATATTATTATATTCCACCTAATTTAAAGAATATTCGCACCAGAAACTTTTAACTACATTTTATAATAAATATTTTTTTTTAAGAGAATTCAATGTTACATAGGTATTACTGCTTGCCCCTCATAGGGTTAAGTATATGAATAAAAGCTTTTAACTACTATGGAATAAATTTGCTTATACATTTTAGTGTCAACCATTCCTTTTAGAATTTTACGAATAAAATTACTTTGTCCCTGAAAGAGTTAAATGCATAGTGATGCAAAACTACATCACTTTTTATTTCCTTTTTTGCAACCAGTATATTTATACAGAATTATTAATTCATTAAAAATTACAAAAATATAACGTTATAAATCTATTTTAAATTTTCTGGTGTCTAGTCTTTAATAAAAGAGTAAAAAAACAAATTCTAAAAAAGTAATTTATGCATTTATCCCGAGATTACTCGCGCAGGGTATGTCATACCCAGGCTGGGCACGGTTATTACATTTCTCACCACTAATTTTCGAAAAGTAATCGCCAAATTATTTTTGTGAGCAATGTCAATGATTAAATAAAATAACGATTTTTGTTTGAATTTATTGGTGGCAAAGTGTTAATCGTTCATATCCTGGATGTGCGCGAGCATTCCCGGGTTAAGTGTTAAGTTTTACAAAATTAAAAATTATATAAAGTAAGGTATTTAGATTCATACTTATTAACATATTTATTAATTTGCAATATTTTAGTTTTCACTTGCATTGCAGATGTGCAATATAAGAAAAGGTTTATGTATTATGCGAAAAATTTACCTGGGCCATTGTCACAATCTTTTGACTTCTGGGGAAAGAAAAATCTGACAAAATTAAACTTGCTAAAATAACATTTTAATCTGATAGACGAATGCCTTAATGATTCAAAATAAAGAAAAAATGGTCAGCAGCGAAAATTTTTTATTTAACTGGGGTTTAAGTTAAACGTGCGAGTTTAATTTTCCTTACCATTTTACCCCTATAACTTTTTATTTTCTTCTAAATTTTTACTTATAATGATTTTGCATAGTACCCACAGGACATTCAAATAAGAAATAATAACAACGTAGTACTTTTAATACAGAATTCTTGTATAACATTGTCTTAACCCCTTAATTCTCGCTCCCGTCATATTCTCGGGTTGTGTCTTTTACTCAAATTGTTTGATTCCCACCAGTTTTATAAAATAGTGAAATTGGCTATAATTAAGTATCGTTTTTCCTGTCATTAAATAAGGTGAATATTTCTTTTTCGTAAAAGTGGTGCCAATAAGCAATTTGAATTTTTCAACCGTAATTTAATTCGAGCGTTAAGGGGTTAAAGGGGTGTTAAAGAAGGGACGTTAAGGTAAAAAAGGGGGATGGTATTGGAAAAAATGGACGAAATGTTATTAAAGGAACGGTAAGGAAAATTACCACCTATTTTTAGGAAAATCATGTTAAGACTAAGTGGCAGCCACAATGTTCATTGATTTTTAGAAACAGCTGTTAACATTGGATTAAATTATTATTATTTTTTAATTTACTTTGAAAATTGTAGGATTAAGCCTTGGGGACGGTGAGACTAACAATAAAGCCACGATGATTGAAATTGATATTTAGATACTGATTTAAATTCTACAGTAAATTTCCTGGGAAAGAATTTTAGACATTATTTCTCTAGCATACTTCTGCATGAGAAAAAACTTGAAAAAAATTCTGTGGCTGCATCTGAAATGATTTTCTGTATAATTTTAGAAGAGGGATGTTAAGGAATCTAAAACCCAGGGACAGAGTTTAAAAAATAATAACAATCCTAAAAATGTGTGCAGGTTAATTTTTAGCTACATATTTATATAAAACAATAGTTCCTGTTTCAGAAAAAAATTACATTGAATTATTTTTATTGAAACAATTTTATCCAGACTGCTCCAAACTTAAAAATCCGCATCACGGACACGGGACGGTCTAGGCGTTTTCGAGGTGTTTGGACCCCCAACATCGTCCAAAACTTATTTATCTCGTTAATATTGTTGTGCAATCATACAATGGGATGTTGTCCAGTATATGAAATAAAAAAAAACACAAAAAAGTGTATTAAAATAAAAAATATTATTCAGGGACATGAAAGTCATAAGATTGTGAGAATGCCCCACCTCTGATTTTTTCCTATGTTATAACCCTAATCATATATAATTTTTTCGAAAAAAAATCATGCTTTTAAGTGTTAAGAAAGTTCCGAAGCGCTACCATGATTTACCAGTATTAAGACATTTGTGCCTGGCGTCTTAATTTTTGGACACTTTCTTTTAAAAAGTCCCATTGCAAATGGAATTATGATATCCTTTCAAAACTTTGTAAAATATATTTTAGTATATGCGTTTTCAATATTTATTCATAAATGGTAGTGCTGAACAGATTTCTACACCTAATTAACCGCTTAACCTAAGATTTACTTTTAACAGCTCCACGGTTTTGAAAAACCATACCTACTACTAAAATTTAATAGAGATTTTCGCCTTGTTTAATCATGGAATTTTGACGATTAAATTAAACTATATTTACTGTGAAATTTTAGTGGTAAGAAGAATTTACATTTGGCACGATCATCGTACGTGGGCTATGCCCGTCATTGTAGGTTAAGGGGTTAATACCTGTCTAAAATGTACTATAATTTTATTGTCCGAACCAATCCAACCTCGCTACAAAATGAAACTTGGTACACATTAAATTTACCGTAAAATTATCATTAAAACGTGATCGTAAACAAATCATTAAATTCGAGTCAAAGAGCATTGCGAATCATTACCCAAAATTAAATATACATTCGCGTACTGAAGATTAATTATTTAATTAATTAATTTAAAATACAAAAGATTAAGCTTGCGTTGTGAATATTTACGTGAGCCCTTCATCCTATGAATAATTCCCAAATGAGTCTAAAGGGAAAAATGACACACATAAAAGTTTATCACTAAATTAAACAGAGATTTAATTCTTGAATAAATAATTTTATTTACATTAAATTAAACATAAAATTATTTACAAACACATAGATTTTACTAAATAATGTAAGCAGAATTTAAGACTGCTTTTCATTGTTTATGCTTATACAAGAATTTCAAACTCTAGTATATTAACTTATCTTATTTTCTCATTTAAAAAATAATGAATAACATTACTCGTTTATATTACATTATTTAATAACCTCATTTGCATTTTGTTTGGATCCAAATCTCACCACACTACCGATAATAAATCAATATTTAGAAATGAAGATAAAGGGTAATAAAATTATGGTTCCAGAAAATTAGAACAGTACCTTGTTTTAGATGATACAGTTCCATTCAAACATCCGGAGAGCCAGAGTAGTCGATGCATACGGCAGCATTTATCTAAATTCGACTTGACGTCCACCCGAATTAGCGGCAACGGGAAGGCCTTTACACGGCATCTCCGAAAGGGATTGCGGTGACATTCATCTTCACACAGGCTGGCGCATAGGAGTTATCTCTTCTACGTTGGATCCATCATCCATTTTTATTCGTAGCTCCACTACTGCTATTAGGCTGTTACATCTTTAAATATTTTTATTAGATTGACTTCTTACCAAATTTTCTCTTCCAAAAATCATACCTTTCTGGTAGGCGGACTAATTTTAAGATCCACTCCTTATTGGCTGTAGGATAATCTTGTATGGTGATTTGCTCGACATATAAAATTCGAGTCAGCAACTGTCCCACGCATATGATTATTTTAAATTATGTCTCCTCCTTGGGTCAAAGGTACAGAACCATAAAACCTAGGATGTCCTTAGTCATAAACTCATGTTGATAATTTTATATCTTTAAGATACCCTGTAATAAATCGTCCATTATTCTCGAAGTCATGCTACGACGTCAGCACGTCTAGCTAGCACTTCTCTTTTGTTAGCTCTTGGGATCCAAACTCATATACACGAAACCTTACATGTATTTAAATATAAAACAATTAAAAATATATATATATTTAATATTTATAATTAAATCAATATTTTTTTTAGTAATCTATATTCCTATATTACCAATATATATAATTATAACAATTGTAATTTCATAACTATATTTTATAAAAATATATTTGTCAATTAATATCATAAAACTACGCAAAATGTTCTGTTTCTACCCGAAACGATGCAGGAACTGATTATTGAATAGTGTTCCAGCAGGTAGCATATTTTTAAGATTTAAAATTTTAAATACATGTTTGTTGTAGCACAAAGTTGGATTTTTTTAAAAATAAAATGGCTTGTAAGAAATGGTAAGGTATTTCTTTTATTTTTTTATCAATTCTTTTATATGTTGTATTATTTATAAGGCGACACATTATTTTAGAATACGTAATTTTGCATTCTTTCAGATTTCTACTTTTTTGTTCGAATTTGAACCTTTCTGTACCGTGCTATTTTTGGGACGCCAAGCACAAAAGGGTGGGGTTTTCTCCGTTACTGTCTATGTATTTACTTTATGTTTTTTGCCATTTATTTTGTTTCAAAATGGTTACATATCCAAGGTTAGCACACTCCTTGGAATTTCCAAGGACTCTGGCACCACTATTAATGATAAGAAAATGTATATTTAATTTTAAAACACAGAATTTACAGACACCACCTTTATTCGCAGATTTTGCAATATTTTTCTGCAGTGAAATACTTTGAAAATACTGTTAAAATTTAGTGGTAAAACTGTGCGAACCCTGCATATCATTCAGATTAATATTTGGCTATAAAAATTTCTTTGCTACTACTATGAGGGGGTGGGGGTGTGGGTCTGGGCTCGGCTCACGAAAAAGACACCCAGTCCTCCCCACCCTTAGCTATTGACTTAGTAAAACGTCATATAATACCGTATGATTTGTACTAGTTTAGTATTTGACATCCTGAGGTTGCTAATATATGTACCATATATACTCGCGTATCACTCGAGAACTTTCCGACGATTTTCTGCAAGTAAAATGGGGGGGGGGGGGTGTCGACTTATACGCGAGTCAATTACAAAAGCCAAAAAAAAAAAAACCTTCGAATACTGCAAAATTTTGGCTTTGTATGTGTATATATAATAAAATAATATGTAAAATATACAAATAATAATAATTTATAAAAGAAAAATGATTTGTTTTTATTTACTTACGACTTTTCGGATTAGTAAGGGAAATATTTTGTTCGATTTTGTGCAAAATTTAAGTAAAAAGTTAGGAGGTCGACTTATATGCTAGTATATACGGCATATATACTCTATTACTAATTCTTGATTATTATAAATTTTTAACATATAAATTTTTATTATGCCAATGGCTAAGGCAGGGGAAGGGTTCTTGTGTCGAGTGTTCTTGAGCCGAGCCCAGCTCCCATACTAAATACAAAGAAATTTTAATAGCGAAATAATTACACGAATGATAAATAGCTATTTTGTAACAAAATAAATAGCATCAAACTTAGATTAAACGCATAGGCACTAACGGAGAAAATAGGACAAAAACTATTATTGTTGCATTTGTAATTAAAAACATTTACATATTAGTAATCAACAATTACTTATATGGTATATAGTTTATATATATAAAACGATAAAAGCTAAGCCCGTTTTTAAAATCCCTTTTTGCCCCTTTTAAAATTTGAAATCCCCGTTGTAAAAAAAAGAAATTTAAATTTAGTGCTGTTTAAAATTTTTAAATGCTTTAGTAATTGTGTCTCAATTTATTGAAAGTGCAGTTGCCCCTGTTAAGTTCGTTTTTCAGCATCGCATTAAAACTTTCAAAGATCGTTTTGTCACAGTTCATAATAATACTTTTGCTGAGGTAAGTGCAATTTTAAATTCTAGCGGTTACCCGTTGGTCGAATTGAGCCTTTGGCCCGGGCTATCAATCTTTCAGCTAGAGACCAATTTTATTTTAGAGACGCCTCCTTTGACTTCAACGACCCCTAGCAGGAGTAATGCAAAATACCTCATACTTATACCGCTGCACGAGTCGCAAGAGTGGGCTTTTACCATCTAAAGAATGCCTTAACTCCACGCCACTCTGCTCTCCAGGGATAGCTTTGCAGTCCACCGAAATCCAAATGTCCAGCAAAGATTAAACTAATAGTTCTCATGTCAAAGGGACCTGATCCAACGTCGGCATGGACTCGTCAGCTGTCCGTGCCCCGACACCGAGACAGAGCATCCACAACGGAAATAGAGCGATATATCATTACAAAAAAGTCGGCGGTACGGTGTATCTACATGGTACAAATCCCGAAACTCCAACCACGCAACTAACCCCAGCAAAACTATCATGATGTATAACAAAGTCCTAAAAATGACGAATCTACTGTTTTACGGCAAAATGACGAAAATAAATCTTTAAAAAAGACATTTAACAACTCTTTTTATTCCTTCTATGAGCGAAAAAGAAAAAGGGAAAACCTTCATTTGCCTTAGTGATAAATTAAGAAGAAAATGACCTGTTACTGAAAATCAGTTCTTTTTCCAACCAACAGACCATTAAAACTTTTAGACAATTTTTTCAAGAAAGAAAAAATAAACACCCTTACTTTCTTTCATCCCTGCCTCAGACATTTATCGAAATGAAGAACGCTATCAGACGAAAAGTGGGTCAAGTTCGCGAGTGAATCATCCAAATTTTTCTACCGCAGATAAGACTCACTGATTTGTGTTAAGAAGAAAAAAGAGAAAATGATTTCTTTTTTATGCAGAGAGTAAATTTAATTCTGAACGCGATGAAATTTTTATGAAGACCGTTTTTTTTTGTTTTGTTTGTGTGTGTATGTGTACGGCTATGCGTGCGAATGGATTATTTGTTGGAGGTAAGAAATTTTTGAATTAAAAAAGAAAGGAAAACGAAAAAAAAAGAGTTCAGTTTTAAGAATTGAATCTTTTTATTAGTTAATTTAATAGTAAAAAATTGAATAAGAAAAGGTGCTAAAAGCAAGAGGTTTATTTTATAAATTTTTGTTATAAAAGAATATTTTGCTGAAATTTACACATTAGTTAAATCTTTAGAATTTTAAAATTTTATTTCAAAGTTCGTTTTTTTTGGTCTCAATTTGAAAAAAAAAAGATGTATTAAATTTTAATTTTATTTAGATTTAAGCCCATTATTACAAATATTTTGTTGCAATTTTTTTTTTAATTATTCCATTTTTAATCTTATGTGTTTTAATTGTGCCTTATATTTTTGTGTAATTTTGTGATATTTTGTATTCCAACATGAGTGTCACACCCCCTCCTGAAAAAGTGAACGACTTGGAAAACAAGTCAGGTGATTCTGATTAAGAAAAAAATCAACTTCCGAGTAATGATGGAACGCCAGTTCAGAATCCTGAAGAGAAAGATAGTCAGATGTCTAGTCAGGAGGCCGGAGGTGCCCCACAGACACATAATGTTATTAGGTGAACAGACCCTGTCAGCTCAAGCTGGGTCTGGTCACAATTCAGTAGCCGCTGGCCTGAAAATGTCAATAGAACCTGATATCAATGCCTTTTAGCCAACAGTGGGTATGGCTTGGGAACCATGATTAGCCTATTTTGAGAGTGTCTGTATAGAACAGGAAAAAGACGACTGCTGGAAAATTAGGCACATATAGAATTACTTAAAGGACAGTGGAATTACGTTGTACATTAATAATTGTCTAAATGTGCTTCATTGGTCCGAATTTGTCACTTTGTTCAATGAACATTTCGAAATTCCTGACAGACTTTCTTTACTGGTTTTTCTCGTATTAGATACAAAGTTGGAGAGGACCTGAACGAATATTATAAAAAAAGACTAAAATAGGGAGAAACTTAGGTTTAGAACAGAAACTTATCCTAGAAGGGCTAACGGAGGGCTTGCCGTTAGAAATGCAGAAGTTAGTTATTGCAAGCAACCCCTCGACTACACATTCATGGCATGAATTAGTGTTCAGGATTTGCAAACTGCAACAGGAAATGAGAGTAAAGCTGACGCAAGTCCGCAAAACCCCTATCAATACCGACAATGGCGACCCTTTCGCCCCCATATGAGACAGGACAGAATAATAACCGATATTGGAACTTCAGAGTTCCCTATCAAAACCCCCAAATTCGATCTTTTCCGACTAATCAAACACGAAATCCCCAAAATACGTTTCGACCAACTTCGAATGTTCAACCAAGACAGAATGTACATCACCAGACCAATTTGCCACCCTCCCCATGCAAAGTTTGTCTTAATATAGGAATACCAAATGCGTATCATTGGGTGGGAGACTACCCTTTTCGACAACAAGTTTTAGCAGTCCAACCCCTAGTCCCAATATGACTTTTGCGAACCCCAATCAAGATCATGGAGCTAATGAGTCATCCGAAAATACATCTAGTAATTAATGACTGTTTCTTATGCAAAAAGAGACATATGGATTGATATGTATCGATTCGCAAGAAATTCGGTAAAGATACTAATCATATATGTGCGTTTAAAATGATCTACTCTTAGACTAAAATTATTTCATTAACTATATAAAAAAAATGTTTTCTTTAAAAAAAAAATAAAACTTTTGTATATTTAATGAATTAAAATAGTCATAACTAAAAATATTACCATTGTAAATACTTAAAAATAGATTATTTTAAACACACATATTTGTTTAGTATATTTACCAAATTTCATGACAATCCATACATACTTTCTCAAGATATCATGCGCGCAATGACCTATGGGTAAAAAAAGACCTATTTTGATTTCAACAATACACAAATTCTGTAAAGGGTTAATAAATTTCTGTTGGTAGTACATTACAAAGCACAATCTGTTTAATCAATAACCATAATTTCATGTTTATACATAAAAAAGTTTTGAAGATAGACTAATTCAAACTTTGAAGTTTTTCGTTAATTTTCGACGCGTTTAAAAGGTACAAGACCCCTTAACTCCACGCCATTCGGCTCTCCAGGGATCGCTTTGCAATCCACCGAAGTCCCAATGTCCAGCAAAGATTAAACTAACAGTTCTCATGTCAAAGGGACCTAATTTCTCAAAAGGATTTAACAAAGAGCAATAAATCAGGTCTCCGAAAAAACAGTGTCTTCCTTTAATCAGACACTCACTTAATCTGACTTTTATTAATTCCCGGATACCACTCACTGCAACTACAAAGATATGCTAGACGCTCAGATGAAGCTATCCAACGTCGGCATGGACTCGTCAGCTGTCCGCGTCCCGACACTGAGACAGAGGATCCACAACGGGATTAGAGTGATATATCATTACATACATATATGATAATTAAATATATTAGTAACCTCAAGATGTCAAATAATAAATTATTACAAAACATAACGTATGTTATAAATTTTTGCTATGCCAATAGCTAAGGGTGGGAAGGATGGGTGTCTTGTTCTTGAGCCTCCCCTCCTCCCCCTTGTAGTAATAATAAAGACATTTTTCTAATCAAATAATAGCCTGAATGATATATAACTTTTTTGTAACAAAATAAATGGCGTAAAACATAAATTTAATGCATAGACAGTGACGGAAAAAACCACCACTGTTTCGTGAATAGTGTCTCAAAATTAGGACGTTTAGATTTTTATAAGTTAAATAAATACAAAATAAATAGGTGTTGCTATCCAACGTACAATTTATACACAAGTTTAACATAAAACTCTACGTTTCGGTTTATTCTTTAAAACCTTCATCAGGAGAAAAATTTTCCAAAATATAAATCGACAACAAACACTTTACATGCTACATTTTGAAATCAATTCAAAATTCAAAACATTCTAACGGAAATCTCTTACTCCCAAATAAAGAGTTCAGTGGCGCCATCTTTTAATCAAAGATGTAAACGAAGAAAGACTAGCTGAAAAACTGGAATTTTCATTGACTTTTCAAAATTGAAAGCCATATTGCTGGTATGTGAAAGGAAACATTATCATTACACACTTCATGGTTTCTTAGACGAATTTCTAAAGATTCACGAATAATAGCATTGCGCGGAATAACTTGTTTGGAAATAACTTTAGCATGGTCAAAGTCTATAAATGAAATGAGTCCTTTATGGTAGCTTCTTGAGAGTGCAGTAGAAAGTTTACGAAACTTCAAATCGTTTTTATGTTCTTGCAATCTTTCGAAAAATCGACGTTTAGTCATACCAATATAGGACGAGGTGGTCCCATCAGAAAATTTAAAGGGAATTTCATACACCCCAGAATTTCTAAAGATTCACGAATAATAGCATTGCGCGGAATAACTTGTTTGGAAATAACTTTAGCATGGTCAAAGTCTATAAATGAAATGAGTCCTTTATGGTAGCTTCTTGAGAGTGCAGTAGAAAGTTTACGAAACTTCAAATCGTTTTTATGTTCTTGCAATCTTTCGAAAAATCGACGTTTAGTCATACCAATATAGGACGAGGTGGTCCCATCAGAAAATTTAAAGGGAATTTCATACACCCCAGAATTCTGGGGTGTATGAAATTCCCTTTAAATTTTCTGATGGGACCACCTCGTCCTATATTGGTATGACTAAACGTCAATTTTTCGAAAGATTGCAAGAACATAAAAACGATTTGAAGTTTCGTAAACTTTCTACTGCACTCTCAAGAAGCTACCATAAAGGACTCATTTCATTTATAGACTTTGACCATGCTAAAGTTATTTCCAAACAAGTTATTCCGCGCAATGCTATTATTCGTGAATCTTTAGAAATTCGTCTAAGAAACCATGAAGTGTGTAATGATAATGTTTCCTTTCACATACCAGCAATATGGCTTTCAATTTTGAAAAGTCAATGAAAATTCCAGTTTTTCAGCTAGTCTTTCTTCGTTTACATCTTTGATTAAAAGATGGCGCCACTGAACTCTTTATTTGGGAGTAAGAGATTTCCGTTAGAATGTTTTGAATTTTGAATTGATTTCAAAATGTAGCATGTAAAGTGTTTGTTGTCGATTTATATTTTGGAAAATTTTTCTCCTGATGAAGGTTTTAAAGAATAAACCGAAACGTAGAGTTTTATGTTAAACTTGTGTATAAATTGTACGTTGGATAGCAACACCTATTTATTTTGTATCGATATTACAACGTAAAGTCCTTTATTAGTGTTAAATAAATATTTTTCAAAGATTTTTTTTCTTTTTTTTACGTTCATTTAACACCATTTACTATAATTAATCACAACACTGAGTTGAAAAAAAAAAAATTCAGGCCCTAATGGGTTAATATCCGCCTTATTTAATGATATAACTGTGTGATCCATCAAAGTGGAAGGGTAACATAATGAATTAAATATTAATTTTCGAAAATAGAGGTGCTACCTTGTTAGATGGTCAATCATGCTAAACCCATGAAACAGTTTATATATAGGGGAGAATTTGGAGAGTTGAACATAGGTCAGACTTGACCCAATGGAGTTACGAATAAAGAGGAGGAGACATATACTGTATTGTCTAGCAGTTGCGAATGAAGTAACTGAGGATGTTGTCACAAGATTGTTGCTGTTTTTTTAATCGGATCCACATTTATAATTACTGCCACTGAAATCTTCCACCAGTAAAAGTAAATAAAAAATTTCGCCTTAGTTAAGCGCCTTATTGATGGGAAATTTCTCTCACAAATATGGTAAAATATTTCTGTTTCTTTTTACTGGTCTCACTTTGCCCAAGTATTATAATATTTTTCCTGTCAGAAACAGTAGGTTGTCTTGGTTGTCAAAATGTGGCACATCTACTACCTCCAAAGTACACTTCTACCAGTAAAAATGGATATCAGTTTTTGTCATTAATTTTGATAGAAGTTTTCTATTAATGAGGCGTTTAAATAAAGAGAAATTTTCTACTTAAATTTACTGGTGGAAGTTTTCCGAGGTTGTAATGAACCCCTGCGATAGCGCTTACAGTTGAAGCTTCACTATTTTAAGAATATGTCAGTTCCTCATTTTAATACTTCCATGCTTAACACAAACTTCACTTTTCATATTTAACAGAATTTCAGAATTCTACCAATAGGTGGCAAACAAAACTACTGTAATGCTCAAACAATAGTCTTAAGTTTCATGCAGAAAATTGAAACACGTGTGGAAAAATCAATTGTAAAGCGTTTTCAGCTTATTGAATCATAAACGAAAGCTTATATTATTTTTAGTTTTTAGAAACATTTTGTAGATTTTCTCAGATAAAATAATAATAGAAAATTATAGGTTTTAAGTAATGTAGAAATATTGAGCTCTCATTCCAGGCATAACGATTTTACATTAAATTAAACTAAACGTAACCATTGGCAATGCTTTAAAAAGTGGCTATGAGGAAAGGCTTTAAATGTTCAATTTGATGATTATTTAGGAAGATATAAAATGATTGTCAGATGAATTCAGCATTTCACGCTCAGACTTTAAAGTCTTCTAACTGTATATAGTTTTGAGGAGAAGAAAATATATGCTGATTTGATTAAAAAAAACTAAAAATCTGTCAAAAGCGATTTTAATCATTTTTAAAATCAAAGTTGGTACCATTTTTAATATATAAAATACTCCCATTTTAAAACTTGCATTCATATTCAGAAACAGACAAAATTAACAGTCAAATGATACCACTGACATCTGTATGCGATAATTTGAAGAAAAAAAGAGTGTTGGGGTGTAGGGGGTGTAAGGATATTTTTTCTTTTGTTTGGCCGATCGATACTTCTTCATTAAACCCTTGAGGGGCGGTGGGATATATTTTATCCCACCTACGATTAATGAAAATTTCCATCAGAAAAATTTTATGAAATTTCACTTTTCTAACTTTGGTGGAAAAATGTCGTAAAATTGTTTTTTCTTATTTTGAAATAAAATTTTTCTAACTTTCCGGTGGGAATTCTGCATTACACAAACGCAATTGCTTGCCCCTCAAGGGGTTAACCCTCTAATGAGAGTTGCCAGATTTGGTTTTGTTTTATTCAGATTATTTGAATGTCGCCATTTTTTAAAAATAGTTAATTCGCTTATATTTTAGAATGTTTAATCTATTTTTAAATAGGGCGAATATTTCTATTTCAAAAAAAAGCGGTGACAAACAACAATTTTCGGACAAAATTCCTCAATCTTGCAACACTGCCTCTAATGCCCATGGCAGAATGAGTTCAAAAAATTCCATGATTCAAAGAACAGGAATTCATACCAGAAATTCTAAATGGTAAATTTCGGTTTATTTACTAACAAAATGTCCGTTATTTAATGAAGCAAAAATTTCTGTTTTAAATTTCCGGTGAGAATACCGAATTTGTGCATTAAAAAATTCACTAAATCGGGAAATTGAAGGTAGCATTAATACTACTATGCCCATTAGAGAGTTAAATAACCAACCAACTAGTAACACTGCTTATTTCTCGGAATACTTTTAATTAGTAGTGTCGCACCAGAAAATTATTCGACGAAGTTAATCTTAGTCAAAATGATGCATCAAGTTGGTTAGCCCATGGTATACATTATTTATGGAATTTCAAGAAAGAAGGTTTTCCTTCGGAAGAGCCTTTCAGTTTGTTTCATTGTCACCGCTTTTGTTTGACATAAGCTGATGTCCAAAAGTATTTCATACTTACATAAATCATCGGTTTCTCAAAACGTTTTTGTTGGAAAACGTCGAAATTCCATACACATAATAAGAAAGCGGTATGCAAATTACATGTAAATATGATTTTTTAAGACCATTCCAATCAGCCATTTTAGAAAATTGAACAACAGAAGCGTAATTTGCAAAGTAGTTGAATTATAAGAGTTGGGTGCTCTTTTAATTTGCTTTTGTTGTACTGGTGATTTCGATCATTTTTGTTGATAATAAATTAATTTCATACCAAATGGATGAATTTACGCGCGGTCCTGTTATCGTTATGATGGAATCTGGTCGGTGTCAGGCCGATGTTGACGAAGCTGTTGATTCCGACAAATATACGGTTTTAACCCTCTCGCTGCGCAAACCGAGAGTTTCTCGGGCAACGTAAAAGGAGCAAAATTTGCGCAACCCGAGATTTCATCGGGGATGCATTTTCTACGTCTAATTAACCCTCCTTGATCATTCCCAGCAGTTACTTTTTATTGTGAATTTTACCTTATCTAATCGTAGCATTCTCCCGATTAAATCAGACGAAAATTTTGGTTTTGAAAAACCGGTGACGAAAGAATAAAAAATCTTAAAAGACGCTCATCGCGAAGGAATTACATGCGCAATTTTTGAAGCTATTTTGATAAAACAATTACGCAGCGAGAGGGTAAAGACTGTCGCGTGGCAACGCTACATTTACCGGCGCGGAGTAATTCTGTTTATAGGCTGATGGAATGTTGGACTGGCACCATAATTTATAAATGAATTTATTACAAAATATGAACTTGCATGTTTTCAAGTACATTAGAAAAAGAAAATTTAATTAAATATTTTTGGTGCCATTAAACAAAAATTACGTGTCCTTTTTTAAGGACACCGACCGCAAAAGGATTAAGGGGTTAAATAAAGATGTGAAAAAAGTCTATTGAAACAAGAAAAAATTTAATGAAATATAAATTGATAAGTTGATAAGAAATTTTATTTAATTTAAATAGTATCCATAGTATAAGTAAATAGAAAGAATGGAAAAGACTAGAAAGGTTGGAAATAGCAGCTTTCAGAAATGTTATGTGTTCATGTCCTTGCAAACAAACATATCATTGAACAAAACACTTTAGGAAGGTACGTAGACAATTTCACCAAGGTGAACACAATGAGATGAAGCCAAACTATGTGTCAATTGGCATTGCCTAGTGAGAGTGTAATAAAAGTGGGTGTTTAACCCTTTCAGGGGCAAGGTACTTCTATTCCATAAATGCTGAAATGAGTGAATGACACCAGAATATACAAACAAATTTATTTCAAAATAGGCAAAATCTTTTGTGTAAGTACTTAATAGAAGGAAATTTGTCATTCCAATATTCTGGTGCCAATGTGGCATTTAGGGATAAAATTAGGTGGTACAAAAATAAACCACCGCCCTTGAAGTGGTTAAAACGGAATTTTTCTCCTGTGCCTTGAATTCCGTCTGAGCAGATTTGTTTACATGTCACATTTTCCCAAATAACTTGTAATAATAATTAAACTATGTAGCATAACGCTATTCTGCCTTATTTTGAGCTGATTTTATTTCCCTTAACCCTTTCATGGGCAAGGTACTTCTATTCGTAAAATGCCGAAATCAGTGGGTGACACCGGGATTTACAAACAAATCTATTTAAAAATAAGCAAAAGCTTTTGTTCGCATATTTAATAAAAGGAAAATTTTCATTCTAATATTCTGGCGCCAATGTGGCGTTTGGGAAATAAAATTAGGTGATCCAAAAATAAACCACCACCCTTGAATGTATTAAAAAATATTTCAGTATAAAATCAAGCGGGTCAAGCCTCCCATATGTGGGGAGCCTTCACCCAACTTTTTCTCATGATTAAATTCAATCATTTTTCAAATTTTAAAAATATAACACTTATGTCGCATATTTTGATAACTGATTGTATAACGAATAAAATAATATATGAAACTTTATTCTAGGTTCAATATTTAAAAAATAAAAAAACATTTTGTACAAAATGGGTCAAACGTCCCTAGTCTCCCCTAAATGTCGCTGGTACCAGGTCAAACTATTCAATATGAAAACAATGTTGCCAGTGGGCTGCTTTTTTAAAATTCAGATTTCTTGACTGACACAACTTTTTTTAAATAGTACATTTTGCCTTATTTAACCTTATTTAATGACATATTAATCAAGGCGAAAAGAAGGGGAATTTAACCATTTCAGAAAAGTGTACCAATCAAGAAATCTGAATTTAAAAAAAGTAGCCCATTATAGTTTGACATGGTACCGACGATATAACTAGAAATTAAAAACGTTACAGAGATATAAAACTATTGAAATTGTTTAATGACTTTGGAAGATGAAATTATTCTGTCGTCTTTTTATATTGTCACTTGATAATAATAGAGATTTGACAATAAGCAATACCCTTTAGCATAGCTGCCAAATTGTACGGATTTTTGCTACCACAAAAATTTAACAGAAATTTTTGCCTTATTTAATCATCAAAAATGACTGCAATTCGGCGATTGAATTAGGCAAAATTTACGATTAAATTTTGTGGTAAGTAAAATTGTACAAGTTGGCAGCTATGCTTTAGTGAAAATATATCACTAGTGGTAAATTTGATTTATTTCTACAAATTTCGGTGATATTTTAATGATATAATCAATATCAGAATGCAGAAAATACGGTTAACCTTACTAAATATGAATAGGGTTATTATATACTAACTTGACAATTTAATTGCAAAGTATTTATTATTTTTTTCCACGAAAATATTGCCAGATGTGCAAATTTCGTACCAACTTTCCATAAAATATGAATTAACCCATTTGACAAGGAAGGTCTCTTTGCTGGACATACTCAGAATATTTTGAAAAAAAATATACCAATTAAACTACTTATGCATGTAATAAAGGATCAGTCAAATTTAGCGGCGGAATTACAGTAGAAGGTCTGTAAAAAATAAAATATTTTCGGGTATTTGACGCGAAAAGACGAAAGCGTCACGCGATTTGGAGAGCAGTACTTTTCCTCGCCAAAAGCAAACAATTTTAATGCACCTGAAAATTATTTGTTAATTGATTTTTAGAATGCGGTAAAAAGTATTTATTAAATTTAAATATAAACAATGAGAGAGTTCAATAAGTACATTTTTTCGTATTACATATTTATGTTGCTTGTTATTTAATTTTATTACTTTAAAAACCATTTCAAATATAAAAAATACTTTCATATATACGCGTATTTCAAAATAAAGACAAAATTCATTTAGCAGTTATTCATTTCAATGTCAAAGAATTCGTCGTTTCCATAGCAACAAAATTGAATCGACAGCTCTCAATTGGACTTAATTTTGAGATATTGAAACAATTTTAATTTAATTTTATTTCATTTTAATTCATAAAATTTGAAATTTAACTTTCATTATAAGCGTATATATATATATATATATATATATATATGACAAAACTATAGTTAAATCAAACTAAAACTGACAAAACTAAGATTATTTAAGTTAAATTTATTTAAACAAGTTCAATATGAAAAATTTTTATCTTAAAGAGCATTCGACATGAAAAAGTGTTTTTCGTAATTTCATTTCATCGCCAACTGATGATAAACCACCAAATAAATGAAATTTTCATTATTTTTTACGAACGTTCTATCGAGGTTCCACCAAAAAAAAAAAAATTATAAACATATATATCCACATGAGAAGAACACTCTGTAATTTTTTCAGATTTTTATGATTATGCCCATATGGAGATCATCCTTGTGAGAAGGTTCATTATTTTGGAGACGTTATAAAGAGCCTAAGGAGAAAAATTAAATAAAATTATGAAAAATGCATATTGTAAATTACGTTATTTCTGTAATGCACATGCACAGGTAGTAAAATGCGTTCATAAGATACTGACGACATAAAAACTAATTACATTTAATTGGTCGAGAGGATTTTTGAAAAAAATTCCTGAAGTTGACATTACACCCAAGCTAATGTTTGTTTACTTGTCTTAGTTATTCGTAGCTGACCTGTACCTACGAGTAAGAAGTAGATACAAGCTGACTTGTGTCTCGAACTTCCGCACTGTACATTGGCACTGTTCTGATTAAAAAGACCATTCGAAGTTTATACCTATGCCAAACAGTGTTTGCAAGAAAGTGGGAACGCACGCGTAGTAAAAATTTTTAGTGGAAATAAATTTGAACGAAAACAAATCACCAAACCTCTTAACAAGTTCACTGCCACGCTATGAGTATACTCGTGCCTATAATATTCGTGGCTTTAATTTATTACTTTCTCACCATTATTTTAAAATAAGAAAAATCACCTTATTTATTGGCAGAAATTTCACTGTATTAATAAATCAAAATTTACCTTTCAGAATTTATGGTGGCAAACGACTTTAAAGAAGAAATTTGAAAATTCTTACTTTTTGCGGCAGTGAACGTGTTAACGAGCATGCCCTTATCACGCAGCTGATATCTGTTTACTTGTCTGGCCGATCTATGAAAATTCGTTCTTGAGACGAGCCGTTAATTCCCAAATTGGCTCATCCGATCTCAGCAATCTGATCCTTTGTTAATATTAATATTTTGTATTACTTTACTGTGATTTTGATCAAATTTAACAAAATAAATCAATTTAAGTCATTATAATTGCATTCTATTTTACATTACTCTACCTCATAAAAAAATAAATATAATTATCTACTATATAAATATCAGTTTTAGCCAATCAGATTCCTGGGCTCGGTTGAGCCAATTTGGGAATTAACGGCTCGTGTTCTTGAGGGTGTTTCCATGTTCTGTATTATGTGTTGCCACCATAATTAGCACAAAATTTTCAATCTGAGCATGTACTCCGTGGTGGGTATATTCAGAAAACATGCTGAGAAATCCATGTTCTAGTAGAGTCCACTTATCTACATTTAAAAATAATTTGTAAAATGGCATTTCATACGGATCAATAATATGGATTTTTTTTTTAGTTTTTTAAAATAATTATAGCTTGTGTGGAAGTAACGCACATGAGTATTCTTCAAACTACAATTTAATAAAATAATTAAACCAACACTTATAACCAGGGATGAGATTTCCAACTTTTTGTACACCAGTATAATCTTAGAGAAATTGTTGTTCCCTGAAATCGCAACAATGTACCGATTAAATAAAATTACATTTTATCTAAGATTATACTGGTATGCAAAAAGTCGGAAATCGCATCCCTGTATAGCAGAAACAAAAATACTTGTTAATTATTTCGAAGCAGACAATATCATATTAACCCTTAATTGCATAGTGATATAAATTTCCATCACCTTTTTATTTAATTTTTAATACATAAATTAAGTTCTTACCACCACTATATTTATATAGAAATATTAATCCTGTAAATATTACAAAAATATGCTACTAAATAAAGTTAAAAATCTATCTTAAGGTTTCTGGTGTCTAATCCTTAATATAAAAATGTAAAACACAATTCTAAAAGAATAATTCATGCAATTAAGGGTTAATTAATTTTCTCTGTCTATTTTTCTACTCAAAAATCGAAAAATTGAGTTACTATCTTTAGAAAATTTTCATTAAAACTTTTCAAAAAAATTAACCCCAGAAATTAATTCGAAATTTTATAATTTGAGTGCTTGTGTGGCATTGTCGGACTCATGCGTATAAATGTGGTTAATTTAATCGTGCTGCGTTTTATATTAAATGAGAGGAGTTGTTATATTGAAATAGACATTCAGATTTTAATGTAATAGGCCTGCTGGCGTATAACTAGATGCATGGCATTCGCTTGAGAAGAGATTTTTCGATTAAAAAGAGAAATCAAATTTATTTGTACATTTAAAAATATTTATAATATTAGTTTCACTAATTTTCCTGTTATAAGAAAAAAATCTTGTTTACAATCTAAATGAAGAGAAAATTACAAAAATTACATTTTGCAAGTTGCTCAAATTCCTGTAACTACATATCGCTCACCCACAAGAAATGCGACTCATCTCGCAAAAATTCATTTTCTGTTTTATTCCCCTAATAGGACTATCATAGGTGTGTCTTACTACTCAAACAATTACATAAGTGTAGTTGTATGGGATATCACTTTTTTACGCTATCTGTCCATTTCTGACTACAGAAGAGGTGTGGAATTGTGTGTGGAGGTAAAATTACCCAACCCTCCACACATCACCCTACGTCTTCATTCTTAAGGGTTTTAATGCCTTAATGCACATTTTAATTCCTGCATGTAGAGTTAAGTGCTGCAATTTCATCTTACAGTAAAACCACGCAAATTTTCTATTGCCTCTTCTGTGAAATTAACTTTTGTCGAGATATGTCACCTTTCTTGCGGTTGAGCGATATATAAAATGAGTGCAACTGTTACTGACTTGGTGATAGAAATCATGTAGTGTGACAAAAAATTATAGAAACCGAAACTTCATATGAATTTTTTTAATATCTAAGGGTATGGTAATTTTGATTGGTATGCTAGAAAAATTTTAACATATCCGTCAATTAACTTCGATTTTATATAGTTTTGTGTCTCACTGGCCAATTACTGATTTCACCGACCATGCAAAATGACTGTTCAACCACATTTAATGGAACTCTTATTATATTCCAGAATTTATGCAACCATTTCATGGAATTAGAGAAAAATCCAATTCACACGAGTAAGATAAATATTTGTGAAGAAAAGCTTTTACTTATTTATAAATAAATTTGTTTAAAACCTGGCGTCATTCAATCACTGTATTTTGCCCCTCAGAGGGTTAACGCATATGTGGGTTCTTGTTACATGAGTACTTGTAGAGTAAGCCATATGCTACGATTTTTGGCTACAAGTATTTAGGAACGGCATGACTTATTTTATCGAAGATATCTCATTAATTGAATAAGGGCAGCAAACTTTTTTAAACAAACGTTGGTCAACAGCATAGCAGTTATCAGCTATCTTACTTACACTACAAAAAACCCCAGAAAAATCCATATATATAAATATATCACAGCTGCCAACTTTTACGCTTTTTGTACCCCAATGTTTCATCAGAAAAATTTCTCTTACTCAATTATAATTTTCCACGATTAAATAACACAAATTTCTCTGTTAAGAAATAGCGGTAGGGAAAAAGCCTAAATCATGGCAGCTATGATATCGTCGGTACCATGTTAACCCTAGAACTACCGGAAATTTTACTCAAGTTTTATAAAAACATTCTACACCAGAATTTTTACTTAAAACTATTTAATTTGTTTATTTAACTTATTATTGTCTGATTTATACATTTAGTTTGTTTTGAAGAAATTTCTGGTTTGAATAAATATTTTGAATGTACATGTCGGGTCCAATGGACCCGTCTGGTAGACGGAAGGTTAAACTATTCAATGTGTAAACAGCGGGCTACTTTTATTAAATTCAGATTTTATGTTTGGCACCACTTTTCTGAAATGGTAAAATTCCCCTTGTTTTCGCTTTAAGTAATATGTTATTAAATAAGGTTAAATAAGGCGAATTTTACTATTTCAAAAAGTGGTGCCAATCAAGAAATCTGAATGTTAAAAAAAGTAGTCTACTGTTTTCACATTGGATAGTTTAACATAGTACCGATGATATATAAATCCGCTGCAAATTATAGAACCTGTAAATTATAAACAGAAAGTTTTGTGAAACGTAAAAGCTTGTTAGCCTTTATCTGTCTTTGTATTTTATCGTAACGTTCAAGACACTGTTTCGTCTTTAGAAAACGAAGTATGTTTACTTTATTAATTAGATTAATAATTAAGAGCACTGTTGCCAGTGGGCTACTTTTTTAAAATTCAGATTTCTTGATTGGCACCACTTTTATGAAATAGTGAAATTTGCCTTATTTAATGACTAATTAATTAACAAGGCGAATTTTACCATTTCAAAATAGTGGTGCAAAAAAATAAATCTGAATTAAAAAAACAGTTGCCCACTGACAACACTGATTTAGAGTTGATATTTACTCTTGATTAACCCTTTCCTGCATGGTCGTTTAAATCAGGGATGTGATTTCCGCGATTTTATACACCAGTATTTTGTTAGAGAACATGATATTTCATTTAATCGGAACATTTTTGCGATTTAAGAGAACAACATTTTCTCTAAGAATATACTGGTGTGCAAAAACGCGGAAATCACATCCCTGTTAAAGTCTGTCCCATTTAATTTAAACTCCCAAATGCCACAATGGCACCATTATTTTAAAATGAATTTTTGCCTTTTAGATTGTACGTGTAAAAAAGGTTTTACTTATTTTCAAATACATTTGTCCAGTTGTTATTCAATTATTTCAACATTTTAGCAACAGAAGTACTTTGAGCCGCAAAGGTTAATAAATGATTCTGTTATCCTTTACAAATTACACGAGTACCTGCCAACGCAGGGGTCGTACGCTCAAGGGATTTTTTCAGGATAAATATAATTATTTGTTTATAGAAAAATAAATCTAGGTTAAACAGCGAAATTTCGCCTTAATAAAAAGAGATTTTTCCATAAGGAAATACTGGTACCGAAGAATTTCTCGGTCGTGAAATTTCAGGACAAGTACGACCACTGGCCAATGTGCACGATTTTTTGTTATTATTAAAATTTAATAGAAATATTTGCAATATTTAATCGTTACACAGTGTTGCCAGATTTAGGACATTTTAAATTCAGATTATTTGACTGTCACCAATTTTTTAAAATAGTATAATTCGCCTTATATTTCAGAAATTTAATCTATTTTTAATAGGTCGAATATTTCTATTTCAAAAAAGCGATAGCAATCGACAATCTGGGGACAAAAATGTTCCCAATCTGGCAACACTGTCGTTAGAAGTAGTTATATTAAAGGGATAAAATTAGTCAAAATTAACTTTTTAATTATAGTGGTAGGAAAAAACGGCAGAAGTTGGCAGCTATGTGGTATAGCTTACATGTTCAATTGCTTTCAATATTTACTATATTTTTCGAAGATAATTTTTCGCCTTATTTATCTGCAGGAAAAAATTACAAATTCTGTAATAAATACCAGAATGATCTTTAGTCTGAAAAAAAAAATATTTTAGCAAACGTTTCTGTTATGAAATGTTAGGGCAATATTTCATGGAAATTCCAAAGAGTGTGCGCTTTATACAAGCATACACATTTTCAAATAAAATTAATTTCTAATAAAAATTTGCCTTTTTAATTGCAGATTTCGATGACGATGTAAAGCTAAACTTTTTATTAGTATATAGTGGTATTTAAAAGTAGGGGGAAGTTAAAACATCGATTTTTTTCATTTTTAAATTTTTGGAAACTTATCGCTCCTAAATGCCTGTTTATTTTTATAATGCATTTTGGATATTTAATAAAAGATACAGAAATATTTTTAAATTCTTTAAAAATTAAAGGTGAGTGTTATTTGTGATTTTTCTATAAGAGAAAGTGGTGTATAAAAATATACACTTATGTCTTGTGATATCCCCGTTTAGTTGGAAATATCGTGAATAGAAGGCCTGGAACTAAAATTATTGCCTTGTTTTAATTAAAAAGTATAGTTTGTATTTCAATATCTAAATAAAATTAAGGTGAACTCTCCAGCCTCGATCGACTTTTCCATTGGGTTACTTTTTAAAAATTAAGATTGTTTGATTCCCACCTCTTTTTTCAAGTAGAAATAGTCATTTTATTTAATTACAGATTAAATAATGCAAGAAAAATCCGAATTATACGCTTTTAAAAAAGTGGTGGTAATTAAGGAATCTGAATTTTTTTAAATTAGTCCGCTGGAACGCAAAAATAGCGTTTACCGCGGCTGGTGGGTTAATGATGATTAAAATTTGGTCCATTTTTAAATGTTGCATTGAACGCACCAGTGTTGCCAGTGGACTACTCTTTTTAAATTCAGATTTCATGTCCAGCACCACTTTTTTCAAGTGGTAAAATTCGCCTTATTTCTTGACGTATCAAAGCGATATAAGTAAGCGTACAAACTCAATACAGGAATCGGTCGTAAATTAACGCATTTGCGCCATGTTGTGGACGGGGTGATAATCCACATACGCGGGTTTTTAGTATGACGTCATATATGACAAGAAACCTACCATCTGCGCATATTTTCTAAACCTTTAGTCACTCATGGAACTGAATTCTGTTTACCCCATTTATTGCAAAATAACGGCGTAGCGAGAGTACAGCGCCTAGAATACCTAGTGTGGAAATATGCTATCCAAACCATGGAACTATTAATAAAGAGGAACTGACATATCCTTAAAATAGTGAAGCTTCAACTGTAACCGCTAGCAAAGGGGTTGTTTATCGACGGTGGAAACCCCCACCAGTAGGTTTATATAGAAATTTTAAACTTATTTAAACGCCTTATTTTTACAAAATTTCAGTCATAAATAGTGGAAGAAACAATTTTTCATTTTTACTGGTAGGAGTTTTCTTTGGTGGTAGTTAGGCCCTGAGTTTCCGCCATATTGTGACAACCATGGATACAAACCGACAGTTTTATAAGGCATACTGACACCGGTAAAAACAAATAGAAATTTTTATGACATTTTTGAAAAAAAAATTCCATGAATAAGACGCTTCTTTAAGACGAAATCTTCTATTCAATTTTACTGGTGGGATGCTTGACCTATCGGTAGTCAGAAACTGAAGAACAGATTTCAAAAAAGCAGCCGCCATATTGTGACAACCTCCTCAGTTACTTCACTCGCAACTGGTAGACAATACACTATATGTCTCCTCCTTTTTATTCATAACTCCATTATCCAAACAGTGCTAAAATTTTGTATCCCTTAAATGTGCGACGATACTGCTAAAATTTCAAGTGTCGATCGCAGCGACATCTGCGGGATTTTCGTATTACTAGTATTACATTTTATAGACTAGCAATTTCTTTCAGTTGTAGAAAATATCCTGCAGATGTCGCTGCGATTTGCATATTGCAGCAGAATATTCACAATACCTACTCGGTTCAGATTGGACACTGTTATTTCTCAGTATATTTTTCTGGTGTGAAATGTTGAATATTTTAAAGTTTTGTTATTATCATAATGCAGTAATAAAAATATCCTAATCCTAATAATATTATAAAACCGAAAGTGTGAATATGCTTGCTTAAAATCAGAATCAAAATGAATAAGTAATTGTTTTTGTATTCATTATCAATTATATTATTATTTTTTTCAAATACTTAAATTTTCCTTTAAGTTAATAAAATTTGCATAATTTATTTGTTTGTAATACATAAAATAAAATTTATAAAATTAAAACCAACTTTCAATTGAATGTAGCTGAAGAATATTCTTTTGAGTTTGTAATATTTTGCAATTCAAATAAAAAAAAAAATATGAAAACTGATTTGACATAAAAGAAGTAACATGCACACTAACGTTAAACTTTATAAAAATGCACCTGGTGCGAAAATTCATGAGTGATTATGTTTCGGCACTTTTTATAACCACTATTTCTTTCTAATAGTAATATTCGCCTTACAAATTACGAGATTAAAAGATGCGACGATTACTATTGGAAATAGCGATATAAAAAATCCGAAAACACAATTATCCTGAAAACCAGTGTTATGTTGGTTATATTGTACTACTATCTGCATTCGTCGCTGTGGTGACGATCCATCACCAACACACTTAGTCACGCGACAATAAAGTGGTAGTACAAATGATAGAAATATTACCCGATCCGCGTTGTGAAAGATCAAAAGAGGGTAATATTAATTAATAAAATAGGAGGAGAATAAATTTTGAATAAAATTATACGTCAATACTCAGAATCGACTTATTTAACGTTAAAATTTATATTCAGGATTCAGTGGGTGGCATAGATAATTATTCGATTAAATATTTTCTAAAATTAAACTTTCAAAACTCATAAATTTAATAAACCTCTGAAAAGAAAGAATAAGAATAATGCATCAAAGAAAAGATAGGAAATGCACATGTGAATCAAATTTTAATATTTTCAAGCACATAACTTCCATATATCAAACATAATTACTCTTAAATGCATATTGATTTGACAGCATACTCAGTTACATGAGATCTCATAACAAGATAATTATGAGTCATATCTTTGTGGAATTTTGGATTCAAAACGTTGGTTGAACTTCTCACAGCACAAATAGATGGGCTTCTTAGCCAAGTTATTAACAAATTTCCAACGTTGATATTTTAATGTTATGGTTAGTCCATAATAATGACAAATACTCATAACTGCATTAAAATTTTGCCTATAAAATATTAGACACAGAAAATCCTACGCACAAAACATAAATATATAATAAAATAATGGCCATATATTAAGTAATAAACTCACCATATACCTCAGACGAAAGGGGCGAAAACACTTCCTGTAGAGCACTGATAGTTATTATCACTAGGTAGATTTGGTCCGCACCTTTCAAATTTTGAAAGTCACTTTTGACCGGACACATTAAAGTTCATGTAGTCTCTTTTGGCTGAACTCCTTATACAATCACTGTGATAACTGGAACTTTTCGGTGTGGCATCCCATCTCATCCGCTAATGGCAATCAGAAAAATGGTGGTGTGGCATCCCATCTCATCCGCTAATGGCAATCAGAAAAATGGTGGTGTACTCCGAGATCAGACTTCTTTCCATATCCGATACAGGGTGATGCAGGATTTTGCAGACTTCAGCTTATCAACCTAGCCCTTTTG
Source organism: Maratus speciosus (assembly GCA_963932465.1). Taxonomy (NCBI): domain Eukaryota; kingdom Metazoa; phylum Arthropoda; class Arachnida; order Araneae; family Salticidae; genus Maratus; species Maratus speciosus. The sequence continues at coordinate 436,874,092 of OZ010787.1, forward strand.
GTCGCAAGACTAATCCCAGAGCTTCCTTCAGGAGGTGTGACATAGGTGGAAGACAAAATCCAAGTGTCTCTTTTTTTTTTCAAAATCTTCCACCACAAAAAAATGGGCGTATTTCATTAGTACAATATGATTTTTTTTATTCGTCGATTGGTGCTTCTTTCTTACTGGTGCGCCTGATCTCTTGGCTGTGGTTCGCTTTTTTCCCCTCTTCTGGGCGTCTCCGTATTTTTCCAACGCATAGCTAATTTTTATTCTTCGTTTACGGGGATCTGACGTCACCTGTGAGCTTCGGACCCCCTCTGCCACACACGATGGTACCAATAAATCGTAGCCCTGTCAGTGCTAAGTGCATCATAAATAATTGTGACTGGCTTTATTATTAACATGTCTCATATGGCGTCCATGTGCCCTTCCTATAAGTTTTATTGCCCTATTTTCGTCTGAAGTATATGTGAATTTTTATCACACTATTAATTTTCATATAAAATATTACAAAATTCTTAATTAATTGCCATATTACGAAATACATTCAATATTCACAAACCTAGGTTGTTCTGTTTTGTATAAATATTTTAATTGTATAACAAGCTGTGTGTATAGATTTCTATACCACAGTCGCTAACAGTGTTGACAATGTAGCGGTATTCTGAATTCAAAATTTCTATCAATTTTTTCACTTTATTTAATTGACGTATTCAGACTTTTCACTTTCTTCAATCGATGAAAATTTAGTAAAGAAATTATTTAGTAAAATTTAGTAATTAAAAATTTATTTTCTATACGTAGTCCAGGGGAAATATGTACATTTTACCTTGTAAAAGATCGGGTTGAATAATTTTTTCCTTACTTGTGTATAATGATGCCAACATGGAAAAACCAAGTTTTCTAACTACATTTCTTAAGGCTAAATTTTCTGTGGACAAAATACAACAAAATTTTGGGAATTTTTTTGATATTTTTTATATATCTCGAGACCCGTTGCCGTAGCATATTATTTGTTAGGTACAATATTAAAGAGTATTAAATTCTCTACAACTTTTATATTTACAACTTTATTATACACTCAATAGCAAGCGCAGTACGCCATTTAAAAAATAAGACATTTTTTTTTTCAATTTTGTTAAAAACCGTGAAAAACGTAGTTTTGCTTCAATTATTCAAATTGTTCCCCGCGGATTTAATCGCGTATGTTAACTTCTAAAAATTGGTAGCAGTAAATTATCTATTGTTTGCACACTCACGTCTTTATTTTCATCTCCACAGACATTTTATATTCAATAAATTTATGAAATTTTAGAAGTAACGCAGAGTGTAGATGAATGAGACAATTCTCATATTTAACCCTTAAATGCCTGAATTTTCAAAAATCATTTAAAACATGTTTTTCGGCTTTCTTTTTTTAAATAAATCATGGGAAAAATACTTTTAAAAAATCACATTTTGTTTTAAGTATGGTTTACGGCTGAAAAACTGTTTGTTACTAATCAGCAATAATGGTGTTTAATTGAAAAAATAATTTTTCTTGATAAAATTCTATAATATTAAACACGCAAGAATTCTATGAACTATGGTAAGAAATAAATTTTACTTGCTCACTGCAGAATAAAATAGGCTATTTCGCAAGTTTCAAAACAAAACAAAAAGAACATGTATCTACAATTGAAAAAATAAATCCAACTTTATTCTTAAACAGCACAAGTGTTGCCATCTAAATGTTGAAAATCGCTTTAATAATATTTTCAGAATGTATTTTATTGGCAACATTAGGCACTATAGCTTCAATATTATTCTAACAGTATTTTAGAAGCCTAAATTGGGTATGTTGCCGAAACGCAACACCCGACATTTAAGCGTTAAGACAGTAATTTTAAGTGTATACAGTGTTAACTTCAAAGCATTGTTTAAAAGAATACTTCAATATTTAGTAACTTATTTGCACGATAGTTTCAATTAAGAAAGAATTCTTGTTTAAGTTTAATAATTTTAATAATTTTATCATTTTTATATTTTTTATAATTTTTCCAGGTATCAATCGGATAGGTATGAAAATTTGCGAAAAACATATTCTATTTTACACTACAATGGTATATTTTATTTTCCCATTTTTGATAACATATGTTTTAATGTTTTACTGTTTTAAAGATAGAAAATATTTTAGATAGATTTTACAAGGTAACCACCTTTTTTCGGTACATTTCCCATGGACTAGTATTCAGAATACGAAAATACGTTTAATTTTAAGCAATGATCGGTATCTCTGATATTTGAACTATAATACCTATATTGAAAAATATTGGATTTACATTGGAAATATTTGTAATGAAATGTCAAAACTTTAAATTGTAACTATTTCGAACAAAATGTCAATATTGCGAAAGAATTTACTTTATATTAGTAAAAAATGTTTTGTAATTTCACAATTAATATTTCCATTATAAAGTAAATATATTTTTTTAATTTGCTTGTAACTTTTATTTTATGTATTGCAAACAAATAAAATATGTAAATTTTATTAACTTACGTGAAATTTTTAAACATTGGGGAAAAATTGAGGTGATGCATAATCATAGCTGCCAATTCTTACGCTTTTTTGTACCAGAAAAAAATAATAGAAATATTTGATTTATTTGATAGGCAGGTTAAGGCGATGAATAAATCTTTTATTTTATGTATTGCAAACAAATAAAATATGTAAATTTTATTAACTTACGTGAAATTTTTAAACATTGGGGAAAAATTGAAGTGATGCATAATCATAGCTGCCAATTCTTACGCTTTTTTGTACCAGAAAAAATAATAGAAATATTTGATTTATTTGATAAGCAGGTTACGGCGATGAATAAAGTTAAAATTTACTATTAAATTTTTGTGGTTCAAAAAAGCGTAAGATGTTGACAGCTATGCATAATGAATACAAAGTCATATAATTATCTGTTTTGTCACATAATTCAGCCAAACATTTTCACAGTTTTAATATTATTAGAATTAGGATAGTATCATTATTACACTGAGATAATAACAAAACTAAGTGTTAAAAAATATTCAAAATTTCATACCAGAAAAATATACTGAGAAATACCAGTGTCAAATCTGAACCTATTAGGTATTGTGAACATGCTTGCAGCAGTATCATTACACATGTAAGGGATGCAATAGTCCAGATGCACTAATGGAGTTATGAATAAAAAGGAGGAGACATATAGTGTATTGTCTACCAGTTGCGAGTGAAGTAACTGAGGAGGTTGTCACAATATGGCGGCTGCTTTTTTGAAATCGGTTCTTCAGTTTCGGACTACCGATAGGTCAAGCATCCCACCAGTAAAACTGAATAGAAGATTTCATCTTAAAGAAGCGTCTTATTCATGGAATTTTTTTTCAAAAATGTCATAAAAATTTCTATTTGTTTTTACCGGTGTCAGTATGCCTTATAAAACTGTCGGTTTGTATCCATGGTTGTCACAATATGGCGGAAACTCAGGGCCTAACTACCGCCAAAGAAAACTCCTACCAGTAAAAATGAAAAATTGTTTCTTCTACTATTTATGACTGAAATTTTGTAAAAATAAGACGTTTAAATAAGTTTGAAATATCTATATAAACCTACTGGTGGGAGTTTCCACCGTCGGTAAACAACCCCTTTGCTAGCGGTTACAGTTGAAGCTTCACTATTTTAAGGATATGTCAGTTCCTCTTTATTAATAGTTCCATGGATGCACTTGACACCACGAAGTTTTCTTCCCCTTGTCACAGACATTTCAGCTATTAATCAAGGTGAAAAAAACTTTACAATTTTACTGGTGTGAAGTAAGAAAACAGTTAGGCTCCTTCCTGTAGTTTAACCCCGTCCGCTACGTGGCGTGCGACCTTGATTGGTGTGACCTCGCATTTAATCTTGCGGTTACCTCTCCCATTTAAGACAGGACGCTTACTTATATCGCTTTGATGACATATTACCGTAATTTCGGGTGTATAGCCCGCGGATCAAACAAACGTGTTTCGACCCAGAAATTTTTAAAAGTAAAATGTAGCTTTTTAGATCACGGTAAATATTGATCTTCAAATACTGAATAAAATTTCTGGGTCCAAACAGAATTGTTTGATCTGCGGGCTATACACCCGAAATTACGGTAATTAAGGCAAATACAAGGGGTATTTTACCATTTCCAAAAAGTGGTGCGAATCCAGAAATACGAATTAAAAGAAATAGCCCACTGCAACACTGCAACACTCTATCATTTTTAAACGCAACGGTATTATTTACCTGTAATATTTGAAAATAAAACTTAAATACTGGTTTTGATTCATTAATCTATTAAAAATTATTTTCATTAGTTTTCATTAATTTTAAATTGAATTTTTAAAACATTCCGTTCAATTTAGAGCATCTTATATATACCTAAGAGCATTGCTGCTAACTCTTACGCTTTTTTGTACCAGAAAAATTTAATAGAAATTTTTGCCTTATTTAATCGGCAGATTACGGCGATTAAAAAAGGTAAAATTTTCTGTTAAATTTTTGTAGTACTAAAATACGGAAGATCCCGTAAGGCATGGTGACGTCAAGGTGACGTCGTTGTGAAGTCACACTGTGACTTTGTGAGCGTCGGTGCGACGTCACGTAACGTCATAGTGACTAAACTGCGAAGTCGTTATGGCCGTTTTAGAGCTCTTTTGTGACGTCACGTTGTGACCACTTTGTGAAGTCACCATGTGACAAATTTGTGAAAAGTGCGTCATTTGTAACGAAATTGTCATTAACATGTGATGGTTCTGTGACGGCAGTGACAATGTTGTGAATCACACTGTGACAATTTTATGAAAATTGTGTGATGATTTTATCATTAACTTTGTGACGAATATGGGACTACAGTGACAATGATTTGAAATCACACCGTGGCACACTTATACGTGTTGTAAAATCATTTACATCTATAACGTTATTATACTTTGGCGATACATCGCAATTAAAACTTGTGGCCGCAATAACCAGGTTATATCAAATGATTTTACTGAATAAAAATGCAATGTCCCACAGACTTCAATCTTTGTTGCATCTTTTTTTCCTATTAAAATGAATAAGAATATTGAAGACGATTACATATTCGATATATCAGAATTTTTTTTCAAAATTATTTATTTGTTCTACTAAAAAGCATTAAAATTACCAAAGAAACATTCTCGTTTAAATATTTGAGGCTTTGTCAATTTAAAATGTAAAATAAAAAATATAATATCCTTAAATACATATACAGTCGAACCTCTATTTAACGAAGTCGCTAAATCCCGGAAAAAAGTTCGTTATATGGAAAATTCGTTAAATAGAGATTCACCTTTTAAAATACTTTAGACTACATAAAACATATTTTAAATTCATAAACACTAAATATTTTTACTAAAAGTAATTAATCACATTTTTTTAAATAAATTATATTGATTTCTTTTATTTATTTTACCCACCAATATCCATCATCAATTCATTTTTCCTGTGTGTTTAAAGCTTTGAAATCTGCAAGGAAAACAAAACATTGTGCGGGAATACACTGTATTTTCTGTTTAAAGTAAATAGTTTTACATTAAAATTAACGAATTTTAATGACCTTATCATATTTATTATTATTATAACAAATAATTTTAACCATACATTAACATATGCGTCCTTAAATTTAGTTTCTGAAAAACTCTGTTAATTTTGTCAGATTTTTTCTTTTTAAAAGTTTTTGTCTCGTGATACGTCTCGCATCTTTTCAATGCACCAAAATCCCCTTTATGCGTATTTTCTTCTAACTATAATCCGCGTCGGATTGTTTCAAATGACTTTAGCATTTCATCATATGAAGTTTTGTTAATTCCTGCATCATGATTATTTCCATCATCATCATATTCGTCTTCATTGCAATTCATTGCTGTATTGTTTTTATTTTTCACACTGTCGTAAATATCCAATTCGGATAGTGTTTCCGAGGTCTCCATTTCAGAATTAAGTGAAATACAATCATCAATCAGCACATCGTGGTTAATTTCTTCTATTTTTCTCACTGTATCCACATTCTTAAAAGTTACTCTAAGGGATTATCGTCTTCATCCTCCGTACTTACCGAATTCTCACTGCTGACAAAGAAAGCGCCTGGTAAAATCAGTTCAAGGCCATTGAACATCATAAAATGTGTTTAAAGAAAGAATAAGTTTTAAATGTCCAAAAATATTTTGAGAAATGGGGAGAAAAACATTTTTGATCACAAGAAAAATTTCGTTAAATAGAGAATGCACTTCGATATTTGGAGGTTATTTTACGAAGAAATTCTCAAAATAAGGAACCAAGGAAAAGTTCGCAAAATAGAGAAATTCACAAAATAGAGGTTCGTTAAATAGAGGTTCGACTGTAGTACATTTTATATTCTTTAAAGTATAGAAATACTTAATGAAATTGATTTATCACATTTAATACGCATTAAGAAATCTAAGTCACTGGTGAAGGTGATTTTTTTCGATTAATACAACATCTATAAAAGAATTGAAAGATAAAAAGGAATGCCAATATTAATTATATTTTATATGTCTTACGATATTGATTACTATAAAAAATCTATGTATGATTTTAATTCAAACGCATGTTAATTCAAACAAGTTGGGGCAGAAAAAAAGAAAGGGTATTTCTTTGTTATAGGGGCCCCTCTTAATTTGATTATGCAAAAGTTGCAGTTACGATCTTGCTAAGAGCATCGTGAAGATTATACATATACATGTGCGTCATATATATGTATATTATAATATGTATTCTCCAAACGCTTACAATGTTCCATATATTCATTATATACGTATTATTGACGTCTTTTATGCCACATATATATATATACTATATTTATATATGTCATGATATATATCTATATATATCATGTGCATCATATACACATATCATACATATAAATGACTATAACTGTACATTTTATCTCTCGAAATGTTGTTTGTATTGTATCATATATTATTATAAAGTCACATATGCTTTATAATTTGGTTATTCATAATCAGGATCCCCTATATCACAAAAGTACCTAAACAAGTTCAAACTATTTCGATTCTAAAATATACAATGGTTTGTCATGCTAGAACTTTATTCTTGAAAAAAAAGAAAGACAACAAACGCTGCTGCTTGTTTAACTGCATCGTAAATTTTTAACTACATAACGAAAACAATCGTATGTAAAAATATCAAAATTGGTAGTTTTATAGCAACATATATGATAAAGATGTTGAAACAGTTTTTAAATCGAATAATTATTTTAAGAGCTGTTTAATGTCGAAATTGCTAATATTTACTCTCAGTGTTAGAATAAGCAATTTTAGGTATCTAATAATGATATAAAACATAAAAATAATAAATTGTTGATTTTTTTAAATATTTGAAATAAGCATAAAATTGCATACACACAATTGACATACAAGCGCTGCTGCTTCTGTAATATCATCGCAAACTTTTAACGTCACTTTTCGGTTAGCCGGGCGCCAGTGTTATATATACCTATTTATATACATACATATATGTAAATATTCATATATATACATATACACATATTATATATATATACACACATATATATATGTAAATATATATGCATATATACATATATGTATTTATATAAATATGTATATATAACACAGGCGCCCGGCTAACCGAAAAGTACCTTTTTAACAACATAAAGAAAACTATCGTATGTAAAATTATCAAAACTGGTAGTTTTATAGCAACATATATGATAAATATGTTGAAATAATTTTTAATCGAATAATTATTTTAAAAGCTATTTAATGTTGAAATTGCTGATATTTACTCTCAGTGTTAGAATATGTAATTTTAGGTATGTAAAAAAATGATTTAAAACATAAAAATATTAAATTGTTGATATTTTTTTTATTTGAAATAAGCAGAAAATTACATATTTCTGATTTACAAATACAAAATTGAAACATATATAAATTTACCTTTGTAAATATCTATTCCTGACTATCTCCAGCAATTTTAATTTTACAGAATTTACGAAGTACATTTTAGTAATAACGATCCTGAACTATTAAATGATAAATACAACGTTGGTATGAAAAATTAACTCAGTATTGGCAGTATCGGCATGTTGAGAATTCTACAAAACAATTTTGATAAAAATCGCTATGTTGGAAGATAGCAGCAATAAATAAAATCGTATTTTTAAGCTCACTGTAAAAGTAATTGTGACTTTTTAGTATGTTGCAGATATGTAGCACGGCAATACAAGGGGTTAATCTATTTTACACCAGGGCTTGTCTGCAGTAAAATACATACTACTTAACCCTCTGTCTACCAGAAGGGTCCAATGGACCCGACATGTACATTCAAAATATTTATTCAAACCAGAAATTTCTTCAAAACAAACTAAATGTATAAATCAGACAATAATAAGTTAAATAAACAAATTAAATAGTTTTAAGTAAAAATTCTGGTGTAGAATGTTTTTATAAAACTTGAGTAAAATTTCCGGTAGTTCTAGGGTTAAACACTACTTTTTGATTATTAAAAAATAATTTTATCCTTTCGCCGGGCGCGTAAATTTTCATCACATGGGCGGGCGCACGTTGTAAATTGTACAAGAGGGGGAAAACATACATTGCTGTTTTATTTTAATTTTACAAATTATTTAAGGGGTCAGGTAACCTTTGAACCAATAAAGTACATGGAAAAGTGACATCTGCAAGAATTGCAGTCATTCTTTAACTAATTAAGTTTTAATTATAAAATTGAAAACACAAGTTAGGAACGATTTATTTTATCAATCAAAGTTGTTAGAAAAGGTATACACATATATAGTTTTTTTAAATTTAGTTTTAAAGATAGTACAATTTTTAAGAAAGAATTATTCTTGCATGCATTGCCCGCATGATTTTTCCCATTTCAATGGCTAAAACAAGCCAAGATTTTTTTAATGAGTACAGATATAAAGTGTTTTCAAAATGACCTACAATGAAAAAAATAAAACTTGTAGAAAACAAGAAAAACATTTTTTTTCAGAAGAATTCGAAATATCGAGATTTTTTTTAATACAAAAGTAGACGTGGATTCTAAACTTCTTACTTGAGAAACATAATAATAGGTCGTTTTGTGCTTCTGTACGTTTAATACATTCACCAAAAATTTCGTGAAATTCTAGGCAACCGTTTTTCAGAAATCGTGCGCGCAATGATCAAAATCGCTGTTTTGAGAAAATTGGCTTTAAAGATTGAAAAACCCGTTGATCATATAGCAAAAGCTCAAAGTATTTTAGACATAACTTCTCTTCTAATGCGAATTTTTGTATGGGGTTTGATTTTAAATGTTCCCAAAGAATGATATTTAATTATAAGCTATTTAAAAAAAAAATCGATTTTTGGACGCTTCAAAGGTTACCTGACCCCTTAACATACAAATATCATATAAGTTATCTCTGATCACAATTTATGAAAGTATTCCGTAATACGCTTAGATTAATTTTGTTATAATATATTAAAGCAGAGGTTTAAATGTATAAAGGGCTATTTACTACTACAATCACAAAATATAAAAACCAATAATGAATTAATAAACAATAATTAAGTAATTTCGGATGTTCATTTTAGTCATATATTTCATCTACATTATTCGCTTCACATGGCAGTTATAAGATTTTCTTTTTTGAATGCTGTTTACAGATATGATTTACGTATTTTTTGCACTTCATTTTAGATGAGGAATTTAAGTTTCGGCCGCACGTGTAACAGAACTATCTCTTGTATTATTTGATGTTACCTCTTCCAAATTTTCTGTTGAACGATATATATCAAGGAAAGCCGGCACATCTCGAGATAAAGACGGAATTTGAGCTCTGAATACGAGATGATCTTTCATAAGCGATTTTGAAAGTAATTCTTCTGCTTGGTCCTTGATCAACCTTATTCAGTAGAAATAATAGACGTGAATTTATCTTTCCAATGTTAAAAATAGTATAAAGTATGACAAGAGGCCACATTCTTGTTATTCGAGATACAGAATAAGCCGCGCGCGTTTTATCGCAGGTATCAACACCTTCATTAGTCATATTGTAATCAAGAATTATTTCAGGTTTTACACTCTCTGCATCAATGTCTGCTTTATCATAAAGGGTTTGACACTAACACCACTGATTTGTTCTATTTTGGTGCTTATGAAACCAGTGTTTTATTTTTCTGAAAACTGAAGATAGAAGTACCCACAACTCTATTTTTTCGCGGTAAAAATTCTAAAGAAATTTCTTTTTTATTTTTCTTTATTGTACCAATGAATGTGATTTTCTTTTCTCAAACCTAATTAACTAGTGGAGAGCTTGAGTACAAGTTATGGGTTGTAAGGTTTTTATTAGAGTTTTCAATAGGCGTTACTGAACGCTTGACGATGTCTAATGGTCTGTGCTGTACAGTGAAAGCTCCAGGCGGATGTTTACAGATGTAAATTTTCATGTTGCTGCAGTAAAATGTTTTAGCATCAGATAATGCGAATATTTTGGTACCATACTTAGCAGGTTTGCTTGGGGTGTATTGAATCCAAAAGCAACGTCCTCTAAAAGGATGTATTATCTCATCAATTGTTATAAATTCGCTTGTATTATAAGATTTCAAACAATTTTGAACAAATCAATCCCAAGTTGAACGGATGGAAGCTAGTTTATCTTATTTCAACCTTTCAGATCGAGTATCTTAATCATCGAAATGAATACAGCGAAATAAAAACAAAAATCGCTTATAATTCATAGCTGCTCTCAGTATTTGTACTCCAGGCCTATCAGCCGCCCAAAGATGCTGAACATTTGCATGTTGGCTTTTTATTGTGCTATAAAATAAAGTAATCCGATCAAAGCCATAAACTCATTTCTAGACGTCTATTTACACTCACGTTTCCGATTATACTTATCTTCCGTTCTTTATATATATTGATTAGTGCAATCAATTATTTCATCAATCATGTTCAGATCAATCAATTTTAGAAAAGTGGCGATTTCAGAAGTAGTTCCTTTAGCATATGCAGTTGCTCCTGGCCTTTTCTTTATAACATTTTTGTACTTGGTTTTGAAGTTTTTTTCGATTTACTATTTTTTTCATTTTTTGACTTTATCTTTTCCCGGATAAAAATTTTCGTCACTAATATTTTCAATAATCTCATTATCAGATGCATTTATTTCAGAGTCACTTCTGTGATTTTCCTCTTCTAAATTTTTAACATTCAAATCTTCGTCACATTGAGGAAATTGCAGATCTTCTTCAATATCAATATTATCACTATCACTCTCTTCATTAAAAATTTTCGGTGTATGATCCACCATTTCGTTGCTATCTTTAAAGTGCTGTTTTTTGTTTAGCCACTACTTTAAATCAAATCCCATTAAAAGGACTTCGAAATAATTTCACTGACAAATATTCTACTGAGAGAGAATTTCACAAGCAGGCGCACGTTGCATAAAGTACAACACCACAGATGTTTACAGATTGAAATGATATGTGCAGCTAATTACGCAATCTGAAATGCAAATAACATTCAGGAAGGGGGGGATGGAGATCCAATAGACGAATACAAATGGTTATTAATGCCCTCTACTACTTGAATTTTGTTTTAACGACAAAATGAAGCTAATGTTGTACTTTTTACAACGGCGCCCCCGGCGGAAGGTTAATAATTGATTTCCAAAATTACATTTTTATTCACGAAATTATATATTAAAAAAATACCAACACTTACTATCTATGATTTTTTAAACAATAATGTTTTTTGTTTACATAATAAAACCATTAAAATTATTATTATTTTTTAATATTACACGTCCACGATTTTTAATAATAAACCATGTCTTCCGTTCATTTCTTTTAATAGGGCTTGTCCGTTGTACCCTTGAAAAACCCTTTTTCTTATAAATTCCTCTTCAGAGCAAGTGCAAATTTTGTAAACAAAAATATGCAATGCAAATTGCAAATTACTTAATACAAAATAAAAAAAGTTAATTTTACAAATAATTGTATTCTATAAAAAGGCTTTTTTAATAAATAAATAATTTAATTATCTTTAAAAGTTAATAATTATATTAACGATTGATTATAATACTTGTCCATGTACTTCCATATTTATGAAAACGTGATTTTAACCAGATATTTTAAATAATAAAACAAATAAGATTAAAATGCAATTTAAATCATTAACCTGATCAAAATGGTTGATAAGCAAGTTATCCATTTCAACAGAATAAATGTATGAAACTTATGTTTATAAGAAGCTGAGTAAAATCTGATAATTTAAGAAAAAAACTCAAACAGGGGAAAAAATATTTTTTCATACCGATTTTTCCTTGACGTTATTCTTTCTGTACTAATTATTTGCAGTACAAATTAAGTCCGATAATAATTACAGTAAGAAAGGCTGAATCATTTTCACCAAGCCAAAGTCACTGTTATTTTCTCGGACTCATATTTTGTTTCATGTATTAACTTGGAATTGCTTAGTTTGTTAAACCGTGCCAATAATACGCATCCATGCAGGTCTATCGGCAATTCCATGTGACTCACGTTACCATTTGACACATTTTTCCAAAAGTAAATTCTATATACATCGAAGAAATATCACATATGCTTTTTAAAAAGTTCTTCATAGATATCTGGGGCACAATAAGAAACTAAGAATAGCAATGTAATAAATTTTTAATTGAACAGGTGGTATGCAGACCCTAATTTGGTACTGTGACTCACATTACGAAAAAAAGGAAGTCAAGTTTTATGGGTTAATGAAGACCTAGAATTTCTCCTCATTTATCACAACACAGTAAAAAAGAAGTATTTCAAAGAGTACAACACACTTTCAACTTATGATATACACAAAAACAATATTGTTTTAATAGTAATTAATTATATCAATCAATATTTTGAGTGTGACTCACGTTGCATGGTATTGTGACTCACATTACGTTTCCCTCTTTAGCCATTAATGCTTTGAGGCGCAAGCAATTGCGTTTCTGTAATGTTGAACTCACACCGGAATATTCGAAAAATTTTGTTTCAAAATATGGAAAATCAATTTTTTTTTTCACCAAAGTTAGAAAGATAAATTTTAATTAAATGTTTCTGGTGCAAATCTTGATTAAAATTTGGTGGGGAAAAGTATATCCCACCGACCCTCAACTGCCTACACTATAGTTCAAATGTTACGTGGAATTGTACCTATGCTGTCAAAAAGTCTTCCCGCGTCTGTCGCGTTCGAAAAGCTTCTCTATTTACTCTTTTCTGCGATCGTGTAGTCCGCAGACGATTTTAAGTACCTATGCAGGTGTTTTTCGTTTCCGTTTATTTGTTTTTGTATACAACATATTCGAAACTTAAATGCGTAATAATTTTAGGAAAGTGTTTCTAATTGAAATTTTCTATTTGAAGCATTTTACCTTTCATTTTTATCAGTTTCATGGATTGTAAAGTTTCTTTTTTGCAAATTATAATAATAATAATAATCATAATTGGAGTTTATTAGATAAAACATTGTTTAAAATTTTTAAATGCGTAAAAATAAATTTACTAGTGATAATGAAAAACCTTTTCTTAAAAAAAAAAGGTAATGTTTGTATCACTTGTAATAAATACAAAATATCTTCTTAAAAAATAAAAAAAGGTTCTCGCGGAGAAAAAGTATTTTCTTTGTCAGTCTGTCATTCTTTTCATATTAATTTTCTGCAAAATAAAACATCTTGTAAAATAACTATTTTTAAAGACGTTTGTGAAAAACAAAGAAATGAAAATACGAGTAATAATTTATGCTATGGGTTTACTTTAATTTTTGTATACTTATTTAATATTCGGAAAATATTAATTTTATTTAAAAAATCTGAAGGAAGTAGAATTAAAAAAAAATTATTGCTTAAAATAGTTAAACACTAACAGGGAAAAAAATATGACTTGAATGCAAATTATAAAGCAAGCAATTCATATATGACTAAACTTTGAAGTCGCTTTCTAAGTGCATTAAAAGCTGCAGAGTTAACTGTAATGGAAAATGTTCAGTTTGAAACCGCAAAGGTTTCTCGATTACTATTTGAGAAACTTCTAGTATAATAGATGATCATTTACAAAAATCATTATAAAAGATAAATCCAGGTGTGTATAGCTAAAACTTTTTTTTAATTAGATGGAATTCGTATAATTAGAAAATAATTTTGTGTCGCTGATGAATTAATTACATTTTATGTTATATAATATAATAAGTTTTGGTCAGAGGCACAGAACCAACTTGGGCAAGGTTATAATTAATTAATAATTATGTATATTTATGTATGCTTTAATTACTCATTTTTTTTTACATTTTCGTTTTCGACCGAAAATAGGAATATTACCGAAATTCGGTTTCGGTATAATACAATATGGTGGTATTTTTGTCACATATGTGACGTGACGTACGTTACATACCGTGACATTACAGTGACGTCACAATTTTTTTTTAATTGCCATAAAAAATTATTTTTTTTTACAGTAAATATTATGTTTTGAAGGATTTTTTTAATCTTTTAATGTTTTCAAAGAAGTTCACATCTCAGTCACAATGTGACATCACCAAGTGGTGGCATTTTGGTCACAGAATTGACGTCACCACTGTGATTTACAGTGACGTCACAACGACGTCAACGTGACCATGCATGCTATGAGGGATGTTGGCTGCTATGCCAAGGAGCATTTTTTTGAAGTTGCTCTTGTATGGAATTATTCCTGATTAATAGATTTAGCTAACAAAACGTTGGCCCTTATTAACACTTTCCATGATAGTTGAAAAGAGTTCATAAATTGTGCTTGTCTATCCGTCTACCAATGCTGAAACTCGCGTAAATATACTCGGATTGCCATGTAATTGATATACGTTATTGAGATTCACTATGGCATGTTCGATATTAAAAATGAAGTGCGTACCCAGCGGCAGCTCATGATTTACATTTTTTACGGCACTAAATGCATGGCTGACAAATTTATTCCTTTTCCACCAATATTTTATAAAAGAAATCTTTGCCAGATTTAGTGGTAGAACTTTTTTACACTAAACAAGAGAAAAACATCTTTTAAAATATAATCGTAAGAAAAGAATAAATTTTACAGGCGCTCATTTAGTGCCCCAAGAAACGTGTCACGAGCGGCCACTGCGTGTACCATTTATAGTTCATTTACAGGGGCGTTCAAAAATATTCCATTGCATCAAGGTCCATTGGGAAAAATTCTTTCGATATATTTTACTAGTGTTACAATAATTTAAGCATAATAAAATTTATATACGTTATTGAGGTGCGCAAGATGATTACTATAGAATTTGTTATATGTAGCACTTACAGTACGCGTACAGGGCACTCAAGAATATTCTGTTACATTATTGTCTATGAAAAATTAGTCATTGGGAGTCACCGTACTACTTACCCATCATGGATATGCATAATATAAAATATGAAAATAAAACATGTGTAAACTATTTATAAAATGCATATCCAGGGATAACTAAGATTACTGAAATAATAATAGGCTTTGTCGCACTATTACATTTTAAGTACATACCAAATTTTAAGCTTCTATCTCAATTTGTTCGGTAGATATAGTGTTTAAAATTGTGGCTTGATGACGTCATAAACATTAAATGCTCTATTACAGAATTGCGTAAAAGAAACATCCTTATAACTCCAAAAATGATAATCATATTAACTAACAGTTTACTGAGTCGGTTTAATCTTCTCATTTCCAATTAAAATAAATCTTTGAATTGGAATTTGAATGAAATACAGGTTCGTGAAAAATCAAAGCAAATAGAGGATGGAAAATAGGATTACAAATATCTCGGCTACTGATTATCCGATCGACTTCATTCTTTATGGAAAATTTATTTTTTTTAGGTGTCTTTTATATTCACTCCTTAAAATAAACATTTTCGAAAATTTTTATATGCCTTTTATCAGAACGAACATTTCGAGAGTCCGAAAAAATAGTTACCGATACTCGAGGTTAATGAAATTGAATAGGCTTCTTCTCATTCTTACATACGAAGTACACACTAAATTTCCAATCTCTATCTCAATGTGCTTGGGAGATAGAGCGTTTACTGACACACACACGCACACAAACACACACATACACACTGACAGCATTTTTTTTTCTTAAAAATATATTTTTCGGAATCTCCAGTGTCGGAAACATGTAAATCCATCATTTTTTTCTTTTTAACGATAATAGACTTACCCTATACTACTAGTCCAGGCAATAGGTGATTTAACCTGGCAAAATTAATGGTAGTTCTGGAAATCGGCTTACGTTATGTTTTTTGGGTCGCTGAGTCCGAATTTGTAACTCCCCACCAAAATTTCCCCCGGCAACCCCACCCCCCCTCAAATTTTGGTAAAATGCCCGAAAAAGGTTTTTATTAAAAAAATCAATTTTTTTATTGTTTTAGGGGAAAAGTATCTAGAAATTAAGAAAGTAGACAAAATTTACAACAAATAAGATATATTACATTATGACGTAGGATGAATGAATATGTAATCTTGGCTTTTCTAGACAGGTATCACAAAATTATTTGCATTGTCTCCGTAGCGGAGCCCTCGAGTTTGAAGGCAAATTTTAAATGGCTCCGCTCCATTGCCCTCGAATGCAAAGGATTAAACGAATACGATTCCGTTTTAATATGCAATATATCTAAAATTCAAAGTACATTTTCCAGTAATTAATAATCCGTCATACGACACTGCTCAAATGCGAGTAGTTTGCAAGTATTAAATTCTGTATTAACAGGTATAGCACTATTTTCGAATAGAATCTCTGCCAACCGCTTTTTACGAACAAACATTTTCGCTTTATTTAATGTGGAATTTCTACAATTAAATAAAAAAAGATTACTGTATGAAAATAATGTCAAAAAATACCGAAATGTTAAAAGATCTGTTTGGGCAATATTCACCTTGTATTATTAGAGAAATTTTCCTATTAATAATGTAACGATTGCTATTTGGAAATACAGGTATAGAAATTCAAGAGCTTGTGGGAACCATGACCAGTTCTTTAATTAAAAATATTATTAGTTTAAAGGTTAAGGAAATTAATATAAAGGGGAAAAAACCCTCTATTACTTACAATTAAACTAAGCAGTGTGATTTCACTTGTACGAATAGGTCTTTAAACTTCTTTTATTTATTTATTTTTTTATTAAAAACTAAGTGTATTATATATATTAAAACGCAAACGAAAAAATTAAGTATTCCAAAATCGGGACATTTGCTCATGCGTCTACTCTTTTTCGAACTTATTCAAATTAGAGGTGATAAGACCGAGTTCCTGATGGTGGAGCGATAAAAAGCCGAAGTTAAAAGCTCAGAACTTTTGTAGAGGTCTTAGGTTCGATCCCAACGCCCAGCAAAATTATTTTGGTAAAATTTTTGGCGAAAATTTATTTCAATAATGACATATTTTATTAGGAGACGAAGTTATATGATTCTTAGTTTATTATTATTATATTATTATTATTTGAATGCTTTTTAATTAAATAAAATTTAACACTGAACAATATTTAAAATAATAATAATAATTTTATTTTTAAAATATTTAAGTTTTAATGTTTTGCATGTAATTATCAATTAAATAAATTGAGCTGATTTACGATTCTTGTTATATTTTCAGTCCATTATCAAGATACAGGGGTGTAAAAATCTAGGCGCCAGCGGGTAGTTTCTCACCACTAAATGTTATTCGTTTTCTTCGCTTAAATTTTATAAGCATTCTTACAAAAAAATAGACGAAAAATAGCAAATAAAATTTAGTGGTGTGAGACTGACTGTTGGCGCCTAGATTTTATACCCCTGATCTAGAATGTATATGTGTGTGCGTCCTTCAAAACACTGTATGTTTCACCCAAATTTGAATTCTGATTTTTTTTTTTTTCAAATCATTCACAGTAATGAAGATTTGTTCAACTATATTTTATTCAAATTGACCTTCCGTTGCCTAAAATGTACTATCTCGTTAAGTGGTCATGATCAGTGTGGACACATCTGGCTGGTGTTTTATTCAGGCATCCTGAATTATCAGCAGAATATTTTAATAGTTATTTTTTTAAAACGACAAATTTTCCGTAAAAGAAATAAAATAAAATGGTGTGAATTCAGAATTTCTAAATAAAGAACCGCCAGATTTGGCAACACCGGTTACCATCCAAGAGAAGTAAGTCGCTGACATTCTTATCCAAATAGCTCTGAACTAGACACTCCATATTTTCGAATGTTATTGAGAGCTTATATGGTTTCACTTACCGAAATGCTGTACAGTTTCATCTTTTTTCAAGATAATATTTTATTTTACACAAACTAAGGTAATTCTGTGGATGATGACTTTCATAAATCTTTATTTTCGTTAAATATATAAAGATAGTTATTTTGGAATGGAAATGAGAGACAACGTGCGAGCACTCAATAGTATTTCCGTGAAGTCTATACACACCCCACCACCCATAAAATTTCAGATTAGAAATTTTTTATTTAATATTTCTATAGAAAAATTAGTAATAACCGTATATCATAGTTGAAGTCTTAATATTTTCTGTAATTAATAAGAAGAAACTTTCAATTAAATACTGGTAGAACTGTATGCACCCCAGCGATACTCTGTATTTTTGAGAAAAATAAATAAATTACGACTTTAGTTCACGTCATAAATTATTTGTTTATGTGTGAATTTTTCACATCTTGAAGGGTTGTGCAACATTGTTTATTCTATATGAATTTAATCAAAAGTAGGAAAAAAATTTTGATTAAAAATTTTATTTTATCCTTTACCAGAAGGTAGTTTAATCCCTTGAGGGGCAAGCAATTACGTTTGTGAAATGCTAAATTCCCACCGGAATCTTTGAAAAATTCTATTTCAAAATAATTAAAAGCAATTTTACGGCTTCTTTCCACCAAAGTTATAAAAGTAAAATTTAATAAAATTTTTCTTGTGTAAAACGTCATTAATCGTAGGTGCTATATAATATATACCGGTGCCTCTCAAGGGGTTAAATATTTCATTTATTTAATTTTGCCAGTTGAAATTGTTCTTTAATTTTAGTGAGGTTTTAAAATTACAGTAAGAAAATTACTTACATCTCAAGCGTTTGAATTTTGTCTCATCTTTGTTCATTCATACGCTATACAGGGATTACTTTTATATTTGTTCAGAAACTAAATCTAATTGCTACTGGGAAAAAATTCAAATGTTTTTCTTTAAACGAAAATTATTTGTTATTTTTTAATATTTCATGAAATTTAAATTTTAGGTCCTTGGGTCTTCTAAGCTACCTTTAGGAAAACTTTAAGCATTCTTTAACTAGTAAAACAGTAAAAATCCCATTCTCGTGCGACAAAAACAAACTTATGAAACTTTGAATAATAATAAACTTTTAAAAACAGAAAAACATGTTTTTAGAGACGGAAAAGAATAAATTCATAAAGTTGAAAGAATCAAAAGTATGTGAATAATTATTAAACTTTTATATATATATATATATATATATTTGAGCTGGAAAGGCCTAAAAATTCCAAAATTAAAAATATCGCATGTCGGTGAGTTATAATATCACATAAATGGAAGCTTTCCTGTTTTAAACAGGGTCTGATTACAAACGGGGCAAACTTCCACCCGTAAAAAAGAGTAGAAAATTTCACCTTATTGAAGACAGAAGTTCTGCATGAATAAATCGTTTAAATAAATACCGAATTTCTGTAAAAATTTACAAGCCGAAGTTTGCCCCGCCGCACACTGGAACGTTTTGACGATCTAGGTGAACAAAATTATTTCGTTGAGGTTTAATTTGTTTTTGCTGTTTTTTTCATGCATCTCTAGTAAAATACTCAAACAGTGATAAAAAATTGGTTATTTAACAACAATGTCTTAAAATAAAATGTCCGTTCCCACCCTCTAAATGCCGAACTACTGAATCTATATTCGTAAACGTGGTGCCTAGGTATAGTAAAGAGGCTATGCGCTATTAGATGAGACCGCTTACACCGCTATTTGGTGCAAAATGGCGGCATTAGAGTTTCTATCTCGAAAGAGGTTCGAAATATGGGATAAAATGAATGACAAATTTGTAGAGCATCAACGATTTAGTTCGAAAGGGCACCTTGTGAACATGAATGCTAAATGAATTTTGATCTGATCATGAATCTAGTTTTCGAGATAGGAATACTAACTCAGCTGTTTTGCACCAGGTGGCGCTGGAAGCGGTGTCATCTGGTAGAGCAGAGCCACTTTACTATACCTAGACACTACTTTTATGATTATAGCTACAACCGTTCGGCAATTAAGAGCGTGGGAAGGACTTAAGTGGGCACCCTGTATAATGCATTACAAATAATGCGTTAAACATACTTATTTTACAATTAAGTAAAAAACAATTTAATGCACACATGTAAATTAACCTTCAATTCTTTTTTGTATTTTTGTCTAAAATTGAAATTTATGTAGTCATCCTGAAAAGTAAAAAATTTAAAATAAAATCATATTTTAAAAACTTTAATGTTTTGTGGTACCCTGTAAAACATATAAATGCTATCTAAATTATTTTCGGTTGAAAAAAAAGCTGCTGTGTGAATAAATAATATATAAATTTTATTCAATTAGAAATAAGATTTCTGTATACAGACGGTAACGTATTAGAATTTTTATGTATCCCTGTAAAAGAAATACAACTAATACGCACTTTGTTTTCAATTTAAAAAATGCTATTGTGTACCTCAACAACCTATATTAATTTTGTGGAAATTTAATTAAAAATTCTGCATTTTAGCAACAATCTTTCCGAGAATTTTTGTGTGGCACTGTAAAAAATGCATAATTTCTACGTTCGTCAAATTATAATTTAATAGAATTGTCATCGGAAAAACACATGTAGGCAAAGTTTCAGCTCAATCAGATAAATGAAAGTGGTTTAAAATTGTCTTGACAGATTTGAACTAATCTTTTATGTTGCCCTGTAAAAAAGCGTAACTGCTACGTTCCAGAAATTATAATAATATTGCATTGTCATCAGAATTACATACATCCTGAGCAAATTTTCAGCTTAATCAGATTATTGAAATTGGTTTAAAATTAACTTGCAATCTTTAATCCCATTTTTTGTGAAGCCCTGTAGAAACAGTATTCTAAACAAACTTCTACGTTCTTTAAATGATAATAATAATGTATTTTCTTTCAAATTACACATGCATTCATTGTTTTGGCTCAATAGGATAATTAAAAGTAATTTAAATTTGACTTGCAAGATTTGAACTAAACATACATACATACACTGGAAGTTAATATGTTGCTTGTTTATTAATAAAAAATTACTGATCTGCAGTTATCTGCAGAAGTTTGTTTAACTTTTCAATACTTTAGGAATGGCACTTTGATTTTAAAAAATGCTTATTCTCTGAATAATGCTAATTTGCCAAAAGTCAAGATGAAATTTGTAAGCAACATCAAGGATCATTCAGAATATCAGCCTATGAAAAAAGCTCTAAAGCGGGTATAATATCGCTTATTGTCAAACAAAAGTCGGTTAAATCTGACCTTGACAAACCTGTGACATTCGATTAGCAAACTCGTGCTTTCAAATAAAACAGCATAGTCACGAAGTGCTTTCAAACTTGGAGAAAGCTAGTGCAACTTTTGAAGCTCCATCAAACCATCTGCGCAAATGGATACATTACGGTCACAATTAATCGATACCTTTGATATTTTGCGCCAAAACTAGTACGGATTTCGAATATACAGACCAGTACACTCGGTTTTGTCAAATTCCGAGATAATCGGAGAAATGGAAATGTCCATCTACAGTGGCAGTCAAAAGTTTCCGGCCAGCATAAAATGTTTGGTTAATTTGTAAGTATACCCATATGAAGAGGAATCTCAATGTGATACTTATACACTTTATTGAAATAACAGTTACGATCTCATTTATGGAATAAAAATTAAATATTAATAAATTTAATTGACAAAATTATTTGCAAAAGAAAACACATGTTCTCAAACGTTTCGGGCCACCTTGGATAGTTTGCAAAAAAAAAAAAAAAAGGTATTATAACAGAAAATAACAGTGATCAACAACATTTACAATTAGTATTTTGTATTTATACATTTAGCAGTAAGTACTTCAGCGCAGTAACGTGGCATCGATTGAATGAACGGTTGTAGATCATCAATGTTAGGTTTTGTCCACGGTTCTTGAATTTTTTGTGAAAATGCTGCTGATTTGGAATATTTATATTCCACACACATTTTCAAGTTAGTTTCAAAGATTTTCTATTGGATTCAGATCGGATGATTGGGCTGTCCTTTTTAAAAGCGGATTTTTTTTTGTGCGAAAGCCATTGCTTGAAGAGCTTGTGTGCTTTTGATCGTTATCATATGAAACAAATAGTTGCGACCACAATTTTTACTCCAATAAGGCAGCAAATGATCTTGCAAGATATCATTATGCATTGCACTATTCATCTTGCCGCGGATTTCAAATAACGGACAGGCACATTTTCTAGAAAATCCCCCTCCACAATATAATGTGTCCTCCGCCATGCTTCATTGTAGGAATATTATATCTCGCATCTTATCTTGATTTTAGGTCGTCCGTTGTAATGTCTTTTATCACTCCCAAAAAGATTGAACGTGGATTCATCGGAAAATAGTACTTTTTTTTCAGTTTTCACTTGGCCAGCCTTTGTATTCGTTGGCAAACGCCAATCGGGCCCTCTGAATTTTTTTACTTGTGAAAGATTTTTTAACACCGATTGTTCTATAAAGTTCTAAGTCACATAAGCGTCTTGACACTGTAGACAGACTTGTTTCAGCAATATTTTAACACCATAAATCGCGTGGAAATGCAGCGATATTTTTACGCGGGTCATCAACTGCTTTTCTTCTGATTACTCTGTCCACAAGAATAGTCGTTTTTCGGGGTCCCCCGGACCGTGGCAAGTTCCGTAGGCCATGACCATCTTTATATATATTTTAAAAATATCGTTTGCAGCACAAATTTTACGATCGACAACTTTGCCGCAATCTCACGAGAGGATTATCCCTTTAGCGACAATCAAATCACTCGTCTAGGAACAATAAATTGTTAAACTTTTCATTTTTGAATTTCATATACGTTCTTCTCTTTGATTAACTAACAAAAATGGCCAAAAAATTACCTTAGCGATAGCAAAATCTAATGGATGCTGAATGGCCGGAAACATTTGTACGCGCGAATTTTGAATTCCTCCCCTTTGCATCAAGTATCTTAAGTATCCAATAAAAATGATCACGTGGTCAGAGGTAATTTGCCTATTCCTAACTTTTGGAGCAATTGTGCTTCTTCTTCGCTGAAACTTTCTGTCAAAAAAATCAAAGAAACTCACTGGCCGGAAACTTTTGACCGCCACTGTAGATCTTCAAAACGTCCCACTGAAAATTACCTTAGCGATAGCAAAACCTAATGGATGACGAATGGCCGGAAACTTTTGCACGCGCGAATTTGGAATTCCCCCCCTTTGCATCAAGTATCTTAATTATCCAATCAAAATGATCACGTGGTCATAGGTAATTTGCCTATTCCTAACTTTTGGAGCAATTGTGCTTCTTCTTTGCTGAAACGTTCTTTGAAACAAATCAAAGAAACTAACTGGCCGGAAACTTTTGACCGCCACTGTAGATCATCAAAACGTCCCACTGTGCTCCGGTAATAAGGCCCTGGTTTTAACACGTTCACGCCGGCGCGGTGGGTCACACTCGACAGTCGCAGAGCTGTCAAGTCTCCGGCCTTTTGGATACCAGTATTTTAATACAGAAAATGTTGTTTTATTTAATTCGAACAATTGGGCGATTTAAAGGAACAACATTTTCTCTAAAATAACAGTGGTGTGAAAAAAGCCGGAGACTTGACAACTATGAGACAGTCGAGTGTGACCCACCGCGCCGGCGTGAACGTGTTAAATGTTTGATTGGATAAAGTTTTTTTACCCGAGAACTGCTGGAAATTTGACTCAAGTTTTATAAAAATATTCTGCACAAGAATTTTTATTTAAGACAATTTAACTTTTCTCCCTCCCCTACTTATTGTTGCGTCGTTTATATACTTAGTTTATTTTAAAGAAATTTTCTGGTTTGAATAAATATTTTATAAGTAGCTTTCGAGTCCATTCTACTCGCCTGGTAGTCGGAGGGTTACATATAAATTATAGGAATAAGACACCGTATAAAAATGTTAATTTAGTAACTTACATATTTTGACGTACAGTGTGTCCCAAAAGGACGGGTGAATTCTAAAAAATCAAGTAAATGAAAACGGAAAGATATAGAAATTCACCGACACGGCGGAAACTGTAAACACAATTGGTAAAAGCCGTTGCCAACGCTACAGCCAGAACTCTCTCACACGCAGCAGAAATGTACTGTTCCAGCTCGGCAGTGGTTTGCGGATTTTGGTGGTGCACATGGTCTTTCAAGTACTTCGATAGAAAAAAGTAACAATGAGTCAAATTTAGCGAATATGAAGGCCCATCCATGCCTATAACCAGATGCTTTGAATAATCCAGGACAATAACACGAACATCGAAAGTTCGTAGAGGATATTAAAAACATCAGCTGTTCGATGCGGGTGGGCACCGTCTTGCATGAACCACAAGGTGTTGTCAGGGTCCTCCAAGGCATTTTTTACCGCCACAAATTCACGCAGAATGTCCAGGTAGAGCCCTACAGTAATCGCTTGGTGTCGGAAAAATGGCTTAAAAAGTCCTTTGGAGGATTGCTGCCCCAACCATTAATTTTGTGGGACGCATGAACTATAGTATGCCAACATGATGATTATCCGTTCCCCAAATATGCCAGTTTTGCTTATCGATGAAGCTGTCTATAGAAAAGTACGTTTCATCGGAGAACCAAATGTTTCCGACATCGATTGTTCAAGCATCCAGTTGCTGCAGCATATCGTTCGCTAATGTGTCTTGTGCACTGACGGCAGAAGCACTAAGTGGTTGGCGCGTATGAATCTTGTATGAAAACAGGTGGAGGTTGTGCGCTGACATGCGTCATATACAAGACTGAGCTGCAATACTGCGAAAAGACACCCGCGAAAGCTTCTATATCGCATACTGAACAAGACTTCGACATTTGCTTCTGTAAATACCACACGCAGGCCCACGACATTTGCTGCACCGTCATCATTAACCCTTTAACTGTTTCCATTTTTTTGACACAATCAGTAAAAGGAACCACTTTTTTAACTAAAATATTTGGCTTTCTGCAATCGAAAAAGGTATGCCATTTAACAAACCAAACATTACTGTTAAAATTAAGTGGTATAAAAAAGCTTTTAGTATCGAAGATAGCAAACACTTTTTGCCCAAGAGGCACTCGGGCACGACAGTTAAGGTTTTAAAGTTCCCAATCGTTGAACTTTTTTCATTCAAAAACTCTATTGTATCCCTTTTGGAGTTTTGACATTATTATTTTTTTCTAAAAACTGCGAACTGTTTTAACAATACTCTGGCCTAATCTGTGAAATTCTAAGACAAGACATATTTGCTGTTCTGACGAATAAAACATTTCTGCACTGCAACTTATGTGTCTCAGCAGCTCACTCTAGCAACAGGGTGACGAAGCACAAGATGCATATCTGACGAAATGCGTTTATATAGAGCTTTCGTACATGACGGATGGCGCCATCTGTTGTCTAACTTCGTAACTATATTAATAATAATTTTGTAAGACAAAAAATTTACCTTTTCCAAGTAAAGTACAGAAAATGGTGTATTTCTATTGTTTGCGTTTTCATTTAAATGATTTTTTAAGTGAACCCATTATTTTTGGGACACCCTGTAAAAAGAATTTAAATAACATTTAAAACTTTTTTTAATTTGGAACTCTACCTCGGAAACTAACAGTCAAGAGATCAGCTATTACACGACTATAAAATTTTTCCTTTTTGTCCACCACTAAATTCTTATAGTAATATTAGCCTTAATTTATTTGAAAAATTCTGTTATTAACAAAGGTAAATAATGCTATACGGAAAAAGTGGGGCCCGAAAACCACAGAAGTTCACAACATTGCTATGTATCAGCAATAAAATTGATTCGTTGTATTTTAATTGACCAAATGGACAGTTTCTCGGTGGCAGGAGAGAGAAATATCTTTAACCCTTAACACTTTCAAGGGCGGTGGTTCATTTTTGGACCACCTAATTTTAATTCCTGAATGCCACATCGGTATCAGATTATTTGAACGAAAATTTTCATTTTATTAAGTACGTGACCAAAAGCTTTTATTTATTTTGAAATAAATTTGTTTTTAAATTCTGCTGTCAATTAGTCATTTAATCATTTTATGAATAGAAGTACCTTGCCCCTGAAAGGGTTAAATGTCCATGATAATATGTCCATGATAAATGTCCATTTATGATACTATCAGTGTTCCGGATTCAGTGGATTTTTTTATTCACATATTCCGTATTGACACAAGATATTTGAAATGGAAGTTTTTTATTTATTTAATAACAGACATTTCGTTATGAAAATAACCGAAATTTCCTATTTAGATTTTTCTGGTAAAAATTCCGATTATCAGAATTACCGTAATTTCCGGTGTATAGCCCGCAGATCAAACAATTCAGTTTGGACCCAGAAATTTTATTCAGTACTTGCAGACCAATATTTACTGTGATCTAAGAAGTAACATTTTATTTTTAAAAATTTCTGGGTCGAAATACGATTGTTTGATCCGCGGGCTATACACCGGAAATTACGGTACTCAATTTCTGAGACGCATTCTAACCAGGGCATTTAAGGGTTAACCCTTAATTGCATGAATTATTCTTTTAGAATTGTGTTTTTTATTTTTATATTAAGGATTAGGCACCAGAAATCTTCACATAGATTTTTTACTTTATTTAGTGGCATATTTTGGTAATTTTTAGAGGATTAATATTTCTATATAAATATAGTGGTTGTAAGAACTTAATTTATGTATTAAAAATTAAATAAAAAGGTGATGGAAATTTACATCAATGTGCAATTAAGGGTTAATAAATCTGTATCTTTCCGGATAAAATAAGCGAAATCGTATTCCGTGTAAATCAGATGGATATAAAAATCATATTTCTGAAGCAATATGAAAACGATTAAATTCTGCGAGAGAGAAATGAAATTCGAATAAATGCAGAAATGAAATATTAAAATACAGGGAATTATTTTTATCATTATAATTTTCTGAATTCTTCAAGAGTAGCATAAACAGCAACAGTTCAGAAAATTGCAGAAAAAAATAATATTTTCTCATTGAAATATTTATCATACTTATCTCACATATGAAATTTCCTCTGGAAATAAATTCATGCATGGAGATGAATATTATATTTATGCTTATAAAATATTTAACAAAAGTATCGGAAAATATTTTTTGGCGATCACATAGGTGTTTCAATCATATAGGCATTTCACTAACAATTTCTGTTTCTAACAAACATGAAATGTCGTTTATTTCCTCGGTTTTTGTCCTTACATAACTAGAGGAAGAATAAAACTAAAATAGTTGAATTCCTCTTCTGCTTAAATATTTTATAGCTTATTTAAACAGAAATCTGTTACAAAATAATATGAGAATATTTTCATAAATACATATTTTGCATTTTTATATGATGAACGGTTGTCTATATGCAAATAAACGTATATAGATCTTTATATATATTTGCAGTAATGAGATTTTTTACGAAATGTGGAACAAAATATATGATAATGTTTTATATGTATAAAGAATCCTTATATATTTCAGTCAGATGTATTTGTATATTAACGTATTATACCATAGCGGACAATTTTACGAGTTTTTACATAAAACTACATTTAATAATAGATTTTGGCAAATTTAATCTCTGGAATAGGCAATAAAATAGGAATAAAAATCACATTAAATTTCAGTGGCATCAGAGTAAATATTCGCATTCTTAAAAGTGAGCGGCCTTGCTATAAAAAAGAAACAAGATAGTTCTTTACATCAGGCACCACCTCTGAATACTCCTGAGTGCTGTCACAAAAAATGACGGCTGCAAAAAAGCAGATTTTTTTCAGAGTTTGTATGATCTCTTGAATTGTTGTACTACTATTTTTTTATTTAGTTTTTCCGCTTTATTTTTTTATATTAAATAAGTCAAATAAATCTTTTATAAAATACTGGTGTCTAAATTTAGGGGGACAGTACAGACGTAAAAAAAATCTGCGTACTATAGCCGCCATTTTTCATGTAAGGCCTGTTATTCAGGGGGCGGTGTCAGGGGTGTCAAACTATGGAAACCAGTAATATTTAATAGTAATTTCGTCATCAGACTCTTGCATTTACATTTACTTCTCAGAAATTCTGTTTTTAAAATAAAGATTGAGTCACGGTAAAAAAAAAAAAAAAAAAAGTAGTGATATCCCGCACCTACAGTTGGTACCACCTACTATAATGACGGGACAGCCACTGGCGACTACTTTTTTAATACTTTACCGCACCACCTTCACAAAACAAAAATTTTCTACATACAATTTGACAAAATTTACAAGAGAAATACATTACAAGATTTATTCAATTAACACGTTGAGTGCCACGACGACTGACACTGAAGCACTAAATATTTACAATGTTTAAAGTAATTTTTAAGAAAGTATAATCCTGTTAAATTTATAAAAGGTAGGTAAATTTTAAATATTTGTTCAGTAATTATTTAAAACAATATACAGGGTGTCCGGTCTCAACGGTATCCAATGGCTAATTCCTAAACCGTTAGTCATAAACATATAGTTCCAATTACAAAAATGTTTTAAATCAGGTAAAGAAATATTTTAAAAGCGATTTGGGTCAATAAAAACATTTCTTAAAAAATTACGAAATTTAAATTTTTATACACTCCCCCGGTCCTATAAGTTATATTTAGTAAAATTTTCCTTTTACACTGACAAGTAATACAAAAAAAGTCACGTTGTTCTACGATTAAAATTGGCCGAGTAATAGCTGTTTAAAGTTGGAGCATATTTTTTGCTGCAAATTGAGGGTCATTCATAAATTTAGTCGAACTATAATTTCGTCAGATATATTAAAAAATGATTGAGAGTAAAATTAACATTGCAATATAAATTTGAAATCTTTAATCATTCTGACATATTAATGCAAAATATACAATTTGTAATAAACATTTAAGAAGAAAGAAAAAAAAACAGAATTTCTGTTAAATAAAATGATGCTAAATTAACAGACTCAATTCTTTTCAAAATGATACGTATTTTAAAATATTATTAGATTGCACTAGCCTGAAAAAGTTTGGTTATGTCATGTTTTTTAGCTTTTGATAATTGATTCTCATATATTCTGTACCGCTGAATCCGAAATTGACCTTCATTTTTAACTATCACATCAGGATTTTTCGCAAATTGCATATTTCAAAGTTAAAAAGTTTAAAGTTAAAATTGAACCTCCTAACCCACTCATCGGACCACTTAGCTGTTTGGCTGTAAGCCCAGGATAAGCAAAAATATCGAATAAATTATTGAATAAAATAAAATAAAATAAAATAAAAAATGTTTTATATATGTTTTATAGTATGAGATTTTCGCTATATTTTAATATACACATTTACGCTTTGCAAAAAAATTCTAACGTGATGGTTAAATATGAAGGTCATTTTCAGATTCAGTGCTAAAAGTACGTAAAATCAATTATCAAAAGTTAAAAAACACAACCATCTCCTCTACTTTATAGTATCAGATTTTTGTTATTCTTTAAATTTGACAATTTATGATTTGCGAAATATCCTGACATAATGGTTAAAAATTAAGGTAAATTTCGGATTCAGTGCAAAAATATACATAAAAATTTAAAAACCCAACAATCGCAGTCTTGTATTATCTAATCTAAAACTTTTTCTTAATCTTTTTGGCGGTAATCTATCCGAAATTTTTTGTGTTATTCTGTAAAATAAGTATAAATAGTAACCACCGAAAATCATAATAATATTAGACTGTTATCAGATTAGCGCCAATATGTAAAATGTAATCTCGATCGGAAATTTTAAAGTAGGTTAAAGTTCGAGTAAAAATTTTGAAATGGAAAAACATACATACAATCGTTGAAGTAACATAAAAACTTATAAGAATAGCATAATTTTTGTTAAAAGAAATCATAAAAGAAACAGTCTCAAATCCTGACAAAATAAAACATATGATATTTTAGCCAATTTGAAACTTAATCTTAATACTTGTACGATTTTTTTCAAAGCGCAGATACATATGAAATAAGATCTTCGAATACTTTAAGCACTTGGTATATGACCCCTCAAAGCCAAGGCGAACTCATTTGTTTTCAGAGCAGAAAAGCGGCATAAGTCATGCATTTTTAAAG
Source organism: Maratus speciosus (assembly GCA_963932465.1). Lineage (NCBI taxonomy): Eukaryota > Metazoa > Arthropoda > Arachnida > Araneae > Salticidae > Maratus > Maratus speciosus. Next base: position 436,904,512 of record OZ010787.1, read on the forward strand.
TTTCATAACTCACTCAATTTTAGTGTTATATGATTGGGCCTTTTTTTGTCTTACTTGTCAGTGTAATAGGAAAAGTTTACTAAATATAACTTATAGGACCGGGGGACCGTATAAAAATTTAAATTTCGGAATTTTTTAAGAAATGTTTTTATTGACCCAAATCGCTTTAAAAATATTTCTTTACGTGATTTAAAACATGTTTGTATTTGGAACTATATGTCTATGACTAACGGTTTAGGAATTAGCCATTGGACACCGTTGAGACCGGACACCCTGTTTAATTTTTCAGTTTTGTATCATATTTTAGACGTCAGCCATCGGTGAATGACGCGTTTTAAACGGAAAGTTCGCTGTCAGCCACCGGTGGCAGGCGTTGCGCTTAACGTGTTAAATAGCGGTTCAAGTAAATTATGAACATAGTTGCCAGTGGCATCACTGTAATGGTGTAAATATACTTTCGAAATCATATAAAACACGACAGATATTGAAGTACAGCAAACAAAGGAATTATGAATATAAACACTGAGACATATAGTGTATTTTCTACCAGCTACCAGTGAAGTAACTGAGGAACTTCTCACAAGATGGTACAGTCGTTGAAAAAAAAAGTAAACACCCCCTACTAACTCCTCAACAAATTATCTTAGAAGAAATTTACTGGTACCAAACGATTGGAAATAAAGTCTACTTTTAACTGATGTATATAAAATTTGCTTAGGGGCCAATCTACACATTAAAACAAACCATAACTTTGTTTTTTTCAATAGCAGTACGCAATTCTGACAGCATAAATGAACTCTACACCCTTCAATTAGTCTAGAAACAAATTTTTATGCAATTCTTACCATAAGTTTCCGAGAAATTAATTATTTTAAAACGAGCATATTTTAAGGGCTGTATCCAAATTGACGTTTGGTACTCAATTATTAACCGAGAGAGCTCCCTTCTTGATTAAGGCACATTAAGCAGTCAATTAAGACTGTTAGATTACAGGATAGCATAAAAAATTTCAAAATATTTAGTCACTTCTATCATGGACAGCCCCTTAAACCATCATTTTGCCGTTTTTTAAGCATAATTTGAAAACTACTTGTAAGAAAAATGTGAAATTTAGGATTTCCATTAAGCAGGACTTAATAAATCTGAATCCATCCAAAAAAATTGTAGGTTGCAATTCATAATTTTTTCGAATATTAATTTCATAATTCATAATTCATATCAGAAAATTATAAAAATTGCAAATTCAACGTATTTATGTTTGGGTATATTAGTATTATTGCTACACAAAAAATTAAAACATTAGGATCATAATTTCAGAAGTTATAAATAAAAATATGAAAATGTAATTTAACATTAGAAGCACTAATTTTTGAATGTTTATAATTCAAAAACTTATCATTCCAATGACTTCAAATTTGGTTTCTAGGCATAGTTTGAGCCAAACATTTGAAATATCTCGTTAAAATTGGGTATTGCCATTGAAAGAAATGAAGTTTGGATTCTTTTTAATATGTAGATGGTCCCCTAAGCAAATTTTATATACGCCATTTAAAAGTAGACTTTATTTCCATTCGTTCGGTACAAGTAACTTTCGTCTACGATAATTTGTTGAGGAGTTAGTAGGGGGTGATTACTTTTTTTTCCACGACTACACCTGTTTTTTTTTAAATCCGATGAACAGTTTCTGATTACAGCTGGAGCAAACTTCCACCAGTAAATTTGAATAGAAAATTTCATCATAACTATGTGTCTTATTTATGGAAAATTTCTCTCACAAATGTATGGAAAAATCTATTTATTTTTAACCCTTTCAGTGGCAAGGATTTGTGTTTCTGTAATGCTGAATTTACACCGGAAATTTCGAAAAAGTTACTTGAAAATTTGGAAAAGAAATTTTACAGCTTTTTTTCACCAAAGTTATAAAACGGAAACGTAATTAAAAGTTTCTGTTGCAAATCTGATTTGAAATTAGGGCGGAAATAATATATCCAACCGCCCCTTAAGGGGCTAATGGTGTCAGTTTGTCTAGATAATATAATCTTTTTCACTTACAATGACACTGAGCTGTTTAGGTTGTCATAATATGGCGGAAACGCAGTGCTCACCACCAAAGTAAACTTTCAGCAGTAAAAGTGAATATTTATTTTTGTAATTATTTATGATTGAAATTTTGCATTAACACTAGAACGCCCGGAAATTTTACTCAAGTTTCATAAAAATATTTCACTCCAGAATTTTTATTGAAAATTATTTATCTGATTTATTTAACAAAATTCTGCGTAACTAAAATTTAACTTATTTTACGAAAAAAATTCTGGCTCCAAAAGACGTTTAATCGTGTGGTCGGAGTAGAATCGACTCCTTCCGGGCGTTCTCGTATAAATAAGGTGAGAATTTCGATGTAAGCTTACTGATGGAAGTTTTTCAGGTTGGTAATCAACCCCTGCGAAAACGGTTACAGTCGAAGCTTCACTATATTAACACTTTCACGACGGGAAAACGAGAAATCTCCTTTTTATTCAAAAAAGATGATTGACTAAGGGCATGGCTTCTACCTTACAGAAAATGCATTTATATCATGTCATGCACGTTTATTTATTGTAAGACATTTTATATTAAATTCGTACATTGAAATATATTTACCGATGGATAAACTTGGAAAACTTATCTAAAACACCAATTTACGAATGACTTTTGAAACAACGAGGAGCTTCTATTGTTTTAAAATTCAGATTTGATGTCAGTTTCCCTATATTAACCCCTTAATTGTCGCATTAAATTACGGTTTAAAAATCCAAATTGCTTATTGACACCACATTTTTGAAAAATAAAAATATTCACCTCATTTAATGACAGGTAAACCGATACCATAATAAAGCCAATTGCACTATTTTATAACACTGGTGAGAATCAAACAATCTGAATAAAAGACACAGCCCGTGAATATCACGAGAGCGAGAATTAAGGGGTTAATACATGGAACTATGGATAAAGGGGAATTGGCATATCCTAAAAATTCTTCAAAAGCTTCAACTGTAACCGGTTTCACAGTGGCTCATTACCACTGAGGAAAATTTCCACCAGTAAATTCGAATAGAAATTTTCTCCTTATTTAATCTCCTATTTAATGCAGAATTTCAGTCATCATTATGGTGAAAAACGGATATTTACTTTTACAGACAGATAGTTCTTTTAACCCTATACTTCCCAGGGAAGAATGCGTTACAGAAATTGCATAATTCAGAGAATCGGAATTCATACCAGAAAATTTACATAGCAAATTTTGATTTATTTAATAACGAAATTCAAAAGAATAACGAAGAAAAAATTTATATTTTAAATTCCTACTTTAATTTTCTGGTGTGAATACGGAAAATCTGAATAAAAAAATCCACTATATCGTGAACTCTGATGGTAGCAAATATGCTACCATGTGCAGCAGAGGGTTAAACAGAAACGTTAGAACCATTGGCGCCGACTTCAAAGGGATGACTTACTTACAGGGGCGAGTGAGATATACTTCTACCACTAATTTTATATTTTTTATTTATTAGTTACTGTGATTTATTGACAAAAATAACAATTAAAATGAATGATGGAAGTTTTTCTGATTGCCCTCGTGAACCCGGTTAAGTCTGCACACATGGGTGGAATCGGCACACAAAATTCAATAACCTATTTAATCCTATACTACCTTCATAATGAGCGTGTATAGTCACTGATACAACATTTTAAGTAAATTATGAAAGGATCTAAATTTAAATGCAAAATATAGTTGTTTGGGTTTGAAAATCGAAGCTGGTGCAATTTTTAAACTGATATCATATTTTCCAAGTCTCCCGACTTTTCGTAACCAGTAATTTAAAATAGAAATATTCGTTTTATTTAATTCCAAAAATCTGCTAATATTTCTATATAAAAGAATGGTAGTTGAAAATTTGTAGAATTGGCAACAATCACTAATGCGTAACCTGTAAATGAAGAGCATTAATAAAAATACCTATGTAACAAAAAATTCTTAATAAATTATTATGAAATCGAACAATTCTTCTACCTTGTAAGTTAAATGTTGAATTCATATCATACTGCAAAAAGAAAAAAAAATAAATTAAGGAAATGCATTTGTATTGCCATTTTTTTCCACCAAAATTATAGAAGTAAAACTTTTGTTTAAAAATTCCAGTACAAACCCAGCAAACAGGAAATTGCTGGCCAGCAGCAAGATAGGTGCTGACTGCAGTGTTGCCAGTGGGCTACTTTTTTAAAATTCAGATTTCTTGATTGCCACCACTTTTTTGAAACGGTAAAATTACCTTTGTTTTCGCCGTAATTAATATGTCATTAAATAAGGCATATTTTTCCCTTTCAAAAAAGTGGTGCCAATCAAGAATCTCAATTTTAAAAACGTAGCCCATCTGGCAACACTGGCTGGCTGATGGTTTAACACTGCAGGGCCACTGCTGGACAGCTTCAGTCAACTTTGGCGTTGGAAATCGTCAGATAAAATTCTGGTGGGCATCCATTTTATCTCATGCGCTGGCCCACCACTACATGGAAGTGCATGAACTTTTGCAGTATTATTGCTGGGAACCCTTACGCTAGGCGGCGCTGAGAATATCGAAGACATTGAGTATTTGAACACAAATCTGAAATGAATATCTTAACACAATTTAAGATGTGAAGCTATTTTTTTTTTTGAAACTGTACAAAATATAGTCCTGCCACCACTGCCACCAACAAAATAAATAAGTAAATGAATAAATAAATTCTGTATTCCAACGCACTTTTTTTTCTCCTTACATCCGGTTTTACTAGATTACAAAGGATTTCGGTTTTCATAATTTACTCAGTTCAGAATCAATATTAAGAAAAAAAGCATATAAAATACGTAGGATTTCTATACAATAGAATAGTTTCTATAGAGTTTAATAATAGGGAAAGTAAATCTCAAAAGAAACAAACTTGAAATACTGTAATGATAACTTGAAAACCGAAGAACTTGAAGCCGTCGTACCCTCATAGCATGCATGGTCACGGTGGCGTCGTTGTGACGTCACTGTAAGTCACTGTGGTCACGTCACATCTGTGACCAAAATGCCACCCCTCAGTGATGTCACATTGTGACTGAGATGTGAACTTCTTAGAAAACTTTAAAAAATTACGAAAATTCTTCAAAACATGTTATTTACTGTAAAATTATGTTTTCCTGGCAATTAAAAAAAATTGCGAGGTCACTGTTATGTCACTGCTATGTAACGTACGTCACGTCACATATGTGACAAAAAAACCACCATATTGTAAGTCACAGTGTGACAAAAATATGAACTGCAAAAATCTTTGAAAATGAAGAGAAATATTTTAAACAGTCACGAGTTACATGGCATAAGGAATAAAATATATTAGTGGATAGCAAATGGTAAATTCTCTCACTAAAGGGGAGAGGTGGGGGCATAATAAATAAAGTGCACGATACAATCATTAATAAACTAAATTTTCAGGCTATATTTTATCAATTTGATATCTAAGATAGTGAATGTATACTTTTTCATGATTTCAATTTTATCTAGCATTTGGATAATATAATTAGAATTAGGAATATTAAATTTATACACTTTACATATTTAGTTAGCTGGGAGGAAATTTATTTGTTTATTTCTTTTTTTACCGACCAGGATTATTCGAAACACTTCTGTGGTTTCAAAATAAAAAAATTCTATTACAGTTAAATCTACACCTTTTAACGAGCACGTAGAAAGAGTCTTCAGAGTTTAGTCATCTATGCATTTAGAATATTTTTATAATTTGTATTCAAGTCATAAATTCTACTTCTTTCAGACTTTTTAAATAAAATTAGCATTTTCCGAAAATAAAAGAAATATACAAAATTTGTGCAAAACAAACTTTACTTTAAAAAAAAAGAAAAAAAAAGGGGGGGGGGCTCGTTATTACCATTAAATTTATTTTTACACCTTTTGAAAATTTAAACAATTGTATATCTAATAAACTCTAATTATGAATATTATTATTATAATTATTTAGAAAAAATGAACTTTACAATACATTTTAACTTGTATTATTTGGTACGGATAAAAAGAACAGGTTAAATACATTGGACATTTCTTCAAATACAAAATTTTAATTAACCATACTTTCAGAAAATTACTGCGCATTCAAGTTTCATATCTCTTGCATGGAAAAACAAATAATCTGTACCAGTCCATCTGCTTGAAAATCGTCTGCCCACAAAAAAATAAACATGAGAAGACGCGGGAAATAAATAGTTCACTGTTTTTAGAACATCACCTTCACCACGTCTACAACACTTCTAAGATAAGGAAATGACCATTTTTTGGATACACGGATATTAATAGAACGTATATGTAAGTTTTATTTAATTTAAATATTTTATTCCTGATTTGTACATATGAGTTAAATAGTTTTATGTTATATTTGTAAGAGACTGATCTTTAACTGTTAGAAGCGATATTTTAAAATTCGATAACTGCAAAGAAAAATATCTTAATCTGCCATCGCTTGAAAAAAAAAACTGCGCAGAGACTGTGCATGCCTACATTCATACTGGAATTAATATAAACATTAATTTACTCTTACTTGAGATTGAAAATGTATGGAACGACAATGATTTGGAATTATTTTATCGGCTTCTTACTATTTTTTGATTACTAACACTTATAGTTATTATTATTTTGGGGTTAAATATGATGTTCGATTATCATAAGATTACGAAACTGTTTCAGATTAGAAATTAACATTATACTGGGAAAATGTATCTTTACATATTACAGTAGTGAAACATTTGAAAGAATTTTCTTTTAGTGCTAATAATATTTTAAATTATCTTTCAAAATCCTAAATCTTCAAACCAATGTTTTCAGATTTAACATTTGCCGAAATTATAAAATAATAGGAATTCCTTATACCATATCGAAATATTTTTGAGATATTGTTAAATCTAATAATGCATTTAATTTATCTATTGAGTTTGCTGTTGTTTAATAGTACAATTATAAATCCTAATTATTATTTTTAGTGTTTTTCAAATTGGTATATTTATTTTTTTAAATTGTATGTAAGCATTTTTTCTGTTTGTGATTTTAATCAAACATTTAATTATAGACATTCTGAATCGGTTATTAAATTTTCTTCTATTGTAAATTCATTTTCTACGTTTATGATACGCGTAATTATTGGCACTAAAAAGTAAAATATGATATTTAAGCATTGAAACAAAGTGTTTTTCATGCCTGATGGGAAGTTATAGATTAAACTGCTTTAGTATATATTTTTTAAAAGTTCATATAATACAGGATACATAATATAGGACACAAGTTGAAAAGTGCTTATGACTTCGGTTTGTCTCTCCGTCTGTCCGTCTAGCAGTCTGTCCGCACTCTAACTCTCGAAAATATACTCGGATTGCCCTGAAGTTTTTGGATGTTATTGACGTTTACCATAGCACGGTACCTATTTGTAATGAAGTTTGTAGCATGCTTTGTTCATTTACAGAGACAGCCAAAAGTTTTCCGTTACATTACAGCCTATGGAAAAAAATCGTTTCAAATGATTTTTTATGATTTTACGCACGCTTTCAAACAGAATAAAATTTATATGCATTTATGAAGTGCACTAAAATATACATTCTGTTGACTATGCGATGCAAAGAATAGTTATTGTTCATTTACAGGGCTAAAAAAGGAATTCAAATACATAATGATATAGGGGTGGAGGGAATTGTTTGCGGCATACTTTAATTATGTTAATCTATTTCATATATAATGAAATTGATATATGTCGCTGAGGTTTACATACTATAAATTATTTCATGTATAATACGAATAATACGTATATAGCATTTACAGGGACACACAAAATATTTCAGATACTATATTGTATCCGAAGTACTGTTCATTAGCGATGATTGCTGGAAATGTATTTTTAATTATGATATGCGCTTTTATGATTCACTATATTTATGCATAGTATATGGTGTATATAAATGCTATAATTCCTATACAAGGCTACACAAAAGTATTCGTAAGGATTATTGGGTATGGGCGCAAATTGCTTAAAGGTGGTTCTTAAATGAGTTATGCTTTTATTTTGCTGAACTGCATTTAATTTACCAAGAAATGTTTGTAGAATATAGATAAAACGATATACAGGATCACGTAAAGAATTGGATACATGGCCGTCTATAAATTATAATTTCTGGAAATGTGATTTCAGCAGTTTTAAGAGTGTCTTAGTTTGAATTAAATTTTAACTAAATAGTGGCGTGTAATAAAGATTCTAGGTAAACTACAGGGTTGTACAAAAGTATTCAAGTATGTTTCCATACATTAGTATAAATTGCTGAAAAAGAATTTCAACCTGTTAGGCGTTTTCTTGCTAAACTAAATTTTCCCATTATATAGTATATATACACTTAAAAAAATGGGAAGTCAAAATTGAGTAAAAAGAACTCAATTTTAAATGCGTCACATACTCAAAATAGCTCCGATCCAAATGTACTCAAAGTTGAGAAACACATGTACTCATTTTTTATTCATTGGTTGTGATCAAATATGAATCATTATGTACTGCCCCCCTCCCCCCCCAAAAAAAGAAAAACCTAAAATTTAAAGTAAAAATGTACTGACATTTATTTCCCGTTCAAAGTTCTTAACAAGAAATGTTTAATTGATTATTTATTAAGAAAAATAGCAAAATTCTTAACAAGATACTCAAATCGAATATTTTTATGACAGGGGATGACAGGGATGACCGCCCCGGGAACCCAGCTTTCGCTTTAGAGTATAAGTGCAATCCCGGGGGGAGACATATTTTTATGACAAGAGCATTATTTCCAAGCACTTTTAAATTATTTTTAAAATGCTGTGCATAATTTAATATTTACATTAATAAACATCATTTATGCCGCCATAATTGAAATGAACCATTACAGGGTACAAAACTATTCGTTTGTTTGGGTTTGATAACATGTGATGTTTCAAAATAGAGAAAGCATGGGTTCATTTTTGATCCAAAAATATTCAATTCGATATGAGTACGTCGGTTTACTTATTTTTGCGTACTTCATTTTTCTCAGTGTATCAACCTACAGATCAAATACAGGGCTGTTCAAAAGAATTGGAAAACACATTTGGCTATGGACGGTAACTGCTGAAATCAATTTTTCAAATGTTTTATGAATTTTCTAAAATGTTTACTTAGTTATCTTATTTACGTCATTTCCCTAAATTACGATGTCTTGTTAAAGCATTCAGAAAGTGTTGGAAAGTATTTTATAATCTATGATTAATGCATGATTTTTCTTACTCGTTTTTTTTCTATTTCCCAGATCAGTCTTTTCCTATAAAACATACCAAATCTATTTAGCTCATATTCTAAAAATACAATATACACGAGAATAAAAAGTTTAAATAAATATCGCTTATCATGCCGCTCTATAAATAATAGTTGTATTAATATCCGTGAGTCTCCATGTTCGTATTTAATAAAGCAATGACAAATCACAACAAATTAAAAAATTTACACATTCTAAATATCAAGCTTGAACTCAATATCAAGCATAGAACTTAATATCAAGCATAAAACTGAATAAAAAAATATGTCAGTTGATAAGCATTGTTTTTTAAGTGGAAAAATTTAAAATGATTTAGAAGAATAGGACTCCAAAATAGCGATATTTTGCTAAAAAGTACGGTAAAAAGATAAGATTTTATATTTACAGCAAAAGGTTATTTCAAAATTCATCGCTGTATTAATACTTAGAAATTTTTCCAGAGAGAATCCTTTGCCTTATATACAATATTTCAAATGAAAATCAACTATCAAATTAATTGCTTAAAAGGCGCAAAGGCCAACATAGTGAAAAAGATTCCAAGCCGGGACTCGAACCCGGGCCATCAGTATAGCACACTGATATTCTACCGACTAAACCACATGGAACGACGCCCAGTCTGTAAAATTTCTCACTATTACAGGTTGGCAAGGCTACAAACGCAGCACAAGATGGAATATTTATCGTGAGCCACCGACATGCGGCAAACACGAAACTTAATGAAATCCAGCATCGAAACTATATTAATAATTGGAAATTTTTCCAGTGAGAAACATTCGCCTTGCATACAACATTTCAAATTAAAATTGCCTTTTAAGCAATTAATTTGAAATTTGATTTTCATTTGAAGTATTGTATGCAAGGGGAATGGTTAAAAATTTCCAAGTATTAATATAATTTCAATCGATGCTGGATTTAATTAAGTTTCGTGTTTGCATCATGTTGGTGGCTCACGCTAAATATTCCATCTTGTGCTGAGTTTGTAGCCTCGCCATCATGTAATAGTGAGAAATTTTCCAGCCTGGGTATCGTTCCATGTGATTTAGTCGGTAGAATGTCAGTGCGCTGTACTAATGGCCCGGGTTCGAGTCTCAGCATGGAATCTTTTTCACTATTTGCGTCTTTTAAGCAATTAATTTGAAATTTGATTTTCATTTGAAATCACAGTGTTTATGACAAGTTCGTCACAAATGACCCATATTTCACAAATTGGTCACAGTGTGACGTCAAAGCATTGTCGCTTTCGTCACAGGTTCGTCACAAAGTTAATGCCAAAATAGTCACAAATGACACACTTTTCACAAATTTGTCACACCGTGACTTCACAGAGTGGTCACAATGTGACGTCACAAACGACCTCTAAAACGGCCATAACGACCTCGCATTCTAGTCACTATGACGTCATATCGACGTCACGTGACGTCACATCGACGGTCACAAAATCACAGTGTGACTTCACAACGACGTCGCCGTGACGTCACCATGCCTTACGGGTAGCGTACGCTGAAAGCGCTTGTTCATGTCCGATCACGAAAACCAGACAGCATCGAGCGCGGTTAGTACTTGGGAGGGTGATTACATGCAGTTCAAATATTTCTGTAGACGCTTCTACAGATATTTCTATATAGCTCTTGGTGAAACTAGCATATAGAAAAAAGAGCCATAATTATATAATACTTTTTTTTTATAGAATTCTATAAGAAATTTTTGTTAGGGAAAGTGCTCGGCCAGCAAAGGAATAGCAGTGGGATAGATGCTAGTACTGCAGGAAAAAGTGCCGGATTGAAGTAATGTGATGGCATAACAATTCTGGCCTGCTGTTGGCCATCACTGATGGGCCAGCTGCATTCGGCTCGGACACTTTTCGACAGGTTTAAGTAATGGCACCCTTGCACTTTACAACTGATGGCACTGCTAGCTGTCATCTTTTTTTCAGCTGATGGCCCACTGTTTCTTTCTTTGCTGGGAATCTTTATAAAAATTAAATAGTAAATAAAATATCCCGTCATTTTTTAATGGTTTAACCCTTTGCCGTCGAAGTACTCCTCCCTAGAACAGGCATCTCTTATTCGAATTTATACGTTGGCACCACTTTTTTTTAAGAAGCAATTTTACTTGCACTTTGACAACATGTGCCAGAGAAATTTACTAAAAAATGTATTTTTAAAATATAGTGCTGCAAAAAAATATAAAAAAAGAGCCATGTATATAATACTTGGGCGGCTATTTACCTACACTCGACAGCAAAATGTTAGGGAGTTTAGTTTAAAAAAATTACTATTAACCCCTAGCGCTCTAGCACTGTTAGCGGATGTATGTCATTTGCCGCTAGTGTTGCCACATTTGGCAAATTTTTTTTTTAGATTTTTTTTTTTAGAAATTTTGAATTCACGCCAAAAAAATTTAAATGTTAATTTTCTTTTACTTTATTTATGGAAAAACAATCATCTTCTAAAACAAAATTAAGATTTAAAACTTTCTGGTGAGGAATGTCTAATTAAAAAATATGTCATAATGTAGAATAGAAACCCTATAAACATAATATTTTACATTACATCGCAATATACAGTAGCGCTCAAAAGTATTTTGACAACCTTATATTCTCTCTTATTTTATTTAATATAAAAATGTAAAAGAAAGTATATTCCTTATAATTGAGAACACTATGACTGCACTTGTTCAAATGTATCTAGTTTCAACTTGTTTGTTTACATTCGGCGCCACCAACGAAACATGACTCCTCCTTAGCTCAAAAATATTTTGACAATTAGTTTGCATTTAATTGTTGAAGGTGTCAGTGGCGTTATAGCTTCGATTAGTGTTTATATTGACTTATTGTGATTAATTTTAAGGATCAGTAATGCCGAAATGTAAAATAAATATTGAAGTGATTCTAGAAAAGCCGCTGTAAATGCACTTAAGAAGGTAGACAGAAGCAGAATTAGCTCGTTCTTTTAACGTGTCTCGGCAACTTGTTATTACATGGAATAAAGTTTTTAATAAACAGAAATATATCGAAAATAAGCCTTAAGGTGGCCATCCGAAAAAAAAACAACTTGCAATGTTGACTATATTATAAAAATGATATCTACAAGTGATTGTCGTAAGTCCGCTGTGTAATAATAAAAAATGAATTGAAAGAAAATTATGGCATAGACATACATGTTTCATCTATCAAACGACGCCTAAACCACTATGGTTTACATGGCAGAAGACCAGCAAAAACACGTTTCTAATCTACTAAGAATAGGAAGGCTAGAGTTGCATTTGTAAAACGGCATAACCCTTTCAGGGGCAAAGCAATGCTATTGCTGAAGTGTTGAAATTAATGACTGACACCAGAATTTTGGATAAAAAAAATCGGTTTATTACGTGTGTGAAATATAGCCTTTTTTTTTTTTTTTTTTTTTTTTTTTTTTTTTTTTTTCTTTAAATAAATCTGTTTTCAATTTCCGGTGTCAATCATTAATTTCAACACTTTCGCAATGGAATTGCTTTGCCCCTGAAAGGGTTATGCTGTTTTACAAATGCAACTCTAGCCTTCCTATTCTTAGTAGATAACAAACGTGTTTTTGCTGGTCTTCTACCATGTAAGCCATAGAGGTTTAGGCGTCGTTCGACTGATGAAACGTGTATGCCTATGCCGTAATTTTCTTTCAATTCATTTTTTATCATTACAGCGGACTTAAGACAATCATTTGTAGATATCATTTTTATAATACAGTCAATATTTCAAGTTGGTTTTTTCGGATGGCCACTTTGAGCCTTATTTTCGATGTATTTCTGTTTTTTAAAAACTTTATTCCATGTAATAACAAGTTGCCGAGACACGTTAAAAGAACGAGCTAGTTTTGCTTGCAGTCCACCTTTCTTAAGGGCATTTACAGCGGATTTTCTAGAATCACTTCAATATATATATTTTTTTTACTTTTCAGCATTCCTGATCCTTAAAAATAATCACAATAAGTCAATAAAAACACTAATCGAAGCTATAGCGCAACTGACACCTTCAACAATTAAATGCAAACTAATTGTCAAAATACTTTTGAGCTAAGGCGGAGTCATATTTCTTCGGTGGTGCCGAATGTAAACAAACAAGTTGAAACTTGATACATTTAAATAACTGCAGTCACTGCGTTCTCAGTTATAGGGAATTTATTTTCTCTTACATTTTTATATTAAATAAAATAAGAGAGAATATGAGGTTGTCAAAATACTTTTGAGCGCTACTTTATATTACTTCGAATCGACTTTAAAGATGAATTAAGGGATATGGAAAAGCTTATGAACAGTATGTGAGAAAATGACTGATTCGGCATAACTTGTTTTTTTTTTTTTTGTAATAGATTTTAGTCTGCCAGAGGTTTCTACCAGGCTATGAGCAGGCAGACAAAAATATACTTAAAAGACTTTATTTTACCTTTAATTTGGCACCGGTTTTATCCCGTTACTCGATGACATGATAGTGACGCCAAAATGTCGACAATGTGCCCGCTGCTGCTCATATCGTATCAGGAAATGTCGAGACTGACCAGTCTTTCCTTAATCTACTCCTAATAATCTTTTCCAACATGAAGATCTCATGTCGTAACTCGATGACGTGTTAAAACCGCCAAATTAAGAATTGGCGCCCCGCTCTCCTCGTCTCGTACCAAAATATGACGAGGCAGACTGAAATATTCTTATTGTACCTATATGTACCTTTAATGTCCCAAATTTGCAAGCCGTAACTCGATGACGTGATTATACCGCCAAAATTAAGAATTGGCGCCCCGCTCTGCTCATCTCCTACCAAGATATGACGAGGCAGACTGAAATATTCGTATTTTACTAATTTGTATGTTTTATGTGCCAAAATTTCAAGCCAACTCGATGATGTAATAGTACTGTCAAAATAGGGAATTGGCTTCTCTCTTTGCACCAAGTTATTCCGAATCAGTTATTTTCTCACGTACTGTTAATAAACTTTTCCTAAACCCTTAATTCATCTTGAAAGTTGATTCGAAGTAATATATAGGGTAATGTAATGTAAAATATTATGTTTATAGGGTTTCAATTGTACATTATGACGTATTTTTTTGTTACAGATTTTAGTCAGCCGAGGGTTTCTACCAGGATATGCGCAGGCAGACCAAAATATTCTTAAAAGACTTTTCTTTAATCTTTAATTTGGCACCGGTTTCATTCCGTAATTCGATGACGTGATAGTGACACCAAAATGACGAGTTGGCGATAACTGCTGAGCATATCGTACCCAGAAATGTTGTGGCAGACCAGTCATTCCTTCATCTACACCTAAAAATCTTGTCTTGCATCATGATTTCATCCCGTAACTCGATGACGTAATCATTTGTGTCGCCGCCGCCCACTCTATAGGTTAAACATGGCTTCAGTGCATTTTTGCAGCCCCTTTCAGGGGCAGGGGAATTCTGTTCGTAAACTGATAAAATAATTGACTGACACCAGAATATTCAAAGGAATTTCTTTCTAAATAACAAAACGCTATTTTGTACTTTAATTACAAAAGCAACTTTTTATTAAAATATTCTTGGTGCCAGTAGTCAGTTTTGGAATTAAAATTAGGTGGCTAGACCATCTAGCCCCCGCCCCTGAAGGGGTTAAAGCGCCCTACAAAGATTTGTACTTTTTGAAATATTTGAAAGCCTACGAAAATGTGGATGAAAGTATCTCGAAACTGCTTTACAGAAATTGCTCCAGCATTTATGGCATTTGACTGATGAAATAGCAGTATTAGCACTTTTTGCTGATGATGTGGACGAAGAAAGAAAATTAAAAATAGTGGCAAATTTACATAGAGAAAATTTCTCGACCCATGAGAAAACATACATTCCATCGAACGAAGAAAGTGTTTCATTGTGTGGCGAGTTCCATATATTGCTTTTGTAGTTGTTTATTAAGTTATTCATTTATATCACGCGATTGTTACGTGTTATTTTATTTTATTTTTACACAAAAAATCATCGATAATCTCATATCTGTCATAAGCCATTCATTGTTTTCTAGACTCAAAATTGATGATAGTTTTGAAGAGTCCTTCTTCATGGGAGAGTGACGCTTTGTTTCCCGACGCGAAAAAGACGATCTAAATGCTCATAGAAATGAACAATACAGCTGAAAAAGCGGTAAAATTGATGCAGGACTTTTATGGCTTAATAATGGTGCCGGATGAACAAAAACAAATTTTGTTATGTTGCGTACAAGAACACACTAAAATCTATCCTGATTGTAAAAAGTAAACATTGAAATGAAAATAAGTTCAGTAATGTTTCATTTACTGTAATATGTTAACCCCTTGAGGGGCGGTGGGATAAAATATATCCCACCTAATTTAAACAAGATTTTCACCAGAAAGTTTTAACTAAATTTTATATTTTTAACTTTGTAGGAAAATAGTTGAAAAATTGCTTTTCCTTATTTAAAAAGAAAATTTGTCGATTATTTCGGTGAGAATACAATATTTAGAGACATTTTTGCTTGCCCCTCAAGGGGTTAATAAATATCTGCTTTGAATAAAATAGTGTCTTGTGTACTAAAGAAACATACATTTTACAATTTTTCCGTAGTATTCCCCGTACAGGATTTCATGTCAAGTTTGACCTAAAGTCGGCACAGGTTACCGTTATCTGATTGCAGTAATACTTTTATTTATGTTTCTGAGGTGAAATAGAAAAAAAAATAGAGGTTATGCGCATTTGGTTTTGCAAAAAAAAAAAAATTACCTTGTATCATCCTGGGACACCCTAATGTACGCACACTGTAAGAAAATCTGTGAATATCACAATATGATGGCAATATTGATTAGTTGTTTAATCCATTTGCATCATTATCGCATGTTTGAGCGTACTTCAGGAATTTCTTTTCAAATCAATACTGCAATTCTGAATGATAATTTTTGCTTTAATTAATGGCATACTTTTCGTGGTTGCAAAAATTAAAAGTAAAAATTCTTCCTGTGAAATTCCGGTATTGATTCAAAAGTTTTCAGTAAGATATACCGTAATTTCCGGTGTATAGCCCGCATATCAAACAATTCAGTTTGGACCCATAAATTTTATTCAGTATTTGCAGACCAATATTTACTGTGATCTAAGAAGTTACATTTTATTTTTAAAAATTTCTGGGTCGAAACACGATTGTTTGATCCGCGGGCTATACACCGGAAATTACGGTAATAAATATTGAAATCCATGCATATTTGCGCTAAGGATTCATATAGTTTCACCAACGAAAAGCAGATAACACCTTTTTCGAAAGTTCTTTCAACACTACTACACCACATGCATTGCCTCTGTTTATGAAATTTAAAGAGTGTATCTTCAGGATTTTGCGAAAGATAACTAAAGTATATTTCTGGATGCTTTGTTTTAAACTAGAAACATTTCCACTGTTTTGAAGTTGATGGTCGTGAACTATGTACAGTCAAGTATAAACAAAATATATACGCCTTTATTTGCAGATCGTTTACAATGAAATCACGTAAAAGGTGGTATTTCACTGTGAATATTGTTCTTTCAGAATATGAATGCAATTTTTAAAATGAGGGAGGATTACATACTACAATGTGCACCGTCCTTGATTTTTCAAATGTTGACATATACTTTTGTCTCTAAAAATGAATTACGTTCATTGAATCAAAGCAGCCTAAAAAAATTATAATTCATTTAATGTTGATTAAATCTTCATAGAAATAAATTTATCAGGTGCGCCAATCCCAAAATTTCCTTCTATATAATGCATGTTAATATTTCAGAATTCGCTATCACAGTACCAAAATTTAATTGCAATACACCCCCATCATGATGATTATAAATAAATTAAATTCCGCGCATTAGTTCTTGAGATATGACTATCGCTAAAATCGTGTAAATCCTACAAAATGCAGCATAGCAGCATCACCTGTTGGGTGATTTACACCAAAAACTAATCAGCAATAGCTTCTGTCAACGCCGAACGGAATCTGAAGTTTCGTGAAAATCCATGCATTAGTTTTTGAGATACAGCTATTGCCAAAGTTGTGAAAATTCCAGTGCAACAGAGTCACCTATTGGACGATTAACACCAAAATCAAATCAGCAACAACTTGTATCAACGTCTAACTGAATATGAATTAAGATGAAAATTCATTCATTAAGTCTTGCGATAGAGCGCCCACAAAATTTGTGTCACATGCAGACAAGACAGATAGACAGACAGACTCACAGACTCACAGAGAGACATTCGAAAAACAATTTTTCGGGACCTCTGAGCCCTATGTAAATCCGACAAAAACCAGAAGTCGGAAATTTTCACGAATCCAATACATACGTAAAGATAGAAAAAAGTAAAAAGAAAACTTATTAAGCGTAAATTCACAAATAAAAAAAAATTAAGATAAAGAAAGTTTCAAGATAGAATCTCTTTACAGATTTTGTTCATATTTTAAACAGTTTAACGACAATTCTAAGGCACTAAAAATTTATATCTTCAAATATCCATCGACTAAATAAATCAATTAAGACATAACACTAATATCCCACGCATAAAAGTATAGTTTAAAAATACAGTGTTGCTGTTATTCTTCTAAAAATATTTCATACTTGATAGGCATATTACGTTTTTCTCGTGTTATTAAAATTCAGGCGATATCCCCTGGGAATATCACTTCATTTTCTTTGGGGATATCGCTTTCTGCACAGCAAGAAAAATATTTGTCTTACACTTCTATATTTGTTTTATTTCAAATTCTGTGAAATTATAACGCAGATTGTGAATATGATCAAAATTCTAGGAAGATTAGCATAATTGTGAGCGCACTCATCTTTTATAATTAAATTGATTTACTAGAAAGAGAGTTCGTACGCTACAGGGAATTTTCAATATAAAATTTAAGTATTTTTTAACTCATTAAACCGGTCGGCAAGAAAACTTTTTAATTAAGAACTAATTATATTTTAATAGTTTTTAATAAACTAACAAGAAATTTTTAAATTTCAGTACCAGTATTTCAGTTTGAATTTTTCACATTATCTAATCTCTGATTTTGAGCCATTAAGTAATTCAAAATTACAAAGTCGCAAAAACTGGTGTCGAAGAATTAAAAGATGTGTAAAGGAGGCTCGTCGTTAACCCTCTCGCTGTGTAATTGTTTTACCAAAATAGCTTCAAAAATTGCGTACTTAACCCTTAACCTCCAATGACGGGCATAGCCCGCGTACGATGATCGAGCCAAATGTAAATTCTTCTTACCACTAAAATTTCACGGTAAATATAGTTTAATTTAATCGTCGAAATTCCATGATTAAACAAGGCGAAAATCTCTGTTAAATTTTAGTGGTAGCTATGGATTTGCCAAACTGTGGAGCTGTTAAAAGTAAATCGTGGGTTAAGTGGTTAATTCCTTCGCGACGAGCGTCTTTTAAGAATTTTTATTCTTTTACCAGTGGTTTCTGAAAACAAAAATTTTCGTCTGATTTAATCGAGAAAATGCTCCGATTAGATAAGGCAAAAATTACAATAAAAAGTAACTGGTGAGAATGATCAAGGCGGGTTAATTAGACGGAGAAAATGCAATCCTGATGAAATCACGGGTTGCGCAAATTTTGCTACTTTTACGTTGACCGAGAAACACTCGGGTTGAGCAGAGATAGGTTAATAGAAAAATAAATCGATGCTAAAAGCGCGAAATTTCCCCTTATTTAACCCTCCGTCTACCAGACGGGTCCAATGGACCCGATGGGTACATTCGAAATATTTATTCTAACCAGAAATTTCTTTAAAATAAACTAAATATGTAAACCAGACAATAATGAGTTAAGTAAATAAGTTCAATAGTTTTAAATAAGAATTCTGATGTGTAATATTTTTATAAAACTTGAGTAAAAGTTTCGGTAGTTCTAGGGTTAAGAAGAGATTTTTTGTTATAAGATACGGGTGCAGAAGATTTTCCTAGACTGGAAATTCTAAGATCCGTATGAATCCTGTACAAATTGTATATTTCTTAGCAAAATCATTATTCACGATAATTTGCGTTATTTTCTTAAAAAAATATTTTTTCGTACATAGAGAATATCATATCTTCCGGCAGTTTTTATGTTCAGTTTATTCATAATCAGTGACGTATCTAAGGTGAGTAGCCAGATACTCCACATACCACTAATTTCGTGAAGTTTTCATGCCTTGTTTAATTGCAGAAAATTCCCAATTAGATAATCCGAAGAATTACTTTAAATATTGGTACACAGAGCCTTCGGATACAAATTTATTAAAAAAAACACTTCGTATAAAACGACAACTGTACCAAACATTTACTAGTAACGGTCACATTATTTGAGTTCTTTCGATCAAAGAAATCCCACAAGGTATATACAAGGTGTCCACAATTAAACAACCGTACTTTAAAGTTGTCTACAGACGAGCATATTGATCAAAAAGTTGTGAAATTTTGTGAAGGACATAATGAAGGGATGGAAATTTGTTTAAGCGAAAAAAAAAAAAAATGGTTCAAAATTTCGCCAACAAAGGGTGCTTTTTTTAATGAATTACACATTTAACCACCGCCTACTGAATACTAGGCCTGAGCCGCTGCCATCGAAATACTCAAGGCCAGCGGACACGTGTATGACGTCATCTCTAACTGACTGACTTCTCGCTAGTGCTGGAACTTAAACCGGAAAATTGCGAATAGAAATTTTCTTCTATATTATTTGTGGAATATCTATCATCTTATAAAACAATAATAGCTATTTAAACTTACTGGTGAGAATTCGGAATCCCTAAATAAAAATTTAGCCAGATGCGGGATGCGCATCTGGTTGATTTTTTTAACCCTATCAGGAACAAAGTACTTGTGGAGATAAAATGTTGAAAGTATTGATTGACACCAGAATTTACAAGCACATTTGTATGAAAATAAGCTAGTGCTTTTCTTCAAGTATATCATAAATGGAAAATTTCATTTTAAAAACCTGCTGCAAATGTGGAATTTTGGGATTAAGTGGAATATTTTATATCGCACCGCTTTTAACTCCTTAATTCTCGCTCCCGTGCTTTTCACGGGCTGTGTTTTTTATTCAGATTTTTTGATAACCGCCAGTTTTATAAAATTGTGTAATTGGCTTTATCATGGTATCATTTTACCGGTTATTAAATAAGGCGAATATTTCTTTTTCAAAATACTGGTGCAAATAAGCAATTTGAATTTTTAAACCGTGATTTAACACTTTAATGCGCAGCTTTGCATATATGCAAAGAACTGTGTTTTAAATTTAATAAACTTTTTCATCCGTATATACCTAATTCACACCAGAAAGTTTAAATAACAATATCTGCTTTAATTAATAACAGACATTCCGTATTTAAATCAAGCGAAATTAACCAGTGAAATTTTCTGTTGTAAAGTCAGATTCTCCGTACTGCGTAATTTCTAGAGCGTATTCTATCATGGGAATTAAAGGGTTAAATGTTAAGTTTTATAAAATAAGGTATTTGGAGACATACCTATTAACACATTTACTAATTTTCAATATTTTAGGGTAAAACAGCCACATGACAATAGTTTTTACTTATATTGCAGAAGAAAAGATTGACGTATTATATGAAAAATGTATGTGTGATTTTTCACTATTTTTCCTATGTAATAAACCTTTCAGAGAATCATATATATATTTTTTCAAAACAAAATAAAAAAATCACGCATTTAAGGTTTAATGCAACCGTTAAAGGGTTAAAGGGGTTCGATAAAATGAAGGATACTATTTAAATTTATATGTATCGATTGGTTCTCTTGTGCGTCACTGTTCCAACACTAATTAACTATGCTGCTAGGAACATTCCAAATTCCAAAATATTACTGTTAGCTTAATGATCTTATATTTGCTTAAAAAATTTTTTCTTTTAACTTTTTCTCGTTAGTTTTTAAATCGCCCATTTTCATGAATTTATCAGACCATCGCATATTATGCTGAGCATCCCTAGAATGATAATTATCATACACCATTATAATGTTTGGTTTTTTTTTTTTGTTATTTTTACAATGTTCCTTTATTCCCAAAAACCAATTATTCCTATTATGAAATTTATAATGTTAATACAATAGAATACTACTACTACTACTACTACTAATAATAATAATAATAATAATAAAGTAATTTATAATTAATCAATTATTTGTTTTCATTTCGTCACAAAAAGATTTTTTTTTTAATAGTACTGGAGATTTACAATATTTATTATTAAGCAAATTCTGAGGGCAATCTCATGACTCGAGATTTAATACTAAAACAATATTTATTATTAAGCAAATTCTCAGGGCAATCTCAAGACTCGAGATTTAATACTAAAGTAATTGTAATTTTCGACAGAAAATTTCATTAAGGCAAATAAAAAAGAGTTAAATATTTAAATATTTCCTATTCCTGATTGCTTTTGTATTTTATGTATTTTCAGTTTCTCATAAAATATTTTTTTCAGTCACTGTAAAAATATGTAAAGTTTAAAAATATTTAGCAATGAAATAAAAAATCTGCTTTTCGGAATTAGACTTCAATATTCATAGGTCGGTATAAGCACTTCTCTAACATTGGTTCCCAATAAAAGAAACATGGACTGTAGAGTTACCACAATTTTCGCAAAAGAATATTAGTCTTATTTTATCTGAGAAAGTCATTAAAATTCTCGATTTAATAATGTGCCGATTTCTGTACGAAAATACTGGTATTTCATCGGCCGCGGTTGAGTTGTTCAAAACACCTGTTTTGTAAATTGATTTCCAGAATATGGGTATTCGACTGCTGCCTGTGAGCCACAGAGCTAACAATATTTTCTTAAAGAAAAATTCGAATAATCTAAATACAGAAATTCCGTGATTAATAGGGGGAAGAATTTTATTCGGAACTGGTGATTGCAAAGTGTTTTTGGCAAAAAGGTTGGACATATCTGTTCTAGAGTTTATGAAAAATTTTCAGATTAGGATTCTTAGACAATTTTCGATAAATCCTTATTTTATACAGTACGTGTAAAAACTTTAACACTAGAACGCCCGAAAGGAGTCAATTCGACGCCGACCACGTAATTAAATGTCCATTGGAGACAGAATTTTTATAATAAAATAAGTTAAATTTAAGCGGCGCAGAATTACGTTAAATAAATCAGTTTAATAATTTTAAATAAAAATTCTGGAGGGAAATATTTTTATGAAACTTGATTAAAATTTCCGGGCGTTCTAGTGCTAAGGACAGCAACAAATTGTAAATATTTTGATAAATTTAAAATATGATAGTTGAAATGGTAATTTAATGTTGATCATAAAGTGGAAATACTGATATAAAATCAACAAAATATATTTGTGAGATTTTTATTGCGAGAAAATAATAATTATGTAAACAAACGCTATTTTTGCCTGTGTGAAAACTTTAAGGACGAAACAATTTTTTATAGAAATATTATGTGTAATTATTATTCACTTGCACAATAAAAACTCTTCTGTATAGTGATTTTTATGACGTTTTCTATTAAGAGTTTTATTAGTTTTATAACAATGCCAAAAGGAAGTAAATTGACTGAATTTGAAAAAAAGGTGCTGTTAAATCTATTGCATTATCGTAAATTAGTTGTAGGTCTATTGCAAAAAGAGATAGGAATATTCATCATTGTAATCAACAATTTCATAAGATTAAAAGATGAGCATAGGAAAAAAAGCGCTGAAGGCAGACCAAAAGTCCTGTCACACAGAGATGGAAAGAGACTTTTAAAGTTTTCATCAACTGGAAAATAGTCAAGTAAAGAAATTTTACAAACGACTGGTCTCCAAATGTGCAAGAAAACAATCTGCAATACGGTTAATCGATTTCGGAATTTCCCATGCACACCAAAATTGTATAAACACCCTCTACTGTCTAGCCACAAAACGCAGGGCTTACAGTTTGCAAGACAAGTGATGACTTGGGACGACAAACCGCTGCTAGTCCAAGAGCTGTTAAACATTTTATGGAAGGTATTTGAGGCACCCTGAAAATTTGTGCAACACTTCTTTTCTAATGCCTGAATACAAAATCGAATGTCTGGCTGAAGGATCGTGGCCTAAAACCTGTGCCAGACAAAAAATGGCACTTGACACGTGTCTGGCACGGGTTTTGTGCCGACTAAAGTGTCTGTCATTTTCAAAATATTTTTTTCTAAGCATAAATATTATTGTGCCTCAATCTCAGCGTGCCTCAAATACCTTTTTTGGGTAGTCAAAAAATGGCACTTGACACGTGTCTGCCACAGTTTTTGGGATGACTAAAGTGTCTGTCATTTTCAAAATATTTTTTTCTAAGTATAGATATTATTCTGTTTCAATCTCAGCGTGCCTCAAATACCTTTTTTGGGTAGTGTCAAAAAATGGCACTTGACACGTGTCTGGCACAGGTTTTGGGCCACTATCCTTCAGCCAGACATTCGATTTTGTATTCAGGCATTACAAAATAAGTGTTGCACAAATTTTCAGGGTGCCTCAAATACCTACTCAAAAATGTTCAACAGCTCTCCTACTATGCGGATTATTTTCGGCGATGAAAAGAAATGAAATTAGATGGTCCTGATATTTGAAAATGTTATTCGCGTGATTTGAGAAAAGGAAACGAAATATCCGGAAAGCGTCAGTTAAGTGGCTGATCCATTATCCCTTTACACTCATATGTCCAGCCAGACTGGACATCATCTTTCTTTGAAAAATTCGTTTTTGGCAATAGTAATACAGTAAAATGCCTTATTTAATTAAAGCATTTTTGAAATTGTGTACTTGAAGGAAATTTATTTAAAAAAAGTGGCGTCAACCTAATAAAATTTGTGTAAGGGAAGCCCGAGTTGAAAGGTGTATGACATGAGGCTGCTTTTCGTTTAACCCCTTAAAGGCCGGTGATACCGTCACGGCATCACATAATATTAATCCCAAATTGCCACATTGGCACCGGAATTTTCTGATGAAAATGTCATCTTTATTAACCCCTTGAGGAACAAGCAATTACGTTTGTGAAATGTTGTATTTCCACCGGAAACTTTGAAAAATTCTATTTCGAAATAAGTAAAGGCAATTTTTCGGCTTTTTTCCACCAAAGTTAGAATAGTAAAATTTAATAAAATTTTTGTGGTGTAAAACTTCATCAATCGTAGATGGTATATAATATGTACCGGTGCCCCTCAAGGGGTTAAGTACGCGAAAATTTACTTTTACTTGTTTACAAATAAAATCTCTTGTTAATACTGGCGTCATTAAATTATTTGAACATTTTACGAATACAAGTACCTTGCCCCTGAAAGTGTTAATCCTTTCAGGGTCGAAAAATTTTTAATGCTTAAGTGTTGAAATAAATGAATGGCACCGGGATTTACCATCAAATTTATTTAGAAAAAAGTAAATGACAATATTTCACGTACATATTAAATGTAAAATATTTTACCAAAATTCTGGTGCCAATGTAGCGTTTGGGAATTAAAATTATAAACATATCACCACCCCTGAAATGGTTAATACTAGAACCGGCAAGGCGGTGATTTTGACCGTTTCTAAACTTTCATTCCGTACCAATTTGTTTCTATTTAGAGTGTAACTTTCGATTTCCGTGACTTTTCCTTTAATTCGAAAAGCTATGATATGCCAGTGAAAAATTTTCTAGTCAGCCAAAATTTATGAAGTATTGCAGTAGTATACATAGAACCGCCGAAACGGACAAGATGACCACCGTCAATTTTAATGCACATTTTATCTAGTAGATGTCGCAACAGTCCATACTTCATACAACCATACTTCAACAAAGGTTACAACATTGCCACAGATAACTTCCTTACTTCGCTGCACCTTCCAGAAAAGCTGAAGTCACTAAAAACAAACATTATTGGCACAGTCAGTTGCGGACGAAAAACAAATATCCACAGGCCAATAAATTTGAAAAAAGTCTTTATACAGTAGCCAAATTCTTGCCAAAGATGATATTACGTTCAGTTTATCAAGGGAAGAAAAATAAATATGTTTCAATTCTATGTTCCCGACAGCCATCAATTACATTTGAAATTGGTGATAAACATTTACAAAAAACTGTAAAGTTCTATAATTCTTCAAAATTTGGCGTCGACGTGCTATACCAAATAGCACGGAAGTAGTGTACAAAAGCTAGTTCTAGACGATGACCTCTACAAGTGTTTTATAATTTTCTTGAACCGGCGGGCATCCATTCTGAAAAACACAGTCAAAAAAGGTGTTATATACCAGTATTTTATTAACTAGAAATCCTGCTTTCCTTAATCCCTTTATATTATTGGCTGTATTTTGTAGAAGAAAATACTGAAAGTTTCCTCTTTTTTGGACTGTGTTTTTCCCTGACCATTCGTCATCCTGAATATTGTGTTGCTTAAGGGATAAATATAAATTTTTGTTTCCACCAAGTTTATTCTTGTTTTTACTAATTTCAATTTCTCATGAAAAATATTTTTTACTAGAAAAATATTCATAAAATTAAAAATTTAATTAATATATATATATATATCAACAAAATACAATTATAATGTAATAAAATATAAAAAAATATAATAAAAAATATGAAAGATATATTACTATATGAGCAATGGTGGTAATAATAGTAATTAACGATACTAAGGGTAAAAAAAATGCAAGTAAACAATAGTTGAGCATGGCAATCCACATCGGTCAAAATGACCGCTTTTGCGGTTATAGGTATACGTTTTTGCTGGCGGTCCTAGTGTTAACGGCGTATTTAACACTAGAAAGACGGCGAGCGGTCATTTTGACCGCTAAATATGGATATCTTCCGGTTCGAACCAGAAATTTCTTTATAAAACTAGTTTAAAAGGTACAAAGAAAAAAATACTAGTTAAATAAATAAGCTAATAATTTAAAATAAAAATTCATATGTGAAATATTTTTGTAAAATTTGAGTGAAATTCCCCGTATTTCTAGTCTTAACGGCGTTTTTAACGGTTTTTATTTTACGGCGTCTTCTGTGTTTCTTTCGGGGAAAGTTAATTCAAAGACATATCTAAAAACTCTTTCTGAACATATTTCACCGTATTGCAACACTTCTGGGAGGAAAAAAACTGATTTTTCATCAAGATAACGCGCTTATCCACACAAGCCGTGATACAAAACTCTAGTTTTAGAAGAAAAATATTAAAGTTTTGCAATGACCCCCCATAAATCTCGATCTAAACCCTATCGAGAACTTATGGGGAGATCTAGCAGTACGAGCTTATAGAAATTGAATTTTTTCTAAGCTTCAGAACTCAAATCTACGAATGAAGATGACAATGAAGGTACAAATTCAGTCTCGAACTGTGTCAAAAATCAGCAATGTCCATGAAAGATTAAACTTAATGGTGGTTGCATAATATATTAAGTATCTGTTTCTTTGTTATTGTATTGTTTTTATTTTGCTGTCCCGAAAGTTTTTACACAAGCAGAAATAGTGTTTTTTTAAGCAATTACTTTATTTTCGTAATAAAATACTTACAGATGAATTTTGTTGACATCTTTATTAGCTTTTCAGCTTCATGATACATATTATACTAAACTTTTTTCATCTGATTTGAAATGCATAAATATATATATATATATATTTTTGCTATCCTTAAAGTTTTCACACAAGCAGAAATAGTGTTTTTTTAAGCAATTACTTTATTTTCGTAATAAAACACTTACAGATGAATTTTGTTGACATCCTCATTAGCTTTTCAGCTTAATGATACATATTATACTAAACTGTCTTTCATCTGATTTGAAATGCATAAAAAAAATTATATTTTTTGCTATCCTTAAAGTTTTCACACGCACTGTATATAAAAGTAGAGGTGCCAATCTCTCACTAATCTTTCATAATATATGGATTAATTTGACCCAGTTAAACAACGTTTCTAACAAGAAAATTTATTTAATGAATATTTATTTATTTAATTTGAGGTTTCTACCTTGAGTTTTTTTAATTTCATTTCTTAAAAAAAATAAAATTTCTTTTGTGAAATGTATTAAACATGTGTCAAGTTAACTGACATATTAGGGAAAATTAGTGGGAGCTTGTCACATCTATTTAAAAACACAGGCGTCAAGTGTTATGAATTTTGAATATCACTACTTTAATTTAATTTCCCTCGCTCTACCTTATCATAGATAACTGCCAGCAATCTGTGGAGAATGTAGATGTAATAAGAAAGCAAAATATTTTATACTAAAAAACTGGTATTCAAAAATCCAAAAATTTCGCAGATACGATATATATACAGGGTCATCATAAAAAAACTTTGCCGATATATGCACCTCTAGCCGGCCAGTCCGTTCAACTGATCGATATGAGATTTCAGGAAAAGTTATCAGGGATGAGATTTCAGACTTTTTGCATACCAGTATAATCTTAGAGAAAATGTTATTTCATTTAAGAGGAATATTTTTGCTATCCAACGGAACAACATTTTCTCTAGGATTATACTGGTGTGCAAAAACGGAAATGTCATCCCTGGATTATCCTTAGGTATGAACTCCGGATTATGTGAACCGCAACAAAGTGGCTCTCATGGTTGCGGTTATAGGTGAAGATTATCGAAATTTTCGAAAAGCAAAACAATTTTTTTTCCATCGCACTATGCTCAGCGCATGAGAAAATCCTAAAGAGCGTTGGAATGGTAAGTGAATCTTAAAATGTTATCGCGTTATGCACGCACAAAATACAGCTCTGGGGATGGCAAAAAAACACGATCTTGGTGCACGGAGGTAGAGATATATAGGCAACGGCCTATATACAGTAATCAAACAAAATGCAAAACTACACCAGAGGCTAGCTCACAATCCTGCTTGAAACTCTCACTAATGAAATATTCATTTACTTAAGAATGAACAAAACTAAGTGGAAGAGTATTCAGTATTGGCGTAAGCCAACGATATCTTGTTCGAAACTAGGGTTTGTAGTCTCTTTATTTTCTCAAGCTGCGTAAAGGCGTTGGCATTTTGAAGGAGTCTGTTACACCTATTTGAGGTAAGCACATTTTGTATTAATTTTTAAATCGTTAAATTCATGCATGCTGTTCACATCCTTATTAAATGCATGCTGCTTCATATTCTGAAAACCCCATAGCTTCATCACAGAATGCGTAACATCTTTCTATAGCTTAAATAAGTCAAAAAATTATATTAAAAAATTGGGGATGTTTAATCTGTGTATATGTTCAGAATTGCGCGTTGACATCAGGTCTAATTCTGAAATTTATTTCTTCATCTTCATAAACACATAAATATTATTTATATATAGACATACCATATATAAAAATATATACAATTTGAAATAGAATGTTAAGGCAATAAAATATAATTTTTAACTTTCTTGATTTTTTTTCTAAAATCTGAAGTTTAAAATAACATGGAATATCTAATAAAGAAGTAAAATATATGGGGTTCTTCCAAACTTTTTCTTTACATGGAATCCCTCATTAAATAATATATTAAACTTAATTCCTATGTTCAGTGTTCACTGCAGAATTTTAATTAGATTTTTTTTCTTCACTCACATATTTATCCTTGAGATTCATTAGATTATTCATTTCATTACTAGGCTCATTTTCATTCTGTAATGAGATTTCAAGATTTTTAAACTCTAAAAATTGAACTGTACAAATTAACGACAATATATATATTCTATTTATATTACATGTACGCAGAATGTGTTTAAGATTAGGTTACGAAATATATAACACGTTGACTGCCACGCTACGAGTATACTCGTAGCTTTAATATTCGTGGCTTTAAGTTATTACTCTCTCACCATTTAAAAAAAAAAAAATTGCCTTATTTATTGGCAGAAATTTCGCTATGTTAGTAAAGCGAAATTTACCTTTCAGAATTTGTGTTGGCAAACGACTTTCAAGAAGAAATTTGAAAATTCTTAATTTTTGCGCCTGTGAACGTGTAAAATTTCCTCTCAAAAAAATTACATGACAAGTATAGTTTTAGTCATTCTTGAAATGCCGTAATCTTGGACTTTCAAATAATACGTTAGATATTTAAATAAAATCACAAAATTTATAAAATAAATTTTGAAGAGTATTTCGCTAGTTGACGGTAAGACATGGAACTATTAATAAAGAGGAACTGGCATACCCTTAAAACAGTGAAGCTTCGACTGTAAACGCTTTCACAGGGGTTGATTACCGCCGTTGAAAACTTCTACGGGTATATAGAATCATATGTATTAAATTATATAGAAATTTATTCCTTATTTATTTAAACTCCTTTATAATGCAAAATTTCAGTCATAAATAATGGCAGAAACCGATATTCATTTTTACCGGTGGACATTTACTTTGGCGGAAGTCAAACCCTGCGTTTTCGACATATTGAGACAACCAGTGAAACATACAGACTGTTTAACTCATTAAAGCCGGTTGGCAAGAAATTTTGCCAGGTAAAGCGAACAAAATTTTTAAATTTGAATACCAGTATTTTAGTTTGGAAATTTTCATATTATTTAATCTGAGATTATGAGCGATTAAATAAATCCAAATTAAAAAGTGGCAAAAACTTGTGTCAAAAAATTAAAAGATGTGTAACTCATTAAAGCCGGTTGGCAAGAAATTTTGCCAGGTAAAGCGAACAAATTTGAATACCAGTATTTTAGTTTGGAAATTTTCATATTATTTAATCTCAGATTATGAGCCATTAAATAAATCCAAATTAAAAAATGGCAAAAACTGGTGTCGAAGAATTAAAAGAAGTGTAACGGAGGCTCGTCGTTAATAGGTTAAAAGGCAACCTGGCTCCGGTAAAAGCCAATAGAAAATTTAACTGTATTTGTGAAAAAAATATTTCCTTGAATAAGACACTTGAAAAAGACGAAAATTTTCATTCAATTTTACTGGTGAGATGTTATTACCTCCGGTAATTAGAAACTGTTGATTCGATTTTAAAAAAGAAGCACCATCTTGTGACAACTTCCTCAGCTACTTCACTCGCAAGTGGTAGACAGTGAACTATATGTCTCCTCCTTATTGTTCATTACTCCATTCGACAAGAGACGTCTAGATTAAGCAGTTTTATGAGTTAGAGCTTTTTATCGAGACATAGTACGATAATAATTACAATACGACAACCTATAAGTAGCAAGAAAAATCAAATGAAAAAAAAAACTATGTATAGACATATGAAAGTAACATAATTCTTTGTCTTTGTAATCTATGCCTAAATCCTTGAAGGGCGTACAGTAGAGTATTTTAAGGCAAAATCCAGGCCAAAGTTATTTTTAATGTGTTTTAAAGTTAAAAACATTTCTGTTGATTTTTTGTTATATACATAATACTATTAAATAGTTAATTTTATATAAGGTTAGTTAGACAGTACTAAAAGAGGTATACCTACTTTTGTTAGCAAATCGTTTACTATAAAATCTGATCGAAAGTGCATTCTCTCGGAATAAGGTTAGTTTGGGTAACTGGACCCACGAGGTAACTGGGCCATAGGCTATTTATAAAAAACTGTTGATGCTTTTTAAGTTTTAGCTTTTGTGAACAATGCACTTTAATCTCTACTTCCTAAAACAGCGTGTGTCAACTCAATCATAACTCTCACTTTGCTGTTATAGGTTGTCAAAATTTACGTTTCTTTTTTTAAAAACAACGTCAATATGGTTGAACTTCATCGGCTTTTTATTAAAATAATGTAAGTACTTTTATTAAACGATCTTTTTATTTAAAGATTAGGCCTATAACTACATTAATATTATTAGGTATTTATACATATTTACTTCATGTTTCAAACGTAAGCCCGGTGTCCCAGTTACCCCTTAAATGTTTCAAGAATGAGGTGACTGGGACGTGTATCCGGGGTAACTGGACCATGTTACCCTAATAGTTATAAATATTTTTTTTTTAGTTTCTCTTACTACGGAAAATAACTTTCTACATTTTTTTTTTTTTTTTTTTTTTTTTTTTTTTTTTTTTGCTCACAAAAAGAAAATTATAGACTACCTTATAAAATTACTTAATAAAATTTAAAAAAAGTATATTGAATGTTATCAAACCAAATTCCTTACCCTTGAGTGGCGGTGATGCCGTTATGCATTACATAATGTTAATCCTTAATTGCCAAATTTGCACCGGAATCTTATAATGAAATTTTCAAATTTATTATGTACGCGAACATATATTTTTACTTGTTTACAAATAGATTCTCCTGTTAATACTGGTGTCAATAAATTATTTCAACAATTTAAGAATGCAAGTACCTTTCTCCTGAAAGCGAGATAGCCAAACCTTGACATTTTACGATACGATACAGATAAAGTACTTAAATACTTACGTAGCCGTTTGTTCATAGATTTACCTTACTATTTTTTTCCCTTAAAATACCCATGTGACTTTTATACTTATCACCTGTACTAAAGTACATAAGTATTTACTTAATTTTTAAGTTTTGGTATAAATAAATCTAATATTTTCACTTTTAGTGCTTTTTTAGATACACTGACAGCAAAGGTTTCCCTTACAACGCCCTTTATTGACATATAAGTTACATGATCTATCTGGTTCAAAAATTTTTTAAGTTGTTTACACTTTTTTAA
This sequence comes from Maratus speciosus, assembly GCA_963932465.1. Classification (NCBI taxonomy): domain Eukaryota; kingdom Metazoa; phylum Arthropoda; class Arachnida; order Araneae; family Salticidae; genus Maratus; species Maratus speciosus. The sequence goes on from OZ010787.1 coordinate 436,936,462, forward strand.
ACAGGACCTGATATCCCACATGAAAAAAATAAGCGCATGTGGTACATAGACCCTCCTGGCCTACTTACCACATTTTTATGGGGCAACTGGACCCATGAGGAAAGAAAGATGAAATATGCATATTTTTATATTTTTAAATATTAAAATGTAATTTAGAGCATTTCTGTCTGATAGAGGGAACCTAAGTGAATACATTTACACAAGTTCAGACTTTATTTCAAATGAACATTAGCTTTTTGAAGCTGAATTGTCAGAAGCTCCAGAGTCACATTGTAAAATCATGGACCAATTGCCCCAACTAACCTTGCATACAAAAGTATGCATTTATTTAAAACATAAATATATAATACAAAGTTTACTTAACTTTTAACTGTTTCTAAGAGAGGAGAATAATGGTTGTTAGATTCGTATATAAGTAATTCGCTCTATAAGTAAAGTTTATTAGATATTATTAATTTCACTATATATAAAAATTTATTTATTTATATAAACCAGTCTATTAATATATAATTATTTGAATTTAGTTTTTAGCAAATTGTGTCTGTGTAGTACAGAGATGCAGGTATTTGAGAGTTTTTAATTGATTACGAAAATATGTATATATAAAAATGGCAAATTTTTGAGCAACAGTTTAAAATTGGTCCTCAAAACTATAAAAATAGGATTATACTTTAAAAATGACCCGACAAACCCTGAAAAAAACTTTCAATATGTATAAATTAAAGATAAAATGGCTTAAAAAGAACCCAATGTTAATGTAATTTTTTTTTTGTTATATTAAAAATTATACTATTTAGTTAAAAAATTCCGGAAGTTACAAAAAGTGTGCATCTAAACATAATAACAAAACTCACACGTAATAAAAAGCACGTCATCTCATAAAAAACCACCGCCCCCTGAATACTAGGTTTCAGCGCTGACCCCAAAATGGCGGCTGCCGAAGTAGGATTTTTTTTAACGTATGTATGGTCCCCTAAATTTAGACACCAGTATTTTATAAAAGGTTTCTTTGACTTCTTTAATCTCACAAGGGCATCACCAAACATGGTGCTCACAGATTTTGATAATTTTAAAGTATGTTATAGGGATTATACCCCTAATTTTTCTGCTGAAAAGTTTTATTCAAATTGGCCCTAGTTTTCGAGAATTTGGGGTGTCAAAGTTCAACATACGTTTCAATACTGATTAATTTGCTTTTTTTAAACGTGAAATGGGTAGCCTCGAGTTAAAATGCGAGTACGGTATACTGTAGATGGCGCGTTCAAACCCAAGTCGTGCCATTTTTACTTTTTTATTTAATATTATATTTTTGACGTATTACAAGTTTTACACTGAATTAAAAAGTCTGCAGCTTTGAAATTTTTTATATTTTCCTCACCAATTTCTAGAAAAATATATCTTTTAACAACATGAGCAGGAGTAATATTCAAATTTATTCATTTAATATTCAAATTTATAATTACCCCTCTAATTGTCCTCGCGAATAAATCTTGACTGAAAAACATGAAGTCAAACATGTTCTTTACATCATACAAGTTCAAAGACAATTTGTCAAGAATTTCAGTGCATATTCGGTAAGGTATTGTTTCTAATCTATTTATATGCACATTGCTCTAATTGTAAAAATACAAATTTCGTTTAGGTTTTTTGAGAAATATTGTACCACTTGAAAGGCTAAAGTACCGCTGTCAGAGTTGTGCAGGACTTCGACAAACTCCAATGCCTAGAATAGCCCTTTGCAAATCCTATGCCTGACGCTGACTTTAGAAAATGAAACTGGCAACGACATGTGAATGATAATCGTGAGAGCTGAGATACGGAAGCATGGAACTATTAATAACGAGAATCTGACATATCCTTAAAATAGTGAAGCTTCAACTGTAACCACTAACTCAGAGGTAGTTTACCACTGTGCACCACTCAATTTATATAGAAATTTTCTCCTTATTTAAACAACTTGTTATTCCAAAATTCCAGTCTTAAATAATGGTAGAAACAGATTTTCATTTTTACTGGTAGCATTTTACTTTTGCGATAGTCACGCCCTGCGTTTGCACCATATTGTGACAACCAGGGAAACAAACTGACAGTTTTAATAGGCAAACTAACACCAGTAAGAACAAATAGAAATTTTGGCCACATAAAAAAAAAAAAAAAAAAAAAAAAAAAAAAAAAAACAATTTCCATGAATAAGGAGAAATTTTCTATTCAATTTTACTGGTGGGATGTTTGACTCGGCAGTAATCAGAAACTGAAGATCCGATTTAAAAAAAACAGCCGCCATATTGTGACAACCTCCTCAGTTACTTCACTCGCAACTGGTAGACAGTAGACTATATGTCTCCTCCACTTTATTCGTAACTCCATTTACGGAAGAGGTGTTGGAAAAAAAAGTAGAAGCGTGGTGAAGTGTATTATGTAATTGTGAATTATAGTTTTGCTTTTTAACGGATGTGATGTTTTAGAGTTATGAGTATGTTAACTTTTTAATTCTGCTTGCCTTTAACGATTATATGAGCGGTGTGAAGTTATTTAATGGCACCATATATGGAAATGATATTTGGCTGCGAGTTTGATGGTTAAAGAACTTGCATAGCGGAAAAACTTCACTACCGCCAGTGAACATCATTATACATGTGCAAAATGCATGTATTTGCGTCATCTATCAGTAATCTGTTAAATCAGGGTAATGTGTAAATAAAAATGCTGTACATTATAAAAGAGAACTAAAATTTTTACTTCCTCGAAAAAGTAGAAATTAACGAGGAGAACGGATATTTAATAGTGTTAATTAAACAACATATTAAAAAATCTGACTTTTAATATCTGACTTTATATATTATTGATTCATCATATCACAGATTTGCACCTGTATGAAAGGCACAAAAACGCTGTATTAAAACTGAGAGTTTTTTAATCTTTTTGCCGGAGAGTATTATGCCACTACAAATTAAGAAAGATAATATTCGCCTTAGTATATATCGATGGTTTATTTCATTAAATAAGGAAATGTCTTCTTTACTAAAATAGTGGTACTTCTGTGACCAAAATGTAACGGATTTAGGATCCCTACTATAATAAATTCAAAACGAACCATTTTATTAAATTATGTATAAATGCACCAAATAAAATCAGTAGAGGAACAGGGTTGCCAGGTTGGCTTCAATTTTTATTCAAAAATTTATTGATCATAAAAAAATAAAGAACTATACATTACGCTTTATTTAATACGAGACATCTAGTGGTCACATAAATTAAAAATCCTTCTTTCAGAATTTCCAGTATGAATTTGAAATTTCAAATTAAAAATAGAGGCCAAACTGATCCCCCTGTAGAGGAAATAATTTTTAAAATATAAAATAACCACCAACAAGAAATGAATAGTTTAGACGAACAGCAAATGGAAATTTACACCGGTACTGCAAAATAGTAATTGTTGCCCTTTTTATTTGCAATTAACTAATTCGCTATATACTATTATAACTTATTGTTGGAAGTTTTCATATGTTGCAGATTTGGCGCACCTACCATCCCTCCGGTATCTTTCAGGTCAAGTAAATGTACTTGCAAATGATGATTTTTCTCACCAATTTAAATAAGGGTTCGGACTAGTGTTGTCAGGTTCCCGCTTAACCCATTACCCGCTAGTGTTGCGTTCACACAACAGAAAAAATAAATGCTCATGCTTAAATTAGTTACTTTGAAACCAATACTTTAGAGTCAAAAGAAATGCCTTATATATTGGCATAAATTTTGATATTTTAATAAAACGAAAATTACCTTACTGAATTTATGGTGGCAAACGAATTTCAACAAGAAATTTGAAAATTCCTTCTATACAGTTTTGGCGCTTAATGTGTTAACCAGTTCAGGAGTAAGATACTTCTATAAGTAAAATTCGGAAACGAGTGAATGTCACCGGAATCGACAAACAAATAAATTTCAAAACAACCAAAAACTTTTGTTCGCGTACTTAAGTAAAGGGAAATTTTCATTCCAATATTCTGGTGCCAATGTGGCATTTAGGAATTAAAATTAAGTGGTCCAAAAATGAACCACTGCCCTTGAATTGGTTAAATCGAAACTCCAAATTCTCTGCACAACAGTAATTTAAAGTAATTTTATTCACCCTATCTAATGGCAGAATTATCTGCGAATAAATATGGCAAAATAAATTGTTAAAAATTAGTGGTGGCAAAAGCATTTTCATACCTTATTTAGGCGGGACACCTGGCAACACTATTCGGGACATATACTAGTACGTTCAAGTGCAGTCATTTTTTATTCTATTCGCGATACTGTTGGGAAAATAACTCTGATATACCATTATACGAGGATTCTCTCTAGGGGATTAACCCTTTATCTACTGACGGTACTTATAAGTACCACTCACTTTAAACTTTCATCCCATAGTGAAAATTACTAATATTCTAATGGAACGTTGCAAAAAAGCTCTTTTAACCCCTTGAGGAGCACCGGTATATAATTTATACCACCTACGATTAATGAAGTTTTACACCAGAAGAATTTTATTAAGTTTTACTTTTCTAACTTTGGTGGAAAAAAGCCGTAAAATTGATTTTACCTATTTTGAAATAGAATTTTTCAAAGATTCCGGTGGGAATTCAGCATTTCACAAACGTAATTGCTTGCCCCTCAAGGGGTTAACTCCACTATGTCATGATACATGGCAGCAGTAGTTCTAGGTTTGTTATTTTAGCTAGGAAGGAGGATATCTTTGGAACACTCGATGTGTTTTGTGCCAACAATTTGTACAGATTGCCACGCTCGTCTTTTTATTGCTGCAAACACAGTAAAGGATATAAGATAAGTGTTGGATTTTTTTGTGCGTTCACTATGATCTCAAAATACAATTTGACTAGCTATTTTAGGTGAACGGTGAATGTATTTGATTTAACAGTTGAATTACTCGGTGGTAGTTTTAAGTACAGTCAGTACACTGGGTGTTGGAGAAAACTTCTTGTTTACTTTCGTCTGTGTAGTTATCCATCGTTTACATCTGCTTTAAAATGTAATTAATAAAATGTAGTGTAGTAATAATTTTCCTAGTATTTCTTGTCAGTTTCATTGTTATTTTTTATCTTAAATCGGAAAAGTTGTGGCACCGGCTCTTTTTTGCTATGCAAGAAATGACATATGTGAATTCTATATATTGCATATGTGGAGATGCGAGAGATCATATCGCCCTGGAATATAGACATCGCATAACTAAAGTACAGCTAAAAAGATTGAAACCTTAAAAAAATATTTTTTTTTTTCCCTTTCCGTGGCAAAGCATTTTTAATGCTAAAGTGTTGAAATAAATAATTGGCACCGGAATTTACCAAAAAATTATTTTAAAATAAGAAAAAGACTATATTTCACATACTTATTAAATCGAAAATATTTTACCTCAATTCTCGTGCCGTTTGAAATACCTTGTGGGTTTCCTGTTACGATATTTTTGTCATAGTGTACTTGACGGGACATTAACCCTCTCGCTGCGCAGCCCGAGATTTTCTCGGAGATGCATTTTTCCGTCTAATTAATCCTCCTTGATTATTCCCACCAGTTATTTTTTTTTGTAAATTTTGCGGTATTTAATCGGGGGGGGGGGGGGTTGCCAGATTAAATTAGGCAAAAATTTTTGTTTCGAAAAACCGGTGACAAAAGAAGCTATTTCAATTATTTTGAAGCTATTTTAATAAAACAATTATTCAGCGAGAGGGTTATAGTTTCATTTTAATTAATTACCTCTAAGGAATTAAATTTCTCACCGGTGAATATTTTTTATGTTTATCCTTTAATTTTCATTGTAGTATCTGAAAAAATAATTACATTTAAAAAAATTGCAGTAGATCATAATGCAGAAGATAAAGGGTTAATCTCCAAAAAATAATGTAGGCAATTTGTGTTACGAATTATTGTAAATTTTTTTTTGCCAATCCTGGCCTGTAATAAAAGGGTTAATTAATAAACTGGAATAAATATACCCTACATGTATAAAATTCTTATGAAATGGTTTTATGAAACGACTTAATAAATAATAATAAAAAAAAAAGAATATATGTTAATAGCGAGATTTGTAGAACACTGACGTTAATGCAATTTTAATATGACAGTCACCTACAGCATGTTTGTTTTTCTGAGAAAGTGAATATAGTTTGTAGTTATTTTACAGGACCGTGCAAAAGAATACGAATATACGAAATGAATATATGTTAATTTCGAAATTTGTAGAACACTGATGGATGGTGATGTTATTTTAATACATTTTTACGGTCACCTTCAGCATGTTTTTTTTAAGAGGGTGTATATAGAATTTTTAGATTTTTTTATGGGTCCAGACAAAGTAATACGAATCTATGTTAAATGCGCGGTTTGTTGAACACTGACGCTAATGTACTTTTAGTGTGCTTTTACTGACAGGCAGCAGATAGCACACAGAAATAAAACAGACATACAGTTAACAGAGTGTAGATAGATAATAGAAAGACAACATATAGAAAATAGGTACAAAGCAAATAGCAGACAGGCAGACAGCAGATAACATACAAGTGGCGTAGTGTAGGAGGGGGCTCTCAGTCATTTTGCTACCAATATTATATTATGCTTAATTTATTTTGTTTAATCGTTAAGCTTTCACTGATTAAATAAAGCCAAATTTTCTATATAATTGTGCTGGTAGTTAACACTAAAACGCCCAGAAATTTTATCCAAGTTTCATAAAAATATTTGACAACAGAATTTTTATTTAAAATTGTTTGACTCATTTATTTAATGTAAATCTGCGTAGTTTAAATTTAACATATTTTATGAAAGAATTTCTGGTTTTAGTTGACATTTAATCATATGGTCGGAGTCGGATCGACTCCTTCCGGGCATTCTAGTGTTAAAGCACCGAGTCACCCACCCTAACGCTACGCCATTGTAACAGACAGACAGACAACTGGCAGAGTGTAGACATATACCAAACAGGAATAAGACAGACAGCAGACAGGCACGTGACAGAATGTTGACAGACAGCAGAGAGCATACTGCATACAGTAGATAGGAGACAGAGAGAGATATAGCATAAATCAGATAATAGACATACATACATATATCAGATAACATACAGACATACAGTAGATGGCAGGCAGACATACGTCAGACAGACAGCATACTAACAGCCGATAAAATGTAGACAGGCAGACAGCAGATAGACATAAAGCATACATACAGCTGATAGAGCGAAGACAGACAGCAGACAGACAGCCGGCAGAGTTTGGACAGAGAGCAGATAGCAGACAGACCTACAGCAGACTGACAAACAGCAGAAATATCACACACACAGAGAAATTGGAGACAGACAGCATACAAACATAAAAACATCCGATAGTGTGTAGAGAGACAGCTGAAAGCATCCAGTTAGAGGTCAGAGCGGAAACATACACACAGCAGAAAATTTATAGATAGACAGCAGATAGCAGACAGACAACAGATGTATATCATACAGACAGCCGAGAGAGTGTAGGCAGACTCACAGACAGCATTCAGAAAACCGACAGACAAGAAAAAGACTGCCAACTTATATAGCATATACCAGACAGGCAGACCGAGAGAGAGTGAGACAAACAGACGAAAACAGTCCGAGGTTGGTGCACAAAGAGCGCGTGCGGCAGAGCCCACTAGTATCAAATACAACATTCCATAAAATAAATTTTCTAGTTAAAAATACGGTTATTTAGTTTGAAAAAAATTAGAAAAATACGAAATGTTGGCAAGTATGACATAACTACATAAATTTTTAAAACTCGACGGTTGTTTCATGTCATGTAGTCATTTAAGTGGGAATCACCCTTAGCGTTCTTACACCGCGCCCGAAATTCTAGGCCTAAGTGCTGACACGAAATTAGCGGTTGTCGTTGGCGTAATGCTTTCAGCGTTTTTACGGTCCCTTGAATCTTTATATCAATAATTTGTAAAAGTTTTTCCGCTTCCTTTTTCTGAGATTATGTAACTGAAAGTGAACTTTTGGAAAATACTGGTGTTTAAATTCAGAGGACCCTACACACGCTTAAAAGAATCCGCCCACGACAGCCACCATTTTTGTGTTAGCGTTTAGGCCTTGTATATTCAGAGGGTTGTGTTTTTTAAACTATCTGTATCATTATCGCATAAATGCGGGAATTTAAGGAATTTTTTTTTATTCATAAATTCTGAATCTATTCCACTATTTCCGATAGAAGATTTTTTACTTTATGTAATCATTAACCCTTTCAGGGGTAAAGCATTTCTGCTCCAAATGTATTCAAATAATTAATTCACGCCGCAATTCAAGAACAAATTTATTTGAAAATAATCAAAAGCACTTTTTCATGTATTATGAGATCGAAATTGTAGTAAAAATTTAGTGGTACCATTTGGCATTTTGGGCAGTAAAATTAACGTTTGCCGACTGCAAACGGCGCCCCTGAAGGGGTTAATTTATCAAATAAAGCAAAATTTAATATTGGGTTACTTTTTATAACTGTATACTTTTGTATGCCACTATATCCCAATAGATATTTTCTCGATATTTAATAACAAAATTCCTCGATTAAATAAGGCAAATATAAATATTAGGAAATAGTGGTATTCAAATTATTTATTTTTAGAACTCATATATTCAAGTTAATTATGTATAACATTACGTGTACAAATCGTTCCTATCCTAACGATTTTTACGTTTTAGTATTTTATATTTCATGCATAACGCCTAATTATAACTGAAAGCAAAGTCGAAATTTAAAAACAAGAAAAAATAAGGGGTACATAAAATAAACGAGAAAATAAAGCTAAATCAATGCGAATTCGACGTACAAAAGGACAAACGAATAAAAACTCTTACTGCAACAACATGGAGCAACGGTATCGGAGGTAAAAGATATCAGAGAATGTAAATTGCGAACTATAGAATTTTGGGCAGAAATCATGCACAAAACTGCTTTTGATTTAAATTTAATACCTTGAGGAAATGAAATCCTAATGCTAAAACGCTATCTTGTGGACGATGTTATGTTTTAGTATTTTATATTTTATGCATAACGCCTAATTATAACTGAAAGCAAAGTCGAAATTTGAAAACAAGAAAAAATAATGGGGACATAAAATATGCAAGAAAATAAAGCTAAATCAATGCGAATTCCAAGTACAAAAGGACAGACGAATAAAAACTGTTTCTCCAACATCATGGAGCAACGATATCTGCGGTAAAAGATATCAGAAAATCAAAATTGCGAACTATACAATTTTGGGCAGAAATCATGCGCAAAACTGCTTTTGATCTAAATTTAATACCTTGAGGAAATGAAATCCTAATTTCAAAACGATATCTTGCGGTCGAAATAGTGACTTCTTTAAAAATCCAATTTTAGTTTGAAGTATAGGAACTTTTTTAAATTGTCGAGAAAGATCTATCCGTTTATTAAAACATAGTACCTTTCTTGTGAAATTTTTCATATATTTAAAATTTGAAAATTTAAACGCTACTTAATGTTTAAGAAAGTTTTGAAAATTTTATCGCTATTTAATGTTGTTGTAAAGTTTTGAAAATTTAAACTTTATTTAATGTTTAAGAAAGCTTTACTATTACTTCTGAAGGATGAAGTTTATGTGCAATTTATGTAAAATTTGATTTGATTTTAAATCACCATCATTCTCAATGAAATCAGAATAAAGTAGACATTAGGCTCTCAATAATGTGGTATTCTCTTCAAATATAAATGTGGTTTTTAGATAAAGGGTCATATTCATATTAAAAATTGTACCAACTTTTGCTTTACAAACTGTAATACGCACATTTAACTCTGTTTATTTAAGCTGCTTCATATCAGTTCAAAAATGTATAAAATTACCCTTTTTAAATTTTCATAGAGGTAAAAGAGGTAAAAATTTGACGATGCTAAGTGTAAATACAAGTCGCACCTTCAAATTATATCTTCCCAAAAAAATATCCGATTAACCCGGGAGAACGCGCGAATACCCAGGGTATGAATGATTTTTACTTTATCACCAATAAAAACAAATAATAGTCGTCACTTTATTTAATCGGAGACAATATTGCGATAAAAGAAGTTGAAGATTGCTTTTAAAAATATAGTGGTGACATTTGTAAAAACCGTACGCACTCCGGGTCTGTCAGGCCCGGCGCGCGTCCTCCCGAGTTAAAGTCTTTTTTTTATGCGATACATTAAAGAAAACGAAACAAAATCTAGGCATTTTTATAATTTAGGAAAATGTTTTAATTATGGGATATATTTAGAAATTCATATTAAAAATTGTGCATTATAATCTGCATTGGCTTTTCAAGGAACTACAATCATCAAATCATGAATGTGTGAATGTACAGTTATTTTAACTGTTAATCAACAACAATCTTTGTTCAAAATTGTGTCAACTGTTAATCAACAAAATAGCAATCATTATTTTTCAAAAAATAGAAAACTTTTACTTTTCCGCTGGTTAACACTAGAACGCCCGAAAAGTTTACTCAAGTTTCATAAAAATATTTGACATCAGAATTTTTATTTAAAATTATTTGACTCATTTATTTAACGTAAATCTACATAGTTTACATTTAACTTATTTTATGAAAGAAACTCTGGTTTTAGTTGGCATTTAATTATATGGTCGGAGTCGGATCGACTCCTTCCAGGCGTTCTAGTGTTAACCATTTGAGGGGCAAGTAATTGCGTTTCTGTAATGTTGAATTCAAACCGGAATTTTTGAAAGAAAAAAGTTTCAAAATAAAGAAAAGCAATTTTTTAACAATCCCCCCCCCCCCCCAAAGTTATAAAAGTAAAACTTAACAGTAGAATTACCGGAAAGGGCATAGCCGGATAAGCATTGGAAACATGCCTTTTAATCAAATTTCCTGATTTTTTCCCCAGACGTAGCTACATATCTGACAATATATTTCCCCTATTATCACCCTATAAGTATTGATATTTAATGACATAAAAATGTTTTTTCGATTTAAAAAAAAAACGGATTTTCTCAAAAACTGCTGAATGGAATTTCATGCCATTAATTGAGGATATATAGATACCAAAGATGCATAACTGGTAATTTTTGTATAATATTCTGTTTAAAAAAACTGTGTGAAATAGCGAAATAAAAATTTAAAAGAATAAAAATCATATCTCATGGTTATCCGAAAATTACCATTTTCTTGTAAAAAATTCTCCATATGTGCCCGTATATTCTATATAAATGCCGAAAGTTTGCGTTGGGTACTACATATAAATATTTACAAAAATGTATATTAAAATTATGGAAATTCATTTTAAGGCGTTATTTTGGGCGGAGCTACTCAATTTTCACATCCGAAGAATTTTTGGAATAAACAGTTACAGAATTGCTGTATTTTAAATTTTAAGGAACACATTAGTAACATTCTCAACACTGTCGATTTCAAAATGAACATGATGTTGAAAAACATAGCTTATATGCTAAATGGAATCTAAAATACACCCATTGACATATTGTCTGCTGACTTTGTTAACAAAAATTCTTCGGATGGTGAAGTTATGTAGCTCCGCCCCAAATAATGCCTTAAAATGAATTTCAATAATTTTAATATACATTTTTGTAAATATTTATATGTAGTACCCAACGCAAACTTTCAGCATTTATATGGAACATACGGGCACATATGGAGAATTTTTTACAGGAAAATGGTAATTTTCGGATAACCATAAGATATCATTTTTATTCTTTTAAATTTTTATTTCGCTATTTTACACAGTTTTTATAAACAGAAAATTATACAAAAATTACCAGTTATGCATCTTTGGCATCTATATATCCTCAGTAAATGGCATGAAATTCCGCGTAGCAGTTTTTGAGAAAAACCGTTTTTTAAAAAATCGAAAAACATTTTTATGTCATTAAATATCAATATTTATAGGGTGATATTAGGGGAAATACATTGTCAGGTATGTAGTCACATCTGGGTAAAAAATTAGTAAATTTGATTGAAAGGCATGTTTCCAATGCTTATCCGGCTATGCCCTTTGAGTCAAGTTTTATAAAATTATTTCCTACCAGAATTTTGATTTAAAACAGTTTAACTTTATTATTCAACGTTTTTTGCATTCTTCTTTGTATCTTTTAAGCTTATTTCATACTCAAATTTGTGGTTTGAAACGATCACCGTAGATCTAGTGTTAATTAAATGTTTCTGATGGAAATCTTGATTAAAATTATGTGGGATATAACATATTCCACCCCTCCACCTCAAGAGGTTAAAAGTCCGTCACATCACTGTTTGACGTTTACATGGAAGAAAATCGTAAGGAGCAACCAGAAATATTGTACGATATATTCTAATAAATAACATTCGTTTGTCTAATACGCAGATTTCCGATACAATTTACCTGACTGAGTGACAGTGGACATTTTTTCTTGCTAATTTTATTTCTAGAATGTTGTAGATAAACATATTTCCTTACACAGGATGTATCAGGAATGATCGTCCAAATTTGTTGGGGAAGTAGCAAACATCAAAAGAAGATAATTTCACATAGGAAAGAATAGGCGCATGACGTTGTAAAGGGCGTTGTGAATCTACAATTTCTGTTCACCAAAAAGATCTCTGATAAGTCCGGTCTGTTGTCATTGGTGTCGACAAGGTGACTTTGCAGAAGTAACATGCATCATTACACTTTAAATGAATAGGCAGACATGTATCTAACTTACGGTGTGTCAGGGGACAGAGTCGGAGAGCAACGCAAACGTGTGCAGAACGCTTTTCGAACGGGCACAAACCTCAGTATCAAATGTTCGCACTTGTTCGCCAACAACTGTACGGAACTGGATCGGTTATCAGTGCCTCTAATCTTAGAGGACGTAACCGATCGACATATAGAGTTCCAATCGAGGATGCTATCTTACAGCATTCTGCTTACATTTGCATAGCTTTCTGGCCACTTTCCCCTATTGCCCGTAAATAAGATGCATATTCATTTAACATATAATGACTCATGCTACTTCTACAAAGTCACCATGTCGAATGACGAGTGGCTGGACTTGTCAGAGAACTTTGAGCGGGTGCAGAAATTGTAGATACAGAGCACCCTCTACAACATCATGCATTCGTTTGAGCACATGCTTTCCTATGTAAAATTATCTTCATTCGCTATTTTCTACTTCCCCACCAAATTTGAACGATCATTCCTGATACACCGTGTGCAGCGATGGAACAGTGGCGCAGCTGTTGTGCGATTGTTACCACTACATTTTTGTAGTATTCTTCGCCTTGAATAAATCTCTCAAATTCAATCCTGAAATAAGACGAAGAATACAATTAAAATTTAGTGATGTCAATTGATTCTCTGGTGCTACACTGTTCCATCACTGCTTGTGTAATTTGGTGTAAAATTAAGAAAGAATATATAAACTATATGTTTCTCGGACTGTTTCGATCCAAGAAACCCAAATATGGAGTCAAAATTGGGTGTTATAATTTTGAAAATGAAAGATAGTGCATATTTTTATAAATAAATAATGATATTTCAGCCATATGCAAAAAGTAGACAATATTTCGACACTAATGGCATTTTTATTAACGACTAGAATAAAGCCGGGGTCTTTTCTTAAATGGTTTGTACCATAGAACTATTAATAAAGAGGAACTGACATATCCTTAAAAATAGTGAAGCTTCAACTGTAACCGCTATCACAGGAGTTGTTTATCGACCGTGGAAACTCCCACCAGTAGGTTTATATAGATATTGCCATCTTATTTACACGCCTTATTATTACAAAATTTCAGTCATAAATAGTGGTAGAAACAGATTTTCATTTTTACTGGTAGGAGTTTTCTTTGGTGGTAGTTAGGCCCTGCGTTTCCGCCATATTGTGACAACCATGGAAAAAACTGACAGTTTTATAAGGCATACTGACACCAGTAAAAACAAATAGAAATTTTTACGACATTTTTGAAAAAAAAAATTCCATGAGTAAGACGTTTCTTTAAGACGAAATCTTCTATTCAATTTTACTGGTGGGGAGTTTGATCTATCGGTAATCAGAAACTGAAGAACCGATTTTTAAAAAAGCAGCCGCCATATTGTGACAATCTCCTCAGTTACTTCACTCACAACTGGTAGAAAATACACTATATGTCTCCTCCATTTTATTCATAACTCCATTGTTTGTACAGACAGTATAAAAAGAGGTACACCTACCTTTTGTTAGCAAATCTTTTACTATAAAATCTCATCGAAAGTGCATTCTCTTGGAATAAGGTTAGTTAAGGTAACTGGACCCAAGAGATTAGTGGGCCATAGGCTTTTTTATAAAAACCTGTTGATGTCTTTTAAGTTTGAGCTTTTGTGAAAAAAATACCTTAATCCCTACTTCATAAAACAACGCGTGTCAACTCAATCATAACTCCCACTTTGCTGTGATAGGTTGTCAAAAATTTACGTTTCTTTTTTTTTTTTTTTTAAACAACGTCAAGATGGTTGAAAATCCTCGGCCTTTTATTAAAATACTGTAATTACTTTTATTAAACAATCTTTTTTTTAAAGATTAGGCATATAACTACATTAATATTATCATGTATCTATATATATTTACTTCATGTTTCAAATATAAGCCCGGTGTCCAAGTTACCCCATAATTTTTTCAAGAATGGGGTAACTGGGGCATGTATCCCGGATAACTGGACCATGCTGTATCCAGTTACCCCAATAGTTATAAATAATTTTCTTGAGTTTCTCTTTCCACGGGAAATAAATTTCTCCATTGTTTTTTGCTCATAATAAAGAAAATTATAGAATACCTCATTAAAATTATGTAATAAAATAAAAAAAAGCATATTGGGTGGAATCAAACCAAATTTCTTGACCCCTTGAGCGGCGGTGATGCCGTTATGGCATCGCATAATTTTAATCCCTAATTGCCACATTGGCAGCGGAATTTTATAATGAAAATTTAACCTTTATTAAGTAACGCGAAAATATACTTTCATTTGTTTAGAAATAGATTCTCTGGTAAATACTGGTGTCATTAAATTATTTCAACATTTTACAAATGCAAGTACCTTGCCCCTGAAAGCGAGATAGCCAAATCTTGAAATTGTACGATGATACAGATAAAGTACTTAGTACTTACGTAGCCGTTTGTTCATTGATTTACCTTGCTATTTTTTCCTTAAAATTCCCATGTGACTTTTATACTTATTACCTATTCTAAAGTACATAAGTACTTACTTAATTTTTATGTTTTTGGTATAAATAAATCGAATATTTTCACTTTCAGACATATTGACAGCAAAAGTTTCCCTTACAACGCTCGTTAGTTGATACATAATTTACATGATCTGCCTGGTTTAAAATTTTTTAAGTTGTTTACACTTTTTGGAACAGGACCTAATATCCCTTATGCAAAAAAAAACGCGTGTGGAACATAGACTCTCCTTGTCCACTTACCCCAATTATTATTGGGCAACAGGACTCATGAGGAAAGAAAGATGAAATATGCATACAGTCGAACCCCGTTAATACGCGAATCAATGGACTGATCAAAATTCGGCTATTAAACGGGTTCGCGTATTAACCGAAGGGTCGCGAAGATTTAGGCAGCGGTCCGTCTAATAACAATCTATACGGATAAAACACACCTTTTGACAATTTTTAGCGTTTTTAAGACATAAAATGACATTTTATTTGTTTTAATAATTATGTACTTATTAAGCAGGGACGTTTGAAAGCTGGGAATTCAAATAAGTGTTATTGTCCTCGGTAAAAGCCTATAAGTCTATCCAAATTTAGATTTATTATGTATGATGCATAACATTGAGCAAAACGAACGCAAAAATTTCTGCTAACCATGTTAACTAAAACCAATGTTAACAAAATTAAAATCCTTGTTAGCTGTACAGGACAGATAGGGAGCAGTGTTGATAATAACAAAATATCAGTATAAAAAAAAAGTTAAAATTTAATAAAGTCAATAATGGCATAAAAATTACATTTTGACAAAGTAGCTACAGGGTCTCTACGGGAAGTAATGAGACTAGTTCCGTAAAATTTATTTATTTGAAGATAATTTTACAGAAACTTAATATTCTTGAAAATATCCTCCTGCTGCAGTAATACACCGCCAATGACTCTGCGACACATTTATAGCCGTCTGGAAGTCTTCAACTGGAATGCTGTTCAGAACGCGCGTTACGTTTTTAAGGCGATTTTTACCGAGGGAATAGAAAAAGTCCGGCGGTGACAGATCGGATCTGTACAATGGTTGGGGCCAGCGTTGAGATGCTGTGTTTTGCGAGGAATTAAGTCGTTTTGTAGGAAACAGCTGGCACAATTTTTCCAAATTTGAAGTTCGTCCGTTACGATTTGATGCACAATAGATTTATAGATTGCACAATAGTCCCAACGTCTCCCAATCATTCGGACACTCATCCGACGATCAGAGCCCCAAAAGTGCTTTAATTTTAGCCCCATTGTCTGACGTTTGAGAACTGGATGGACGCCCAGCGTGTTGTTCGTCATCGACGTTCTCTATTCTAGCTTTCAAGGCTTTGTGCTACCTAAAACTTGAGCCTTGGACAAAGATTCTTTCCCATAGGCTTTTTGTAACATGGCAATCGTCTCAGTAGCCGATTTGCTTAGCTTTACACAAAACTTTATGGCATATCGCTGCTGAACACTCCTCTGAATTCTGAAAACCTAACTCCACTTTCAAACACGTGTCTGCTTCACGAGCGATCCGTGTGCTGCAAAAGCTCGAGGCCAACTAACTTCCACCAGGCTCTGTAGCTTACAGTCCCCACCACACGCACCGTCCGCAAACTCTGCACCTTTAGTCTTCTGCTGGGCGCGACAAATCCAGTCTCTTTACTTCCTAAACAGGCCCTGTATCAATTTTGGCCTGTTCGACATGCGGTCGTATTCTTTTCAACCCTATTCAGGTGATGGTAAATCTCGTCGAGGGCCCTTCGTCCAGTGACGATGCATACTGTCTAAGAAAACTGAACGCATCCGTAACTTTGGACAATGGGAATGGTGCCGGTAGCGCAGGTTCATCATCTTCTTCCTCCTCATATGTTTTATCAGTCGCAGTTATGTCGGCGATGATGTCATCCACACTTCTGAGCTTGGAGGTAACTAGACCTTTGTCGATATTAATGAAGTGTCTAAATTGACAAAATCTTTCCCTACAGTTTCTCGTGTGCCCAGCTAGTCTTCTTCAACATTAGGGTGCGATGTTGGCTCTTTATATATCATTATTTCGCTATTTCCGAAACCCACTTTGTAAAAACAATTTGCAATCGTAGTTGGTGTGACACTCTCCATTGCTGCGGTAAGCCTGAGCATAGCGTCGAGGACTGTAGTAAAACGACACTCATAACAAAAAGGATTGCTGCCGCGTTCAATTTGGTGAAAGTATCGACGCGCTAGTCGAGTCTTGTACTTACTTTGGCGCTGTTAAGTATTCCTTTGCCTGTTGGTTGAGTGACACTAATCGAATTTGGAGGTATAAATTCTACTTGGACATTCTACAGGTCTTCGTAATCTTGGCACTATTCTTTTTACATAAGCCGGTCAAAATTACGGACCCCTGTTGTAAAAGATTGCCCGTCATCCACTCTCTGCGTTGACTTCCGTACAGGAAAGGAAGATCCTTTACATTTTTAAAACGTCGTGGATTGCATGCTTTCACTATGACCAGTAGCTTTAACTTGCCTGATCGGTCAGAGTTGGCACCGAGCAGAAGAGTAAGACGCTCGTTAATTTACCCCAAGTCTCAAGTGTCATTTTGTAAAATAGCCCAAATCCGTCTACGTTGTAAATATCGCGGTTTGAGTAGCTTTCTACAAGCTACGGAAGCAGATTTGTTTTTGAACAATCGACGTCTTCATTGTTGACAGCAGCTGACTCACCGCATACTTGATTGAATTTTATTCCTTGCCGAACTTTAAATCGATCCGGCCATCCTTCCATTTGAGGCATTGAAATCTAGAAATCTTGTTTTTGCAGCGACTTCAGAAGCTCTACCTTGGATTAGCAGACCGCTTATTGGGATATTCGTAGAGCGCGCTTCAACAAACCACTCGTGGATGGCCTTCTCCATGTCCTCAAACTTGGCGGTTCTTATTTTCTTGTGCTTTGTTCCCCCAACAACAGCTTGGTTAACGGTGGCTTTCCTCTTCTTTAACAATGTTCTTAAAATTGACTCCGTTGAGCCTTTTTCTTTGGCGAACGCAGAATTATTCAAGACATTCTGGGCATCGTACTGATTTACAGTTTGTAACTTCTCAGTGATGGCGAGAGCCTTCGTTTTAAAATGTTTTGCTTCTTCCACCATTGCATAGACTATATTATAATTTTAAAAGCATAGCTGGATATTGTAGACTAGATCCCACTGGGAGCGACAAGCGAAACTCTTACTTTGTAAGTTATTACAGCACTGACCAGACAGCGAATGGGAAGTGCTTATTTTACAACGACCTTAACAGGGAGTGGTTGAAATTAATATTTTTGTAAAGCTATTCGTAGTTGCATTAAATTTTGATAGAAAAAAAGCACTCATAGTTTACAGAGTCCCCGTATAAAATGCTTGGGAAAATATTCCTTCTAAAACCTCGTCTGTTTCGAAAAAGCTCATTCGCGTATTAAACGTAGGTTTTTCATGCAAGGGGCTGATAAAATGTCGCGTATTAAGAGGTTTTTTTTATATGCATAACATAAGCGTATTTCAAGGGACCAAAGAAATTTCGCGTATTAAGCGGGGCGCCCATTAACACTTTATCTACGGCATTATGATCTACTGAAATTTTTTTCATGTAATATTTTTTTTCAGTTACTACAATGAAACTTAAAGGATAAACATAAAAAAAATACTCACCCGTGAGAAATTGAATTATTTATAGGTAATTAATTAAAGTGGTACTTTAAAGTACCGTCAGTACACTATGACTAAAATATCGTAACAGAAAACCCACAAGGTATTTCAACTGGCACCAGAAAATATTTTTGATTTAATAAATATGAGAAATATAGGCTTTTTGTTATTTATAAATAAATCGTTTGGCAAATTCCGGTGCCAATCATTTATTTCAACACTTTAGAATTGAAAATGCTCTGCTCCTGAAAGGGTTAAAAAACTATGTTTTTTTTTTTTAAGTTTCAATCTTGTTAGCAGTCCTTTAGTTATGCGACGTCAAAATTCCAGGGACAACATATGCATCTCCACATATGCAATATATGAATTTACATATGCCATTTTTAGCACTGCAAAAACGAGCCGGTGCCGCAACTTTTTCGAATTCCTATAAAAAATAAGAATGAAACAGAAAAGAAATACCAGGGAAATCATTATTACACTACATTTTAGTAATTACATTTTAAAGCAGATTAAAACGATGGATAACTACACAGGCGAAAAGTAAACAAAAAGTTTTTCTCCAACACCTAGTGTACTGACGGTACTTAAGAGTACCACCAAGTAATTCAACTGCTAAATCAAATACATACACCGTTCACCTAACATAACTAGTCAAATTGTATTCTAAGATCATAATGAACACACAAAAAAATCCAACACTTATCTTATATCCTTTACTGTGTTTGCAGCAATGAAAAGACGAGAGTAGCAATCTGCACAAAATGTCGGCACAAAACACATCGGCTGCTTCAAAGATAGCCTTATTCCTCTCTAAAATAACAAACCTAGAACTACTACTGCCATTTATTCGGATAAAGTGGGGTTAAAAGAGAGATTTTTGCAAAGTACCATTAGAATATTAGTAATACTCACTATGGTATAAAAGTTTAAAGTGCGTGGTACTTATAAGTACCGTCAGTAGATAAAGGGTTAACGGGGTTTTACTGTATTTTTATATTTTCAAATATTAAAATGTAATTTTGAGCATTTCTGTCTGATAGAGGGAACCTAATTGAACACATTTACAGAAGTTCAGGTTTTAGTTCAAATGAACATTAGCTTTTTGAAGCTGAATTGTCAGAAGCTCCAGAGGCACATTGTAAAATCATGGCCCAGTTGCCCCAACTAAATCTTATTGTCTTCTTTTTGAACATGAATGGAATTTTTGAAATAGGTGTTGTCCGTATTAACATTTTCACCAAACTAGTTTTTTCTTATGCTAAATCAAATTTTTGACACTTTATTTGAGTTTTTTGGAGCAAATAAAAAAACCCCCAAATCAGCCCCCAAAAGTGTATAGTTTATCTGCAATTTCTGTTTAATCTTCATGGAGTTAGCTGAACTAAGATTTCTGAATGCTAATGTTTAATTCACGTGACAAACGTTGATTATTTTCTTTCGAAAACATATGCAATTTAATTATTTTTTGTTTGCAGTGAGATACTTCGAATGGACCCAAATGTGTTCTAGGAATTTTTTTCATTCAAAAACATAATTATAATTACGGAAAATATAATTAACTTCATATTAAAGATTTTTGAATTCAATCATGACCTGCATCATTTTTTTACTTAAACAGAATGGTCATCGTTCAAAAAATGAGCGTGTAATTTTAAAATACATACAATTAATTTTTTTAGGTACACCGAAACTTTACTTTTAGATGATTTAAAAGGACCATGTTTTGCTACGCATGACTGCAAGTCTGGCATCCAATTTTAATCAGAAAATCCAAATTCATACCAGAAATTAATAATAGTATTTTTTAGCTCACAGGCTATAAAAGCTAAAGTGCTAATGCAAAGCGATATAAGTAAGCGTCCTATTTTAAATGGGAGAAATAACCGCAAGATTAAAAGCGAGGTCACAACAATCCAGGTCATGCGCCACGTAGCGGATGGAGTGTGAACTACAGGTAGATACCTAACTGTTTTCTTACTCACACCACTAAAATTGTAAAGTTTTTTTCACCTTGATTAATAACTCAAGTGCCGTTGATAAGGCGAAGAAAATCTTGTGGTGTCAAGTGCATCTGGATACTCCTCTCGCTACGCCATTATTTTGCTATAAATGTGGCAAACAAAATTCATTTCCATGAGTGACTAAAGATTTGGCAAATACGCGCCGCACTAAAAGACCGCGTATCTGAATTATCACTCCGTCCACAAGGTGGCGCAACTGTGTTAATTTACGCCTGATTCCAGCATTAAGTTTGTTCGCTTACTTATAACGCTTTGGTGCTAATGTTCACGCAGGTTTTGAATGTAGGTGTGTACGTATGTATTTAGGTATGTAGGTAACGCGATAAGTCTTAATAGAAATAGCTGATTTGCTTCAAATTTTGGATATAGGTTCATTCTGATAACGCGCTTCACTGATTAGATTTGAGGGTTCATTGGTTAAGTATAAATGGGGGACTAGCGGCTAATTCCCCTTAATTTAGATGAATGTTTTTTTTTTCATGCAGTATTATCCGATTTAATTCAAATATTAGTATACCAGTTTATTCGGATAAGGCACTTCACTGATTAGATTTGGAGGTTCATTGGTTAAGTAAAAGGGGGGGGGGGGGGTTCGAGTGGAGGCTAATCCCCCTTTATTTAGATAAATGGGTTTTTCATGCAAAATTATCCAATTTGTTTCAAATTTGGCATACCGGTTTATTCTGATAAGGCGCTTCGCTGTTTAGATTTCGAGGTTCATTGGATAAGTATAAAGGGGGACATGGTGGAGCTAATTCCCCCTTAATTTAGCTAAATGTTTTCTTTTGTCATTTCTTTATTTTTCGAGGGCATTATTATTTGAAATATGAGTATAATATACAATTAGTGTGAATAGCCTGTGAGCTCAATACTATCAGTTTAACTGGGCACTTTTCTTTTGATTGCTCTATTTAAAGACATAAATTTTGTGATTAAATAATGTAAATATTCTTCCTTCAAAATTTCCAGTATGAATGCAAAATTTCGAAATAAAAATGGAGGCCAACCCTGATGCTACCATGGAACTATAAATAAAGAGGAAGTGACATATCCTGAAACTTATTTTGCAGGGGTTGATTACCACCGCGGAAAACTGTCACCAGTAAATTTAAATTGAAAATTTCACCTTATTTAAACCCCTTATTAAGGAAATATTTCATTCATAAACATTGACAAAAGAAGATATTCATTTCTACTGGTGGAAGTTTATTTCGGCGGTAGTCAGGCCCATCGTTTCCGCCTTATTGTGACAACCTAGACATCTTTCTGTCATTGTCAGTGAGAAAGGTTATAATACAAGGCCATACTGCCACCAGTAAAAACAAATAGAAATTTTTACCATATTTGTGAGAGAATTTATCCGTAAAAAAGGCTCTTTTCAATTTTAACTGGTGGAAATTTGCCCCGGTGATAATCCGAAACTGTTGATCCGATTTAAAAAATAGCCACCATCTTCTGACAACCTCCTCAGTTACTTCACTCACATCGGTAGACCAGTGTTGCCAGTGGGCTACTTTTTTAATATTCAGATTTCTTGATTGGCACCACTTTTCCGGTATGGCAAATTTCCCTCATTTTCGTCTTAATTAATATGTCATTAAAAAAGGCGAATATTATCATTTCAAAATAATGGTGCCAATCAAGAAATCTCAATTTTTAAAAAGTAACCCACTGGCAACACTGGGGTAGACAGTAAATTATACGTCTCCTCCTCTTTATTCATAACTCTAATCGTGCTACCATTCAATAACGTATAAGAAAATCCAAAACAGTAACGAAAAATTTCGTAAGAATCTTTCTTAAATAAAATTTAGTAGATGAAAGTTTGTTCTTATTTGGTTGATATGTCGCTTCCCCTCACAATTGTACTGGTCTATGCTCGATTTTTTTTTCATTTGAGGTCTTAATTTTTATAAATTTCTGGATGTATCCTTTATATATTTTTTTTATTTTATAACTCTAATAATATTCAGTATTAAGTATATAAACTATACAATTTTCCGAGCTGACGTGATAGAAGCAACTTAAATATATTGTTAACCCCTTAATTCTCGCTCCCGTGATATTCACGAGCTGTGTCTTTTATTCAGATTGTTTTATTCCCACCAGTTTTATAAAATAGTGTAATTGGCTTTATAATAGTACATTTTACCTGTCATTAACCCAAGAATACTAGATATCTGTAGTATAGCGTTAACGTGAAAATAACATAGTCGTGATAATTACGAACGTCTAGTATTCTAGGGTTCAATAAGGTGAATATTTCTTTTTCTGAAAGGTGGTGCCTATAAGCAATTTGAATTTTTAAACCATAATTTAACCCTTCAGTCCCAGGAAAGGCTATTTTCGAGTTCCAGTGGGCTACTTTTTAAAAATTCAGATTGCTTGATTCCCACCACTTTTTAACAAGCTTATAATTCGCCTTATTCTCGCATTATGTAATCTCTAATTAAATAAAGTGACTATTTCAACCTCAAAATAGTTGTGGGAAGCAAATAATCTTAATTTTAAAAAAGTAACCCTCTGAAAAATTAATCCGCGTCTGGAGGGTTAATGCGACCGTTAAGGGGTTAAAAGTGTTTGGTATCATTTTAAAAAAGATAGTTGGCGCAATTTTTAAAATGTTGACAACTCGTATTTCAAAACAGGCATTCATATTCTTAAACAACATAATATTTGCAGCCTAACTACAGCTTTGGTTTATTTTTATAGTAAACTTGTAAACGATATTTGAATAAATGCAGGTGTATTTTTTTCTGACTCTGATTCAATAATTTTTTAAGAAAAATAAAAATTCTTGAATATGAAGAAGTTACAATTTTGTTTTAGAAAACAACGGTACAGTATTTAGTAACTTAATAATTTAAATCATATAAGTTTTATTTTTATAGGAATGTAAAAATTAGACATTTAATTTTTAGCATCCTTAAATTGAGATGTTTTTGTTCGAAAACATTCTTTATAATTCAGAAATATTCTTTTTACTTAACATAAGAATAAATGAATGAAAAGAACAGGCTATATACTGTACCATGTGTTCTTTATCGATTTTGTCAAATAGCCAATTCATAAACAGTTAGTTAAAAAGATATAGATTCAATTGAAGTGATGTTTCAAATGTTTTCTCTAACATAAAAAAAAAAAATCATTTCCATTAAAAGGGATATTTTGTATAAGTTACATAATTTCAACTTTAATTCGGTGAAGGGGTCGTATATTTTTAAAACATTTCTCTCCCTTTAACATTAAATCAATGAAGATCTCTTTTTTGTTGGACTCTCTGTGTTCTGATACTTTAAATTTTATCAATTTTCAGCGTTTTATTACAATTATGATGCAATTAAAATTTTGTGTTTCGGATCACCATAATTTTTTATTAGTGTTGCCAGGTATCTGCGTACATGGGGGCTCGAAATGCCCTGGACACCAGTATTTTGAAGTAATTTTCTTCTCCTTATCTAATGACAGAATAATATGCGATTAACGATAACGAAATAAAGTGTACGAAATTTGTGGTATCCAGGGAATTTGGAGCTCTGATTTACACAGAAGAACCTTGGATTTTTGCCTTATTTAATCGGCAGATTACAGCGATTTAAAAAAGGTAAAATTTACTATAAAATTTTTGTGATACAAAAAAGCGTCAGATGTTGGCAGCTATGCTAAACTGTCTTAAATCAGTGTTGCCTGTGGGCTACTTTTTTAAAATTCAGATTTCGTGATTGGCACAACTTTTTTAAAAAGTATAATTCGCCTTACTCAATGGAATAATAATAAGGCTAAAACAAGAGAAATCTTGCCATTTCAGAAAATTGGTGCCAATCAAGAAATCTGAGTTTTAAAAAAGTAGCCCTCTGTCCACACTGTCTTAACACGTTCACGCCGGCGCGGTGGGTCACACTCGATTGTCTCAGAGTTGTCAAATCTCCGGTTTTTCGCACACCACTATTATTTTAGAGAAAATGTTGTTCCTTTAAATCGCCCAATTGTTCTATTTAAACAAAACAGCATTTTTTTTATTAAAATACTGGTATCCAAAAAGCCGGAGGCTTGCCCGCTCTGAGACAGTCGAGTGTGACCCACCGCGCCGGCGTGAATGTGTTAAATTATGCGCAGCAGTGGTAGAATTGTCACCCTTAAAAAAATATTTGTCAGTTATAAATTAAAGTTATCCTTCTTTTTTGCCCTAAAGTGGAATCATTAGTGGCATTTGAGACACTAACAAGACCTTTTAGCTTCTTCTTGTAGACTAAATAGTTGATATGACCTCAAAGACAGAAATCGAATAAGTTGGCCAAATGCAATGCACCAGGATGACGAATTCGTTATCCTTCTGCAATGTATTTGCCAATTGACAGGCGATAACCCATGTTCCAAATTCACTGTTAATGGAGTAAAAAGGCACACCTGTTCTCTGCGGAAAGGCCTAATCTCCCAAGAGCCGTTAGGTTACATTTTCAAAACATAAGTATCAATTTGTAAAAAAAATACTATTCTCCATTGAATATGACAGTTTGGAAATCATTTGTAAAAAGAGTGGAAGAGACGATAAAAAGTTCCATTTAATTACTTTAACGCATTTAAACTGATTTATAAATAAAGCATTCGAAAAGTAATTTTTCCAACTGAGTAAAATGGTTTCTCTCATTCCACGCATTCATTGCGCCTTTGAAAACTTATTTCAGTTCAAAGTTGTTAATCATATAAAATTCTAACTGTATTAGAAGTGAAAAAATATAATGATACTGTTTCTAAATGAATAAAAAAAATATAATGATAATGTAGGATTATGCATAGCACACTGATTTTATAAATGTGTATATTGTGTAAATGTTTGAGACATAAATTAAGCGTAACTGCCAACTAATGCGATATTTTGGCACTAGTATTTTGGATTGGTAATATGTATTCGGAGAATTCTGAGTTTATATAAAGCGAATATTATTATTTAAAAATAGTGTTGCCCAAAAAGCAGCAAATGTGAGATATGAATATAATATAGAAACTCAAAAGTAACGACGGTAGGCCTCTTTTATCTTTCCGCAATTTCTGAATAACGTAATAATCTTCATAATCTTCATGAAGTACAGATATTCAGAAGTTATGAATTCACAAAAGTGATCGAGAATTTGTTACTCATTACACGCTGGCGGGATAGGTGTTTCGTTAACGCAAAGGTAAAAATAATTGCATATGAGAAACTAATTACGAAGTTACCAGTGTTTTAAAATTGGAAAAACTTATTTTATTTAATAACAGAAACTTTGTGATTAAATAAAGCTAAGATTGCATTTCGAAATTTGTGTTTACATACGACATTCAAGGAAAAATGTTCAATACCCCTGTCTTGTAGTTTTAACGATTCGTAAGTTATTTTAATCAAAAAATTATTCATGATTTATATTTTCCTATATTTCGCGAAACACGATATCAAATTTTAAGGGGTCTCAGGACTCTTAAAATTGAAAAAAAAGAAAAAAAAAGACCATTTTCAACATTTAATATCTTAAAATGTATTTCATTTTAAGACACAATTTTAATTGGAATAAAATATATAAGTATGTTCTTTCATTTCATGTATTTAAAAAATTATAAGATGCAGAATTAGAATTTACAGAGGGCTCCAAACTGTTAGACATTTGACGAGCAAAAAATCGGCATAACAGCTTACGCGCGCGATTACAAAATAAGTATTGCAACTAGAATGAAAATTTTGGTGCCTACTTATACTTCAGTTTGTAATAATTATCCTGAACCTAAGTAAATTTGTATTTAAAGCTTTTTTATATTTTTAATACAAAGTTGTATTTAACTAATGCAAAATTAAGAAAATTTCAACAGTATAATCACCTAAAACAATATAGTTTTGAACAATAAAAAAGAAATTTTAGGTTCAGTTTATACAGACTAACATGAAACATATGTTTTGAAAATTTCATGAAAAAATATTCATAAGTTTTTGAGATATCGTGCGCGTTATGCCCAAAAATGTCATTTGGAGAAAAATGGCTTCAAAGTTTCCGAAACGACGCTTCAGCTATTCAACGTCTGTAAATGTAAAAGCCATAACTTCAGGTCTAATAGGAATTTCAAGGAAACAATTATATCAAAAATTTCAGAAAAGATAGGAGTTTAACATCTAAAAAAAATAAAATTTCGAAAATTTTAAAGCTTTAAGAGTCCTGAGACCCCTCAAAGAGTTTATGTACTGAATTAATTAAAATTTATTTGGAAAGTAATATTCGCTAAGAAAACAAGTCATAATAAGTCAGGCAAAAAAAAAAAATGTTTAGACGAGAAACTAAAAATAAGGCAGAAAAATGTGTTTTAGACTCAGCCACTCACTAAAAAACAGTCTGAACTGAATTATTTAACATGCCTTCGCTTCATACAATTCCGATCATAAACGCCTGCTTAGCGGGGTCGGCCGCTGCTATCGAAATACACAAAGTCAGAGGACACGAGTGTGACGTCATCACTAATTGACCGACATCTCACTGGTGTTGGTATTCACACCGGAAAGTTTTCAGTAGCAATTTTATTTTTTTTTTATTTGTGGAATATCTATTCTATAATCTTATAAAACAATAATATTTAAACTTATTGGTGAGAATTCGTAATCCCTAAATAAAAATTCAGCCAGATGCGGAATGCCATAGTGTTGCCTCATTTGGCTGATTTTTTACTGGGGGATTCCAAATTCTCACCAGTAAGTTTAAACAGTTATTATTGTTTTATAAGATGATAGATATTCCATAAATAAAAGAAAAGAAAATTGCTATTCAAAATATTCTGGTGTGAACTTCATTACTAGTTAGGAGTCGGTCGATTAGAGATGACCTCACACTCGTGTGTTCTGGCTTTGAGTATTTCGATGGCAGCGAGTCGACGGTGTCACTTTGGCAAACTCCTACCAAGAAATTTTAAAATGCGATTTTTGCCTCATTTAACACTAGAACGCCCGGAAGGAGTCGACTCGACTCCGACCATATGATTAAATGTCAATTGAAACCAGAATTTCTTTCACAAAATAAGTTAAATTTTAAAAACACAGATTTACGTTAAATAAATCAGTCAAATAATTTTAAATAAAGATTCTGGTACAAAATACTTTTATGAAACTTGGGTAAAATTTCCGGGCGTTCTGGTGTTAATCACTGTGATTAAGTAAGGCAAGTAAACTTTTAAAAATTAGAAATAGGAGTATGACTGATTGCCTTTTTTGTTCGCGTGATGTTGCTTGAATATGGGATAGTTGCATAGCTACCAACTTCATACCACTAAAATTTTATAGTAAATATTCTCTAATTTAATCTTCGAAATCTAATGTTTAAACAAGGAGAAAATCTCTATAAACCCCCCGACTGTCTTTGAAAAGGGCAAAATTGTAATGTTGTTTTCTCCGCATTTTGTTTTAAATGCTAAAAAAAAAATGATTCTTTGAACATTTTATAAAAAACTTAATAACGAATATGAATGCAATCCTTGGAAGTATTAATCATTGTTCAATGTATTAAAATACATTAAATCAATAGAATTATATTACTTTAAATATTGCTTGTATTGCAGTGAAACCTGGAGCTTAGTGAACGTATTAACACTGGCTTGTCAGTGAGGGGGTTAAATTTTAGTGATAGCCAAAAAGCGTAAAAGTTGGCACCTCTGTAGTTGCCAACTTTTACGCTTTTTTTCATACAACAATTTCGAAACGGAAAATTTTGCCTTATTTAATCTTCAGTTTTCGAATATTAAATAAAGGCAAATATTTCTGTTCACACATAGTTGTAGGAAAAAAAAGCTTAAAATTTTTCAGCTATACTATGGGTACTGATGCCAGTTGTCCCACGTAAATCGGTCTCCAAATGCTCTGTACACCCGAATTTTAAAGTAATTTTCTTCACCTCGTCTAATGGCAGAATTATCTGCGATTAAATATGGAGACATAAACTGTAAAATATTAGTGGTGCGCAGAACATTCGTTAACCTTATTTACGCGGCACATCTGGCAACACATGGTTCAGACAATGGAGTTATGAATACAGAGGAGGAGACATGTAGTCTACAGACTACCAGATGAGAGTGAAGTAACTGAGGAGTTTCTCATAAGATGGCGGCTGCTGTTTTTAAAACGGGTCTTCAGTATCTCTTTACCTCCAGGGCAAACATTCCACCAATAAAATTCAATAAAAAATTTCATCTTGCTTAAGCGTCTTATTCACGGGCATTTTTTCGCATAAATGTGGTAAAAATTTCTGTTTGTTTTTATTGGTGTCAGTTTATCTTGTAAAACTGTCAGTTTGTTTCCCTGGTTGTCACAATATGTCGAAAAGTGCAGGGTTTTACTACCTGAAAGTAAACATTTACCAGTAAAAATGAAAAACTGTTTCTACCATTACGTATAAAGGAAATTTTGCAATAATAATACGTTTAAATAAGGAGAAAATTTCTGTATAAATATACTGTTGGAAGTTTCCGCCGGCGGTAAACAACCTCTGTGATAGCGGTTACAGTTGAAGCTGCACTATTTTAAGCATGGAATTATTAATAAAGAG
Organism: Maratus speciosus; assembly: GCA_963932465.1. Lineage (NCBI taxonomy): Eukaryota > Metazoa > Arthropoda > Arachnida > Araneae > Salticidae > Maratus > Maratus speciosus. The sequence continues at coordinate 436,965,923 of OZ010787.1, forward strand.
GATCTGACATATCCTTAATATAGCGAAGCTTCAGCTGTAACCGCTTTTACAGTATTTGATTACCGTTGGTGGAAACTTCCTCCGGTAAAAGTATATAGAAAGTTTCTCCGTATATAAACGCCTTATTTGTGAAAAATCTCAGTCATAAATATCGGTAGAAATAGATTTTCATTTTTACTGGTGGAAGGTTTCTTTAGCGGTAGTCAGGCCCTGCGTTTCCGCCATATTGTGACAACCAGGGAAACAAACTGACAGTTTTACAAGGCAAACTGACACCAATAAAAATAAACAGAAATTTTTACCACATTTATGAGAAAAAAAAAAAAAAAACGTGAATAAAACGCTTGAATCAGAAACTGTACATCCTATTTTAAAAAAGCAGCAGCCATCTTGTGACAACCTCCTCAGTTACTTCACTCGCAACTGGTAGACAGTACATCATATGTCTCCTCCCCTTTATTCATAACTCCTTTATTTTAAGGATATGCCAGTTCCTCTTCATGAATAGTTCCACGGTTCAGACTAAAGTATAGAGTAGTTCCAAGAATTGCAGCGTACTTAAAATATTCTCACTTTGCTACCACTAGTTTAACACGTTCACGCCGCCGCGGTGGGGCACACTCGCCTGTCTCAGAGCTGGCAAGTTTTCGGCCTTTTGGATACCAGTATTTTAATTCAGAAAATGTTGTTTTATTTATTTAGAACAGTCAGGCGATTTAAAGGAACAACATTTTCTCTAAAATAATAGTGGTGTGCAAATGCCGGAGACTTGACAGCTCTGAGACAGTCGAGTGTGACCCACCGCGCCGGCGTGAACGTGTTAAGCCTTAAATGCATACGGTATCGTTTTTGATACAATAATTGTTCCCTATTTATTGGATTTTTTAGTCACATATTTAGTATTTCCACCAGAAAAATAAAAAAGAAAATTTCACTCCATTTAATAACAGCCATTTCGTTATTAAATAAACCGAAATTTACCATTTATATTTTCTGGTATGAATTCCGATTCTCTGAATTATGAAATTTCGGGAACGCATTCTACCCTATGCATTTAAGGGTTAAACGAAAATCATTATTGTAGTTTTCTGTTTGAAATGATAAAAGAATCTACCATAAAGACTTTTGATATGAAATACACTATATGGCCTTTCATGATCGGACACTTTTAATTTTAGACATTTTGTCAAATATTTAAATGTATATTTGTTGGATTTTTCTGGAACTTCATGATTATGAAGACTATATTCTACTTCATATTTATCAATGGCGGTTTGATCAGAAGGGCTATTAGGGGGACCAACAAAAAATCAAACAAAAGAATAATGTTTGGAATCACCCTGTAAAACAAAATGCACGAAATGATCTATCGCTGTATCTTACGAATATATGGATATTGTACAATATATGTATTCATTTGTGGAAGAAAGTAACGTATATTCATGGACATATATCGACTTTTTTAAAGCGTTAAGAATTTGCATGCTTTTTGTTTATATCATCTAGGATTATTTACCAAATTTAACGCCGGTTTCAGAAAATTTGACAAAATGTAGTAGAAATAATATGGTGTAATTGACATGTAAATATATTAAATATTTGATGAAATATGAGCAGTTGAATGAAATATTTTTTCTGCGCAAGCGCGCACGATAAAAAAATGTTATTTTTTTCATGATTTATAGTCAACTCAACTATGGAGCAACTCATAAAAAAAAGCCAGTTAAATATTATGAAAATTCAGAAAGAGTTCGGCAACACACTGAGCTGATTTTTAGATGTTCTCTAAAAACTGCTAAATGATAAGGGGTTTTCCATAAATAGATTTTAATTTTTACTTTTTTTAATTTTCATTTTTTATGGATGCTATAGATATTCTTGGAAAATCACCAGAAGTAGCCTCCTAGAAAAAAAGAAGTATTAAAGTGTAAGCATTTGTTCTAAATCTACGCGTTCACATTCATTATGTACAAACTCCTTTGCTGAAATTCAGTCAGGGTCAGTGTTGCCAGTGGGCTACTTTTTTTTTTTAAATTCAGATATCTCGATTGGCACCACTTTTCAGAATTTTTAAAATTCGCCTTGTTTTCGCCTTAATTAATATGTCATTAAATAAGGCGAATTTTACTATTTCAAAAAAGTGGTGCCAAACAAGAAATCTGAATTTTAAAAAAATGGCCCACTGGCAACACTGGTCAGGGTTCGTACGTGTCCTTGAATATCCAGACAAAGAAATTCTTCGGTATGAGTATTTTCTTATAGAAACTACCTCTTTAAATAAGGCGAAATTTCGCGCGTTTAAACTAGATTTATTTTTGTAGAAAAAAAGTAGTGATATTTCGCGTTCAAAATAACGGTACCGTAAGAACCCTTCTAGTTCATAAAAAATGACAATTTGTGGAAAATTCCTTATCATTCAGAAGCTTTTAGAGAGCAACTGAAAATTCGCCTCACTCTATTGCCGATATCTTTCTGAATTTTCACGACATTTGTGTGGCTTTTTGTTATGAGTTGCTCCATAGAGTTGACTATCAAATTACGAAAAAAAATATTATTTATCGCTCGCATGCGCAGATAAAATATATTTCATTCAACTGCTCATATTTCATCAAATATTTAATATATTTAAATTCCAATTACACCATATTATTTCTACTACATTTCGACAAATTTTCTGAAACTCGCGTTAAATTTTGTAAAAACCCTACATGATATAAACAAAAAAAAAATGCAAATATTTTGAGATTTCTAAAAAAATCGATACATTTCCATGAATATACGTTGAATTCTTCCACAAATGAATACATGTATTATGCAATGTCCATATATTCGTAAGCTATAGCGATAGATCATTTCGTGCATTTTATTTTACAGGGTGATCCCAATAATTATTATTTTTCTTTGATTTTTTGTTGGCCCCTAATTGTACTTCTGATCAAATAGCCATTTATAAATATGAAGTAGAACATTTTCTTCATAATCCTGAAGTTTCAAAATATATTTTATTCAAAATATAAGCGACAAATATAGTTTTAAATATTCGACAAAATATCATATCTAAAATTGAAAGTGACCTATCATCAATGGCCATATAGTGTAGTAGTAGGAAATGTAGAAAGAATTAGGAACGCTGTGATATAAGATCCCTGGTATAGCCGAGAGTCCCATATGACACGTTTTCTTCTACAGGACATCACCCCGGACGATTACCAACGAAACAATATCATTCTCCTGGCATGCTGGGGGATGCAAAAAAAAAAAAAAAAAGTCACAATGAAGTCCTCAAGAACAGAAAATATCCACTTTATAACTTCCTATAGATGTCATCGTGTCCTACTACAAGTTCCTCCTCAGGAGGTTCTGTGATTGATTTTAGGGCTTAGATGCCGTATATTACCTTGGCCGACATCTTGGATGTTTTGAGATTTCTTAGCGATTTTATGTTGGCGATCTTTATCGATATGGAATCCGTGTGACGTGTGTGTTCTGGCGTGACGTGTTCTGGCAACCCTCTTTTTTATCGAGATTGTGTTGAGAGTACGCGAGAACGCCGTTTTTGCATGCGATATCGTGTTGTGTTTCTGTCAATTATCTTTATGTTAAATTTATTGTATGTATTTGATTGAATATGAGTTCTGTAGTCTGTTTAAACGGTCTTGCTGAAGTAATTAAGAAATATGAGTAAATTTTGACGAATAAAAGAGGTTTGTTTACAGTGCGTCAGTGCGTATTTATAAGTCTATTTCGGAAAATGACGGTGATGCTAGCAGGTATTTCATGCTTGAGCTTTCAAGAAAGCAGATGTCTGTTAAGGTATGTTGATAATTTTATGTATATTTTGTTGCCTTACTATTTTGTACATTTTGAGATTGCTACACAGCGAGAACTGCTGAATTTTGAGATTGGTACACAGCGAGAACTGCTGAATCCAGTGATGTTTTTTTTTAGGTTAATGAGCGCAGGGCGCTCATACAACGATTACTGATTGCCACTTTAACGAGCTTTGTTTATTATTTACATTTTATTTCCTTTAAGACTAACACGCGTATAAATCGGTGCTTGGCGACATTTACTACTTGGCGGAAAAGGGGTTTTCACGCCAAGAAAAATTCCAAGATGGCGGCCCTCGGAATTTATGACATCTGTTCTGATTTTAGGAAGTGATATTGGAGTAATTAGAGAAACAGCAAGTTCAATTAATGTGCTTAAAAAATAATTCGAAGTTGTGGTTATTTGACGTACTATAAAGTGCAGAAATCAAACTATGAACAATACATTTTTATTTTTTTTATTTATTATTTATTAATTTTAAAATATTATCTAAAAAAATACTTTATTTAATTCTTGTTACAAATAAATAATTACATTACAGAATAATAAAAAAAAGGAATCACTATTCATATTGTCACACACATAGTATTAGGAAAATTATTACGAAACGCAATCAATCACAGTCAAGGAACTAGACGACATAGGAAAATGATTGATTTTGATTTTACGTTCCCTTCGCTGGGTTTGAACCATGGAGCTCTCTATTACCAAACACGTGTTCTACCATCTAAACCAGCTGTTCACAGCGTTCACTTTACTTTATAGGATATTGGTAATAAAAATGACTTATGAAAGAATTTTGTCCGTTAATGATAAACATGCGTATTTATTTTGTTTCTTTTAAAATCAGGAATTCTATAGTTTTTTCTTTGGAAATCAAACTAAATAATATTTAATAGAGATTTATATTTAATATTATTTTAAATCCATATGTAGAAAAACAGTGTACAAAGAACTCAGTGGTGGGCTTAGTCAATTTTCTTGCTACCAGTATTTTCAAACAACGATATTCATGGTGGATTTCTACAAAACTTGCAGGATAAATCTGCAACGAAGTCGATTACTGTAACAGGGTGGTTACTTGTGAGAAATCATTGAGACTGAATACCAGTATTTTATTATTGAAAAACACTTCGACTTTAACCCCTTAACGCTCAAATTAAATTACGGTTTAAAAATTCAAATTGCTTATTGGCACCACTTTTATGAAAAAGAAATATTCACCTTATTTAATGACAGGTAAAACGATACTAAAATATAGCCAATTTCACTATTTTATAAAACTGGTGGGAATCAAACAATCTGAGTAAAAGACACAGCCCGTGAATATGACGGGAGCGAGAATTAAGGGGTTAACACGTTCACGCCGGGGAAGTGGGTCACACTCGACCACCTCAGAGCTGCAAAGTCTCTGGCTTTTTGGATACCAGTATTTTAATACAGAAAATGTTGTTTTATTTAATTAGAACAATTGGGCGATTTAAAGGAACAACATTTTCTCTAAATTAATAGCGGTGTGCAAAAGGCCGGAGACTTGACAACGCTGAGACCGTCGAGTGTGATCGACCGCGCCGGTGTGAACGTGTAAATCGCGTTATTCAAAAGGCGAATTTCGCTATAAGAAAATAGTGGTATATGTCAGAAAAATCTCCTGAACGGCTTATAACCTTTATAAAATTTTTGAGAGAAATATGAAACGAATATTACTGTTTTTAAATAATGATAACGGAAACATTGACAATGCTGAGCCCTTATTTCTTAACACCAAAAAAAGAAGAAAAAGATGCATTTATTATATATATATATATATATATATATATATATATATATATATATTATGGTTTCGCTATTATTCTTTTCTCGCGGAATAAATTTCATTTTCAAAGTCCATACACTCCTTACAATTTAGAAGGGGCAGCTACCGTTATTTGAAACAAGAAATTTTCTATTTAATTATTTAATCGCATCATTCACAACCAGCCTGTTTATTCACATGATTTGTAAAAGATTTCTCGTGTTCAATGAGGCAAAAAACTCTGTTAAGAAATGTGGTAAAATTGTACTCACCTTGTTCTTTCTTATCCCTTTAGTGCACAGCTTTGCGAATATGCAAACAACTGTATTATGAGTTTAATATATTTTTTTTAGTCGTATATGCCTAATTCACACCAGAAAATAAAAATAGTAATATCTGCTTTAATTAATAACAGACATTCCGTATTTAAAAAATGTGAAATTTACCGTTGAAACTTTCTGGTGTAATGCCAGATTCTATGAAATACATAAATGCTGGAACGTATTCTATTATGGGAATTAAACGGTTAAAGGTTAACTTTAATAAAATAAATAATTACATAAAATAAGGTATTTTGAGACATACTTACAAAAATATTTACTAATTCGCAATATTTTAGCGTAAAACATCCACAGGACAGTAGTTTTTACTTGTATTGCAGATGTGCAACATAAGGAAAGATTGACGTGTGGCATAAAAACTGTATCTGTGATTTTTTTCATTATTTTTCCCGTGTAATAAACCTTTCAGAGAATCATATATAATTTTTTCGAAACAAAATAAAAATCGCACATTTTAGGGTTAATATAAAAATTAGGAAAATGTAGATTTTATTCAAAGTATAACTATGTTATTCTTTAAAAGTTACCACGAATAAAAATCTCTCTGCATATTCTTTTAATTGAATATAGTATAATGAACTGTACTGTTCATATACGTAGTCATAAAATGCGGATAAATGTTACTCTGACGTAAGCGTATGAAGTTCAAGTTTAAAAGATATAACCATTGAAAATTTGTTAAATATGTGAAGTTAATTTACAAGTTTAGACTTACGGTGTCATTGAAACTTTTCTAGACAGTTTAGCAAAGGAAGAGTAAGTGACCGTTATCTAGAATTTAATTTTCGTTCTAAACATAACTTTTAACTGCTTAAAGTTTTAAAGCTTGTTTAATGTGCTAAAGCTTACATGAAATAAAATTATGTACCGTAATTAATTAGTGAAGAGAAAAGCTGTAATTTAAAACAAGTTAATATTTAAAGAATTGCGTCATTAAAATTGTTACTCATTCAGAACTTAACCACTTAACGGTCGCATTAAATTACGGTTTAAAAATTCAAATTGCTTATTGGTACAGCTTTTTTGAATAAGAAATATTCACCTTATTTAATGACAGGTAAAATGATACCATAATAAAATGAATTACACTATTTTATAAACCTGGTGGGAATTAAACAATCTTAATAAAATACACAGCCCGTGAATATCACGGAAGCGAGAATTAAGATGTTAAATTTCCAATTATAATGCGATGATATGAATTATAATGCATTTACATTTTTACAGATATGTCTACTACATTTTTTATAAGACAAATAGGCAAAATGCAAGATATACGTAATTAACCAAAACGTACAAAGTTTCATGCACATTTTGCAGTAAAAAACAATTGTAATTCCATAAAAATAGGCTTGGTAATTTTGTGGATGCCACTCTTTCAAAATATTAATAATCGTGGTAGGCTTATCTTGAAAATTTTGTAGAAATTTACCAGAAAGTTTGTCGTTTTGAAGTAGTGGTAGCCAAAAAAGTGACAGATTGGAGCCCGAAATTATATTTAAAAAAATACCTAAAATCAGCAAAAACGTAAATTGATAAAACGGTTTCCGCTCGAAATATATTTGTAATAATGTAAAAATAATAGAATTCGGAGAAACGGAATATTTCTATTATAATTGAGCTTTAAAAATAAAATGCTCTAAAATATACATATGGGAAAAATTTCGAAAAAATATTAACTTTAACCCCTTAACGGTCGCATTAAATTACGGTTTAAAAATTCAAATTGCTTATTGACACCACTTTTTTGAAAAAGAAATATTTACCTTATTTAATGACAGGTAAAATGATACCAAAATAAAGCCAATTATACAATTTTATAAAACTGGTGGTAATCAAACAATCTGAATAAAAGACACAGCCCGTGAATATCACGAGAGCGAGAATTAAAGGGTTAATTCTTTCCGGCATGGTGGACATTCTTTCCCACTTAATTTTAATTCCCAAATGTCACATTGGCACCAGTATTTTAAAAGGAATTTTTGCCTCTTTGATTGTACATGAAGAAAAGGTTTTACCTGTTTTCAAATAAATATATTCGTAAGTCCCGGTGTCAATCCATTATTTGAACGTTTTAGCAAAAGAAGTACTTTGAACCGGAAAGGGTTAAACAATATAACAGGTTTTCTTACATGATAATAAAAACTTCAAAAATATAATTTGTCGTATTTTTTAGAAATACCTTCGACAAAAATATTGCATAGAACTTCCAATATACATCTTTGAAGCCAGTATGATCGACCTGCAGGGAACGTGTAACAACTGTTTTTCTACTTTAATTTTCACCTTTTTTAATCGAAGAATTTCTGTGATTAAATAACGGATAAGTTCTGTAAGATAAAAATTGTTTCGAGAGATCTCCAGTTGGACTACACTGTTTTAAAGTATATTCATAGCCGCCATTCTTCCGGTTTTTCAAGTCAAAAAACATAATTTGAAGAATAATTTTTTCAATGAATTATTGGAAATAAATTTTGTACAAATGCAAGATAGATTATTTTTAATATTAGGTGCACAACTATTATTTCTTAATACTGCTGCCACCATTTACATCACTGCGAATCGTCGCGTTATTAAATTACAAAATTTATGTGAGTAAACAAAGTAAATTATTTTATACGAAAAGTGGTTGCACTGTGACCATGTATGCAAGCGCTGCGTTGCAAATGGCTGATTGCTACCACTGAATTTTTATAGTATTCCTCACCTTATTTAATGACAGAATTTCTGAGATTTAATAAGGAGAATAATACTATCAAAATTTAGTGGAGAAAATTAGTCAGATGTGTATCAGCGCTTGCATCCCTGACTGTCCACCGGCCGTAGTTTGATCTCGGGTCTATTAACCCATTAATGCCGATTTATTATACACATTTTTAATACCTCGTTACCATTTGACACCAGTTTTCCCATATTGTAAATTTTAACTTATTTAATCTCTCAAAGTTTGAGATTAAGTAATATGAAAATTGCCTTTCTAAAATACTAGTTTTCATATTTAAAATTTTCGTATTTCTTAAATGGCAGATTTTCGTACCAACCGGCGTTAATGAGTTAAAATCACTTCAACGGCAGCCTCGTGTTATGTCGGTGGTAACAACACTGTTTTCCCATACCTGCTGCCGGTGAAGTGGTAAATTTAATTTTATGAATGTGAAAGTGTTTGTTTGACTTTTTTAAAAGGAATGATGGTTGATATGCAGACAATATAACATGTTGCACCGTTGTAACATAACAGGGTTTCGTGTTACATTGTGAGGTATAACATTCGGGACTTGGATTACCACAAGCGAGTATTTTTATTATTTTTCTTTCAGTATTTCGAAAAAAGTTTTGGTGTAATATTAGCACACGCATTGGAATTTCCAATTTGTCAGTTACACTATTAACCCCTTGAGGGGAGGTGGGATATATTATATCCTACCTAATTTTATTCATGATCCCGAAATTTTTAATAAAATTTTACTTTTTTAACTGTGACGGGGAAAAAATTGAAAACTTGCTTTTCCTTATTTTGAACTAAATTTTTCGTAAATTCCAGTGTGAATTCAACGTTTCAGAAACAAACTAGTAAACAAACTAGGGCAGAAACAAAACAGCCCTGTTTAGGCGGTCACATTATGGCGGAAACGCAGGGCCTGACTACCGCGGAATGACACTTCCACGAGCAAAAATAAATATATTTTTTTGGCCGTCATTATGACGGAAATTCTGCATTACTAAGGCGTTTAAATATGGAGAAAATTTCTATTAAAATTTACTGGTGGAAATTAGCCCTGGCGGTAATGAGACACTGCGAAACACGTTACAGTTCAAGCTTCACTCTTCTGAGGATATAGTCGCCTCAGAGCAACAGTAGGACATCTAGTAGTAATAAAAATGAGATGTCTGACTTACTTCTATGAATAACTGTGTTTGCATCTTGTGGAACAACTTTTGAAACACAAAGTTATGTTTAACCCTCTAGCTGCGCAACCCGAGATATCCCCAGTCAACGTAAAAGTAGCAAAATTTGCGTAACCCGAGATTTCCTCGGGGATTCATTTTTTCCACTGGCGACTATTTTTTAATTCAAATCGGACCACTTTTTAAAAACAAAAATATCAGATATACTTTAACAATATCTACAAGGGAAATTTACTGCAAAATTGATTTTTTTTTTTTAAAATATTGGTGCGAAAATATAAAAATAGTCTCCAGTGACAGCACCGATTTAGCCTGATTTAAATGTAATGTGCACATTTTTTGAACCTGTTTTGATAAAAAAAAAATTACGCAGCTAGAGGGTTAATACTATATGCCAGATGTGTTTTACAAAAATTCCCTACTGTTCCACTAGATGCAGACACAGTTTTTTATAGCAGTAATTCAGACATCTCATTTTTGATTATTACTAGATGTTCTACTGTTGCTCTATACATATATTCGACGACTATATGTATATTCTATATGTATAGGCGACTATATGTATATTCCTCTTCATTCATAGTTCCATGTTATAAACTATACAAACTGCAAAATGCCTCCCTTAAAACATTTCTTATTATTATGTTATAATTTTATTTCTTTTAATAATAAAACATTTCTCTCTATATAAATTTTGGAACTTTTTTCTTTATTTTAACATACACTTCAAAACAAAACTTAGTTTTGAACTACGAGTTTGTTGTTTGGAAATGAAGATGTAAGTTTATAATTTTTTTTTTTTTAAATCCGAAAAAAAAAACTTATATACTTTGAATAAACAAAAACGAAATTGAAGATTTTAATTAGTGCTTTTACACTACTTTCCCCGGAAACTTTTCTTTTAAAAAGAAAAGTTTTTATGTAATATGCATTATTTAAGAATGTTTTATTCGAAGAACTGCTATTTTTAGAAAAATGCGACAGAATATAAATAGCATAAAATGAAATTATCTGCTCCACTTTTTGAAGTTAACACTTCGCTTTTTCGTGCTTGAGTATTTTTATAATAAATAAATGTAAAATAATTAGTTACAAAAGAATGAAAGGTATTTTTCTGTGTATTTATATCAGAAATCAGAAGCAAAATCGGCGTCAAATTTTCAGAAGAGTTTAAGAAATTAATGTTGTTTTTAAAATTATGATTTGTTGTCATTTCTCAAACAATGCACACATGTTTAAACAAGGATGTATACAACCCTTATTTGGAGTACCTTTGTTCATTTATTTTCATTTATAATTCTCATAAGTATATACAATAAGATAATTCGAAAATTACGGATTGGAATTAATGTTGTTTTAAAAATTAGGATTTCTTTCATTTTTCAAACAAAGCACATATGTTTTAACTAGGGTGCATACGTCCCTTAATTTGAGTACCTTTGTTTATTATTTTCATTTTTCAATTCTCATAAATATCTACAATAAGATAAGGCGAAAATAACGATTTGAAAATAGTGGTGTTGTATACTTTGCACATGGTAAGGATTTTAAGCATCCTGATTTTAATTGATTATTCCGCAGGTTTCTTATTGTACTATCTTTTGAGTACCATAATTTCTAAACAGTAATTTTCACCCTATATTACTCGCAGAAAAATATTAAATTAGGTACCATTTCATAAAGCAGATATCACTGCTCGAAAATGGTTATGCTCAACATCACAAGTGCAACAGAAACAAATTTAACATTCCACAAAATTTTCTAATGTTCATTTGAGATTTTTATTATTTGTTAAATTTACATGTTATTGTTAAATTTACATGTAATTGTTGATAAACACAGAAAGATAAATTTTAAAAAGAAAAAAAAAACGTTTTTCGTTGTTCCTAAGCCTCAGAGGAGGAATACGATATTTTTCGTGAAGTAATATTTTCCTTATTAAATGAAACAATTCTGTGCTTAAAAATGACGACCATTAGATGGAATTGCGCGTCACTGATACGAATTTTTTGAAAGCTTGGTAAAATTAATTTGAATTGCTTTAAAATAGAAGTTATTGATAAAATATGTAGATGTGTTATTTAAAGTTTGGTTTTTTATTTCATTTTTCGTGATAAATTGAATCTTGATTGCTACCACTTTTCTAAACGGTTATAATTCCCTTTGTTTCGCATTATTTAATCTGTCATTAAATAAGGCGAATATTTCTACTTCAAAAAAGTGGCGGTAAAAAGGAATCAAAATAAAAAAAAAAAAAGTAGCGAACTGTCAACACTCTTAGTTAAAGGAAAAGGGCTTCACGTTACTATTGTTCTCTAGTTTCCTTATCTCTAGAAAAGCCGAAAATTTTACTCAAGTTTTATAAAAATATTTTTCATCAGAATATTTATTTTAAACTGCTTAACTTATTTATTGAACTTTTTTTTTTCTTCTTTGTATCTTGTGAAATTATTTTATAACGAAATTTCTGGTTCAGACCGAAATATATTCATATGATAGGGGTCAAAATGACTCCCCAGTGTTCCTCTAATGTAAATCTGAAGTTTTTATTTCTAGCTCAAACGACAATAGCCCATTCTAGAGCTGCACATTTATTTAAGTCCCAGGAAGTAGGATATCGACCTCCTAATTTTTTAGCAAATTTGTATGCTAATTTCCGTACTTTGTTAAGAGTTAAAGGGTTAAATTATTTGAAAACAACGTTTAACCCTAGATCTACCGGGAATTTTATTTAAGTTTTAATAAAACGTTCTACACCAGAATTTTTATTTAAAACTATTTAACTTATTTATTTACCTTATTTTTGTCTGGTTTATATACTTAGTTTATTTTAAAGAAATTTCTGGTTTGAATGAATATTTTGTATGTACCTGTCGGGTCCAATGGACCCGTCTGGTAGACGGAGGGTTAAACACACAATAAAACAAGCAGATTTGACCATACGTATACGTTTCGTGAGTACTAGGACTCACATCCTCAGTGTAAAAACTTTAAAAACTTTAAAAACAATATCCCCCCAACTGCATGTACGGTGAAAGAAAACCCTTTTTATTCTATGTTGGGTTTTTTTTTCACCGTACGTGCAGTTGGGGGATATTGTTTTTAAAATTTTTAAAGTTTTTACACTGAGGATGTGAGTCCTAGTACTCACGAAACGTATACGTATGGTCAAATCTGCTTGTTTTATTGTGTGTTTAAACGTTGTTTTCAAATAATTTATATTTTCACACAAGTTCTGTACTTATTAGTTAAAGGGTTAGTTCAAAGGGTTAAACCATAATGCATTTTGCTGCGTCTTACTACATATTCAATAAATTGTTTTTCTTACTCTTCACTAAAAACGTGTTTTGAACAATATTTTGAGGAAAATGTTAGACGCTTGGCTTTCGGGTTTCTTTTACTTTTTATTCTATGCTGTAAAGAAGAATCTTTTATGTTCTGTTTTTCTCCTGCTTTTCTAATGGATAATTCTACCTCAAGGACATCCGAAATAGCCGAGATCATGGCATTTTTATTAATATTGGCTCCGTCTGTCTTCTTCCTCACTATTTTCAGCTAAAAAAACAACAACAAATTCACTCATTTATTATTACGTTTGCTAATTAATAATTAACAATATTTTTATAACAATAATTACATTCTATCACAGGGGTGGCCAAATGTGGCATGTTGGACACCACTAAAATTTTACAGTAATCACTGCCTTATCTATTCACTGAATCTCAGCAATTCAAGAATTCAATTTTTTCCTTAAAAAAATAATGGTATCCGGCGTGCCACAGTTGGCCAAACCTGTTCTATCATGTGTATCCCACAGCATACGAGGGTCGATCCAGAAATAAGGTTCCAATGAAATTTACAAATAGGCAACATTGTTTATTCTCATAGAAATTTACATCTTTGGAAAGAAGAAAGTTTGCACTAATTCTCTACACAATCGCCATCTTTTTCTATGCATTTTTGTAGACGGTGATCGAATTTATGTTTCCCGATGTCGTAGAACTCCGCCGCCAAATCGTTGAGGGGGCGTTTCTCCTCTCCTTTGACTTCATCGTCTGTCCGGAAGCGTTGTTCACCCAAGTGTTCTTTTAACTTGGGGGAACAAGTGAGAATTACTAGGTGCGAGGTCTGATAACCGCCTCCGAAACTGACGGTCTTCCACTGCGTTCTTCATCGTGGACTTCCTTCCGCCGGCACTAAACTCCCTGCACCACTTTTGGACGTTTTGAATAGACATACATTTCTCGCCATACACCTCTGTCAACTGACAACGAAAATATCCACGGGTGGAGTCCATTTGGCGTGCAAAAAGCGAAGTATGGGGCGAATCTCACACATGGCGGGATCAACAATGGGAACCTCTATCTCAGACGGCTGCTGAGCCAAGAATGAGCGGCGCAGCAAAGCACGGCCGGGGGAATCGTGAGTGCGGGAAAAGCCGCGCACATTGCTGTTGCCGTATTTCGTTTCGCAGTTTCCCGTGGGGCCTGAGCTTTTTGGGAACCTTACTTCTGGATTGACCCTCGCATTTTAGAAACAATGTTATTTTGTTGCTAATTATTTATCTCTCCTCCGTTTGTAGATTCCATATATTTTACGTAATGCTTCGGCCACATGGTAAGCGCGGTATTGTAAATAGAAAATGATCCAAAAAGTATTTTTAGAAATTAACACGTTGACTACCACGCTACGAGTATGCTCGTAGCTTTAATATTCGGGGCTTTAATTTATTACTTTCTCACCATTACTTAACAAAAAAATTGCCTTATTTATTGGCAGAAATTTCGCTGTATTAGTAAATCGAAATTTACCTTTCAGAATTTGTGGTGGCAAACGACTTCCAAGAAGAAATTTGAAAATTCTTACTTTTTGCGGCAGTGAACGTGTTAAGTATATGTATATTTAGTTTACATACTTGAATCCTAATACCTACAAGTAAAATGGATGTAAACCACAGTTATATATATCTTTCTGTTAGAACCTCATTTAGGTATTTTTTTATAATTTCTTACTTAAATATAACCTTTATTTTAATTTCTGTTTTTTTTTATTATTTATTTATTTATTTATTTATTTACTTCAGATTAGTTTTTCTAATTGTTCTTCTTAAGTAATTTGCACTTTCAGGGTTGCCACAGGTGATTATTTTTATATTCTATTCGCACCACTATTTTAAGAAAATAAATTTTGTAGCACATTTCTCTTGCAGATGTTGTCAAAATTTTCCGTTTAAAAAAGAAAAAAAAAAAAAAAAAAAAAAAAAAAAAAAAAAAAAAAAAGGTGGGAGATAGAATTACAAAATAGTCGCCTGTGGTAGCCATGCACTTTCTACTAAAAACAAAATTTCTAATTGCTGCAAAATTGTTTAAACTTTCGGTAAAATAAATGGATCACGTTGACACGTATCAATGTTCCTCGCATTTGGCTGCATCAATGTATCCAAAACACTATTAAAATATTTTTTATCCCCCACATTAAAAAATCCACAGTCTGAAATTTGTAAGAAATAAGTAAAATAAAAGGTTTTTGCTTACCTGTTGTGTACATAATTTTGACAGAAAAACTTGTCTTTTGCAGAAATCCGTTTTGACAAAAATACACAATGTACGGCTACTAGATTTTCTGTTTATTTTCTGGTTTTTTGACGTTTTATGATTTTTCGTTTGCAATTTCATATTGAACCTTTAACACTCCCAGTAAAATCAGGATCTTTTTTGACACCAAATTTTTTTGTCTTGAAGTTTCTCTAGTTTCGAGCCAGAAACAAATTTTAATTTTAAAGCTTTGGAGCAAAAGCGGAATGTAAAATCATATTTGATTTTATTTGTAATAAAATTGTTCAAAAATTCTGGACTGAAATCAACAATTCAGAATTAGTTGCCCATGAAAGGGTTAAAGTTATTACTTATATAACTTAATTTAAATCAAAATTTGTGTCAAAAATATGTGATAAAATGCTTAGTTTATTACTTACTTGAAAACGTAATTTAAAATTACATTTATTTACTTTTATATGAAACTGGTTATAAATTCTGGGTAGTAATCAAAATTACAGGAAGAGAATTACTTTCCACTGAAAGAGTTACTGGTCGTTCATGCAGGTCGTTTTATTTATGTTTCACTATTTTCAATTACCTTATATACACTCGAATAAGTTGTCCCCAAAGTTCGAGAGATATAATATATCCATCAAGTTAAATACCAATGTATTTAAATAGTTTTCTGCGCCTTATATAACAGTAGAATATGAATTTTTTTTTCTCGATTAAATAAATATTATATTACTATACGGAAATAGCGGAATTCAAAAGGAGGAACATGCTATATTTCTTGAATAGAGGTATACATTTATATGCAAGTAAATAAGGTACTAATTTAATTTCCGGCATTTAATCCGCGAAACAAATGATAAAGGATTTGAACTAGAAAATTTCTGAAATAAAATTTAATTTATTAGTATCTTTATAGATGCTTATGAAGGGCACTGTTCCCAGTAGTCTAGTTTTTTTATATTCAGATTTCTTGATTGGCGCAACTTTTTTAAAATAGTAAATTTCGTCTTATTTAATGACATATTAATTGCATAATATATAATAACAAGGGAATTTTACCATTTCAGAAAAATGGTGCCAATAAAGAAATCTGAATTAAAAAATATATCTTGTTGGCAACAGTGATACAGGGTTCGTACAGGTCCTGGAATTTCCAGACCAGGAAATTCATCTGTACCAGTATTCTCTTATGGAAAATCTCTGCTTAAACTAGACTAAATTTTGCGCGTTTGAACTAGATTTATTTTTAAAAAAAATAAATACTGAGATTTAGTTTGGTAAATAACGGGAGCCGTACGAACCCTGTTATAAAACTGCATTTAACAAATATAATTTTTTTATTTCAAAACATTTTTTATTTTGTCCGTGATTTATGGTAACGATCGCTTTATTTCATCGTAGAATTTGTTTTATTATAAAGCGGCCAATACCACTGTCAAACCTCAGTAATACGACCTCGCTTAGTACAAATTATCGATAATATTAACTAATTTTTCCACCCATCCCAAATACATATTCAACTAATTTTATGTAATCTGTTTAAGAATTATTAGAATTTTGAATTTTCGGTTAAAACGAACAAGTTTCCACACTTACGGTCAAACGAATTAACCTTTAACTGATGACACAGAAATTCTCACATAACTAGTGTGACGCGGTTTGTGAGACCGCTCCATCGAAAGATGAATAAAAGCCGCGATTAACTCATAGGATGTTGTTTTTGTACTAAACTTTTTGTACAGGAGTGTTATAATTAAAATTCACCTATTCAAAAGACTCTGGTGTTAGTATTAAAGTTTAAAACGATACAAAATTTCAGTTGTGTTTGTAGATAAACTGAAATTTGCAAGTTAAACTATGAAAATTGAAAAAAAGCTCCGGTCTGTGAGACCGGTAACATCAGTTAAAGGTTAAATCTTATCAAGCCTTCTTTACTATAGGTTTTTGGAAACAGCTTTTCTTCAGACTTAACCCATTAATGACGAGCCTCCTTTACACTTCTTTTAATTCTTCTGCACCAGTTTTTCCCACTTTGTAATTTGGATTTATTTAATCGCTCAAAATATGAGATTAAGTAATGTGAAAAATTCCAAACTAAAATACTGGTATCAAATTTAAAAATTTTGTTCGCTTTACCTGGAAAGTTTTCTTGACAACCGGCTTTAATGAGTTGATGTCCATTCCCTCTATTGTTCAGTTAGGGGCATAAATAAATATTTATTCCCAAAATAACATGACAAACGGATACGTCACTGGAAGACCAAGAAAAACCACGCTCCAAGAGATAGAACTTTTTTCACAGAGTATTGTAGTAGATGCTCGAAAATGTAGAATCTTCCCTCCCATTATAACACTTGATGATTACATAATGATGGACTATGATATTTTAACATCAGCCAATATTATATGACTTTGATATAACAGATTCATTATCCCTTTCGGCACAGAAAAATTCTGTTTGTAAAACAATGAAATGATTCGCCAGTCCAATTAAACAGCGTAGATCACATCAAAAAATTTTCACAAAGTTACGAAAAAAAAATAAAATACGAACATAGAAAAAACTTCAAGTAGACAGAATCTGTGTAATCAAGAGTTATCTGTATAGTTTAGTGTGCGATCAAGATGTATCTGTACAATCTGCTTAACAGTAGAACGCCGGCTATTTAATTCAATTTTTATAAAAAAAAATGTTTCACACCAGAAATTTTATTTAAAACTATTTAACTTATTTAATTAGCCTAATTTTGCGCTTCATACCTATAACATACCTTATGAAAAATTTTCTGATTCGAATCGACTAGTATCAATTTTGGCAGGGATCAAAATGACCCCTAACGGCGGTTCTAGTGTTAATAAGGCGTGAAAGTTATGTGTGCCATTAAGAATTTTAATCTTTGAAGTAAATGCTCTTTATCCCCATGTCCCAAGCATGGAACTATTAATAAAGAGGAACTGACATAGTCTTAAAATAGTGAAGCTTCAACTGTAACCGCTATCAAAGGGTTTGTTTATCGACGTTGGAAACTCCTACCAGTAGGTTTATATAGATATTTTCAACTTATTTAAAAGCCGTATTTTTACAAAATTTCAGTCATAAATAGTGATAGAAACAGATTTTCATTTTTACTGGTAGGAGTTTTCTTTGGTGGTAGTTAGGCCCTGCGTTTCCGCCATATTGTGACAACCATGGAAACAAACTGACAGTTTTATAAGGCATACTGACACCGGTAAAAACAAATAGAAATTTTTACGACATTTTTGAAAGAAAAATCCACTATCAAGACGCTTCTTTAAGACGAAATCTTCTATTCAATTTTACTGGTGGGATGTTTGACCTACCGGTAGTCAGAAACTGAAGAACCGATTTTAAAAAAGCAGCCGCCATATTGTGACAACCTCCTCAGCTACTTCACTCGCAACTGGTAGACAATACACTATATGTCTCCTCCTTTTTATTCATAACTCCATTGCCCTAAGTTTGCTTAAACGCGTTATTAAGTTTAAAGTTCATTCATAATTATGACTGACAACATATATTTATTTTTAATTGTGGAAGTTTATTTCGGTGGTAGTTTATTTCGGCCTTGTGCTTCCGCCATATAGCGAGAACCAAAACAACCTCCTTTCAGCGTCTGTGAAAGATATTATAATACACGAGTGACATTTTACAAGTAAAAATGTATAGAAATTTTTAACGAATTTGTGAGAGAAATTTTGCATGAAATAAGCCGCAAAAATAAAACGAAATTTCCTATTAAAAATTTACTGCTAGCAGATCACTTCGGCGGTAATCAGAAACTGTAGATCCAACGTAAAAACTCAAACGCAATCATCTGACAGTCTCCCCAGTTACTTAAATCGAAACTGGTAGACTCTAAACCTAATGTCTCCTCCTCTTTATTCACAACTCCATTTTTTCTAACATTTTTATAACCTTCAAATGTTTGCAAAATAGAATAGACATATTTTGAGACAGAACATTTATTTACTGTCGGTTGTATTACTTCTCTCAGCCTTTCATCCCTTTGGGGTCGATAAAATGAGTACCAAGCTTGCTTGGGAACTAAACACCGAGGGTCTCGCGTTAGGTTGACCACCTGGCTGGGACGCATGCTGCATAGCACCTCGGGGCCCAGGGTCAAGAAAACAGAGATGGGCACTGTCGGCCCAGATCCTTCTTGGATTGTATAGCCACAGAGTTTAGTAGTTAGTTGTATTACTTCTATGCGGAACATAATTATTTTTATTTATTAGATCAAATTTCTGGTTCAAATAGATTTTTTTTAAAATTGAAAAATGTCAAGGTTTGGCAGTTATGTACAATCAGTGTTGCGAGATTGGGAACTTGTTTGTCCCCAGATTGTTGCTTGTCACCGTTTTTTTGTTTTTTTTTTTTTTTTTTTTTTAAATAGAAATATTCGGCCTATTTAAAAATAGATTAAAAATTGTGATAAATAAGGTGAATTATACTATTTTAAAAGAGTGGTGACAGTCAAATAATCTAAATTAATAAGTCCCCAATCTGGCAACACTGTGTACTATGGTGATATGAATAAAGGGGAGGAGGATTTAGTGTAGTGTTCCATAGTTTCGAGTGAAGTAACTGAGAAGGTTGTCACAACATGGCTGTTTTTTTTTTTTTTTTTTTTTTTTTTTTTTTTTTTTTTTTTATCAGATCCGCAGTATTTGATTACCGCTGGTGGAAACATCCACCTCTAAACTTGAATAGAAGTCTTCCTCTTATTTAAGCGCCTTATTTATGGAAAAGATATCTCACAATTATGGTAAAAGATTTCTATTTATTTTTACTGGAGTCAGTTTGCCAGGCATAATAATTTTTTCACTCACACTGACAGTAGGTTGTCTTGGTGGTCACTTAGTGCAGCTGCTACCGCTGAAGTAAACTTCCACCAGTAAAAATGAATATCAGATTTTGCCATTATTTTTGACTGAAATGTTTTATTAACCCTAGATCTACCGGGAATTTTATTCAAGTTTTAATAAAACGTTCTACACCAGAATTTTTATTTAAAACTATTTAACTTATTTATTTACCTTATTTTTGTCTGGTTTATATACTTAGTTTATTTTAAAGAAATTTCTGGTTTGAATGAATATTTTGTATGTACCTGTCGGGTCCAATGGACCCGTCTGGTAGACGGAGGGTTAATAAGGCGTCTGGCTAAAGATGAAATGTCTACTTAAAATTACTGGTTAAACATTTCCCCGGCGGTAAAGATTCACTGTGCGAAAGCGGTTACAGTTGAAGATTCACAATTTTAAGAATGTCTCAGTTCCTTTTTCTTAATAGTTCCATCCCTGTTATTTTAATTAACCCTAGAACTACCGAAAATTTTACTCAAGTTTTATAAAAATATTACACATCAGAATTCTTATTTAAAACTATTGAACTTATTTACTTAACTCATTATTGTCTGGTTTACATATTTAGTTTATTTTAAAGAAATTTCTGGTTAGAATAAATATTTCGAATGTACCCATCGGGTCCATTGGACCCGTCTGGTAGGCGGAGCGTTAAGTAAATAGATTGTGACCCAGGTTATCTATCTATCTATCTATCTATATATATATATATATATATATGTAATTAAAACCACAAACAAAATATCAAAATCCATCACTCACCATATCAAAATTGAAACTCACATCGATTATATTAAAATAACCAACATAAACTTTAACTCTTAAAATCAAACTGAATAACCAAACTAAAGAAAATATATATAATTGCAAGACATAACAGAACAGAACAGAAGGCGAGCGGTATGACTAACGACATACTCTGCAGGGTTAAGTCAGACTTTACGCATGCTACGTCCCCCTTCACTCGCCAAGACCAAAATTGAAAAATGAAAAACTATAAAAAAATAAACAGAACTATATATATATATATATATATATATATATATATATATATATATATATATATATATATATATTATCTTACACCGTATTATTACCTTTTGCACTTTTGACCATCTATTTATATACACCCTGTATATTTTACTATTAATTAACCTTTTTATAACAACAATTCCCTGAATTTTTTTTTTTTGTTTGTTTAAGTCGCCACAAGCGTATTCTGTCTTTTCTAGGAAAAGAAAAAAAAGAAGATAAATAAAATATATGGTTATCTACGCTGAACATCCTGGATTATTTTGAATTAATCCATTGAATTTCTCTTATATAATGGCCGTGAAACTATTTAAGGAGTAAACGATTGAGTAAACATAGTAATACTGTTAAAAGCTATGTAAACAGCATAAATATTTATGAATTAAAATACCCACATTCTTCTTTTTATAATTTTCAATTCCGTTCTTAGAGCAATTAAGTCATAAGTGCCAAGAGTTACCGATTTCGAAAAGCACTATTTAACCCTTAAATACGCGATTTTTTATTTTGTTTCGAAAAAATTATATATG
This sequence comes from Maratus speciosus, assembly GCA_963932465.1. Lineage (NCBI taxonomy): Eukaryota > Metazoa > Arthropoda > Arachnida > Araneae > Salticidae > Maratus > Maratus speciosus. Next base: position 436,987,797 of record OZ010787.1, read on the forward strand.
ATACTCTGAAAGGTTTATTACACAGGGAAAATAATGAAAAAATCAGAGATGTGTTTTTTATTTAATATGTCAATCTTTTCTTCTGTTGCACATCTGCTATACAAGTAAAAACTACTGTCGTGTGACTGTTTTACGCTATAATAATGCAAATTAGTAAATACATTAATAAGTATGTCTCCAAATACCTTATTTAATATAATTATTTATTTTATAAAATTTAACCTTTAACCCTTTAATTCCCGTAATAGAATACGTTCTAGCAATTATGTATTTCAGAGAATCTGAATTTACACCAGAAAGTTTCAATGGTTAATTTCGCTTTATTTAAATACGGAATGTCTATTTTTTAATTAAAGCAAATATTGCTATTTTCATTTTCTGGTGTCAATTAGGCATATGCGAATAAAAAAAATCTATTAAATTCAAAACAGTGCTGTTTGCATGTATGCAAAGCTTCGCACTAAAGGGTTAAAAATAAACTCTTTGATTCATATGATCTTCGAAAAGGACAAAACATATGAGAGTAATTTACGTATGGAATTATTTTTTAATTAATGGTATTCAAAGTTTTTAACCGTTGCCACCTATATTAAAATGGTTAATTAACGCATTTCATCCGAATTACGTAAATGCATGCATTTGAGAAATTTCTTTTTTTATTCAGAAATTCTGAACCACTTCTAAAATTCCAAAGGAATATATTTTTTTTATTGCAAGGCTAATGTCAGGCGCACTTTTTTTGCACGCTTTTTCCTCATGTATTATCCCTACAGAATGCCGCTAGCATTGTGTTGGGATAATACGTAAGAAAAAAGCGTGCAAAAAGACGTTCGTCTGACATTATCCTAATCAAGAAACATCTGTCATTAAATAAATTCCATGCCTGTTTTCATCTATAATTTGAATAATAGAAAATATAGAACTTCACATTTAAAAATATAACGATGATTTAAATAATTACAACAGACAGGCCTTGCTGATGATATCTAATGCGATGATCATAAAAGTGATGCATATCTGCATATTTAACTCTTAGCAATCACTATATTTACACAGAAATATTAATCATGTAAAAATTGCAAAAATATGCTACTAAATAAATTTTAAAATTTCCGGTGTGTAATCCTTAATATAAGTATACAAAACACTATTATAAAAGAATAATTCATGCATTTAACCCTCTCGCTGCACAACCCGAGATTTCATCGGGCAACGTAAAAGTAGCAAAATTTGCGCAACCCGAGATTTTCTCGGGCATGCATTTTTTACGTCTAATTAACCCTCCTTAATTATTCCCACCAGTTATTTTTTTTATTGTAAATTCTGCCTTACTTAATTGGAGAATTTTCCCGATTAAATTAGAGAAAAATTTTTCGTTTGAAAAACCGCTGACTAAAGCATAAAAATTCTTAAAAAGCGCTAGTCGGGAAGGGGTTAAATACGCAGTTTTTGAAGCTATTTTGATAAAACAATTACGCAGTGAGAGTGTTAAGGGTTAAGTTTCAAAAAATAAAAATTTATATAAAATAAGGTATTTTGATTCATACTTATTAAAATATTTACTAATTTGCGATATTTTATTTTTTGCTTATATTGCTGAAGTGCAACATAAGAAGAGTGGTTGATGTATTATACGAAAAATGTGTCTCTGATTTTTTTCATTATTTTTCCTGTGAATAAAGCTTTCTGAGAATCATAAATCATTTTTTCGAAACAAAATAAAAAATCATGCATTTAATGGTTAACTGAATAAATAATCAGAAATTTATTGAAAAAAGGGTTTCTTGTTTCTAAATTTCATTTTTGTGGCTGACTCTTATTATTTTAATTTTAAGATTCTATATCTAATAGAAAAGATAGAAATTAGAAATGATTTAGAGATTACAGACAGTATACAGAGTGTACTACAAGACCGACAAAATTGCAGGAGGTGTAGGGGGCACAGTTACGATTCGGAATCTCATAGCAATGATGGGTCGAAAATGCCGTAGTTGCACGAGCCGTTAATTCCCAAATTGGCTCAGCCGAGCTCAACAATCTGATTGGCTAAAACTGATATTTATATAGTAGAAAATTATATTTATTTTCTTATGAAGTAGTGTAATGTAAAATATAAAGCAATTATAATGACTTAAATTGATTTATTTTGTTAAATTTGATCAAAATCACAGTAAAATAATCCAAAATATTAATATTAACGAACAATCAGATTGCTGAGTTCGGAGCCAATTTGGGAATTAACGGCTCCTCATAGTTGCGAGGTATGGTGAAAAAAAAGGTGAGAAAAAGAACAGAAACAGTAACAGATTAATAGGACGGAAAACATTTTATTCAAAGGTTGTACTACAGAAGATGTTCGAAACTACACTAGAAGTCGTCAGGCAGGCTAGACAGGAATGACAGGCCGCATGGAATTCCTTACGTTCTGGAAGATTCTTGGCGTGTCGCATATCCTCCCGGCAGCTACAGCTATTCGAGTGGCGAGGTCTTCAACTGCAGGAACAGGGGCCGCTGTAAAGCCTGCCTGACGACTTCTGGTCGTAATTTCGCATACCTTCTGTAGTACAACCTTTCAATAAAATGTTTTTTGTCCCACTAATGTGTTGCTGTTTCTGTTCTTTTTCTCTGTTTCTTTGCACCATAGCCAGGGCTGCCACAGGCGACTATTTTTTAATTCTACCTCACACCACTTTCTTAAAACAAATATTATTGGCATACTGTTCGAGTACATTTGCAAAAGAAATATACTGAAAAATCTGTTTTTTTTAAATAGTGTTGCCAATACAATAGAAAAATAGTCGCCTGTGGCAGCCCTGCATAGCTCGCAAATATGACATTTTTGATCCTGCATTGCGATCTGATTTTGAGTCGTCTCTGTGTCCCCCACACTTCCTGCAAGTTTGTCGGTCTGGTAGTGAAACACCCTGTATACAGATTTTCTTCTTCGCCGAACTGCATATGAATACCTGTTCCCCCGTTTCAATTTCAAACTGTCAAAACTAGTTATTTGTGAATTTTTCACTATTTAACCCTTTCGAGACGGCATCCATTGCAGAAATTTTAAGTGGTTGTCACGGTTTTTTTCATTAAACAGTTGTCTTTACTAGTGAAATACCCAAAAATGCTTTAAATAAAAAAGCCAAATATTACATTTACTTATTAATGGTGCCAAAAACAAATCCCACTTCTACCTTTTGATGATGTATATATGCATCACCCGTCTCGAAAGGGTTACAGGTTGAAAAGTCACACGAATTTCTTGACCGGAGTCATTTTTGTAAGTTCGCTACATTTGCTTGTTCGTCACCACTTTTTATTTCAATTCAGAAAAGTAAAGGGATGACAGCCTGTTTTTTTTTCTTCTTTTACTGGTACGGATGTAGTAATAACGTACATAAAAATACGCACTGTGATATCTATCATTTCATGGGATATAATTTTTGAAAAGATTACAAATTGACTAATACTTCAATATGTTTTAAAACATACTCATTTAAATATAATGCATATAATTCCGCTAAAGTTGCATTATCTTAGTGGATTAAAGTGTGAAAGATCTGCCGAAATGTAGTGCCGCAAGTATATCAAGTAGATTTTTACTGTTGATACTGTATATTGACGGTGTCCTTTACATTTGGGCATCCTGTAAGATCATTATACTCTGCTTACAAGGAAGGTCTGCTTAGCCCCCTGAGGTGCACATCCCATCAAATTTTAATCACGATTTACACTAGAAACTTTTAATTAAATTTTACTTTTTAGACTTTGGTGAGAAAAAAAGTTTGAAAAATTGCTTTTCCTTATTTTGAACTGAATTTTTTTTTTTATTGTTCCGGTGTGAATTCAACGTTACCGAAACGCAATTGCTTGCCCCTGAAAAGGTTAACCCTTCCGAGACGGCATCCCTTACACAAATTTTATTTGATTTGCACCGCTTTTTTCAAACAGTTCCATTGACTTGTAATATACAAAACAAAATTCAAATTTTAAAAGGCAAATATTGCATTTATTTATTTATTAATGGTGGAAAAACAAATTCCACTTGGACCTTTTGACGATGCATACGTGCATCCCCCGTACCGAAAGGGTTAACCCCTTGAGGGGCGGTAGGACATATTTTATCCCATCTACGATTAATGAATATTTGCACCAGAAAACTTTCATTAAATTTTCCTCTTCTAACTGTGGTGTAACAAAGTCGTAAAATTGCTTTTCCTTGTTTTGCAATAATTTTTTTACTAATTCCGGTGTGAATTCGACATTACAGACACATAATTAGTTGCCCCTCATGGGGTTCCGCAGTATTTCCCCAAAACGTTTGTTTAAATTCTTTAATCTTAGAAAAATAAAGAAAAAAATTCTTAAATTTATTGTTACTCAAGTTCAAAAGACCGTACAAAAGCTGAAAAAAAATCCTTTACGACAGATGCAATTTTTTGTGTCAACGCTTAGGACTACCTTTCAGTATATGGTTTAGCAACATTTTTTTCTGGCAAAATGCAAGCGATTTTAATGCAATTTGAAACTGCTTCGAAAATGAGTGTTTAAATGCTTAATGAATTAAAATTTAAACGATTTAATAGTTTATTCTTATTTCCGTAAGTTTTAATAATTTATATAAGTTGCGTGTTGTTGCATTTACCGTAATTTCCGGCGTATAATCCGCGGATAAAACAATTGAGTTTGGAACCAGAAACTTTATTTAGTAATTAAAGTCAAATATTTACAGCGATCTGATGAGTAACATTTTATATTAAAAAAATTCTGGGTCGAAAAATGATTGTTTGATCTGCGGATTATACGCCGGAAATTACGGTATTTAATTTTACACGGTTTCAGTGGCTGGATAAGTTTTAAATGCATTTTTAAAGTAACCGATTAATTAAGAATTCTGTCATCATAAATTTCTATATTAAATACGTCATTGTTTCCATGGCAACAATAGCATTGTGTTGTCTCCTACATTAATAATATGTAAGCAGAATTGATAGTGCTAAGAACAGGACTTTTATTGTGAGCTTGAAAATATTTCAATAAATTTAAATTTTGTTCTAAAGCATATAGTACGAGGTTTAAATATCATTATAAATGCAAATAAATGTATTTGACAAAACCGAAATTAAGTGTATTTATTTAAGTTAAATTTATTTAAACTAATTCAGTAGGAAGTATTTTTTTTCTTTAACCCCTTATCCCTTTCAGGTGCAGAGTAATTCTGATTATAAACTGATGAAATAATGGACTGACAACAGAATTTATAAAAGAATTTATTAGAAAATAGGAACACGCTTATTTCCATGTACATTATAAAACAAAAATAATTAAATATTCTTAGTGCCGATTGAGGGTTTTGATATTAAATTTAAGTGACCTTTTTTAACCATTAAATACGGGATTTTTTATTTTGTTTCGAAAAAAAAATATATATGATGCTCTGAAAGGTTTATTACAATGGAAAAATAATGAAAAAAAAAATCAGAGATATATTTTCATATAATACGTCAAACTTTTCTTTTGTTGCACATCTGCAATATAAGTAAAAACTACTGTCGTGTGGCTGTTTGACGCTAAAATATTGCAAATTAGAAAATAATTTAATAAGTATGTCTCCAAATATTTTATTTTATATAATTATTTATTTTATAAAACTTAACCTTTAACCATTTAATTCCCAAAATGGAATACGTTCTGGAAATTACGTAGTACAGCGAATCTGACTTCACACCAGAAAGTTTCACTGGCTAATTTCACTTTATTAAATACGAAATGTCTGTTATTATTTAAAGCAAATATTGCTATTTTAATTTTATGGTGAGAATTAGGTATATACGAATAAAAAAAACTATTAAATTCAAACAACTGCTTTTTGCATAGATGCAAAGCTGCGCACTAAAGCGTTAAGGACTGCGCCCTCGAAAAGGTTAACTGTTTCTTTTTTTAACACAATAAATCAAAAATAGGTACTCTGCACCACTTTCTTTTAACAAAAATATTTGGCTTTGTACAGTCGAAAAGGGTATGCCATTTAACAAACCAAAGATTACTGTTAAAATTAAGTGATATCCAAGAGCTTTTAGTATCGAATATAGCAAACTCTTTTCGCCCGAGTGCAACTCGGACAGTGTTACCAGTTCGGCCTTCATTTCTATCCCGAAATTTTTACTTCAGATCGAAACTCTTTGAAGAAGAATTTTTACTTTAACCCCTTGAGGGGCACCGGTATATACAGGGTGTTCCGTTAAAGGGGTCCAATATTAATAGAGGTAATAGAGGAGATCACATGGAGCATAAATCAGTATATAAAGCCTGGTCGGATCTCAATAGTTTTCAAGTTACAGCAAATAGAATGAAAATTCGGAAAATTGTAAAAGAACCCTCATTGCTAAACTATCGATAAAGCTACATAAAAACGAAGCACATATTTAGAAAGAGCAGAAAAAAACCTACAAAATGACATCAATTGTATTAAAATAGCAATATTTATTGACGAGTTACAAGCCCTGAAACAGTGAAAAATGTACGAAATCCAATATACATCAAAATAGTTAATCGTTAATTCCAAAAAGACAACTCTAGCTACAACAAGGAAAATGTAGTAAAATTTGGTCCATTCCGAAAACTTTCGAAAAAGCTTACAATGAACCATATCGGTTTAATTGTGTGAGAGAAATTAATCAGTTTCTTAGTTACAACTCCGCTTTCTTTGACACTAGCAAAGGTTAAACTCCGCCCATCACGATTGGAAACACCGCCTTTTTAATTACTCTCAACTAAACATTTTCGATCATGCTTCTTCTGAGATGCAACATTTTTAATTATTCAAGAGTTGTATGAACCAAAATAACTTTACAATAATAGTCTACATTTTAAAGTGGTCTTTTATTGATATAAAGCTTAAGTTAAATTCTTTAAAATTAAACTGGTGGTGAAAATTCGGAAACAATTAAAAATATTGCGATTTGTAACTATGCAAGAAGTTTCAGTACATGTTTTACATGGACAATTATTGTATGTATATGTGCATCATAATTTATGATAGGAAATAATAATAACAAATAGCATAATAATTTTATTAATTATAAATTTAAAAAAGACACTAAATTTTAAATTAATTCATACAAACTTTGTAATTTACAATTTGAGTACACCACAGTCTGTGACTAACAAAATACTGTGCCAAAAAGTGTTGAAAATAAAAGAAAAATGACAAATAAAGAATTACATTCCACGTACATTATGACATATGTGAAGCATAGTCTTCTGGCCTGCGCTGCACAGTTCAATGTCGGAAGGCAGACGAACGGACATTATTATAATAGGTGTTCGACGTTGCGCCCATTAACCCCCTCACTGACAAGCCCGTGTTAATACGTTCACTAAGCTCCAGGTTTCACTGCAATACAAGCAATATTTAAAGTAATATAATACTATTGATTTAATGTATTTTTAATACATTGAACAATGATTAATAATTCCAATGATTGCATTCATATTCTTTATTAAGTTTTTTTTTATAAAATGTTGAAAGAAACATATTTTTTTAGCATTTAAAACTAAATGCAGGGAAAATAACATTACAATTTTGCCCTTTTCCAAGACCGTCAGAGGGTTAACAGAATCGCACAGCCGACAGCGACGTCGTAAAGATTGGCGAACACGCCGAAAAACTCCGACGGAGTTGGGAATGTCTCCTGCAGCGACAACGATTCGCGCTAGTAAATCCTCCGGTGTATCCACAGGCGTTTCATACACCAGCGATTTAAGGTGTCCCCAAACAAAAAAGTCTAACGGATTGAGGTCTGGAGAGCGTGCAGGCCAAGCAACAGGTCCACTGCGTCCAATCCATTTCCCAGGATATGTTGAATTGAGGTGATTGCGAACACCTATGAAAAAATGTGCCGGTGCGCCATCGTGCATAAACCACATATTGTGGCGCAATGTTGCTGGCACATTTTGCAGTAACTGCCGTAAGATATCCCGTAGGAAAACCAAGTACGTACTGCCATTGAGTACATCTGGGAGTAAATATGGTCCTATGAGATAATCGCTGAGGACACCTGCCCATATGTTCACACTGAACTTTTGTTGTGCGTTCGACGGGAAAACAATGTGCTGATTTGTATATGACCATGTGTGCATATTGTGCGTGTTTGCCACGCCCTCTCTCGTAAATGTTGCTTCATCAGTAAATAAAATATTTTCCAGAAATTGTGGATTATTTTCTGTTACATTAAGCAACCAGCGTACGAATTCTGTCCGCTGAGCACAATCTGTTACTGATAACAGTTGTACCCGCTGCACATGAAAGGGGTGCATGTTTTCTGGACGCAGAACACGCCACACACTTTGGTGAGAAACACCGACTTCAGACGCAGCAGCTCGTGTACTCGTGGAGGGGTTATCTTTAAAAATATTCAGTACATCTTCTTCCATTGCAGGTGTTCGTACATGTCGAGGTTTCCCTGCATCAATGCTTGCTGTATTAAACGATCCAGTCTCCCGTAATCGTCTATCGATTTTTATGAAGAGTTTCGAACTTGGGCAACGTCTCCTTATAAATTGCTCACGGTACATGCGCTGTGCTAGACATGCATTTCCATGAGCTTGCCCGTACATCAGATGCATGTCCGCATATTCTTCGTTAGAGTATTCCGGCATAATTATTATACACCAACTTACTACAATCCCACTTACAACAGCCTCCCTTTAACATAACGCCCACTGATGACTGCTGTTTTATTACACTTTTCTTCCTATACACATAGAAAATTTGCATAAAAAGTACTTCTTCTTCATCATCCTGAAAGTTCATGGAGGAAACGCAACAGTCACGGAGTTTGCTTTAAGACAAGGCGAGAGCAGCACAATATGTCATTCACTTGACCAGACTGAATAATGAAAGGGTATTGATAGAGGTTGATCAGAAATGTATAATTGAAAGATATTAAAACGGGGTGTTTACAATCGTCATGGGCGGAGTTTCGCCCTTTCCGAGCGTGCAACAGTACAGAGTTGTAACTAGGGAACTGCTTGATTTCTCCCACACAATTAAACTGATATGGTTTATTGTCAGCTTCTTCGAAAGCTTTCGGAATGGACCAAATTTTATAACATTTTCCTTGATGTAGGTAGAGTTGCATTTTTGGAATTAACGATTAACTATTTTGCTAAATATTTGATTTTGTATTTTTTCACTGTTTCAGAGCTTGTAACTCGCCATTAATTCTCAATATTCTAAAACAACTTATGTCATTTCGTAGGATTTTTTCTGCTCTTTCTAAATATGTGCTTCGTTTTTATGTAGCATTATCGATAGTTTAGCAATGAGGGTTTTTTTACAAATTTCCGATTTTTCATTCTATTTGCTGTAACTTGAAAATTATTGAGATCCGGCCAGGCATTATATACTGATTTATGCTCCGTGTGATCTCCTCTATTACCCCTATTAATATTGGACCCCTTTAACGGAACACCCTGTATTATATACCACCTACGATTAATGAAGTTTTACACCAGAAAAATTTTATTAAATTTTACTTTTCTAACTTTGGCGAAAAAAAGCCGTAAAATTGCTTTTACTTATTTTGAAATAGAATTTTTCAAAGAGTCCGGTGTGAGTTCAACATTACAGGAACACAATCACTTACCCCTCAAGGGGTTTAGTAATGAAGAAAAGTCTGACATTAAATGAGTCAGAAAATACTTTTTGCATTTTCTGGTGTGAATCCGAGTTTTTTTTAATAATAGTGTAGTCCAAACTGGCAACCCTGCACTCGGGTAAAACGGTTAAGGTGTAACAGGCTATTTATCATAAAACCATAATTTTTTTTAATTTCGTTGTATCGCCAAACGACAATAAATCGCCCAAAAAAGAAAAAAAAGAAGAATTTTTTGTTATTTTTTTAAGATCGTAAAAGATTCCGTCGAGTTTCTGCACGAATTTTTTTAATATACATGTATGTCCTCTTGACAAGAATTTTCTGTCTTTATTTTTTCCAAATTTTTCTGAGTATGAATTTAACCCGGGGGAAGTCGCGTATACCCAGAGTGCGAATGGTTTTTACTTTGTCACCAATAAATACAAATAGTAATCGTAGTCTTTCAAAGTCTATAAATTATGAAATAAATTAAGTTGAAGAACACTTTTTGAAAAATAGTGGTAACAGTTTTAAAAACCGCACATATCAGGAGTATGCACACCCCATGCGACTTTTCCCGGGTTAAGGAAACCTTTCCTGTTAGATGGGTTCAATAAGTAATTTCTCACAACATAATATATTTAGTTTTCAGCATTACTTTATCAATCAAGCTACATTTTAGAATTGTAAAAGGCCAATACACTTGCAACGATGAAATATATTGGGAAAACAGTCTATTCAAGTGGGATATTCAAGTATTCTATCAATACAGTTGTCAAGATAACGGATTTAGAATGCTGCAATTTCCGAATTAAAACGTACGCTTTATTCAATTCAGAGATATTTAATCCAAATCCATCTCTGATTTTTTGAATAACAGTTTTTTCAGATAACAATTTTTAATTTTAGAGTTTCTGCGTTAACTAAATATGTATATATTTTTTATTTCACTGTAGTTAAAAGCAGGTTTTTGAATCAGAGAATAACACCTATTTATCATTTTTTATGAAGAAACAAGCAATGAAGAAATAAATAAATAAAATGGATATTTATCGTATAATTTTTTATTTATTTGATTTAAATTTGAATATGGACTTTAAAAACATCGAATATAAAAAAACTATAGGAATTATTTTGGAAACAACACAATTCCAACTCATCAATTTTCAATTAGTAAAAACATAAAGTTATTCTTTTGTGGTAAGAAACGTTTTACTAATATATGGAAAACCGTTTTTCAGCAATAGAAGAAGAGAAATATTCCAAATGCGCCAGTTCCAGGACACATTGCTTTAAATTTTAAATGAAATCTTGTGAATTTTGCTGGAATTATTAGCTTGAAAACAAAAACTAGTTAGTGACTCGTATCATCCTTTATATATATATATGCAAATTGCATCCACGTTAAATGTTTGTGAACAATGATCTTAAATTTTGCACTAAAACATAAAAGTAATGATATTTTCCTTCTATTTTTAAAAGACAATCTTTGCTTTTTTTGTGAATTAAATTTTACAAAATTGAGAATGAAAAAAAAGCACATATTCTTAAAATGTTCATAATATTAGACACATTTTTATTTGCTTTAAAATATTGAGGTATGTACATAATGTAAAATTATTTTATATAAATAAAAAACTTTTATATTTTACAGAATCTGAATTAAAATCGGTCATAGTAAAACTTACGATAAATTTTCAATTTTTTCCATGAAACGAACATCCTTCGTAAAACAATAACATGATTTCCTTTTCAGCGAATGGAAATTCAAGTTAATTTAAAAACGCATTTTTTATATTAAAAAAAAACATTTCTTATATAATATACAGAAAGGGTTTTAAATAAAGAATATGTAAATTCTTTTGCTATCATTGTTGTATAACGTACAATGAAAAAGAAAATAAAGATGCAATAATATTTCTCGTACCCAGAAGATGTGGGGATGGGTTATAGATACTGTTATGTCTAATCTGAATTTCTGATTAGTAATTGCAGAATTTTGCGAATAAATAAAGTACATATTTATATTCGAATATACCGGTATGCGTAATTCCTTCCATCGTGTTTGCCAATGAATCATGTGAAACTGAGACTTCTTTACTACACAAAAAACCTCTTTAACCCCTTTGAGTGCGGCGGTACATTATATATACCACTTAATTTTAATTTTAAAATATCACGCTGCCACCAGAATTTTGGAATTAAATTTTGCTTTTTATAATGTACGCGAAGAAAAGTTTTTGCCGCTCCTGACAACTTTTGCGCTTTTTTCTTACCGCTTTTTTTAATCCGAAAAATTTGCTTTATTTAATCCTATGTTTTCGAAAATTAAATAAGACAAATTTCTCTGTTAAAAAAATAGCGGTAGTACAAAAGCGTAAAACTTGCAGCTATACATTTACCCACTTTCGAATAAATTAGTTCGTAATTCTCGGTGGCATTCAATCGTTTTAACATTTTCGGAACAGAAATATATTTCCCCTTTAACCCCTTGAAGGGCGCCGTTTGCAATCTGCAAACGGTTAATTTTAATGCCGAAATTAACAAATGGGACCAGAATTTTTTTAATATACTTTCGATCTCATAATATACGTGAAAAATAGCTTTTGATTATTTGCAAATAAATTTGTTCTTAAATTGCGGTGTGAATTAAATATTTGAACATTTTTAGAGCAGAAATGCTTTGCCCCTGAAAGGGTTAAGGGGTAAAGTACTTCTGTTCTTTTCATGACGCACGTTAGATCAAAGTATAGGCGTTGAAGAACATAGGATTATCACGATAGTATAAGCCTACATATATGATGCTTTTCGTTATATTTAGGTTTAAATGAGTAAAATAAATGATACTGAAAGTATCTGCATGGTTTTTATGAACAATTTCACGCTTTTTTGTCGCAAACAGGAAGTTTAGGGAGATGATGAATAACAAAAATAAACTGGAAAAACAAAGCATGCAGTTTTTACTTATATCCAAATGACATTTGTGGAATATTTAAAGCATTTGTTTAATTTTTAATTGTCAACATATACATGACTCTTCAAAATCATTCTACAAAACTGCAACATTCTACTGCAACATTTTAGAACTTATTTCAGTGCATATTTGTTATTATTGGATTTGATTTTATTTTTTTTATTATTATCTTGTAGTAATATTAATTTTTGCATTTTTCTTTTTTATTTGAAACAAGATTATTTCATTTTGTCTTTTTTCTTATAATGTTTTGAAATGTGATAACAAACATACATTTGTTTTTGTTTCTGAAAAACTTAAATAATGGTTTTAGTTATGAAAAACCAATGCTTAGTTTTGTAAGTGAAAAATGTGGGCTAATTGCCTCAGAAATTGATGAAGAAAATTTAAAGGAGCGTTTACGTATGTTTTGTGTAAATGCAAAAGATAGTTGGCTGAAATCTGAACAAAAATTAGATCGTTTTAGTAATAAAAACTATTCTTCACTTCAGTGTTCCTTTAAAGTTGGTAATGAGCTTAAACCATTTGCAGTTGAAAATTTGCAGAAATCAACATCACGAAATCTTTTTCAGACGTAACCAAAACTCATGAAAGAAGACTAACTCAAAGTTTTAGAGAGGATACTTCTGAAAAATCTAAATTAAGAAGAATCAAAGAGTAAATTTCAACGCGAATTCAGAAAAAAAATTGGTTTACTAATAGATATTTTAAACGGGGAAGTGATTTGAGTGGTTTGGGACATTTTTGCTGAGTTTAAAAAGACAGCTGAAATCACTGGATTGGATAAAGAACTTATTAAACGTTTTGCCCTTATAATGGTGATCACCTGTGACAACGTAATTAATGCCGAAAAATTTGGCACTTCCGCACTGGGAACAGCTAAACAATGTGCCTCAAAGTACGATTGGTATTTTTATGCCAGGATCTATACATAATTACTAACTCATGAAAAGGTTATGATTACAAATTTTGATGTTCCAATTGGATAATTATCGGAAGAAGCTAGCGAAGCTCGAAATAAAGAGTTTCATACGTATCGGGAGTCTCATAAGAGAAAAATAAGTCGAAGAGCATCTAACGAAGACTTATTGCTCCATTTGCTAATAACATCTGACGGTTTGATTTCCAGTATTAGACACAAAATAAAAAACGTTCAATAGTCCAGGAAATAGGGAATTTTACCAAGCAAAATTAATGGTAGTTCTGAAAATGGGCTTACTTTATGTTTTTTGGGTAGCTGAATCCGAATTTGTAACTTCCCACCAAAATTTCCCCCGCAACCCCCCAAAACTTTGGTAAAATGCCCCCACAAAAAGGTTTTTATTAAAAAAATCAAATTTTTTATTGTTTTAGGGAAAAGTATCTAGAAATTCAGAAATTAGACAAAATTTGCAAGAAATTAGATATATGACATTATGATTTAGGATGAAGGGGAAGGGGGGATCTGCCTCGGAACATGCGCGCGGTGCTGCGTGGACTAAATTGTGCAATTCCACTTAACCACTCACACGTTTACATTCGCCCTCCCACCTCCCCTCCAAACTTTCCTTATAAGGTTTACTTTAAGTTTTTTGGGTCGCTGAATCCGAACTTTTAACTTACCCACAAAATCCCCCCCCCCCCGAAAACCCTCCAAAATAGTTGTTATTAACTGAAATTTCTTATTGTTTTAGGGGAAGAGCATTACGAAATTCAGAAACTAGACAAAATTTGCAACAAATAGGATACATGACATTATGACGTAGGATAAACGGGGAGAGAGGGGTCTGCCTCGGAACATTCCTGTGCACCTTTTTTAATGACATATTAATTTAGGCCAGAACAAAGGGAATTTTACCGTTTCAAAAAAGTGGTGCCAATCAAGAAATCTGAATTTTTAGAAAAGTAGCCCACTGGCAACACTGCGAGAATTTCGAAATTTTTTTTGCCTAATTTAATGATAGAAAATCTGGATTTAACAACTTTAGGGGTGGTGGGAAAACGATTAATGAAGATTTGCACCAGAAAATGCTTTTAAATTTTACTTTTCTAATTTTGGTGTGAAAATGTAGTAAAATTGCTTTTCCTTATTTTGCAATAAATCTTTATGCAGATTGCGGTGTGAATTCGAAATTACAGAAACACAATTACTTGCCCTCAAAGGGCTGAATAAGGCAAAAATTTCTATTTAAAAATTCGTGTACGTAAAATCTAGGATTTTGAGTACTCAATATGTAACTTAAACGACACTCTTCGCGAAGGGGTTAACAGCTTCATTTGAATAAGTTTTTACACACAGCCCCTAAATGCCAAACATGAGCAATGACTGAAAAATGGCGACTGTCGTAGTTAGATACATTTCAGCGCTTTTACGATCACTAGAATTTGAGTACCACTCTTTTTTTAATAGCATTAATTGCATTATGTATAGATTTTTATTCAGAAAATTATAATGGAAGTTTCTGTTCAAAATTAGTGGTTCTGAATTTAAATGTTCCGTACGAACACTTTAACCCCTTGAAGGGCTCCGGTATATTATATATACCACTTACTTTTAATTCCCAAATGCTACATCCGCACCAGAATTTTAAAACTAAATTTTGCATTATATTACATACTCGATGAAATGATCTTACTTAATTTATTATAAATTTTCTTGTAAATCCTGGTGTAAGTCAATCATTTTAAGATTTTAGCAACAGATGTAGGTAAGTCCCCTGAAGGGATTATAAATCCATCTGCAATAGCCTATAATTTTCATTGAGCGGGTAGGTTACTTATTCAATGAGCTTTTTTTCGGACATTTGAGATGACCAGTTTTAAGCTTTTAAGCAGGAAGCTCGACATAGAAATGGACAGAATGAATCATTTTACCATAGATTATTCTGTAGTCTGATACAAGGTAAACACGTTTAAAGCCGGAAAAAGTTTATAAGAAAATGTGTCTTCTTCGAACATGATACTTAGTATATTTCGTTTTAAAATCGTTTATTAAATAAAATTTCCGCTTGCAAACATGTTTGTCTTGTGTCAGACTCCGGAATAATTAAGAAATGTTGGCATATCTTAATTTAATAGTTGAACGAATCATTCGGGCATGCGCAGTCGCACAGCTGCCAACGTTTTTTTTTTTTTTTTTAATACAATTTCTACCAGAAATTTTGTATCGAAAAAACAATTTCTTATTATCATTAGATTTAATTTAGCCCGTTCGTGACCATGGGTGCATATATGCATCATCAAGAAATGCTTAAAACGCTTGAGTTTGATACCAGTAAAAGGAACAGTAAAATTGGTTTTATTCAACCCCTTAATTCTCGCTCCCGTCAAAGCGATATAAGTAAGCTTACAAACTTAATATTGGAATCGGGCGTAAATTAACACAGTTGCGCCATCTTGTGGACGGGGTGATAATCCACATACGCGGGCTTTTAGTGTGACGTCATATATGACAGGATATCTACCGTCTGCGCATATTTTATAAATCTTTAGTCATTCATGGAACTGAATTTTGATTACCACATTTATTGCAAAATAAAGGGGTAGCGAGAGGGGCGTCCAGATGCACTTGACACCACGAAGCTTTCTTCGCCTTGTCAAAGACATTTCAGCTATTAATCAAAGCGAGGAGGATGGCCGCCCAGGGAAACCCAGCAAATGCTTAAAAAAACTTTACAATTTTAGTGTTGTGAAGCAAGAAAACAGTTAGGCATCACCTGTAGTTCAACCCTATCCGCTACGAGGCGTGCGACCTTGATTGATGTGACTTCGCCGTTAATCTTGAGGTTACCTCTGCCATTTAAGATAGGGCAACTACTTATATCGCTTTGATTTTAACCCCTTAACGGTCGCATTAAATTACGGTTTAAAAATTCAAATTGCTCATTGGCACCACTTTTTTGAAAAGAAATATTCTTCTTATTTAATGGCAGTTAAAATATTACCTTAACCCTCTGTCTACCAGAAGGGTCCAATGGACCCGACATGTACATTCAAAATATTTATTCAAACCAGAAATTTCTTCAAAACAAACTAAATGTATAAATCAGACAATAATAAGTTAAATAAACAAATTAAATAGTTTTAAGTAAAAATTCTGGTGTAGAATGTTTTTATAAAACTTGAGTAAAATTTCCGGTAGTTCTAGTGTTAATAAAACCAATTTAACTATTTTATAAAACTGGTGGAAATCAAACAATCTGAACAAAAGACACAGCCCATGAATTTCACGGGAGCGAGAATTAAGGGGTTAAAATAAGTAAATTATATTATTCGAGTACATTAAAACAAGAAAGAGTTATTTCAAAATTTTGGAGTCAATGCGGCAATTAGGAATTAAAATTAGGTGGGATATAATGTAGCCCACTAATGTTCAAGGGGTTAACCATTTGAAGTATGATAGTACATCATTTATAAAATTTCAATATAATTTCAAAGTGCCAAACAGTGTTGCCAGTGAGTACTTCTTTTAAAATTCAGATTTTTTGGTTGTCACCGCTTTTTTTGAGGTAGTAAAATACCCCTTGTTTTATAGCCTTAATTAACCCTAGAACTACCGGAAATTTTACTCAAGTTTTATAAAAACATTCTACACCAGAATTTTTACTTAAAACTATTTAATTTGTTTGTTTAACTTATTATTGTCTGATTTATACATTTAGTTTGTTTTGAAGAAATTTCTGGTTTGAATAAATATTTTGAATGTACATGTCGGGTCCATTGGACCCTTCTGGTAGACAGAGGGTTAATATGTCATTAAATAAGTTGAATTTTACCATTTCATAAATATGGTACCAATCAAGAAACCTGCATTAAAAAAATTAGCCCACTGGCAAAACTACTGCCAAATGTCACCTAAAATAAGCGATGGCCAGAATTATTTTCATCTTCAAAATTTCTGACGATATTTGATTTAATCCTTAACACTAGAACGCCCGGAAATTTTACTCAAGTTTCATAAATATATTTCACTCCAGAATTTTTATTTAGAATTATTTAACTGACTTGTTTAACGTAATTCTGCGTCACTTAAATTTAACTTATTTTATGAAAAAAATTCTGGCTCCAATGGACATTTAATCATGTGGTCGGAGTCGAATCGACTCCTTCCGGGCGTTCTAGTGTTAAATACATACTGATGCACATCTGCATCACTTTTTATTTAACTCTTAGCAACCACTATATTTATATAGAAATATTAATGCTGTAAAAATGACAAAAAAGAGTCTTCTAACAAAGCGATATGAAGTAAGCGTTCGATCTTAAACGGGAGAGGTAACATCAATCAAGGACGCACACCACGTGTCGGACAGGGTGAACCACAGAAAGATGCCTATTTGTTTTCTGCGTTACGGATAATCTATTAATTGTACATCTATGGAATAACTGCGCAAGAGCAAACGTTGTGTTTTCATTTGTCTGTAGCATTTATATTCTGACAGTAAAAGAATATTCCATTAATTTTTATTCGCGTTTTTGATTTATTTATTATAGTTAATCATTTAAATAAAATCAGTTCTTTTTAGAACTAATATTACTTGTTAAAATGGTAAAATGTTGGCCATCGAATAGCATTGTATTTTTCGAAATTGTAAAAAAATACTTTTTGTTATAGAATTCATATCTGCTCTTTTCCAAAGAGTAAAACAAGTTAGTTACGTATTTTTACTTTAATTTATAAAAAAAGGGTAAAATATTATTTAATATATATTATTAAACGTTGTTGATTTAAATACGCTCGATTTTAATTATTTTCTTTTAATGAAATGAAAATATGACGCATAAAGATTAGTAAGTAGTTAATGTGTAAAGATAGAATTTTGTAGTCTCATTTTTTACTCAATTCTTGATGTGCTAATGTTATAAAAATGATATACACGGTTGTATTCCCGATGAGAATACAACGTTTATGAATGTTTAGAATATGTATAGAATTTGATTATAAATAAAATATTCAATTTTAAGTGCATTTGTTTGTTTATAGAACGCAAGCTATCAATTTCCAATATTCTCTTAATCGCATTGCACTCGTCTTATTTAACTTACAAATATTTCATTCATTTAATTTAAAACACATTTAATTTTATATTCAGAATCACTTTAATTAAAAATGCATACTTTAAATGTTGTACTATTAAAAGATTATTTGTTTAAATATTTTGCGAGTCTAGGCTATAACTTCAATAATTTTTCTAAAATCTTCAGATTATTATTTTTTTTTTTGAAATAGACAAAGCCATTTATAGAATCCCTGTTAAAAATTCAAATATGAATTTCAGATTGTTACTTACTCACAGAAGATGAATATTGTTTACCAGGTTTATTGCAAAATATTTTTGTTACAGCTTGTTTTGATAAAAATATGTGTATTTAAAAAAAGTCGCAGTGTCATTTTAGTTTAAGAGCAAAAGGTAGTAATGTTTTCGTAGCAATAGTTCTTTTCTCCCGAAAGTAAAACAATATTGCGACTATTTTCTTTTAAATGTACATAATTTTATCAAATCAAACTGTAATAAAAATATTTTGCAATACATCTTGTACACATGATTCATCTTCTATAAGTGAGTAACGATTCAGAAAATATGCGCTAGAGATGCACAGATAGTAGATATTCTGTCACCGCCCCCTGAATACTAGGCCTGAGCGCTCACACAAAAATGACACAAAAATGGCGGCTGCCGAAGGCGGATTTTTTTAGCGTAAGTACGGTCCCTTAAATGTAGACACCAGTATTTTATAAAAGATTTCTCTACCTTGTTTATTCTCAGAAAAATGAAGGGGAGAAAAACTTCAAAAAATTATTGGTAGGAACATTTAAGGGACCGTACACACGCTGAAAAAAATCCGCCTTCGGCAGCCGCCATTTTTGATCCAGCGCTCAGGCCTATTTTTCAGGGGGCGGTGATTCTGTCATATATGACGTCATACTGAAAGCTCGCGTATTTGCATTATCACCCCGCCCAACAGATGGCGAAGCTGTGTCAATATATTGCAGATTCCAGCATTGACATTGTACCCTGAATATATATGCAGTTTTGGGCGTCTAATAAAGTTAAAAATCTATCTTAAAATTTCTGGTGTCTAATCCTTAATATAAGAATAAAAAAAACCCATTCTAAAGAATAATTCGGGCATTTAGGGTTAAGTTTTACAAAATAAAAATTTATATAAAATAAGATATTTAGATTCAAACTTATTAAAATATTTACTAATTTGTAAAATTTTAGTTATGACAGTAGTTTTTTCTTGTATTGCAGATGTGCAACATTCGTATTATACGAAAACTGTATGTTTGATTTTTTTCATTATTTTTCCTGTGTAATAAAGCTTTCTGAGAATCATATATAAGTTTTTCGAAACAAAATAAAAAATCACCCATGCCGTTTCAGAGGCGAGGCATTTCTGCTCCAAAACTGTTCAAATAATTAAACCTTTAGTGCGAAACACTGCATATATGCAAACAACAGTGTTTTGAATTTAATAGATTTCTTTTATTCGTATACACCTAATTCACACCAGAAAACTAAAATAGCAATATTTGCTTTAATTAATAACAGATATTCTGTATTTAAATAAAGCGAAATTAACAATTGGAACTTTCTGGTGTGAAGTCAGATTCTCGGAACTACGTAATTTCTAGAACGTATTCTATCATGGGAATTAAAGGGCTAATTCACACGCAATATACGAACAAATTTACTTTAACACTAGAGCGCCTGTATATCTTACTGAAGTTTCATACAAATATTTGACATCAGAATCTTTATTTAAAATTATTTGACTGATTTATTTAACGTAAACGCGCGTGTTTTAAATTTAACTTATTTTTTGAAAGAATGTCTGGGTCCAATTGATACTTAATCATACGGTCGGAGTCGGATCGACTCCTTCAGGGCGTTTCCCAATCGCGCCCGTCGGCCTAATCGTTCGGAGTTTTCGTGGTTTTCTTCGAGCCATGGATTTTCATGCGTAAATACGGGTTAGGTTCCCTTAGAAAGACCCCCACAAAGGGCACGTCCCCCTCGGGCCTATATCCCTAGTGTAGATAATCGGCCGTCAAAAATCAACCAACCATCAACCAACCTTCAGGGCGTTCTAGTGTTAACCCTCTGTCTACCAGAAGGGTCCAATGGACCCGACATGTACATTCAAAATATTTATTCAAACCAGAAATTTCTTCAAAACAAACTAAATTTATAAATCAGACAATAATAAGTTAAATAAACAAATTAAATAGTTTTAAGTAAAAATTCTGGTGTAGAATGTTTTTATAAAACTTGAGTAAAATTTTCGGTAGTTCTAGGGTTAAAAGAATCCATAGCTTGTTTCTACAATGGAGTTATGAATAAAAAGGAGGAGACATATAGTGTATTGTCTACCAGTTGCGAGAGAAGTAACTGAGGAGGTTGTCACAATATGGCGGCTGCTTTTTTAAAATCGGTTCTTCAGTTTCTGACTACCGATAGGTCAAGCATCCCACCAGTAAAATTGAATAGAAGATTTCGTCTTAAAGAAGCGTCTTATTCATGGAATTTTTTTTCAAAAATGTCATAAAAGTTTCTATATGTTTTTACCGGTGTCAGTATGCCTTATAAAACTGTCAGTTTGTATTTATGGTTGTCACAATATGGCGGACTAACTACCACCAAAGAAAACTCCAACCATTAAAATGAAAATTTGTTTCTACCACTGTTTATGACTGAAATTTTGTAAAAATAAGGCGTCTAAATAAGTTTAAAATATCTATATAAACCTACTGGTGGGAGCTTCCAACGTTGATAAACAACCCCTTTGATAGCGGTTACAGTTGAAGCTTCACTATTTTAAGGATATGTCAGTTCCTCTTTATTAATAGTTCCATGGTTTCTACACGAATATTATGAGATCGAAATTCACTAAAAAATTACTGGTGCCACCTGGCAGTTTGGTCATGAAAATTAACCGTTTGCAGAATGCAAACGGCGCCCATGAAAGGGTTAAAGTTAAAAAATAATGACAGCAGGAAACTATACTTTTGGTTATTTTCTCTTCACAAAAATTTTCGGTGACAACAGATTAAAAATATATACGAAGGTTGGAAACAGTGTTTTTGCGAATGTCCAAATGATACATTCGATAGCAAAATCATTCATTCTGTCACTACCAAGAATGAGTGCTTGCAATCCGCGAATTTCCATTTATTCATTTCGCTTGGTTGATACTACGTTTTAGAAATTGTTTACATTTCCTTATTTAACTCTAGAACGCTGGCTAGGGGTCATTTTGACCCCTTGCCAAATGAATGCATGTCGATTCGAACCAGAAAACTTTTTATAATATAAGATTATTATAAGCTGCGCAAAAATAACTTAAATAGATCAGATAAATAATTTTAAGAAAAAAATCTGGTGTGTAATAGTTTTATAAAACCCGAGTAAAGTTTATCGCTGTTCTGGTGTTAATTGATCATTAAATAAGAAAAATATAACTTTTTCAAAAAAGAGTGGTTCAAATAAAGCCTATTTGATAAAAAATATATGTAACACTGTAAACACTTTCACCGACTTTTTTTTAATAAAATTTTCATTTTATAAGATCCTTGATGAAAGTAATTTATTTTTTTCGAATCAATTTGCTCGTGTATTTTGCTGGAAATGAATAGAAAATTTTAGCAACAGACCTACTCTGGTGTGCAAAATTTAAGCACGATATCATAGCTGCTGATATTTAGGCTTTTTTCTTGCCACTAAAATTTAAAAGAATTCCCTTATTTTCGGTGAAATCAGCAATGAAGTAAATCAATTTTCTTTTTGAATTTTAGCGGTAAGAAAAAAAAGTAAAAGTTGGCAGCATGCGATATGGATTTTCGAATGTAACGTCGTGCAGAAAATTTTCAACACCGACTGAAATGATACCATCTGCAGTGACGGAACAATGTTGCATCAAATAATCAATTGACACCGCTAAATTTTAATAGTATTCTTCATCTCACTTTAAGATTGAATTTCAGACACTTTTAAAGATGAAAAATACTATAAAAAATTAGTGGTGACAATCGCCCAACTACTGCGCTACTGTTCCGTCACTTCATCAGATCTCCAAGATGTGAAAATATGGGAAAACGGATCAAAACCATCTAAACAATTAATCGAATGGAATACAAAATCACTTTATTGATAAGGTGACTTTCTGGCATCCACTTGGAAAGAAGAATTCAGTCTTTATCCCTCTATCTACTGACGTTCCTTATAAGTACCACTCACTTTAAACTTTCATCACATAAGGAATATTACCAATATTCTAATGGTACTATGAAAAAATATTCTTTTAACGCCACTTTATCCGGATATATGGCAGCAGTAGTTCTAAGTTTGTTATTTTAGTTAGGAAGGCGGCTATCTTTGACCCAGGCGATGGCTTTTGTGCCAACATTTCGTACAGATTGTCACGCTCGTCTTTTTATTGCTGCAAGCACAGTAAAGGATATAAGATAAGTGTTGGATTTTTTTTACGTGTTCATTATGATCTTAGAATACAATTTGACTAGCTATTTTAGGTGAACGGTGCTTGTATTTTATTTTACAGTTGAATTACTCGGTGGTATTTATAAGTACCGTCAGTACACTGAGTATTGTAAAAAAAAACTTCTTGTTTACTTTTCGTCTGTGTAGTTATCCATCATTTTCATCTGCTTTAAAATATGATTACTAAAATGTTGTGCAGTAACGATTTCACTAGTATTTATTTTCTGTTTCATTGTTATTTTTTATAGGAAATTGAAAAAGTTGTGGCACCAGCTCGTTTTTACTATGCTAGAAATAGCATATGTTGATTCATATATTGCATATGTGGAGATGCGAAAGAACTTGTTGTCCCTGGAATATAGACGTCCATAACAAAAGGACTGCTAACAAGATCGAAACCTAAAAAATAGTGTTTTTAACACTTTCAGGGGAAAAGTATTTTCAATTCTAAAGTGTTGAAATAAATGATTGGCACCGGAATTTGCCAAAAGTTTAATTATAAATAAGAAAAAGCTTATATTTCTCATACTTATTAAATCGAAAATATTTTCTGGTGCCATTTGAAATGACGTGTTGGTTTTCTGTTACGATATTTTAGTCACACTATACTGACGGTACTTTAACACTAGAACCTCCGGAAGGAGTCGATTCGACTCTGACCATATTTTTAAATATCAATTCGAACCAGAAATTCTTTCACAAAATACGTTAAATGATAAAAACGAGATTTACGTTAAATTAATCAGTCAAATAATTTTAAATAAAAATTCTGGTGTCAAATATTTTTATGAAACGTGAGTAAAATTTTCGAGTGTTCTAGTGTTAAAGTGCCACTTTAATTGATTACCTCTAAATAATTAAATTGCTCATACGTGAGTATTCTTTTAATTTATCCTTTAATTTTCATTGTAGTAACTGAAAAAATGTATTACATGAAAAAAATCGCAGTAGTTCAAGTGTTAAAAGGGGATATGGTCACCCCTAATTGCGATGCAGGATTTACAAGCTCTTTCCATTCTGAGGACAAGATTGTCAAGGGGCTGTTGAGGCATCGAGTCCCATTCCTCTTGTAACGCCAATTGCAGCTGCGGAATCGTTGCTGGTGCATGGTCGTGTGTTTCCATGCGTCTCCCTAAAAGATCCCACAAGTGTTCTATGGGATTTAGGTCCGCGGACATTGCAGGTCAATCCATGCATTGGATATCTTCACTCTCCAAGAACTCTGCGACAGACACTGTACGATGCGATGTAGCGTTGTCGTCCATGAAGAAGAAGTACGGACACGTAGCACTTCTAAAAGACGCACATAAGGCAAAGCATCTCGGTACAACAGAGGAAACCAGTGACGGAACTTCCTTGGAAGATATGGAAGTTTGTACATCTACCAAGCATGATATCGTCCCAAACAAAAACTCCACCACCTGCAAAACGGGTCGTTTCAATAATGTTGGAGGGGTATTTGCGCGTTCCCTGCTGTCTCCAGATTTGTGTACGTCCAAAACCACTCGTCAGACTAAATCGGCTGTCATCCGTAAATTAGTCCTCGCTCCCTATCCTGTTGCAGGGTTGCTAGTTTTGCCGTTTTTATAATTCGCAAATTTTCATTCAAAACCGAAATTCTTTATAGTATTCTTTTTTTACTTTAATGACAGAAGTTTCGTGATTACATAAAGTAAAAATTCTTTTTTCAGAATTTCTGATGTGGATTCGAATTTTTTAAATTGAAAGTAGAGGCCAAACTGGCAACCCAATCCTGTTGTGTCCAGTTCTTGCGTTCCTGGTACGTCAGAAACCTGCGCCTCCGATCAGTAGACTTTAACACTATAACGCCCGGAAATTTTACTCAAGTTTCATAAAAATATTTGACACCAGAAATTTTATTTAAAAATTTTTGAATGATTTATTTAACGTAAATCTGCGTTGCTTAAATTTAACTTATTTTATGAAAGAATTTATGGTCCCAGTTGACATTTAATCATGTGGTCGGAGTCAGATCGACACCTTCCGGGCGTTCTAGTGTTAATAGTACACACCGTATTGGTCATCGTGCGTATAGACCACCTTTGTGTAGCCTCCTGGCCACGGTAAAACGTAATATTCGAAGTCCAGTAATCTGTTCCATGTGCCTTGTGATTTCTACAGCTGTTTGCAGCCTCTATACTGTCGCCTATAGGACAATATAGCGGTCGTTCGCCGTTGTTGTTGCTCGTGGGAGAGAACTGCTGAACTTTCGGACAGCTGTTCCTATCTTTTAAAATGATCTCGATGCTCATGAAATGATGCAGGGAGCGATCTCGAACTCCTCTGCCATACTTGCCACACTTTGGCCTTTTCAAACTTCCCAATGATGAGACCTCGATTAAAGTCATCCAGAAGACATCTCCTGGATTGCCTGTTGGCCATATCACACGGTAGTAGCAAGAAATCGTCGTTGAAATCACTGTACACCGTGCAATAGATTTCTTCTAATTGCTGAGGGTCCACCGCCTCTGTGCTTTATACCCTTTCGCCCTCCTCCTCTTACATTATATTCCATATATGCGCATGCTATGCTGCATCAGTCCTAAGTCTGTCTTCTGTTTGGTCTTTCAGTCCATTCTGTTGCCTTGTTCAGCTTTTATGCTAATTTATCTGCTCCATCCTTAATTTTTACATACCAGTGTACTTCGCACCTGAAAGAGTTAACCCTTTATTCCGCAGCTTTGCATATATGCAAACAACTGTGTTTTGAATTTAATAGATTTTTTTATTCGTATATACCTCTTTA
This sequence comes from Maratus speciosus, assembly GCA_963932465.1. Classification (NCBI taxonomy): domain Eukaryota; kingdom Metazoa; phylum Arthropoda; class Arachnida; order Araneae; family Salticidae; genus Maratus; species Maratus speciosus. The sequence continues at coordinate 437,013,657 of OZ010787.1, forward strand.
ACACCAGAAAATTAAAATAGCAATATTAGGTTTAAATAATAACAGACTTCCGTATTTAAATAAACCGAAATTAACCATTGAGACTTTATGATGTAACGACAGATTCTCTGGGCAACTTGATTTGTGGATCGTATTCTATCATGGGAATTAAAGGGAACCCTTACAGTGGCAAGGCATTTCTGCTCGATAAATATTAAAATAATTAATTCAGAATTTAGAAACAAATTTATTTGAAAACAATCAGAAGCTTTGCTTCACGTATATTATGAGATCGAAATGGTACTAAAAAATTACTGGTGTCACTTGGCAGTTACGACTTTAAAATTAAGCGTTTGCAGACTGCACAACAGTGTAAGATTTTGCAAGCCTAGCGGGAAAAATGTCCAAATATCGACTTGCCGAAATTTCAAATACATCTAACACGTTGAAGAAATAAAATGTAATTTGACAGCAGCCTAACTCCACAACAACACCATCAAATATCTGCTTAAAAACCAAATTTTCTTCTGACCTTTTTAGAATGGCACATCGGTAGTTGTAATTGCCATTGATATTTTTTAGTTAAAAACATACTTATTTTGTAAATATTTTTTAATGATAGTATGGAATCTTTACAACAATGTAGATACTTTATATTTTACAGTTAAAATAGTTAATTAGAAGTGTTATATTTAAAAAATATTTTTTTGTCAATATAAAAATTATTTGAAAATTCAATAGCATATGATAAATTTTAAAAAGCTGCCAAAAATTTTGTACACGTCGGTACATTGTAATACATTTTTTTTGGTAATTATGTACGCATCTACTTATAATAAAATCTGAGTGCAGGAAACTGTCGGAACGATGCCGGTGCGAACCACTCTGGTCTGCGAATCGACCGTAGCTGAACGCCATGTTAGGCTTAATGAAAAACATATCCTAACATATGACAGCTAAATTATATTTTTTTCTACTTGAAATCATGTAAGTTAAGCATATTTTCACATAAAACGTGTGTATCATATCCATTTATAATGTATTACGTTCTAAATTAAAATTAAGCTTATAAACATAGAATTCAGATCTAAACAGACGATACTGTTTCCATTCAGATTCAAATTCTAGCAAATCTACAAACAAATGAATGACTCTTTGAATGCTTCATTAAGAAAAAAAAATACAGGTTAACGTCGATGCTGGTCTTAAAATATTTGAAAAGTATAGTAAAACCTTTTAATATTTTAACTTTGTTTAAAACCTTCAAAAACTATCCGATTAAGCTCTAAATTTAAGGGCCAAACCAACAACAACAACAAGTTCTAAATTAAAAATAGCGGATAACTATCGCCATCTGGTGGAGAAAAGATATAGCTTTCTCTCTAAGGGGGGTCCATGCAAGCACATTGCATTACATGTGTTTTTAATTTATTCAGAATGATTATTCTTTTGCACAATTTCAGATTTCCTGTAACATTTGTTTTCTGTCTTATATGACAAAGTAAAAATTATCCGAATTTGAATATCTAAAACTTTCGAATGCATTTACAATAAAGAATTATTTCAATGGTACTTTAGCATAATTTAAAGAGAAATTAAAGTGATAATTTTTTCTGTACCGAAGGCTGCGAGCAGCGCCTCTGTAGGCCGTTTTATTTCCCAATGAATTAGGAGCTTATGTTTCTTGCTATAATTCTTTTGGCGTCAACTTTCAGTTGTAAACGTACTTTTTTTTACAGTGCATTTTATCAGATTTGAAGACATTGCAAATAAAATTAATTTTTCTTATCGGTACAATATATTTTAATTATCTTGCAGATAAAATTTTGAATTTTAACATAGTTTGTAGCGAAAAAAAAGTCACGCTAAACAACAAATTTTTAATGTAGAGGGAATCTAAACAAGCATTTTCGTCATAGAATGTGTAGCTGGAAATGGTGCGTTTAAGTGCTGGTGACTAAATTATAGTTTACATAATTTCTTTGTTCTAATCATAAAAAATCAAAGAATAATACTTTTTGATTAACAAAATGCATAAAGCATCTTTTTTTTTTTTTTTTTTTTTTTTTTTTTTTAAGTCAGAAAAATGTTTTTTAAACTATTGTTTAGAAGATTTAACATTCACTTTCCGTCATTTTTGATGGGGATTATATACTAGTATAGATATAGAATAAATTAACTTCAGCTGCCACAATTTGCAACTGTTGAATATAAGTATTTTTTTTTTATCAGTTACGGAAGTGTAAATTTCGAAAAGATAATTATATGAGATTTAAAAAAATTATGTTATTGGACATGCACCATTCTCTGTTAATTCTAAAAGTATCCTGATAGACTATTTCTTACACAAATAAATCTTCAAAATTGCTCATCTGTTATGTTAGACCACATTAAGCGGCTGATCCATTCATTTATAATTGGCAGAGAATCAAAGATGGAGAAACTGACATCGCTTAAATAACGTATTTTGAAGTAAAATAAGAGATGGTCAAATTCGGATATTAACAATAAATATATTTACAGGGCAGAAGTAATAATTGGACAACGAAACAATTTTTTTCATTTCAGTGAATTGAAATAAAAAGACAAAAGTGCATTCGTTATTCCCTGAACACAAATGAATAACCACGCGCCACGTGTTTAAAACTGAGACAATCTGGAAAAAAGGGATGCTATGGATGTTTTAAAAATTATATCTGAAAGCCCTTAACCCCTTAACAGTCGCATTAAATTACGGTTAAAAAATTCAAATTGCTTATTGGCACCACTTTTTTGAAAAGGAAATGCTCACTTGTAAATTACAGGTAAAATGATACCATAATAAAACCAATTACACTATTCTATGAAACTGGTGGGAATCAAACAAATCTGAATAATCTGAAAAAAAAAACACAGCCCGTGAATATGACGGAAGCGAGATTTAAGGGTTTGAAGAGCAACGACATTTTAAAAAATCGTTCAAAAAGCCGGATACTCGTCAAATAAAAATGGCTGTAATGAAGAAAATCAAAGTTTTATAATGGGTAAATGCACAGCCGTCATCTAATTCTTACTCTAGATCCATAAAGTTTAAGATCATTATGGAAACTAATCAGTCAATAACAGAAGAATTTGGAATTGTCAGAAATTAAATCTTTACAGCTCTTGCACTACAGCTCTATAGTAGAGTTCAATGATCAGACGTATCACATAGAGCACATACTTGAAGACACAGTGGTAGATAGCACAATGTGTAGCATTCTATCTTCAAATAAATTAACCTTCCGTCTACCAGACGGGTCCATTGGACCCGACATGTACATTCAAAATATTTATTCAAACCAGAAATTTCTTCAAAACAAACTAAATGTATAAATCAGACAATAATAAGTTAAATAAACAAATTAAATAGTTTTAAGTAAAAATTCTGGTGTAAAATGTTTTTATAAAACTTGAGTAAAATTTCCGGTAGTTCTAGGGTTAACTTAAAAATGCAATGTCTGTAACGAAAAATTCAAGGTGGTGAATAACTTAAATGATTCGATAATTTACGAATAATACTCACAAGTTTTCTTGGGGCTTATCGGCTCAACATGCACAATTAAGGTTTAAGGAATGCCTCTTACATATTGGTTATAGTTTTGGTGTAAAGAAATAACAGTTCCGAAAACCTGAAGAAAAATGAAGTATCGCAGAAAGAAAAAGAAATATATAATTGAAAGATTTAGACTTAAAAGACAATTACCATTAAAAACTCCATTCGAAACTCTATTCAAAACAAGGGTGAGATAATATTAATGTAAGAAATAGAAAAAGGAAATTTTTTTATGGATGCTGCAGTGGCCACTAGCATAACAGGCGTTGATAAGCTCTTCTTGAGAAATTCGATATAATTTTATATGACATGTGGATACAAGATAAATATATCTGCCTTTAAGCATTAAAAATCATGACATTAACATCTCAATAAAACTATAGAGCGGCTGAAGTACCCTGAAGTTTTAACATTTAGACGGTCACTGAATATACAAATAATAAAAGAATAGCAAGCAACGGAAAATGACCGTGATTCACTTTATAACACTGCTCTGGTAACGATAGCATTATGTAATTAATTAATTACTATTTTTTTTAATACAAAAAAACTCTTCTTGTTGAAAATAAATACGTACTTCATTTTTTAAAATCTGCACTGAATACCATAACACTAGGCATATGGCAACGTATGAAAATGACAAAACATCTTTTTTTATTATGATTATGATGACGGAATAACAATGACGTAAATTGTACAATGTAATGCGTAAATATACACAGTAAAACCTCCCTAAACAACCGCGTTCCGTTCCAATAAAAATTCGTCGCTCCGAGATGTGGTCTCTTAATGGGGTTTAAATCTAGACTTTAATTGTTGGAAAAAGGTAACAATTAATGTTACTAAAATTTATTTTTCACATTAGGAAAAAATATGAAAATTTAAGTATCAAAGTAAATTACATAAGTTAATCACTGCAGACTTTAGAAAATGATTACATTGACGTTTGCTTTGATTTTACGATTTTATCTTTTATAACTTTTATTTCCAAGTCCTTTCGAAGTTCAGTAAATAAAAGCAATTTTTGGGGGGGACGGAAAAAATAATGACGATTTCATTAATTTATCTATTTCTTTGAGAGTTTTCTGAGAGAATAGGGCAGAGGAATTTATTGACAGTCTTTATTAATTTGTCATTAGAGTTAAATTCATTGGCTAAAAAGGCACAAAGGGGTTTAAACACATGAAGGTTACGGGAAAAAAATTCTAATCTTAGTTTAGAAATTTGATGAATAATGCATTTTCCGGAATTATTTTTGTAATAAAACCTTCTTCAAGCCAATGTTTCCATCTGGGCTACTTTTTTAAAAATCAGATTCTTGATTGGCACCACTTTTTTGAAATGGTAAAATGTGCCTTATTTAATGACATATAAATTAAGGCAAAAACAAAGTGAATTTTACCACTTCAAAAAAGTGGTGCAAATCAAGAAATCTGAATTTAAAAAAAGTATCCCACTGGCAACACTGCTTCAATCGACCAGGAAAAAGCGGAAGTTGTTTCATTTTCTTCAAAGAAATTGGCCCCTCATGGAGGGAGTCCAGCTAGGATGGTCTCTGAATGGAGGTAAAATTAGTATTGAGGGTATGGGAAAAAATCTCGTTCCATTAAAAAATGGTGGTTCAGGGAGGTGGTCGCACAGGGAGGTTTCACTGTATTTTTTCATAATACATAACCATTTTACCTCTAGTAAGATTAATTTTATTACTTTAATATCGATAATATTGATAAAGTGAATTTTGACCCGCTAGATTAGCAAAATCTTACTCTATGCGGCGCCCTGAAAGGGTTAAAGGTTAAGCTTTATAAAATAAATAATTATATAAAATAACGTATTTGGAGAGGTACGTGTTGTTAAAATAGTCACTAATTTGCAATATTTTAGCGTAAAACAGCCAAACGACAGTTGTTTTTACTTGCATTGCAGACGTGCATCAGAAGAAAAGATTGATGTATTATATGAAAATTGTATCACTGATTTTTTTCATTATTTTTCCTGTGTAATAAACCTTTCAGAGAATCATATATAATTTTTTGAAGCAAAATAAAAAATCGCGCATTTAACTCATTAACCGCCAAAACTATAAAGTAGAAATTTTCAACTTTTTAGCTGTATGTTGTTTGCCACCACAAACTCTTAAAGAAAATTTTCGGTTTATATGATTTAAAATTTTATGTCCTTAAGTAGGCCCAATTTTTTAATTCAAAAATAGTGGTGGGTATGTAAATAACTTAAACTTGTGCTTTTATTTTGACCGTTGCGTGAACGCAACGCAAGCGGGTTAAAGGTTAATTGAGCATATTTTCTTGAACTGCAACATTATCAATGTTTTTCGAAATTTTTCTTAAATTGAAATATATAGCTTTATTTTCTCAATAAAATTTCCTGGCAGAATTGATTGTAAATTTGCGCAAAGCAAATATGATTCACGAACCACAGTAAACAAATCCAGCGGAAAGCTACTGCCACCGGAATACTAGGCCCACAATCAAGTTATGAATAAAGAAAAGAAACATGTAGTGTAGAAACTACCAGTTGCGAGTGAAATAACTCATGAGGTGTTACAAGATGGCAGCTGACTTATTAATTCGGATGAACAATTTCTGGTTTCCGCCGAAGCAATCTTTTCGCTTCTATTCGTTTTCGCTGTTGAAAGTTGGCCCGGGTATTATAATCGCTTTCTCTGACACTGACAAGAGGTTGGTTGATTGGTTGGTTGTATTTATGTCGGCCAATTATCTGCACGTGGGATATAGGCCCTAAGGGGGGAGTACCTTCCGTGGAGGTCTTTCTAAGGGAACCTAACCCGTATTAATGCTTGGAGAACCAAGGTTCGAAGAAAACCACGAAAACTCCGAACGATTAGGCCGACGGGCACTATTGGGATCGAACCCAGCACTTCCCGTCTACCAGCTTCGAGAGCAGAACCTCTCGGCCACTGGTGGGGCCACTGACAAGAGGTTGTTTACACTGTTAAAAAATTTTTTTGTAGTAGGTTGAACCAACTTTTGGTGCTAGAGTAGCTGCCACCATAAGATGGTGAAATCTCACTCCAAGATTTGGAGCTCCGATTGAACCTTAGCTCCAAATGTTGGTTCAAGATTTCGCCATCTTATGGTGGCAGCTACTAGAGCACCAAAAATTGGTTCAACATACCACAAAATTTTTAACAGTGTATGTTGTCACAATATGGCGAAAATGCTGGGCCTGATTACCATGAAGTAAGCTTCCACCACTAAAAATAAAAGTTGTTTTGGGTCGTAATTATGACTGTAATTCTGCATTAAAAAGGTATTTAATTAAAGAGAAAATTTTTATTCAAATTTACTAGTGGAAGTTTAAACCGGCGGTAATGTGCCATTGCGAAACAGTTTACAGCTGAAGCCTCACCATTTTGAGGATATGTCAGTTCCTCTCTATTCATTATTTCATAAGGCCCACGCACTGATACAAAAATGGCGACTGCCCAGAGCGGATTTCTGTAGCTTCGGTGCGGTCAATTGAATTTCACCTTGAGTATTTAATAACAATTCTTTGCTTTGTTTAATGTCAGAAAAACAAGGCGAAGAAAACTTTTAGAAAATATTGTTACATAAATTCTATTCACTGTACGCATGTTGTAAAGAACCCTCCTACGACTCTCGCCATTCTTGCGTTTTCGCGTAGACGTAGTGTACAGGGGGTGGTGGGGAATCGCATATCTTAGCTGTCAAATTTTCCAGCATGATAGTACCAGTATTTACGAATAGTCTTCTTTGTTTAATCTAATTGCAACTGTTTAATAGTAAATAGAGTGATCATTTCTATTCGGAAATAGACATGATGAAAATTTGAAGTTTTGGCAGTTAGGTGATGGTATGATTACTATAAATTTACCGGTGACCGTGAAGCAGCTCGTAAACGTAAATAACATCGTCTACAGACATAGGAGTCGAGGAAAATAAATAATTGCAAGCAAAACTGAATTCTGGTAGTTACTAGTTGTGATTTGTCACCTAAATTAGAGAATAACTAGCGGGCATGACCGAGCTTAGCCTCGTGTTCAATTCGATATTTCATTCTCACTGTATAATTATTGCTGTTTAGATAAAATTGGCATGATCCTAAGCCATAGGGACCCACTAACCGAAATTCTTCGAAAACACGAATTAACCAATGCTCTTCTCGAACCCGAAATCGATAGAATTCAAAATTTAGTCAAAATCGCGAAAGTCATTTTATAGATAAAATTAGCTTGAACTACGGTAACATAAAAAGGACCTACTAATCTAAATTTCTACATCTGACCTATCCCAATGGTCTTCTCGTGCTAGGAAACGGTGTAATAAGAAATTTTCTCAAAATCGTTTGAGCCATTTTTTATATACAATTAGCTAAACCTTGACCCATAGTGACCAAAAATGACTGGTTAATCGAATTTTCTTGAGCATGCGACCTAGACCAATGGTCGTCTCGAACCCGAAAACGATGGAAAACAAAATTTAATCAAAATCATTAAACTGTTTTTATTTTTGTTAAAATATACTTTTACTTGTTTACACATAAATTTTCTTCTAAATACTGGTGTCATTTATTTATTTCAACATTTTAGAAATACAAGAACCTTGCCCCTAAAACGGTTAAAATAATTAAATATGTTACATAAATATGACTTGCAATGTTTTGTTAAGTTTAAAAGGAGATACTTTGTTTTTGTACACTAAAGGTATTTTGCTGCTATTTGTTGAATTATTCAGGAGGTATTTTCTGTCGACAGATATGATTCATTATCGCACGGCAGTAGTCGTTTATATAATAAAACTTTACATAAACAAGATTACTCTTTGAAACTGAATCTAAATGCAGTTTTATAATGCACTGAATTATCATTAGTGGCATATGAAAGAAAAAAGTTTTAAATAAATTTTGTAGATCAAGTAGGTGATATTAACTAGGGCTGTAATAGGCCACGGACATGATTTTTCTGTCTCTGGAAACACATTATTTTTATGGAAAAATAACACTTTGTTATTATTCAAATGTGCAGTAGCATTGTTCGTACTTTTCCTTAAATTTTGCACACCAGAAAAGTTTTCGGCACAAGTATTATCTTACAGAAAATCTCTTCTTAAAAGAAGGCGAAATTCTGCGCGTTTAACCTTGATTTCTTCACTATAAAAAGATATTGGTAGTTTTGCAGGAGAAATAACGGTATCCGTACCAACCATGAATAGTTATTTATCAGGGCTTTCTAAACTGGCACCGTAGAATACCTCAATTATCGATTGGAAATTTTCTCCTTACTAATCGCAGAAATTCTGCATTATATTCCCATTTTTACACTTATTTAATTCATAATTAGTTTCATAATTAACTATTACAATATATTTGTAATAGTTTCCTACAATTAAATAAGGCATATTACTATTGGGAAACAGCGGAACTATAAACTAAGTACAGTAGAATTCCTGACGTTTAATGACAGATAAAATTTCCCCCTTTATCATTAATTTAAATTTTATGAGAAATATAATGATAACTAAACATACATATAACAAATCAATTTATTTCTGTGAAATTATGTATTGAAAATTTAATACATATGCTTATCTTTCACTAAATTATAAACATATAAAGAAAAGTATTTATAATAACATTCATTTAGAGTGACTACAGAAGATATATGCATTCATCCCGTTAACATATATATATTTAAACAAGAATATGCTATTTAGAATTGTACCATAAATTCTTCTTGCAAAATATTCTTGTACATAAATCATTCTCAAGCAGGTTAGTTTTTGTGCTGGGAGAACAAAAATATTTTCTTTCACAATCATTTAACACGCAAGATCAATATTGCAAATCTTTTTTCTCTGAAAGTTCTTCTAAGTACATTAGAAACCAAATATTTTGAGAACACTTCGGAACAAAAGGAAATTCGTAATGAGAGACAAAAGAAACTCCTTCTTGAGTCTCTGAATATATTAGACGTATAAATGCATTATGTTTCCTTAATACATTTACTTTGAAAAGACGAAAGAAGCACTGTAAAACTTCGTGAAAAGCATTTTTAAATGTCATTCAGTTTGATATAATCTTCGTTGTAAATACCAAATGATTCAAATATTACAGAAGATAACATAAATCAGTAATTTAAAATCTATATCTCAGTGGAGTAACGTTTGAGGTACGGGTGATCATTTTTCTACCAGCACTATTATTTAGAAAACTTGGCTTTATATAATTATTGAACATTATAAAAATAAACAAATAAAAATTTAGAAAACAATAATACTGGTAATAAAATGTTTTGACCCCCCCCCCCCCCCTCAAAGCTACTCCACTGATATAGATAACAGAGTCCGCAGAAAAAGTTTAGAAACTGGTGATATTTAACCTTTAAGTAAAAAATACGAACATTTAGGTTATACAAATGGCGGTACGTATTTTTAAATATATATTAAAGGTTTTATGACAGAAATAACGGTTTTAATGAAGGATATTATTTAATTTAACTGAAAAAAGTGAAATTTGCATATTGCAAAATTTGAGAAACTTTTGTTATTTTCGGCAACTGTTCGCGGAAAAACGTAAATTTCAAACTTATGACGTCACATGCATGAAGTATTTAATTGCACCTCGCGATAGTATCGGTTAGTGAAGATACCGCGAGCTAGAAATTTTCAGTTAGATGAAGTATTTAAAGCATGGAAGCTGAAATCGAAAGGGAAGAGTGTTGCAGAAATTTAAACTACTTTGAATCATCCAAAGAAGTCCTGTCTATCAAAGTACTATGTAAGGGTTACTCTTTCAAAGCAAAACATAGATCTGGACAGCCACGTGTGGCCAGAAAACGAGATTATAGAATTATCCATAAACTGGCAGCCAGACAAATGATGATTGCTAATCGCATTAAAAGTGAGTTAGAGCTTTCTGTGTCAGCTGATACTATTCTTAGATGAATTAAAGAAAGAGGCAAATTAGATTACATGAAAACGATAAAACAACCAGCCTTGAAATGAACTTCGATCTACTTTTGAACGTGTTTGGTAAGAAATAGACCCCAAGTGATGCGGGATATTGTTTCTCTGATGGAAAATCACATTTTAGCATTAATAGCAGAAAATGTAGGCGCTGTTCGATTTTAATTTATGGATATTTTTCTGTTAACAGACAGATTGTCTATACTTTTTCCACAATGTTAAATTTGCTTTTTTTTCTCATTATATATTATGTAAAGTGTATAAATTATAATTTATTGTTTGTGAATGAAGGATAAGTCCCCAGTAGTATATGGCAGTTGAGTTACAGCAATTCGTTACATACTTCTCAGTGCAGAAGCACAATCGATCATTGTCTAAACTTTTGCTGCGCGCTGTAGCTCAATGCTGTTTTCAATGAAACGTTCGGAAACCCATTGTTTCTTTAAGTATATTTTCCTGCTACAAGGATTGCATTTGCCACCATTAAGTGGCACTTTAATGATGTCATCCCTTTGCGCAGCAGAGTAACATATTTTGCAACTGAACTAGCATTACAAATGTTCGATTTGCTAATACGAGTTATGAGAAAAGCCGTAAGACGTGGCACGATCATCTCTTTTTTGTATTTCTTAATATTTTGTCATTAGTGCGAGGGTTGCCACTTTGGCCTCCACTTTTATTTAGAAATTCTGAATTCATACCAGAAAATACGAACAGTTTATTTCAGATTTAATTAATGACAAACAGTTTGTGGTTACATCAATAAACGTTCTTCTTTGGGAATTAAAATGGAGTCCAAAATTGCAACCCTGATCAGTACGATATAGTTCTAACCCTTAAACTGCCGAAACTGTAATGTAATAATCTTAAATTTTTTTTACGATTGCCACCACAAATATTAACAGATAATATTCGCTTAATTTAATATTCAAGCTTTCTGTAATTAATGAAGGTAACATTTTTAATTAAAAAATAGTGGTATCTAAATAGTTAATTTAAATTTATTTTTAACGGTGCGATAACTCACCATTAGAAGGTGATGGGTTAACGGTAGTCTCTGTCACTGTCTGGCTATTTCTAATTATTAACTTTCGTTGAAGTATTCTCTGGCAAATTTAGTAAAAATCTTTTTTTTTTGTTTGGTGCACCTTTGTATGCACAATATGGTCAATATTCATTATAATTCCATATCTTGAAACGTCATCAATAACGCAGTGAAACTTTTTCACTAGTATTACATTTTATTTTAGAATTTTTGCTGTTGTAAATGCTTTATAAGGTAAGCTGGGGGTAACTAGGCCCACAGTGTAACTGGGTCATAGGCTATTTTATATAAAAAAACCGTTGATATTTTTAACTTTTAGCCTTTTGTCAACATTGCACCCCCATCTCTACTTCTTAAAACAACGTGTGTCAACTCAATCATAACTCTGCCTTCGCTATGATAGGTTTCCGAAAATATAGGTTTCTTTTTTTTTAAAGCAACGTCCATTTGGTTTAACTTCCACGGCTTTTTATTAACACTTGACCCGCTGTTAGGGGTCATTTTGACCCCTGTCAAAATTGATAATAGTCGATTCAAACCCGAAATTTTTTCTGAAGATATGTTATATGTATGAAGCACAAAAATAGGCTAATTAAGTAAGTTCAATAGTTTTAAATAAAAATTCTGTTATGAAACACTTTTTTATAAAAAGTGAGTAAAATAGCCGGCGGTTCTAGTGTTAAAATACGGTAATTACTTTTATTGAATAATCTTTTTATTTAACCCTAGATCTACCGGGAATTTTATTCAAGTTTTAATAAAACGTTCTACACCAGAATTTTTATTTAAAACTATTTAACTTATTTATTTACCTTATTTTTGTCTGGTTTATATACTTAGTTTATTTTAAAGAAATTTCTGGTTTGAATGAATATTTTGTATGTACCTGTCGGGTCCAATGGACCCGTCTGGTAGACGGAGGGTTAAAGATTAGATACATAAATACATTAATATTATTAGGTATCTATATATATTTTCTTCATGTTTTAAATGTAAGGCCGTTGTTCCAGTTACCCCATAAATTTTTCAAGAATGGGATAACTGGGTCATGTGTCACGGGTAACTGTACCATGTGGGATACAGTTATCCCCAACAGTTATAAATATCTTTTTGAGATTCTCTTACTACGGGAAATTAATTTCTCCATTGGTTTTTTGATTGTATTAAAGAAAATTACATAATATTTTATTAAAATTACATAATAAAATTTTAAAAAATGCCTGTTGGTGGTATAAAACCAAATTTCTTAACTGTGATAGCTATAGATCGAAATTTTAAGATACAGATAAAGAGGCGTACATAAGGCAAAGTGAGATTATTACAACACCCTTTAGTTGAAATATAATGTACATGATCTGCCTGGTTTAAATTTTTTTTAGTTGGTTACAATTTTTCTAACAGGACCTGATACCCAATATTAAAAAAAAAAAAAAAAAAAAAAAAAAAAAAAAAAAAAAAAAAAAACGCGTGTGGAACATAGACCCTCCTGGTCCACTTGCTCCAATTTTATCGGGCAGCTGGACCCATGAGGAAAGAAAGTTGAAATATATATATTTATTTATTTATTTTTAGATATTAAAATGTAATTTTGAACACTTCTGTCTGACAGAGGAACCTAACTGAACACATTTACAAAAGTTCAGACATTAATTCAAATGAATAATAGCCTTTTGAAGCTGAATTGCCAGAATCTCCAGAGTCACATTGTGAAATCATGGTCCAGTTGCCCCCTTATAAAAAAAATATTCAAGTTCGTTTTTCGTTCGATTAAGATTTAAGATTTTTTATTATATTCGTTAAGAATGTTAAATCCTTTTACACTGTCTGCATGAAAAATAATAACTTTTTAAGTATTTATATTCAGTATTATTTTTAGACAGATATAAACCACAAAGGAAAATAATAATATTTCATCATACAAATAATTCGTATCTAAATATGCGATTGAAGCAGAAGGATTTTTGTATTACGAGCAAAATTGTGTTTCTCTTCGTAGTCATTTAATGTTTGAGATCAATAATTAATTTCGTATCACGAAATTCCTTTTAGAATATTATAAGTATTTTGAGCATACTGCAGAACAAAAGGAAATTAGCAATGAGTGACAAAGAAAATTCCTTCTTGAGTTGGAGTATTATATTAATCATCTAAATGCCTTATCAGATCTTAATATTTACATTGATTGGATGAAAGAAGCATTGCATTGCTAAGAGACAAAGAATTTATAAATTCCGTTCTATTTGATATCACCTTTGTATATCAGAAATAAGTATTGATATTAAGGCATCAAAAAATATACGTCATAGCTTACAATTCTTCATATATTTTAGTACCACTTTTAAAAAACAGAAACATTTGCTTTAATTGATGACAATATTTAATTATAATAAATTTCTATTATTTAAAAAGATGATTATTATTTGGAAATTGGGTAAATGGAAATTAAGGCTCAGGCAGCTACAACAGAGATGCTTAAAAACCTAAATTTTAATTTTAATTCTTTCTAAATTTAAATTAAATAATTTACTTTTTCAGTCATTGGTTAGAAACTCAGAAAGCTAACAGAAAAGTTCAACAGAACTGTTTTTCACAATTTCGTACGTTTAATTTTAAATCCTGTAAATTTTCTCTGGTTACTAATTGAATTATTTATGTAGATTTTTTTTAAACCTTACATTTAATTTTTGAAATTAGTGGATTCTATATATTATTTTTTTTTATATAAAACTCTAAAGATATAACATCAGGATGCAGCTTTACATAATTTGCAAAAAATAATCCAAGATCAAACGTCATCAGCCAAATTTTGCAAGAGTTTGCTAAAACAACCATTCCTACATAAGAATCCTTCTTCAACATTTATAGTAATAATACCAGAGTTGCCAAGTCTCCAGCTTTTTGCAACCACTATTATTTTACAGAAAATGTTGTTCTTTTAAATCATCCAAATGCTCCTATTCAATAAAACAATATTTTCTGTGTTAAAATACTGGTATCCAAAAAGCGGGATAATTGGCAGCTCTGTAATACTAGGTGGCTTTGCCATCTACGCTCTTCGAGAGCAAACTCCTCGACTTTCAGAAGATTCTCACGATGCAAACATGATCGTTATTCATCCATTTTTGGAAAGACAATGTAACCTATCTCAGTAACAAATTTAAAATTATGGATTTAAGCGCAATTAAAGAAATTTAAATTGTATTTGAACAGACCGGCAGGCAGACGAAGTAATTGCATGCATTTCCTTTTGGCTGTTTTATGTAATAACTTTTGTAAAAGTAATGCGTTGCTGCGTTCCTAATTCGTAATTATTCCTATTTTCTAATTTGATTTTTTTTTTTTTTTTTTTTTTTTTTTCATTAGAAATGACATAAAATTCAAAATAAACAGGGTAAATCTCTACATACAGTAAAACATAAAAAATAAAATTTACTTACATATAATTAACCTATTTTCCATTTGTGATCAGTATAAACGTAAAAGAAAATTCTGGTAAGTTTGACTGCCTATTTTTATCCTAAGTACGACTGTCATATAGCAATCGTTTTTTTTTTTTTTTTTTTTGCTGGAGGGTTATTACCAGCATTAAAAAATGTTTAAGTTCAAACTGTTCCATCTAACCTGAATTTGGAGTATGATTGTCATATCAAAAACATAAAAAACTATTTAAATATATTAATTAAATAATTTCCCAGCAGGTTAACTGCTAGCGTCAAAAGCCTACCATATAAATTTGTTTATCACAACACAAATATGACCACGGCTAAATCTCATTTTGAAGATTCATTTAAAAGAATCATGTTTATTTCATTTAATATTTCACGCTAGGTGGCATTACAAAATAAAATTGCGTTTCGTCTGTCGTACCCACTTTGAACCTAAGCATGACTTTATGCAGAAAAACAAAAAATCAATTTTTTAAATATGTTTACGTTATTTCTCGCAATGGAGCGTTTTCGGCGTAATAGATAGTTGGTTTGAATCTGTCCTTTGTAATTTTAACTTCGAGTGACATAAAAAATTCCATTTAAAAATTTTAATTATACTATTTCCAAATAAGGACGCTACCACAAAAGAAATCTATCACATGGAATTTTTTATCAAAATATATATTTGACCATGGGAGAAGCTTATGCTAAGGATTTATTTAAAAAAAACTAAATTTTATCAAATTTACCCTTTTTCCAGCCAGGAGTGGGAAAAATGCAAAAGAAAATTGCCATTAAAGGCCATTAAATGTCGTTAAATGCAAAAGAAAATTGTGTTGAATCTGTTCTACACATTTTTAACTTCAGTTTATCTGTCATATACAATGAAACATAAGAAACCCAATATAATTTTTAATTTGGCTAACTTATTTCTCACTACGTGGTGTTATCGGCGTAAAAGAAATGTTGAGCTTAGCGTATTATTTGGTGAGGCAATTGATCGACCTTTCTGGATAATGGAGTAATGAATAAAGTGGAGGAAACATATAGTGTAGAATCTACCAGTTACGGGTGAAGTAACTGAGCAGGTTATCACAAGTATGCGGCAAAATTTTACATCGGATAAAGAGTTTCTGATTATTGCCACAGCAAACTTCCGCCAGTAAATTTTGAGTAGAAAATTTCACTTATTTTAGCAACTTATTCATGCAAAATTTCTCTCACAAGGGGGGTAAAATTTCCATACTTTTTATTGGTGGAAGTTGGCCCAGGTATTATCCCCTTTAGGGTCACCGGTATATATTATATACCATCTACGATTAATGGAGTTTTACACCAGAAAAATTTTATTAAATTTTACTTTTCTAACTTTGTTGAAAAAAAGCCGTAAAATTGATTTTACTTATTTTGAAATAGAATGTTTCAAAGATTCCGGTGGGAATTCAGCATTTCACAACCGTAATTGCTTGCCCCTCAAGGGGTTAAAAGAGGGGTCTCACAACCATTGTAAACCAAGTCCATTTTGAAAAGAAATGATATAGTCCTTTTATAAGATGCATAAAATCTGTTTAACCCCTTGAGGGTCAAGCAATTACGTTTGTAAAATGCTGAATTCCCACCGGAATCTTTGAAAAATTCTATTTCAAAATAATTAAAAGCAATTTTACGGCTTTATTCCACCAAAGTTAGAAAAGTAAAATTTAATAAATTTTTTCTGGTGTAAAACTTCATTAATCGTAGGTGGTATATAATATATACCGGTGCCCGTCAAGGGGTTAATTCACTGCCACAGTGAACCAAGTCTATAGACTGATACAATATATGGGAAAGTAAGATGTGAAAACAGACTTTTTTAATTGTGGGAGTAGATAAAACAGATTTTATGTACCTTTTAAATGGACTATGTCACTTTTTTCAAAATGGATTTTGTCTACTATGGTTGTGAACTCCTCATAATATGTTTCACTGACACTAACCGAACGTTGTGTAGGTTGTCACAATGTGGCGGAAACGGAAGGCCCGACTACCGCTGACTTAAACTTCCATCAGTACAAATAAAAACTTATTTTGGCCTTAATTATGAATGCAATTCTGCATTAATAAAGCGTTTAACCCTTTCAGGGGCAAGGTTCTACTACTCATATTTTGGCTATAATTATTGCTGAAACTCTGCATTACTAATGCGTACAATATAAGGCAAACAATTTAACTGTAATTTCCGGCGTATAAGCGGCGACTAATTTAAGTCTCTTTCAAACCGGAAATTTTATTTAAAAAATGAAATCAAATAAATACTAAGCAGACGCAAGCTACATCTTTGTTTAAAAAAATTCTTGTAGGGAACAGAGTTATCTGAGCGGCTGCTTATATGCCCGAAATTACGGCACTTAAATTTACTGGTGGAAGTTTGCATAATGGAGTTATGAATAAAGAGGAGGAGACATATACTGTATTGTCTAGCGGTTGCGTGTGAAGTAACTGAGAGGTTGTCACAAGATGGATGCCGTTTTTATTAAATCGAATCCACAGTTTCTGATTACTGTCCAGTGAAAACTTACACCAGTAAACTTGAATAGAAGATTTCGTATTATTTAAGCGTCTTATTGATGGGAAATTTCTCACAAATATGGTAAAATATTTCTATTTCATTTTACTGGTGTCAGTTTGCCCAAGTATTATAATCTTTTCCCTGACACAGACCGTAAGATTTCTTGGTTGTCATAATGTGGCGGAACTATTACCCCCAAAGTAAACTTCCACCAGAAAAATTGTACATAATTTTTTGCCATTACTTTTGATTGAAATTTTCCATTGATGAGGCGTTGAAATAAGGAGACATTTTCTACTTAAATTTACTGGTGGAAATTTTCCGCCGTGGTAATGAAGCGAAATCGGTTACAGTTGAAGCTTCACTATTTGAAGGATATGTCTGTTCATCTTTCTTAACTGTTCCATGGTTTGCACCGGCGTAATGAGCCACACCGAAACCGGTTGCAGTTGCAGCTTCACCATTTTGAGGAGATGTCAATTCTGCTTTATTCACAGTTCCTTATTCTGAATGAACCAACAGAACAATGCATCCATGAATACAGCAAATTGCAATTCGGAATCGCTCCTGAATAATGGTTTGCCTATAATAAAATTGAATTGAAAACGTGAGGAGTCTACTAAAAGCAGTTTATTCAAATGGGAATCAAAGAGGAAGAATTTCAGAATTAAAAAATCAATAAACACCCACGGTTAAAAATTGACCAAAATATATTAAGAGGTTGGTAATCCATGCTTCATTCTGTTTTTTCATTAAATAAAAGTCTAATACATACATCTGCGGCTTAGCTGTATTTTAGATCAGATTTCACACCATTATGTAACTCCTCAAAATGAAGAAATGCACTTTTCTTCGTAAACAAATAATTGATTTAAATATTTTATAAAAATTTTCAAAATACAAAATATACAAAATATTTGTTATAATTTAAAAATTTGTTATAAAACATAAATATTTCTGATATTTCTAAGTGTCAAGATTCTTTTTTGGCATTTGTTTCATTTTTATGTTTAAAAACAGGTTTTTTTAAGTCATTTTGTTTCGCAGTCTAAACGTATAAGGCATAGCTGCAAACTTTTACGCTTTTTTCTTGCCACTAAAATTTTATAGTAAATGGTGTCTTTTTTAATCGACGGAATCTGCCTATTGAATAAGAAAAAAAAAATCTGTTAAATTTTAGTGGTAACAAAAAAGCGTAAAAGTTGTCAGCTATGGGTATAAGGTGACATTACATTTTTAAATGGTCTAAAAATTGATTTTTTTTTATTTTTACATATTTAGAAAGGGTGTTATATTCTGAATAAGTTGATTCCAATCTCTTAACTGTGTGATAATTATTTACGAGATATTAGGTAAAATATAGACATCACTTCTTCATTTCCGATTTCAAAATCCCTGAGACAACTGTATGGCGGCTTGTTTACATTTTGTTTTCGCGCTTTCACATTATCTTCACTTTGGATATCTGCTAAAATGTGTCAATTCATATTGGTTAACTACCTTAAAGAATAATAAGTGTTTAAGTGTAACGGTGAGACTTAGTTAAATGGAAGTTTCACTGTAAATGTGTGAGTCAATATATTGTTTGGACAACGAGTTTTCAAAAGAAAAACGTGTTTTTTATAACAGAAACTTTCGTGATTATTTGAGTCTATTGCATTTTATCAAAAAGAAGAATTTTCGAAACATAAACGGTTTTTCAAAGAACATTAAATATTTTTTCAGCGTTACAAAAAGTTGTTCAATTTTACACAAATTAATATTATGAATTGTGAAAAATCCAAATAATGGATTTTCTTTAGAAATTTGTAAAGATAAGAGAAACAAAGGCAAAACTAGCATGGAACGCCAGGCACGAAAAAAACGTTAAATCAGCTAACAACATCTAATTAAGCGGTCAATTTGTCTCAAATGGAAATTACATTTTTAATCGTACATTTTTAAATATAAAATTTACACAGATAAGTAACTGAACATCAAATTGTTTTATATTTTTTAAAGACTCGGTAAGTTAAACTAGTTGTTACTTTTCTTATAATGATAAACGTATAACGATATTTGCTAAAAAAGCAATTTTATTTTAAGCAGTGACACTTTGTTTTTATCCTTTTTCATTTTTTTTATAAATTTAGAAGATATTCTTCTCGGGTCATAAAAAAAGAGCCCCTATCTATTGCAAGCTAATTTGTTGAAAAATTACTTCAGCGATATCTCTTTAATATTTGGAGCAGAAACACCGTTTTAGAAAAGAAAACTACATCGCATGTTTTATATAATTAGGTAGTTTTTTTACGATGATGACATATTTCTAGGGCATGCAAGTTAAGTTTCTAGGTTAATTTTTTAAAGTTAATAGTGTAAAAAATAATTTTAAATAGCCATTTTCAAAATCTATCTTTTTTTCTTCTTGTTTCATAATCCGATAAATCTTATTCTTATTAATTTATTTATCTTTATTCGAATTGACCATTTTGTAATGATGAGCATAAAGAGTTACTTTCATATTCGAATGAATTATTTTCAAGGTAGGTGGTCACACGGCATGACCACTTAATTGTCTTTCCTAAACTGACGAATGACACCAAGAATATTTTAGTAAAATTTTGCTTTTATAAAAAAAAATGAAAAAGAGCAGATTTTTATTTTCTAAGAAATTTGTTTAAAAATTCTGGTGTCAGTCAAATATTTCATCATTTTACAACCAGAATTTTTCTGCCCCTGAAAAGGTTAAAGAGACAGTTTTTAACCCCTTAATTCTCGCTCCCGTCATATTCACGGGCTGTGTCTATTACTCAAATTGTTTGATTCCCACCAGTTTTATAAAATAGTGAAATTGGCTATATTTTAGTATCGTTTTTCCTGTCATTAAATAAGGTGAATGTTTCTTTTTCATAAAACTGGTGCCAATAAGCAATTTGAATTTTTAAACCGTAATTTTATTCGAGCATTAAGTGGTTAAAAAACATTTATATTTAGTGATAAAAGTGCTCGTAAGACGATGTTTTCTTGTGCTTTTTTTCGTAGAGTCGTTTCATAGTTTATATACATATAAATAATTCTTTTTTCAGAACACTTTGAAATTTTTTCCGGGTATAAATAATAACTCTTTTAGAGCCCGCGTAAAAATTTCGTCAAAAAATATTAATATCTAATTATAAAAAGTATAGGTGTTCTTCGCATTTTTTTTTTGTTTGTTTGATTTTGATTCCGGTCCTTTAACATAAAAATATTTCTTATTGTTCGAACTCTCTCAAATTTTAAGCGGTTTTACATATAACTGCATGCAAAGTCCATTTTAAAATTTCGAGAACGATGGGCATATTTAGTAGTAAAAAAATGAGCTGAACCCGCGCAGAAATAGCACGCATTTTAGGGTTTTCGTTAAAAATAGCTCAGATTTTATTTATTTTTTAACTTTTCCAAGAAATCCAAATTTTTTATAGCGAGTGTAAATAGGGTTTTGCCGAGATGCACTAAATAGATTGTGTCAAAATACCGACGTTTGGTTACTTTTAGAGTAGAAAGAAAATCGTTTTCGTTAGGCACGAAGTGACGTGCAGTAGCGAATTTCTCTGAAAATTCTTATCTTTTAAAACCGGTTGCATCATCGAAGAGAAGAAGGTCTTAACATTGAACTGGTAAATGCTGGAGAAAACTGGAGAATCGGTACCTCTGAAATCGAGCCGTAGGGGAGCGTCGCCATAAGGTAGAAAATGTCAACCGCGAAAACGACACTCTTCAGTTTTCTAAGGGGCTAATCAAAATATTTTTTTCAAACTGATTGCAATGTTTAAGACATAAAAGTATAGAATTTATAAGTATGTTATACAATTTTCCGTATCCCGAACGGCTCGGTCAATGGGCATTAAGGCAAACAGGGGGAAAAACAGCATTTGCTTATTTTCCTTCTACGCGCCCCGAAAAGCAGTAGCTGAGCATTACAGGGGAGCGAAAAAAATTATTTTTTAAAAATCAAAAACGGGTAGGTGTCAAAAGTTGCCTTTATACTAGTACATCAACTGCGTGCAATTTTACCGCTGAAACAATTGGCTTGAGTCTGCGCTTTTGGTCCAAAAGTCGAAATTTTGGGTAAAATTTGACATTTTTTTCAAAAAAATTAAAAAATTCCTACAGAGATGGTTATTATTTAAAAGTGTTATTTAAACCTTTATTAATAATGATTTAACATGTTTAAACGATAAAATGGTATTTTTATTCTGTATAAATGGAGAAAAGCTGACAACTTTTGGTAAAAAAAAAGGCTTTGCGCTCTGTTGTGTCATACGGCTGATTGTTGTTTAGAATATAGCTCTTACCTAGTTGCTTTGAAAACTACCTAGGAGGTACCACGTGGAGTTGGCTGCTTTTCACGTCACAACAGCTCGACCAACCTACCATCTGAACACAAAGTTTTATTTATACATTGAATTGTGATTTTTTATCAAAGTCTGGCATAAGTTTTCTAGGTATCAACCTAGTCCATCTCTTCTTTGTATCCACATAACTTGGATGCAATTGCTATGATCTCCTTCACGTATTTTTCTACCGCTTGTGTAAGAGAAGAAAAACAATATAATGCATTGGAGGATGATATTAATGAAATCTATTCAGACGTCTATTAGCTTCACCAAGATTGCACCCGATAATTGCATATTGATTTAGGGTTCTGTTACCACAACAATTTTCCAATCAATTAGATTTATATTGCTATCTACATCAAAGTTAATTGTCGATATTAAAGATTTGCGTATGCCATCATTTACTCTCATCTTTGAACTTTTATGTGCTGTTTAATGTGATGGCGATCGTCAGAGATCATTAAAATCAGAATTTCCTCTGCGTAAGCAAAGCAACCATTGTCCTAAATAACTTTTTTTCTATTTGTTTTATTCCTTTTTTGTGTTGTTTAGTAGCCGAGTAATTTCCCATGAGTTTTTAGGTACCTTCTTTAGATGCGGATTACATTTGATGGAACCATCCTGGGGCCAAACTTTGATTGTACAGTACTTTTTTGAGTAAGCGTAAAGACTCTGATGAGCAGTGAGGGTTCACATAAAGGCGGAGAATTCTGTTCGTCGTCGCCATCCTTTCTGCGTGGGATATGTTTAGAATGAACCATTGCAATATACCGGGTTGTTTGGTTTAAACCACGCTGGTTTAAACTATGGTTTAAACCAAATTGTTCTTTTTTAACAATGCTGGGTTTTTTTCAACTGTTTTTTTCTCTTTTTACACAATGTTTTTATTTATTTTACACATTATTGAAAAATGGAAAATCCAAGTTTTTCCAGAAGCTACAAGCAAAGCTTTAGAAAAATTATGAATTAATAAATTTGTAAAGTAATGAAGATTTTTAATCAATCAAACTTTTCTTAGAAGCTTTAAATCTACATGGCAGACTAGAAAAAAACAAGTAGTTAGTTTTCTTTCTTCTTCTTTTTTTTAGGCCTTTTATTTTTAAAAATAGCCAAAATGTCAGATTTAATCTAAAAATACACTTTTACTACTTAGATTGCTTGATTAATTAACATTTACTGAGGATTACATTATGCCTCAAAGATGACATAATCATAAGTAATTCTCTCCATTGGTTACTCTATGTTCTGTATGCTAATGGATGATTGGCTGTGAAGTTTACTGTATGGGTATTGGGTTTGGTAAGCCTTTGTTTTTCTTGCATTCCTTCATTGGGATTGGGGTTTTGCATTATGATTTTATTCTGTTACCAGCAGGGTTAACACTGTTTAAATCAATAGGTTTAACAACTGGTTTTTTAGAAAAAATCTAATATATTTTCTCATTTTTGTAATTTAAGTGCTTCAAATTATTGGATATAAATAATTTCTACTTTTAACATCTTATCCCTCACCATGTCACCGTGAGACACAGTGAGTCTAGGTTATATTTGTATGCATGTAGAATGCAAATTGCATGTGTTGATGAACATATCTGAAGGTCTAAAGAGAAAATTTAAAACACGTGAATTTAGCAAAGATAAAATAGATTAAAAATGTTCAATATTTTGAATAAAATATTTTCCTTTGAGAAAACGTAGATTATTTACAATTAATAACATAAAATGACCATTAAGATTTCAATCAAGCTGTAAAATAAAATTTTCTTGATTGGGGAGATTATTTTTTAAGGCTGTTCTCAACTGCTCTACTCGACAACCGCAAAACGCTGTGACAAATTTACAAATTCATTTTTTAACAGAAAGATAAAAAATTGGAATACTTGACTATGGAAGCAATTTGGAGTGGAACTGTTTTTTCCATTTTTGATAAATAAATTACCTATTGAGTTATAAGCAATTTTGGTCACTTCACAAAAACGTTTTAAACTTCCTTGAGTGATTATTCTCCTTTCGCGTGGAAATTCGTTTCAAAACGCCCACATTGACACTATTTTCTGAAAGATCTATTGGTTTGCAAAGAAAAACGCAAAACACAGTTTGATTTCATAGTTTCTGAACAACAGCATCTGCTAGTTTCATACATTCCCAAACAAAAATAAATTAAAACTTACGTCATAAAGTTGCCCTTTTGTATTTGAGAATAGCCTTAAGAATGAAAAAGAAACTCAAGATAGAAGTCGAATAAGAGGACATTGAAAAATTGGGTGCTAGCGAAGCACCTGTTTACTTTTAAGTAAAATATGCAATAAGATATATTTAAATCGTCTATTGGATAATCGAAATCACTATTTAGATCTGACATAAAAAGGGGGGAAATCGAGATAAGGCTCGTTTGAGACATAATAGAAAAATATCTCATAAACATGCCTAAAAAGATATATTATTAATTTTTAGTTTAGACATTTAAAAGTAATACGTATTATAACATAGCTTAGAAAGAAAGCCGGTGTATTAAGTCTGATGGCTGTTTAAATGTTTTAGGGTTGGGTTGATTGTTGACGGCCAATTATCTACACGAGGGATGTGGGCCCTGGGGGGAGTGCCTTCCGTGGAGGTCTTTCTAAGGGAACCTAATCCGTATTAACGCATGGAAATCCACGGTTCGAAGAAAACCACGAAAACTCCGAACGATTAGGCCGACGGGCGCGATTGGGTTCGAACCCAGCACCTCCCGTCTACCAGCTTCGAGAGCAGAACCTCTCAGCCACTGGTGGGGCTATTAAATGTTTTAGTGCTTGACAACTTTTATAAATATCTGCTTTCCATTTTAAGATCAATGTTTTTAGTAGTCTAAAAATCTGGTAAATAGGTATTTCTGTTCTGTTTATTTTACTGTCACCTTTCTTTTTTTTTTTTTTTTTTTTTTTTTTTTTACCTGGCAGTTTCAGAGGATAAGTGTCAAATGACAATGCACAATACTTTTTGAAACAGGTAAAGACTCTACTGCTAAATTCAAATCATTCCAGGAATTCTTTATAAAAAGCTTTACTTTCAACAAAAGATAATAACTGTTCATGTAGTGTTCTAACAGAAAAATTAGATATTTAAGATTGAAATTTTTCAAAGAAATTATTTTGAATTGCCCTGGGAAAGTATATTATATTTATTAAACTACACCATATATTTATTTATAGTACTAGTAATCAAAAGATTGTTTATTAAGATTTTCAATGTATCAATGTTTCACAATGTAGAGCATTTTATTAATGGATCATAAGACATAGCTTTTACTAAAAATGTTTAAATTTTAAGCGTAATTGATTGTAATTATTTAATTTAAATTATTTTTAAATGAAGTTATATTACCTATATATCCAACAATGTTTACTTTTTTCAATAAATATGTATGTATATGCAATAGGAAAATACGTCTAAAAAAACACGGTTTAAACCAAAAAACCCGGTTTTTTTTTTTTTTAAAGGGGTTTTTTTACCAACCCTGACAATAGATCATATGCCACCTTCAATTCCAGTGAATTTCTTCTGGATTATTTATTAGACAAGATCGTTGGCAAAAATTAGATTCTAAACAACAGGGAATCGCCGGACCGATAGGAAAATCTCTGTTCAGGCGCTATTCCCTTCTTATTTCAGTTTTTGAAGCCATAGAGAGTAATTTTGAAACATTGTTTCCTGAAATCAAGAAAAGGTACTCAGCACAGACCAGAAATACCTGCTAGCCATTTGCAAAGTTATTTCCTCAAGATATTGATTAGAAGAAGTAGAGAATAGGAACCCAAGAAACATGTCCTACGCAAGATGGCTCACAAAGGCGAATAAAATATTTCGCCTATATATAAGCCCTGATTGACCATCAGAGTCTGTAGGTTCACTCGCATAATATGTAATCCAAGATTTGCCGCAAGATATTTTACACCAAATATATTCCACATCTAAAAAATGTATCTAAAATCTTACAGGAAATTACTAGGCTACTAAACATAACAGAAAATAGCATAAAACAAAGACTAAAAAATATTTAGGACAATGGTTGCTTTGCACATCGAGAGCAAATTCTTATTGCAATGCTCTCTGACGATCGCCATCATATTAAAGAGCAAGCTTCTCAGCATATAAAAAATGCAAGAGGTAGTGTAAATGTGGCATACTCAAAGATTAAATGCCTAAATGTAGAAGAATGTTGTAGTAACAGAACTCCCAATCACTATGCATTAATTGGATGCAATTTTGGTGAAGATAATAGACGGCTGAATAGATTCCATTAATTCCACTGCATTACTCTACTTGCCTTATCATACACAACCAGTAGAAATATACGTGAAGGAATGTCACAGGAGCACCATCCAATGTCTGTGGATACAAAGCAGAGATGGACTTGGGACATAGAAAACTTATGCCAGTCTTTGATAAAAAAAATCACAATTCAATGTATAAATAAAACATTGAGTTCAGATGGTAGGGTGGTCCAGCTATGCACTGTTGTGACATGAAATGCAGACCCCTGCACGTGGTACCTCCTAGGTAGTTTTGAAAGCAACAAGTTAAGAGCTGTATTCTAAACAACAATTAGTTGTATGACACAACAGAGTGGCAACGCCTTTTTTACTGAAAGTTGTCACTTTTGCTCCAGTTATATATAATAAATATATCGTTTTATCGTTTAAATATCTTAACTCATTAATAATAACAATGTCTGTAGGATTTTTTAAATTTTTTTTAAAAAATTATCAAATTTTACCCAAAATTTCGACTTTTGGACAAAAAGCACAGACTCAAGCTATTTTTTTTCAGCGGTAAATCCGCACGCAGTTGATGTACTGGTATAAATGCAAATTTTGACACCTACCCGTTTTTGATTAAAAAAAATATTTTTTTTTTCGCTCCACCCTACTGAGCATGATCCACCAAAGATTTGTAAAAGCAGATTGCTGTTTCATAAGTTTTAATTTTTACCTTGGCGTTAGCGAAACTTTCTTTTCTTACTACACTATCTGTTATCCGTGACGTCTTTCACGCATGGGTGAGATTTCTCCGCTTTTTTGCGTACCAGTATAAAATTAGAGAAAATGTTGTCCTCTTAAATCGCAGTATTTTCGGATTAAATAATGTATCATTTTCTTTAAGATTATACTGGTGTGCAAAAAAGCGGAGATATCTCATCCCTGCGCTCACGTTGCATAGACAGAAAGAACTTTGCATTAATTAAGCAAAACATTTTATTCCCCATAATTAAAATCATTATAAATAACCAACTGTTTATCACATTTTATGGAAGACTAATACCGTATTTTTTATATATAGGTACCTAGACATAACCAACGCCCCCTGATATTTGAGAAAGATTTGACATGCGTCACGAAAACGTCACAAGCAGGCAAAACAAAGAAAATTCGTCATTTGTTGACTCGTGGATATCTACGAGCCAATGAATGATCTTTTTTCTTTGTTTTGCCTGTTTTGTGTGATGTTTTCGTACGCATGTCTAGGGGCCGTTGACATAACTCAGTCATAAAAAGGTGAAATTTCGTGACAAATAACATAAACAATCGCGAAAATGATACTGCAAACAATGAAAAAACGAGGGACAAGTAAAATCGTGAAAATTGATAAATCGCTCTTCATAAAACGAAAAAACAACAGTGATATAATTTTACTACAACAGTGTATTTTATGTGGTATTTGGTGTGAAATTTGTGTACATATGCATTGCATCCTATAAGACTATACAAAAATCTATTATAAAAAATGACAACATATTTTTAAGCTAAAAGAAATGTGGTATTAAATTCAGGTTGCCAAACAACCATTTATAAGTGTCTTTAATGTATTTCCAGTTCCCGAGCATAAATATTGATAGCCGCAGACAGAAATGATGTTACAGTGGAGGAAAATTGGCGCAGAGGTGGAGCCTATTGACATCACTAAATTTTTATGGTATTATTCACTTTAATAAAAACTCAGAAATTTGGTTAGATAAGCCGAAATATACTACTAAAATTTAGTGGTGTCGATAGGCTCCACCTCTGCGCCAATTTTCCACCACTGATGTTACCGTAATCTCCGGCGTATAATCCGCGGATCAAACAACATTTTTCGACCCCAAATTTTTTAAAAATAAAATGTAACTTTTTAGATCGCGGTAAATATTCGGCTTAAATTACTAAATAAAATTTCTGTGTCCAAACAGAATTGTTTGATCCGCGGATTATACTCCGGAAAATACGGTACGTTGAAGTAATCATATTAAAAATTTAGGTTTTATTAACGAAATTGGAATTATTTTTTATGCATATTTTCTGAAATAAACGTCTTTAAGAATTAACAGTCGTCAAAAAAATAAATGAATGAAGAAAGAAAGAAATCAGCCAACGAGTTAGTTTTTTAGTTTTTAACCACTTGTCTGTGGAATATATTTGAATAAACGTGCCAAAAATGGATTTTTTTTTCTCTTTAAATTTGTTCTGAACTGCAAAATTACAAAAATCCGACAAATGGAGTGAAACTGCCGAATTTTTCGCGGGAAAGTATCGCCATCTATTGGGAAAATGGTAAATTACACATTATGCAATGGACGAACTGAGTTCGGGCTTCACGGAATTGAAACACCGAATTTTCTCTTTCCCGAAAACTGGTCGGGCATTCCAAAATTGGTGCATTTGCGTTGCCTAAACTGAGTATAGGCGTCACAGGCAAGGGGTTAAGAATGAAAATAAATATTTTTTGCAAATCAAGACATCATTCCCCACATGTATAATTTGTGGTGCATATTATTGACATTTACTATACATTTCTTTTTAAACTTTTTGTTTAACACTAGAACGCCCGGAAATTTTACTCAAGTTTCATAAATATATTTCACTCCAGAATTTTTATTTAGAATTATTTAACTGATTTGTTTAACGTAATTCTGCGTCACTTAAATTTAACTTATTTTATGAAAAAAATTCTGGCTCCAATGGACATTTAACCCCTTGGGGACGAGCGACACGTATACGTGTCGGAAATAGGCCTGAGGATCCTCGTTTATCATCACCAGTAAAATTTTACTGTAAATTTTGCCTTATTTAATCCGAGCATTTTCCCGATTTGAATAGGCACAAACTTCTGTTTTTTAAAACCGGTAGCAAAGTAATAAACATTTCGTAAAAGGCTCCCGTCGCGAAGGGGTTAATCATGTGGTCGGAGTCGAATCGACTCCTCCCGGGCGTTCTAATGTTAAATTGTTTAAATTTTAAATTAAAAATTAAATCTTTATGTTAACCGTGCGCAGACGATGAAACGCTCAGTATTGATAATAATTTTCTTTAAATACTATGAATTGATACCATAACTCAACATCAAAGCATACATCAAATCATACATTTTTCAACATCAAAGCATAACCGTTTTATTTTCCGTATAGGATATCATATTCCCCCGTATTACGTAATGTCATTCAGGGTAACTTTCATCCGCATTTTCTCTATTTTCAGATGCCCCACTCTTATTTCAAGAATATTGTTGCAACTAGTGGCATAAAAGTTAAGAAATGATCCTAAAGAATTGTATGACTATCAAAAATTAAGGAATGATAATGATATAAACAATAAAAAATGTATTTTTATCCTGGTTCAAATTTATTCCGCCACGTAGGGTAACATTGCACCATATTATAAATATCATACAAAATAAGACATTATAAAAAAAAGTATTATAGTTAGGGCAACGTTGAAGCGAAAAAAGTGTTTTTTTTCCAGATATTTAAAGGCTCCTAATTTACATTTCCCAACATCACAAGATTTGCATAATTTATGATATTACAACGAATATTACGCATAAGAAGAGTGGAAGAAGAAAACCATGAATATATAGCAAAAAAGAACTGTTTATTGTTCACATAAAACATAAAAATGCAGTGAAAAACATTTTTCAATGTTTTAACTCAATAATATAGCCATTCTTACAGTAGTACATACTAGTACTAGTATTAATCAAACAAGAATAAGAAATGTCGAATGCAGGGTTCCCAGTTTGGCCTCCATTCTTATTCAGGAATTTAGTATCCATACAAGAAATAAAGAGTAGTATTTTATGCTTTATTTAATAAGAGAGATTTAACGATCACAGAAAGTAAAAATTCTTCTTTAGAAATTTCCGGTATGAATTTAAAATGTCGGATTAAAATTGGAGACCAAACTCGCATCCCTGGTCGAATGTATGGAATGTCAAATTTGAGTAGCTCAGCCCTAATTAACATCTTTAAATGAATTTTATATATTTTACTCATACATTTGAAAATATTTACATGTTATATTCAATGCACACTTTCAGCATTCATATGTAATATACGTGCACAGATGGGGAATTTTGGGCAAATAAATGCTATTTTCGTATAACCATTAGATATGAGTTTTATTTTTGTCATTTTTTTAATCATTATTTCACATAGTTTTTACGAACAGAAAATTATACAATATTTATGAGTAAACAATAAACCTATGCCTATCATTGAGCCGGCTCAAAGTTATACTGAACAAAGTTATACTGAAGTGCCTTCTAATTTTATACTTTAATGACTATTAGGAAATACATAATCGCAAAATAATAACACATTTATAACATTTAAATAATATGTCTGATACTATAAAAATTTAATTGGTTTAAAACAACTTCAAAATAGCATTCAAAATTAACTTGAAAAGAGTACATCACAATAATAGTTGGATGATGCAATTAATTGTGTATAATGTTGCCAATTTATGTTCCAAAATAGAGTTGAAAGCCCATTAATATAATGTATAGAATATTAATGTAGAAATAAGGAGTAAATTTCTATTCAAATTTACCGTTGGAATTTTGCCTTGGCTGTAATAAGTCACCACAAAACCGGTTACAGTTGCAGCTTCATTATTTTCAGTACCTCTCAATTCTTTATTCATAGTTCCATAGATTTAATGGGTCGAAATCTCCCGCAATGCGGCTTAAACTTCTATGAGCTATTTTACGAGTTTTAGAAAATAATTTAAAAGAATCGTGCATTTACAGATTTACGACGTGTAGAAAAACAGAACGCATGATAAGCTATTTGTATGAGACAAACTGAGGAGTAATTGTCTGTCAATGTTTTATTATAAGATAGGGGAAGTAGCTCTATTCTCCTTGTAGGTAAAAAACATATTGCTGCAAAACCTTTCAATGCTTTAGTTGCACTATTTCCAAAAGAGTAATTCTTATCATATTTAACTTCTTTTGGTCAATAAGGTAAATGAATTTTCAAAATTCCGAAGGTTTGGGAAGTATGTCAGTGGTGAACAATATGCGCAGCAGTAGACTGATTGACACCACTAATTTTTAATAACACTCTTTGCCATGTTACAGGTAAATTTCCAACTGGGCGAAAAATGTCCGGACTAGGATTCGAACCAGGGATCTCTTGGCTGAAGCCGCCAGTGCTCAACCGTCTGAGCTATCTCGGACGAATCTGGTGGAACTTTTACAACCAGCTAACTTTAATGATTATAGCATCTGGTCTGAAACCTGGTTCAGCTCAACAGAATAATTATCAGTTACTGGAACTCCAGAAATAGCTGGATACGTAATTACACTTGATTAATTTTAACATAATTATTTCAATTGGTAATTGGTAATTGGTAATAATTCTCTTTGCCAAGTTTAATGATAGAATTTCTTAGATTTAAATGGCGAAAGCAATAATATCGACATTTACTAATGAAAATTATCGCACTGATGCACATCTTTTCCACCCATTGTTACCAGAGGGCTGTTTTTTTTTTTATTTGGATTGCTTGATAGGCACTCCTTCTTTTAAATGGAAAAATTCGCTTTGCTTAATGACACATTAATTAAGACGAAAACAAGGGGAATTTTACCATTTGAAAACTGCGGTGCTAAACACGAAATGTTAATTAAAAAAATAACCCAATGGCAAGGCTGTTTCCACGATTTTTTTGAAGTAAATTATTCCTGGTTTAAAAGTATTATTGATTACTGTAAAACTGAAACCGCACATTTGGTATTTTTGCATGTCTGTTTAGTTGTAACATCACTAGATTTCTAATTTTAGAGGCACTCACTTAACTTTTAAAGATATTTTTTATCCTATCTAACTTCAATCAAGACGTATACAAAACTTTTTAACACAATTTTATATTTATGACTTTGTTGAAAAACAGCTGTAAAATTGCAATGTTTTTATTTTTAAAAAATCAAAAGGTTTTTTTTTTTTTTTTTTTTTTGTAAATTTAACATTATGGTAACAGAATTTCTTGACCTTCTCTGAGTTAAGACTACTGATATATATTTCAAAGAATTTCTAGGTCGAAGCTCAAATACACAGTCCGGTACAGAACAGTAAAATTTTAGGGTGAATTGACGTATAAAATGAAGTAAGCGAAAATCTCATATCCCAAATTTCATTTAAGTAAAATTTTATATTTTTTTTTTCTGGTCATATTTTCGATTATCTGATATGTTTGTTAAACGGTAGCCAGTGGTGGAAAATTGGCGCAGAGGAGGAGCCTATTGACACCACTAAATTTTAGTAGTATTTTTCGGCTTATCTAATGATAGGATTTCTGAGTTTTTATTAAGTTGAAGAATACTTCAAAATATTAGTGGTGTCAATAGGCTCCTCCTCTGCGCCAATTTTCCACCACTGACGGTAGCAGAATGTCATACCTTTAGATCTTCGAAAAGTACGTATTCGCTATATCGTCGGTACCATGTCAAACTATCTAATATGAAAACAATGTTGCCACTGGGTTACTTTTTATAAATTCAGATTTTTTTATTTGCACCAATTTTTTTAAATAATTAAATTCGCCTTATTTAATGGCTTATTAACTAAAACGAAAACCAGGGAAATTTTACTATTTCAAAAAATTGGTGCCAATCAAAATATCTGCATTTTAAAAAAGTAGCCCACTAGCAACACTGTTTTCATATTGGATAGTTTGACATGCCACGGACGATATCTCCAAAAATAAAGATTGGAATGAACTGGAAGCATACACGCCATATTTTTGACGATTCCCTTTCTGTTTATGAAAAAATTAATGTAGGTTCTAATTCCTAATTTTTTTAATATGAATTTATTAATAATTTTCATAATTAAAATTATGCTTTTGTGTAAGAAGAAATTGCCTAGAATGCCCTTTCAATAGTCCCCAAAACAAAACAAAACAAAAAAATCAGATGACAAATAAGACATAAATATTACTTGTAGAAGATGAATGGAAAATGAGACATAAAAAAACATAAATTAAGCCTTTAGTGCGCAGCTTTGCATATATGCAAACAACAGTGTTTTGGATGTAATACATTATTTTTATTAGTATGTACCTAATTCACTCCAGAAAATTAAAATATCAATATTTGCTTTAATTAATATCAGATATTCTGTTTTTAAATAAAGCGAAATTAACAAGTGAAACTTTCTGGTTTAAAGTCAGCTTATCTGAGCTACTTAATTTCTAGAACATATTCTAACATGGGTATTAAAGGGTTAAAGGTTAAGTTTTATAAAATAAATAATTATGTAAAATATGGTATTCGGTGACATGCTTATTAACATATTTACTAATTTGCATTATTTTAGCGTAAAACAGCCACACGACAGTAGTTTGTACTTATACTGCAGATGTGCAACAGAAGACAAGTTTGACATATTATATGAAAAACGTATCTCTGAATTTTTTCATTATTTTTCCTGTGTAATAAACCTTTCAAAGAATCATATATAATTTTTTCGGAACAAAATAAAAAATCGCGAATTTAAGGGTTAAACTTTGTCACGTGAATTAAGCAGCTCTCAACATTTAACCTCTTCTATTTCCTTAAGGATTTAACGAAAATATATTAACTACTATACGCTTTACCGTTCAGATTTAATACAAGAACTCAAAGTATGAAAAGAGGGTATTACTATTCGAAAAATCGAATTTAGCGTAATTATTAAGACGTAGGTAATACTGCAAGTTTGGATTTTTTTTTCTTCACAAAATTCGAATATTCATCCCGGAAAATTGAAAAGAAAAACGCACTTATTTAATTATAAATTGTCTGTCATTAAATAAAGTACAAACTCTTACATAAAATTTCTGGTAAGAATTCGGTATATCTATTGTTTTAAGAAAAGTCCAAAACTGCTCTATTTCAAAAATTCCATTCATACTTGTCGATATCGGCGTAAAATTACGCATTTGGTGAGATTTTACCGAATGGAGTTATGAATAAAGAGGAGGAGATATAGTACCAGTTGCGAGTGAAGAGACTGTCACAAGATGGCGGCTGATTTTTTAATGGAGTTATGAATAAAAAGGAGGAGACATATAGTGTATTGTCTACCAGTTGCGAGTGAAGTAACTGAGGAGGTTGTCACAATATGGCGGCTGCTTTTTTGAAATCTGTTCTTCAGTTTCTGACTACCGATAGGTCAAGCATCCCACCAGTAAAATTGAATAGAAGATTTCGTCTTAAAGAAGCGTCTTATTCATGGAATTTTTTTTTCAAAAATGTCATAAAAATTTCTATTTGTTTTTACCGGTGTCAGTATGCCTTATAAAACTGTCGGTTTGTATCCATGGTTGTCACAATATGGCGGAAACTCAGGGCCTAACTACCACCAAAGAAAACTCCTACCAGTAAAAATGAAAAATTGTTTCTTCCACTATTTATGACTGAAATTTTGTAAAAATAAGGCGTTTAAATAAGTTTAAAATTTCTATATAAACCTACTGGTGGGGGTTTCCACCGTCGATAAACAACCCCTTTGCTAGCGGTTACAGTTGAAGCTTCACTATTTTAAGGATATGTCAGTTCCTCTTTATTAATAGTTCCATGGATTTTTTACATCGGATCAAGAGTTTCTGATTACAGCCGAAGCCAACTTACACCAGTAAATTTTCAATAGAAAACTTCCCTTTTACTTTAGCGGATTATTCATGTAAAATTCCTCTGACAAATATCGTAAAAAAATTCTATTATTTTTGCTGTTGGAAATTTACCCGGACGTTAAAATCTCTTTCACAGACACTGACAGGATGTAGTTTAGGTTGTCACAATAGGGCGGAAACGCAGTGCCTGACTACCAACGAAGTAAACATCAAGCAATTAAAATAAATATCTGTTTTTGGCTAAAATTATGACAGAAACTCTGCGTTAATAAGGCGTTTAAGTAAAGGAAATATTTTTTTTCAAATTCACTGGTAGCTGTAGTGCCAATCTTTGCTCAGCCAGTAAAGAGCCACTGCGAAACTGGTTACAGCTGAAGCTTCATAATTTTAAGGATATCGTTGGTACCATGTCAAACTATCCAATATGAAAACAGTGTTGCCGTTTGGCTACTTTTTAAAATTCATATTTCTAGATGGGCACTACTTTCTGAAATGGTAAAATTCCCTTTGCTTTCGCCTTAAGTAATATGTCATTAACCCTTTCAGGGCAAATAATTGTGTTTCTGTAATGCTGGAAGTATTCCGGAAATTTTGAAAAAAATTCATTCCAAAATAAGGAAAAGCATTTTTTCTAATATTTTCCACCAAATTTTAAAAAGTAAAATTTAATTAAAAGTTTCTGGTGTAAATCATGATTAAAATTAGGTGGGAAATAATATATCCCACCGCCCATCAAGGAGTAAAATAATGCGAATTTTACTATTTCACAAAGTGATGTCAATCAGGAAATCTAAATGTCAAGGCTCCCAAATGGTCCGCCAGCTGTATACCAATATTTTTTTAGAAACATTTTCTTCTTAGACCACCTTTGAAAGTTATTTCTAGCGCAAACCTACCATAAAATTTTCTGTTAAAATTTATTGGCATTCAGTTGGCGGACCGTTTGAGAGCCCTGAAATTTTAAAAAAGTAGCCCACTGGCAACAATGTTTTTATATTGGGTGGTTTGACAGGGTACCGACGATACGCGAATTTCTCTCTCTTACCACAGTTCCATATCTTACCGAACACGCTCTCGAACAGTGTTGCTAGTTTGGCCTCCATTTTTAGTCGAAAAATCCGGGTTTGTGTCAGAAATTAAAAATACAGTCGGACCTCTATTTAACGATAATCTATTTTGCGAACTTTTCCTTGGTACTAAGAACATTTTGCAAATTTCTTCGTAAGATCCAAACCAAATACCTAAGTAGATAGTATAAGTAGACCTAATAGTAAGAACCTCCAAATAGCGAAGTGCATTCTCTATTTAACGATTTTTTTCTTGTGATCTAAATTTCTTTTTCTCCCCATTTCTCAAAATATTTCTGGTCATTTCAAATTTATTCTTTCTTTAAACACATTTTATGATATTCAGTGGCCTTGAACTGGTTTTACCAGGGACCTTCTTTGTCAGCAGTGAGAATTCGGTAAGTACGGAGGACAAAGACGATAATCCCTTAGAGTAACTTAAAAAATGTGGATACAAATGTGAAAAAATGAAGAAATTAGCCATGATGTGCTGATTGATGATTATATTTCACTTAATTCTGAAATTGAGACCTGGGAAACACTATCCGAATTGAATATTTTCGACAGTGTGAAAAATAATAACAATAAGCAATGAATTGCGATGAAGGCGAATATGATGATGATGGAAATGATCATGATGCAGGAATTAATAAAACTTCGTATGATTAAATGCTAAAATCATCTGAAACAATCCGACGTGGATTATAGTTAGAAAAAAATACGCATGAAGGGGTTTTTGGTGCATTGCAAAGACGCGAGACGTATTATGAGAGAAAGCACTTTTTGAAAGAAAAAACTCCGACAAAACTAACAGAGTTTTTCAGAAACTAAATTTAAGGACGCATATGTTAATGTATGGTTAAAATTATTTGTTATAATAATAATAAATACAATGTGGTTATTAAAATTCGTTAATTTTAATGTAAAACTATTTACTTTAAACAGAAAACACTGTGTATTCCCAGACAATCTTTAGTTTTCCTTGCAAATTTCAAATATTTAAATACATAGAAAAAATGAATTGATGATGGATATTTGGTGAGTAAAATAACTAAAACAAACATATATAATTTATTTTAAAAAATGTGATTAATTACTTTTAGTAAAAATATTTAGTGTTTATGAATTTAAAATCTGTTTTATGTAGTTTAAATTATTTTAAAAGGTGAATCTCTATTTAACGAATTTTCCATATAACAAACTTTTTTCAGGGATTTAGCGACTTTGTTAAATAGAGGATCGACTGTAGTATATTTTGCTTTATTTAATGACACAAATTATGTGATTACATGGAGTACAGATTCATCCTTCATAATATCCGGTGCCAGCAGTGTTGCCAGTGGGCTACTTTTTTTAAATTCAGATTTCTTGATTGGCAGCACTTTTTTGAAATAGCAAAATTCGCCCCCTGTTCTCGAACAACAGTCTCACATTATTTTCCTTTTACGAACTGCACATAGCACACAGTCATTTCGTGATAAAAGTCCATAATGGAAGAACATCACACGTGCTTGAAACTCGTTTATAAAATTTATGTCATTTGCTCAGCAAAGAAAAACTGGTTTAAGTATGATATTTTTTTCATGTACGTAATGATTTTTGTATTATTGATTTTTTATTATTAAACTCTAACAAATGTCGGCATGACTTCACGAGGGTGAACATGGAAATAATAATAATGAGGCAGTGTTGCCAGTAGGCTACTTTTTTTTAAAGTCAGATTTCTTGATTGGCACCACTTTTCTGAAATGGTAAAATTCCCCTTGTTTTCACCTTAAATAATATTTCATTAAATAAATCGAGTTTTGCTATTTCAAAAAAGTGGTGCCAATGAAGAAATCTGAATTTTAAAAAAGTAGCCCTCTGGCAACACTGTAATGAGTTACTGACATATCGTTAAAATAGTGTAGCTTCAACTTCAACCGCTTTTGCAGGGGTTCGACGGTGCAAACATCCACCAGTAAATTTATAAAGAAATTTTCTCCTTATTTAAACACCTTATTAATTCAAAATTTCTGTCATACGTAATGACAGAAATACATTTTAATTTTTATTGGTTGAAGTTTACTTTGGCGGTAGTCAGCTTCTCAGCTTCCTCCATATTGTGACAACTAGTGACACAAACTGACTGTTATACCAGGCAAACAGAAACCGGTAATAACAAATATAATTTTTTGCTTCATTTGTGAGAAAATATTTTCATGAATAAGATGCTTGAATAAGACGAAATTTTCTATTCAAATTTACTGGTGGGCAGTTTGCCCCGACGGTAATTGGAAACTGTATATCTGACTTTAAAATAGCAGCTGCCATCTTGTGACAACCTCCTCAGTTACTTCACTTGAAACTGGTTGACAGGGAACTATATGTCTCCTCCTCTTTATTCACAACTCCATTGTGCGAAATAGACGACCAGGCATACCTTTACAATCAATTGTAAAAATATTTTACCCAATTTAATCGCTGCGATTAATTAAGAAAAAAATAACATATTAAAATTAGTGGTGAAATTTGATTTACTCCGTCGCTAAAGTTAAGTCGGCGCTTATGGGCCCGGCCATATTATTACAGTCATGTTTAGGCACGTAGGGTATAAAAACCATATTATGAAGTCGGAAGCTACAGTTCTCTGTAAGTAAAATAAAAGTACTTAAGTGAAAAAGCCTTAATGTACTACTTTTTCTTGGAATTATTCTATTAAATGGAGATTATGTTATATACATGATGTTTCATAAAATATGGGCAAAACTTTAAGAGGTGAAAGTACATATCCATATAAACAACTTTCACCAAAGAATGCATGGACGGAAATAACACGCAAATGTGCTAGCGCTTTTGAAAAATTCAGCCAGTGGGATATTTTTTTAATTCAGATTTATTTGTTGCCATAATTTTTTTAAATAGCGAAATTCACCTTATTTAATGACAGATTAAATAAGGTGAAAACAAGACAGATTATCAATTTTAAAAAGCTGTTGGCAATAAAAAAAATTGAATTTTAAAAAAGTAGACCACTCGCAACATTGACTTGTTCCATGCAAACGTTAAAGCTCCATTCCTATTGGGAATTATCCGGAGAAGAATGACACTTATATAATGCAAATGTGATATAGGGAAGAAGAAAAACGAGTATGCAAAACTTCTCCTCGATTAATACATAAAAACTGCTGATCCGACTGTACAATTGTCACTCGCAGTAGGAATGTAACGGAAGATGTTGCCCTTCACTGAAGGAGTTTGTCTACGGAATTGCAAATTGAAATGGGTCAGAGACTCAATGATTGTACGGAGAGGGTTTTCTCAACTTGCTTTTGTCACTTATTTGTTCTTTCCTTGTTTTTGCCTCGCATAACAACATATCCAGTTTTGCCAGTCAGGTACTATTTTAAAATTCAGATTTCTGGATTAGCACCACTTTTTTGAAAAAGTTAAATTCGCTTTTTTAAATGAAATGTTAATTATGGCTGAAACAAGGGGAATTTTACCATTTAAAAAAGTGGTGCCAAAATCAATAAAGCTGAATTTAAAAAAAAGTTGGCCACTCGCAACACTGAATACATCCTTTGGCTCCCTCTAGCACCTTTGCGTTTTAATTCCGACCATACATTTTTTTTATGAAAATTGTTTGTTTGGATGTGTTCTATCACCTCTAAAAATTTTGCCCGTCTTGTATGAAAC
Organism: Maratus speciosus; assembly: GCA_963932465.1. Classification (NCBI taxonomy): domain Eukaryota; kingdom Metazoa; phylum Arthropoda; class Arachnida; order Araneae; family Salticidae; genus Maratus; species Maratus speciosus. The sequence continues at coordinate 437,053,212 of OZ010787.1, forward strand.
TCCCTGTATACACACACACACATGTACAGGGTATTTCTAAACTCATGGTACAAACTTTAAGGGTAGGTAGAGCACACAGTAACAATCATTTATTGTATAGGAATGTATGGGACCAAGTGAAGCATTAAGGTAAAAACACCAGGGAGGCAATTAGGCCCCATTTTTAATTTTCAGAATTTCTCATTCATACCAGAAAATTTTTATGCTATCCTTTTCTTGACATTTCATAATTACTTAACAATAAAATTCTCATTTAAAAATTTTTGGTATGGAATCGAAATTTTTGAACTAAAAAAAAGCGCACAACTGGTGAACTTATCAAAAGAAATACATGAATAAAAAAGGTAAAATGTTTATTTACAATGTAGTTTACAAGTAAATAATAATACATACAATAATATTACAACAAGTGTTCAAAATTGCGCCCACTAACTGTTATACATGCTTCGCAGCGGCGGTGGAACGATTGGCTGTACACTTCTAAAGATGTCAGGCATTTCCCGTACACGTGCAGTAGCTTCGGATATGCGAGATACTAGATTTTTGTCTGAGTCAACTGGAGTCTCATAAACAAGACTCATCAGATGTCAAAAATAAATCAAGGCTTGATAAATCGGGAGATTGCGGTGGCCAAGGAACTGGTCCACTACGCCCAATCCATTGCATCCCAAATGTGGCATTCAGGTAACTGCGCACATCTGTGGTGAAGTGCGCGTGCGCTCCATCATGCTGAAACCACATCCGGTTACGAATGGCGATCGGAACATCTTGCAGCAGTTCCGGTAAAACCTGTTGCAAAAAATAAGGTAACAGCGACCACCCAGCCTCTTTGGTAGTAGGTATGGGCCAATCAAATAATTATTAACAATACCCGCCCACAAATTCACAGAAAATAGATGTTGATAAGCATGTGGCCACGTTGCATTTGGATTATTGGTTGCCCAAAGATGGAAATTGTGCCCATTAAATACACCCTCGCGTGTAAATACTTCCTCGTCTGTAAATAGAATATGAGCAGTAAAGTCTGGCTGAAATACATGTTGCTGCAAAACCCACTGCCAAAAGTTCAACCGCAGAAGATAGGCTTCCGGATTCAAAGTTTGTACAAGTTGAAAACGGAAGGGATGGAATCGATTTTCATTTAACACTCTCCAAACGGTCGGATGACCCACGCCTAAAATCTGTGCAACAGCTCTTGTACTTGATTCGGGCCTTTCACTCGCAAAATTCAAAATAATTTCTTCCAGGCTTGCATTGTGTACAACAGGGGTGTCAAACTGTGGCCCGCCAGATACCACTAAATTTTTAAAGAAATGGTTGACTCCTTGAATCATAGATATTCTATGATTAGATAATGCAGATATTTCTGAAAAATTATAGTTGTATTCGGCGGGCCACAGTTTGACACCCCTGGTGTACAACTCTTTCTCGTCCAGTTTCCTGTCTGGTGACGTGGAAAGAACCTGTTTCAGAAAGTTGACGGTGTAAGCCCTGAAACATTCTATGATCAGACATTCTTCTCCGAGGAAACTGCTCCTGATACATTCGTAAGGAAGCTCTGGCGTTGCCTTTTGCACGACCATACATGAAATGCATGTCAGCTTTTTCGGCATATGTAAAGTCTTCCATGACGAACGACAGCACAATTAAAAATGACGATTTCTTCTACTTAAATGTATGGTATTGAACGGCGACCAGTCACTTACTGCCCTCTACCGCCAGTGGAATCTACCAAAAACTCCATTTCTATTTCAAAAAATTTCTATTTCTATTTCTATTTTCAATTCAAAAAATTTCGATTTCATACCAAAAATTTTCAAAGAAGAACTTTATTATTAAGAAATTACGAAATGTCAAGAAAAGGATAGCATACAATTTTTCTGGTATGAATGTGAAATTTTGAAAATTAAAAAAGGGCCTAATTGGCCCCCTGGTGTTTTTACTTTAATGTGTCACTTGGTCCCATACATTCCTATACAATACATGATTGTTACTGTGTACTCTACTTACCCTTAAAGTTTGTACCGTGAGTTTGGAAACACCCTGTATATATATATATACAGGCTGTTTCACACCAGGCCGACAAACTTGCAGGAGGTGTAGGAGGTACAGAGACGACTTGGAATCACATAGCAATGCAGGGTCGGAAATGGAATCCTAACTAGATAGAGAGTTTAAGTGTTGCGAGTGGGCTACTTTTTTTTTAATTCAGATTTCTTGATTGGCACCACTTTTCCGATATGATAAAATTCCGCTTGATTTCACTTTAATTAATATATCATTAATAAAGGCGAATTTTACTATTTAAAAAAAGTGGTGATATTTCGTAAAAAGTATAAAAGTATATATAAAAATGTCCTATAAGTGATATTTAGTAAAAACTCCCCGTTACACTAAAATGAAAGTTAAAAAAGTCCCGCTCAGCTAAGACTAAAATTGACCGAGTTATGAAACTTTGAAATTCATGACTCATACCACTTTTCTGTACCTGAATACAGATGAGTTCGACCGTGCTTCGAAGGGTCGTATTCAAAGTGCTTAAAATATTCCAAGGAATTATTTCAGGTGCATCTCCGCTTTGAAAGAACTTGTACAAGAATTATGATACAGTTAACTTTTATTAATTTTTAGATTCCTTTAAATAATTGTATTTTAACAGATGTTCCATTAAGAATTTGAGGCTGTTTTTTTTTTTTTCATGATATCTTTTAACGAAAATTATGTTATTTTAAAAGCTTTTATTTAACTTGAAACGATCATATGTATATCTTTCCAGTTCAAAATTTGTACTCCAACTTTAACTCACTTTAAAATATCCGATCGAGGTTAAATTTTACATACTGATGTAAGTCTGATGACAATGGAGCATTATGATTTACATTGCTTACCATTTATACTTATTTTATAGGATAACACAAAACAATTTTGAATAGACAACCACCAACAAGTTTAAGAAAAAGTTTAAGATTAGATAACACAGCCCAGCGATGGTCGTGCTTTTATCTTTTAAAATTTATTTCTATATATATTTTTACCGCTGAATCTCAAAATTACCTTCCTTTTTAACCATTATGTCAGGATTTTACGCAAATCGTAAATTTTAAAATTAAAAAATAGTAAAAAATTGATTCTATAAGATAGAGGAGATGGCTGTGTTTTTTAAATTTGATAATTGATTTTTATGTACCTTTAGCGCTGAATCCGAAAATTACCTTCACTTTTAAGCATCACGTTAGATATTTTCGAAAATCATAAATTTCAAAGTTTAAAAATAAAGAAAATCTGATACTATAAAATAGGTGTAAAACTTCTTTTATTCAATTTAATTTTATTTAATTCAACAATTTATTGATTTTTTTAGTCTTATTCTGGGATTCTTACAGCTAAACAATTCAGGGAACTGGTGAGGTAGTGATGAGGAGCGGTTACTTTGAAATTTAGGATTTGCGAAAAATTCTGGTATGATGGTTAAAAATGAAAGACATTTTTTTGATTCAGCGTTACAAAATACACAAGAATCAATTATCAAAAGCTAAAAAAACATAACACAAAACAAATTTTGCTGTCTAGTGTAATCTAATAGCATTTTAAAATATGCATAATTTTGTAAAGAATTAAGGATGTTGCTTTTCAGAATTTTATTTAAGGAAAATTCTGTTATTTTTTCCTTTTATGCGTTTAGTATAAGCTGTATATTTTGCATTAATACTTCAGAATGATTTTATAAAATTTTCCTTGCAATGACAATTTTAGTCTTAAATATATATATATATATATATATTTATATTTATATTATTAGATTATTTATATTTCTACTAAATTTGTGAATGACTCCTATTTCGTAGCAATATATATGTTCAAAATTTAAACAACTCGGTCAGTTTTAATCGTAGAATAACACTAGTCAACAAATTTGAACTTATGTTCTGTCCTAAAACAGAAATTGGTTGTTTTTTTATGCGGTTCTTTTGTGCTGATTCCGAATCTTGTTTTAGATTTACTCCAGCACGTCAAGTTTGAGAGATGTTTGCATATTTCAATTTATGCAATTTAGTAAATTTTATACAATTATTTGAAATTTTAAGGTATAAAGCAGTATCGGACAGGATTTTTTGTTTTATTTTATTATTACTGCCTAATTTGCTTCACAAAACGTTGTTTCTGAGATTATACTGACACGTGACTGTGAAATATTGTACCTAATTTGCATATTTTTCATGTTTTTCTAACAATGCTTCTTGACGTTCAAATATTTCTGCCGCAAGAAGACGCTAATATATTTATAAACCAGTTTTTTGAGCTGATTTCAAATCTTGTATCTGTTTTCGTCTATCACGTCTAGTTTTTGAAAAAAGTGAAATTTTAGTTTTTGGTAAAAAAAGCCAGAAATAGCTTTTTATGATACTTTGTATGATAAACTTCAACTAGTTGGGATAGATTCTACTACTTATTTTTTTTTCGATTATATATAAATTTTTGTTTATGTCTCTGATATGAATATGACCCTGTTCACCTTCTTGTCAATGAATTACACACCCGTAAAAAGCATCTTATATCAAACCTGTGTTATTGCCGTGCAAAAGTAGAAATTCATCTTACTCAAAAACTAGACATGGAATAAGAAAACAGACTGAAGATTTGAAATGAGCATAAAAATCTAGTCTAGAAAAACATTACGTCAATTCTGTGGCAACTATTTTAAAGTTGATAGTGGTGTAAACATTACACCATTGAAAAATATGCAAACTAGGCTTAATAACTGATAAATAAATGTTAAGAATATGCAAATCGTGACATTTATCTGAAGCAAATAGTCAAGTAATCATTATCTAGAAAACGTAATTAGATGTAACATATATTGTATCTAAAATTTGCATAAAATAGCACAAAAAAGCTTAAATATGCATAAATTTAAATATGGAAATTTCTCAAAACTTGTACCACCTACAGATAAACGGAAAGTATATTCGGAATCAGCGCCAAAAGCTGATCTAGAATCAACTAATTTTAGTTCCAGGACAAAATCACTGTTGTCTAGTGTAACGGGGCTTTTTTTTCCTTACTTGTCAGTGTAATAAGAAAATATTACTAAATATAAGTTATAAGGCCCGGGGACCGTATAAAAATTTTAATTTTTTAATTTTTTAAGGAATGCTTTTATTGACCGAAATTTCTTTTAAAATTCTTCTTTACCTCATTTAAAGCATTTTTTTTTAATTAGAACTATATGTCTATGACTAACAGTTTAGGAATTAGCCATTGGACACCGTTGATAGTGGATACCCTTTTATATATATATATACATAGATGTTGTTATTATGATACAAACACACAAAGAAATTTAAAAAAGAAACACTGGGGCGCGTGCACAATATTTCTATAGATTGCGAAGTACGCAACATTTATTGTCCATTTACAGACATGCACAACAGAATACGGTTACAGAGCAGTGTTGCCAGTGGGCTACTTTTTTTTAATTCCGATTTCTTGATTGGCACCACTTTTTTGAAACGGTAGAATTATCTTTGTTTTAGCCTTAATTAATATGTAATTAAATGAGGCGCAGTTTACCATTTCAAAAAAGTGGTGCCAATAAATTATCTGATTTTTAAAAAAAAGTAGCCCATCTGGCAATACTGTTAGAGAGCTACAATGATCGGTAAACGCAAGAAACACGTTTTTCAGATGTAGTAATCATTTCGAAATATATCTAATATTTAGTTCATTATGTGGTGTAGAAAAATTTTATGGATCATATACAAGGCTGCACGAAAAAACTTTCACACATTACCGAATAGGGATAGAAATTGCACAAAATGTTTTTTTACTCAGTTATGTGTTTTGTAAATTGCTTATTTAAATTTATTTTCATTCTTTCTATATCGTTTAATTTTAGAAATTCAAGGATTAGTTGTGGCGACTATTACTAATAAAAAACAGTAGTGTCCCGTGGGTCACAGTTTGACACGCCTCTTTTTGTGCCCCATAGAATGATAGACTAAATATTTTTAAGTTTTCTGAAATTGCATTTTCATATTAAAACTATACCGACCACAAAGAGTGTTGTAAAATCTGGCTTCTTTTAATTCTTAAATTTAGAGTTCACACCAGAAAAGATTTAAGAATAATTTTCGTTTATTTTATTCAAGAAATCACTATCATAATAATAACAAAAACAAAATACTATTCAAACGTTATGAGGGGGAATTTAGAAATACTTAACGATAATTTTATAAATGACGCATTACTGCCTATATTGTGTTAATTGGTCGCACTTGACTGTAAAAATATCCGAACACCATTGAACTATGAATATAGAGAAACTGACATACCCTCAAAATGGTTAACCTTCAACTATAACTGGTTTCTCAGTGGCTCATTACTACCGGGAAATTTCGACCAGTAAATTTGAAAGAAAATTTTCACTTCATTTAAAAGCCGTATTAATGCAGAATTGCAATGATAATTATCGTCAAAAAAATATGCTCATTTTTAAGGTTGAAAGTTTACATCACCAGTAGCCAGGACCTGCGTTTCTGCCATATTGTGATAAACTAAACAGCGTCGTATCACTGCCGGTAAAACAGATAATAATACCCGGGGATACTCTCACCAGTAAAAACGAATACAAACGTTCACCTTATTTGTGAAAGAAATTTCTCATAAATATGCATCTAAAATAAAGCGAAATTTTCTATTCAAAATTTTCTGGTGGAAATTTGCTCTGGTGGTAATCATAAACGGTTGATCCTATGTAAACAATCAGCCGCCGTCTTATGATAACGTCCTAAGATAATTCATTCGCAACTGGTAGACTCTATCATAGCTGCCAACTTTTACGCTTTGTTTTTACCACTAAAATATAAAAGGTATTTCTTACTTCGTTAATCGCACATATCAACGATTAATAAAAGCAAAATTTACTGTTAAATTTTAGTGGCAAGAAAAAAGCGTAAAAATTGGCAGCTATGACTCTATACTCTATGTCTCCTGATGTTTATTCGTAACATCAATCTAGCCGCCAGCCCCTATATACTAGACCTGACGTTGACACAAAAATGGCGGCTATCGTAAGCGTGTTTCTTTATGCGTTTGTGCGGTCCCATGAATTTAGACACCAGTATTTTCCAAACGTTTTCTGTCGCTTATTTAATCTCACAAAAATAAAGTTGGAAAAACTTACAAAAATTATTGGTACTCAAATTCCAGGGATCGTTCAAACGCTAAAGAAACTCCGCTTGAGACAGCCGACATTTTTTGTATTATTTTGTGTACGCTCAGGCGTATTATTTAAGGATTGGTGAACCAGCTTACGCAACAGAGGTTTCGCCTGTTCCTGGTCATTTGAACAGCACCCAAACGACAACAATAACGCAAAACAAGAAAAAAAAACCTCGGAAATTTTAACAGCTTCTCCATAAAAAAAAAAAAAAAAAAAAAATGGAGGATTAAAAAAAGCGAAAATCTGAGAAATCACAATCCAAAAGTAAAATGAAAAATACTCCTAAGGATTTAAAGGTCAAACTTATGTTAAGACGTAAGGTTTCATAAAGGAAGTTTTATGACACCAGCTCGAAGGAAGAAATTGATGAGTCGCAGGTGTGTGATGATGATGACCCAGATGATTTGCTTCTAATCGGACAGGACATGGAGATTTAAAGCGGCTGTTTCTGCAACGAATTTAGGAGTGATAACGACACGTGGTTTCGCTGCACTATATGTGGAAAGTGGTCTCATAAAGTCTGCAGCGGTGTGAACAGTCCACACAACTACATTTTTGATTTTGTACTTAAATGTTGTATTCAAATTTTGAGTGCCATTACACTACCATGTCGGGCATTACCACTCAATTCCTGGTTAATTAAATAAAACGATAGAAAAATATTCCTAAATTTTTCATGCAAATTAATTGATTGAAAGCAGTTCTTTGTGCTTAGGACTTATACTTCGTTCATAAAATATTGATTTTTTTTTTTTTTTTTTTTTTTTTTTTTTTTTTGTAAATTTGCCTAGCTACTCATGTTTTCCCTTAGTGAACGTCATTACCCTACTTTCCCCTCATTAATGTTAGTTTTTACACTTAGATCTTTTTAAGTAGAAAGGTAATTTAATTTAAATAGTCTCATAAACTGCTCTGTGGATAGCACGATAAGGCGAAACTTTCCGAACTAAATACTAGTTCTACGTTTGCCAGAGTTCGACAGTGCTAATATAGAAAGTCAGAGAATATGCCTCTGTGAAACTTTAAAAAACAAAGCGTAAATTAGTGAAAAGTTGACTAAATAGGTGAAGTAAGAAAGCAAGGAATTTACCAGCGTTGTTTTTAACTCCTTAATTCTCGCACCCGAGGCATTCACGGGCAATGAAGTCTAATTTTTATTTACTAGGATTGTTTGATTCCCACCGCTTTTTTTAAATACTTTAATTAGCTTTATTCTTGCATCATTTTATCTACCATTAAACACGAAGAGTAGTTCGGCTTTAAAAAGTGGCGGCAACCAATCAGAATTTTTAAAAAGTTACCTACACTTATCGGGTGCGACGCTAAACCCTTTCAGGGGCAAGGAATTTCTTCTCCATAAACGTTCAAGTAATTAATTCACACCGCAATTTACGAACAAACTTATTTAAAAATAATCAAAAGCTTTTCTTCAGTTATATTATGAGATTGAAATTGTACTAAAAATGTACTGGTGTCATTTGTCAGTTTGGACATTAAAATTAAGTGTTTGCAGACTGCAAACGGGGCCACTGGAAAGGGTTAAGTGGATACGTGCAGCTATAAACATGTAATGCAGGTAGTCGAGATATAATTTTCTGCAGTCTGAAATCACAGTTAAAAGCAATATGCATTGAATATTTTAATTCAAATTACAAGTTCTTAAAGATCATCTGTTTCCATCAATTCCACGGCAGATCGCTTTTTTCTCTTTTATATATATCCGTATGAATTTTTGCCTTTATGTAATCGCAGAAAATGAATAAAAAAATTTTGCGATTAAATGAGGTAAAATTTCTCTACAAAATTACTGGTATATGTGCGGCTCCCTGTTGACTTGTTGGAAACTTATTATAAACACATATCATAAACATTCTCTTATTGTAAACACAGGGTTACCAGGTTATCTGAGTTTTGTGTACTTCATTTTAATGATAGAAATATTTGTTTTCAATTATATAAATCTAGCAATCCTGATCGTAAATACTAGTATTTTAAAATCGGGAAACTTGGTAATGATTAAGCAAGTTGCGGAATGACGCCCAATATAGCAAATGTACGCTAAATACTTTTCATTTCCAGCGGAGTGAAAAGTTCACGCATTCTTATAGGTTCATAAATCTACTAACTTCTACGATTTCGTGACCCTAATATTTTGTAATAGCAATTTTCGCTACTTGGAAGAAAAATTTGAAATTGATAATTCGCATAAAGCAGGATATAATGAATTTAAATCTGTCAAAAAAAATTATAGGTTGCAATTCATATTTCTTTCGAATATTAATTTCATAATTGATAATTTATATTATAATATTTTTTAAATTACAAATTCAGTGTATTTATGTTTAGGTTTTTTAGTAATATAACATCACAAAAAATTATCACGTTACGATTAAAATTTCAGGAGATATTAATAAAAATATGAAAATGTAATTTAACGTTAGCAGCTCTAAAATTTTAACGTTTAGAATTAAAAAATAATTCATCCAAATGATTTGAAATTTCGTTTTTAGGCATAGTTTGAACAGATTTAAAATTGATTGATTTAAAATATATTGACAAAATTGGGTGTTGCCATTGAAAAAACAAAGCTTGGTCTGGTTTTGATTTGTAGACGACCCCCTAAACAAATTTTATATACATATTTTAAGAGTAGACTTTATTTAAAATCGTTTTGTACCAGTAAGGTTCTTCTATTACAATCAGTTGCAGAGTTAGTAGGTGGTGTTTACTTTTTTTTCCCACGATTTTACCTATTATTACTGAAATGTTTATGGAATTTTCGTATTTTTTTATTTGAAATGGCCCAGTATTGTAATCACAACATTTGATTGAAAGTAGGTTTCATTTTTATAACTTTTATTTTATGTATTGCAAACAAGTAAAATATGTAAATTTTATTAACTTAAGTGAAAATTATGAACATTGAAAAAATTATAACATAGTGGATAATGAATACAAAGGTATTTAGCGTAATTTCCGGCGTATAAGCCACGGATAAGTTAAGTCTTTTTCAAACCGGAATTTTTACTTAAAAAATCAAATAAATGCTCAGCAGAAGCAAGTCACGTTTTATTTAAATAAAATTCTTGTAGAAAACTGAATTATCTGAGCCGCGGCATGATATACGCCGGAAATTACGGTAATCATCTGTTTTGACGCTGACGTTGCACAAAAAAAAATGTCTTTCACATTTACAATATTATTAGGATTAGGTTTATATCATTACCACATGGAGATAATAAATAAATAACTGTAAAAGCAATTACTACTCCACACATTAATACTCACAAATTAAAACCACAAATTAATACTTAGAAATTAATACTCAATTAAAATACAAGGTCTCTTTAAAAGACGCGAGACTACGAGCCGGTTAAACAGTAATTCCTTGCGTTTATGACACCGCGATTGCCTCCTTAAGTGTTTCAAATATTCAAAATTTCACACCAGAAAAATATACTGAGAAATACCCGTCTTTAATCTGAACCGAGTACGCGTTGTGAATATGCTAGCAGCAACCGTGGCGAAGTTAACCCGGAATTACTCGCGAAGTGTACGACATACCCATGGTACGCGCGGTTATTACATTTTCGCCATTATTTTTCGAGAAGTAATCATCCAATTATTATGTAATATTTGTGAGCAATGTCAAAAATTAAATAACATGACGATTTTCGTCTGAATTTATTGGTGACAAAGTACAAATCGTACATATCATGGATATGCGCGAGCATTCCCGGGTTTACCCCCAGGGATGAGATTTCCGCGTTTTCTCGCACCAGTATTTTGTTAGAGAAAATGTTATTTCATTTAATCGGAATATTTTTGCGATTTAAAAGAAGAAAATTTTCTCCAATTATATACTGGTGTGTAGAAACGCGGAAATTTCATCCCTGTTAACCCCTTAATTCTCGCTCCCGTCATATTCACGGGCTGTGTCTTTTTTTCAGATTATTCAGATTTGTTTGGTTCCCACCAATTTTATATAATAGTGCAATTGGCTTTAGTATGGTATAAAGTTACCTGTCATTAACACAGCTGCTAACTTTTACGCTTTTTTGCTACTACTAAAACTTAATAGAAATTATCGACTTGTTTAATCGTGATATTTCGACGATTAAACAAGACAATATATACTACAAAATTTTAGCGGTAGGAAGAAAGCGTAAAAGTAGGCTGCTATGCATTAAACAATGTGAGCATTTCTTTTTCAATAAAGTGGTGTCAATAAGCAATTTGAATTTTTAAACCGTAATTAAATGCTACCGTTAAGGGGTTAAGGGGTTGTCAAGGGATTTTAGTGGGCATACAGTGTACAGGGTGTTTCATAAAAGATGGGTAAAACGTTAAAAGGTGATAATAACTTTCGCAAATAACGCATGGTCGGAAAGAAACGCAAATGTGCTGGCGCATTTGGAAACTTGATCCAGGGTTGCCTGTGGGATACTTTTTTAAAATTCAGATTTATTGATTGCCACCCTTTTTTTCAAATAGCGAAATTCGCCTTATTTAGTGACAGATTAAATAAGGTGAAAACAAGGCTGATTATCAATTTTTAAAAACTGGTGGCAATGAAAAAATTCGAATTTAAAAAAAGTAGCTCACTCGAAACACGGACTTGTCCCATGCAAACGTTAAAGCTCCATTCCTATTGGGAGTTATCGGGAGAATAGCATGAAAATGCGATATGGGGAAGAAGAAGAACGCGTATGCAAATTTTCACCTTGATTAATGCATAAAAGCTGCTGATCCGAGTGTGCGACTGTCAATCGCAGTAGGAACGCAACGGATGATATTTCCCTTCACTAATAGGGAAAAGGCTGATATGCATGTTATCTACGGGACTGCAAATGGAAATGGCTCTGAGGCTCAAAGATTGTACAGAGAGCGGATTCCCTTCTTCTTTTTGTTACTGAATGTTTTTTTTTTTTTTTTTTTTTTTTTTTTTTTTTTTTTTTTTTTTTTTGCCTCGTTTAACAACATCACCTTTGGCGCCCTCTTAAGTCCTTTGCGTTTTAATTCCGACAATGCATTCTTTGATTAAAGTTATTTCTTTGGATGTGTACTATCACCTCTTAAAATCTTGCCCATCTTTTATGAAACACCCTGTATATACTGTATATATACTGTATATACACCCTGTATATATAAACTAAATAAATTTTTTCCTCAGTGTTACATTTTGTAGTAAACTTATGGTATTAAGGTTTCATGAAAATTGTTGTTTTGAAATAGTGCTAAAATAAGTACTGGTAAACCAGTTGTAAAATGAAGAATTTAATTCATTTTTTAGGGTTCCGTAATTTAAAAGTAAAAAAGGAACCATTATAAGATCACTCCTGTGTCTGCCTGCCAGTTTGTCACAGCCATTTTACTCGTAAATTATGGGACGTGGAAAGTTCAAATTGAGAGAAGTAATAAAGACTATTGACCCATATATTTACAGATTATTAAACATTCAGAAATATTTTTAGAAAAAATGTAGAGGCTTATTAAATTACTTGAGAAAAAAATCTTTTATTTGTATATCGTGTGAGGTAGTGTGTGAAATCTTTCGTAAAGCTGAACTCAAAAATTCATTTCTTTTAATTTTAGGTTATATTTTCAGAGATATCTTCGAAAATGTAGTGCAAAAATATTCCCCCCTCCTTCTATTTCCGATTCTACTGAAACTAAAATTATGAAAAAATTTGAGGTTGTGCAAGTTAATTTTAACATTGCAGGAAAGCTATAGCGATTACCGTAGGTAATATAGTTTAGGAGAAAAGCGCATTTTTCCGTTACACAGAAATTTCGATTTGCGGGCATTCAGCAAAGGTGATGAGGAGCGCTGGAGGTACCTATCGTAGTAGAAGTATAAAAGCATTGTTGATAATGATTTTTGAAAAGAATTGTCGGTAATTACCCGAGATATTAACCCTTAAAAACAAGGAAGATTCGGACAGGCATAATGGCAGGTGCGGTGTACTCTATATACCACCGGCTTTTAAAGCCTAGATACCAACTTTTAATGATATATTTGTGTAATGCAATGCCCAGTAGCAGTATAAAAGCAATAAACGTAAAATTGTTAAAAGCAGACGAATTTAATCAGAATGAATCACATAAATACTATGGGACTCGCGACTAGTTCGCATTGAGTGGATCTCTCAATACGACTCCCGTGTCTTTAAAAGTTAATTAAAACTATATCTGGAAAAACTCGATACGGACCATGGCGGCATTGCAACTTTGCGACCTCCTTGTACAGTTTAAACTTTGAGCAAGGGTTTTTGTTTTAACTACACTGTAAAAAGAAAAGATTATTACTTCGCGGAATTTAGTTTTATGAAATGCCAAATGAAGTTTAAACATGCAATACTTTTATTGTCAGTACCGAATTAAGTTCATCATAAAGAGATTAGGACAAAATTTAAAAAAAGGGTTATACAGAATAGCAATATTTGACATTATTTAGGCTTCATATCTATTTGAGCTTTTATGGTATACACATTCATACTTTTCTAGTTTATACAGCTATACCCAACCCTACGTTGTATAGTTTTTTACGAAGTCTTATTGTTCTTTTAGCAAAGATTTTTTTAAATAATACAATTAATAATTTCAATATTTTTTGTACGGAACCCTTTGAGCGCGTGTAATACTCGCACTTGACTTATTTTTATTTAAAACTAAAGTTTTATGATATTTGTATTTTGTTAATATCCATTAAGTAGTCATGGAATAAAATATCGAAGACATTTCTTTTAATGATATATATTTGCATGAAGTGATAAGGCTTCAGCTATTTAAAGAATAAATTGATCTGGATACATCTAATTTATACGTAATGAGTCTCTAAAGATAACTGGAACATTGCGTTCTGGGAAAAATTACTCTCCCTATCATTCACATATGTAAAATATGCAAACTTTTCTGGAATAAGTGCATTTAATAATTTAAGGTCAAAGACAGAAGTAAGGAAAGTGCGATGGAACATTTTACATGTTAACTAATGAGATATTTGTTTCATGTCTACTTATGAAACTTTATTCAAAATCTATTTTTTTTCTTCAAATCTGAGATAAGGGTTATTTTAAAATAAAATACGAACTTGTTAGCTGATTAATACATAGCATAGAAACTAATTAGTTTTGTTTTTCGCGTTTTGTTTTTCACAAAAGAATACAATTATTTTAGTAAAAAGCATTTTATTACATATACATGAAAGAATGATCAATGCCAAGAAATCAACAGTTCACAGACCGCGTATTTGACACGTATTAATTAGACTCTGAAGAAAAAGATACAAGTTTATTACTTCTCATTTTTCATTATATAAGACTGATATAGATATTTATAATTTTGACTCATGTTAATTTGAATTCAATTCTCCTGATGATTTAAAGGAGAGATCGTACCACATATTTTTTTCATTTTTTGTAGGACATAAAATTCCGGCGCGTAAGCTGCTGCTAAAAAGATTCTGTTTCCGAAAATAAATTTTATTTTTCAAAAAGGTAAATTTTTTCTGCTTGGTACTAAATTTACAAATTTTCAAATAAATATTCTGGTTTGAAAGAGTGTTACTATAAGCGCGGCTTATACAACATAAATTATGGTAATTTTATTCTCCCTTTTACAGCTGTAAAACAGTTATCGTGTATTTTTATGACATCATGTTCATATTTAAGAATAGTAAAACTTTAGTTAAGGGAAGTTATTAATTGTACCATATTAAAATTTTAGGATTTTTGAACTATATTTGATGTATTTTAGTCAGAAATATTTTCAGAACCAGTGTTGCTAGTTTTAACACTTTTTTATTCAGAAATTTCGCGATCATACCGGAAATTCCGTTTGAGAAAACAATTATTGTGTATTTTAATAACATCATGCTCATATTTAAGAATAATAAAACATTTTTTTAAATGAGGCTGTAAGTTTTACCTTAGTGAAAATTTAAGATTTTTGACCTAGATTTGATGTGTCAGCGTCATTACCTTATTTTGTATCAGGGTTACTTCATTTGTGTGCAAAACTAAAAGGCTAATTTTCGAGCGCGCGAATTCTCAAAAGAAAATAGTATAATTCAAATATATACTATCCCTACAGCGCAGCTAGTCGTTGTGACACCTCCTTCACGTCACACATGGTCACAATTTTCGCAGTCACTACGGTGAAACGAAATGTGGGATCTTTCATCCGTCATATTATTAGCCTCAAATAATCGCCATATGATAACTCCACTGAGAAGTCATTGTGAATGTTGTATTTTCGTGAGTCGCCAGATAAAATTACAATGTAGTCACCTTGTGATTCTCATGTGACTAACATTTGAAGACTCAATTTTGAAGTAATCGTGGTCATTGCATTATAATGAGTTACCATATAATGACACAGTGATCTCATGTGGTGACTTTCAGGTGAGTGAGACTCTTCTGTAAAGTGACCATTGCGCTCCTTGGTGAAAAGTCACCAGATAATTTCATTTTCTGTCACTTGGGAACTCGTCACAAAACAGCTGCCATGATGACTTTACAATGGATTCTCAAAATGACGGTCACATGACAGTCACTAGGTGACTTCATTGTAAAGTCACTTGTTGACTCGTCTAAAAACAGCAGACATGGTGACTTCTCAGTGGAGTGACATATTGAGAGTAAGAATGAGCTGAATAAATGATATCACATTTCAGTTCATTGTAGAGACTGTGACGCTTTTGACCATTTGTGACGTCAAAGTGAGTTCACATGGACAGGTGGTGCTGTTAGGGTAGTACTTATTTTCCACACTTGATGTTTGAAGAATTTTCTTTTTAGTAGAGGAAAAGGTCCAAATACCCGCTACCACTTTTGCTTTCCATCTAGATCATACACTTTTCAAAATTAGTAAAAGAAAAAGTGACAGCAGGGTACCTTGACATGCTTTACAACTGTTTAGAGAAAAAAAAATCAGTTTAAAAGGCTTTATAAAAAGCAAAATTCCGAAAGTCTTCAAATTTTGAGTTTTAAAAATGGGTCTAAATACTGGCTATCTAAGTTTTTTTCCAAAAGATCATACAAATAGAACTAATGACAATTATTAAGCAATAAGAATATTATTTTAATAAATTTTATTGATTAATAACATTTCTTATGTACAGAAAAAATACGTAAGTTTTAGTAAAGAAGCATTTTTATCAAATTTGTAAAATTCTTAACGACTATCTCTCACAGTCTCCTTTCCATTATGTTTCTAGTTTTTTCTTTTTAACGTGTAAAACAAAATAAAGCTTGCTGTTTGAAATGAGAATTATTTTATCTGAAAAAAATCACAAACAACTTCACTCTCTGCGTCTGTGCAGTCGCTATAGGCACACATATACATTCTTAACACTGAAACCAGAATACCATCAGTCATTATTGTCCGTAGAGAACGCACCCATGCAGAAGACACAAATTGCATCATATCTCCCTCTGTTGGATAGCTTCATTTTTCACCTTTTTTAACCCTTTCAGAGGCAAAGCACTTCTGTTGCTAAAATGTTAAAATATTGAATGTACACCGGTATTTATGAACAATTTTATATGAAACTAATTAAAAGATTTTCTTCGCGTACATTATATGAAACGAAATTTAGTTCCTAAAGTCTGGTGTGAATGTCTCATTTGGCAATTAAAATGAAGTGGTATTTAACATATACCTGTGCCCTTCTAGGGGTTAAAATCCAATTTCTGCCCTTTTCCCCTGTTTTCCTCTACGTCATTACTTTTTATTTCTCTTCACATTTATTGCAGACAAGTTTGGAGCGTCATTCAGCGCTTTTTTGTGATGTAGCCCAATAACCAGTGTCGCTCCTGAAGAATTACGGTCACAGTTGCTTTTTTTTATAATTCGAAAAGAGGCTGGAGCTATTTCTTTACAATATAAATTGATTTACTAATTATGGAACTATTTAATTAATTTATTTTCCTCCCTTTCAAGCATATCAACCGAGGGAGGTACAAATACCGGCTAGCCGGTATTTGTACAACTGCTATGGTTAATTAAAAACCGATATTACTCCTTCATATAGTAAAATACCAAGAATGTGCGAGCGGCAATTGAGAGCTAAATATAGCTAGAAAATAACTTAGTCATCAATTCCAGTCAATATACGATCAGTACTCGTATATTTAAAAAAAATGAGAAACACATATCTGAAAACTTTTGATGTACCAGATTACGTCGGTTCGACACTTTTGCTTTTACTGTTTCTAAATGAGACAGATTTCAACGAGGTACTTTTCGAAACATTCTTCTCTCAATTAAAGTTACAAACTCTACCTATCGCCGTTAGGCTGAGCTGCGCTCAATTCTCAGAACACCTAGTAGCCGGTATTTGGACCCTAACCGGTATTTGGACCTTCTCCTCTATTCACGTGTTCAAAAATTAGCATTTTGTGAATGTTGTTTAAGTTTTGCACACTAGTGTAGTATCGCTTTCTTTTTTATTAATTCCGCGATTAAGGTCATTGTGCCTAAATGTGATAACCCTTAAATGCGCAATGTACTAGTACTTAAAATCTTACGACAAGAATCGAACATAAATGATATATAGTGAGACATCCGAACTTCAGAAACAAAACACGAAATATTTGTCTACATTTAACACGTTTTCTATTAAAAACAATTCTCATTAGAATGCACGTCGTTCATTTTAAAGCGCCCCCATGTTTCCTAAGTGCGATGAAAAATCCTGAAATTGATTCAGTTTTTTTCTGTTAGCTTTGAAGATCAAATGGAACTTCGGACGTCAATGGCAACAATGTGTGTTCCATGTGTGTATCACTAAACATTGTAAATTTCGTAAAACGAATCTGTATTTTGTAAATCAGGGATGGCTAACCCGTTGCCAGTGTACAAATTGCCATCACTATTTCTGAGGAGCAATTTATTTAACCCTTTATCTACTAAGCGTAAATACGGGTTAGGTTCCCTTAGAAAGACCCCCACGAAGGGCACCCCCCTTTCTAGGGCTTATATCCCAAAAGTAGATAGTCGGCCGTCAAAAATCAACCAAACAACCAACCAACCTTTATCTACTGCATTATGATCTACTGCAATTTTTTTCATGTAATTATTTTTCCAGTTACTGCAGTGAAAATTAAAGAATAAACATAAAAAATAGTCACCCGTGAGAAATTTAATTAATTAGAAGTCATTAATTAAATGGTACTTTAAAGTACCGTCGGTACACTATGACTAAAATATAGTCACAGAAAAGACACAAGATATTTCAAATGGCACCAGAATTGTGGTATTTTTGATTTGATAAGTATGTGAAATATAGCCTTATTCATATTTACAAATAAATTTTTTGGCAAATTCCGGTGCCAATCATTTGTTTCGACACTTAAGCATTGAAAATATTTTGCCCCTGAAAGGGTTAAAAAAAGCCTGTTTTTTAAGTTTTCTACTTTGTTAGATCTTGTTTTTTAAGATCCTATAGTTAAGCGACGTCTATATTCCAGGGACAACATGTTCTCTCTCATCTCCCCGTATGCAATATATGAATTTACATACGCTATTCCAAGTATATCAAAAAGAGCCGGTGCCACAATTTCTTCGATTTCCAATAAAAAAACCCATAATGAAACAGAAAAGAAATACTATGAAATCTATTACTGTACCACATTTTAGTAATTGCATTTTAAAGCAGATGAAAACAATGGATAACTACACGGACGAAAAGTAAACAAGAAGTTTTTTCTCCAACACCCAGTGCACTGACGGTACTTATAAGTACCACCGAGTAATTCAACTGTCAAATCAAAAACATACACCGTTCACCTAAAATAGCTAGTCAAATTGTATTCTAAAAATATAATGAACACACAAAAAATCCAACACTTATCTTATATCCTTTATTGTATTTGTAGCAATAAAAAGACGATCGTGGAAATTTGTATTAAATGTCGGCACAGAACACATCGACTGTTTCAAAGGTATCCTCTATCCTCGCTAAAATAACAAACCTAGAACTACTGCCACCACGTATCCGGGCAAATTGGAGTTAAAAGAATGTTTTTGCAAAGTACCATTAGAATATTAGTAATATTCACTATAGGATGAAAGTTTAAAGTCAGTGGTACTTATAAGCACCATTAGTAGATAAAGGGTTAAAAACAGAAGTTATGGAACTAATATTTTTAAAAAAACAGAATATTTAAGAAATGCTGCAATGCTTATAAAAATCCTTCAAAAGAACAAACGTATTTGAAATATACGTGGAACTTTATCATTCCTTTATGAGGCTAAAGGTTAAAATGTTTATTTGCTTTCAAATATGCGTACGATGTGATGTTTTTCATCTCATTTTGTAAAACTTCATCGTCAACAGTTTCCATTAAAAGCAACGAGGAAATATAAATTTAGTTACATGTTCAAGTTCACACTTGCTAGGTTCTGGTGTGTACCTTGAACGTAAATGTTACTTTCCTGATCAGTGATTTGCTATTGCGTACTATAAATGCATGCGGGGTTGCGTAGTTATTTCCAGACGTTCGTTGGCAATGGACCCATGGGAACGGAAATGTTCGTTGAGGGTTGCCATTGCAAAATTCGCCTTATTTAATGACCAATTTATTAAGGTGAAAACTATTCCAAAATTTTACCATTTCAAAAAAGTGGTGCTAATAAAGAAATCTAAATTTTAAAAAAGTAAACTACACAGTGTCCGTTATTTTTATGGGACGTCCCTGCAATTTCTTACTTTGCGGAATCTAATCCATCATCTGCTTTTGAAAGCCGGTTGTTAAAAACATATTCGCAAGTAATTCAAAATCCTACGAAGTAGCGAATACCCGTAGAGTCAAACTTTGCTCCAAGTTTAGAAACTGTAGCATATATGTATAGAAAACAAAATAAGACAATGAAAAAGCGAAAACGCGTCCAAAAATGAAAAAGAGAGACTAATTAAAGCATAATATATCAAAAACTGCGTTTCAAAAACAAAATTCATTAAAAACATGA
This sequence comes from Maratus speciosus, assembly GCA_963932465.1. Classification (NCBI taxonomy): domain Eukaryota; kingdom Metazoa; phylum Arthropoda; class Arachnida; order Araneae; family Salticidae; genus Maratus; species Maratus speciosus. The sequence continues at coordinate 437,073,409 of OZ010787.1, forward strand.
AATCAGTTACTAAAACAACCTGGAAGTAAAGCTTCAATAGAGTTAAAACGATGTATTATAAAAAAGAAAAGTGCCCAGCTAAACTGGTGGCATTGAGCTCACAGGCTATTCACACTAATTGTATATTATACTCTTATTTTCAAGAATAATGCCCCTCAAAAAAAAAAAAAAAATAAGTGAAGTGTAATTAGCTCCCGTTTCCCCCTTTAACCTTAACCAATGAATCCCCGAAACGAATCAGGGAAGCTCCTTAACATAATAAACTTGGTACACCAAATTTGGAGCAAATCAAATAATTCTGCATGAAAAACCCGTTTATCTAAATTATGGGGGGTCGACTAGCCACCTTTCACCTTTATCCTTAACCAATGAACCCCCAAAACTAATCAGGGAAGTTCCTTAACATAATAAACCGGTATACCAAATTCGGAGCAAATCGAATAATTCTCCATGAAAAACCCATTAATCTGAATTAAGGAGGGTGGACTAGCCCCCCTTTTCCCTCTTTATTCTTAACCAATGAACCCCCAAAACTAATCAGGGAAGTTCCTTAACATAATAAACCGGAATACCAAATTCGGAGCAAATCGAATAATTCTGCATGAAAACCCCATTTATCTGAATTAAAAGGGGCGGACTAACCCCCCCCTTTTCCCCCTTTATCCTTAATCAATGAACCCCCAAAAGTAATAAGGGAAGTTCCTTAACATAATAAACCGGTATACCACATTCGGAGCAAATTGAATCATTCTGCATGAAAAACCCATTTATCTGAAAAACGGGGGTGGACTAACCCCCCGTTTCCCCCTTTATCCTTAACCAATGAACTCCCAAAACTAATCAAGTAAGCGCCTTATCACAATGAACCTAGAAAAAAAGTTTGAAGCAAATGGGATGTTTCTATCAAGAGTTATCACGTTACGCATGTACGTGCATACATACATACATACATACAAAACGGGCGGGCACATTAGCTCTCAGGTTTGATAGCCTGTGAGCTAAAAAACTAGTGTCGTGTAGGAAATTTTCATCTTGTTATTAATAAACTTTACAACATATTTATAACTACATAAAAGGTGACATATATAGGGTACAGACATATAAAATATTATTTAATGCAACCATGAGATCTTTCGAACACACACGCGTTCATTTTCAAAGGGAAAGATGACTGACTGAATAGAAAAATAAATTTTAAAAACAAAAACAAAATAGTACGCATGCGCAAGCGATGTTCAGTCCATTTCTTTGCAGAGGGGTGAAAAGATCAGTTCATATTACCAGGATTTCTTGAAATATTTAGTATATTATACCAAATAGCGGAAATATTATAAGAAAGGAAATCATTACAAACATTATTACTTCTAAGTAAAATTTCTATGGATTCACGGATTATTGAAGAATAATGGTTAGATGTTGAAATTATCATTTTAGCTTTTTGAAATTTATCTTAATATTTTTTTTTTCATGCAATCTGGATAAAGCTGTACTTGGTTTGTTAATCCTTTCAAGGGCGGTGGCTAGACGGTCTAGCCACCTAAGTTTCATTCCAAAACTGACAAGTTGCAGCAAGAAAATTTTAATAAAATTTTGCTTTTGTAATGAAAGTGAAAATTAGCGGGGTTTTATTTTCTAAGAAATTCGTTTGAATATTCTGGTGTCAATAAATTACTTCATCAGTTTGCGAACAGAATTCTTCTGCCCCTGAAAGGGTTAAACTTGATAACAGAAAATTGCTCTTTTAACCTTTCTTAAATTTACGAGATGTCCTACCAATCAAAAATAAACTCTCTTGTTGTTCTGTGCTGAATGGGATTATGTAAACCCTTGCTTTTTCATAATCGGGAATTGGATCAATTTTACTGTGTATCAATTCTTTCAGTTTTGTTGGAGTTTTAGATATTAAATTAATATTATTTTTTTTAATGCATATCTCAATCTCTCATAAAGCTGTGGGATATAATCAAACGTGCACTAAGTAGACTTGCTCAAACTTAATTCATTCTTCTGTCTTAGGCTTTTTGCTTGATTAAGTAATCTATTAATGTATGGAGAAGGAAACCATTCTCAATAGAAATCTGTTTTATAATACTAATCTCGTTTTCTAAGTATTTATCCGTACAAACTTCGAATAATTAAATATGACATATAAAATGTACAAACATATAAAATAATATTTATGCAAGTGTAGTATTGTTTCTACTTTGGGATTGGTTGAATGAGCATTATTACGATTTTCAGACGTTGCGTTACCAGTAGAAAAGGATAAACAGACTTTACAACTAGTGGCCGTGCATAAATACAACCAGGTTCATTTTAACCCCCTCACTGACAAGCCCGTGTTAATACGTTCACTAAGCTCCAAGTTTCACTGCAATACAAGCAATATTTAAAGTAGTATAATTCTATTGAGTTAATGTACTTTTAATACATTGAACAATGATTAATACTTCCAAGGATTGCATTCATATTCGTTATTAAGTTTTTTTATAAAATGGTCAAAGAATATTTTTTTTTTAAGCATTTAAAACAAAATGCAGAGAAAACAACATTACAATTTTGCCCTTTTCCAAGAGAGTCGGAGGGTTAAAGATACTGAAAGTTTATTGAAACTCCGTTGGAGATGTGAGGCCCCTCAGACAGGGCTTAGTACAAGAGCGGAAGCTAACGAGAGTCTTGTGAATATCATACGCATAGGAGCAAAGTTGGTTATCATCAATATATTCGCCACAATGGTTTTAATATATGCAATTTGGCATACTTCTCTGAAAAGTTTGCTTTATATGAACTGTGCTATTTTGGCATAATTAACTTGCACGTTTTGTATTCAAGCTGTATGTAGACGCATAGCTGCCAACTTGTACGGATTTTTCTTACCACTAAAATTTTACAGAGATTTTCGACTTATTTAAACGCTAAAATTGCTGGAATTTCGGTGATTTAGTTAGATAATATTTTCTATTAAATTTTAGTGGTATGAGAAATCCGTACAAGTTGGCAGCTATGTAGACGTATTTTAATTCAACACAATAGCAGGGGCTCATGAAATGATATTGGAATTTTCCGATCGCGGCTTAGCAAACCAAATAAGGAAACGTTTATAAATTTTTGATTGGCGAACAAAACTAAGAAGAGATAGCGGCTTTCATCGAATACCAAATATGGTCATGAAAAGATCTGGTTCACGATCGAAACTAAAAATCATGACAGATGGTTTCTAACGGTTAAATTAAGATGGGGTCTTATATCTATTACAAAAAAAAAGAATAGGGAATGTATATGTATGAAAAGGGATACCTTCTCGTTATCTTGAAATGTAATTACGCTTATATTAAATAAGAGAACATATTACATAAATGAAAGGGGGTTTCTTTAAGTTATTATAAGATAGGACAGGTGAATAAAATTATGATAAGGGGAAAAGGTTAATATATATGATTTGATATCATAGCAGCCCTGAGATCTATCGAACACACACGCGTTCATTTTCAAAGGGAAAGATGACTGTCGGAATAGAAAAATATATTTTAAAAACAGAAACAAAATAGTACGCATGCGCAAGCAGAGTACAGTCTATTTCATTACAGAGGGATGAAAAGATCAATTCATATTACCAGGATTTCTTGAAATATTTAGTGTATTATACCAAATCGTGGGAATATTACAAGAAAGTGTTTCGTTACAAGCATTATCACTTCTAAGTAATATTTCTATGGATTCACGGATTATTGGAGAGTAATGGTTAGAAAACATTAAGACCTTAAAGACTATAAAGAAAACACCCCCCTCCTCCGCCTCATTGTAACTGAACATTCTGTTCCTACCTACTATATTGAAAAAGCCTTTGTTCCATACTTAAAAACTCTTATCCCACCATCTCATTATGTTATTGACACAACTTCTAATTTTCTCAAGATGATAAATATATCTCAATTAACTATAACAGCATTCTTGCCAGCCTGGACATTGTCTCTCTTTATTCTTCTTTAAATATTAATCAAATTGTTAAGATAATTGAAACATCTATTAACACGTTCACGCCGGCGCGGTGGGTCACACTCCGCAGTCTCAGAGTTGTCAAGTCTCCGGCTTTTTGAGCACCACTTTTATTTTAGAGAAAATGTTGTTCCTTTAAATCAGCCAAATGTTCTAATTAAGTAAAACAACATATTCTGTATTAAAATACTGGTATCCAAAAAGCCGGTGACTTGTCAGCTCTGAGACAGTCGAGTATGATCCACCGCGCCGGCGTGAACGTGTTAATAATAACCCAAATTTTAATGAGGATATTCGTACCACATTAAAATCAGCAATTAACATGAATACACAAAATAATGTTTTCCTTTTTAAGAGTAAATATTACAGACAAGGATATACTGCTCCTATGGGATCCCTCATTTCAGGATATTTAGCCGAATTAAAACTTAGACCCTTAGAAACAGAGATTATGGAAGATTTTGAAATCAAGCCATCAGTTTGGATAACATATGTAGATGACATTTTCATAATTTGGGATCATGATTTGCGGTCTTTAAATAATTTCCTGTTAAAACTTAATGAGTAGGATACAAAGATAAAGTTCACGTTAGAAATTGAGAAAGAGGGTATATTACTTTTCTTGATATTAACCCCTTGAAGGGTAGTGATGTCGTCACGGCATCACATAATTTTATTCCCTAATTGCCACATTCGCACCGGAATTTTATAATGAAAGTTTCACTTATATTAAGTACGCGAAAATATGCTTTTACTTGTTTACAAATAAATACTCTTGTAAATACTGGTGTCATTAAATTATTTCAACATTTTATGAACACAAGTACCTTGCCCCTGAAAGGGTAAATTAATAAAGAATAGTTTTGGCAATAAATTGAAATGTACTGTTTATAGAAAGCAATGCAGATATAACAACGCTATTCCTTTTGATTGTAACTCATCATTTTCATGTAAAATTGCTGCTTAAATGTTTTACGTTAAACGCGCCTTCGAAGTTTCTACGGATAAATACATGGAAAACGAGATTAGTATTATAAAAACAGATTTCTATTGAGAATGGTTTCCCTCCACAATGCATTAATAGATTAGTTAATCAAGCAAAACAAACAAGACAGAAGAATGAATTAAGTTAGAGAAAGTCTATTTTTTCACGTTTGATTATATTCCACAGCTTTAGGAGAGATTGAGATATGCATTACTAAAATATAATATTAATTTAATAGTTAAATCGCCAACAAAATTGAAAGAATTGATTCACAGTAAAATTGATCCTATTCCCGATTATGAAAAAGCAGGGGTTTACATAATCTCATTCAGCACTGAACAACAAGAAAGTTTCTTTTATATTGGTATGACATCTCGTAAATTTAAGGAAAGATTAAAAGAGCACTTTTCTGATATCAAGTTTAACAAACCAAGTACAGCTTTATCCAGATTGCATCAAAAAGAAAATATTAAGATAAGCTTCGAAAAAGCTAAAATGATCATTTCAACATCTAACTGTTACTCTTCAATAATCCGTGAATCCATAGAAAATTTACTTAGAAGTGATAATGATTGTAACGATATCATTTCGTACAATATTCCCGCGATTTGGTATAATATACTAAATATTTCAAGAAATCCTGGTAATATGAACTTTTCACCCCTCTGTAAAGAAATGGACTGAACACCGCTTGCGAATGCGTACTATTTTGTTTTTGTTTTTAAAATTTATTTTTCTATTCAGTCAGTCATATTTCCCTTTTAAAGCGAACGCCTGTGTGTTCGAAAGATCTCAGGGTTGCATTAAATAATATTTTATATGTTTGTACCCTTTATGTATCACCTTTTAAGTTGTTATAAGTATGTTGAAAAGTTTAGTAAAGCTTCAATCTAAATTTCAATCTTATATAAATCCATACCATGGAGAAATCAAAAGTAAATGTTGAGGCGCACACGGAAGGTGAAAATCAAAAATGAGTTAAAAGCAAACTGAAAAGGAAAAGATTTGGTAAAAATTGTTGTATCAGGCATTCATTATTTACTTCTTGTTTTATCGATGGTCAAAGTTAAAAGTATGTTAAATATATATTTAGAAGTATGCATTATTTATGTATAATGTATTCAAGATTATATACCGTTGATTTTTAATGCAAATTATCCGTTGTTCAATAAGAAGCTATTCAACTTTATATTTTATATATTTCAGCTCTTTATTACGTAATTAAAATATGTATAGCAATTAAATGAATATTTTAAGATGAACTGACTTGTGTTAAACGCATTGTCACATTTAGGGCATTGGGTGTCTCATTTAGGATTTAACTACATTAAATGTGACAAAAATGACCTAAATACGACAATGGTATATTGTTGGCTTTTAGTAAAAAGAACGATTAAATTTTTACGAAAGAAGTTAGATTTGAACTAAAGGGGCAGCATTAAATAATTTTCTATTGTTAAAATATATATTTAACCCGGGAGAACTCGCTAGTGGTAATTTCTCTCACGGTGCCCAATTGCTTTTCTTTTACTTTACATTAACTTAATATCAACTTTTTTTGTTTGGCTTATTACTTTTATTCACAAAAGAGGTAAAATAAGTGAAATAACATTTTGAAATTTTAATTAAAATGAAAAATCGATTAAAGAAGACTCTTACAAAGGTAACACGGTGAGAGAAAATCTCAGCGAGTTTTCCCGGGTTAAGTGTCAAATATTCCTTAAATGTGACAAAATTACGGGGCATCGCGTCGCATTCAGACACAATGATAGGGAATTCTGATTAAAAAAATTAAGTTTACGTAATTATTCAATGTATGTGATTAAATATAGAAAAAATTACTATTTGGTATTCCTAAACAGAAAAGGAGGACAAACAGTTAACCCTGTTCTGAATCTGTGAATCTTTTAAATAGAAAAATCTGTTACATAGCCGTTGACAATATTGCCAAGATAAAATAAAAAATGTATTTTTTTTTTAGATAGTGGTGCGAACAGAATGTAAAAATAGAAGTTTTGCGGTCGCAGTTTTGACATTCGCAGAACCTAACCCTCGCGAATTCTAAGAGTAATTAAATCACTGTAATTAATTCGCACTGCAATTTACGAACAAATTTATTTGAAAATAATCAAAAGCTTTTCTTCACATATATTATGAGATCGAAATTGTACTAAAAAATTACTGGTTCCTTTTGGCCATTAAAATTAAACGTTATTTCAAATGAAAATCAAATTTCAAAATAATTGCGTAACACTAGAACCGCCAAGGCGGTCATTTTGACCGTTTCGAAATTTTCATTCCGTACCATTTGTTTCTATTTAGAGCATAACTTTCAGTTTCCGTGACTTTTCCTATAATTCGAAAGGCTATGATTTGCCAATGATAAATTTCCCATCAGCCAAAATTTATGAAGAATTGCAGTAGTATACCTAGAACCGCCGAAACGGTCAAAATGACCGCCGTCAATTTTAATGCACATTTTATCTAGTAGATGTCGCATTAGTCCATACTGCATACAACCATAATTCAACAAAGCTTACAACATTACCACAAATAACTTTTTTACTTCACTGCCCCTTGCAGAAAAGCTGAAGTCACTAAAAACAAGCATTGTTGGCAAAGTCAATCGTGGGCGAAAATCAAAACTCCACAAGCCATAAAATCCGAAAAAAGTCTTTGTCCAGTAGCCAAATCCTTGCTAAAAATGGTATTAAGTTGAGTTTATCAAGGGAAGAAAAATAAATACACTGCTCAAAACAATTAGGGAAGCACATGGTTTTAACAAAATTACGCAAATATTTACACCGATAAGTAACGTAAAATAAAACATCCACAATTTAAAGCGTAGTAGAAGATAGATAAAGAAAACTTCAAATGCAAATTAAAGTTTATGACGACAAAAAGTATAAAAAGGAGATAAGAGTAGAAATCGGGATTTTGCAGAAACGTCTGTTTCACAGTCTCAGTTGTAAAATTCATTTGTTCAGCTTATGTTTTGGGAAAAAGTGACTTGAGAATGTTACAACAATATGATTTAGCGAAATCCATCGCTTGGTGTGTTATCGGGATAGTTGAGTCTGGGGAAACACAACGAAGTTTAGTGGACGCTGTTGAGGTCGCAAGAAGTGTCAATGAAAGTTTGTGGAATTGATTCCGAGGCACATGGAATGGCAGACATCGACAAGGGCAAGATCGACCATGTGCTACCACAGAAACTGATGACCGATATATCCTGTTAAGAGCTTGTCGAGACGGAACGGGCAATGCTACTCTGCTGAAAACACAGTTGTTCTTAACCACAGGACGAAGGGGGTCTAGCTTAACAGTCCGTAATAGGCTTCATCATGGTGGTCTCTATGCACGTAAGCCAATGTTCTGCATTCCGTTGGTCTCAAGCCACTGTGCGGCCAATAGAAGGTGGGCAACTGAACATCGAGTTTGGAGGCAACGTTGTTGGAGTCAAATTCTGTTTACAGATAAGTTCCTATTCAGTCTGGATGTGACATCTGATGTGTTTTGGCATGGAGAGAAAGAGGCACTCAAAATAATCCCACATTCATTCATGAAAGATCACATTACAGACGAGGTGGATTGATGCTATGGGCTGGAATCAGAATAGGTGGACGTACGGGCCCGCATATCATTCGAAATGGCTTTTTGACGGTCCGAGGTTATACATACGCGATACTGAGACATCATGTCGTATTTTATGTTGCAGCAATTAGTGATTTCTTTTTTCCATGCATGATAATGCCAGATCTCATACAGTTCGTCTTGTGGAAAACATGCTTGAAGCTAAAACAAGCAGCATATGGAATGACCAGCATGCTCTCCTGTCCTAAATCCGATCGAGCATGTTTGGGACATAACCAGACGACGCATTGCTGCGAGACCAACGCCTCCTTTTACTGTCCGAGACTTGGAGATTGCAATTCTTGCACAGTGGAACAGTAATCCCCAAAGTCATATCGATAACCTCATCGCATCCATGTATAACAGGTTTGTAGCAGTCTTAGCTGTTCGAGGAGACGACACGCCATATTAAAAATCTTGCATCATTTCTAAACATTAGTTTTTATTATCATTTACATGAAAACAAATTATTGCCCTAAAACATCTTTTCATGTTCTTTCCATCTTTTCAAAGAATAAAAGCTCTCTTACAATTTTTTTTGCTTCTTTTTTTCTGTATTGCGCGTTAATACATGTATACTATCCATTTTATGCCCATACATGGCAGTCTTGCACTGTTCTCTTCATTCTTTTGCTTGCTCCCCTAATTTTTTTGAGCAGTGTATGCTTTAATTCTAAGTTCCCGACATCCATCAGTTACATTTGAAACTGGTGATAAACACTTACTAGAAACTGTAAAGTTCTATAATTCTACAAAATTTGGCGTCGACGGGATCGTCCAAATGGCACGGAAGTATTCCCGAAAAGCTAATTCTAGGCGATGACCTCTACAAGTGTTTTATAATTTTCTTGCACTAGCAGGCATCAATTCTGAAAACACAGTCAAAAAAGGTGTTAAATATCAGTATTTTGTTAAAGAGAAATCCGCTTCCTTTAAATTGGTAGTACTTTCAGGAAGAAAATACTGCTAGTTTCTTGTTGCCTTGACTTTGTTTTTCCCTGACCACTCGGCACTCTAAATATTATATTGCTCTGGGGGTAAATGCCATACCAGTGGCTGAGAGGTTCTGCTCTCGAAGTTGGTAGACGGGAGGTGCTGGGTTCGATCCCGATCGCGCCCGTCGGCCTAATCGTTCGGAGTTTTCGTGGTTTTCTTCGAGCAATGGTTTTCCATGCGTAAATACCGGTTAGGTTCCCTGAGAAAGACCACCACGGAGGGCACTGCCCCCTCGGGCCTATATCCCTAGTGTAGATAATCGGTCGTCAAAAATCAACCAACCAACTAACCTCAGGGGATAAATATAAATGCTTGTTTTTACGAAGTTTATTCTTGGTTTTAGCAATTTCAATTTCTCATGAAAAATATTTTTTACTATAAAAATATTCTTAAAAAAAATATATAAATAATATATATTTATCTCAATAAAGTATAATTATAACATAATAAAATATTTAAAAATATAATAAAAATTATGAAATATATATTATTATATGGGCAATGATGGTAATAATAGTAATGAATGATACTAAGAGTAAAAAATGGCAAGTAAACAATATTTGAGCATGGTAATCCACATCGGTCAAAATGATCGATTTGGCGGTTATAGGTATACATGTTTGCCGGCGCTTCTAGTGATAAGAGGCGCAAGGGCCAACATAGTGAAAAAGATGCCATGCCGGGACTCGAACCCAGGCCATCAGCATAGCGCAGTGATTTTCTACCGACTAAACCACACAGTGTTGCCAGTGGGCTACTTTTTTAAAATTTAGATTTCTTGGTTGACACCACTTTTTTGAAATAGTAAAATTTAGCTTATTTACTGTCATATTAATTAAGGCGAAAACAAGGGAAATTTTATCATTTCAAAAAAGTGGTGCCAATCAAGAAATCTGAATTTAAAAAAAAGTAGCCCACTGGAAACACTGAAACCACATGGAACGATACCCAGCCTGGAAAATTTCTCTCTATTATATGTTGACAAGGCTACAAACACAACACAAGATGGAATATTTATCGTGAACCACCGACATGGGGCAAACACGAAACTTAAATTAATCCAGCTTCGATTGAAACTATATTAATACCATGGAACTATTAATAAAGAGGAACTGACATATCCTTAAAATAGTGAAGCTTCAACTGTAACCGCTATCAAAGGGGTTGTTTATCGACGGTGGAAGCTCCCACCAGTAGGTTTATATAGATATTTTAAACTTATTTAAACGCCTTATTTTTACAAAATCTCAGTCATAAATAGTGGTAGAAACAAATTTTCGTTTTTACTGGTAGGAGTTTTCTTTGGTGGTAGTTAGGCCCTGAGTTTCCGCCATGTTGTGACAACCATGGATACAAACTGACAGTTTTATAAGGCATACTGACACCGGTAAAAACAAATAGAAATTTTTATGACATTTTTGAAAAAAAATTCCATGAATAAGACGCTTCCTTAAGACGAAATCTTCTATTCAATTTTACTGGTGGGATGCTTGACCTATCGGTAGTCAGAAACTGAAGAACCGATTTTAAAAAAGCAGCCGCCATATTGTGACAACCTCCTCAGTTACTTCACTCGCAACTGGTAGACAATACACTATATGTCTCCTCCTTTTTATTCATAACTCCATTATTAATACATGGAAATTATTCCAGAGAGAAACATTCGCATTGCTTACAATATTTCAAATAAAAATATTCTATCTTGTACTGCGTTTGTAGCCTTGCAAAAATATAATAGTGAGACATTTTCCAGGCTGGGTGACGTTCCATGTGGTTAAATCTTTAGAACGTCAATGGGCTATACTGATGGCCCGGTTTCGAGTCCCGTCATGGAATCTTTTCCACTATGTTGGCCTTTGCGCCTCTTAAGCAATTACTTTAAAATTTTATTTTCATTTAAAATATTGTATGCAAGGCGAATGTTTCTCTCTGGAATAATTTCCATGTATAAATATAGTTTCTATCGATGCTGGATTTAATTAAGTTTCGTATTTGCCCCATGTCGGTAGCTCACTATAGCTATTCCATCTTGTGCTGCGTTTGTAGTCTTGCCAACATATAATAGTGAGAAATTTTGAAGGCTGGGTATCGTTCCATGTGGTTTAGTCGGCAGAACGTTAGTGTGCTATACTAATGGCCCGGATTCGAGTCCCGGCATGGAATCTTTTTCACTCTGTTGGCCTTTGCGCCTCGTAAGCTATTACTTTGAAATTTGATTTTCATTTCAAATATTGTATGCAAGGCGAATGTTTCTCTCTGGAATAATCTCCATGTATTAATAAAATTAAACGTTTTGAAACTGAAAACGGCGCCTCTGAAAGGGTTAAATAGTGCAGTAATTCGGCTAATTTTCGCCTTTTTAATCCTGCTGCAGTGTTCATTTCGAATATGTAGAGCTGCCAAGTACCCTTTTTTAATGCAGAAAATGTTCTTTTATTTAATTGAAACATTTAGGCGATTAAAATAATCTATGAAAATAGTGGTGTCCAGTGTTGCCAATTGGATATTTTTTAATTCATATTTCTTGATTGGCATAATTTTTTAAATACTAAAATTTGGCTTATTTAATGCCATATTGGTTAAGGAGAAATCAAGGGAATTTTTACCATTTGAATAATGTGGGGTCAATCAAAAATATGAATTTAAAGAAAGTATCCCACTGACAACACTAGTGGTGTGCAAAGAGCTGGAGACTTTGAAACTAAGAATACGGCTTTTGGGTCGAAATGGACTCGAAGACAGCAGCAGTGTTAAACTTTCATTAAGTAAGTCGGATATTTAAAATGGAGTTATGAGTAAAGAGGAAGAGAAATATAGTGTAATATCTACCAGTTGCGAGTGAAGTAACTGAGGAGGTTGTCATAAGATGGTGTCTGTCTTTTTAAATAGGATCCACAGTTTCTGATTACCGCCGGGGCAAACTTCCCACCGGTAAATTTTAATAGAAAATTTCGTCTTATTTAATCGCTTTATCGATGGAAATATGTTCTTACAAGCTTGTAAAAATTTCTATTTCTTTCTATTTGTTTCCGTTTACCCAGGTACTGTAAACTTTTTCACTGACACAGATAGATCGTCTAAGTTGTCACAACATGGCAAAAACGCAGAGACAGACTACAGCCAATGTAAATTTATGCCAGAAAAAAAATGAATATCTGTTTCTGACATTATTGTGACAGAAATTTTGAAATAATAATGAAATTAAATAAGGATAAAATTTCTACTTAAATTTACTGCTGGAAGTCTCTCCCGGCGGTAATGAACACTGGTGAAAGCGATTACATTTGGAGCTTCACTATTTTAAGGATATGTCTGTTCCTTGTTATTAATAGTTCCATAATATTTAGAAGCAGATGTATTTGATGCAGTGTCGTAACTTTGACGGGGAGCGGTTGTCGATAATTTTACAGCCAGCATTATTAAATAGAAAATTTGGCTCTTAAAACTTGAAAATTTTCGAAATTTTAATTTTTTTAGATGATAAACCTCTATGTTTTCTGAACATTTTGACATAATTGTTATCTTGAATTTTCCAATAGAACAGAAGTTATGGCTTTTAGAATGATACTCGCTCAATAGCAAAAGCGGTGTTTCCAAAATTTTGAAGTAATTTTTCTCCAAATGACGTTTTTGGGCATAACGTGCACGATATCTCAAAAACTTTTGATTCTTTTATCATGAAATTTTCAAAACATATGTTTCATGTTAGTCTGTATAAACTGAACCTAAAATTTCCTTTTTATTGTAAAAAGAAAATATTTTTTTAAGGGGTTATATTGTTGAAATTTTCTAAATTTTGCTTTAGCTAAATACAACTTTGTATTAAAAGTATAAGTATGCTTTAAATACAAATTTATTTAGATTCAGCGTAATCATTATAATCTGAAGTATAAGGGGGCACCAAAATTTTCATTCTAGTTGCAAAATTTATTTTGTAATCGTGCGCATAAACCGTTATGCCGATTTTCTTCTCGTCAAATGTCTAACAGTTTAGAGTACCCTGTAAATGTTAATTCTGCATTTTGAAATTTTTTAAATATTTGCAATGAAATAAACATACTTATATATTTCATTCCCAATTAAAATTGTGTCTTAATATCAAAAGCATTTTAAGATATTAAATGTTGAAAATGGTCTTTTTTTTGTCTTTTTTTTCCAATTTTAAGAGTCCTGAGACCCCTTAATTATTAAACATTATACAATTAGACTTAACAAAATTTAACAAACAATAATAGTGGCAGTAAAAATACTAACCATCCATTCACACCTAAACGCTTCGCCACTGAATTGGTGATATTTCAAAAACTGATCTTAATCAAGAAATATTAAAGATATAACAAGTCAGCGAACTGGTAAAACTCTCCTCAACTGCGTAGTTTTACTGATAAAAACTGTTGTTTATTGGGCATTTTGATCCAGTGTTGCCAGATGGGCTACTTTTTTTTTAATTCAGATTCTTTATTGGCATCACTTTTTTGAAATGGTAAAATGAGGATTATTTAAAGGCATATTTATTAAGGCGAAAACAAAGGTAATTTTACCGTTTCAAACAACTTGTTGCAAACAAGAAATCTTAATTTAAAAAAAGTAGCCCACTGGCAACCCTGTTTTGATCCCTTAATTCTCGTGGCAGTCTATGCTGCTTTTTGTTATTCAGATTATTTCACTCCCCTCAGCTTTTTAAAATAGTGAAATTGGCTTTATTCTCGCATCATTTTATCTCCCATAAATAAACTGAATATTTCTACTTCAAAAAGTGGTGGCAATCAAATAATCTGAATTTAAAAAATGGAGTATCGCTTTTATCAGGCACGACGCTTAACCCCTTCAAGGGCATCGGTATATTATAGGAGTATATACCACTTAATTTTAAGTGGTATTTTAATCGGATGCCAGATTGGCATCCGATTTTAGGAATTTTTTTTTCTTTTCTTACTGTACGCGAAGAAAAGCTTTCACTTACTTTCATACAGGGTGTCCCACAAGGTACGCAGCGTCTGATTTGTACAGATTCGAATAGAGCACATCAATATGAGTATTTTGAATGGTAACATGTGGGGTCCCCGAATATAGCGTGATAGTCTAATTACAGGATGAACGTTATTGACGAATCCGATAGTGGGTATTCCAAATGACGATATGTACGATGAAGGCACATCATGAAAGATTCTACAGATGACTTTGCAAATTTGTGGCAACCAATGAGAGGAAAAGCGCGTCTGGCAGTGAATACGCAATTTCCCTCCGCAGCATACTATAAAGCTAGAGAAGAGGTATGAGGAGAATGAGTTGGGGGTTACTCGCTAGGAAAGTAGGGTTGGATCGCTATCGTTTCGTTTTTGTTATGTTATCGTTTCGGTTCTGAAATGAGTAAATATTCCATTGACCATCCTGTTTTCATGGTATTGACTTAGTATGAATTCCAACCCCCAGCGACTGTGATCAGAAAATTCAAGAAAAAATTCGTCAATCACCACAACATAAGCGGCACGACGATCAAACGAACGTACGAGAAATTTAGGAGACCGGCAGTGTGTTGAGCAATGTGCTAGCGATGGGGGCCAAAGAGATTAGTGCACGAACCGAAGTTAATGATAAGAAAGTGACAGAAGTGTGCGAAGAAAGTCCATCAGCTTCGGTACGATAGGTGGCTCTAGTCTAGTGCGGTGCATCGGATAATGAGGAGGGATGTGGTTTTGTTTCATTACAAAATCCAAATCAATCAACCACTGACGGAATTGGATGGTTTAAGGAGGTTTGATTTTGCAAACACGATGATTAGTAAGGTTCAAGATGGCGAAGTGGATTTTAATTGGATCTGGTTCAGTGATGAGGCTCACTTTCACCTCAAAGGATATGTTAACAAACAGAATTGGAGGTTCTGGGCCAACAAAAATCCCCATCATGCAATAGTTCGGCCACTGCACCCACTGAGACACACAGTTTTGTTTGCGTTATCACCCAAAAGTATCATTGGACCAATTTTTTTTACCGGAAATATCACCGGTGACACTTATTTTGACGTATGGCATTACTGTGTCATCCCATTCTTGCATGGCATGGATAAGATAAGCGATTATTGGTTTATGCAACATGCTGCTAGACCTCACCGCACTCAGCATAACTTCGACCTCTTACCGTAACATTTTCACAAAAGAATCATCGGGTTGGACTCTATTACGAAAACATGCAATGGCATAGAGTGGCCTCCATACTCCTCAAATCTTTACCCGTATGACTTTTTTTATGGGGACATCTGAAAGACACAGTATATCGCACACAGCCCAAAACATTAGACGACTTAAGAGCAGGAACTGAAAAAAAGATGAAGGAATTTGGAAGAGATCTATTGCAAAAAACAATTGCGAACTTCCATTCCAGACTTCAAAATGTTATTTGATCGAGCGGCGGACATTTCGAAAATCTGTTGTATTGAAAATTCTCAACAAACATTGATTTTCTCATGTCTTGTGTTTTTCATATGGCAAGCCTCACACCTCATATACACTATCACGCTATATTCAGTGACCCCATATGCAGGGCTCCCAAATGGTCCACCAACTGAATACCAATATTATTTTAGAAAAATTTTCTTTTTAGATTTTTCTTACAAACCGCCCCGGAACCACTTTTGAAAGTTAATTCTAGCCCAAACTTACCATAAAATTTTCTGTTAAAATTTATTGGTATTCAGTTGGCGGACCATTTGGGAGCCCTGCATATGTTACCATTCAAAATACTCATATTGACGTGCTCTATCCGAATCTGTACATATTAGACGCTGCGTACCTTGTGGGACACCCTGTATATATTTTTTAATAAATATCGGTGTCACTCAATCATTTTAACAACAGAAGTACTTAGACCCTGAAAGGGTTAACCCTTTACGCTCTAGTGTGTGAATTTCTTCAAAATATCCAAACGTGACATTGGCAACTAGTATTTTACAAAAAAAATTGTTTATTACATACACAAAAATGCATTAATTTATTTTCAAATAAATTTGGTTAAATTTTCCGGTGCAACTGTGATATTTGGAAATTAAAATAAGTGGGACGAAATCAGCCCACCAGAGCTCGATGGGTTAAGGGTTTAAATAAATTTTTTTTTTCCTGAAAATAAACTCTTACAAAAGTTACATATTGTAAGGATAAATGTGAAAAAGATTGCTGAATTTTAAAACTTAGATGTAGAATAACCTTAATATAGGTGCAATTTTTTTAGTATTTTTAGTTTGGTTTCACACGATTTAATTGGGATTATGGACTATTATGGACTATTTGGACTATTATGTTGTATCATACATTTTTTGTTGTTGTTGTTCTGAGAATAAAAGATGATTTGTATTGAAAGAGTACTTTCATTTTTACTGTTCTCTAATAGACATGGGTCTTCGAAGGCCCTCAGAGCTAACACTATAGTTCAATAATCTGAAATTAATGACCAGCGTTGCAGTTAGGAATATTTTTATTGAGATTGCTTAGTTGTTAGAAGTTTTATTGAAATAGTACTATTCGTCTTATTTATCTATAGGTTAAATAAGACGAATATTACTACTTAAAAAAAGGGTTTAAATATCTTTTTTTTTTCCTGAAAATAAACTCTTACAAAAGTTACAAATTGTAAAGATAAATGTGAAAAAGAGTGCTGAATTTTAAAACTTAGATGTAGAATAACCTTAATATAGGTGCAATTTTTTTAGTATTTTTAGTTTGGTTTCGCACGATTTAACTGACTATTATGTTGTATCATACAATTTTTTTTGTTATGAGAATAAAAGATGATTTGTATTGAAAGAGTAGTTTCGTTTTTACTGTTCTCTAATAGACATGGATCTTCGAAGGCCCTCAGAGCTAACACCATAGTTCAATAATTTGAAATTAATGATCAGTGTTGCAGTTGGGAATATTTTTATTGAGATTGCTTAGTTGTTGTAAGTTTTATTGAAATAGTACTATTCGTCTTATTTATCTATAGGTTAAATAAGACGAATATTACTACTTAAAAAAGGTGACAGCAATCAACCAAGCTGCATAACATAAATCTGCCCAATTGGCAACACTGATATTGAAAGAGAATTTGCGATTAAATAAAGAAAATATTCTTACTCGGAAATAATGCTGACATCGGCTGTCAGGAGAAAAGCATGGACACGTCAACTCTGAAACAATATTATGTAGTTATTCTGCAAATGCATTGTGGCGGTTAAATTTCACCCCTCAACTGATAAATCAAGGTTCATTCATCAAGGTTCATCAATTCATTTTAAATGATCAATCCATGCAACTTTTAAATAGTTAGAGCTGGAAAAAAAGTGAAGAAAAAATGAATATTTAATAATTCAAAAGTAATCGGTATAAATACAGGTAAATATCTATTTTAATGTTATGCTGTGCATCAGATTAAAATATATATTATAGTGAAGTAATAAACAACAGAAAGTGTCAATTTGTATAAATGCAGTCCAATAATGCATCATCCCCCCCCCCCCATTATCTATGTACTAATATTTCATTAATAGAGTTTTATCTAAATTGAAGCTGGAAAATGGCAGTAAAGTTCGGTAAAATTATAAGATCTATTTCTCCTAAAGAAGTAAACTTACCAAAAAAGAAAAAAAAAAAAAAAAAAAAAAAAAAAAAAAAAAAAAAAAAAAAAACGTTCGAATTTCGAAGTAGTTGCAAAAGACAATCACAATCAATTTCTTTTACTCGAAATATTTCTTTTAGATTTCGAATTTCATTTTCTACCACTTTTCTTCTACAGAACCAATCAAACAAATGAACCTACTCAAGTATATCTAAAGCTATTTTAAATTCAAATCACTTAACATCACATTGCGTAAGTGCGCTATTATTGAAAAACAATTATTTAGAAAAATTCTTCAAAAGTGGAATGCATTTTAGATATAAGTGACGCCAATGTAGTAATTGACAAAAACTCAAAGATTTATTGAATGCCGGAGAAAACTGGTAAATGTCTGTATCGTTAACTTTATTATATATATATGCACACACACGGATATACAGAGTGTATCTAAACTCTTGGGCAAAGCTTTAAGGGATGATAGTAGACATCAAGACAAATAATATTAAATAGGAAACTAAGGGTTCCAAACGTCTTCCGAAGGAGATAGGTACCTTTAAAGTTTAGGGTCCAAAATTTCAAATGATTATAAAAAACGGAAATGTTGGTCGATTCGTTTGCGGTTTTCACTAAAACCTTTTTTGTGGACACCGCCCGCTAAAGATTTAAAAGCCTTTAACAAGGCTTTACGTTTATTGCTCAAGTTAGAATGGAGTTATGAATAAATAAGAGGAGATATATAGTTTACTGTCTACCAGTTGCGAGTGAAGTAACTGAGGGGGTTGTCACAAGATGGCCTGTGCTTTTTTTAAATTGGAGCTACAGTTTTTATTACTGCCGAGGTAAACTGTCCACCAGTAAAACTGAATAGAAAATTTCGTCTTACTTAATCGTCTTAAACATGAAAATATTTTCTTCACATACGGTAAAAAATTCTTATGCTTTTACTGGTGTCTGTTTGCTTCAATGGCTGTCACTTTATGCGGAAACGCAGGACCAGACTTCCGCGAAAGTAAACTTCCACCAGTAAAAATGAAAATCTGTTTCTGCCATTATTTATGATTGTAAATAGCATTATTAAGGAGTTTAAATAAGAAAAAAAAATCTATATAAACTTACTGCTGGATGTTTCCACTAGCGGTACGGTTACAGTTGAAGATTCATTATTTTCACCGCACAATTCTCGCTCCCGTCAAGTTCACGGGCTATATCTTTTTTCAGATATATTCAAATTTGTTTGATGCCCACCAGTTTTATAAAATAGTGTAATTAGCTTTATTATGGTATCATTTTACCTGTCATTAAATAAGGTGAATATTTCTTTTTCAAAAAAGTGGTGCCAATAAGCAATTTGAATTTTTAAACCGTAATTTAATGCGACCGTTAAGGGGTTAACCCTTTAGTGTGCAGCTTTGCATATATGAAAACAACAGTGTTTTGAAATATAATAGATTTTTTTTTTATTCGTATATACCTAATTCAGACTAGAAAATTAAAACAGCAATATTGATTTTAATTAATAACAGATATTCCGTATTTAAATAAAGCGAAATTAACCATTGAAACTGTCTGGTGTGAAGTCAGATTCTCTGATCAACGTAATTTCTAGAACGCATTCTATCATGGGAATGAAAGGGTTAAGATTGAATTTTTATAAAATAAATAATTATATAAAATAAGGTATTTGGAGACATACTTATTAAAATGTTTATTGATTTGCAATATTTTAGTGTAAAATAGCCACACGACAGCAGTTTTTACTTGTATTGCAGATGTGCAACAGGAGAAAAGATTGACGTATTATATGAAAAATGTATCTCTGATTTTATTTTTCCTTATTTTCCCTGTGTAATAAACATTTCAGAGAATCATATATAATTTTTTCAAAACAAAATAAAAAATCGCGCATTTAAGGGTTAAGGATATGGCAGTTACTCCTTATTAATACGTCCATGCAAGTTAGTAGTCTCATATGAGGCTCGGGTGAGCGAGAGGGTTGAATCAATCAGTATATCAATAAAGAAAAAACGATAAAAGATCACTGTTTGGAAATAGTGGTGTGAAATAGCTTGCTCAGTTTGAATAGTAGGATCCGTTCTTGAGAAGGTGTATCCTTATGTCTGTTCACCTTCCATTATTTTTTCAAACATCAACAAATTTTCTAATCGGAGGGCTGTCTGCACAATACGAGATCGCGAATTAAAGCATTTTCGTGTCAGTGGAAAGGCACGCAAGGTAAAGATCATAAGTAAATCATGGTCATAAGAAAGTTCAGATTTCAAAAATTCACAAAATGTGAAAAAAAATATCTTATCGGTGTTGAGATTTCGGTGTAAGACTTTTCAAGAAATGACATTTTTCGTGGCAAAAAAAGAAAATAAAAGTTCAAAGAGTCCAATAAATACATTCACAATTCAAAAACTCATACAAATGTTACAAATTGTCTTTTCGGTTATTTGGTTTGTTGACTAGGTTTATAGCATGAGGTTCACTAATAGACATGCTGCGCATAAAGAAAGTGGTGGTTTAAAAAAGCCAAAAAGGGAATTCGTATGCATTAAAGGTAAAAATAGAAAAATAGAAAAATAGAAAATATCCATATTAAGTATAAACAATGACATTCATTTAAAGTACAGTATTTAACTGTATTTAACTGAATACGCACAGCTTACTACATCTTACACCTTTTTTTTGTACCACAGAAAATTAATAGTAATTTTTACCATTTTTAATCGCAGTAATCTGCCGATTAAATAAGTCAAAAAGTTGTATTAAAGTTTCCTGGTACAAAAAAGCGTAATAATTGGCAGCTATGTGAATAAGGCTCCCCCCCCCCCCCCATTTACTTAAAGTCGCATTAT
The DNA here is from genome assembly GCA_963932465.1 of Maratus speciosus. Taxonomy (NCBI): domain Eukaryota; kingdom Metazoa; phylum Arthropoda; class Arachnida; order Araneae; family Salticidae; genus Maratus; species Maratus speciosus. Next base: position 437,094,466 of record OZ010787.1, read on the forward strand.
AACATCTATAACGGCAAACGTAAAGAATAAAAATATTCATCTTTATTAATTTTTTCACGGTGAGTTGAAAAAAATAAAAATGAAGGCACTTAGGTGATGGTGGCCAAACTAGGATGTATGTATGATTTATTCGACAATGATAAATGCTGAGTGAGAATGACATAAAATTTTCCAACTTGAATTAAAAAGTAAAACGCATATATATCTTGTTATATATCGTAAACGTTATTATATAAATCCTATAGTCATCAATGATATAGTAAAGTGGTACATTAAAGTGGTATAGTCTCGGTATTGTAAAGTGGCTGTGTGCTACGCGATGAGATTAGTCACTGTCCCAAATAGAGGAAAACTCCTAACCCTTAAATGTGCGATTTTTTATTTTGTTTCGAAAAAATTACATATGATTCCCTGAAAGATTTATTACACAGGAAAAATAATGAAAAAATATCAGAGATATATTTTTCATATTATACGTCAATATTTTGTTCTGTTCCATATCTGCAATGCAAGTAAATCTACTGTTGTGTGGCAGTTATTCGCTAAAATATATAAAATTAGTAAATACTTTAAGAAGTGTGTCTCCAAATACCTTATTTTATATAATTATTTATTTTATAAAACTTAACCTTTAACCCTTTAATTCCCATGGTAGAATACTTTCTAGAAATTACGTAGTTCAGAGAATGTGACTTTACACCAGAAAGTTTATATGATTAATTTCGCTTTATTTAAATACGGAATGTGTGTTATTAATTAGAGCAGATATTGCTAGTTTAATTTTCTGGTGTGAATTAGGTATATAGGAATAAAAGAAATCTATTACATTCAAAACACTGTTGCTGGCATACATGCAAAGCTGCGCACTAAAGTGTTAAGTTAGCTTTCCTATCTAGAAAACGGCAAACGATACGAAAAAAAGTCTATAAAGAAGTGTAGAATGTCTATTCAGTATAAAATAATGTATTTTACATGTGAAATATAATTTTATTAGAAGACTTCAAATGTAAATTTCGTTTATACAATCAACAGCTTAACTATTTTAGGGATAAGCAATGGAGTTGCTGTATTGTTGAAAAGTTTCCATAACTGCTGAAAAAATTGATTTTAAAATAGATAAATACTACTTTTAGTGTTCAGTACTTAAAAAGTTAAAACTATTATTAGGTTGAGCAAAAAGTTCTGGGAAATTTTTAATTTAATAGTTACCGGAATTTGTATCGTATATAGGAATACTTGTGGTACAGATCAGACGTGGCTCCATCCGATTATGGCCTCTTTCGATCAATGCAACTGTTTTTCAAGGGCCGTCGATTTGAATCCTTTAACCCTTTCCGGCACACTGTGCCTGGGTCGGGATACCTAATTTAATTTTAATTCCAAACTTACGAACGGCACCAAGAATATTTTAGTAAAATATTGCTTTTATAATGAACATCAAAAGTAACGTGTTTTTAATCACAAAAAAGTCGTTTTAAAATTCCGGTGTCAGACAATCATTTCATCATTTTATAACAAAAATTGCCTGTGCCGGAAAGGGTCAAATAAGTTGGAGAAGCATGTCTAAAGTTTTTCGATTCCGAGGAGCAGCCATGGTACTTCCAGCAAATCCGGAATCTGGCAGAAAGTCGTGCACTATGATGGTCTCTAATTTGATCAATAGTCCTTGTTGTTTTTGTTGTCAATTTGCGCATAACAAAGGAACTTTCACAAATTTCTCAGAACTTTTTGCTCAACCTAGTATAATATCACTCCTGTGTCTGTCTTTCTGTCTGTCAAAGATATTTTACTCGTTAACTTGGAACGTAGAAAATTCAAATTGGCTGAAGTAATTAAGACTATTGACCCACATATTTATAGATTATTAACCATTCACAAATATATTTAGGAAAATGTAGCGGGGCTAATTAAGTTTAAAGCTAATTAAGGGCCTAATCTTTTTTTGTTTGTGTGTTGGGCATCGTGTGAAAGCGTTCGTAACGCCGAACTCAAAAATACCTTTCTTTCAATTTTAGGTATTATATTTTCAGAGATATCGTCGAAAATGTAGTGCAAAAATATGTCCCCCCATCTATTTCCGAATCTACTGAAACTAAAATTATGAAGAAAATAGGGATAATAGAAGTTAATTTAAACCTTGCAGGAAAACTATGGCGATTACCTTAGGTCATATATTTTTTTAGGAAATCGCATTTTTCCGTTATACATAAATTTCGATTTGCGGACGTTCAGCAAAGGAGTTGAGGAGCGCTGGGTGTACCTATCTTCGCAAACGTAAAAAAGGGATTGTTGATAATGATTTTCGAAAATAAACTGTCGGTAATTACCCGTCATATTAACCCTCAAAGATACGGGTGTTTTCGTCATACATAAATACACAGCCCGCGTACTCAGTGGAAAGCCTCTTCTATTAGTAAAATACCGAAATGAGTGAATGACACCGGAATTTGCAAACAAATTTATTTGAAAACAAGTAAAATCTTTTCTTCACGTATTTGATCACAGACCAGAATAAGGCATAGGTGATAATCCCCTGAGAGGAAAAAATGTGAACATAAAACCCTGTCAGTAACAGCCAAAAGAAAACCAAGACAGCAGGCCCAGAATCAAAGGGCCCAAACTAACACCAAATCAAAATAATACAAAACAAGTGCCCTAGCACTCTTGATAAATTATATGTAACATAGAAAATATTGTATAATTTTTTTCTTTTTCTTTTTTTATACACAACTGTCAGTAAACTAGATGAACGTATATACAGTTATTTAAAGATAATTTACAAAACACAATTGTTTGGTAACTAAATTATATAAACAAAATATGATATAAAAAATGCGAAACTAAATATGAAATTACTATATGCAAGTAATAAGCAACTATGAGTATGTGTATATGTAGTATGTGTATGTGTATATGCAAATGTATATGTAGATATACATATACATTTCAAAATAACTACAATGTCAGAAGTCTTTTACTGAAAATCGTACACATTATTCAAAGAAAGTCTGAAAAAGTAAAATAACTGTGCAAGATGAAAAGAATAAGTAGATCGTGTAAATCAATGTAGATCTGTTCTATGATATATAAGAAAATGACTTCAGTACAAAAACAAATTCAGTCCATAAAAATACCACTCAAAAAGAGTATTTAATGAAAGAAAAGTTCCTGTTAAGTTCATTATAAATGTCACATAGTTTCTTCGCGTACTTAATAAAACGTAAACTTTCAAACCAAAATTCTTGTGTAAATGTCCCATTTAGGGATTAAAATTAGGTGATCCAAAAATGAACCCCCACTCTTGGAGGGGTTAAATCATAGATAGCAACTTTTAACGATATATTTGTGTAATGCAATTCCCACTAGTCGTATAAAATCAATAAACGTCAAACTGCTAAAACACACTATTTAATTAGAATTAATCTCATAATAACCATGGGATTCGCGACTATTTTGTACTGAGTGACTCTCTCAATACGCCACGTGTGTCTTTAACCCATACCTTCCGACTCTTCCGCTTTTTTGTACCACAAAAATTTAATAGAAATTTCTACCTTATTTAATCGGCCGATTACAGCGATTTACAAAGGCAAAATTTATTATAATTTTTTGTGGTACAAAGAAGCCTAAGATGTTGGCAGCTATGCTGTAACCATTAACACTAGAACGCCCGGAAATTTTAATCAAGTTTCATAAAAATATTTCCCTCCAGAATTTTTATTTAAAATTATTAAACTGATTTATTTAACGTAATTCTGCGCCGCTTAAATTCAACTTATTTTATTATAAAAAGTCTGGCTCCAATGGACATTTAATTACGTGGTCGGCGTCGAATTGACTCCTTTCGGGCGTTCTAGTGTTAAATTAATAGTGATGTATATCTGATTCACTTTTTATTTAACAATTAGCAACCACTTTATTTATATGGAAATATTAATCCAGTAAAATTTGCAAATATATGATACTAAATAAAGTTAAAAGTCTAACTTAAAATTTCTGGTGTCTAATCAGTAATATAAGAATAAAAAATACATTTCTAAAAGAATAATTTATGCGTTTAATGGATAAATTTTAGAAAGTTAAAAATTATATAAAATACAATATTTAGATTTATACAGTTTAAAATATTTAATAATTTGCAATATTTTAGTTACGACAATAGTTTTTACTCGTATTGCAGATGTGCGTCTAAGAAAAGGTTGACTTCTTCTACGATAAATATATATCTGATTGTTTTCATTATTTTTGTATAAAGTAAACCTTTCTGAGAATGATATATTCTGAGAATGATATACAGTGCTCAGCAAAAGTTTAGACAATGATCGATTATGCTTCTGTGCTGAGAAGTATGTACAGAATTGTTGTAATTCAACTGTCATATATTACTGGGGACTTATCTTTCATACACAAACAATACATTTTAATTTATACACTTTACATAATATATAATGACACAAAAAAATTAACATTGTTGCAAAAGTATAGACAATCTGTCTGTTAACAGAAAAATATCCATAAATTAAAATCGAACTGCACCTACATTGTCTGCTATTAATGCAAAAATGTGACTTTCCATCGAAGAAACTAAATCCTGCATCACTTGGGGGTCTATTTCCTGCCAAACACGTTCAACATCTGATCGAAGTTCATTTACTGAGGAGTATTGTTAAAAAATTGCATAAACCGTATGAGATATGATGCCACAAAAGTTTTCGAGTGGCTTCAGATCAGGGCTACACGCGGGCCAGTCGAAAATAGTAATATTTTGAGAGTTAAACCAATTTTTTTATTTGTATGCAACATGAATAGACGCATTATCTTGCTCAAATACATACTTTGGATGAGATAAAAGTTCACCAAATGGCTGTAAATTGTTTTCCAATGTATGTATGTAGTCTTACGCAGCTTGGCAACTATTGAGAAACTCCAGAGATACTTGAGAATTAAAACAAAGTGAGGCCCAAGTCATTAACCCTTTCGAGGGCAAAGGACACATAATTTTAACCTCTTCAGCGTTTACCCCGAGATAACTCGTGGGTAAAAGCACTGTTTTCCTATACCCTTCGCCGGTGAAGTAGTTAATTCCAAAAATGGCAAGAATATGTAATTAAAATTTTGCTTTTATAATATACGTGAAAATAAGCAATTTCGTATTTTCTAATAACTTCGTTTATAAATTCTGGTATCAGTCCATTATTTCGACATTTTATAAAAAGAATTACTCCGCGACAGGAAAGGGGTCAATTTGTTGTGAGATTTTTAGGCTGGTTGTTTTATTATTTTCATGTAAACTAATGTACATTTTTCTTTAATGCATCTACGAAATTATCCGTTGACACAGAAAGCTCTGACTCACTTTTAATGCGATTAGCAGTCATCATTTGTCTAGATGCCAGTTTATGGATCCTACTATAATCTCGTTTTCTGGCCACACGAGTCCTTCCAGATCTATGTTTTGCTTTGAAAGAGTCACCCTTAGATAGTGCTTAATAGACAGATTTATTTGGCCGATTCAAAGTAGCTGAAATTTCTGCAACAGTCTTCCTTTTCGATTTCAGCTTCCATGCTTTAATTACTTCATCTGACTGAGAATTTCTTGCTAGCGGCATCTTCACAACAGATGCTATCGCGAGGTGCACTTACATACTTCATGCATGTGACGTCATAAGTTTGAAATATGCGTTTTCCCGTGAACAATTGCCAAAAAATCACAAAAGTGTCTAAACTTTTGCAATATGCAAATTTCACTTTTTTCAGTTAAATTAAATAATATCCTACATTAAAACCGTTATTTCTGTCCTAAAACGTTTAAAATATATTTAAAAATAAATACAGTCATTTGTATAACCCAAGTGTCCGTATTTTTTATTTAAAGGTTAAAAATCACCAGTGTCTAAACTTTTGCTGAGCAGTGTATAATTTTTCCGAAACAAAATAAAATATCATTCATTTAAGGGTTAAAATGTCTAATTTAAAACCTGTCTGGAAAAACGTTAGATGAAGCAAGGCGTGGCTGCAAAATTGCGAGCTCGTTTCGACGCGGGTTTAGCACAATGCCATGTTTAAACTTTGAACAAAGGTTTCCTTTTAGGTACACTGTAATAAGAAAATATTATTACTATGCTGAATTCTGGTTTCCCAAATGCCAGATGAAGTTTAAATATGCACTGCTTTTATTCTCAGCACCGACTTAAGTTCATAATAAACAGATTAGGATAAGATTAAAAAAGAGTTATACAGAATAGCAATATTTGATACTCTTTAGACTTTACATCTCTCTGAACTTTCATAGTATAGCCATTTATATTTTCTAGTATATACAGCTAAAATTTTGATTAAATGGAGTGGAATAAATAAAATACCACATGTCTATCACGAGGTCTATCAACATGTCTATCAACACATACTGCAAATTGCATGCAAAATTGTGCTATTATAACCCTTTCAGGGGCAAGCAATTGTGTTTCTCTAATGTTGAATTCACACCGTAACTTTCGAAAGTCATTATTTCAAAATAAGGAAATTGCATTTTTTTTTTTACTTTTTTCCAGCAACATTAAAATATTAAAATTTAATTAAAAGTTTCTGGTACGAATCTTGATTAAAATTAGGGGGATATCTGAAGCTCAAAAGGCTAAATGAGAAAAACATTTACATAGGTGCCAAGCTCACACTAATCTTCCGAAATATGTGGATTAATTTGACCCTGTTTAATAGCGTTTCTAACCAGAAAATTTATTTGATAAATATTTAAATATTTAGTTTCTGGTTTCCAAATGGATCTTATTTAGTTTCATACATAAAAATATTTTGGTGCCAAAGAAATTAAACAATGGTTAAATTAACCCACATACTATGGAAGATTAGTGGGGATCTTGGCACATCTGCATTTAATAATAAATGTTTCTGCAATAAAGCACGTGTACAGTGCATTACTAAATGCGCATCCGCCATATAATGGAACACTTCTGCTCGAAATTTGTGTTGTATTTATGTGGGTTACATGAAATAAAGTATTTTCATTTCAAGACTTCTGGTAATGTAAGTAATCATTGCATAGTAAGGTAAATAAATTTTGAGAATATATTTCCCATTTACTTTTACGATACCGTACTTACGTTTAGTACCTGTGACAACAGCGATCGTTCGATCTCTCAATTAACCATTTTTAAACATCACTGAGCTTCAAAATTTGCTGCTTTAAGATATTTCGCATTTTTTAAGAGAGCTTACCCTTTTAAATGCCGCTCTCTGTTCGAAGAATAAAAAATAATATTTCTTTGTAAAAGTAAGACTAATATACATCTATTTAAACAATGGAAGAAGAAAATTTCCAAAAGAAATATTATCCATTATTGCGAGTATGTGCTCGTTTGGGAATATTGGAGTGATTCGTTAAGTTTTTACTATAATTTTCAATAGATTAAATTTTATAATTCTTCTGCTAGTAATTTATATGTATGAATAAGCATTTAATAGGTTTAATAATTGTCAAATTATTTATGGGAAATTTGTGTGTTAAATATTATACTTTATAAAAAAAATCAAACAAGAAGAAATAATTATGTAATATATATATATATATATATATATATAATATATATATATAAATATAATTAGTCAAATTTTTGAAACTAACTGTACAAAGGCACAAATAACTACATGAATATTCACTATAAAATAATTGTATGTTCGACAAATATAAAATATATAAACTACATAAAAGCATAAATAATAATTATACAAAATGCAAATTACCTTACCAAATTATTTTTTATTTTTTATTTTTTTTATATATTTTGCATCACTGCTCGTGATAAGAAAGAAAACAGTGTTTATGCAGCCGTTTTTGGCATTCGAAACACATTTTCCTTTTATTTATTTATTTTTTTTTTTTGAAAACTGCGCAACGTCCTAGAGATGATGATACCAAATAATGCGTATCCGACTAAAGTGCAGACTATACTACATGGGCACGGGGAACTGAAATAGAATGAATCTCGTGCTTCATTCGAAGGAAACTCAAAGTCACCTTTCTTCAAAAATTCAGGTGTGACATTTATGATGTTCTGTTGTGGTGTAATTCAGCATGCAAAATCCATCCTGCAACAACAGCCATATTTAGTGCATTGCTGAATAAGTTCCAGTACCACATTTTACTACGGAACAAATTACTCCACCCATACCTTCTTTGTAGCATTTTACAAGATGTGTCTGGGTATCATCTACTTCATTACGGCAAATCTTAACCATAGGTTCACGAGTATTGTAATTCGATGCAACATTCGTAGTAACTATCGTTCCATTGGCACATATAAACTTTCCTTTAATCACACTGAAAATCGTAATTTTCTGTCTCACATTTGGACATTTGTTTTGATGATTGTATAGGGCACTGTCTTTTTCTGGTATCCCGAATTGTGCCAGTTGCTTTAAACCTTAAATGTATGATTGTTTATTTTGTCTCAAAAAAATTATATATGATTCTCTGAAAGGTTTATTACACTGGAAAAAAATTAAAAAAAATCAGAGATACATTCTTCGTATAATATGTGTGTTTTAAATACGTGTTTTTAACCCATGTTTTTTAAATTCACATTTCTTGATTGGTACTACTTTTCTGAAATTGTAAAATTCCCATTGTTTTCTTTTTAATTAATATGCCGTTAAATATGCCTAATTTTATTATTTCAAAAAAGTTATGTCAATCAAGATATGTGAATTTAAAAAAAAAGTAACCCACTGGGAACACTGCTTTCATATTGTATAGTTCGACATGGTACCGATGATACGTGAATTCCTCTTTTATCTTATTTTCATGTTTTACCGAACAGTTTGGAGTTTGGCCTCTACTTTCATTTGGGAAATCAGAATTCGCGTCAAAAATTAAAAAATAGTGTTTTTAGCTTTATTTAATGACAGAAATTTTGTGATTGCACAACGTACATATTCAGCTTTCAAATTTCCCGGTTTGAACGAGAAATTTCAAAATAAACGAGGAAGCCAAAGTGCATACTTGCCAACATTCAACTAAACATCCGTAAAATCTGAGTTACGTTGACCCAGGTTATACGCATTACTAACCGGAAATTTATTCGATGTATCGTTGCATATTTAAAATCATGTTTCTCTGTGAAATCTATTTGAATTAATTTCTTTAGTAAATTTCTGGTTCGAAACGTGTTTAACCCTGTCAATTTAACTTCCATTTTACGGAAGTTTAACCCCTTAAGGCTCGAATTAAATTACGGTTTTAAATTCAAATTGCTTATTGGCACCAATTTTTTGAAAAAGAAATATTCAGCTTATTTAATGACAGGTAAAACGATAATAAATTGAAGCCAATTACACTATTTAATAAAACTGGTGGGAATCAAACAATCTGAGTAAAAGACACAGCCCGTGAATATGACGGGAGCGAGAATTAAAGGGTTAAGGGAAAGTTGACAAGTATGCAAAGTGACACCCTGTTTCCGAACGAAAGTCCTACCGCACTTTTCTTTTACGGACTGCACATTATGGAGCACAGCCATTTACTCACAAAGGGATAAAATCTGAACAAAACCAACACTGTTTGAAATTTATTTATCAAATTTATGTCAATTGCTCTTGAAAGAAAAACTGGTGTAAATATTCATTTAATGTGCGTAATGATTTTTGTATTAGTGATTTGTTTTAACACCTTAAATGCATAGTGATGTAAATTTCCATCACCTTTTTATTCAATTTTTAATACATAAATTAAGTTCATACAACCACTATATTTATATAAAAATATTAATCCTCTAAAATTTACAAAAATATGCTGCTAAATAAAGTTAAAAATCTATCTTAAGATTTCTGGTGTCTAATCCTTAATGTAAAAATAAAAAAATACAATTCTAAAAGAATAATTCATGCAGTTAAGTGTTAAAATCGGACAAATGTCCGCCTGATTTCACGAGGGCAAAATAGACAATCAGGCATGCCTTTAAAATCAATTTAAAAAAGTTTTTATCTAATTTAATAGCTGCGATTAGTTAAGAGAAAAATAACATTTTAAAAGTTTTTACTTTTAAAAGTCGGCGCTTATGGGACCGGCCTTACTAGTACAGTCATGTTTAGGCACGTAGGGTATAAAAAACATATGATACAGGCGGAAGCTACAGGTCTCTGTAAGTAAAATAAAAGGAACTACAAATTAATAGGCGGATGATGTCTGTGAATCCTTTACTTACTTCGAGAAGAAAAAATAATCGAATTTCGGTCCACATTGCCTTTATGTACTTTTTTCTTGAAATTCTTCTATTAAAAGGACATAATGTTATATATATGGTGTTTCATAAAAGAAGGGAAAACTTTAAGAAGTTATAGAACACATCCATATAAACAACTTTAATCAAAGAATGCATGTTTGGAAATAAAACGCAAAGGTGTTGATCCATTTGGAAACTTGGTCCGGTGTTGCCAATGGGATACTTTTTCTAAATTCAGATTTATTGATTGCAACATTTTTTTGAAATCGCGAAATTCGCCTTATTTAATGACAGATTAAATAAGGTGAAACCAAGGCGGATTATGCGGATTATCAATTTAAAAAATCTGGTGGCAATCAAAAAATTTGATTCTTATCGGGAGACGAATGACACTAATAGCATGTAAATGTGATATGGGGAAGTATAAGAACCCGAATGCAATACTTCGCATCGATTAATTCATAAAAGCTTCTGATCCGAGTGTGCAACTGTCAATCGCTGTAGGAACGTGACAGAAAATATTGCCCTTCACTAATAGGAAAAAGGCTTATATGCATTTCATCTACGGAACTGCAAATTGAAATGGCTCAGAGACTCAACGATTGTACAGAGAGGGGTTTCCCACCTTTTTTTCGTCATTTATTTCGTCTTTGCTTGCTTTTGTCTCGCATAACAACATATCCAGTATTTCCAATGAGCTACTATTTTTAAATTCAGATTTCTTGATTAGCACCACTTTTTTGAAATAGTTAAATTCGCTTTTCTTAATGACATATTAATTAAGGCTAAAACAAGCGGAATGTTACCATTTCAAAAAAGAGATGCCAATCAATAAATCTGAATTTTGAAAAAAGTAGCCCACTGGGAACGCTGAATATTTCCTTTGGCTCGCTCTTGCACCTTTGCGTTTTAATTCCGACCATACATTCTTTGATGAAAATTGTTTGTTTTGATGTATACTATCACCTCTAAAAGTTTTGCCCATCTTTTATGGAACACACTGTATACATATATAATTATGTTGCTATGAAGCTACAAACAAAATTAAAATAAGAAAATCATTCGGGCGCGTGCAACATTTTTTCTATGGTTTGTGAAGTACGTAACATTCGCTGTTCATTTACAGACATACACAAAAGAATTCGTTTACAGAACTGCAAAGACCGGTAAATACTACAAACGCGTTTTCCGATGTGGTATTCATTTCTAAATATATCTAATATTTAGTATATTATGTGGTGTAGTTAAATTTTATAGATTATATACAGGGCTGCACGAAAAAACACTCACACCCCAGCGAATAGGGACAGAAATTGTTCAAAATGTAATTTTACCCCGTTATGTATTTAAAATTGCTTATTTAAATGTAATTTCATTGTATTTCTACATTGTTTAATTGCCGAAATTCCAGGATAAGTTGTGGCGATCATTACTCATAAAAAACAGTCGTGTCCCGGAGGCCACAGTTTGACACACATTTTTTTTTGTCCCCGCTACCGCAAATAAAATGATAGACTAAATATTTTTACGTTTATCCTTCTTAGAAATATGCAACTTCACATTAACACTATACAGACCACAAACAGTTTTGCAAAATCTGGCGGGTTTTTTTTTTTTTTTTTTTTTTTTTTTTTTTTTTTTTTTTTTATACAGATTTCGAGTTGACACCAGTAAAGATTTAAGAATAACTTTCCTTTATTTTATTAGCGAAATGTCTGTCATCATTATAATAACAACAACAACAACAAAAACTACTCAAACTTTCTGGAGGGAATTTAGAATTTCTTAACTATAATTGTATAAATGACGCATTACCGCCTGTATCGTGTTAAGTGGTCGCTCTTGACTGTAAAATTATCCGAACACCATGGAACTATGAATAAAGAGAAACTGGCATTTTTTCAAAATGCTGATGCTTCAACTGTAACTGGTTTTACAGTGGATCATTACCATCGGGCAAATTTCGACCAGTAAATTTGAATAAATTTTTTCACTTCATTTAAACGCCTCATTAATGTAGAATTGCAATCATAATTATCGTCAAAAAAAGGTGTTCATTTTTAAAGTTGAACGTTTACTTTCGCAGTATCCAGGCCCTGTAATTCCGCCATATAGTGACAACCTAAATAACGCCCTATCAGTGTCGGTAAAAGAAATAATAATACTTGTGCAAACTTCCACCAGTAAAAACTAACATAAATTCTTACCTTATTTGTGAGAGAAATTTCGCATAAATAAGTTGCTAAAATAAGGCGAAATTTTCTATTCAAAATTTACCGGTGGAAGTTTGCTCCGGTGGTAGAAAATGTTGATCTGATGTAAAAAATCAGCTAGCGTCTTTTGATAATATCCTAAGTTAGCTCACTCGCAACTGGTAGACTCTATTCTATATGTCTCCTATTGTTTATTCGTAACTCCAAACCAGCCGTCATCCTATAAATACTAGGCCTGACGCTGACATAAAAATGGAAGTTGTCGTAAGTGGATTGATTTTTTTTACGCGTTTGTATGGTCCCCTGAATTTAGACATCAGTATTTACCAAACGTTTTCTCTCGCTTATTTAACCCTAGATCTACCGGGAATTTTATTCAAGTTTTAATAAAACGTTCTACACCAGAATTTTTATTTAAAACTATTTAACTTATTTTTGTCTGGTTTATATACTTAGTTTATTTTAAAGAAATTTCTGGTTTGAATGAATATTTTGTATGTACCTGTCGGGTCCAATGGACCCGTCTGGTAGACGGAGGGTTAATCTCACAAAAATAAAGCTGAAAAAATTTACACAAATTATTGGTACTGAAATGCCAGGGATCATTCAAACGATGAAGAAAGTCCACTTACGACAGCCGACATTTTTGTGTCTGCGTTCAGGCCTATTATTCAAGGAGCGGTGAACCAGCTTAAGCTGACTTAATAACCCTTTCTGCCCCTTAGAAATAATATTTAGTAACAAGACTATGACATGTATCAGTAAAGGCATCAATTCGTATTGTTTTCAGATTAGTAACTCAGCATATTTTAATCTACACCGCTCAAACAAATTAGGGAAGCAAGGGAAAAAGTGAAGAGAACAGTGCCAGATAGCCATGCATGGGCATAAAATGAAGAGAACATGTGTATCTATGCGCAATACAGAAAATAAGACGCAAACAAATTTGTAAGAGAGCTTTAATTCTTTGAAACGATAATAGAACAGGAAAAGGTGGTTTGTGGCAACAACTTGATTACATGTAAATATAAAAAAAAAATCTCCTGTTTAGGAATGATGCAAGGAATTTAATATGGCGTCTGCTTCTCTCGAACAGACAAAACTGCCGCACACCTGTTTTCCATTGATTTGATGACATTATCAATAAGAGTTTGGGGAGTACTGTTCCACTCCTTAACAATTGCAATCTCCTAGTTCCGGGCAATAAAATGAGGCTTTAGTCCCGCTGCAATGCGTCGTACGAGTGTGTCCCAAACGTGCTTTGTCGGATTTAGTCCAGGAGAGCATGCTGGATATCCCATACGCTGTATTGTTTCAGCTTTAAGCATGTTCTCAATAAAGCGACTTGTATGAGGTCTGGAATTATCATGCATGAAAAAAAGGAATCACCAATTGTTGCAGCGTAAAATACGACATGATGTCTCAGTATCACGTCTGTATAATTTTGGGCTGTCAAAGTGCCATTCCGAATGATATGCAGGTCCGTACGTCCACCTATGCTGATTCCAACCCATACCATCCTCCACATCACCTGTAATGTGATCTTTCACGAAAGAATGCGGGATTACTTCGAGTCCCCCCTTCCCTCAATACCAAAACGCATCAGGTGTCACATCCAGACAGAATCAGGACTCGTCTGTAAACAGAATTTTACTCCAACCACGTTGCCTCCAATCTCGATTCTCAGTTTCCTACATTATTTGGCCCGCACAGTTGCTTGAGGACAACGGAATATAGACCTTAGGTCCATAGAGATGACCAACCCTGTTGAAGAATATTTCGGGCTGTTTGGCTGTTCACCCGTCACCGTGTGGCCAAGAACAACTTTGTTTACACCTGAGTAGCACTGCCTGTTCCGTCTCGATGATTTGCTAACAGGATATATAGGTTATCAGTTTCTGTGATATCACGTGGCCCTGGTCGACTTCTAACATTCCGTATGCCATCGCCCCCTGAATATTAGGCCTGACCGCTGACACAAAAATCGCGGCTGCCGAAGGTAGATTTTTGTCAGTGTGTGTACGGTAACTTAAATATTCGTACCAGTAATTTTTTAAAGTCTTTTCCGCTTTATTTTTCTGGGATTAAACAAGTCAGAGTAATCAATTATAAAATACTGGTGTCTGCGTTTAACACCTTGGGGACGAGCGACAAGTATACGTGCCGGAAATAGGCTTAAGGATCCTCGTTTATCCTCACAAGTAAAATTTTACTGTAAAATTTGCCTTATTTAATCCGAGCATTTTCCCGATTTGAATAGGCACAAACTTCTGTTTCTTAAAACCGGTAGCAAAGTAATAAACATTTCGTAAAAGGCTCCCGTCGCGAAGGGGTTAAGGGATCGTGCCTACGTTAAAAAAATCCGCCTTCGGCAGTCGCCATTTTTGTGTCAGTGCTTAGGCCTAGTATTCAGGGGCCTGTGTCGTATGCCTTGGAGTAGATTCCACAGCCTTGCATTGGCACTTCTTGCAATTCCAACAGCGTTCGCTATACGTCGTTGTGTTTGCCCGGATTCAACATTCCAGATAATACGCCAAGCCATGGATTCCGGTAAATCGCATCATTGTGACATTTTCAAGTCACCTTTTCTCAAAACATGAGCTGGGCAATTGAATTTTTCAGTTGAGACAGTGAAACAGACGTTTCTGCAAAATACTGATTTCTGCACTTATCTCCTTTTTCTAGTTTTTGACGTAATAAACATTGATTTGCCTTTATCTGATTTCTACAACGCTTTAAATTATGGATGTTTCATTTTATGTTACTTATCGGTGTAAATATTTGTGTAATTTTATTAAAACCGTGTGCTCCACTAATTGTTTTGAGCAGTGTATATTAATTTTCAAAATTATCGCACGATTCGTCTCTAATACTTGTCTCCAAATACCTTATTTTATATAATTGTTTATTTTATAAAAATTAACCTTTAACCCTTTAAATCCCATAATAGAATACGATCAAGAAATTACGTAGTTCAGAGAATCTGATATTGCAGCAGAGAGTTTCAGTGGTTAATTTAGCTTTATTTCAATACGGAATGTCTGCTTTTTAATTAAAGCAAATATTGCTATTTTAATTTGCTCGTGTGAATTAGGAATATGCGAATAAAAAAAAAATCTATTAAATTCAAAACAGTGTTCTTTGCATATATGCAAAGCTGCGCACTAAAGGGCTAAATTTGAAATGAAATTTAAAATTTATTGAATTAGGAGGGTTGACACAGGAGTCTATTTTTATATTATACTCGTACGTCTTCTTAAAAAAGTTCTTCGTTCTATATTTCTCCTGCAGTTGTAGAAAAATGTGGAAATGACTGTATTTTCAAAAAACTATACGACCCCTTTGAAATTGAATTAAAAATTACTAGGTTGTTACAAACATACATTTGAAAATTTCAGTTTATCTTTTGCCTGTTTAAAATATGTTAAAAGTCATTCACATTGTAGGAAAAAATCGATGTGTCTACACTTTTACTCTAGTTTCAGAATACTGTAACGAAGGAACTAAAGGAAACAATAATTAAGATCTTAGACATACTTACATTATGGGATGTTTACCATAGTTAATTAGCCACATTTTAACATTTTGCGCACGGCGTAATCTTACTTCAAAATTAATTGAATTATTTTTCCAATCAAGAAATTGTTTTTCTTACTTGAGTATCTTATTTATGGAATTTGAAGTTTAAATATAAGCGAGCTTCTTGATTGCATTTAAATAAGTCAAATAGAATAACACGTTAGCTAATTACAGCTTTATAAATAATTTTTTCTGACTTGAATTGCTTGATAAATAGTTAATTAGCATGCGGAGCAAACATCCGTTAATGAAATAAAACGATAAACAATTTTTTTCCCTTTCGCTTGTTAAGATTTGCTTCCATTTTCTCTTGTTAAGATTTGCTTCAATTTTCTCTTGTTAAGATTTGAAACTGCATATTTTTGCATATTTCATTTCTCGTTAAAAAAAAACCGCAATTATCTTTCTATTTTTAGTTTGTTATGAGTTAAATTACTTGCATCCAAATTATGAATTTCAGGAATTATCTTTTATTGAAAAATTCCGAATACTTAACAAAAACTGTCAATAGTAGTTTTTGCTTTATTTAACCCTTTAACAGTCGCATTAAATTACGGTTTGAAAATGCAAATTGCTCATCGGCACCATTTAAAAAAATAAATATTCACCTTACTTAATGACAGGTAAAACGATAACATAATAAAGCCAATTACACTATTTTATAAAACTGGTGAGAATCAAGCAATCTGTGTAAAAGACACAGCCCGTGAATATCACGGGAGCGAGAATTAAGGGATTAATGACAGACTTTTCCTGATTATATAAAGTAAAATTCTCCTTTATGTATGAATTCGGAATTTATGTATACGAAATAATTCCTAAAATGGACATGTGCAAGTACATGCGCTACTACCTGCATGTTTCATCAAATGGGTTAACGCTAAACATGCCGGGAATTTTACTTAAGTTTTATTTTTAAAAAATTGGCTGAATCCTAGAATAAGCGAGACACTTGGCAACAGTGAATTTGTCGAGGCGATAAATCATTTGTTATTGCAGTCTCATTTTGTAGCATATTTGGTCGTGCAATTCACCATGGAACTGTTAAGAAAGAGGAACTGACATACCCCTAAAATAGTGAAGCTTCAGCTGTAACCACTTCCGCCAATCAATTCAAGTGTGAATTTTATCTTTATTCAAACGGCTTCGCAAAGGAAAAGTCAGTCAAAAATAATCGCAAAAACTGATATTCATTTTTATTGGTGGAAGTTTAATTTGACAGTAGTGGTTCCGCCATATTGTGACAACCACGACATCCTCCTGTCCGTGTCAGTGAAAAGTTTATAATACCTGAGCAAACTGGCAGCAGTAAAAATAAATAGGAATTTTTTACCATATTTGTCAGAGAAATTTCCCGTAAATAAGACATTTAAATAAGACAAAATTTCCTATTAATGTTTACTGGTGGAATTTTTCGCCGGCAGTAATCAGAATCTGTGGATCCCATTAAAAAAACAGCAACCATCTTGTGACAACCTCCTCAGTTACTTCCCTCGCAACTGTTAGACAATGCACTATACGTCGCCTCCTCTTTCTTCATAACTCCATTCATTTAACTGGATTATTCGGATCGTTGGGATTCTTTCACGGAGGAGGAGATGGGCGTTTCGTTGAGCTGAGGTGTTTTTTTTTTGTGTGTGTGTGTGACGTTTACATTGATGTATTTCATTTGCATAGATGCAACTTTACGCTTTTTTGTACCACAAAAATTTAATACAAAATTTTGCCTTATTTAATCAGCAGATTAGGGTGAATAAAGAAGGAAAACATTTCTTCTAATATTTTGGCACGAAAAAAGCGTAAGAGTTAGCAGCTATGCATTTGACCTATGCAACGTTTTGTTAAGATGCGTATTTCGGGGTCTTTTTTGTAGGTTTTGAAATGTACCTTCATAAGCAGTCTTTTTTAAGTGTGGACAAAATATGTGAACTAGCAATTACTTGCTTTCTAATTACAATTTAATTCTATGTAATTAATTATAGTTACAATTACGTACCGTAAAAAATTTTTCCATTACTGTAACTAGAACCACCACCAAGTGTTGCTAGATTGGGGGCTTTTTTAATTCAGGTTATTTGACTGTCGCAACTTTTTTTAAATAGTATAATTCGCTTTTTTTTCAGAAAGTTTAATCTATTTTTAAATAGGGCGAATATTTCTATCTAAAAAAAGCTGTGACTATCAGCAATCTGGGGGAAAAAGACCCCAATCTGGCAACACTGTCATCACCCATCTTTTTATTTGACGAAATGTCTGTGCTTCAATATATAGAACTATAACCAATTACACGCAATTAAATTGTAATTACGCTCCACATAATTCAAATTACATATCAGCCCAACTCTGCCTTATACATATTCCTCGTGGAACTATGAATAAAGACGAATTGATATATACTCAAACTGTTGAAGGTTCAACTGTAACCTGTTTTACAGAGGCTCGTTACCGCCTGTGCAAAATTCTACCTTCAAATTTGAATAGAAATTTTCTCCTTATTTAAACATGTATTAATGTAGAATTTCAGTCATAATTATAGCCAAAAACAGATGTTATTTTTTACTTGTGAAAGTTTACTTGAGCTGTAGTCAAGCCCTTCGCTTCCGCCATATCGTGTCAACCTAAATTAATTCTTGTCAGTGTTAGTTAACCCTTAATTGCATGAATTATTCTTTTAGAATTATGTTTTTTATTTTTATATAAGGATTAGACACGAGAAATCTTAAGATATATTTTTAACTTTATTTAGTAGCATATTTTTGTAATTTTTAGAGGATTAATATTTCTATATAAACCTAGTGGATGTAAGAACTTAATTTATGTATTAAACATTAAATAAAAAGGTGATGGAAGTATACATCACTATGCAATTAAGGGTTAAAGAGATGCTAACATCCGGGCCAACTGCCCCCAGTAAAAACGAATAGAAATTTTGACCCTATTTGTGAGATAAATTTTGTATGAATAATCCGATGAAATAAGAAAACATTTTCTATTTAAAATTTACTGGTGGATGTCTGCTCCAGCGGAAATCGTAATCTGTCGATCTGATTTCAAAAATCATTCGCCATCTCGTGAAAACCTCGTAAGTTTCTTCACTCGCAACTGGTATACTTTGCACTATATCAGTGATGGAACAGTAGCGCAGCAGTTGAGCGATTGCCACCACTAAATTTTTATAGTATTCTTCACCTTCAAAAAATATCAGAAATTCTGTCCTGAAGTTAGATGAAGAATACTAATAAAATTTTGCGGTGTCAATTGATTCTCTGCTGCTACACTGTTCCATCACGGCTATATCCCTCCACCCTCCAGTGTTGCCAGTGGGCTACTTTTTTAAAATTCAGATTTCTTGACTGGCACCACTTTTTTGAAACGATAAAATTCCCTTTGTTTTCGCCTTAATTAATATGTCATTAAATAAGTCGCATTTTACCATTTCAAAAAAGTGGTGCCAATCAAGAACCTGAATTTTAAAAAAGTAGCCCATATGGCAACACTGTATCCCTCCTCCACTTTTTTCACAACTCCTTTATATTTCTGCCTTCTGGAACACTCAAATATTCTTTTGACAGAAATACAAGTTTACAGATTAGGGGCTCATAATTTTTGCACACGGGCAACCGAAGTAACCAATATTTTTAAACAGAATCATTTGCCGTATTTAACCCTAGATCTACCGGGAATTTTATTCAAGTTTTAATAAAACGTTCTGCACCAGAATTTTTATTTAAAACTATTTAACTTATTTATTTACCTTATTTTTGTCTGGTTTATATACTTAGTTTATTTTAAAGAAATTTCTGGTTTGAATGAATATTTTGTATGTACCTGTCGGGTCCAATGGACCCGTCTGGTAGACGGAGGGTTAATGACAGAGACATTGCTATTAAAAAAGTCAAAGAAATTTCTGCCCTTTCGTTACCTTTCGGGAATTGTGGTGACAAATGACTTTTAGGCAAATGGTTGTGCAACACTAACTTAGATGAGCACTTAACCCTTTGAGCTCTGGGGGTGAATTTCTTTAAAATGCCCAAATATCACATAATGCTCCAGTATTTCGTAAACGAAAGATTCGGCTTATAATATACACAAACAATGCATTAATCTATTTTCGAATAAATGTCTTTGACTATTCCGGTGCCAATGTGACATTTGGAGATTAAAATTAAGTGGGATAAAATTCATCCATCAGAGCTAAAAGGATTAGCTCTAAATGAACTCCCGTGGTGCTTGTAACTTCTTTTATTCAGAGTACAAATTTCTCACAAAAATGATTGTTTCTCACAGCAGCGATGTCTCCCATAATCTATGAGAAGGAATTTACCTCCAAAGCACGAATCAAGACAGATCATTAAACTTTAAATCAAGATCCGCTGAAAATATGAAATTTCTTTCTAAACTTTCACTATATATAGTCACTAAAATATCATAGTTTCTTTATTAAAATATCTACGCAAAATACAAATTACAATTTAATTCTGTTGATTTTTCAACACTTTAGGAAAATTAAAGGAAAATAGAGTATATTACTCATTCAATCAAAAAATTTAGCAGCAGAAAACAAACAAACAAACAAACAAAAATCCACTGTTCATTCGACCACTCGAGTATCGTTCTAAATAGTAACTAGAGAAAGTATCACAAGCTGTTTCAAAACATTGTTGCAGTTCTCAGTTACGTGTTCAATATGGCATCTGGCTAGATAACAACATTCACTCTTGATCAATGTTAATGAAGGGCAGAATGAATGATTTTACGATCTGAATGAATCTTTCGCACATGCGCGAAAACATAGTTTCTAACCTTTGTACATATTTTTAATCAATTACCACCAGTGATTTTGTATACAGAAAAGAAGCAAGAACACTGTTGCTAGCCAGTTTTTGACCTTTGTACATATTTTTAATCAATTACCACCAGTGATTTTGTATAGAGAACAGAAGCAAGAACACTGTTGCCAGCTTCCGTAATTTAATAAATCAATTACTTTCAGAAATAAAAAAAAAATAAAAAAAAATTCCTTAATTTACTTTTATATAAAATAAGAAACTCCTTTTTCGATACAAAATTTCTGGTAGAAATTGAATTTTAAAAATATTTAAAAAGGCTGACCGCTATGCTTTGTTCATGCCCGAATGATTCATTGTAAACTTAAAATCATTCATTTTGCACATCACTAATCAGTGATGCCAGTTCGCTACATTTTTCAATTCAGATTGGTTCATTGCCACAAGTTTTTAAAAAATAATTTCAATATTTTCGCATTTTTTAATCTTTTAATAAATAACCGACCGATTGCACTTTGAGAGTGTTCTGTACGTTTTAAAATTGTTAGCGCACACTTGCGTCAACTTGCGGCTGGTGTGTAAAAAAGAAATGACCTGCAAATGTACATTATGTAAATTTTGATCAAATACATAATCTCCACTGTTCTCTGCTACCTGGAATTGCAAATGGAAATGTAGCGGAAGGAAACAAAATAGCTTCAAGTTGTTCTTATATTCCATAGTACATCGCACTGACTTCAGTTCAGCGTGAATTTCCGATCTAGGTTCCGAGCTTGATCCACTTGCTTTCCGATTAATTTTCTATTAACCCATTAACCCCTTCAGGGTCAAAATATTTCTGTTGCAAAAATTTTAAAATGATTGAATGACACCGGAATTTATGGACAAATTTATAAGAAAGTAAGTATAAACTTTTCTTTGCGTATGTTATAAAAAGAAAAAAATAATTCATAAATTGTGATGGAAATGTGACATTTGGGAAATAAAATTAACTCGTATGTATTATATACCGGTGACCTTCAAGGCGTTAACTGCGAAAACTATAAGGTTGAGATTTTCAAATCTTTTGCTGAACGTAGTTTTGCACCACAAACTTAGACAAATAATTTTCGCTTTATTTGATCTTAAAATTTTGTGTCTTTAACACGTTCACGCCGGTGCCTATATTCATGTTTTTCGCTGTGAGGCGGCTCTTGAATTCATCTTTTCCTTCATCTAGCGGCGCGGTACTTTCGCTTATTCAGACACTGTATGTAATGACACGCCCACCTCATATTTATTACATTGAACTCAAATATAACAAGCAGGGTTGATTGTGAATGTCTGAAAGTTCGTAAGGAGTAAGCAAATTCATTAGAGACATGATTTTATTGACTGCATATGTACGAATTTAATATAAAATGTCTTAAAATCTAAAGAAATATGAACAACATCATATAAATGCATTTTCTGTAAGATAGAAGCCACGCCCATAGTTAATGATATCTTTTGAATGAAAACGAGAATTCTCGTCTCCCGTCGTGAATGTATAAGATTTATAATATTGAATTGTTTTTACTACTGAATTTTCGAATATTCAAGTGTGACCCACCTGTAGTGCACGCCGTCTATGACATAGTCGAGTGTGACCCACCTGTAGTACACGCCTTCTATGGAACAGTGGAGTGTGACCCACCGGTGATGCACGCTGCCCGATGCGGCAGTCAAGCGTGACCTACCGGTGATGCACGCCGGCGTGAATGTGTTAAGTAAGGCCATTTTTTTAATTAAAAAATAGTGGTGTGTAAGCAAATAATTTAAAAATTTGCATATATTTTGACCGTTGCGTCAACGCAACACCAGTGGGTAATGGGTTAATATTTAGAGTTTTCTATTTTTAATTTTTCTGGCGTAAACTTTTTATTTTACGGTATGCAAAAAGAACACCAGACGTTTGAGAGCGCTATTTTGATTCTGCGAAATTTCTTCCATTTATCTGATCAGGTTTATAATTTAACGGCTTTGACAAATCGAATATTTCTACTTAAAAAAAAAAAAAGTGGTGGCAAATAAGCAATCTGAATTTAAAGAAATGGCGAATTGGCAGCACTGCTGTTGATTAGGGATGTCCAGTTTGCAACCCGCGAGCCACAGAGCTATTACTACTTCCAAATGGAATAATTCGATTTATTTAACCACTTCAGGAGTGGTGGTTCAATTCGACCACTTCATTTTAATCCTTAACTGCCACATTAGCACCAGAATACTGGAATAAAAAAATCTTATTATTAAAAATGTGACCAAAAAGTGTTTGCTTATTTTGAAATAATATTTTTTTTGTAAATTCTGGTGTCTTTCACTCATTTCAGAATTTTGCGAATAGAAGTACCTTGCTTTGAAAGGGTTAAGGGCACATGGAAAATAAATTGGTTCAAATTTTCGAGTTTCGAATTGAGTTATAAATTGATAAAATATAAAAAAAAAGTTGATGATGAAACGTTAAATCAATATTATTATGATGCTGGAAAGTTTTAAAATGATACATTTAAGCGTTGTGAGTGTGTATATAGTTTATTTTTATTTTTTTTTTATTTATTTTTTTTTTTTTTGCCTTTTCGGGAAAAAAAGTAGTTTTTTGATGCCCCGGTACATTATTCTAAAAATCAATTTTAGATAAACAGTTGAAACTTTTCAAAACTGTGTAACTAATTCCAATTGAGAATAATAAGAAGCGACTTTCATTTTGGCTTAAAAGAAATAAATAAAAAATATTTCACTAAAAAACTTTGAAAATATTTTTCAAGATTGTTTTGTAATATATTTTTAAGGCTTCCTGTAAATTTTGTAGCAGTATATAATGACAATTATTGTTTTTAAATAGTGGTACCCGAAATAGGTACTGGTGAACCAGGTGTAAAACAAAGAATTTTATAGTTTCTTTTTATTTAAAACTAAAATTTCAACATATTTTTAGTTTGTTAATATTCATAAAATATTGAAGACCTTTCTTTTAATGATATATTTTAGCGTAAAGTGATAAGGCATCAGCTATATAAAGAATAAATTGATCTGGATACATCTAATTTATACGTAATGAGTCTCTAAAGATAACTGGAACATATCGTTCTAGAAAAATTTCTTCTCCCTATCATTCGAATGTGTAAAATATGCATAAATTTCAGTAGCAACTGCATTTAATAATTTAAGGACACAGGCAGAAATAAGGAAAGAGTGATAGAACATTTTGCATTTTAGCTAATGAGATATCTGTTTCATGTATGCTTAAGAAACTTTATTTAAAATTTATAAAAAACTTCCAAATCTGAAATAAGGGTTATTTAAAAATAAAACCCGAGTTTGTTAGCTAATTAACACATAGCAGGGAAACTAATTAGTTTTGTTTTTCTCGTAATGATCACAAAAGAATACAATTCTTTAGTAAAAACCATTTTATTATTATATATATAGGAAAGAATGCATGATGACACATAATCAACATTTCAAACAGCACGTTTTAGTTAAATTCTGAATAGAAAAGTACATGTTTATTACTTCTCATCTTCCATTAGATAAGGCTGATATAAATATTTATATCTTTGTCTCATATTACAGTAAATTGCGGCTTATAATCCGCGAATCAAACAATCAAGTTTGGAACGAGATTTTTTTTTAATAATTAAAATAATATATTTATCAAGATCTAATAAATTATATTTCAATAAATAAAGTTTCAGGGTCCAAACAATGGAGTTATGAATAAAGAAGAAGAAACACACAGTGTATTATCTACTAGCTGCGAGTGAAGTAATTGAGGAGATTGTCACAAGATGGCAGCTGATTTTTTATGTCGGATCAGCAGTTTCTGATTACCGCCGAAGTAAACTTCCACCAGTAAATTTGAATAGAAAACTTTGCCTTATTTTAGCGGCTTTTTCATGAAACATTTCGTCAAAAATATGCTTAAATTTTCTGTTCGTTTTGGCTTTTGGCAGTTTGCCCAGGTATTATAATCTTTTTTCCTAACGTTGAGAGGAGGTTGTCTCGGTTGTCACAATATGGCGGAAACGCTGGGTCTGACGACCGCCAAAGTAAACGTCAACAAGTAAAAATGAGTGTCAGTTTTTGACATATGACAGAAATTTTGCATTAATAAGGTGTTTCAATAACAAGAAAATTTCTATTTAAACTTACTGGTGGAAATTTCTGGTGGCAAAATCAACTCCAGCGGGTCAAACCTGATTGTTTGACCAGCTAATTACATGCCGAAAATTATTGTAATTTGAATTGTGCTTCATGATAAAAGGAGATATAGTGCCACACATTTTTTACAATTTTCAGAATACAGTATTTTCCGGTGTTTAAGTCACTGCTAAAAAATCTTTTTCCGAAAATAAATTATGTTTAACAAAAATTAAATTTTTTCTACCTGGTACTAATTTGACAAATTATTAAATATAAATTCTAGTTTGAAAGAGAGTTATTTTAAGCGCGGGTTATACTACGGAATTTACGTCAATTTTATTCTCCTTTTCACAGCTGTAAAACAATTATCGTGTATTTTTATGACATCATGTTCGTATTTAAGAATAATAAAACTTTTGATAAGGGTGGTTATTAGTTTTACAATAGTAAAACTTTAAGATTTTGATCTGTATTTGATGGGTCACAGTCAGTAACATTTTCTGTATCACTGTTGCTAGTTTTAGTATCTCCTTTTTTATTCAGAAATTCCGCTGTCATACCGGAAATTCATACAGACGAAAACAATTATTGTGTTTTTTAATAACAGCATGTTCATATTTAAAAATAACAAAACTTTTGTTAAGTGAAGTCATAAGACTTACCTTAGTTAAATTTTACGATTTTTTACAAATATTTGATGTGTCACAGTCATTGGAATGTTCTGGATCAAAATTACTAGTATCCCTTCCATTTTTATTAAGTAATTCCGCAATTATAGGTGAATTTCGATTAAATAAAAATTTCTTTATGTTACATTCAATGTCTTAGTTTAAATATAGAAAAAAAAACTATTTGGTATTCCTAAAGAGAGAAGGAGGACAAACTGATAACCCTGTTCTGAATCTGAACAAACTTTCTTCTATATTAGTGCTGAACAACCTTTTTGTCTGAAAGTCGATTGTAACAACAATTTTTGAGTGATATATTTCGGTTTATTTAAATATTATTGTAAAAAGGAGAAAGGTAATCAAAAATGGACCAGTGGATCTCTAATGAACGCTGTAAAATCCCCAACTGCTATTGCCAGTCAGCTACTTTATTTTCCAGATTGCTTCATACAAAGCACTTTTATTAAATAGTGTAGTCATTCGACAAATTTTAGCCATATTTAACCCAGCTGCTGTGTTCATTTCGAATATACATTATTTAGAATATGCACAGCTGTCAAGCCTCCTATCAGAATTTTAATACAGAAAATGTTCTTTTATTTAATTGGAACATTTGGGCGATTTAAAAGAACAACATTTTCTGTAAGATAATAGTGGTGTGTGAAGAGCCGGAGACTTCGCAACTCTGAGTATCGCTTTTTCGAAATAGACCCTAACACAGCTGCTAGGTTAAACTTTCATTAACCCTTTCCGGCATGGTGAGTCTATTTGAGTCTAACTTAATTCTAGTTCTCAATTTCCACATCGGCACTATAAATTTGAAACAAATTCTTGACTCTACTTAATATATGTGAAGAAAATCTTTCAATTATTTTCGTAAAACTGCCTTCGTAAATGCTAGTGTCATGCAATTATTTCAACATTTTAGTAACAGAAGCACTTTGTGCCGGAAAGCGTTAAATAAGGTAAATGTTTAATGACAGGTATAGTTGTTTCAGTGGAGTAACGTTAAAGGAGGAGGGGCTTGATCATTTTATTACCAGCATTATTATATAGAATATTTGACTTTATTTAATGGTTAAACTTTATACGATTAAACTAAGCAAAATCTAGCAAACAATAATACTTGTAGTAAAACGATTGAGACCCCACCTAAACGCAACTCCACTGATTTGATGATATTAGAAAAACTGATTTTAATCATGAAATCTTAATTAAAAAAAGACAGAACACTGGTAACACTTTCCACAGCTGCGTAGTTTTAGTGATAACACTATTGTTTATTAGGCATTTTAAACCTTTAAATCTCGCACCAGTGACTTTTTCTGGCAGCAGTGTTGCCAGTGTGCTACATTTTTTAATTCAGATTTATTGTTTGGCGCAACTTTTATGAAATGGTAAATTTCTTCTTGTTTCAGCCTTAATTGATATGCCATTAAATAAGGCGAAATTCACAATTACAAAAAAGGGGTGCTAATCAAAAAATCTGAATTTAAGAATAGTAGCCAACTGGCAACACTGGCGGACAGTATAGGCTACTTTTTTAAATTCAAATTATTTGATTTCCACCAATTTTTTAAAATACTGTAATTGGCTTGCACCTTACCCTCCGCTCCCGCATCATTTTATCTGCCATTAAATAAGATGAATATTTCAACTTCAAAAAGTGGTGGCAATCCAATAATCTGAATTATAAACAAAAGTAACCTACTCTTATCGGGCGCGACGCTTAACTCCTTGAAAGGCACCCGTATATTATATATATACCACTTACTTATTTATCCCCAAATGCAACATTAGCACAAGATTTTAAGAATAATTTTTCCTTTGTATAGTGTACGCGAAGAAAAAAACTTTCACTTTTTTTCCTATATTTTTTTAAATAAATCCCGGTGTCATTCAATCATTTTAACAATATAAGTACTTAGCCCCTGAAAGGGTTAAGCGGTTAAATATCTTTTTTTGGGAAAATAGTCTTACAAAAGTTACAAAATGGAAAGATAAATGTGAAAAAAATGCAAAATTTTTAAACTGAGACGTAGAATAACCTTAACATGGGTGCACAGTTTTTAGTATTATTAGTTTGGTTTGGCATAATTTAACCCTTTAAGCTCTGGGTGTTAAGTTCTTCAAAATATTCAAATGTCGCATTGGCGCCAGTATTTTTTAAACGAAAAATTGGGTTTATAATATACACGAAAAAATGTATTAATTTATTTTCAAACAAATTATATCGAATATTCCGGTGCCAACTAGACATATGGAGATTAAAATTAAGTGGTTTCATAAACTTATAATTACCCTTGAAAAGATTAAGATATAAAAGAAATTTTTATAGAAAACTTCTAGTACGAATTCTGATTCAATGGAGTCGTATAAATAAAGTACCACATATGTATCAAGAGGTTAAATACACTACAAATCGCATGCAATATTGAATGGTGTTATGAATAAGGAGGCGGAGACATGCAGTGTGGAGTGTACCAGTTGCGAGTGAAGTAACCAAGGAGCTTGTTACAAGTTTGCGGCTGATTACCACCTGAGCAAACTTCCACTAGTAATTTTTGAATAGAAAATTTCGCCTTTTCGAGCAGCTTATTCCTGTAAAATTTCTCTCATGTATATGGTAAAAATTTTGTTTTTACTGTTGGAAGTTGGCTCAGGTATCATAATCTCTTTCACTGACACAAAGGAGATTGTTTAGCTTGTCACAATGTGGTGAAAACGCAGGAGCTGAATTCCGTCGAAATAAACTTCCACCAGTTAAAATAAATATCTGTTTTTGCACATAATTATGGCTGAAATTCTGCATTAATAAAGCGTTTAAAAAAGTAAAAATTTTTCTATTAAAATTTTCTGACGGAATTTGCTACGGCGGTAATAAGCCACCCTAAAACATTTAAAGTTGAAGCTTCACAATTTTGAGGATATGTCAATTTTTGTTTGTTCGGAAATTGATTCAATATTGCGCCGTTTTAACCTTTTCAGGGGCAAGGTACTTGTATTTGTAAAATGTTCAAATAATTTAATGAAACCAGTATTAGCAAGAGATTTTATTTGTAAACAATTAAAAGTAAATTTTCGCGTACTTATTAAAGATGACATTTTCGTCATAAAATTCCGGTGTCAATGTGGCAATTCGGGATTAAAATTTTGTGATGCCGCGATATCATCACTGCTCTTCAAGGAGTTAAGTCAGAAACACAGTTACAGAGCTTCCACTAATCTTCCGTAATATCTCGATTAATTTGACACTCTTTTATAACAATTCGAACAAGAAAATTTATTTGATGAATAATTATTTATTTAGTTTCAGGTTTCTATATGGAACTTCTTTAGTTTCATTTCTTAAAAAATTTCTGGTGCGGCAAGGTATTAAATCAAAGTTAAATTACCCAGCATACCACGGAAAATTAGTAGGAGCTTGGTACCTCTGCATTTACTAATAAAAGTTCCTGTAATAAAACAGTTGTAAGCAATGTACAGTGCATTAGTAAATGTGCATCCGCCATTTAATTGAACACTTCTCGCACAATTAATTTAATAATTTGTTTTTTTTTAATTTGTGTAATTTTTGTATTTAATTTTTCTTTAATTTGATAATTGTGGAAGAAGAAAGGGCTGCGGACGACGACTCTTTTCGTCCGTAGCCCTTTCTTCTTCCACTTATTCCGACTCTTTTGCGGAAGCAAGGTTCGTAGATCCCGGCCACGTCCCGAGTTAAAGACACTCTAGCGAAAACCACTTTGAAAAAAAAAATTCAAAAATTAATACCGGACAAGCACCGAAGCTTTTATCCCGATTAAATCAGACGAAAATATTTGTTTTGAAAAACCGGTGGCAAAAGAATAAAAATTCTTAAAAGATGCTCGTAACGAAGGAATAAAATGCTCAATTTTTGAAGCTATTTTGATAAAACAATTACGCAGCAAGAGGGTTAAAGTACCATAATTCACCGCGTATACGCCGAAACTCATATAATTCGATTTCATACCAGAATTTGCTTTAAATAAAATGTCACTTGCTTTTGCTTATAAATTATTTAATTTAATTTTTAAATAAAATTTCCGGTATGAAAAAGACTTAATTAACATGGAGACTTGACTAACGAGATTACCATATAGGGTCCGATGTTGGTCTCAGTGAATGCGATGAAAATTTGTGCATCGATAGAATATAGTTAGTATATAAATATATGAGCGCAGAGCTGCCAAGTATCCGGCTTTTTGAATTCCAGTATTTTAACCCTCTCGCTGTGTGATTGTTTAAACAAAATAGCTTCAAAAATTGCGTATTTAACTCATTTTTCGAAGAGCGTCTTCGAAGAATTTTTATTCTTTTGTCACCGGTTTTTCAAAACAAAAATTATCGTCTGATTTAATCAGGAAACTGTTCCGATTAGATAAGGCAAAATTTACAATAAAAAATAACTGGTGGAAATGATCAAGGAGGGTTAATTAGACGGAAAAAATGCATCCCCGTTGAAATCTCGGGTTGCGCAAATTTTGCTACATTTACGTTGCCCGAGAAACTCTCGGGTTGCGCAGCGAGAGGGTTAATGCAGAAAATGCTGTTTTATTTAATTTAAACTTTTGGGCGATTTAAAAGAACGACAGTTTCTCTAAGATAATACTGGTGTGCAAAAAGCCGGAGACTTGGCAACTCTGTGAGCGCCATAAAGCGCACCCTCCACGGGGTCTTGAGAAAATAAGTCACAAATTTTAAGCTACAGTTCATAATCGGATAAATTTCCTTCTGTAACAAGCCGTTCAGTAGCGCGATTGGCAGCACGCTAGATTTGGGTTTTTTCGACCAGGGTTCATATGAAGCTCGGACTGTTTTTTCGCAACGAAAATTTTATCAATCATTTTCGAAACGCAATTGAAAATATATGTATAATATTTGAAATTTACGAAAAATATGAACTAAATGTTTGTTTTGTAGTATATAAGTGCTTTTTTAACTACGAAATTTTGCATGTTTAAATAAATAATAATAATAATAAAACGCATATTTATGTCTACAGAACAGAATTTTTTTGTTATTATTTAAAATTATTTACAATTATTTCAATGAATAATCCGCTATTTTTCACAGAGTAATAAATTAAAACACGTGATATAAATGCGTGATTAATTATATTTTAATTTTGTTTCTATATGAAAGATTTCGAATATTTGATGGTTTTTTAATACCCTTTTCAAAATTCTTAATCTGACTTTTTAAATTCGGATTTTTGGTTTTGTAATTATGGCTTTGTAATTATGGTTTTGTAATTATTACATACGCAATAACTATTTTCAGCAATTCAATATCGTTTTAGAGCTTATTTTTAAGCACAAAGACGGTTATTCTAACTATAATCATAAGAATCCAAGAATTAAAAATTCAAAAGTTAAAAAGCGTGTAGGAAAAAACGATGCATTTATTGCACTGTGAAAAATAGTAACTTATTTATATTAATAACAATAAATAAATTTTAAAATTAGCTTAATTTTATGGTCTATAAAATGTCCAATTGACATTTTTTTATTTTGTTATTATTATTATTATTTATTTTATCTTTACTTTTCATTAAATATATAAACATGCAAATATTCGCAATTAAAATTGTATTTATATAATTAAACTGCATTATATAAAATTACTAAACAAGAAAAAAAAATAATTTCCGAAAGAAATTACTACGTAGACATTTATTCTAATTAAAAATCAAGAATCACAGACTTTAAAAATCATATTAAAAATATGAAAGCCTATTTTTAATAAACCATCAGATATTTGAATGTGGAAACAAATTGAAAATAATATATTTGTTCACTTATTTTAATTTATTTGTATATTAAAAATTGTTGCGACTCATTGAAATAACTGTAAATAATTTTAAACAACAATAATTTCTGGTCCATAGACATATAAATATAAGTATGCCTTTTTTTCTACTTTTCATTATATATTTAAACATTTAAATGCAAAATTTCGTAGTTAAAAAAGCGCTTATATGCTGCAAAACATGCCTTTAATTAATATTTTTCGTAAATTTCAATTATTATACATATTTTTTTCAATTGCGGTTCGAAAATGACTGATAAAAATTTTTGTTCTGAAAATCGAGTCCGAGCCGGATTTGAACCCGGGACGAAAAAACTCAAACGCAGCGTGCTGCCGATGGCGCAACTCAACCGCTTTTCAAAGAAGGAAATTTATCCGATTATGAACTGTAGTTTAAATTTTGCGTCTTATTTTCTCAAGACACCCTGGGGGTTGCGCTTTATGACGCTCATATATTTATACACTAACTATACTCTATCGATACACAACCTAGATACGAACCTAGGACCCTCTCCTTGAAAGTTACGGCGTACACGCGGGAAATTACGGTAGCTAAGTTTTAAGAATATATTTCCCAATTATTTTTAATGTACCTTTCTTATAGTCCGGGTGCCGGTGACATCAAAAGCTCCGTCATGGCGGAATTGAAAACATTTTATGTAAATCGATAGTAGAAAGTCATAGGAACAAATTGACTTAGGTATGACTAGGTTTGACATGCCGAAAATACGATAAATTAAATTAATTATTATTAAAAAATATATAATGATTTTCCGTCATCGCGGATTTTGATCACTCTTAGTCCAATTTACAGAAATGTTTGTATTCTTTCTGAAAAAAAAAAAAAAAAAAACTGGTATGACAAACTGTATTCTGCCGGAAAAACTGTCGTACCTATTTTAAGGGGACGGAGTTGGTAAAATTACACATTGATTTTGCTTTGGATTTTTACCGGTGCCGAATTTATTCCGCGTCTGGAAGCAAGGCAAGTGTCGATTTTCCGCGCAAACGGTAATTGATTACAGCTTTTTAATAGTAATTAATTTAATTGACCTTATTTTCGGCATGTCAAACCTAGTCACACCTAGCTCATTTTGTCTGTATGACATTTTACTGTCGATTTACATAAAAAGTTTTCAATTCCGCGATGACGAAATTTTCGATGTCAACGGCTCTCGGACTATTAGTTTTAGTGCCTGTGACAATAAATTACTAATGTAAGGCGCAAAAAATAATTTTTTTAAACAAAAATGTACTTTTATATTTGTTATAAATGTTTGCAGACGCATCAAAACATATCCTTACAAGTGGACAATATTTTATTCTATATGTACCACGTTTCGAAAAATAATCTATCATACATGTATAGTAAAGCGAGGAGAGTTCGCGCGGTAGGAGAGATTGCGTTCAAAGAGATTTGACGGGAAGGAGTAGAGTGCGCGCCCAGCGACTCCAGGTAGTTGTAGAGCAGCATTAGTGCAACGTCTACATGAATGTGCATATTCATTGTTCCAAGCGTCTTGGATAAAGCAGTGCTATTTTGTTTTGTTTTTCCAAAGTAAGTGCTTGAATTTTCATAACTGTTCGTCTGAATTTTTATAGAACGTCAGTAATACAAAATATTTTGAACTTAAACGATTTCTTATAAACTACTAACCTGGACTAAGTATGCGAACACCAAAAATTCCTTTTAGAAGCGGCCATATTTAAATAAAAGGCCGCACAATCTCTCCTACCAAAATAGGAGAGTTTGCGCATCTGCTACTTAGGAGAGATGGCGCATTTCCCCATAAGTTTAAGTGCTAGGAGAGATTATTCAGCTTACTGATAAATTTGTATGAATTGCAAATTACGTGTAAAACATATGAATGAATCAATTTTGAAATAATTTCGGAAAAACACATAATTATCAAAACTAAATTTGTAACAAATTAATTTGCAAAAAAATACTTTTGCAAACAAAAATTTTATGATTAAATTAATAATACAGTTGTTACTAAATAAATTTTAGTTAATTATTTTTGTTTATAAATTAATGATATATTTGTTATTAATTTAATTAGATATTTCTATATATATTTTTTAATTTATGAGCAATTAATTTGCTAATGAATTAATTTTGTTAACTAAAATAAATTTTCTAATACAATGTTTTGGAACAGCTTTCCCCCATTCCAAATAATGTAATGCCATCGAAATCAAAAGG
This sequence comes from Maratus speciosus, assembly GCA_963932465.1. NCBI lineage: Eukaryota > Metazoa > Arthropoda > Arachnida > Araneae > Salticidae > Maratus > Maratus speciosus. The sequence continues at coordinate 437,128,147 of OZ010787.1, forward strand.
AAACAGAGTGCAACTAATGTTACTAATCCACAAAATATACATGAAAAAGACTTAAAAAGGATGCCACTCCACAAAAAAAAAAAAAAAACTCAAGATAAGGTGCTTCCACAAAAAGTGGGATAAAAAAACTCAAGGAAAAAAACTGAAGGTCAATGAGGATGACTGCACTGAATGTCTGGAACTGTACCAGGTGACAACTTCGACAACTGACTGGATTCAATGTATTGCTTGTTGCAGGTGATTGCACGAAAGATGCACGATTTACAACAATAAGTTCATCGATTGTGGACGACGACAACTTCAGTTAGCAAACAAAATACAATGAAACTGTGGAAATGGAAATGAAGTAATTTTCAAGTTAAAGATGTTATCAACTAAATTAATGTTATTTTGTAATCTTAGTAGGTCTTTCTTTTTCTGATATTTTAATCTTTTTAAATTAAAAATTTTAACTGTTGTTAAAATTCTTTCTTTTATTTATTATTTAAAAATTTGGTTGAAATATTCACTCTTAATTCAATAATATTTACTCACAAAAACCTTTCAACAATGTCGATTAAGTGTAATTATTATTGTTAACAATTTAATTGTAGTTATTATTAATAACAATCTCTTCTACCTACGTGCGCAATCTCTCCTACCCATGTGCGCGTTCTCTCCTACCCTGTAAGGAGAAATAGCGCAAAATAGTTTTCTTGGATTTATTACTGCTGTTCTTTAAATTACAGTATAACAACAAAATAACAATGGAAACGCATTAAAACAAATGAAGTCAAAATTATTCATGCATAGTTTAGCAAAATATTAATATTTAGATTTTTTATTATTATTCTTTTGAAATGTGCGCAGACTCTCCTCGCTTTACCTTATACAAATAAATTTGAAAAGAAATATAGCACTTTTTTTTTTTTTTTTTTTTTTGTAAATTGTTGCAGGAATGAATATGAAAATAGTAGTTAGTTCTACTCCTTAATAAAAAGGTTAATGAATTTAAAAATGAAAATAAATAACAAACTTCATGCTGATTCATGCTGATATTTCATGCTGATAACTTCATTAATATTTAACTGATGTTACCGGTCTCTCAGACTGCGGCTTTTTTCAATTTTTATAGTTTAACTTGCAGTTTTCAGTTTAACAACAAACACTACCAAAATTGTGTTCCGTTTGGAACATAAGAACTATCACCAGAGACTTTTAAATAGGCGAATTTGAATTATAACAGTCCTGTACAAAAAGTTTAGTACAAAAACACCATCCTATGAGTTAATCCCGTCTTTTATTCATCTTTCGTTGGAGCGGTCTCACAGACTGCTTCACACTAGTTATGTGACAATTTCTGTGACATCAGTTAAAAGGTTAATATTCATGCTGACGAAAATCGTGGTCTTATGATTTTAGCAGCCGTTAGACACCATGAGTAGGAAAAGCGGTTTTGTTAGTGACATTTTTTGTAAAATTGCCGGAATCGTAACCGATGCCCCGTCTAACATGAACACGTCTAAGCGTGGCACTGCAAGTTCGATGTTCTTTACTTATTATTAACCCTCTCGCTCCGCAACCCGAGATATAATCGGGCATGCATTTTTCTGTCTAATTAATACTATTTGTTATTCCCACCAGTTATTTTTTAGCAAAAACTTTGTCTCATTTAATCAGGACATTTTCCCCGATTACAACAGTCAAAAATTTCTGCTTTACAGAACCGGTTATAAAAGATTAAAAATTCTGTAAAAGACGCTCATCCCGAAGAATTACTTACTCAGCGAGAGGGTTGGTTATTCAAAGTTTAATGACAGAATGGATTATAGCTTTCTGAAGTTAACGCCTACCGTTTTTCCAGAATTCTATTCTTCAGTAGCGGAATTAGGGTTTTCTAATGGAGTTATGATTAAAGACGAGGAGACATTTAGTGTAAAGTCTATTAGGTGCAAGTGAAGTAACTGGGGGGTTTGTCGTAAGATAGCGGCTGATCTTTAACATCGGATCACCCCTTTCTTATTACCACCGAAGAAAACTTCAACAGTAAATTTTGAATAGAAAATTTCTATTTATTTTAGTGGCCTTTCCATGCAAAATTTCTCTCACAAATATGGTAAAAATTTTCTATTCGGGTTTATTTATGGCAGTTTGACCGGGTATTATCATCTCTTTCACCGACACTGAGAGGAGGTTGTTTAGGTTATCACAATATGGCGGAAGCGCACGGACTGACAACCTCTGAAGTAAACTTCAACCAGTAAATATAAATATCTATTTTTGGACATAACTATTACTGAAATTTTGTATTAATAAGGCGATTAAATAAGTAGAATATTTGTATTAAAATTTACTGGTGGAAATTTGCTGCGGCGTTAATGAGCCACTTTGAAACCGGTTACAGTTGAAGCTTCACCATTTTGAGGATATATCAATTCCTCTTTATTCATAGTTCCATAGGTTGTCTTTGCGATATCACCTCTTGCAATAGAAATTCAACAACCGCCACAAGACAGCACATAAGGCTTCAAAATTTAGTAGATTTAGCATAGCTGCAACGTTTATACTTTTTGTTACAAATTTTAAAAAAGTTTCACCATTTTGAATCACAAAATACGTTAATTGAACGGTTTAAAATGTTTAAAATATGGCAGGAATTAAGAGTCTTCTGTTGACTTGCCTTATATTTTATTTCCTACCTTTTATTTTCCTGTCATTGATTTTCAAAATTTAACTCTTTAAATTAAATTTTTATACAATACCTTCGTCTTATAAAGTATAAGAAAATATTTAAAAATTAATTTCATTATACTGAAATTCGATAATATTTAGAAATTTATATTTCTATATGCCAAAAATATACTTGTCTTTATACGACAAGGAAGCGTGCAAGGTAAAGGTTCTGTAGCAAGTACACCATCTCTTTCAACCCCTTTAAAAATTCTTCCCCGGCAAGCGCTTTACTCCAATTGAAATTAATCTTGAATAACGTGAAACACAAAATCAATACAAACCAGCTTAGAATACCTTACACAACAATTTTTCGGCCCTTCGGCTTATCTCAGAATAGATAATACAAACACATAGAATTTAATGCTCCGTCAGGTAAAACATTCCATAAAGCGGAAGTTAAGAGAGCACTATGCACACTAAACGATAAGAAAACACCTCGACCTCGATTCTATAGATTTCAGAATATTTAAACTAGCACACAAAATACTCCAAGAAACCTTTCCACGTCGGGAAATCCTTTACCTAAAATACAATTATTTTCCGATAGTATTGAGACAAAATGAAGCAGTTTATTACCTAAAGCAATGGAAGTCACCAAAATTGTACCCCGATCTACCTGCTACCCACATTAGGCAAATTGCTAGAGAAGGTCATTGATTTTTAGCTCTCTCATTATCTCAGATCTAATAATCTTTCATAAACAAGACAATTCGGGCTTACAGAGAGCAGATCATCTGAGAAAGCTCTGCACGCCATTATGATCGCCAGCACCGACAGCATTGAACAATGAAACAACACTTCACTAGTCTCACTGGTCATTCAGGGGACTTTCGACGCTTTAGAGATGCGCGACATTCTCACACAACTACAAGCACAGACCTGCCCAAGTGAACATAGGTCGGTTCATCAGCTCAAACCTGTCTCAAAGATCATCCTCATTAATTGGGGCTGCAATTGTGTTGTCTCCAGAGCTCCTGCTTTCGGCTAACCTCCTGGCGGTTCTTATCAAATATATTGCTGAAAGAACTGAACAGGCTGATATACACACTTTATGCTGATGATTTGAGCTTCATATTTTCTTGTCGCACTCTTCTTACACTACGCCTCACACTTTAACCCTTTGAGGTGCAGTGGGATATATTACATACCAACTTATTTTAGTCAACTTTCACACCTGAAATTTTTCATTAAAAATTTAATTTTATAACTTTGTGGAAAAAAAAAGTGGAAAAATGTTTATTCATATTTTGAAATAAAATTTTACGAAAATTCCTGAGTGAATCCAACATTACTGAAACACAATTACTTGCATCAGAAAGGGTTAACCAAGGAAATCCCAGACGCTGGTCTTCAAAAGCCGCGCCGTATGGATCCGACAGAAAACCAGTACGGAGAATTCAAGGCATTAGCATGCACCATATATAACAATTCGAAATTCTAGGCATAATAAAAGACTCAAACATTCACTACATTTTACAGATAAATTACCTAAGACTAAAACTAAACTCTTTTAACCGCAACGAACATAAGCCATGGAACTATTAATAATGTGGAACTGATATATACTTAAAATAGTGAAACTTAAACTGTAACCGCTTTCCTATGGGTTGATTACCGCCGATGGAAACTTCCACCAGTAAATTTGTATAGAAATTTTCTTTTTATTTAAACACGTTATTAATGCAAAATTTCAGTCACAAATAATCTCAAAAACAGATTTTCATTTTTACTGGTTGAAGTTTAGTTTGGCGGAAGTCAGGCCCTGCGTTTTCGCCATTTTGTGACAACCAGTGAAACACACTTACTGTTTTACCAGGCAAACAGGCACCAGTAAAAGCAAATAGAAAATTTTGCCACCTTTGTGAGAAAATATTTCCATGAATAAGGCGCTTAAATAAGACGAAATTTTCTACTCAATTTTACTGGAGGTTTGCTCCGGCGGCAATCAGAAACTGTAGATCCTATTTTTAAAATGCAGCAGCCATTTTGTGACAACCTTCTTAGTTACTTCACTCGGAACTGGTAGACAAGTAGACTATATCTCTCCTCCTTTTTTTTCATAACTCCATCATTTAACTCTTAAATGCGCGATTTTTTATCTTGTTTCGAAAAAATTGTGTATGATTCCCTGAAAGGTTTATAACACAGAAAAATAAAGAAAAATAATCAGAGATATATTTTTCATATAATACGTCAATCTTTCTTCTGTTGCACATGTGCAATAAAAGTTAAAACTACTGTCGTGTGGATGTTTTACGCTAAATTATTGCAAATTAGTAAATATTTCAATAAGTATGTCTCCAAATACCTTATTTTATATAACCTTATTTTATAAACTTAACCTTTAACCCTTTAATTCCAATGATAGAATACGTTCTAGAAATTACGTAGTTCGGAGAAACTGACTTCACACCAGAAAGTTTCAATGGTTAACTTCACTTTATTTAAATACGGAATGTCTGCTATTAATTAAAGCAGATATTGCTATTTTAAAATTCTGGTGTGAATTAGGTATAAACGAATTAAAAAAATCTAATATATTCAAAACACTGTTGTTCGCATACTTACAAAGCTGCGCACTAAAGGGTTAACTATCTAATAACCATGATAGAATGTAATAGCGTAATTCGGAGAATGGTAAATTACACCACAAAATCTAAGTAGTAAATTTCAATTTATTTATTAACGAAATATCTCTTATTAACTAAAGCAAAAATTTCTATTTAAATCTGGTGTGAATACTTAATATGTAAATAAAAAAATCTAGTAAATCGGGAACACTGATGGTACGATAAATGGTACCATTACCTACATCCAAACTCAAACGGGTAAGAGATAATCTATTAAACCCTGAAGCGTCACGCCCTTTAAGTGAAGGCTACTTTTATTAATATTCAGAGTTTCGATTGCCACCACTTTTTTGAAATAGAAATATTCACCTCTATTTAATGTCATATAAAATGACGCAGTTTTTTTCGCCATATTTAATTGCCGATAATTCTGCCATTAGATAAGATAAAGAAAAGTACTCTAGAATACTGGTCTCCAGAGCATTGGAGCACCGATTTACGCGAGACGCCTAGCAACACTATATCCTACTATAGCAATAACTTTTAAATGTGAATTTAACAAAGCATTCACCCTCCAAATAACCAGGAGGACATATTCGATTTCCTAACTCGACCATTTAACCTAATGTCCACGGCTGTCAGATCCACCCTGTGGAAGAGACATCGCATTTCAAGTCAACACATATCTTGACAGCTACACCACTGTCACCTGTCACGACAACTTTACACATAGGTCCCGAAGTGATCCCGGAGTTCCGGGAGGTTTGTGGGTGATGGAAGGATGCTCGATGACTCATCAATGGTTCTGCAGGCTCGATGATAACAATTCTGTCTTCCAGGCAGAACAATTCATTTTCTCAGCCCTAGAATGGGTAGAGTTACAAGATAGAGCAAATATCCCCATCTTCAGTGCTAGCATATCTAGTCTGCAGGCAAGTAATGCGCTCAGAACAATAACGTCACTCGCACTAATGATTAAATTAAAACTCAAAATCTTCAGCAGATAACACATCTCGGCCACGTCTCATTGTGCATAATCGTACTTTTGGCAACCTCTGCGCGTACAAATACGCAAAACAATCCACCAAGCATACATACATTCACAACAACCTCCCAGTTCCTCAGTCATTTATCAATAGAGTCCTAAAATCCAGGATTATCTGGAAATGGTAGAATTACTGGAATCTCAATGACAACTTCAGTCACACGTTAGAGCTAATCTCCACAGTTTCACTCGAAATGTCTCACCTCACATTATAGAACGAGAGCTTACTAACAGGACATGACTTTTTCAAACCATACATCAACAAATTTGGAAAGGCAGGATCTAATAGTTGAGAGTAGAGTGAGTGTGATCTCCCGCACAGTCATATCACGAGTGAACATTGTCTCATAACCCACTTCTACACAAACTCAAACACATAAGCCATCACCTAACACACATCTGTATCCTGACAATTTAGTTCATACCCACAATATATCCAATTTTCTCGTATGAAATCGTCCCTTGTCACAAGTCGTGTTCCCTCTTGCTGTACCAGAGAATGGAGCTATGAATACAGAGGAGGAGACATATAGTGTGTTGTCTAGTAGTTTTGAGTGAAGTAACTGAGGAGGTTGTCATAAGATAGCTGCTGTGTTTTTAATCAGATCCACAGCTTTTGATTACCGCCGGTGAGAATTTCCACCAGTAAATTTGTATAGAAAAGTTCGTCTTATTTAAACACCTTATTCATGGAAAATTTCTCTGACAAATATGGTGAAAGATTTATATTTCTTTTTACTGGTGTCAATTTCCCAGGTATTATAATCGTTTCTCGGGGACTGACAGGAGGTTGTTTTGGTTGTCACACTTTAGCGAAAGTACTACCGCTGAAGTAAACTTCCACCAGTAAAAAAGAATATGCGTTTTTGCCATTATTTTTTTTTTAATGAAATTTTCAATTAATAAGGCGTTTGACTAAAGAGAAAATTTCTAAATCAGTTTACTGGTGGAAGTTTTCCCCGGCTGTAATGAATCACTGTGAAAGCATTTTCAGTTTAATCTTCACTATTTTAAAGATATGTCAGTTCCTCTTTCTTAATAGTTCCATGTACCAGAGCGCTTCTTGTCGCGAGAGAGCATGTCTCTGGAGCGAAAATTGTCATCGGTACCGTACCTTGACTGATCAAGGTATTTTTTAATAGTCTTAATCACAAATATGCTACCAAAATCACTTTAACCCGAACCGTAGGCTGCATAATCAAAGGTTTGCTATTGACAGGTCCCTCACTTGCCCAGTGTTACCAGTAGGCTACTTTTTTTAATATAGATATCATGATTGGCACCACTTTTCTGAAATACCAAAATTCCCCTTGTTTCGCCTTAATTAATATTTCATTACATAGGGCGAATTTTACTATTTCAAAAAAGTAGGGCCAATCAAGGAATCTGAAGTTTAAAATAGTAGCCTACTGGCAACAGTGCACTCATCCGTTTTTTCAATATCAATTTTTTTTCTAAGCAATATTCACTTTTAGAAAATTTCTTACCAACTTTGTAGCCATCTACGGTGAACATAATTTTTGTCGCAAATGTCAGAAAAACCTAGCACAAAAAACTGTCACCGGAATACTCATATTCAAAAAACGGACCAGCGGGTGCCCCGTGTGGCTCAAAGCATCCCACATTGCTGAATATTGGAAAGTCAAGCTCACAGAAAAACGTTTATTCACTGTTGTTTGCTAATTCAAACTAGCTCATCTGCTATTCGTGTATTTTTGCTCTTTTCTTGATATTGTGGAACGATAAAACGCGTTGTCGTTCTCGCGGGGAGCATCTTTTACGCTCAAGTCCAAACATTAAGGGAAAGTTTCATGACGTTTTCGATTTTACACGTTTTGTCGAATATCTACTGACATTCTTCACGAATTATCCTTGAACTTTTAAGGTGTAAAGAAAATGAAAAAACCTTCATATTTTTCAGTGAGATTTAGTCGCGAGCACAATTAGGTGGCTAATAATAAATGTAATAATAAAATGATATTTGCGATCTTCCACTTAACTGAAAATACTCAAAACGTTCTATCAGTGTATTAATTGATTATATGTGTCCTGTTCAACGTTTATGTGCATTTGAGTAAACATAGCATTCTTATACTGAAGATTTTAATCCTTTCAGGGGCAAAGTATATATGTTGCTGAATTGTTAAAGCGATTGAATAATACTAGGATTCACAACAAAGTTATATGAAAGTAAGTAAAAAATTTCCTTCGCGTGCATTATAAAAAAGGAAAATTTTAATTCAGAAATTCTGGTGCCGATCTAGCATTTAGGAATTAAAATTAAGTGGCGTACATAATATACAGCTGCCCTTCAAGGGGTTAAATTATATCTGAAATATTCATAAGATTTTTGTTTGTAGCATACAGAGTTTTATACCAAATTTATCACCTCTTTGGGAAAACTCGAAATATAAGAGTGGAGAAAATATACAGCCTTTAAAACATGAATATATATAATAACTGATGACATATGGGAATTTGAAAGAAATACTTTTTAACTGCGCATGAGTGGAAGATTCCAAACATTTTATTTCATAATTTGGTAGTCAGTTATTTTCGGTAACTTATGTAAAAGTTTCTATCAAATATCGCAAAAAATCAAAAATATTCTGGCGATTCAATGAGTTGCTTTTTAAAAGTAGCTGCCACGGCTGCCACAAGCGAATATCTTTATATTTTATTGACACAACTTTCTTAAAACGACAAAATCATTTCACATATGAGGACCCCAGAAGCTAAGGGATACAAGTGACAAATCTTAGATTTCGCGTAAATTGAGTACAAAATTGAACATCAATAGTAATTAACTGAATTGAAATATGAAACTGTTGCTGATGTCTTAGTGGTTTATGAACTCTTATTTCAATAACTGTGGGAAAACAGTGGAGTACAATTTTTTTTTTAATTTATAGCTAAGCAATTATTATAATCATTCAGCACTTGTACCCTTTTGGCTTCCAAGCGATACACATGAAATGAAAAATTATGAAATAAAAAAATTAATTTATAAAAACTTTAAGAACAATGTTCATACAAATGAATGATAGGACAAAATTTTGTTTGAATATAAGTTTTAAAAATGAAAATTTATGAAATTGAAAAAAAAAAAAAGAATTGATGAAAAATTTAAGGACAACGAATGGATGGACAAAATTTTGTTCTAATATAAGTTTTAAAATTTTATTATAAGTTTTGAAACATTGAAATTTATATATTTTTAAAAAATAAAATGCATTTATTAACGCCATTAAAATGTATTTATTTAACGTATAAGAAAGTAAATTCTAAAAATAAAAAATCACGCAAAACGGTTTAAAAATATGGAATAATATTCTTCTAGTGATAACATGGGAACAACACATCTACATTATCTCATCCTCATCAGTTTCATAATCACGATTAGGCTCATCAGCCTGATCTTCAGAAGCGTGCTGGGTTTCAGTCTGTCCTGGTGACACTTGGTGAGGAAGATTTCGCTAGAAAAAGTGGTACACTCGAGGTACAAACTGCAATAGTTCAATGGGATTTTTAAACTTAAGGTACTTGAGTTTAGGTTTTTCTTGTGCTATAGGAGGCTCTAGGGCATCTTCCGGCACAGCAGCAGGACTTCACCTTTAGCTCGTGGAAAGGTTCTAATTTACCACCAGCAGTTTCTTTGTAGAATAATGTGAAGGGTTTTTTTTTCTCAAAATGCAGCCACTGCATATTTTGGATACGTTTCACTGACTTTATAAAGAAAGGTGCAAGTGACTCGATTAATAAAATCTTCATCTTTTAGCACTTCTACAGTGAAGTTTTTTCTAGAATCGTTTACAAGTTTGCTCTGGAACATACAGGTCCCTTTTAATTCTCTTCTTTCTGATTTCTATGAGCCCAGAGTCTTGGTCACATTCATTGCAGTGTCCTGAAATCAAAAAGCGATGATCAATTGTTTCTATGTATTTTTTATGATGTACAGCCAGAACTTCACAATAAAGTGGCTTTTATTCCATCCTCCATAATTGTCATTAAAAGTTGTAATATGCCTGACTTGAGAGGGAAGAGTCTTTATGAACTTCAAAAGACTCTTGGCAACCACGAAAAGTCTGACCTTCATGTCAGATGTACATGTGGGCAGTTCCGCTTTCAAGGTTATGAATGTTCAAGTTGTATGCCCAAAGTTGACGTAGGTAATAAGCTTTAGAATTAGTTACATGTGGAGTTAGCATGATTTTTTGCAAGTCAAAGCATATCGCGAACTTTGAATCATCCTTTAAATTGTGGAATTCGTCTTTGGCTAATCTAGTAGTTTCTGGATTGCGGAGATGTGGTTTCTTTTGAGTTTCTGCTTGTTATTTCTCATCTGCATTTCCATGGTCTATTTTCAATTCTAGCGTGTCACACATAACACATGTATCGGTTCCCGGTCGGTGAAAATTCAGATTAAAATGGGTGTTAAAACTGTGTCTATAGAAAGTTTCCTTGGATGGCTCTACGCTCTCTTCTTCAAGGCAAAAGTGAACATAGAGTTTGTACATCTCCTTTTAATTGTATTCTAGATTTAGGTATTTAAGGTTTGGGGCTCTTTTCCCTTGTATAATAGCTTGTGTATCGTGGAAAATTATTTATGTGTTCGTTGATGATATCAATACGGTCTTGTGGAATTTTATTCGAGGGTTCGTTTATTCCTCTTTCATCGCGAGAAGGTACGTCAGAAACTTTTTCTTCCTTTTTGTTTACGATGTTTTGCAACAGTTTGTTAGAAATATATTCGTATTTTTGTGCCAATCGCCGGTTAATGATGGTTAAATTCGTGTGGCGTTTTAAAAGTCATGAAGTCACGGTTCAGCTATGTAAACGTCAACGGATACATGTGCACTTATACCCCTTGGTCTCCACGCGTTTCACAGTTTTGGGAAAGAGGTTAAGTAACTGACCCCTAGAACGCAGTGCATAATTAAAAAATCACCTATTTCTCTTTACCTACAAACAAATAGACATACTTCCAGATAGCCTGTGCACTTAACTCGTTTTTTTCAATTATGTCACTTATACCCCTTGGCTTCTTCGGTCCTCATATATTTTATCAAAATAGGTAGGAGAAAAGTACTACTAAATTAAAATAAAAATTAGTGGTGCCAACAAAATATAAAAATAGTCGCCAGCGGCAGTTCTGCCATCTACATTTAGAAAGCAACTCGCTATATTGCCAGAATTTTTTTGAATTTTCTCGATATTTCACTGAAGTTTTTTATAAGATGCATTAAATAGCTGACTACCGAATAATGAAATAAAATTTTCAGAATCTTCTACGTATGAGCAGTTAAAAATTATTTCTTACCATCGTCCATATCTGATCAAATATCTAATATATTCCTGTTTTAACACTAGAACGCAAGGAAGGAGTCGATTCGACTCCGACCATATGATTAAATATCAACTGGAACGAGAAATTCTTTTATAAAACAAGTTAAAATTAAACCACGCAGATTTACGTTAAATAAATCAGTCAAGCAGTTCTAAATAAAAATTCTTGTCTCAAACATTTTTATGAAACTTGAGTAAAATTTCCGGGCGTTCTAGTGTTAATTGAAGTGCACTTTTTTTACTGTTCGGTGACTAGTTTTCGGAAAGCTGTGTTAAAGGGCATAGCCGGATAAGCATTGGAAACATGCCTTTCAATCAAATTTCCTGATTTTTTTCCCAGATGTGGCTACATATCTGACAGTGTATTTCCCCTATTATCACCCTATAAATATGGATATTTAATGAGATAAAAATGTTTTTTTCAGTTTTTAAAAAAACAGATTTTCTCAAAAACTACTGCATGGAATTTCATGCCATTAACTCTGGACATATAGATACAAAAGATGCATAACTGGTAATTTTTGTATAATTTTCTGTTAATAAAAACTGTGTGAAATAGCGAAATAAAAATTAAAAAAAATAAAAATCTTATCTTATGGTTATCCGAAAATTACCATTTTCTTATAAAAAATTCCCCACATGTGCCCGTATATTCTGTATAAATGCTGAAAGTTTGCGTTGGGTACTACATATAAATACTTACAAAAATGTATAGTAAAATTATTGAAATTCATTTTAAGGCGTGTTTTGGGGCGGAGCTACTCAACTTCTACATCCGAAGAATTTTTGGATCAAAGCCAGCAGATAATATCTCAACTGATGTATTTTAGATTCCATTAAGCATATAAGCATTGTTTTTCATCTTCATGTTCATTTTGATATCGACAGCGTTGAGAGTGTTGCTCATGTGTTCTTTAAATTTTAAAATACAGCAATTCTGTAACTGTTTATTCAAAAAATTCTTCGGGTGTTGAAGTTGAGTAGCTCCGCCTCAAATAACGCCTTAAAATGAATTTCAATAATTTTAATATATATTTTTGTAAATATTTATATGTAGTACCCAACGCAAACTTTCAGCATTTATATAGAATATACGAGCACATATGGGGAATTTTTTACAAGAAAATGGTAATTTTCGGATAGCCATAAGATATGATTTCTATTCTTTCAAATTTTTATATCACTGTTTTACACAGTTTTTATAAACAGAAAATTATACAAAAATCACCAGTTATGCATCTTTGGTATCTATATATCCTCAGTTAATGGCATGAAATTCCTTGCAGCAGTTTTTGAGAAAATCTGTTTTTTTAAAAAATCGGAAAAACATTTTTATCTCATTAAATATCAATATTTATAGGATGATAATAAGGGGAAATATATTGTCAGATATGTAGCCACATCTGGGGAAAAAATCATGAAATTTGATTGAAAGGCATCTTTCCAATGCTTATCCGGCTATGCCCTTTGGATGAAAACTCAGTATGCCATACACGAAAAACTTTTGAATTTTTCACAGAAACTTTATCATTTTTACGAATATGAGTGCTATGCTAACACAAATGCTCACAAAAGTTTAAATAGACCCGCATAGTCATCCGCTACAAAAACAGACCATTTTGAACATTTCCTTTTACCTGGGCGTTCGCGAATACTATTTTCTTACTACATTTATTGTTATATCAACTTATATTCCTCGCTACTAAATTTTCACTGAAAATATGGAGTCAAACCGGTTCTTTATATCCTAGAACTTCAAGGAAAATTCGTCATGAATTTCACTAGATATTCGACAAAACGAATAAAATCGAAAGCGTCATGTCACTGCCCACTAATTTTTTGACCTCAGGGGTTTATATATTCAGTTGGAATAGCCCATATCGAATGTTTTTCTTATCATGTAAATTTTAAACAGTTGTTTACAGAGGCCTATACATCCAGGTTTATATTTTATATAGCAATTTTGAAATATACATATGAATAAGGCATTAGAACCACGATATTTCCATAACACCGTCTATCTGGGACTCATTGGCACTTCAGTGTATTACTATCAGTGCTGCTACAGTTGGCGGTTTTTTTATACGGCAATTCCAAATTCTCCCAAGGAAGTTTGAATAGTTATATTTGATTATCATAATGACAGACATTTCGTGAATAAATTAAAATAAAATTACAATTCATATTTTCTGATGTGAACTCGAAATCTCTTAATAAAATACCGCCAGATTTGGCAACACTGATTACGATGATTATCGTATGTTCAAACGAAGAATTTCCTATTCCCTTACTTACGGGCAAATTGATAAACATGAAAACCCGATTGAAACCGGAAAAATAAATTATACTCGTATCGTATATTATTAGCCCCAAAGGTTTCATGGTTCGATATAGGATTTCATTTGGGATCATGAAAATGCGTAGTTTTGAAAGACAGCGCGTAGAATCGTTTAACATTCTTAAGGTCAGCGTCACTTACGCAAATTTTATTCGGTTGGCACCACTTTTCAAATTAAAGTTGCGTTTCCTTAAGTAATCTGAAAATGCGCTAATTAAAAAAAGCAGATATTATTATTTTGGCAACTAAGTTCCCGCAGTTTTTTTAAATAGAAGTTTTCTACCGGAATCAATATTTTGTTTTTTGGATAGAGTCAATTTGTGTTAAAATTCAGGTCGTAAAATGTAGTGTCAAGTTGGGAAAAAGGAGCATTTTCGACGCCTCCTCCTCATTGCTTTTAATCAAGGTTGTTGGCCGCAAAAGCTGTTCGCAACATTTGTGCTGTGTATGGCCATAGCTGAAAGAACCGCTCATGATTGGTATACCAAGTTCAAAAACGGAAATTTTGACATCAACGACGCACCTCGTTCTCGCCGTCCAGTTGAGTTCAATGAAGAGCGATTAAACCAACTTTTGCACAAAAATTCGCATCAAACGACAAGGGAACTCTCAGAGAAAAAGAAATTCTCCCACACTGCTCTAGAGAAGCATCTTCACTCAATGGGAAAGGTCCATAAGTGTGGAGCATGGGTTCCGCATGCTTTAAGTGACAACAACAAAAATCAGCGAGCCACAATCTCCGCTGGTTTTTCTTGCCCCTCACCGCTCAAATGGACACAAGCAACGATTTCTTTACCGAATCGTTACTGGCGACGAAAAATGGTGCCTGCACATTAATATGAAGCAGCGCAAGGAATGGCTTAGCCCCGGTAAATTACCAACACCGCGCGTGAAACAAGATCTTCATCCACGTAAAACGATGTTGTGTGTATGGTGGGACTGGAAAGGGTTTATCCATTACAAATTTCTTGAACGGAAACAAACGGTTAACCCTTTCCGGCACACTGTGCCTGGGTCGGGATACCTAAATTTAATTCCAAAATTACGGACAGCACCAAGAATAATTTAGAATTTTTTTTTCTTTTACAATGAATAGTTAAAATATCATGTTTTTAGTTTCTAAAAAAGTCGTTTTAAAATTCCGGTGTCAGTCAATCATTTCTTCATTTTGCACCAAAAATTGCCCGTACCGGAAAGGGTTAACGTAGATCTCTGTGTTCAACAGATAGAACGACCCAACACGGCTATTCAAGAGAAAAGACCTAATCGCAACATGGAATTCTTTTGCTGCGCGACAATGCCCGCCATCATATCGCCAATATGACCAAGGAAGCCAATCCAACGCATAGCTGGGTAGTGCTGCAGCACCCGCCGTACTATCCCGATTTGGCACAAACAGATTTCCACATTTTTCGATCTCTTGCAAATGCTATGAGCACAGTTTCGTTCAATACTAATGCAGAATTGAGAGCTTGGTTGGATGAATTTTTCGAGTCGAAACTGGGGGATATCTACCAACGAGGTATTGAAAATCTTGTTGAACGTTGGGAAGAAGTTCCAAACAACAAGGAAGAATACATTGTTGATTAATTAGTTGTTAAAATTTATTGAAAAATAAACTTTTAAAAAATTTAAAAAAGGGCGAGATCTTAGTTACCAACCCAGTTGGCATTCCATAGTTGACATTCCATTTTAACCTTTTCGAATTGGGAGTCTGTTATACAAATTTTATTCGGTTGGCACCACTTCTTAAAAAGAAGTTTCCTTCAAGTACACAATTTCAAAAATGCTCTAATTGAATAAGGCAAATTTTATTTTCCTTTATCACTGGTACTAATATCAAATTTTGCAAAGAAAGATGATGTCCAGTCAGGCCAGTGTTGCCAGTGGGCTACTTTTTTTAAATTCAGATTTCTTGACTGGTACCACTTTTTTGAAACGATAAAATTCCCTTTGTTTTCGCCTTAATTAATATGTCATTAAATAAGTCGCATCTTACTATTTCAAAAAAGTGGTGCCAATCAAGAACCTGAATTTTAAAAAAGTAGCCCATCTGGCAACACTGAGTCAGGCTGGACATACGAGTGAACAAGAGTTAATGATCTGAAATTTAGCATAAATTACCTCGATCAAAAAACAAAATACAGATTACGACAAGAAAAATGTATTTTTAAAAATGCGGGAACGTAGTTGCCAATCCAGTTGTCGTTCTATAGTTGACATTCCATTTTAATGAGATTAAATTTAATTCGATCAAAAAAACATAACATAGAATCACGTAGCAAAAATACATGTAGAAGAACGGCAGGAACTCACTTACCAACCCACTCTGAATTCTACAGTTGACATTACATTTTATTGATCTGAAATTTTACATAAATTAACTCCATCAAAAAAACAGAATGTAGATTCTGGTAGAAGAAGTGTATTTAAACAAACTGCGGGAACTTAGTTGCCAACCCACTACTTTTATTTGTTCCTGCCACCAAAAACAATTGATTTATGCACTTTTTAAAGGTGCAATATGCACCCATGGTCCCGGATGGGTTAAGGAAACAAATTATCCTTCCGGCCGTGAAATAGTGATGCCAATTTGGCTTACTTTTTATTTAGAAATTGAAATTTCATAGCAGAAATTCCGAAAGCAGAAGTTTTACTTAATGCATACTTGCAAACTTTCCTTTAACACGTTCACGCCGGCGTGGTGGGTCACACTCGACTGTCTCAGATCTGCAATGTCTCCGTCTTTTTGGATACCACTATTTTAATACAGAAAATTTTGTTTTATTTAATTAGAACAATTGGGCGATTTAAAGGAACAACATTTTCTCTAAAATAATAGTGGTGTGCAAAAAGCCGGAGACTTGACAACTCTGAGACAGTCGACTGTGACCCACCGCGCCGGCGTGAACCTGTCAAACGCCCGTAAAATGTGAATTAAATTGACCCAGCTTAAACACGCTTGAGCCAGAAATTTACTAAAGAAATTAATTCAAATAGATTTCATAAAATAATGTGACAAATAAATTTTTCGCCCAGTAACGTGTGTAACCTGGGTCAATTTAATTCACATTTTATGGAAGTTCAGTTGAATGTTGGCAAGTATGCTTAATTTATCCCGAAATATTTTTTTATTGAATAAAGAAAAAAGAATATACGCAATCCATAGTAATACTTCGCAATTTCTGAATAAATGAAGAGGCCAAACTGGCAACCGTGCCTGAATAAGCCTAACGAAACATTTTCTATAATTTATTTCATTCGATTCAAACCAGAAATTTCTTCATAATATAAGTCACATAAAAGCCGCAGAGAACTAAGTTCAATAAGTACGTTACATAGCTTTTAACGAAATTTCTCGTGTAAAATGATTTTAATCAAATTTGAGTCAAATTTTAACCCCTTGAGGGGCAAGCAATCACGTTTGGGAAATCCTGAATTCCCACCGGAATCTTTGAAAAATTCTATTTCAAAATAAGTAAAAGCAATTTCACGTCTTTTTCCCACCAAAGTTAGATAAGTAAAATTTAATAAAATATTTTCTGGTGTAAAACTTCATTAATCGTAGGTGGTATATAATATATACCGGTGCCGCTCAAGGGGTTAACATGGTAGGAAAGTTACAGCTTTAGAAGTCTACTATAACCCCTTGATTCCAGGTGATGGCTGGAAATAATTTTACATCCAGTCAGTCGAAACATTCAAAAAATTTTCTTTGTTGTACGTTTTTCTGGTAAACATCCTGGTATTAACCCCTTAACGATCGCATTAAATTACGGTTTAAAAATTCAAATTCCTTATTGGCACCACTTTTTTGAAAAAGAAATAGTCACCTTATTTAATTTAATGACAAATAAAACGATGTCATAACAATCCTAACTATTTTATACCTTACTTATATCCTACACTATTTTATAAAACTGGTGGGAATCAAACAAATCTGAATAAATCTGAAAAAAGACACAGCCCGTGAATATGACGGGAGCGAGAATTAAGGGGTTAATATAGCCGAGATTATTTTCAATAATAGTTACAAATATAATACAAAAATAGACCTCTGGGACGTATATGTCCCAGCTCGTATTCAACTGTTAAGGTTAGTTGGGGCAACCGGGCCATTATTTTACAATGTGACTTTGTAGCTTCTGACAGTTCAGCTTCAAAAAGAAAATGTTCATTTGTATTAAAGTCTGAACTTCTGTAAGTGTATTCATTTAGGTTCCCTCTATCAGACAAAAATGCTAAAAATTAGATTTTAATATTTAAAAATATAAAAATATGCACATTTCATCTTTCTTTCCTCACGGGTCCAGTTACCTCATAAAAACATGGAACTATTAATAAAGAGGAACTGACATATCCTTAAAATAGTGAAGCTTCAACTGTAACCGCTATCAAAGGGGTTGTTTATCGACGGTGGAAGCTCCCACCAGTAGGTTTATATAGATATTTTAAACTGATTTAAACGCCTTATTTTTACAAAATCTCAGTCATAAGTAGTGGTAGAAACAAATTTTCATTTTTACTGGTAGGAGTTTTCTTTGGTGGTATTTAGGCCCTGAGTTTCCGCCATATTGTGACAACCATGGACACAAACTGACAGTTTTATAAGGCATACTGACACCGGTAAAAACAAATAGAAATTTTTATGACATTTTTGAAAAAAAATAATCCATGAATAAGACGCTTCTTTAAGACGAAATCTTCTATTCAGTTTTACTGGTGGGATGCTTGACCTATCGGTAGTCAGAAACTGAAGAACCGATTTTAAGAAAGCAGCCGCCATATTGTGACAACCTCCTCAGTTACTTCACTCGCAACTGGCAGACAATACACTATATGTCTCCTCCTTTTTATTCATAACTCCATTCATAAAAATGGGGCAAGTGGACCAGGAGGATCTATGTTCCACACGCGGTTTTTTTTTTTTTTTTTTTTTTTTTTTTTTTTTTTTTTTTTTTTCATGTGGGATATCAAGTCCTATTTGAAAACGTATAAACAACTTAAAAAAATTTAAACCAGGCAGATCGTGTAAATTATATGTCAATAAAGAGCGTTGTAAGGCAAACCTTTGCTGTCAGTGTGTCTAAAAAAGCACTAAAAGTGAAAATATTATATTTATTTATACAAAAATCATAAAAATTAAGTAAGAACTTATGTACTTTAGTATAGGTAATAAGTATATAAGTCACATGTGTATGTTAAGAAAATAAATAGCAAGGTAAATATATGAACAAACGGCTACGTAAGTACTTAAGTACAGGGTGGTTCAAATTAAAGTATCCCTGTTTGAGAAACTCTAGCGAGAGAAGCAGTGGATGTAACGTCTTCATATTTGGAGGATATACATATCAGACCATGGGAAACTGATTGGTGCAAAAAATTTTTTTCGTTCAAACAAAGACCGCTAGGGGAAAATGAGGCGCTGCGATCGGTTTGGAAAATGTAATATGACCAAAAGTGTAAGCATTTAGGTGCCAATAAGCCGATTCCCACTAATAACTTTTATTAGTATTATTCGTTTAAATTTTATTAGTGTATACTCCGTTTAATTGTGTTAGTATTCTTATTCGGCAAAGAAAACTAAAAATTTAGTGGTGGGAATTTTTTTTAAATGTTAAGTACCGACACCTTGTATTCTTTGCTTATTTGTTTCGTTACATTTTCCTTACCTTAAGCCGATCGCAGCGCCTCATTTTCCCCTAGCGGTCTTTGTTTGAACTAAAAATTTTATTGAACCAATCAGTTTCCCATGGTCTGATATGTATATCCTCCAAATATGAAGACGTTACACCCACTGCTTCTCTCACTAGAGCGTGTGAAACAGGGATACTTTAATTTGAACCACCCTGTATTTTATCTCTATCCAGGAGTCGCATTATATAGGGGAAACTTTATTGTTCCTACCAGAAACTTCAATCAGTTACGTTCATGATCATTTTATTTAACATATTCTAAAGAAAGATGCGATGAAGATGTTATTTTCAAAATAGTGGTAGGAAAATTAAAAGTTTCCCTACAGAATGCAACCCCTGTATCGTACAATTTCAAGGTTTGGATATCTCGCTTTCAGGGGCAAGGTATTTGCATTCGTAAAATGTTGAAATAATTTAGTTACACCAGTATTTAAAAGAGAATCTATTTGAAAAAAAGTAAAAGTAAATTTTCACGTACTTAATAAAGGGGAAATATTCGTTATAAAATTCCGGTGCCAATGTGGCAATTAGGAAGTAAAATTATGTGATTCCATAACGGCATCATCGCCTCTCAAGGGGTCAAGAAATTTGGTTTGATATCACCCAATATGATTTTTTTAAATTTTATTACGTAATTTTATTAAGGTATTCTATAATTTTCTTTATTGTGGCAAAAAAACAACGGAGAAATTTACTTCCCGTTGTAAGAGAAAATTAAAAAAGTTATTTATAACTTTTGGGGTAACTGGATCCAGCATGGTCCAGTTACCCCGGATACCCAGTTACCCCTTTCTTGAAACATTTATGGGGCAACTGGGACACCGGGCTTACATTTGAAACATGAAGTAAATATGTATAGAAACCTAATAATATTAACGTAGTTATATGCCTAATCTTTAAAAAAAAAGATTGTTTAATAAAAGTACTTACAATATTTTAATAAAAAGCCGAGGACTTTCAACCAAATTGAAATTGTTTAAAAAAAAGAAACGTAAATGTTCGAAAACCTATCACAGCAAAGATAAATTTATGATTGAGTTGCCACACGTTGTTTTAGGTAGTAGAGCTTAAGGGACATTGTTCAAAAAAGGTAAAACGTAAAATACATCAACGATTTTTTTATAAAATAACCTATGGCCCACTTACATCGTGGGTCCAGTTACCCCAACTAACCTTACTTCCTTCAAGGGGGGTGATTCATTTTTGGATCACTTAATTTCAATTCCTAAATGCCACATTGGCACCAGAATATTGGAACGAAAATATTTCATTTATTACGTACGTAAACAAAATATTTTGCTTATTTTGATTTTTTCATTTTTGTAAATTCTGATGTTATTCACACTTTTAAGCATTTTAAGAATAGAAATGCATTGCTCCTGAAAAGGTGAATAGAAGCAATACAGTAAATCCTTTAATTTCAATATAGACATGCAACTAATTTAAATTCTTGCAAATGCAATAGAAATGTAAATTTTAAAAGCATTTATTGAAACAAAACATGGTATGAAATGAATATTTGTTTCTGTGTTTGCAGCCGAATGGAGTTTTAAATTTTTACTTGTTCAAGTTCCATAAATTCTATTTTTTTAAAAGGTGAGTTTGATTACGATAGTTATTGATACTTTTTTAAACATATTTTACTCTCGAATGCCTGACACACATTAAGCAACGTTTATGACACATATTGACATAATCGAATCTGATAACCTGAGTCCTGATCAGCGGTGTAAAAATCTAGACGCCAGCGGGCAGTCTCTCACCACTAAATTGTATTAGTTTTGTTCGCTTAAATTTTATTAGCATTCTTTCATTAAACGAAATATTAGACAAAAATAAATAAAATTTAGTAATGAGAGACTGCCCGCGGGCGCCTAGATGGTTATACTGCTAGTCATAACGTATTATAACCATTCAGTTGTATTGTTTTAATATCCCGCTATATATCAGATGATACCAAATATATTTCGTAATGTTAGATTAATAAGTCATATAATTGGAAGTCTATATATCTCTGCAGACAACCTTCTGGGGATTTTTAAATAAGAAATTGCTTGCTTCGATAAAATTTATTTAATAAAATTATTTAATGATGTGATATGTTTCTATGTGGTTTTTATGATTGCATTTTTCATAAAAAAATTATTTTGTATCAAAGTGTGTTTATTTGAAAATATACATCCAGATAGTTGGCAACAATACTATATACTTTTGCTTATCAGCGCATTAGTGTACACTCTAAATCGAAATGTCTTAAATTCAGACACTTAAGTGTCTGAAACGGAGTGTTCAATTTTCAGACATTTTAAAATGTCTGAATTTTTTCAGACACTTTTTGCGTCTGAATTTTAGACACTTCAACCGTCTGAATCGCAGCCATTTTTTTAAAGCATTATACGTAGCCATGTTTGACCACGTTGATCCTGGAAAAATATATGGCCATATTCTGCCCCACTCCCCCCCCACCCCCCACACACACACAGCCTGATTTTAGGGGCTCCAAAATATGGTATGCAATTTTCATAAAGCTGATAATTGAAATCTTTTTCGACATTGTACTGATTATAATCAATATTTTGAATTTATAGAGTAGAATAAGATTAAAAATTAAAATATTTGTCACAATACAGTAAAACCTCTCAATAGTAGGCACCTTAGAACCGTAGAATTTGTTCGCCACTCGCAAGTGTCTGTTTTTCTGAGGTAAAAAAATATAAAATATGTGCATGTTGTTAATAAAAAATGTGCTTCTTAAAGAGTTGTGTCCTCTATGTAGGAGTGTCCGTTATGGAGATTTTACAACAAAACTTTCATAGGACAATTTTCTTCAGCGAACACTGACCTTTTTCAAGATAAATACATTTTTTTTTTACCTCATAAAAGCGAACACAATCGAATAGCAGGCAAATTCAACGTTCCAAAACGCGTTCAATTCGCGAGGTGGCCGCGATTGAGAGTTTTTACTGTATTTATTTTTTTATTTAGTTTTTAATCTAATTCTACTTTTAAAGTTCAAAATGCTGATTATAATCAATACAATGTTGAAACACATTTAAAATATAAGCTTAAAAAAAAAATCCATATCGAATTTGGAGCACGTAAAATCGTAGGGGGGGGGGGGGGGAGGGTTCTGCCCATGCTTTAATCAGGCCCTCCTTCTGGAAAAAGTCCAACCCTGTATTATGATTCGATAAATGTACGTGTCAGTTTTAAGTGCAAAATCTAGCTATATGCAAATAAATATTTTATAAAAATCTACCGCTTTACTTTGTATTCATTTTTAATTTCAAATTACTTTTTAACTAAAGGTAATCAAAAAATCAATATTATATAATTATTTCAAATGAAATATATCTGTATATTTTTACCGCATTCTTACAGTTACGTTAACAGTACATGATTACATGAATTTAAGAATCTAAAAATAATCATTAAAATTTAACAAAGTACGTGAGATAACGAGAGATAACGTGAGATCCTTTTTCTAAATCTTTGTTGACATCAACAAATTTTTTTCTGCTTCAACGTCTACATTAGTGACGTCAATTTCCGTTCAAACAATCAAATCGTGAAGCTGTGGTTTTGATTTTTGAATCATTGATGTTGAAAATTAAAAAAGATTATATGTTGACTATTTTCAGTATGGCAAATGGGATATTTCTAAAATACTCGGAAACACTAAAATTATAGCAAAGGGAAATCTTTTAATTAGAATGACCGGATTTAATGAGTTTTATCAGTCAAAACATTTTAAAATAAATAAATGAACACAAGTAATTCGCTGTATTAAATATATGGGGGAATCAATGAATGGAAGGATGTTCGAACTATATATTTTTTTTAAATTTATGATGTACACACTATGAGGCAGAAGAAAACTTCATTAGACAAGAAAAGCATAAATAATAAATAAAAGCAGCTATTAACAGGAATGTTTACTATAAATGCTTTTGAATTCCAGTACATAACACATAATAAATCTGTCAGAAATGTAAAAATCGATGTAAACATTACAAATGCTGCCGCATTAAATGCATAAAAATATTGTATACATAAATAAATAATTAAAAAGGGTACTTCAGAGTAATAATTACACGAAAAAAATACTATTAAGGTAGTCTTGATGGTAATTAAGAAGTATGAGCAAATCAACAGGCGATGTCACTGCGATTTTTAAAGTAATGGCTGCATAAGAAAAGGCTTAGGAAGGTGTAAAATTAATAAATTCAGTAACCGCTAATATACACCAAAATTTATTTTAAAGATAACATTGGATAGAAAATAATACAGAAATATGATTGCAGATGATTTGAAGAGTAGAAATTTAAATATTAGCAAAATAAAATTTTAACATGGAAATACCATAGGCAAAATGCTTTGAACATATTTTGGCATAACTCAGGAACTAATAAAGCTATAGACGCGTGTGAGGTCTCCGTTTAAAGAGAAAACAATCACAGAGACTTTTAAATACATAGTTAAGACCCCACTTCCCTGGGAAAAGGTCTGATTATTCCAAAAGCACATTCACCCAGAGTACGTCCGGATTGGAGGCTACGTTAGTATCCGTTAGTTAGGCAGACTTTGATATTTAAAAAATAAAATCCCCTTGCACATCCGGATAGCTCTGTTAAAAGAATGGAAAATTTCCATCCTGAAAACATAGCCCGCCAGACAACAGTTCTCTTTACAAATTTGACGAGATGAAGAACACTATATTACTTTTATAGATAAATATTAATACGGAGTACCACTATGTCAATAGAAATTAAATCCCGGAACTTCACATTCCCCAAAAAACAAACAAGTCAAAATAAATTATTAGTTAAAATGTACGCGTACATAAAAACAAGCATTCAGTTTGAATTACAAACGAACATCGAGTTCGAAAGGAAGATGCATGCGCAGCTGAGAGTGCCCCCTGGTGAATGCGGAGCGGGGTTACAAAGTGTCTTAAAATTAGACACTTGCAGATTTTTTAGACACTTTTATCAGTTCGTGTACACTATGATCATAGTAAGACACTTAGGTGTTTTAAATTAAGACATCTATTGTGACTGAATTTTCAGATTCAGACACTTAAGTGTCTGAAATTCTTTTTCAGTCACATATGTATCTTAATTTAAGACGCATTTATTTGCAGTGTACTATAAATAAAAATCGACTGTAATTATTATTATTATTATTACTATTATTATTATTATTATTATTATTATTATTACTTTTTTTGCCAGTTTCGAGTGGATAACTTGCTCTAGATGAATTATGAAAATTCAGTTTTTTTCCTTGAGTTTCTCTGTTCTCCTTTCAAAATGAATATCCCTTAAATCACATTCTCAGAAAATTACAATATATATCTGAAACTCCTGCGACGCTCCTGCATATCTTCATAAGTATTATAATAAACTCATGCAGTCTACTTTGTCAACCCTAAGTTATTCCTGAGAGATAACATAGTGCAGTCGTGGTGGCGAAGTACAAGAAAATAATAAAAAAACATTGGAAAGAATTTCTCTTTCGATCAAAATAATAGAGGCAGCATCATCTTTAAAGGCGTTTACTGTAAAAACATCTCTTAACATTTCCACTAGAATATCAATCGGCTTTCGAATTTAGCTGTACCACTTCTAGTAAATTTCTATGTCAAAAAAAATTGGAAACAGTGTTGCCAGTGGGCTACTTTTTTAAATTTAAGACTTCTTGTTTGGCACCGCTTTTTTGAAATAGTAAAATTCGCTTTATTTAATGACATAATAATTAAGGCGAAAACAAGGGGTATTTTACCATTTCAGAAAAGTGGTGCCAATAAAGAAGTCTGATTAAAAAAAAGTAGCCCACTGGCAACACTGATTGGAAAATTCACATATTAAAAAGCCATACCACCAAGTGATGGGGTTTAGTAAAACACAAAAACGTACAAAAATCTGCTCTTCAAGCGAATTTAGCCCCACCAGTGGCTGAGAGGTTCTGCTCTCGAAGCTGGTAGACGGGAGGTGCTGGGTTCGATCCCAATCGCGCCCGTCGGCCTAATCGTTCGGAGTTTTCGTAATTTTCTTCGAACCTTGGATCTCCAAGCGTAAATACGGGTTATGTTCCTTTAGAAAGTCCCCCACGGAGGGCACTCCCCCCCCCCCCTTAAAGCATATTTCTCTCGTGCAGGTAATTGGCCATCATAAACAAGACCAACCAAGCGAATGCAAGATGTTAACCATCTCGCTGCGTAATTGTTTTATCAAAATAGCCTCAAAAATTGCATCTTTTAAGAAATTTTATTTTTTTGTCACCGGTTTTTCAAAATATTTTTTTTATCTAATTTAATCAGGAAAATGCTCCGATTAAATAAGTCAAAATTTACTATAAAAAATAACTGGTGGGAATAATCAACGAGGGTTTATTAGGCGGAAAAATGCATTCCGAAGGAAATCTCCGGTTGCGCAGCGAGATGGATAAATACTAAAATAACGCGAACGGTTACATAGCAATGAACTAACTCAGTGGAGGGAGGGGAGGAACGGGACGGAAGGCTCTGCCAGCGATGCGATTAAACCCAGAAAATAGGCGGGTGCGCGTGCCGAAAAAGACAGTACTTAAGGCTTACCGGCGGGAATTTAATAATGTAAACAGCCAAGCCCGCAGAGTTCTCGCAAAGACTCATGGGAAATCGAATGAAATTAATAAAAATAAAATGGTATTGATAACCTTCGAAAAAAAAAAAATTAATGTTTCGAAATATGAAAGAATGAAATGAATTAGTGGGTTTTACAAAGAAGTATAGTTATTAACAAATTATTTTTTTAGAATAAGAAATAAAGGAATCCGCTGAATTAAAGGCATGGGATTAAAACAGAAAGGGTATTTAAGATATTATTAAAATACATGTAAAAAAGGTAGGTAATATAAGAATTTGGAATAAAATAACCCATGTACCGTCAAAACAATAAAAAAAGAATTTTCAAATTTCTTGTTGATAGTCGTTTGCCACCACAAATTCAAAAAGATAATTTTCGCTTTGTTAAAATAGCAAAATTTCTTGCAATAAATAGGAAAGTTTTTATTCCCAAAATAAAGGTGGCAACCTAGCTAATTTATCCCCTTAATTCTCACTCCCGTGATATTCACAGGGCTGTATCTTTTATTCAAATTGTTTTATTCCCCTCCCTCTTTTATAAAATAGTGTAATTGGACTTATTATGGTGTCATTTTATATGTTTATTAAATAAGGTGAATATTTCTTTTTCAAAAAAGTGGTGCAAATAAGCAATTTGAATAATCAAAACGTAATTTAATGGGAACATGACGGGGTTAAGCATTAACAATTATTTTGCGTGTAGCGTCAACGCAACACCAGCGGGTAATGGGTTAATTAAGATAAAAAGCGAAAAATTTTTATTATTACTATGCTATATACTTTTGCTTATGAACGCATTAGTCTACTATTAATAAAAATCAACCGTACTTATTTTTTTTATCAATTTTAAGTGGATAATTTGCTCTAGACGTATTAAGACAATTCAGTTTTTTTTCTTCAGTTTCTTTGTTCTCCTTTCTAAATGAAATTTCCATTATATCACATTCTCAGAAAATTACTATATATATATATATATATATATATATATATATATATATATATATATATATATATATGCAGGGGTGTAAAAATCTAGGCGCCAGCTGGAGGTTTCTCACCACTAAATGTTATTCGTTATTTTTTGTCTAATATTTCGTTTAAATTTTTTGTAAGAATGCTAATAAAATTTAAACGAAGAAAACTAATAAATTTTAGTGGTGAGAGACTGTCCGCTGGCGCCTAGATTTTTACACCCCTGTATACAAGGTGCATAGGAAAGTCACTTTAACCTGAAAATACTTGCGAACGGAGAGAGCTACAGGTATGCAACCGAGGTAACGGTAAAGTAAAGGGACTACGCCCGATTTAATGCAAACGACAGAAGTGCCCCTAGTGGAAATTTGGAAGATAGCCATTAAGAATCGAAAACGAAAAGAGATAAAGCAAAATTTTCAATTAGAAAGTTTTAGAGCATCAATTAATTAGTACGAAACGACATTTGGTTTAAATGGATAAGATAAATCTTCGCCTGTATACCCAAAATTATCCGAAATCGATCCTCTCCATTTTGTGTAAACGTTTGAATGGAATAGCCAGAAGTATGAAGAAATACGCACAATTTATTGTATAAATACGTACTTATCTCAATACATTTTTATAACACCACACAAAAAGCAAAAAAGACAAATTGTCTCACAGTGATAAAAAGTTAATATTCAGTATGTTCGAAAAGCTCGCCATTGCTCACGATACACGTTTGCATTCCTGAGAGTAATTCTGCATGCACAAATCTCATCAGGGAACGTCTATTGCAAGCCTCTTCAATACAACGACATCGATTCAACCTTTTCAAGTCGGTGGCTAGACGGTCTAGCCACCTAATTTTAATTGCAAAACTGACGAATGGCACCAATAATGTTTTAATTAAATTTTGCTTTTGTAATGAAAGTGCAAATTAGCGGGGCTTCTAATTAATTCGTTTGAATATTCTGGTATCAGTCAATTATTTCATCATTTCACGAGCAGAATTCTTCTGCCCCTGAAAGAGTTAAACTAAAATTTTAAATGCATTCGAAATAAAAAATTTTCAGACATTAAAGTACAATACAACGTCACAATCTTCAATTACGCACTGCTACATTTTCGAAATGTGAATATGAAAAGTAGAATCGTCGCTTATCAATTTCAGACATTTTTGGGTATACCGGCGACGATTTAAATTATCCTCAAGAAGCAAATTTCGTTTCGTACTAATTAATTGATGCTCTAAAACTTTCTAACTGTAAATTTTGCTCTATCTCTTTTCGTTTTCGATTTGCAATGGCTATTTTCCAAATTTCGCCACAAGGGGCGCTGCTGTCGTTTTAATTAGGTCGGGCGTATTCGCTTTACTATACCACTACCTCACTTGCATAGCTGTAGCTCTCTCCGTTTCCAAGTATTTTCAGGTTAAAGGGGTTTCCTATGCACCCTGTATATGTATATGTCTAAGAACCCATTTATGTATACAATACAAGATAAATAAAATTTAGCGGACGAAATACGATAGATTTCTCAGAATAAAATTAAATATTATAATAGCGAAATAAACATAGAGTATCCGGCATTTTTTTCCAGAGAATATATTGCATGAAACTACGAATGATGAACTTACAAATAGGCAAATAAACCTAATTCATAGATGCTAACCTCCCACTAATCCTCCATAATATGTGAATAAATTAGACCCAGATTAACCACGTTTAGAACCTGAAATTTTAAGTGATGAATCATTATTTATTTATTTCAGGGTTTTACGTGAAATTTATTTAATTTCTTTAAAATAAAAAAATCCGGTTCGAAACGTATTAATCCTGGTCGGCTTAACCCACATATTACGGAATATTAGTGGGAACTTTTCAGCTTTGCATAATTCCGTATAGTGAATAATTAGAACAACGTGGATATGATTGACGTATATGGAATGAGGATAAAGATTTGGTTGGTTGAAAAGTCAAAATAATTATAACGTTATTTTACTATCACTAATTCATATTTTTCATTTATTCATTCGTACAGAAAACCTCGAATGAAAGCATTTTTAATCAAAAACTATCGTCTTACAGAAATAGTTTTTCTTTCTTAACCATCTCAGCCAGTGGCGTAGCGTCAGGTTGTGGTAGAATCATTTTACTACCAGCACTATTATACATAAAATATTACTTTATTTAATCATTGAACGTTATACGATTAAGTAAAGTAAAATTTAGCATACAATAATACTGGTAATAAAATAATACAGCCCTACCCTCTTTTTGACGCTGCGCCCATTTACATAAGATCTTTTACAAAACTCGCTTTGCGCGGGTTATGTAAAAGCTTTTATCAAGTATCGCAAAAATTCAAAAAGATATTTGCGATGCAATGAGTTGCTTTTTAAAAGTAGCTGTCAGGGCTGCCACAAGAATATTTTTATATTTTATTGACACAAATCTCTCAAAACAAAAATATCCTTTCACATATAATCTAACAACTTGGGTAGGAGAAATGTACAACTAAATTAAAATAAAAAATAGTGGTTCAAACATAATATAAAAATAGTCACCAGTGGCATTACTTCCAGCTGTTTTTAGAAAGTAACTCACTTAATCGCCAGAATGTTTTTGAATTTTAGATATATTTGACTGAACTTTTTATACAAGAGGCCCTAAATAGCTCACTACCGAATAATGATCAATAAAAATTATTTCATACAAATGGTCATATCTCACCAAATGTCTAATATATTCATGTTTTAACTAAAGTGTACTTTTTCTACTGTTCTATGAGTGGTTTTCGGAAAGCTGTGTTAAATTTGGTTGAAAACTCGGTATGCTATAAACAAAAAACTTTTGAATTTTTCACATACACTTTATCATTTTCCCGAATGTAAGTTCTCCGCTTACACAAATGCTCACAAAAGTTAAACAAAACCCTCATAGTCACCCACTACAGTAACAGATCATTTTGAATATTCCCTTTTACACGTGCGATCGCGAATTCTAATTTATTACAAAATTTATTGTTATTCAGCTTATTGTCTTCGCGACTACATTTTCACTGAAAACTATGAAGAGAAACATGTTCTGTATATCCTAGAACTTCAAGGAAAATTCCTCAAGAATTTCACTAGATATTCGGCAAAACGTGTAAAATCGAAAGTGTCATGTCACTAAACCCTATTTTTTTTACCTCAGGGTTTTTATCTTCAGTTGAAATCTTCTAAATCACGCGTTTTTCCTCTGATGTAACTTTTCGCCGTTTCTTAGAGAGGCATATACATCCGGGTCTATATTTTATAAGGTAGTTTTGAAATACGCATAGGGATAAGCAGGGGTCGTGCGTTTCCAGAAATTTCACGACCAGGAAATTCTTCTGCACCAGTACTTTCTTAACCCTAGAACTACCGGAAATTTTACTCAAGTTTTATAAAAACATTCTACACCAGAATTTTTACTTAAAACTATTTAATTTGTTTATTTAACTTATTATTGTCTGATTTATACATTTAGTTTGTTTGATGAAATTTCTGGTTTGAATAAATATTTTGAATGTACATGTCGGGTCCAATGGACCCGTCTGGTAGACGGAAGGTTAAAGAAAATATCTTCTAAAATAGGGCGAAATTTCGCGCGTTTCCCCTAGATTCCTTTAAACAAATACTGATATTAGTCCTGAAAAATTCTCTGAAGCATACGACATTAGAACCAAGATATGTCCATAACACTGTTTAGGGGACGTTTGATACATAGGGAGGGTTGATACATTGACAATTTTTCTCAACAAATGGCATTAATAGTCATTTTAACACATGTGAAGGCTTCTTTTATTTGCTGAAGCCATCATTAGCTGGACTAATCAGTGAAGACCTGACAACTTTTCTTTTCAATTAATTTTGAAGGTTTTTGGAAAGTCAATGTAAATTTTTTCACTGACTGTTTTTCTTTCATAACTCTTTTTATTGTGAAGATAATATCTTGTATTTTTTTATTTATAAAGCACATTGTTAGGATTAGTTTTACTAGAAAGTAGATTACCATTTTGCAACTACATTTGTACAAAGTGATTGAAAATCCAATAAGGCATAATAGGGATAAATGATACACTTGCATATTTGAAATTTAATAGTTTTTTTTAAGTTTGCAAGCTAATTTAGGACTGTAATATTAATTATTGTTTTACAGCAAGAGCTACTGAAATTGGTAAGGAAGAACAAAGAGACTATCCATAGACAGTATGTAGGTTACATAGAAAAGCAGTGCGATGATAGATGGTTAGTTCGCTTTGCTCATCATGTAGAAGGGAAAAAAAGTTTAAATGGCCTCAACGAAAAAAAAATGTTTCTATAATTTACGAAGGGCAAATTGGAAAAAAAACGTTAAATCTACCCGATTTTACTTATCAAAATGATAAAGTTATTAGATTTATTTTAACCATTTCAGGGGTGGTGGT
Organism: Maratus speciosus; assembly: GCA_963932465.1. Classification (NCBI taxonomy): domain Eukaryota; kingdom Metazoa; phylum Arthropoda; class Arachnida; order Araneae; family Salticidae; genus Maratus; species Maratus speciosus. Next base: position 437,159,891 of record OZ010787.1, read on the forward strand.
ATGTTTATGAAAACACTTAATTTTAATTCCCAAACGCCACATTGGCACCAGTATTTTAGTAAAATATTTTCCATTTAGTACGAAAGTGAAATATATCCCTTTTATTTTTTCTAATTAAATTTGTTAATAAATTCCGGTGCCACACATTTATTCAACATTTTAGCACTGAAAATGCTTTGCCCCTAAAACGGTTAACCTTCCGTCTACCAGACGGGTCCATTGGACCCGACATGTACATTTAAATATTTATTCAAACCAGAAATTTCTTCAAAACAAACTAAATGTATAAATCAGACAATAATAAGTTAAACAAACAAATTAAATAGTTTCAAGTAAAAATTCTGGTGTAGAATGTTTTTATAAAACTTGAGTAAAATTTCCGGTAGTTCTAGGGTTAAAGGAATCTTAAATGTGCTAAATTAATGATAAATTGTTTGCAAATTAGCAATGTTCACTTCATTTTTCCTTGCAGCTAGATCTCTAGGGGTTTTTTTTTTCATTATTTATTTTCTAAAAAATGTGTTGATGTGATTGTTTAAATAATAGCAATAGTTTAAATATTTTCGTGAAAAACATTTCTGGAACAAAAATATATCAATGTCATTTCGTTTCAAATTTTACTTAAATATTTCTGGATTTATCATAAAAAATTGTATGACGCATAAATTGAATTGTCAGCACTTTTTTTTTCAATTTACATAACAATGTATCAAAGATCCCTACCTAGTGTATCAATCCTTCCCAGTAATGAGGAGATTTGAAACAGTAGTAACCATTCAAAATAATTCGTATATATTTTTTGAATGACTATTTTTTAAATTCACTATATTTTTAATAAATGAATAGAAGGACACTTTATAATAAAACACGGAAATTTTGTTTAAAAATAGCTTTCTAAGGGTTTTAAAAAATTAGTAAAAATAATGGAGTTATGAATAAAGAGGAGGAGACATATAGCGTACTGTATACGAGTTGCGAGTGAAGTAACTGAGGAGGTTGTCACAAGATGGCGGCTGCTTTTTTTTAAATCTTATCTTCAGTTTCTGATTACAGACGGGTCAAACGTCCCACCAGAAAAATTAAACAGAAAATTCCATCTTATTTAAGCGTCTTATTCATGTAACTTTTTACTCACAAATGTCGCAAAAATTTCTATTTGCTCTTACTGGTGTCAGTTTGATTTGTAAAACTGCCAGTTTGTTACCCTGGTTGTCACAATATGGCGGAAACTCAAGGCGTGACTACGCCAAAGTAATCTTCTACCAGTAAAAATGAGAATCTGTTTCTACCATTATTTTTGACTGAAAATTTCTCAATAATAAGGCGCTTAAATAAGCAGAAATTTTCTATAAAAAATTACTGGTGGAAATTTCCACCGGTGGTAAACAACCCCAGCGATAGCGGTTACAGTTGAAGCTTCACTATTTTAAGGATATGTCAGTTCCTCTTTATTAATAGTTCCATGGTAAAAATAGTGTATCCAATTTCCCCTACCTCCCCTACTATCTGTGATTGATTCGCACTTCAGTAAATTTCCATCAGTGCTGCCACAATTGGCGGTTTTTTTTTTGGGGGGGGGGGGATGACAAACTCTCCCAAAGAAGTTTGAATAGTTATTTTTGGTTATCATAGTGATAGACAATTCGTGAATAAACTAAAATAAAATTACCATTCAATTTTTCTCGTGTGAACTCGAAATATTTGAATATGATGCCGCCAGCTTTGGCAACACCGGTTACGATGATTATCGTATGCTCAAACGAAGAATTCCCTATTCCCTTAATTACCTGCAAATTAATAAACATGAAAACCCGGTTGAAACCAGAAAAATAAATTATACTGTGAGTATCGTGTATTATTATCCACGGAGGTTTCTTGCCAGACGGTTGGGCTTTTCTTGTGATCATGAAAGTGTGTAGTTTTGAAAGACTGCGCATAGTATCATTAAAAGAAAGCAAATTATTCTTCGGCCCTGAATCAGTGCTCCCAGTTTGGTCTTTTTTTTAAATTTCGAAGGGCAAGTTCATGCCAGAAATTCCAAAAGATGCACTTTTACTTCATGTAATCCGGAAATATTTTTCGCTAAATAAAGAAAAAATAACATGCGGAATCCCTACAACGGATACGGAATTTCTGAATAAAAGAAGAGGCGAAATTGGCAACGCTGTCCTGAATGAGTCTAATCGAACCGTTTCTATAATTTATTTTATTCGATTCGAACCAGAAATGTCTTCACAAAGTAAGTAACATAAATGCCGCAGGGAACTAAGTTCAATATGTATGTTAAATAGTTTAAAAAATTTTGGTATGAAATGTTTTTGATCAAGGTTGAGTAATATTTTAACAGGGTAGGAATATTAAATATTTTTATGCGTACTATAGCCCTTTGACTCCAGGTGAAAGCTGGCGAATATTTTTATATCCAATCGTATCAAAACATCCAAAAACTTTTCTTTGTGGTACGATTTCCTGGTAAACATCCTGGTAAGAACACAGCAGAGATTATTTTCAATAATAGGTGCAAATTGAATTAAAAAATAGTTGTCTGGGACATGTTTTAACCATGGAACTATTAATAAAGAGGAACTGACATATCCTTAAAATAGTGAAGCTTCAACTGTAACCGCTAGCAAAGGGGTTGTTTATCGACGGTGGAAACTCCCACCAGTAGGTTTATATAGATATTTTAAACTTATTTAAACGCCTTATTTTTACAATATTTCAGTCATAAATAGTGGAAGAAACAATTTTTCATTTTTACTGGTAGGAGTTTTCATTGGTGGTAGTTAGGCCCTGATTTTCCGCCATATTGTGACAACCATGGATACAAACCGACAGTTTTATAAGGCATACTGACACCGGTAAAAACAAATAGAAATTTTTATAACATTTTTGAAAAAAAAATCCATGAATAAGATGCTTCTTTAAGACGAAATCTTCTATTCAATTTTGCTGGTGGGATGCTTGACCTATCGGTAGTCAGAAACTGAAGAACCGATTTCAAAAAAGCAGCCGCCATATTGTGACAACCTCCTCAGTTACTTCGCTCGCAACTGGTAGACAATACACTATATGTCTCCTCCTTTTTATTCATAACTCCATTGTTTTAACCTGTTTTCAAAGTGTTGAATGAAAAAAGAACGTAAACCCTTTTATTTCAATATGAACATCCTACTAATTAAAATTCTTGGAATTTCTATAGAAAAGTAAAGTATTAAATTTAAAATGGTTTTATTGAGCATACTACCAAATAGGTATGGGCCTTCGAAAGTTTTAGTTTATATTAAAAGTCAACATTCCAACGTTTAATAATATACTAATACTGAACAAAAAGCAGCAAACAGATATTTCGAATCTAGAATCGAGATTATTCTTAAGTGCAAGATCGGTGATGGAACAGTGCAGCACCAAAGAAGTCAAATGACACAATTTTTTTTAATTAGTATACCTCGTCTAATTTCAGGACACAATTTCTGAGATTCGTTAAAGGCAAAGAATACTATCAAATTTTAGTAGTGACAATCGCCCAACTGCTGCTCAATGTTCCATCACTGCGAGACAAAGCAAGACAAAGCGTGCAAGAAAAAGCAATGCTAGGATTGAGTCCGACTGGAAGTCCAGCCTTGCTTTTTCTAGCACGCTGTGCCTTGCTCTATCTTGCACCGAAGAAGAATCTCGCTTGTTCATTCAAAACAGCTGTTTCCTACTTTTTGTGTTATTTGTGCATTTTTAAACATTGGTTTTCTTCCTTTTAATATTCTTCCACGAATGCTTTATTTGATATTTATACTTTTAATTTATACTTTTTCAGCTTCCCCTAATTCATTTTTTTAAAGCTGAATTTGATTATGATTGGTATTGATAATTTTTTTTTGACATATTTTACTCTAGATTATCTGACACACAACGTTTTTGACACATATTTATATAATCGAATAAATATCATGATGTATTATACACACTGAATTGTATTGTTTTAATATGTCCTGATATTTGTCAGATCATACCAAATGCATTTAGTAATGTTAGATTAATGTATCATATAATTGGGACTCTACACATTACTGCTGTCAACGTTCTGGGGATTTTTCAGCAAAAAATTGCTTGCTTCAATAAAATTTATTTAATAAAATTATTTAATGATGTGATTTCTTTCCATGTGGTTTTTATGATTGCATTTTCATAAAAAATATTATTCTGCTTCAAAGTGTGTTTATTTGAAAATATACAACCAGATATAGTTGTCAACTATACTATATACTTTTGCTTTTCAGCGCATTAGTATACTAATAATAAAAATCGATCGCACTTATTTATTTACAAGTTTCGAGTGGATAATTTGCTCTAGACATATTAAGTAAATTCAGTTTTTTTTCTTCAGTTTCTTTGTTCTCCTTTCTAAATAGAATTTCCCTGAACCCCATTCAGGGGCAAAGAACTTCTGTTGCTAAAATGTTAAAATGATTGATCGACACCGGTATTTTTTAATAACTTTATATGAAACTAAGCAAAAGCTTTTCTTCGCGTGCATTACATGGAACAAAATTTAATTTCTAAATTTTGGTGTGAATGTGGCATTTGGGAATTAAAAATAAATGGTATATAACATATACCGGTGCCCTTCAAGGGTTCACATTCTCAGAAAATTACAATATATGTGAGAAACTCCTGCAACGCTCCTGCATTTCTACGAAGTAGTATAAAAAACTCATGCCGTATATTTTACCAACCCTAAGTTATTCCTGAGAGATAACATAGCGCAGTCGTGGTGGCGAAGTACAAGGCAGGAATAAAAAAAAGTTGGAAATAATTCCCCTTTCAATTAAAAGAATAGAGGCAGCAGCTTCTTTAAAAGCGTTTATTGTGAAAACATCTCTTAACATTTCCACTAGAATATGAAACGGCTTTCAATTTAGCTGTACCACTTCGTAGTTAAGTTCGATGCTAAAACGGCATTGGAAAACTCACATATTAACCTTCCGTCTTCCAGACGGGTCCATTGGACCCGACATGTACATTCAAAATATTTATTCAAACCAGAAATTTCTTCAAAACAAACTAAATGTATAAATCAGACAATAATAAGTTAAATAAACAAATTAAATAGTTTTAAGTAAAAACTCTGGTGTAGAATGTTTTTATAAAACTTGAGTAAAATTTCCGGTAGTTCTAGGGTTAAAAAGCTATACGACCAAGTGACGGGGTTTTAGTAACAACACAAAAACCTACCAATATCTGTTTTCCAAGCGAAAATAAGATGTTAAATACTAAAAAGAACTCGAATTGTTACATAGCAATGAACTAACTCAGTGGAGAGAGGGGAGGAACGGGACGGAAGTCTGCGTCAGCGATACGAGTAAACCCAGGAAAGAGACGGGGGCCCGTGACGTAGATGACAGAACTTAATACTTACCGGCGGGTGTTTAATAATGTAAACAACCTAGCCCGAAAAGTTCTCACAAACACTCATGGGAAATCGAATGAAATTTATATAAATATATAATGGCATTGATAACCTTCGAAGTAAAAAAGGATGTAATGACTCAAAATATGAAAGAATGAAATGAATCAGTAGGTTTTACAAAGAAGTATAATTATTAACAGATCAAGGTTTTTAGAATAAGAAATAAAGGAATAAGCTGAATTAAAGGCATGGGATTAAAACAGAAAGGCTATTTAAGATATTATTAAAAGACTGGTAAAAAAGGTATATATTATAAGAATTTGGGTAAATAAAGCCATTAACCGCCAAAACTATAAAGTAGGAATTTTCAAATTTCTAGTTCAAAATCGTTTGCCACCACAAACTCAAAAGGTAATTTTCGCTTTATTAAAATAGCAACATATCTCACAACAGAAAAGGTGGATTTTTTAAGTCACAAATTCGTGTTGGCAAAGTAACTGATTAAACCTCTTAATTCTCGTTCCCGTGATATTCACGGGCTATGTCTTTTATTCAAATAATTTGATTCCCACTAGTTTTATAAAATAGTGTAATTGGATTTATTGTGATATCATTTTACCTGTCATTAAATAAGGTGAGTATTTCTTTTTTAAAAAAGTGGTGTCAATAAGCACTTTGAATTTTAAAACCGTAATTTAATGCATACGTTAAGGGTTTAAGCATGAGCAATTATTTTGCCTGTTGCGTCAACGCAACACCAGCGGATAATGGGTTAACTAAGGTAAAAGGACGAAAAATATTCATTATTACTGTGCTATATATTGTTGCTTATCAGCTAATTCGTCTGGTATTAATAAAAATCGACCGCACTTATTTTTTACCAGTTTCGAGTGCATAATTTGCTCTAGACGTATTAAGAAAATTCAGTTTTCCTTTTCTTCAATTTCTTTGTTCTCCTTTCTAAATGGAATTTCCCTTAATTCCCATTCTCAGAAAATTACAATATATATGTATATAACCATTTTAAATAAACATTACCGACCACCGACAAAAACAGAATGAATAAAATTACATTAACAAATTGAAAAAATTCAGTTTTCCCAAATACACATAACATAGATTCCAAAAACATAGTAAATAACAGCAGAAATTGAATAACTGAAAATTTGTAGAAGTTAGACAGAATCATCGGATCACAAATGCCTGAAGTTCCAAGAATAAAAAGTGTGTTTTCATCTTCATATTAGCCATGAATTAGCTAAAGAATATGGATTTGGGACTACCACACACATAAAACAGAGAAATAAACCATTGAACACCAATTAAGTTCAAAATAAAACAAGATTAAAAAGGACAGAGGAAAAAAAAAAAAAAACAAATTACCTAATTAAAATGCATGCTGTCTTAGCAGTAATCATAACAAATATACTTATTGGAGATCACCAGCACGTGTTGCCTATAAAGTATTTTATATGATGGTGGACCAAGGATTAACAATATACAGCATAGCCAAGCAAACTGCCATTATATATAACCAGCGCCTTCTATAGCTAATTGAGAATTGAAAATGAACTGCTCCTTGCAATCAAATGAATCAGTCTGGTGCTGCCATCTATTGGCTTATTAGTAAAATAAAAACTATTATATAATAAAAACTATGAATAACAATTATCGGATTGAGTTTTAAAGCAAATGTTAATAAATATATACAATTGTATTATAAAAAATTAGCAACTGATATATTAAATCAAAATGATATGTAAAATACTGAAAATGATGATTATTAAAATTTCACACAAATATGTGAACCTCGCTATAACATATCTAAATTTAAATTCCTGTGACAACATTGCATCATCACTTAAATTAATTTATAATTAAATATTACAATTAAAATTAAGATGCTAAGGAATTGATATTAATAATAATTAAATTATGAAATTAATAAGTTACTTTTAATGTGTCTACAAACTTTCTTAAAAAATAAATACACATAATTTAAGGGGAGAGGGAAGAATAAATAATAAATTTATTAAAACATGCATATTATTCTCATTTAAGATAGTATACTTTGTATCAGAGATTAATATGATATTGTCCTGAGTAGGCTAAAATTTAAATACAAGTTAATCGTTAACTTTATTAAATATTAACACCAGAATTTTTATTTAAAATTATTTGACTGACTTATTTAACGTAAATCGGCGTGTTTTAGATTTAAGTTATTTTTATGAAAGAATTTCTTGTTCCAATTGACATTCAATCATATGGTCAGAGTCGGATCGACCATTTCCTTTGCGTTCTAGTGTTAATGAAAAATGTAAATGTAAATGATCGCGTTTGCGATCGGAAGATCTCAGGAATAATCTTTTTCTGTTTCATATGATTTTAAAATCAATGGTTTTTATGTTTTTAAAGACCATTTAATTTTGTAACGGAATATTTTAATAAATTTTTATGCACCTTTTTAGTAAACAGTTTTTAACCCTCCGTCTACCAGACGGGTCCATTGGACCCGACAGGTACATACAAAATATTCATTCAAACCAGAAATTTCTTTAAAATAAACTAAGTATATAAACCAGACAAAAATAAGGTAAATAAATAAGTTAAATAGTTTTAAATAAAAATTCTGGTGTAGAACGTTTTATTAAAACTTGAATAAAATTCCCGGTAGATCTAGGGTTAATTTTGGTTATTCAGAATGAGCTCAGAGAGGAATCACAAGTTCACCTTGCGTTAAAGCAAGGTGAACTTGTGATTCCTCTCTGAGCTCATTCTGAATTCTATGTTTTCAGTAAGATACAAATAACCAGCGATATATTGTTTAATCATTAAAAGACGTATCGTAAACAAATAATTGATCAATTGGATGGATGTAGCAGGAAGCTTATACAGCATTTCACTTCTTCAGGGGTACATGAAATACAAATACAAGCATAAACATAGTCGATTTCTGTAATAGAATCCAGCAATAAGTTAAAAATTGAATACCATTGTGTACCTGATCGACTATATACCAAAAAGTATAAGTTTACCATGCCATATAAATTGAATTAAATAAATAATCAGTCAATGAAAGATCCGTAATAATGAACAATAAAAGGTCAAGTGCGAGCATTACTCGCGTACAGAGGGTTCCGTAGAATAAACATATGAATTTGTAATTGTATTATAAAAAAAAGTTGCTAAAAGAATACTAAGACTTTTTAAAAAAGTATATAACGTAGGGTTGGGTATAACTGTATATATTAGAAAAGTGTAATCGGGTATACCATGAAAGTTCAAAGAGATATATGGAACAATATCAAATATAGCTATTCGTGTCACTCTTTTTAGGTGCGTTCGTAATTATATAAATACGTAGCACCTATAGTCATCGTTCAGTCCTTCCGTCTGTCCGTCCGTCTGTCCGTCTGTCCGTCCGTCTGTCTGTCCGCATATAACAGAGCAAAAACTACCCAACCGAATGTTCTGAAATTTTTAATATATGATTGCTGCAAAATTTTGTCGAGCCATTTCAAATTTTATGAAAATCGGATGTATAGTTTAATTACAGGGACAGTCAAAAGTTTTTCTTTACATTACGGCCAATGGGAAAAATTATTACAAGTGCATTTTAATGCTGTTACAGCCTTCCGAATGGTCTGAAATTTTAAAGATATAATTGTTGCAAAATTTTGTCGAGCCATTTCAAATTTTAGGAAAATCGGATGTATAGTTTAATTACAGGACAGTCAAAAGTGTTCCATTACATTACGGGGATTGGGAAAAAATTATTGGAAGTGCATTTTTATGATGTTACAGACTATGTACTTTATGAAGTGCAAAAAAATATACATTCAGTACAATATGGGGTGCAAAAAATAATTATAAAACTAGTTATAGTACGAACGCACCTCATTTGCCACGTTTGACGAGCAATTTCCAACTTGTTTTAATATTATCCTAATCTGTTTATGATGAACTTAATTCGGTACTGACAATAAAGGCAGTGCATAGTTAAACTTCATTTGGCATTTCATGAAACTAAATTCAGCGTAGAAATAACCTTTATTCTACAGTGTATCTAAAACAAAACCTTTGTTCAAAGTTTAAATTTGGCATTGTGCTAAGCACGCTTCGAATTGAGGTCTCAAAGTTGCAACGCCGCCTTGGTCAGTGCCGCGTTTTTCCAGATAGGTGTTTAATTAACTTTTAAAGTCACTCGAGGCGTATTGAGAAATACAATCAATGCAAACTGTAGCGAATCTCACAGTATTTATGCGATTCATTCTAATTAAATATTTCGAGGGCGATGCCCTTAAACCTTAAATGCCGGGTGTTGCTTTTCGGCAAAATACCCAATTTAGGATTCTAAAATAATATTAGAATAACATTGAAGCTATAATGCCTAATTTTGCCAATAAAGTACATTCTGAAAATATTATTAAATCGATTTTCAACATGTAGATGGCAATACTTGTGCTGTTTAAGAATGAACATAAATTTATTTTTTCAATTGTTGCTACATGTTCTTTTTTTTTTTGTTTGGAAGCTTGCGAAATACCCTATTTTGTCTTGCAGTGAGCAAGTAAAATTTATTTCTTATTATAGTTCCTAAAATTCTTGTGTGTTTAATATTATAGAATTTTATCAAGGAAAATTATTTTTTCAATTAAAGACCAGTATTGCCGATTAGTAAAAAACAGTTTTTTAGCCGTAAACCATACTTAAAACAAAATATGACTTTTTTAAGTATTTTTCCCATTATTTATTTAAAAAATGAAAGCCGAAAAACATTATTACAATGATTTTTAAAAAAATCAGGCATTTAAGGGTTAAAAAACGGACACCTAATTTTAATTCCAAAACAGACAAATGGCACCAAGAATATTTAATTAAAATTTTCCTATTATCATGTACATTAAAATAAGCAAGTTCGCATTTTGTAATAGATTATTTTATAAATTCTGGTATCAGTTCATTATTTCATAAGTTTATAAATAGAATTACTCCGTGCCAGAAAGGATTAAGTGGTCGCAGGACTCTTAAAGCTTCAAAATTTCAGCAAATTTAATTTTTTTTAGATGTTAAACTGCTATCTTTTCTGAATATTTTGATATAATTGTTTCCTTGAAATTCCCATTAGAACAGAAGTTTTGGCTTTTAGAATTATACACGCTCAATAGCTGAAGCGGCGTTTCCGAAACTTTAAAGTCATTATTTTCCAAATGGCGTTTTGGGGACAACGCGCAGGATACCTCAAAAACTTCTGAATATTTTTTCATGAAATTTTCAAAACATATATTCCATGTTATTCTGTATAAACTGAACCTAAAATTTCCTCTTTATTGTTCAAAACAATATTTTTTTAGGTGATTTTACTGTTGAAATTTTCAAAATTTTGTACTACCTAAATGCAGCATTGCATTAAAAATATAAAAATGCTTTAAATACAAATTTATTTAAGTTCAGGGAAATTATTACAATCTGAAGTATAAATAAGCACCAAAATTTTCATTCTAGTTGTAATATTTACTTTGTAATCCTGCCCGTAAACTGTTATTCCAATTTTTGGTTCGACAAATGTCTAACAGTTTCGAGCCCCCTATAATTACTAATTCTGTACCTTGCAATCTTTTAAATGCATGAAAAGGAAGAACATACTTCTATCTTTCATTCCAATTAAAATTGTGTTTTAAAATCATATACATTTTAAGACATTAAATGTTGAAAATGGTCTTTTTTTCATTTTTTCCACTTTTTTTAATCCCGAGACCCCTTAAATTAGTATGTTTTTAACAATTTGACGTTTATTGCTTTTATACTGTTACTGGACATTACTTTACACATATATATCATTAAAAGTCGTTAACTAGGCATAGAGTACGCCGCCCTGTCCTTGTGTATGTCCAAACTGACCGTACATTTAAGGGTTAATATCTCAGCTAATTACCGATGATTTTTTTCGAAAATCATTATCAACAATGCTTTTATTCTTCTGCAACGATAGGTATATTCAGCGATGCTCAAAAATTTTTCTGAATGGCCGTAAATCGAAATTTGTGTATAACAGAAAAATGCTAATTACTCATAAACTATGTGACCTAGGGTAATCGCTATAATTTTCCGGCAAGGTTTATATTAACGTCTACTACCAATTCGGAATTAGATGGGGGGGAACATATTTTTGCGCTACATTTTCAACAATATCTTTGAAAATGTAATACCTAAAATTAAAAGGAATGTATTTTTGAGTTCTGTGTTACAAAAGCTTTCACAGGATACCCCACATGATATACAAAGAAAAGATTTTTTTTTTCAAGTAGCATAATTAGCCCCTCTACTTTTGTACTAAATGTATTTATGAATGTTTATTAATCTGAAAATATGTGGGTCAATGGACTTTATTACTTCCCCGAATTTGAACTTTCCACGTTCCATAGTTTACGATTAAAATGACTGTGACAGACAGACAGACAGACAGACAGACAGATGGACAGACACAGGAGTGATCTTATAATGGTTTGTTTTTACTTTTTAAGTACGGAACCCTAATATATGAACAAAAATGGAACATTTAAATTAAAGACATACCCAGCAAGAGAATTGCTATGACCATATCATAATCCCAAACACGTATCCCATTTTAGTAAAGCAAAAATCCCGCCTAATTAAATGGTACAGTTAAAAGCGAATCCGTGCGGTTTCAGATCATCACAGTTTGCAAATAATATTAACATTATTATAAATATAAATATTATAATTAACTTAAAGAGTCTCTATAATAAAAATTATTTTATGCTATCTTAAAGATCCTGGATTAAATTATTACTAAAATTAGAAAAAGAAGTAGATGTTTAAAATAAACAGGTTATAAATAAGATAAATAATATAATAATATAATAAAGTATGGCACCATAATTATTTTAGAACTGATTAAATAATTATTTAATGCTGCCATCTACCGAAACTACAAAAAATTAAAAAGTTAAAAATGTACATACGTGTTCAATATCACGGCAAAAAGAAGCAGAAATAATTTGTAGTGCTTCTATCTATTGGAGATTACCAAAAATAACTGTACAAAAATTCCATATTGCAAATATTTGAACCTCATTAATTCACATTAAAACAACACAACAATTTCATTCTAAAACAGCTCAACAGAATATCGATAATAATCATTTAGCATCTTTAATCTAATGTTTATAATTATTTTTAATTATTTTAATTAAAATTAAGTAAATTAATAATAATTTCAAATAAGTTACAATTATAATAATATAAAAGTATGATTCTATAAAATCTTCTTCACTTAATAAATTTAATGTTATAAATTTTAAATTATTTCTTTACAGATTGCGGGGGGGAGGGGGTTATACCAAACAAATTACATCATTTCTACATACTGATAAATACATGTATCATATACTGTATTAGAGGTCCACTATTTTTAATTATAATATTTTGAAGTAAATCAATAAAAGTGATGTAAATTGATGTAAATTAATATAATATAAATATTTTTATACAGTACTAAGGCTAGCAAATTCATAAGGACAAAAATAGACATAGAAACTCATAAATTAAACTTACCAATCCCTTTATTTTAATATATTTATTAAATCAACATTTGCGTAATTTGCGTGTAAATTATCCAGACAACACCTCCCTCCTCCATAATTTAACATCTACCCAACCAGCCAACCTATTTATTTATTTATTTATTTATTTATTTTGATAGACATTTTGTATTTTATTTTTTTCGGTTTTTTATATATATTTTTTTATTTTTTTAATACGCAAAATGTTAATAGAATCTTACAAGAAACTTCCCTACTATTCATTGTTTAAATCATTAATTAATTGTAGATTAAGGAATATATGAATTTCTTAGGAAAACCATGATTTAATGCGTCAAATATTAATTGTTTAATGTGTTTTTATTGGTAAGATGTGTGGAACATAAGCTCTTGATTCTATACAAATGATTAAGTAGTATATTACGGCAAACTGAAATATGTAGACAGGATTTAAAAAGAGTAAATGTATTAACTTTGAATTGAAAGTCTTTACGTTTGTCATAAAGATCAGTAATTGTTTCGCTTTGTGCGATTATGATTTTTAGATCTAAAAAGTTAATAATATTATTTGTCAAAAGGTTTTCTGTCAATTCTAAATTAGTTGGATAATCAACTGGAAATTGAGAAATATTTTATTGTATAGTGTCCATTAAAATTATGTCATCAATATAACGATACATAAATATATTATCAAACCCGTTTATGTGTATAATAGAGGACAAATAAAATTTAGAGGACGAAACGCGCTAGATTACTCAGAATAAAGTTAAATATCATAATAGCAGAATAAACATAATATATCCGGCATTTTTTTTTCAGAGATTATATTGCAAAAAACTACGAATGATGAATTTACAAACAGACAATTCAACCTAACTCATAGATGCTAAACTAACACTAATCCTCCGAAGTATGTGAATTAATTAGACCGAGATTAAAAACGTTTAGAACATGAAAATTTAAGTGATGAATCTTTATTTATTTAATTTCAGGGTTCTACGTGGCATTTTTTAATTTCCTTAAATTAAAAAATTCTAGTTCGAAACGTATTAAACAGGGGTCAATTTAACCCACATATTACGGAATAGTAGTGGGAACTTGGCAGCTATACAAAATTCCAGAAAATAATTAAAACAACAGTAATATTCAAAGCAAATTGTCGTATTATGCTATCTGAGGCGAAAGGTTTGGTTGGTGGGAAAGTCAAAATAATTCGATCGCTATTTTACTATCACTAATGCATGTTATGCATTTATTCATTCGTATAGAAACACTCGGATAAAAGTATTTTTAACACGTTGACTGCCACGCTACGAGTATATCCGAAGCTTTAATATTCGTGGCTTTAATTTATTACTTTCTCACCATTATTTTAAAATAAAAAAATTGCGTTATTTTTTTTGGCAAAAATTTCGAAGTATTAGTAAAGCGAAATTTACCTTTAAGAATTCGTGGTGGCAAACGACATTCAAGAAGAAATTTGAAAATTCTTACTTTTTGCGGCAGTGAACGTTTTAATGAAAAACCGCCTTCTTACAGAAATAGTTTTATTTTTAAACTTTTTAGTCAGTTGCGTAACGTCAGGGGGCGGCTGAATCCTTTTACTACAAGCACTATTATATAGAAATCTTGGCTTTACTTAATTATTGAACGTTATAGGATTAAAAAAAGAAAAATTTAGAATACGATAATACTGGTAATAAAATTATCCAACCACCCCGCCCCTCACGCTACGCCACCGCTTTAATGGGGAAAGCATTGGGTCGTTCGGAAAATCAATTCGTACCGGAAAATTCTGGCCGGTAATTGTTAGACATTAGTTATCGGAATCAGTATCTATTAATTAAATGATAGAATTCTCCGGTACGAATTGATTTTCCCAAACGGACAAGACTTTCCAAAAGACACAACATTTCCATTAGTAAAATACTGATCGTCTGAAAATTGAATTTACAAAAAAATTTATTTGAAAATAAGTAAAAGCTTTTCTTCACGTGCTTAATAATATGTAAATTTTCATTCCAAAATCTGGTGCCAATGTGGCATTTAGGGAATAAATTATCTAGTACAAAAATGAATCGCCGCCCTTCAATCCCTTAGATCTCTCATTTTCCTTCTTATGCTTTGAAATTTTCTTTTTTCTATGCTTTTACACTAATAGTAAATATTAGAATAAATACTGTTAAATAAAATATTTTTTTAAAAGAAAGTTTTTACTATATTTCTGTTCTCACTGATAATTTATCATTGTCATTAAGCATAAAATTTCATTCTAAATTTCTGGTGCCATTGTGGCACCAGATCATGTAGTATCAGCTCAGGGATTAAATTTATCTGGACCAAGTACGAATCACCGCCCTTTAATGCGTCAAATTTCTCATATTTCTTTCTATCTATCATCATTTCAAGATTTGAAATTCTCATTTGTCTATGCTTTTACGCTAAAACTAAATGTTATTATCAATGCAGTTAAATAACACTTTTTTATTATGCAAATGTGTTAGTATATTTTTGTAAAGCGTTTTATTATACTCCTGTTCTCACTAATAACTTACCATTTTCATTAAACATAGGAAACAATCTTTTTTAAAAACTCATTGAACAAGATTAACACTTTGCCAACGGCACTACGTTTTGGAAAATAATGCAATTTAAAATTTTTAAATTAAGGTTATTCTCCGTTTAACAAAGGAGTGTTATTCACCTCATTGTCCTCGTGACAGAATTTTCACTGAAAACTATGAAGTCAAACACGTTCTTTACATCCTAGAACTTCAAGGAAAATTCCCCAAGAATTTCACTAGATATTCGACAAAACGTTTAAAATCGAAAGCGTCATGTCACTGCCCCTTAATTTTTTGGCCTCAGGGTTTTTATCTTCAGTTGAAATCGTCTAAATCGCGCGTTTTTCTTCTCAAGTAACTCTTAGCAGTTGCTTAGAGAGGCTTATACATCCGGGTATATATTTTATAAGGCAATTTTGAAATATGCATATGAATAGGCAGGGAACGTACTTGTCCTGAAATTTCAAGATCAGGAAATTCTTCCGTACCAGTACTTTCTTAGACAAAATCTCTTCTTAAATAAGTCGAAATTTCGCGCCTTTCACCTAGATTTTTTTTCTGTAAAAAATACTAGTATATATCCTGAAAGATTACCTGAATCGTAATTCCCCTGAATAAGGCATTAGAACCACGATATTTCCATAACACTGTCTATCTGTAATTCGTTGGCACTTCAGCATATTATCATCAGTGCTGCCACAATTGGCGTTTTTTTTTTAATTCAGGAATTACAAATTCTCCCAAGGAAGTTTGAATAGTTATTTTTGATTATCATAATGATAGACATTTCGTAAATAAATTAATATAAAATTACCATTTAAATTTTCTGGTATGAACTTGAAATCTTTGAATAAAATACTGCCAGATTTGTCAACTCTGATTACGATTATTATCGTGTGCAGGGTTGCCAGTGGGCTACTTTTTTTTAATTAAGATTTCTTGCTTGTCACCAGTTTTTTGAAACGGTGAAATTACTTTTGTTTTCGCCATAATAAATATGACATTAAATAAGCCTCATTTTACCATTTCAAAAATGTGGTGCCAATAAAGAATCTGAATTTTAAAAAAAAGTAGCCCACCTGGCAACACTGATCGTGTGTTCAAAGGGAGAATTTCCTATTCCCTTACTTAACGTGTAAACTAATAAACGTGAAAACACGGTTGAAACCGGAAAAATAAATTATACTGTGAGTATCGTGTATTATTATCCTCGGAGATTTCTTGTTACTGAGGGACACTTGGTATGTGATCATGAAAATGCGTAGTTTTGAAAGACAGCGTGTAGAACAGTTAAAGTAAAGCAAATTATCATTCGGTCCTAATCAGAGTTGCTGGTTTTGTCTCCTTTTTGAGAAATTCCAAAAGAAGAATTTTTACTTCATGTAATCCAGAAATATTTTTCATTAAATAAAGAAAAAATAATATACTGAATCTCTAAAAGTGTTGCCAGATTGGGGACTTTTTTGTCCCCAGATTGTTGATTGTCACCGCTTTTTTAAATAGAAATATCCGGCATATTTAAAAATAGATTAAAAATTCTAAAAAAAGTCGAATTATGCTGTTTTAAAAGAGTGGTGACAGTCAAATAATCTGAATTGAAAAAGTCCACAATCTGGCAACACTGATCCCTAGTGCTAATTCGGAATTGCTGAATAAAAGAAGAGGCCAAATTGGCAACGCTGCCCTGAATGAGTCTAATCGAACAGTTCCTATAATATATTTCTTTCGATTCGAACCAGAAATTACTTCATAAAGTAAGTTACGTAATTGCCGCAGTGAACTAAGTTCAATAATCTTGTTAAATAGTCTTAAACAAAAATTCTGGTGTGACATATTTTTAATAAAGGTTGAGTCAAATTTTAACAGGGTAGGGATATTAACACTAGAAAGCCCGGAAGGAGTCGATTCGACTCCGACCATATGATTAAATGTCAACTGGATCCAGAAATACTTTCATAAATTAAGTCAAATTTAAACCATGCAGATTTACGTTAAATAAATCAGTCAAATAATTTTAAATAAAAATTCTTGTGTTAAATATTTTTTATGAAACTTGAGTAAAATTTCCGGGCGTTCTACACACTCAGAAATGAATACTCAGATTTCACGAAATTTTCTTTGTTTTTGACGAAACGGTTTCCTGGAATATGCTCCGAGCGAACATTTCGTCAAATTGATGAAATTACTTTCTTCACTTGTTTGACGATATAAATTTCCTCAAAAGTTTCGTCAAAAAAGGGCTGGTGGCGCCATCTATTGAACAGTTTGGAAGCTCCTCTACCAAGGGAAGAAAAAAGTCACTTCTCGTTTTCCTCGGCGTGTTTTGAACCCGCGGGCTTTGGGGTGGGAGACACTTGCCCTACCGATCATGCGATTGGGGACTTATATGAATGTGCTTTTAGACTGATCTAATGAAAGCTACCGCGTGATTATATTTTTATAAGATAGATTGTAATTTTATCGGTGCTGAAACGTTTAAGGAAGGCTAATTTATTATTATGTTTTTCTCATGGTCAATGAATAATTATAATATGGCTTGATTAAATCATTTATTAGTGAAATTTTCGTTGCTCAATGAATGGTTATAATATGGTCTGGTTAATTTGTTGCACACAAATAACGAACTGTGAAGTGCATATTGTGTGAGATTTTATCACGTTGAATAGATGGATAAGATTTTAACACTTTACTGTTTATAAAAGGGAGAGGGATCAATTATGTTTATTTTTAATCTGATTGAAAACAGAATATACTTCTTAAATAAATTTTAAAAAAAGATATCCCGGATCTTTGAAATTTTATTGATTAAATTTTCTTTTTGGATGTTTTTGAACACAGGCAATATATTCTTTTCGAATTAAAACATAACGAACAACAACACAAGTAATAATAATAATAATAATAAGCATTCCTAAAAATTTTAACAGCTAAAAAAATAACTTATGAAGAAACAATAACTACCTATATTTCAGTATTTTCTGAAAAGCACTAAAAAGTGCTGTTTTTTAAAAAAATTATTACGGGACTAATACAAACAAGCAAATATCTGCTTGCTAAAATCGCAGAATTTGAGGAGGTACAGCAACGGTTTCCTTAAAATGCATTGAGTCTGACCGTGATTGAGGAAAAACTTTCGTCAAATATCTGAGAGTTTACCTTTCCTTAAAAGTCACGTGATGGTGATAGGAAATGATCGTCAAAAACGAAGAAATACAGCTTGAGGATTGCTAAATCGTCAAAAGAGAGAATTCTATTTCTGAGGGTGTAGTGCTAACACGAAAACTATCGAACATTTGTGTCAAGTTTAAAAAAAAAATGTTTAAAAAAATATTCAAGTGTTTATAAAAATATTTCACACCGGAATTTTGATTTAAAACAGTTTAACTTTATTATTTAACTTTTTTCTTCTTTGTATCTTTTAAACTTATTTTGTAATCAAATTTCTGGCTTGAACCGAAACATACTCATACGGTAGCCGTGAAAATGACGGCTCACGATAGTTCTAGTGTTAAAGATTTTCATGCTACTATAACGCTCTGGCCCCAGGTGAAGACTAGCGAATATTTTTATATCTAATCGTATCAAAATATCCAAAAAATTGCTTTGTGGTAGGTTTTCCAGGTAAACATCCTGGTATCAACACAGCAAAATTATTTTCAATAATAGGTACACATGGAATTAAAAAATAGTCGTCTGGGACATATTCTAGCCCGCATTCAAAGCATTAATAGAAAAAAGAGCGTAAACCCTTTTATTTTAATATGAACGTCCTACTAATTAGAATTCTTGCAATTTCTATAGAAATGTAAAGCATTTAATTTAAAATGCATTTACTGAAACAGAGCATGCTACCAAATAGATATGGGCCTTTGAACCTTTTATTTTATATTAAAAGTCTGAATAGCAATGTTTAAAAATGCACAAATACTGAACAAAAAGCAGCAAACAGTTGTTTCGAATCAACAAGCGAGATTCTTCTTGAGTGCAAGATCTGTGATGGAACAGTGTAGCACAAGAGAATCAATAGACACCACAAAATTTTATTAGTATTCCTCGTCTAAATTCAATACAGAATTTCTAATATTTGTTAAATGCAAAGAATACTATAAAAATTTAGTGGTGACAATCACTCAACTGCTGCGCCACTGTTCCATCACTTCAAGATAGAGCAATGGAGTTATGAATAAAGAGAAGGAGATATATAGTGTACTGTCTACGAGTTGCGTGTGAAGTAACTGAGGAGGTTGTCACAAGATGGCAGCAGCTTTTTTAAAAATCGGATCTGCAGTTTCTGAATAGCGTCGAGGCAAACTTCAAACCAATAAAATTGAATAGAAAATTTTGTCTAACATAAGCTTCTTATTCATGAAAAAAATTTTCACAAATATGGTAAAAACTTCTATTTATTTCTACTGGGGTCAGTTTGTCTGGCAAAACAATCAGTTTGTTTCACCGGTTGTCACAATATGGCGGATACATAGCAACCTGACTATCGCAAAAGCAAACTTCCACCAGTAAAAATGCAAATCAGTTTCTGTCATTATTTATGACTGAAACTTTGCATTAATAAAGCCTTTAAATACGCAGCAAATTTTCTATATAAATTTACTGGTGGAGGTTTCCACAATAGGTAATCAGCCCTTGCAAAAACGGTTACACTTGAAGCTTCACTATTTTAATGATATTTTAGTTCCTCTTTATTAATAGTTCAATGGATAGAGCAATGCACGGCGTACTTGGAAATGCAAGGCTGGGATTGTCACCAACTGGCAGTCCAGCCTGCTCTTTCCAGCACGCTGTGCCTTGTTTATCTTCCACCGAAAAAGAATCTCGCTTGTAAATTCGAAACAGCTGTTTGCTGCTTTTTTGTATTATTTGTGCATTTTTAAACGTTGTTTGCTGTCTTTTAATATTCTTGCACAAATGCTTTGTTTGCTATTTTTACTTTTATTTTATACTTTTTCAGCTTCCCCTAAATTTAATTTTGTTTAAAACTGAATTTATTTACGATTGGTATTGATAATTTTTTTAACATATTTTACTATTCATTATCTGACACACATTAAACAACGTTTATGACACATATTGACATAATGGAATAAATGTCGTGATGTATTATAAGGTTTGAATTGTATTGTTTTAATATGTGCTGCTATTTGTCAGATCATACCAAATATATTTCATACTGTTAGATTAATCATTAATGTGTCATATAATAGGGAGTCTATATATCACTGCTGCCAACTTTCTGGATATTTTTAAGTAAAAAAATTGCTTGCTTCTATAAAATTTACTTAAAAAATTATTTAAGGATGTGATTTCTTTCCATGTGGTTTTTTTGATTGCATTTTTCATGAAAAAATTATTCTGTTCCAAAGTGGGTTTATTTGAAAATATACTACTGGATAGTTGGCAACTGTGGTATATACTTTTGTTTATCAGCGCATCACTCTACTATTAATAAAAATGGAACGTACTTATTTTTTACCTGTTTCTCATGGAGAATTTGCACTAGAAGTATTAAAAAAATTCAGTTTTTCTTCTTCAATTTCTTTGTTATCCTTTCTAAGAGGAATATCCCTTAAATCACATTATCAGAAAATTACAATATATATATATATATATCGAATAACCCGTTTATGTATACAATAAAAGATAAATAACAGTTAGCAAAGAAACGCGATAAATTTCTCAGAATAAAATTAAATAACACAATAGCAGAATAAACAAATATATCCGGCATTTTTGTTCAGAGAATATATTACAAAAAACTACGAATGATGAATTTACAAACTGACCAATCAACCTAATTCATTATTGCTGAACTCCCATTAATCCGCCGAAGTATGTGAATTAATCAGACCGAAATTAACCACGTTTAGAACCTGAAATTTTAAGGGATGAATCTTTATTTATTTAATTTCAGGGTTCTACGTGGAATTTGTTTAATTTCCTTAACCCCTTGAAGGGCACCGGTATATTACATATACCACTTAATTTTAATTCCAAAACGCCACATTGGCATCAAAATTTAGCAATTAAAATTTGCTTTGTATAGTGAAAGCGAAGAAAAGCTTTTACTTACTTCAATATAAATTTGTTCATAAATCCCGGTGTCAGTCAATCATTTCAAGATTTTGGCAACAGAAGTACTTTGCCCCTGAAGGGGTTAAAATAAAAAATTGTGGTTCGAAACGCATTAAACCTGGATCAACTTAACCCACATATTGCGGAATATTAGTGGAAATTTGGAAGCTATTCATAATTCCATATAGAAAATAATTGGAACACTGTGAATATTCAAAGCAAATTAACGTATTATGCAATTTGAAGCGAAAGGTTTGGTTGGTGCGAAAGTCAAAATAATTCGATCGCTATTTTGCTATCACTAATACATGTTATACATTTATTCATTTGTATAGAAAAACTCGAATGAAAGTATTTTTAATGAAAAACCATCGTCTTACAGAAATAGTTTTCTTTTTTAAACTTTTAGGGCAATGGCGTAGCTTCAGGGAGCGGCTGAATATTTTTCCTACCAGCACTATTACAGTCGAACCAGGTTAAGACGCTCACTGTTAATACGCAATCCCGCTTAATACGCGAATTTCTTCCGGTCACTTGACGTTGCCCATAAGGCTAATGTAAAAATATCACGTTTAATACGCGAACGGTTATTACGCGATCCCGCTTAATACGCGATAGATTTTCGGTCCTTTGAAGTAAAAAAATCACGTTTAAGACGCGAATTCATAAATCAAAATGCGAATTCCTCTACCATGTTGCCAAATTAGAGGATTATTTTATTAAGATAAAAATCACTCATTCCGAATAGTAATTTTTATTTTATTTAATGATAGATTTATTAAGGAGAATATTACTAACATGAAATAGTGGTAGATATTTGAATGAAAATAACTTGCTAAATGAGCAAAACTGATTAAATGCGGATTGTTCATCAAAGAAATCAAAGAAATCAATTAATCATTGATAAAGCATTCGCTGCGAAAAATGCCTTGAACAACTTGCTCTGGTGTGTCACAAAAATTATGATTATACCTGTTGTTAGTCAGGTTTTAAATGCACGTTATATCACTACTATGTTTTATAATGCAAGTTATCGGCCAAGAAAAAAATTAAACTTTTGATGATTAAGCAAGTGCGATTGCAGTTGTGTTATTTTATCTTTTCAAAGTTTCGTTAGTTTTTGCTAGGCTAACAATATTTTTTACACAATCATTAATAAGGATGGTATTTTTTCTCAAATTAAAAATGAAGGACAGTTTATAATGGTACTCATTACCACAATTACTAAAAATAATTTTTGTAACTGGCTTCAAAAATTTAACATTTCTTCGTATTAAAAACATTAGCCTAGCATGAAAATTGCATATATTTGTTGTTTTATTTTTGTTGTAACATTAATCAACTATAAAGTCATGTTGGAATCCTTATTTATTTTCTGTTATTATTCCAGTGTCCTATAAAAAAGAAGCAATGAATTAAAATTGAATACAGTTAAATTTTAATTTAAATATACTTAAAAATCACAACTTTCGGCAGTACACTTTAAATGAAAGCTCTAAAGTTCATTCAGACGATGAGATGCGTAAATAAGCCCAGTTACTGCAAAATTATACAAATCACGTTTAATACGCGATCCCGCTTAATACGCGACTTTTGTTCACTCCCTTTAAACGCTTCTTAACGGGGTTCTACTGTATATAGAAAACTTGGCTTTACTTAATCATTGAACTTTACACGATTAAACAACAACAACAACAAAAAAAAATAGAATATAATTATCCAGTTATCTCGCCCCTGACGCTACGCCACTACTTTCATTGGCAAAGTATTTCCATTAGTAAAATACTGAAATGTTTGAAAATAGAATTTACAAACAAATTTATTTGAAAATAAGTAAAAGCATTTCTGCACGTATTTAATAATATGTAAAATTTCATTCTGAAATCTGGTGCCAATGTGGCATTTAGGGATTAAAAATATTTGGTACAAAAATGAATCGCCGCCATTTAACCCCTTGAGGGGCGGTGATGCCCCTCGGCACCAGATTTTTTGAATGAAAACATCACTTTTATTAAATAAGCGAAAATATACCTTTACTTCTTTACAAATAAATTTTCTTGTAAATACTGGTGATATTTAATTATTTCAACAGTTTACAAATACATTTACCTTGCCCCTGAAAGGGTTAATCTGTTAGACCTCTCATTTAACTTTTAATGCTTCGAAATTTTCTTTTTTCAATGCTTTTACACTAATAGTAAATATTAGAATAAATACTGTTAAATAAATAAAATATTTTTCTTTAGAACAAAATTTTTATTATATTTCTGTTCTCACTGATAATTTGCTATTGTCATTAAGCAAAAAATTTCATTCTAAATTTCTGGTGACAATATGGCACCAGATCAGGGATTACATTTCTCTGGACCAAGTACGAATCACCGCCCTTCAATGCGTTAAATATCTCATATTTCTTTCTATCAATCATCATTTCATGATTGGAAATTTTTCATTTTTCTATGCTTTTATGCTAAAAGTAAATATTATAAATGCATTTAAATAACACTTTTTTTATTACGCAAATGTGTTAGTATATTTCCTAAAGCTTTTTATTATACTTCTGTTCTCACTAATAACTTACCCTTTTCTTGAAACTCAGGAAACAATCTTATTTAGAAATTTCATTGAACAGGATTAATATTTCACCAACGGAGCGATGTTTTGGAAAATAGTGCAATTTATAATTTTTTAACTAAGGTGATTATGAAATTTCATAAAACAATTTTTTTTTTTATAATTATGGAAATATTTTTATAATTATTTATATACAGGAGGCGTATCATCAGTATTTTTTTTTCTTTACAATTTTTCGCGCATGCGCTAGTGAAGACTTTCCGCGTTAGATGCATTTTCGATTGATCTATCTGATAACAGTTCGATAATCATATGAAAACACATTTAAATCTAAATTTCAGCTTAATCACTATTATTTTCCTTTGGATATTGTCGGATATATAAGATGCCTTTAATTCAGTGTTGCCAGATGGGCTACTTTTTTAAAAATCAGATTCTTGATTGGCACCACTTTTTTGAAATTGTAAAATGTGCCTTATTATGATTATTTATGCCTTATATAATAAGATATTAATTAAGGCAAAAAAAAAATTGAATTTTACCATTTCAAAAAAGTGGTGCCAATCAAGAAATCTGAATTTAAAAATAAGTAGCTCACTGGCAACACTGCTTTAAATATGCATAAGAGCTTGAATCCTTTTTACTGGAATCTTGCGGATGAGGGGATTTGAATAGTACTATTTTCGAAGAGCAATTGTCTCCAAATTAAACAAAAAATATGTGTACTTAAGGCAATTATTACAACACAAAATGAGTAATATTAAAATTCCGTCACCCGTAGTAATCCTGATTTTAGAACCAGTTTTTTGAAACTTACTATTCTCATTTGTTTATTAAAAAAATGCGATTCATGGATCACATTATTTAGCGGTAAGAAATGGCACTTGTGTACATATTTACCGTCCATCTAGAGAGCAATGAATAAAAAAACATTGATTAGATTAAATCTTTTACTCGTAAGTATCTAAACTAATAAAGGAAAGATGTGTGTTTGTCTGTTTCTGTGTTGAGGATAGATAGGAAAATCTACGGCAAGTAGAGGTATGAAACTTCTGTTGAGGATTATCGAAGGGAGGCCACCCGAGACTCAGCTTTTTATTTTTTTAAATTAACCCAGTTATTAATTCAAAACAACAATAAACATCGAAAAATGGGGCGCAAACACCGATCATGGGGACCTCCGAAGCTTTCCAGGGATTCCGCAAACAAGGAAGTAACGAAAGGGGGAAAATTCCAGTTTTTACCGTTTTTACATTTCCGGATCGGCTTAACAATTCCAAATAGGGGAAAACAACACCCACTAAAAATCGTACATACCCTTTAACCGTCTCGCTGCGCAACCCGAGATTTTCTCGGTCTTGCATTTTTCCGTCTAATTAATCCTCTTTGATTATTCCCACCAGTTGTTCTTATTTTTTTTCTTTTGTAAATTTTGCCTTATTTAAGTGGAGCATTTCCCCATTAAATTAGACAAAAATTTGTGTTTTGAAAAACCGGTGTCAAAAGAAGCTATTTTAATTATTCTGAAGCTATTTCAATAAAACAATTATTCAGCGAGAGGGTTAACAACTGTTTTATTTGTTTTAAAACCTATTTTCCATAGGTCTATTTCGTGTTTTATTTCTTCCTCATATTTACAATACTGCATTCGCTTTTTTGAGCGAAATACGAAAACAACACCCAGTTATTAAGGGTAGAGTTTCACCGGAAATCATAAATAGTTATTTTTTTTCTACATAAAAAAATAGACAATATGTGAATAAAAAAATAGCATTTAAAATTTTCCGTTGTAAATTTTGATTCTCTGAATGAGGAATCCGCCAGATTTGACACACAGTTAAGCAGTTAATAATGATAGCAATTCCAAGGCTAATATTTTAAGAACTATATATTTCGTTCGAAAATTTATGTATAAAAAGAAATCAAGCACAAAAATACTACAACATTTAAACATTTTCATGCATTAAATTTGATGAAATTAAGGACAGTAAAAACGCAAAAAAGACTAATCTATCTATTTTGAAATATTTTAAATCCTCCATGGCTCCCATGTCTAATGTATATTGCTGTTGTTACCACAGCAACAATAAATTTGAAAATTTTAAGAAATTCTGTTAGTTTACGTCTTATAATACTCTCTCATCTTTCCCATTTAACCCTTTCAGGGACAAGGTACTTCTATTCGCAAAATGCTGAAACGAGTGAATGGCACAAGAATTTATAAACAAATTAATTTAAAAATAAGCAGAAGCTTTTACTCACGTGCTTAATAAATGGACGTTTTTAATTCGAATATTCTGGTGCGAATGTGGCATTTTGAGATTAGCATTAGGTGGACCAAAAATGAACCACCGCCCTCGAAGAGGTTAAAGAGCTACATGGCTGCGAACGTCTACTTTTTTAAAAGTGAAATAAATATATTGAAAACAGAAGTTTTACTTAACACGTCGGCGCGGTGGGTCACGCCCGACTGTCTAAGAGTTGTCAAGTCTCCGGCTTTTTGCACAGCACTATTATTTTAGAGAAAAGGTTGTTGCTTTAAATCGCCCAATTGTTTTAATTAAATAAAACAACATTTTCTGTATTAAAATACTGGTATCCAAAAAGCCGGAGACTTGGCAGTTCCGAGACAGTCGAGTGTGACCCACCGGGTCGGCGTGATCGTGCTAAATCAAATAAGATATTTACTACGTTTCATTAAATTAAAACAGCACTAATTTTATAATATTTGTTGGGTGCAGAAGCATATTTGTATGATTTACAAATCCATTGAATTTGGTAACTAAGAATTTACATGCCATGCAATCATTTCAAAAGCTAGCAGAAACAGAGCAACTGGTTTGTTGTACAATTCATTTACCAACAAAATTTGAAAAATATAATAATAAAATGCTTTAAACATGCGTGAAAAACATTTTTATACAATGAAGAAGGAGTGGTTTAATGCATTGTACAGCAGTAGTTAATTTATATACCACTTAATGGTAATCCCCAAATTCTACAAAGACACCAGAATTTTGGAATAAACTTTCATTTTAGTAAGTACGCGAAGAAGAGCTTTTGCTTTATTAATCATTTAATAAATAATCATTAATCAATAATTTAATCATTTTAGCAATAGAAGTGATTGCTACTGAAATATTCAAGGAACTATATTTTTTTTAACTCTACACTGCACGAATATTTTTTCAGATTTATATTTTCTACTTATATTTATGGTTAGATAATAAAATTTTTAAAGAATAATTCTTCATCTTATTTAATAGCCTACTTCTTTGATTACATAAGACGAATATTTCTATTTAATAATTTCAGGAAGGAAGTAGTTCAATTCGAAAAAGCTTGAAAATATTGATTGACACCAAAAGTTACAAATAAATTTATTTTAAATTAAGTTATGTTGGTTAATTTTTCACGTACTTAACCCCTTAACAGTGTGGCTCGAACTGGATTCGGGCAAGAACACCTTGCTTGCTTCGTTATTAAAAGCATTTTGATACCACTAATTTGTAACAGTAAATTTATCTTTATTGATTGTCAGATATTTTTCGATTAAGTAATGTAAATACATTAGTATGGAAAAAGTGGTGTCCAGCCCAATTTTAATTTTTTGTACGAAAACAAATGTCACTGTTAAGGTGTTAATAAAGGGAAAATTTCTATAAAAAAAAACTGGTGTCAATTTATGGTGAGATTTAACTATGTCATTTAGGGATTAAAATTAAGTGGACAAAAAAGGAATCACTGTCCTTCAACGTGTTATATGTATATAATCATAGGTAAGAACTGAATTCATTTATTAATCCTTTGAGGGGCAAGCAATAATGTCTCTGTAATTTAGAGTTCTCACAAGAATAATCGAAAAGATTTATTTTAAAATAAAGAAAAGCAAATTTTCAACATTTCACCCCCAAAGTGAAAAGAATATAATTTAATTAAAAGTTTTTGGTGCGAATCTCGTTTAAATTAGGTGGGATATAATATATCCCCCTCAAGGGGTTAAAGTTTAAATTTTAATTCGTCCATATGCGCAACGTAGTGTTAAACTCAGTTCTCTCAAAAATTTGATTCAGTTATTTTGTTTAAATATTGTGCAAATATCTGTTTAATTCTCTAATTCCAGTTTAGAACATATACGTTCTTGTGTACTTTTTTATTCTATTCATAAATCTTCTTAAAATATAATCTCTGACGTTTAGTCTTAAACGGTTATTTTCAAAAGAGATGTACCAGAATTTTCCCCCCAAAACTGTGGTGCCTTTGAGTATGAATATAAAAACATCCGCCAAGCGTGCCCCAATCATGGAACTATTAATAAAGAGGAACTGACATATCCTTAAAATAGTGAAGTTTCAACTGTAACCGCTATCAAAGGGGTTGTTTATCGACGGTGGAAGCTCCCACCAGTAGGTTTATATAGATATTTTAAACTTATTTAAACGCCTTATTTTTACAAAATCTCAGTCATAAATAGTGGTAGAAACAAATTTTCATTTTTACTGGTAGGAATTTTCTTTGGTGGTAGTTAGGCCCTGAGTTTCCGCCATATTGTGACAACCATGGATACAAACTGACAGTTTTATAAGGCATACTGACACCGGTAAAAACAAATAGAAATTTTTATGACATTTTTGAAAAAAAATTCCATGAATAGGACGCTTCTTTAAGACGAAATCTTCTATTCAATTTTATTGGTGGGATGCTTGACCTATCGGTAGTCAGAAACTGAAGAACCAATTTTAAAAAAGCAGCCGCCATATTGTGACAACCTCCTCAGTTACTTCACTCGCAGCTGGTAGACAATACACTATATGTCTCCTCCTTTTTATTCATAACTCCATTGCCCCAATAAACAAATTTAACTTTTACATCGACAGTTGTGACGACTGGTTTTCTATGTCACATTTTGTTAGTACTTGGAAAATCAAACTAGAATTTTTGTCACGTGTATGAGTCGAAAGTTAAAAGCATTATTTCTTTCTTACGGCTCAGTTCTAGGGCAGTGTTGCCAGTGCACTCTTTTTTTTAAATTCAGATTCCTTGATTGGCACTACTTTATTTGAAATAGTAAAATTCACCTTGTTCAAAGACATATTAATTAGGGCGAAAACAGCCGGGATTTTACCATTTCAGAAATGTGGTGCCAATCAAGAAATGTGAATTTAAAAAAAGTAACCCTCTGAAAACACTGTTCTTGGGTTATTTTTGGGGCTCATTTATGTCAACATTATGCTTTTATAAGATTGCAGTGTTAAAATCCTTAAATCTAATATTAGCAAAAATTAGAAATAAGATATATGTGCTTTTAGGTGTCTGTATATAGATTAATTTATAATATTTAGACATAGATTAATTTATTCTTTTATTTATTTTCGAAAAAATTTCATGTCAGTTCAAAGAAAATATTTATTTACTTATTTATTTACATATAATAACTACAACAGGTCATTTAAGATTAAAAAAGAGATGTATATGTTAAAGCAAAATTACAAACACTAATGTCCAGCAGTTTCTGTAAAAAATACATCAGAATTCAAAATCAGAATTTTGAGAAACCGGAGTAGCAAATGACTATATCTCCTTAAAACACGCCACCTACACTATTTCATAATTTGTTTTACTCAGTTGAACAGTTATTTAATTTTAATGAGCTTCTCAGTGAGTGAGGCAGATTTGTTTTAACCACAAAACAATCGTCCATTTTTTGCTCCTTTCACAATCGATCGCATGGAATATGTAAATTTTGCCCATATCGGAGAGGTCAAGTATAATCAGATGTAAAATAACGGAGTTGCTTAAATTTTTATAACTTCATTTTGCCATAGGAACAAATTGAATTTATCTTTAGAAAAGGTAGAAAATTCAAGTTATTAAAAAATACAAAAATCGTTTATTTAAGCTTCTGCTAAATGACGTACATTAAAAATACTTTCTCTTGATTTATTTCACGATTTCGCGCTCTGTTCGTTTTACTAAGAAATTTGTGTATTCTATTTTTATGTTGTAAATACTTTTCAGTTGTATTCAACTAATATATATACCAAACAAGATGGGTTCAGACTTGGGTGCTTCTTGAATAAAAGTGCTTTTCAAGAAAAAACTTCGTGTTAGGTTTTTAAAACATTTTCAACAAAAAATACTTTCAGGGTAAAGTCGTCATGTATTTCCTAAAAATACAATTTTGAAAAGTAAAATGCGATTTACTTTCATAAAGAAAAAAAAAAAATTTTAACTGTGTGTACAGTAGAAATAAATCAAAAAACAACTTTAAAAGGACTACATCTGATTTCGCCAAAATTACTTTGTTCTGAATGTCCACATTTTTAATGTAAGTTTGTTATCATGACGAGATTAATGAACAAATATGTGTGTTCAAGCATTTACTTATTATGTCATGCTGCATTAGCATTAAATACAGTGAAACCTCTTTAACTGAATATGGGTTAACTTAATTTTCTGTTTATTGTAGTAATTTGTTAGCGCAATAAAACGTTTTATTTAGCTTTCGCGAAAAATTCACTGGTTAACCCTTTGTATCTCAGTGATCCATTATATGGAACACTCAACTTAATGCCCAAAAGCCACAATGGTGCCAGAATTTTGGTACAAGTATTTTCCATTAATTATGTATGCAAAATAAAGCTTTTTCATACTTCCAAAAAAAATTGTTCATAAATTCCGTTGTCACTCAGTCATGTAATTATTTTAGCAATGTAAGTGCTTCGCACCTGAAAGGGTTAATTAATACTAAAATGTGAAGAAATCGCGTTTCAGGAATAATTCTTAATGTTAATTCTTAAAAGACACAATATCACCACAACTTTGGTAAAGATAATTTCTTTTGTATAATATATGTGAAGTATAGCTTTTTTTTTCATAAATCCAAATAATTTTTTTGTGTGAATTCCGGTGCCATTCATTCATGTCAACATTTCAGCAGTGGAAGTTCTTTGCCCGTGAAAGGGTTAAGGACAAAACTGCTAAGTGGATCAATAAAGTTGTTGGATGAAAAATTCCGACAGATAGACTATTTTATACTGCAATAACTCTCATGCTAGTCATAAATGTGACTTTTTGTATTTGAAAAACGGTGCTGTAGAACAGCAATTCCCAACCTTGGGTACGCACGCATACCAGAAGAGATACAAAGATGTCCGAGTGCGGGTACGTGAAAATTTCATTGGTAATGGCGGATAATGCAAAAAATAAAAGTTTAAAATGAAAACTAAAAAAAGGTTGTAGAATTTTCGTTTACAAAGAGAGTCATATTGTTACCCTGGCCTGCCTGTCCATCAGATCTATCACCCACCGATCATGACTGGTGAATGATTGGAGAACGCCCATCCCGGAATGTCGCACCCACGAGTACAAAATATGAACTTTGACTACGTGTGGAGGCAGTGTGTAATGCTATTCCCCAACAACACATCCAAAGCCTCTTTCACCCTATGCCGTAGCGTGTAGCAGCGTTTGTTGGCAGATGTGAATGTAACAGTTCTTACTGATTCTCCCGTCTACCTCACTTCAAAGGAGGTTGTCTTTGGAATCAATTAACACTGATACTATGTATAATATCTAAAATAAATTTGGCTTTGATATCTCTTGTCTTTCTTGATGTTGCATTTTGGATGGCCAGCAGTGTAGGTATATGGGGTTGTGTAGATGCTATATATAATGCTGTAAGAGATGGACTCGGTGAATTTAGACACATCTCGCTCTTATTTTGAAATAACTCTAGATTTTCAACCACATCCTGCTTTTAAACATCGAGTTCACCCGCCCTCCCTCTCCCGTGCTGAGTATCAAGGGAAGTTTTCATTTCACTGTTCGTCCGAATCTACATTTTTGAGTTCAAACGTGTGCTAAAAATTTAAAAATTTCCTTTATAAGTAAAGGATTATTCAAATCCAAGGGATACCCGTCGATGGGGATATTTATTATACTGTTTAAGTATTAAAAAAGTGGATAATAAAAATCACTAAATGCACAATAACATTTTTTTTTAATTATCATTTTAAAGGAGTGTTATATAAAAGAAAATATTAACTTAAAATAACTCTTAAATGTGTAACAAAGTGTAAAAATTTCATGTTTAATAAGCATCCCTACTCCATGAATATGTTAATATTCTTGGCATGGACATTCATAAATTTATAAAGTTATTTTAAGATAGAAACAATCCGAGTGCTCTTTGTATTGAGATAATTGGATCTTATTCTCTGAATTAAAGAATAGTTAAATATATTTATTTTTAAAATAACTAAATTAAAACATTCTTTTTTCTTAATTTAATTCTTTAAGAATAACTTACGAATTAATTCAATTTACAAAGTTTTAAGGGATAAAAGTATGAAAAAAAGAATCGTACATTATCAGGTTATTCGTAATCGTTTTTATAGTAACTTTGTATGCATCTTTTGTTTGTGTATTATGAGATAAACGAAAATATTATTAACCCTTTGGGGATATTTTTTTACTACATTTTATTTAATGTTTAATTTCAAGTTTTTTGCGTTTTAGACCAGCAAAAATTAATTTTAACATGATAAATAAAATCAAATAGATACTTTTCAGACTAAAGCTAAATTTAACAAAATTAAATTTCTGTTTCAAATCATGGAAAAATAAAAATACTTATAAAATATTAAAAGCTGATTCTAGAAGGCATAGCTGGAACATTTACGTTTTTGTGTTACCTTTAAAATTTATTAGCAAATTAGACTTTATTTAACCACCGAAATCTGTGATTAACCCCTTAACGGTCATATTAATTTCGGTTTAAAAATTCAAATTGGTTATTGTCACAACTTTTCTGAAAAAGAAATATTCGCCTTATTTAATGACAGGTAAAATGATACCATAATGAAGCCAATCACACTATTTTATAAAACTAGTAGGAATAAAGCAATCTGAATAATAATAATAATAATAAAGTCCTTCCGGCCAGTGCCGGGAGGAAGAGGTAGCTTTCATAATCCTTATTTAAAAAAAGCCAACTTATATCATGCAAACACACGAAGCTCAATTTAGTGGAAACCGAATATAGGAGATTCAATACTAATTTTTATCAATATAATGAATGAGAATTTCGCGAAATTAGTCAGCGTTATCCAAGCTGCTTTTCTTTAAAGAAACTTATATTTGGCTGCCAAATTCGGCAATTTCTTAAAGTGCCTGTCATTTTAAGACAACATGGTGGATGAGGCTAACCAGTGAACTTGGTCGAGACCTTAGTAATTGCTGTGCACATGCTCACTCACATCGGAATCGGTTAATATATAGGAGTGCTGTCGCATGGAAAAAATCAGATTTTTCAAAATGTCACACACAATAGAAATTGAAACTGCTATATCTGAGCCATTTTTTAATGTAAAGACAAACAAAAAATGCTCCTGAATCCTTATATCAAGATCAAATACTTAAGAAAGAAACCTTTTTCAATTTCTAATTTTTTTGCACCTCACTTTAAATATATATATATTTTTTAATTTAATGGCCGCCATTTTGAAACAAGATGGCTGATGAATCTGGCCAGCGAACTTGGTCGAGGTGTTGATGTATACTATCCACATGCCTTCTTACATCGAAATAGGCGAATACGTGCGTTATCGCGTGACAAATACAAGATCGTTTCAAAATGTTAGCCATGCTAGAAATTCAAAGTGCTATAAATCAACCATTTTTTTAAGATATCAACAAAAGAACAAATTTTCAGAAACAAAAACTGCTCCGGAATCTTTGTATCAAGGCCAAACACATAAAAAAAATCTTTTTCATTTTCCAATTTTTTAATACCAATTTTTTAATTTTGAATTTTAAATTTATTTTTTTTTTAAATGGCAACCCTTTTGAAACAAGATGGCGAATGAAACTGGCCAACGAACTCGGTCGAGACATTGGTATGTACTATGTACAGACCAAGTTACATCCAAATAGGTTCATAAATACGCCTGTTATCGCGTGACAAAAATCAGGTCGTTTTAAAATGTCAGCCACGAGAGAAATTCAAAATGCTATTACTCAGCCATTTTTTTTTAGATATAGAAGGAAGAAAAACTGTTCCGGAATCTTTATATTAAGGTCAAACACATACAAAAAAAATCTTTTTCATTTTCCAATTTTTTGGTATCTCATTTAAATTTTTTTATTTTTTAATTTTTTTAAATGGCCGCCATTTTGAAACAAGATGGCGGATGAAGCTGGCCAACGAACTCGGTCGAGATATTTGTATGTACTATGTACACACCAAGGTACATCCAAGTCGGTTCATAAATACGCCTGTTATTACGTGAGAAAAATCAGGACGTTTCAAAATGTCAGCCACGCTAGTAATTCAAAATGCTATAACTCAGCCATTTCTTAAGATATAGACGAAACAAAAACTGCTCCCGAATCTTTTTATCAAGGTCAAACACATAAGAAGAAAATATTTTTTCAATTTTCAATTTTTGGTACCACATTTCAAATTTAAATTTTTCTTAAAAATTTAAATGGCCGCCATTTTTAAACAAGATGGCGGGTGAAGCTGGTCAACGAACCCGGTCGAGACATTGGTATGTACTATGTATAAACGAAGTTACATCCAAATCGGTTCATAAATACGCCTTTTATCGCGTGACAAAATTCAGGACGTTTCAAAATGTCAGCCACGCTAGAAATTCAAAATGCTATAACTCAGCCATTTTTTAAGATATAGACGAAACAAAAACTGCTCCGAAATCTTTCTATAAATGTCAAATACATAAGAAAAAAATATTTTTCCATTTTCAATTTTTTGGTACCACATTTCAAATTTTAAATTTTTAAAAAAATTTTTAATGGCCGCCATTTTGCAACAAAATGGCGGATGAAGCTGGCCAACAAACTCGGTCGAGAGATTGGTATGTACTATGTACACACTGAATTACATCCAAATCGGTTCATAAATACGCCTTTTATCGCGTGACAAAATTCAGGACGTTTCAAAATGTCAGCCACGCTAGAAATTCAAAATGCTATAACTCAGCCATTTTTTAAGATATAGACGAAACAAAAACTGCTGCGGAATCTTTGTATAAAGGTCAAATACATAAGAAAAAAATATTTTTCCATTTTTAATTTTTTGGTATCACATTTCAAGTTTTAAATTTTTTTAAAAATTTTAAATGGCCGCCATTTTGAAACAAAACGGCGGATGAAGCTGGCCAACGAACTCGGTCGGGACATTGGTATGTACTATGTACACACCGAATTACATCGAAATCGGTTCATAATTACGGGAGTTACAGTGTGACATATGTCAGATATATATATATATATATATATATCAATTTTGAACGGAGAGTGGTTTCGGGGTCTGGGGGTCATGATCGATGAAAATCTACCAAAATTTTTTGAAATCGCTTTCCTCCGAACGGCTGCAATAGGTAGCTTTTTTGTAAAGAAAGCTACCTAAAAACAGCTTTTGAATATCACGGGAGCGAGAATTATGGGGTTAAAAAGCGCATTTCTTGTTAAGATAAAAAGCACAAATGTTGACAGCTATTTCAGAGTTAACCCCTTGAGGGGCAAGCAATTACGTTTGTGAAATGCACAATTCCCACCGGAATCTTTGAAAAATTCTATTTCAAAATAAGTAAAAGCAATTTTACGGCCCTTTTTTTTTCAATCAAAGTTAGAAAAGTAAAATTTAATAAAATTTTTCTGGTGTAAAACTTCACTAATCGTAGGTGGTACATAATATATACCGGTGCCCCTCAAGGCGTTAAAAAGGTTTGTGATATCGTTTGATATCACATATACTTTTCTTTAAATGTAATTAACCCTAGAACTACCGAAAAATTTACTCAAGTTTTATAAAAACATTCTACACCAGAATTTTTACTTAAAACTATTTAATTTGTTTATTTAACTTATTATTGTCTGATTTATAAATTTAGTTTGTTTTGAAGAAATTTCTGGTTTGAATAAATATTTTGAATGTACATGTTGGGTCCATTGGACCCTTCTGGTAGACAGAGGGTTAATATGATCCCTTGATAGATAAAATTTAATATTAACTATCAATATACAACTCCCCTTTCTATTTCTTTTTGTATATCTAAGTTTTAAATTAATCTACTTTCCTTTTCACATTACTTTAACGTTCCCAGAAAACTCTCTCTGTGCTCTTTTATCTATGTAAATAAAATAAAAAAAAAGAATATTATTCACAGCCATTTCATTTCGAAAAAGTCATTATTTTAACGTTGAATCTGCATATAAAATTTCTCTCTGTCAGATTTTTAATTCGATCCTTTACTAAGAGATAGTCAAAACTTTGGTTAAACCAGCGGTTAGATAATAATATCCAGATGTACTTTTAAACTTAAGTCGCCTTTCAGTTTACCGCACTCATTCTAATGCTATTGACAGTTTTCGGATTCTTTCTTACTTTCTCACGGACTAACGCTTGGCTAATTATCGCCTATTAGGCTTTTCATCTAAATTTAAACTACCCCATGTATTCCAATGTAACGGTCACCCCTTGGCAAGATCTGTGTCTTACCCAATATCTATATATCGCCAAAACTTTACGAATGAAAATGTGAAACTTATCACTCTTTGCCTGCTTCTCAGAATGTAAAGATTAAGTTTTGGTTGTGTGTGTCAGCGGGGTCACTCCCAAGGCACTTATGTGTATCTTCAAATTTTCATTAAAGTTTCCTTATTACGCTACAAGTATTAGTTTGAATCTTCTGGATCTGAGTTTATTGTGTTGTTCGTGCATTCGTACTCCACTACGGAAAATCTTAAATTTCATTTAAAATAATTCAAAAGATATTTCCATCTACTTATTTTATATCCGAAGCTCTTTTATAAAAGATGAACAACCCCCGCAACGAGAAACATCTCTATCACAAGGTTATCTGTACATTTGTTACAGATAGCCTCATGGTTTCCAAGTATACAACGAATAAATGCATAAATGGTAGTTAACCTGTTAAATATGTGATGAAATTAGGCAAATATTGTTATTTTAAAAATTGGCAGCAACTAAGCAATCTGAATTTTAAAAGAACGCCCACCTAGCAACACTGCCTTTCAATGTCGTAGAGATGTTTTTTTCTTTTTTTGGGGGGGGGGGGGACACGATCATTGTACTACCAGCACTATTATGTAGAAAATTTTGCTTTATTTAATGAATGAATGTTACAAGATTAAACAAAGCAAAATTTATCATACAATAGTACCGTAATTTGCGGCCAATAATCCGCGGATCAAACAATCATGTTTCGACACAGAAATTGTATTTAATAATTGAGGTTGAATATTTTCCGCAATTTAATGAGTTACATTTTATTAAATAACATTAAAATTTCTGGGTCCGAACATAATTGTTTGATCCACGGAGTATTGACCGGAATTTACGGTAGAATGATTGACCCCTTCCCCCTAAAGCCATGCCACTGCTGCCGTTGACCAGGTTTGTCAGTCTGCTACATTTTTAATTAATCAGATTGCTTAATTGTTGCCAGTTTTTGGTCACATTCATTATTCAGTCATTTAACCCCTTCGGGACCGGCGTCTGTTACACAAATTTAATTCGGTTGGCACCACTATCTTTTTTAAAAGTTACCTTTACTTTAGTAATCCCAAAAATGCTCTAATTAAATAAGGTGAATAATACTTTTTTATATTACTGGTGCCAAAAACATATTCTGTATGCACGTTTTGAAGGTGCATATATGCATCCGTGGTCCCGAATGGGATATTAAACCCTTGAAGGGCTGTCGTTCACTTTTGGACAAACATTATATTAATTCTAAAGCCACATTGACGCCATAATTATGGAATCAAAATTTTCCTTTTATTAAGTACACGAGGCAAAGCTTTTACTTATTTTCAAATAAATTTGGTTGTATATTCTGGTGTCAGACAATCATTTCAGCATTTTACGAGTAGAAGTACTACTTTGCCCCTGAAAATATTAAATAATGCGAACTATGCTATTTCAGAAAAAAATGCTCGCAATCAAGCAATCTGAATAAAAAGAAGAAAGGGACTGCAACGTTGCTTTTGAACATTTTTTTAAATACTCGAGTATAATATAAAGGGATGATGGCACTCCGACCAAAATGACTGCTTGCTAACAGTAATTTTTAATGGTATTTGTCGCCTTATTTTATGACAGAATTTCTGAGATTTAATAAAGCAAAGAATACTGTTAAAATTTAGTGGTGAAAATCAATCATTTGGGTCGGGGCGTTGTATATAATATTTTTTGAATTGTTAACAATATTGTTTTATAATGAGAAAAGATTTAATTAAAAATACAATTTTCAAGTCAAAATTTATCAATTTCATTAAAAGAAGAAACCCCCACTGATTCTACAATTTTAATTTTGTAATACATTTTTTGCAATTTTTTGTGTTAAATGTTCCCTATAACTGTAAGGAGCAACATTTCAAACAGTTAACGAGTATAAAAAAATAAATAACATGCTATTACTTGAATAAAAATATCAACACTGAATCATATAAAGTAGTGGCCTTCAACCGGTTTGCATGGAATTTGTTTTTGACCTCAAACTCCAAAAGGTAACTTTGACTTTTTAATATGAAATATACTGTACTTAACCCGGGATTACACGAGCAGGGTATGTCATACACAGGGTGGGCACAGTTGTTACATTTATCACCACTAATTTTCGAAAAGTAATCTTCAAATTATTTTAGATCAGAATTTGTGAGCAATATCAACGATTAAATAAAATGACGATTTTTGTTTGAATTTATTGGTGGTAAAGTGTTAATTGTTCATATCCTGGATACGTGCGAGCATTCCCGGGTTAATTAAGGCAATTTTTATATACTAAAATAGTTTTAGTGCACCATTTACTTTGGTTCGTCGGTACACATGAGTAAGACGATTTTAGGTGCGTTCGTTATTATATAAATACGTAGAACCTAGAGTCGTCATTCGGTCCGTCTATCTGTCTGTCTGTCCGATTTCTGTCTGCCCTACCGTCCGCATATAACAGAGCAAAAACTACCCAACGGAATAATCTGAAATTTTATATATTGTTGCAAACCATTGTCGAACCATTTCAAATTTTATGAAAATCAGATGTAAGGTTTAATTACAGGGACAGTCAAAATTTTTCCGTTACAATATGGTTGTTACTACTGATCTTCTTCTCTATTTCTAATTTTCTCATTAAACTTATTATCTAATAAAAAGCTTTCAACTTATACAATCATAAAATAAAAGCTAAATGCCCTACCTGTTCTTTCCTTTGTATAAGAAGAAATAGCCGGGGATTCTATGCAGTAAAGGAAACAACATCCAAATAATAAGTCTTGAATCTTCGAAACAAAAAAAGCTATATTACATTAAACATTCTTGAAGACGTACACAACATGCTTGGACACTCACAAAACAAACATTATTTACAGGTTACAAATCGAGTATTAAAGTTTTCTTTTAAAGTTATTTTCTTTTCTCTACGTTCATATCTAGTTTCTATTCTGTTCTAAATCTCAGTCAATTCTCACAGAAAAAAAAGTTCTGTCAGCTCTTGCGCAGTAGGATCATTCGGTCTGACGCAACACACTGCAGGTGTGTTTTTGTTCTTGTTTCAAAGGGTAAGGGGTAAGAGGAGTTGCTTGATTTCACAACATCCTCCCACCTTGAGTTGTGATCCAT
Source organism: Maratus speciosus (assembly GCA_963932465.1). Classification (NCBI taxonomy): domain Eukaryota; kingdom Metazoa; phylum Arthropoda; class Arachnida; order Araneae; family Salticidae; genus Maratus; species Maratus speciosus. The sequence goes on from OZ010787.1 coordinate 437,199,755, forward strand.
GGGAGGCACTCAACAATTTAGAAGTTCAGATCGGAGTCTCAGAGGCGGTTTCACTAGTCGTCCACTTCTGGTAACCACAGAAGAGATATCTCTGTCACTGGGTTGGTTCTTTTCTACACTGATTCTAGTCGGATCGATTTCTGGAGTAGCCTTTCGTTGTTCATTAGGGACATTAAAGATCACTTTCTGCTGAATTATGTTATCTGATGGGGAATCGCTAGCTGCATCAATTTCCAAGGGAAACAGGCGTTGGAAAGGACTGAGGAAAATGCCATTTTCTGTTTGGACTTTGGCCAATCTTGCTATTTTGTCTTTTCCTGGAAATATATCTATTATTCTGGCTAAAGGCCAGTGAAGACGTCTTTTGTTGGTATCTTCCAGAAGAACGATGTCTCCTATTTAAAAAGGTTTGGAATTTTCTTTCTTCATAGACTGTTGCCGCAGCTGTCCTAAGTACTCCGTTCTAAATCGGTTTCGCAGATCATTTCTTATTCTTTGACGATATCTTGCTCGTCTGTTAAGATCTTGTGAGTCTAATGTATCAATATCTGGAACGCCGGATCTAGGCAGTTCTTGAAGTAACATCAGTGGAGTTGTAGGTTCAGGATCCCGATGTATGTGATCGGTCGTGAATTGATAACATTTTCACAATCACAGAGTATTGTGCTCAGTTCTTCGTAATTTAATGAGGCGCGACCCAAAACTTTTCTTAAAATTTCCTTTACCATCCGAACAAGGCGCTCCCACCATTCTCCCCACCATGGGGCTGCAGGGGGGGTTAATTTCCATCTTATTTTCTGTATAGAGGCTAAGACTTTTATGGCTTCCCAATCTACACTGGAAAGTGCTCTGCTAGTGCCCACAAAATTATTTCCATTATCTGAGTAAATTGTATATGGTCTGCCTCGCCGTGCAATAAATCTTCTTAGGGACTGCATAAAGCATTCAGCTGATAAAGATGTTATCAACTCCAAGTGTACCGCTCGATAGACAGCACAGGTGAATGACGCTATCCACACCTTTGAACCATCGGCAAGGTATAGAGGACCGGCTAAATCGACTCCCACCACTTCAAATATAGCTGCATCTCTGATTCTGTATTCAGGTGGGAATCCTGGTTCGACCTTTGTTCTGGGTGTTTGGAATCTTTGACACTTAACACATTGTCTAATGACGTTTCTGATATAATTTCTTGATTTCAATGTCCAAAATTTTTCTCGAAGTTGAGCCATTAGTATGCTAACTCCAGCGTGATGATTTTCTAAATCTTTTTCAAAAATTAACTTCTGGACCACAGGTTGTTTTGAGGGCAAAATTATTGGATAACGAAAATCTTCTTTGTCTTGTCTACAGATTATATTTGTTTTTGCTCTCAAAAGTCCGTTTTTATCTTCTAATGGTCTTAAGGCTTTTTAATTTGGGATCTGTGCTTCCTGAAACTGATTCCTTTAGTACTAATCTGATTAATATTTTTTCTGCTTTTTCAAATTCATCAACGGAGATGTTGGGTGATGAAATTCTTTCTTTCTTTCTTGTGTTGTTATAAAAACGATATATAAATGCAATCATTCTTATGTTTTTTCGATAAGAGGAAAAATATCGAAAAAAACGGTGTAAATCAGTGTCTTCATTGTCTAAAAGTGTTAGGATTGTCTTTTTCCTTTCTTTATTTATTACATTATCGTCAGGGTGTTCTTCTGGTTGTGGCCACTGATCTTCTGGTAAATACAGCCAAGCTGGTCCCTCCCACCATCGTGATTTCTCCAATTGCTCAAAGGAACATCCTCTGGATGGGAGGTCTGCCGGATTTAAATTTCCTGGTATATGTCACCAATCTTCAACTTGGGTAAGGCTACTGATTTCTAAAACTGTGTTGTAGACAAATGTACCCCAAGATTGTTCTCTTCTTATCAACCCTAAAGCTGCTGAGGAATCGCTCCAAAAGTTTGTCTTCTCTGGTTTCAACCGAAGATCACTCATGATGGTTTTAGCGAGTCTAGCTCCAATGAGGCACGAGAGTAGCTCCAGTCGAGGAATTGTGAGTTCTTTAACCCTTTCAGGGGCAGAAGAATTCTGTTCGTAAAATGCTGAAAAAATTGACTGACACCAGAATATTCCAACAAATTTCTTAGAAAATAAAAACCCGCTATTTTTCACTTTTATTACAAACCCAAAATTTTATTAAAATATTCTTGGTGCCATTTGTCAGTTTTAGAATTAAAATTAGGTGGCTGGACCCTCTAGCCACCGGCCTTGAAAGGGTTAATGGGCGCTACTCTACTTCTAGCATTTACTAACTGAACTTTAACTCCTTCTTGTATTTGACATCTAAGATACACGCAAGTGGCATAGGCGTGTCTACTAGCATCGGAAAAATTATGCAAGGAAATGTTATTTTCATTTTCGGGCGATACATTCAACCAGCGTGGAACTTGAATTTCTTGTAAAAACTTAATTTGTTTTAACCAGGTCTCAAACTGTTTTCTTAAATTTTCAGGAAGTTCTCTATCCCATTTCAATTTATGTTTCCAGGTTTCCTGAAGAATTAATTTTGGAATAAGAGTGCTCGGGACGGAGAATCCTATGGGGTCAAAAATCGTTTGGGTAACCGATAAAATGTTTCTCTTCGTGACTGGGTCCTTCGTTTCAATTTTTTTCTTATATTTTACACATTAATCTATCTTGCTCTAAGTCCCAGACCAATCCCAAAAGTGGTGCTAACTTTGTATTTTCTTCAGAAACATCGATCATTGCCTGAGGCAAGTTTGATCGCCAACATCTTAAATTAAAATGAGCTGAAGATAAAATACACTGGGATTCTGTTATAAATTTTCCAGTATCTGCGATCGATTTTAACCCCTTGGGGACGAGCGACACGTATACGTGCTGAAAATAGGCCTAAGGATCCTCGTTTATCCTCACCAGTAAAATTTTACTGTAAAATTTGCCTTATTTAATCCGACCATTTTCCCGATTTGAATAGGCACAAACATCTGTTTTTTAAAACCGGTAGCAAAGTAATAAACATTTCGTAAAAGGCTCCCGTCGCGAAGGGGTTAAACTAGTAATGGAATTGACAATGTAAAATGAATCTTTCAAAATTCGTGCTGTATTTTCCCACTGTTCCGGTACTTGACTTAAAGGATGGTTTAGTGTACCCATTAATAAAAACGGGATGGAAGTGAGTCCGCAGACTACGCGATAATGTCGATAAACTTTCAAATTATGTTTGGAGTCGAACCAGAGAAAGCGTAAAAAATCGTGATCTTTTTCTGTGATTTTTATCTGGAGAAATGCTTTTGCAATGTCTGAAGAAATACCTATTTTGTATTTACGAAAACGATTCAAAATGCTCGGAATTATTTCAATCAAATTAGGTCCCTTTGTGAGGCAGTCGTTTAAGGAAGGAGAGTTTGCATTATGTGCGGAGGCATTAAAAACTGGACGCATTTTTGTCGTTTCACTATTTTCTTTAATTACTGGTCTGTGGGGTAAGAAATGTACTTTATTCTCCTTATCGTCTGAAATTTCTTCTATAATATTATTATCCTTCCACAAATTAAAAATTTCTTCATATTCTATTTTCTTATTCGTTTTGATAAGTTTTTTTTCTGTCTTGCGCAAATGTTTTTCGGCTAATACGCGATTGCTCGCTAAAATTGAGTTATCAACAATCCAGGGTAGTGTCACTTCGTAGCGGCCACTTTCATCACGTTTGACTGTTTCAAGAAAATGGTTATACGTTTCCCTAGCTAAATCGTCTTTATTTTTGTAATCTTCATTAGTGATACCCAAGGTATCTAAGTTCCACAGTTGTGATAAACTGGCATTTGAAGTAAATAATGACAGCGATAGAACTGACAACGAACTTTCTGAATCATTTCCATTACCCTCTGTTTTCCCCATAATTGTCCAGCCTAACTTTGTTTCAAAAGCTGTTATACCAAAATCAGGAAAATATTTTATATTATCTGTGAATAATTTCGCCGCCATGTCAGCGCCAATTAAAATGTGTACTTCTTCCGGATTATTCTCATTAAACATAGCCGATTATTTTCACGAACATCGGTCAGATGAATTCCCCTTTTTTCTAAGATTTTTATCATTTCGCTATCGCGGCATAAATTTACTCCTGAAAAGATTTTTCCTTCATCTAAAGCTTGTATTTTAAATCGGAAATTATGATCTAAATTACTGATAGTAAATTCATAGCGATTATGTTTACTCGTTTTTTCTACCCCTCCGAATAGTCTGCCTAATTGTTTCTGATCGAATTTTCCTTAATTTCAATTTATTTGCAGCATATCTAGTTATATAACTATTGTGACTCCCAGTATCTATAATGATACGAATAAATTCGGAAGATTGATTATCATTACGGATCTCCACTATCAAGGTTTTAAATAGACATTAGAAATTATATCCTGATTTGACAGCATCGGTCTCGCAACATCGCTACTCTCTGAGTTAGTAGATTTCCCTTTTGAATTTATTTCTTTATTACACATTATCTGGGCGTGTCTCGAATTGCAAATACCGCATAAATCCTTCGATACACAGTATTTACCAATATGTCCGTGGGATAAACATACATAGCACAGGCCTCTCTTTTTCAATAAATCAAGTCTTTTTTCAAACGGTAAATTACAAGAGCTAAAACATTTATTTGTCTGGTGCCTGCCAAAACAAAATCCACAAGTAGTCTCATTTTCGCTCTGAACTAATAAATCACTCGCTGATGATAATTTTCTATTCGGAGAATATAATTTATTACTCTGCGTATTAAATTTATTGACTCTTGGGGGAAAGGAAGGATTTTTCCTAAATGACTGCGCACCGTAATTATTTTGTGTTGATTTTTCATTTATTTCATTCAGTAATGACGCATACATTTTCTCTCTGGATATAAATTGCTTATGTAAGAACGATATTAAATCTTGATCATTAATTGAGTCTTCATGCGTTTTATTAAATTCCAAAACTAGGTCTCTCGGTAATAATTTAAATAAAATGGGGGATAATAAACTTCCATAAGATGAAATGTTAAGGGAATCTAGGCTTCTAATGTTCATTTGTATCTCATCACAAAGTTTTCGAAATGATTTGGTGTCATTTGAGTGTCTGAGCGGAGTTAAATTAAGAAGTTCATTTGTATGTACCGAAATTAACATATCCTTATTCCCTGTACCTTTCTTTCAAAATATCGACGGCCTTTAAATAATTCTCTGCAGTGACACAAAATCCATCTATACTTTTTAATGGAATGGGGCTAGAAAACTTTTCAAATAGTTAAATTTATCTACTGGATCTAATGCGTCATTGTTGTGAATGGTTGTTTCAAAAGCTGACCAAAACGAAAGCCATTCAACGAAATCCCCAGAAAATTTTGCGATATTTAATTTCGGTAATTTAATGTTTACATTTTCCTTTCAGGGATTTTCTCGTATAGAAAATGAATCATGCTGTGTTTTCTTTTTATCTAACTCTTTTATTTTTCTGTTTGCTCTAAAGCGCCATGACGTAATTTTCTCTTTAAATTCACGAGTGCCCAGTAATTCTGTATCTATTTGTGCTTCTTGCACCAATTTTTTAATTTCCCCGTCTGCTCGTGTCAGTTCCAATTCTGTCACACTTACCTGTTCCACTACCTCTTCTAAATCAAAAATGTCTGGTTCTCCCTCTTTCAAAATAGCTTCTATTTTATTTATAAACTTATTTATGCTTTCACGTAGCACAGCTCTTTCTTTTTTGGCGATAACTAAACTTTCAGCCATTGCTAACTAATAACAACAACAACTAAATTCTATTAAAAATTACAATTCTCTATATGTTCTATATGCTCAATAGTTTTTCAGTTCTTCAAATTAAATAGCTTGATAAATAATTTCTAATTATTCTAATATCTTAATATCTTATTCTATTTATCTTATAATCAGGTCATAATCCATGGAAAGGATGCCAAAATGTTATTACTGATCTTTTTCTCTGTTTCTAATTTTCTCATTAATCTTATTATCTAATAAAAAGCTTTCAACTTATACAATCATAAAATAAAAGCTAAATGTCATACCTGTTCTTTCCTTTGTATAAGAAGAAATAGCCGGGGATGCAGTAAATGAAACAACATCCAAATAATAAGTCTTGAATCTTCGAAACAAAAAAAGCTATATTACATTAAACATTCTTGAAGACCTACACAACATGCTTGGGCACTCACAAAACAAACATTATTTACAGGTTACAAATCGAGTATTAAAGTTTTCTTTTAAAGTTATTTTCTTTTCTCTACGTTCATATCTAGTTTCTATTCTGTTCTAAATCTCAGTCAATTCTCACAGAAAAAAAAAAAAAAAAAAAAAAAAAAGTTCTGTCAGCTCTTGCGCAGTAGGATCATTCGGTCTGACGCAACACACTGCAGGTGCGTTTTTGTTCTTGTTTCAAAGGGTAAGGGGTAAGAGGAGTTGCTTGATTTCGCAACAATGGTCAATGGAAAAAGAATTATTTCAAGTGCATTTTAATGATATTACAGCCTTTCGAAATGAATGAAATTGATATGCACTTATGAAGTACACTAAAATTTACATTCGGTACAATGTGTGATTCAAAAAATATTTATAGTACAAACGCACCTCATTTGCCACGTTTGACGTGCAATTTCCAACTTGTTTCAGTTAAAATGAATACAGTAAAAAAAAAAAATTCGCATATTTTGAATTATTGGATTTTTACACTTTGAGAGAACATACCTTGGCTTACAAAACTCATTTACATCGACAAGTTTGAAATTTGTTAGTTCCATTATTTTTTCGTTAATCGAAGTTTATCCGTTTTAATAGCTATTTTCTGATATTAAATTATACAAAAAAATATTTTTTTTATTTTAGTTTTGTCAATCCTGAAAATATGTGTTTGCAGAAAATCCTTCGATGCCGAATAATTGCGCTAAAAAAAAAAAAACATCAGAGCTATTTTTAATTTTTATAACCCTTTCAAAAGCTAAGTACTTCTACTACTAAAATATTGAAACATATGAATAACACAGGGCTCGCAGCGTTCCTAAAATTTTCGGAATTTCTTACCACTATTTTAAAACGATAATCCTTATTGTATTATTCTATTATAAATGTTAAAGGAATGTACCAAGAAGAATGTTTATTTAAAATACTGGCAACAAAGTGCGAAAATTTTAGGAACGCTGCGAGCCCTGATAACACCGTAATTTACAAACAAAGGTGTATGGAAATAATTTAAAGCTTTAACAATGAATAAAATTTCCCTTACCTTTATTATTAAGAAAAAATTGGGGGGAAAATCTGAGTGCCATTTTTTACTTTGTAATTAAACTTAACGCTTTGCACTCTATGGGTGACTGTCACTCACCATTAGTGTTGCCAGATATCCCGTGTAATCAGAGCAAAAGAAGTGTTCTGCCACCACTAAATTTTTACACCTTATTTTGCCATCTTTAATCGCAGATATTTCTGTAATTAGAGAAGGAGAGGAAAATTTCTTTAAAATGCTGGTGTCCAGACATTTGGAGTACCGATTTATGCGGGTCATCTAGCAGCACTAGTGGAGAGTGAGAGTCACCTCTTGAGTCCAAAGGGTTAAGTGTTCGGGCTAGGGTTCCCAGTTTGGCCTCCATTATTATTCAAAAGTTTAATGTTCATAGCAGAAATTAAAAAAAAAAAAGTATGTCATGCTTTATTTATTTTTTTTTACTTTTACTGCCCAGGAGAGACTGCTCAGACTGGGAAGTGAGTCTGTAGAGCATAGATTGTCCCTCCCGGTCCCCTTTATTGACGTCTAAAAAAAAGTTACAAATTTAAGCAGAGGCCCCGCCAATTTTCCTCGCTAATTTTCAGCCCGCCAATACGCGTGACAGAGGGCGGAGTGGTATATATAAGATATAAATAAATGTTACAGTAGCAAAATTTGTGAAACAAACATAAGGACATTAAATAATGCAGTGTTATACAAAGTTAGACAATATTATACAAGTTGCTGCGACCCGACATTGGGTACTGCATAAGGGGGAATCCAAGTCCCTGTCTCAGTGATGGAGTAAAACTGAAAGGTTACATAAGAAGTTGAAGATGTTTTTAAGCTTTGAGAGCAAAGTTGGGCGCGATAAAATATTTGCTAACCAACCAACTGGAAGAAAGAGTCATTTAACCATCGCATAATGTAATTCTCTTTTTGAAATTTCCTGTATGAATTTGAAATTTCGGATTAAAATTGGAGGCCAAACTGGCAACACTGGTTCGGGCCATGCAAACAGCGCACTTGAAATGTTTTATCCTATTACTATCATTGGGGTCCTTTTTGACAACATTAAGAATTTCATTAATGTTTCGATAAAGAAAGATTATAAGTTAAAAAAAAAAAAAAAAAAAAAAAAAAAAAAAAAAAAAAAAAAAAAAAAAAAAAAAACAGAGACCTGGTAGTCAAAAACTAAATCTTACTGAATTAAATTCCAAGTACAAAATTATGAAACGTCTAAGAACCCTTGAACATTTTTCAGGCTCGCCACTAGAAGAATTAAAAATGTAAAACAAAGTAACAAACTAAACAACAACTAAAAAGAAATGTAAAGAGATAGTTAACAATATTTTTAGAATAATTTAAAATGATATTTTATTTATTTATTATTTTTTTAACAAAAGCACTAAATTAACTACTCTAGAAAACTAATAATAATCTAAAAAGGACAAACTCAATTTAAAACTTTTTGTTTAGTAAACAAATATAAATTCTGGGATTTATTTTCTTACATATATTTCTTGATATTTTTTAACTTATTAAATATTAAATCTAAACTCTGCATATTAGTTACGACATAATCAGACTAATGTAGTTTAAGGCACAATATATTTCTTCTTACGGCTGTTTTTAAATACTAAGAGTAATTACACAAGAGAATAAGATTGCATTTAGAATAAGTCTAGAATTTAAGAATATACTTTTAAAATATTCATATTAAAAAAATAATTAAATTAAGAACCATTGTTCTGTACGCTTAGCCATTCAAGTTTATGTGCAGCATTTTACTTAAAAATATATTTGTTCTGCTGAATAGCTACGTTGCAATGTTTTTTGAAAAATTTTAAATGGTTCTAAAGAAAATGTTATTAAATTAGTCGTAAAATAATAAACTCTATTTTGCTGTGGAATTTCAAATATATAAATGATGATTTTACATTTAGATATTCAGACATGTAATTAAATTTATAAACTATAATAATTTTGTTTTAAAAATATACATAAGAGAATTATCTGTTTACATTGAATTGAGTTTTTCTCATTTATGTAGGTCTCTCTCACGAACCGTTTTTGAACATGACTTTTTTGCAATAATATACATTTTTTATTTTTTATTTTATATTTGGCATAGACCTTACCAGAACGCAACTTTTTTTTGCAGCTGTTGTAATAACCAAGCACATTTTTATCTATAGAAATAATGCTATTCAAACACGAACCAGTGGGATCAGGTAAAAGTTAATCCGGGTGTATGTCGATAAGCACAACTTCAAAAAATATTTTGATAGATTAATAAAAATTGATTACAAAACAACAACTATCACTTTAAAAATCGTACTTTAGAATAGGGGCGTGCGGTTCTTACATTTGACTACAAACATTTATGAATAACAATTTTTATTTTAAGTAATCTTAGTATTTCTAAGTTTTCGTGATTAAAAAAGACGAAATTTAATGTTTAGAATTTGTGGTATTCAAAAGTATGTGCACACTGTATTGTTCGTATTTACAAACAGGTGTTTCCAAAAATGTTGACGAAAATTTGGTTTTCACCATTTTTCAGATTTAAAATTTGCCACGTATTTAACCGCAAAAATTCTGTGATTAAGCAAGGTGAATTATTCTATGCGAATTCAGGGGTAGGTCGGTGGTTTACGTATGGAACAATTAATAATGAGGAACTGACATATCCTTAAAATAGCGAAGCTTCAGCTGTAACCGCTTTCGGAAGGGCTGATTATCTCCAGTGAAAAACTTCCACCAGTAAATTTATATAAAAATTATCCCTGTATTTAAAGGTCTTATTCATGCAAAATTCCAGCCATATATAATGTCAGAAATAGATTTTCATTTTGACTGGTTGGAGATTACATTTGCGGTAGTCCGGTAATGTGTTTCCGCCATATTGTGACGACCGGTGAAACAAAGTGACGGTTTTACAAAGCAAACTGACACCAGTAAAAACAAATAGAAGTTTAGCACATTTGTGAGAAAATATTTACATGAATAAGTCGCTTAAATAAGACAAAATTTTCTATTAAATTTTACTGGTGAGAAGTTTGCCCCGGCAGTATTCAGAAACTGCAGAACCGATTTAAAAAAGGGCATCCGCCATCTTGTGACAACCTCCGCAGTTACTCCACTCGCAACTGGTAGACGGTACACTGTATGTCTCCTCCTCTTTATTCATGACTCCATTGGTTTGCGTTCTGGACTTTCAGTGACCTGATTTAACCTCTTTTTCGTCCTTAATTTCACCAGTAAGGGAGACTGTGAACGTGTCCGGTACGACGGTTACGGGAATAAGATTTAAAAACTGCCTTCATAAATAATTTTTATGCGATGCTTTACAATATCATTTTAGGAGATATATTGTCTCACTGTTACATAAAATTACATAAAGTTTACGTATAACAGACTCAGAGTCTGTGGTTTTTGCACACCACTATTATTTTAGAGAAAATGTCGTTCTTTAAAATCGACCAAACATTCTAATTAAATTCAAGAAAAATTTTCTATTAAAATACCGGTATCCAAAAAGCCGGAGAATTGGCAGCTCTGCAGACTGAACCTTCAAACTTTGTCCTAAGCATTTGTTTTTCACAGGTGAGAAAAGGAAGAGAATTGAATGGACAGTGTTATTTCACATATTTAGTTTAATAAGGCGCACAACGTTTGAATACCACTACCGTATCTATTTTTTATAGAAATATTTGAGTTGTATAATCACAGACTTTCTATAACTAAATAAAACGATCTTTTCTTTACAAAATCAGCGGTATTGATTGGCCACTATGCACTGTTTCCGATTGGAAGTAATTTTTTTATACTATAACATAGATGCCAGCATCTCTTAATTATTCCGCAATCTGAACCAAGACAAGCATGTTTACACCCAAAAAGTGTAAAAAAAGAATATGTGTCTTCATTCTAAAAGGTGCTTATTAGATTTTATTAACCCTTAAATGCGCGATATTTTATTTTGTTTCGAAAAATTGGATATGATTCACTGAAAGGTTTATCACACAGGAAAAATAATGAAAAAAGTCAGAGATACGTTTTTCATATAATACACCAATCTTTTCTTGTGTGGCACATCTGCAATATAAGTAAAAATTACTGTCGTGCAAAATCTTTGTAAAATATTGTCGTTTTGTATTGTTTTCGTATTGTTGTTTGTAAAATATTGTTTGAAAAATATTTTAAATTAGTAAAATAGTTAAGTTGATAATTAGTTAAATATTGTAAATTAGTAAATATTTTAATAAGTATGTCTCCAAATACCTTATTTTATATAATTATTTATTTTATAAAACTTAACCTTTAACCCTTTAATTCCCATGATAGAATACGTTCAAGAAATTGCGTAGTTCACAGAATCTGACTTTACACCAGAAAGTTTCAATGGTTAATTTCGCTTTATTTAAATACGGAATTTCTGTTATTAATTAAAGCAAATATTGCTATTTTAATTTTCTCGTGTGAATTAGGTATATACGAATAAAAAATCTATTAAATTCAAAACACTGTTCTTTACATATATGCAAAACTGCGCATTAAAGGGTTAAAAAATGTTCCATTATATAAAGTTTCCTCTTCAAAACAGGCTTGTGTTGTATCAGATTCCGGTATAATTAAGAGATAATGGCATCCTTGTCTATATTCGCCGACCTCTTTGATTGCAATTAACTCATTAAATCCGGTTGGCAAGAAAATTTGCCATGTAAGACGAACAAAACTTTTAAATTTGGATACCAGTATTTTAGTTTGAAAATCTTTGCATTATCTAATCTAAAATTTTGAGCGATTAAATAATTCAAAATTTCAAAGTGAAAAAAACTGGTGTCGAAAAATTAGAAGAAGTGCAAAAGAGACTCGTCTTTAATGAGTTAATTGGAATTAGTAGTATTTAACCCTCTGTCTACCAAAAGGGTCCAATGGACCCGACATGTACATTCAAAATATTTATTCAAACCAGAAATTTCTTCAAAACAAACTAAATGTATAAATCAGACAATAATAAGTTAAATAAACAAATTAAATAGTTTTAAGTAAAAATTCTGGTGTAGAATGTTTTTATAAAACTTGAGTAAAATTTCCGGTAGTTCTAGGGTTAAAAATCGCGATAATTGGCAATTATGCAGGCATCTATTTACAATGAAATATAAACGACTTTATTTGTAAAATATTTGGATTATTTTTTTTTCTTTTTTTTAATCGATTAATTTGCTTGGTTTCCTCTTATTAGGTGCGTTCGTAATTATATAAATACGTAGCACCTATAGTCGTCGTTCAGTCCGTCTGTCTGTCCGTCCAAAAACTACCCAACCGAATGGTCTGAAATTTTAAATATATGATTGTTGTAAAATTTTATGAAAATCGGATGTATAGTTAAATTTCAGGGACAGTCAAAATTTTTCTTTACATTACGGCCAATGGGAAAAATTATTGCACGTGCATTTTAATGATGTTAAAGCTTTCCGAATGGTCTCAAATTTTAAACATATAATTATTGCGACATTTTGTCAAGCCATTTCAAATTTTATGAAAATCGGATGCATAGTTTAATTACAGGGACTGTCAAAAGTTTTTCTTTACATTAAAGCCAATGGGAAAAATTATTGCAAGTGCATTTTAATGATGTTACAGCTTTCCGAATGGGCTGAAATTTTAAATATATAATTGCTGCAAAATTTTGTCGAGCCATTTCAAATTTCATGAAAATCGGATGTATAGCTTAATTACAGGGACAGTCAAAAGTTTTCCGTTACATTAAGGGGAATGGGAAAAAATTATTGCAAGTGCATTTTAATGATGTTAAAGACTATGCACTTATGAATTGCAAATAAATACACATTCAGTACAATATGGGGTGCAAAAAATAATTATAAAACTAGTTATAGTACGAACGCACCTCATTTGCCACGTTTGGCGAGTAATTTCCAACTTGTTTCTTATATTATCAGCATATTTGTAAAATTAGTAATGAAAAGGGTTCGTACGTTTTAAAAATGCAAATTTAAGTCCTACCATAGAATATTAGATAGTATTAACGAAAAGTTGTTAAACAGTGCATTTTTTCAAACAATTTTAATTCACTTAAAAAATGGCTGTATCTTTGTTTTAACCCTCTCGCTGCGTAGCTGTTTTATCAAAATAGCTTCCAGAAATGCGTATTTAACTCCTTCGTGACGAGCGTCTCTTAAGAATTTGTATTCTTTTGTCACCGGTTTTTTAAAGCAAAAATTTCATCTGATTCAATTGGGAAATTTCTCCGATTAGATAGTGCAAAATTAATAATAAAATTAACTGGTGGGAATGATCGAGTTAATTATACGAAAAAATGCATGTCTGATAAAATCGCGGGTTGCGCAAATTTTGCTACTTTTAGGTTGCCCGAGTAACTCTCGGGTTGCGCAGCAAGAGGTTTAATATCAAGGAGAAACCGATTACTTTTGTGGTTGCCATTATTTGCAAACGAAATCTTGGTTAATTTTAATCTGTAGAAAACTACCACGAAGATTATTGTTTGAAAAATGTGGTTTCCAAAATCTCACGTATTGGGTTCACTGAAAAACTAAATAATAGTAAAAGGATATTTATCAACTTATGAACAAGGATGTTCAATTTTTCGCCTGCGAATTGCTATTATAAACGAATATTAATCTCCATCATATTTAATCACATTATTTCTGCGATTAAATTAAACAAAAATAAAATTTCGATAATAATGGTATTATGTGTGCACAATGTTGGAATGCCCTACTTTACAAAAACGTTTGTAAATATATTGACACTTTCAAAGATTTCTTGAGGATTTGTTGAAACCTTTCTAATTTATTCAATTTTAATATCCCTTCTTTTCTTTACTGTCAATTACAGCTTATAACAATGCATATTATTTTATGCTATATGTATTGTCTACTAACCGAATTTAATATATTATTGCATGAATTTTTGTTTCTTACAGTTTTCTGAATTAATGGTCAATTACTGATTAAGAAACTGGTGAGAAACTAAATATTTGTCTAATAAACTTAACAATTTTCTTAATTGAAAAAAAGGTTTTAAATGTGCGAATTGTTTTAACCCTTAAATTCATGAGTTTTTTTATTTTGTTTCGAAAAAATTATATATGATTCTTCAAAAGATTTGTGACATAGAAATAATAATGAAAAAGTCAGCGATATATTTTTCGTATAATACGTCAACTATTTCTTATGTTGCATATCTGCAATACAAGCAAAAACCGCAGTCATATCTAAAATATTGCAAATTAGTAAATATTTTAATAAGTATGAATCTAATTACCTTATTTTATATATATTTTTTATTTTGTAAAACTTAACACTTAAATGCATGAATTATTCTTTTAGAATTGTGTTTTTTATTCTTATATTAAAGATTAGACCCCAGAAATTTTAATATAGATTTTTAACTTATTTTAGTAGCATAATTTTGTAATTTTTTACAGGATTAATAGTTCTATGTAAATATAGTGGTTGCTAAGAGCTAAATAAAAATTGATGCAGATATGCACCACTAAACTTTTAAGTGTTAATTCAATCAACCTGTAAGAAGTTTTAAAATATCATTAAAAATATACAAATGTTTAAACCAAGGTTGCCAGTTTGGCACTTCATTTTTAATTAGAAATTCCGAGTTCATACCAGAAATAAAGAATATTGTTTTATGCTTTATTTAATGAGAGATATTTATATGTCATTTAAAGTGAATATTTTTCTTTCGAAATTTCCGGTATGAATTTGAAATTTCGTATTAAAATTAGCGGACACATTGGCAAACCTAGTTTAAACGCCATTGATGATTTGCATCTTTTTTCAGTAGATTTGAAATGAACTGAAATTGCTTTCATCTGTTCAAATAAAAATTCCTGTTAGAACGACGCCATTAAACACTTTGATAAAGAAATTCAAAGAGAACTATAAAAATAATCTTATTCGCATTTTATTCGTGTCCTTTTGTGCAATTTTCTGTACACTATTGCCGTTAATATTTTTAGCACATTTATCAGTTGAATTTTTTTTTTACTATTTGAATTAAATACAGGTTTGCTCGTATCTTTAAACTTATTAACTATTTCAGGACATTGCAACTTTTTAAAAATTATTTTCCGCTTAAATTTAGCCCCGAAAAATCAATTACTTAAAAGGTAAAGAATTTGTTATTGCATTTTTTAATGTAGGTGGTGTCTTTCGTTTTCCATTTCCTCGCTGTATAAGTTTCTTGGAAGTGATTCGATTGTAAAGCAAATAGACTGATGTTTAATATATGTTGTTTGAAACTGTCATAATTAAAAAAATAGAGTTTTTGATTGATTCTAGATTAAAACAGTTCATATAAAAGGCATCTGCAGCAAGATTTAATTTAAGATGTAGTTTTTTACTTTTCTTCTTTATTGCTTACATATGTTTAACCCCTTGAGGGGCGTTATGATATATTTTATCCCACCTACAATTAATGAACATTTGCACTATAAAAATTTTATTAAATTTTACTTTTCTTTCTTTGGTGGAAAAAAAGTCGTAAAATTGCTTTTCCTTATTTTGCAATACATTTTTTTTAAGATTTCGGTGTGAATTTGACATTAAAGAAAAAAAATTTTGAGTAACTATTTTAGGAATATATACCACTTTTTACGACTACTATTATTTTGTTTATTTAACCCTTTCGGGGGTAAGGTACTTTTATTCGTTAAATGCCGAAAATAGTGAACGACACCGGAATTTGCAAATAATTTATTTAAAAATCAATAAAAGCTTTTGTTCACATACATAATAAAAGAAAAATTTTCATTCTAATATTCTGGCGTCAATGTGGCGTTTAAGAATAAAAAACAAGGCGGTCCAAAAAAGAACCACCGCATTTGAAGGGGTTAACCCTTTCAGGGGCAAGGTACTTCCATTCGCAAAATGCTGAAAGAAGCAAATGACACCAGAATGTATAAGCAAATTTATTTCAAAATATGCATAAGCTTTAGTTCACGTACTTAATAAGAGAAAAATTTTCGTTCTACTATTCTGGTGCCAATGTGGCATTTAGGGTTTCAAATTAGGTGCTCCGAAAATGGACCACCGCCATTGAAGTGGCTAAACAATGAAATCATTCGTTTGAAAAAGCGAAAATTGTTATTTTGAAATATGTTTTATTCTTTGACATCGTCGTTACCATGTCAAACTATCCAATATGAAAACAGTCTTGCCAGTGGACTACTTATTTTAGATTCAGATTTCTTGATTGCACCACCTTTCCATAGCTGCCAACATCTTACGCTTTTTTGTACCACAAAAATTTTATAGAAATGTTTGTGTTATTTAATCGTCAAATTACGATGATTTAAGAAGGTAGAGTTTACTATTAAAATTCTGTGGTACAAAAAGCGTAAGAGTTGGCAGCTATGCCTTTCTCAAAATGGTAAATCCCCCTTGTTTGCGTATTAATTAATATGTCATTAAAGAAGCCGAATTTTACTATTTCAAAAAAGTGATGCCAATCAGGAAATCTGAATTTTAATAAAGTAGCCCACTGGAAACATAGTTTTCATATTGGATAGTTTGACATGGTACCGGCGATATATCTTAGAATAATGATATACGGTGTGATTCATAAACAACGGAACAATAACTTATTTCCCTAAATATTGCCCCTAGAAAAATATTTGAAATTGCAAATTTCTATAAAAAGGGGGGGGGGGGAATTTGATGAGATAAGTTGCAACCACATGGGGGGGGGGGTCTATTTCGGAAAACACGAAAACTAAATTTTTATACGGCTCCTCTAGGGTAAAATTTACAATTAGGAAAATTTTCCTTATACATTCGTGAATTGAACACAAAAGAATCCACCTTGTTATCTACAAAACTCACAGGAATATGCCCATTTAAATAATTCGTCAGGATTTAAGGGATTAGACACAAATTGAAATGTGTAACATTCAAGAAACAACGTTACTTTAAGGTGTACGCGAAACATGTAAAAAATATAATTATTGAGTCAGAATTTGGATTTTTTTGTTATGGTTAACCATATAAGTTACAAACATTATGACATCTTAAAAATTCTCATAAAGTTAAAAAAAAAATAAATAAATATTATTATTTTAATGTGAAGTAATTTAACCCCTTGAGGGGCACCGGTATATATTATATACCACCTACGATTAATGAAGTTTTACACCAGAAAAAATTTATTAAATTTTACTTTTCTAACTTTGGTGGAAAAAAGCCGTAAAATTGCCTTTACTGATTTTGAAATAGAAATTTTCAAAGATTCCGGTGGGAATTCAGCATTTCACAAACGTAATTGCTTGCCTCTCAAGGGGTTAACTCATTAAAGCCGGTTTACAAAAAAACTTGCCATGTAAGGGGAACAAAAGTTTTAAATTTGAATACCAGTATTTTAGTTTGGAAATTTTCACATCATCTAAACTCCAATTTTGAACGATTGTAAATGTGCAATTGAAGGAAACTTCTTTTAAATCCTTTAAGCGTCCTAATCTGGTTTTTCCGTCACATAATCTTAGAAATCAAGGGCTGCTTTAATACAAAACTGATATTAATGTTATATTTTGGAGTGTATAAGATAATTAAATATGTACGGTAATCCTGAACAAATTCTCATACAAATAGTTTTCATAGGTATTATTTTATGAATCATTAAACATAAAGTAAGAAATATGCCGGACGCTTAAAGGAGGTGTGAGCCGAATAAAATTTGTGTAAGAGACTCCCGAATCGGAAGTTTTAAACAAAGATTAGATCCTTAATAAAATGTTTAAATGCCTTTTAAAAAATTGCTGGTGATTAAGAAACTCCGTCCTTCAGCGTAAAATTCCGATTCAGTTTAACTTTCGCCTTCTCTACCTTCTTTCTGTGCTATTTAAATTTCCGTCAGTTGATTTAAATCAAGGCTTATCTAAAGACCCGATTTCGAGTTTTTCCATAACTTTAGCCTTCCCAAATTCAGAATTGATATCGTGCCGACAAGGCCGTTAAAAAAATCTGTATTCTGCCGGCCTGGCCGGTTTGAAAATTTCGCTTTATTTTACTGGCCCAGCCCACGGGCCGAGCTCGGGACGGACCTGGTTTTGACTCTTTTCGGTTCGGGTAGTCACATAACATAATTTTTTCTAAAGGCTCGGCAGAGGCGGGCCTAACGTATTCTTTCCATACTCAACCGTTACTAGCTTCCTTCTTCCTAGGTCTTCACGAGGCGAAATTTTCACTCCCGGTCTCGGACCAACCCGTATTAATATCATTGTCTGTGTATGACCTGATCCGTGCAGAAATCAGTAATATTTGTCTCGGTTCAAACATTTTTACAAAAAATGTTTATACTTTTAAATCGCCATTATTTTACAGTTTTTAACCCCTTAGCTGTTTCACTTTTTTTTGGACACCATAAATTAAAATTGGAGGCCAAACATTATTTTTCCATACTAACATATTTGCGTTACACTATTGAAAAAAAGCTGACAATTAATAAAGAAAAATTTACAGTTACAAATTAGTGGTATCAAAAAGTTTTAGTAACGAAGCAAGCAAAGCCTTCTTGCCCGAACCCAGTTCGGACAAAACAAAAAGTGGTCAGGAGATAGGCAATAAAATTAAAATACAATACAAGCAATGAAAAAACAACGTATGACGGAATCCAGTCTTAAACGGGAAAATGCGTTGATCCATGCATAATAATACCTGAAAAAAGAATTGAATACATTTAAACCTGCTAAGAAGGCAACTTTTCTATATATTTTTTTCTTTGCTATTTGATTCTGTCTTAGAATATTTTATATTGTTATATTGTATAGCATCTTTCAATGTCTCCAATACATGGAATATGGATTAACGATATAAAGGATAAATATTTGCACACATACAGAGATTCATAAAAAAAATCCCAGCCTAGTGTGCTTCTTCAAAAATGAAGATTATATGCATATAAAAAGTTAAAATAATTATTTTTGGTCAGAACTCCACCGTACGAAATAATTTTTAACCATACCGACTTAAAAAACTATCTTTTGTATAAAATCAGTCAGGCCTGGCCGGGCTCGGGTTGAGATTTTAACTTTTTTTCAGGATGGGCCGAACTTTTTTTTATGGGTCGGCCCGGTGCCGGGCCGAAATATTTCGGTCCATGCACACCTCTAAAGCAGACCTCTAGCATATTTTTAAAGCAAGTTTAACGTAAAATCTAAACACTGTTATTTTATGTTCAAAGGACTGGCGCTGCAAAAAAAAAAAAAAAAAAAAAAAAAAAAAAAAAAAAAAAAAAATGGATAGAACTATTAAGAAAGAGGAAAGTGGGAAATGATATAACCTTAAAATAGTGAAGATTCAACTGTATTTTTCGCACGGACTCACTATCGTCGAAGAAAACTTCTACCAGTAAATTTAAGTAGAATTTTTCTCTTTAGCCAAACGCCTTATTAATGGAAAATTTCAATCAAACAGAATTGCAAAAACTGATATCATTTTTACTGGTAGAAGTTTACTTCAGCGGTAGCAGTTGTTCCAGATTGTGAAAACAAAGACAACTTCCTGTCTGTGTCAGGAAAAAGATTATAATACCTGGAAAACGAACACCAGTAAATAGAAATAGAAATATTTTACCATATTTGTCAGAGAATTTTTCTATGAATAAGACGCTTAAATAAGGCGAACTTTTCTATACAAGTTTACTGGTGGAAGTTTTCACCTGCAGTAATAAAAATACTGTGGATCCGATTAAAAAAACAGCAGGCATCTTGTGACAATCTCCTCAGTTACTTCACTCGGAACTACTAGACAACAAACTATATAGTCCAAGAGCTGTTAAACATTTTAGGGAAGGTATTTGAGGCACCCTGAAAATTTGTGCAACACTTCTTTTGTAATGGCTGAATACAAAATCGAATGTCTGGCTGAAGGATCGTGGCCCAAAAACTGTGCCAGACACGTGTCAAGTGCCATTTTTTTTTTACTACCCAAAAAATGTATTTGAGGCACGCTGAGATTGAGACAGAATAATATTTATACTTAGAAAAAAATATTTTGAAAACGACAGACACTTTAGTCGGCCCAAAAACTGTGCCAGACACGTGTCAAGTGGCATTTTTTGACTACCCAAAAAAGGTATTTGAGGCACGCTGAGATTGAGACAGAATAATATTTATGCTTAGAAAAAAATATTTTGAAAATGACAGACACTTTAGTCGGCACAAAAACTGTGCCAGACACTTGTCAAGTGCCATTTTTTGTCTGGTGCAGTTTTTGGGCCACGATCCTTCAGCCAGACATTCGATCTTGTATTCAGGCATTACAAAAGAAGTGTTGCACAAATTTTCAGGGTGCATCAAATACCTACTCAAAAATGTTCCACAGCTCTCCTACTAATATGTCTCCTCCTCTGTATTCATAACTCCATTAAAAAAATATCTTAAGAATAAAGAGGTGGAGACATTCAGTGACAATCTACTGGCGATACGTTTCCTTCATATTGTGAAAACCTAAACAAATTCATGTCATCAGCAGTGAAAAAGGTTATAATATCTGGTCTAACCTCCACCGGTAAAAAGGAATAGAAATTTTTTACAGATTTGTGACAGAAATTTTGCATGAATAAGACGTAAATATAAAATGAAATTCTCTACTCAAAATTTTCTGGTGGAAGTTTACTCCTACAGTGTTCAAAAACTGTTGATCGGATGTAAAAATTCTGCCGCCATCATGTGACAACCCCCTCAGTTACTTCACTAGCAAGTGGAAGACTCTACACTACAAGCCTCCTTCTCTTTATTTATAACTTCATTGTTACTGATGGGCGTAATGTGTTATTTTGAATATTGCCTGAAATATTTTTAGATTTTCGAAAGAATCTGCCACTAAAATTTCCGTTTCGAAATCGTGTATCTGATAATTAAATTGCCAATCACCTTATTTCAGGGATTAGATTTCCTTTTTTGCACACCAGTATTTGCTTAGAGAAAATGTTGTTCTCTTAACCCTTAACAGGAAACGTGAAAATCCCGTGCACTAACGGAACACTTAATAATTTACCAAATAGTGAATTTAAACATTTAATCTTTACTATTAATGAATTAACAGGGCCAATTTTTTAATATAAAAGCACAAAAAAAGTTTGGAATGTCGTAGAGAGAAGATCACAAGGGCAGATATGTAGACGCAAACATCTCACAGATGTACGTTTCCGGTTAAGGGTTAAATCGCAAAAATGTTCCGATTAAAGGAAATAACATTTTCTCTAACAAAATACTGATGTGTGAAAAACGTGGAAATGCCATCCGTGTTATTTACTCATATAATTTGTAATATTTTCTTTGTCTAAATAAGGGGAATATTTATATTAATATTTTGTTGTAGAATTGTATGCGCCTTTGAAATACTCTGCATTTTTTAGTAAAGAAATGTAATAAAACATTTGTCTCTTATAGAAAAATGTTTATTTTTGTATACAATATCACTTTTAAGCACTTTGAAAGGCGGTAGTACATTATTAATAATTTCAAAAGTATTCTAAATTAACATTATCATTACAACATTATCATTAAAATAAACATAATTTTGAATAATATTTTAATGTTATAATTTGTGAGAAAATAATTTAAAGATTACATTTGTTTTCAAATAAAAGTTTTCGTTTATTTTTGTGAGCATTTAACATTACAGTAACACAATTATTTAACCCCTTCAGGTGCAAAGTACTTCTATTCGTCAAATGTCGAAGAGAGTGAATTAGAACATAACAACAAATTTATTGCTGAATATCCAAAAGGTTTTTTCAGGTACTTAATAAAAGGGAAATTTTCATTTCAATATTCTGGTACCATAATGGCATTTCAGAATTAAAATTAAGTGGTCCAAAAATTAATCACCGCCGTTGTAGGAGGTAACCCTCTAATTCCCACTACAAGAAATTGCTAAGGAAAAAAAATATTTTTAATCTTATTTATGTTATTGTAGGTCAAATAAAGTAAAAATGTGAAAAAAAAAATGCGATTTTATTATATTTTATAGGATTTCTGTGTGGTGTCATATATGCTATCATGGGTAGTTTACGATGAAATATGAAGGAATTTACCATATTTCAAAATCATTTTGTTGTATGAAAATAATTATTTTTTTTCCTGTTGTATGACGTAAAACAATTTCTTTCTTTCTTTAGATATGTCTCTCTATATAGTATATACACATTAAACTTTGCATTATCCGTCTCTCACGGGACCGACAGTGTGGCGGATAGTCGAAATAGACATAATCGAAAGATAGTACAAGACCGTTACTAAAAATATATTTCAATATGATAATTTATAAAAAATAACAACTAAAAGAATTTTTTTTTCTTTGTATTCTTTTGTTTATAAAAAAGCGTAACTGATAATAAGAAATCGCTTTAACTGGAAAATCTAGAATTTTAC
Organism: Maratus speciosus; assembly: GCA_963932465.1. Lineage (NCBI taxonomy): Eukaryota > Metazoa > Arthropoda > Arachnida > Araneae > Salticidae > Maratus > Maratus speciosus. The sequence goes on from OZ010787.1 coordinate 437,222,454, forward strand.
TGAATGTCTAAATTTTATGTAATACCTGTTTTCGTCCAAAGTAATCCATTATAAATTTTTGTTTGCGTTTTGCTTGGGATTTTGCTGCAGAAAGATTACGAATTCTGCGTAATAAAAGCGATTATGTTGCACCTGCTTCATCTTGCATTGCAAACCAATTAATGCATTTGGCATGCATAGTCTATGCGACTGACTCCTGGTTGATAATTTCACTATTTATCACATTCAACCACTTCAGGTTTCACTGGAATAAAAACATTTTCAATAATATTGTCATTCGTTAATTCTTCATAGCCAATATCATTCAGGACACAATTAAGCGAGTCTGTAGTTCCATTCGCAGAAATATTTTCTACCTGTAGAACCTGGCGTGAGAGAAGCATTTGTCTCAAAACAGCGCCGTCTTACACGGATTTTCGTGCCTTTGAATTTACGTCGTTCGATTCTCATTTAAAAAAAAAAAAAAAGAGGAATGAAGGGTGGCTGTTGATAGAGTGGCGGATAAACGGAAATTTACGGCATATCAAATTTTTTCATATGATTTTATTTTTCCACCATTTGTTTAATTTTACACTATAATAATAATAATAAAAAAAATCATTTTACTTTTCGGTTTTGTATTTAATTATATATATATATATATATATTACCATTAATTAAACATAACCTACCACCGTCAATTATTATGAATTAAAGCTGTAATTATTAAAAAAAATATTATATATATATATATATATATATATCTGTGAGTCATTCATAGTTTCTTATTTTACATACTGGTTTCCTATGTTCATTTCTAAATCATCTTTAGAACTTTATCAATTTTTCATATATTTGTGATTTCAAATTTATTATATATATATATATATAGAGAGAGAGAGAACACTAATGTAGTATGTAGCGACAAAAATAACTTATGTTTTTGGCGATGGCAACGAGTGGTTTGTTTATCTAACACACATAAAAAAAATGTAACTCTTTCTATCTTTCTAAAAAGATACGCAATTAACAAGTTACAACCATGAAATTTTACATACAGTCGTTTTAAAATATTGCGGAGACACATAAAGCAATTCCGATTCTACAAAAACTATAGTTTATTTTCAATTAATAAAAAACATGATAACAGCAATTTCCTATAAGATTTACTATTTATTGTTGCCAAAAATTAAAATCATATAATAAAATTTAGCGCACGATGAACGCAGCATTTAATTCAAAATATGGTAAACTACAGAGCAGTTGATCTGTGCGATATCAGCTAGTGTAATATATACCACGTTGTAGAAACATACCAGGCTATTTTCATGGGTTTTTGTAGTGTAAGTAATATAGCTGATAACTACTATGCTTGTTGACCACCGTTATTTTCCAAAAGTTTGTTTGGCCTTATTAAATTAATGAGATATCTACCATAAAATGAGCCACATTTTACCGTTCTAAAATTCTGGTAACCAAATATCGTGGCATGTGATTTACACTACATGCACTCATGAAAATAGCCACTACATATAATAAACTTGGGTGATACGGCTCAATAAAAAACGTTTGCTTGTATTTGTACATTGAGATATAGAGCTCAAGATATTGCTTCCGGATTTATTTCACAATTTTCTGCTTATATATTAAACCCTTTAGTGTGCAGCTTTGCATATATGAAAAGAACACCGTTTTGAATTTAATGCATTTTTTTTTCGCGAATACCTACTTAACACCATAACAGTGTTGCCAGTGGGCTACTTTTCTTTGAATTCAGATTTCTTTATTGGCACCGCTTTTTTAAAACGGCAAAATTCCCTCTATTTTTGCCTTAATTAATATGTCATTAAATAAGGGGCATTTTACCATTTCAAAAAGGTGGTGCAAATCAAGAAATCTGAATTTGAAAAAGTACCCCATCTGGCAACACAGCACCAGAAAATTAAAATAGCAATATTTGATTTAATTAAATAAACAGACATTCCGTATTTAAATAAAGCGAAATTAACCATTGAAACTTTCTGGTGTAAAGTCAGATTCTCTGAACTCCGTAATTTCTAGAACGTATTCTATTATGGGAATTAAAGGGTTAAAGGTTAAGTTTTATTTAAAAAAATGTAGTCACATAAAATAAGGTATTTGGAGACATACTTATTAAAGTATTTACTAGTTTGCATTAATTTAGCGTAAAACAGCCTCACGATAGTAGTTTTTACTTATATTGCAGATGTGCAACAGAAGAAAAGATTGACGTAGTATATGAAAAATATATCTCTGATTTTTTTCATTATTTTTCGTGTGTTATAAACCTTTCAAAGTATCACATATAATTTTTTCGAAACAAAAAAAAAAACAAAAAAAAACAAAACAAAAAAAAACAAAAAAAAAAAAAAACACGCACTAAAGGGTTACTCTTTTCACGGACACAGCAATTCCACTGTTAAAGTGTTGTAATTAATGAATGACACCGGAATTTGAAAATGAATTTATTTATAAATAAGAAAAAGCTACATTTCACACACATAATAAACCAAATTTTTTCTCCCCAAAATTCTGGTGCCAATATGGCATTTGGAAACTATAATTAAGTGGTTTCATAAACACACCGCAGCTTCTCAAGGGGTAAAAAAAAAAAGGTTTCACATTTTGTTCAAAAATGAAAAAAAAAATTATTTTATTGTATATTTCAAGTTTTTTTTCGGATTTATTTAATAACATGAGCTTGCGAATTAAGAGTAAAACAAGTATATAACACTAAGAAGTACAAATTTCCTTTGAAAATAATATAGTAGCCAAAATGGGCACTAACTCCCGTGGTAGCAGAACTGCTACCTTGATTTTAATTACTCAGTTTACCTTAAAAAAACAAACTTATATTGTACTTTTTTGTGCAGAGAATAGAAGTAACTCTTTTTATACCTATATAACATAAGTATTTGATTTTATTTCAATAAAATATTTGAAAATTTGAGCAAAAACGTACCACTGTCAATGCAATTTTGCCCTGTCTGTTAGACATATTGCTTCAAACTATTTTTTTTTCTTATTTAGTGCTCCATCCGCATTAAAAAATTATAACTAAAATTGCATAAGGTTCTAGGTATTGTTGTAATGACTTAAAATATACATTATTTATAAAATTTCGTGTTAAAAATTAAAGCTGAACATATGGTAACAAATATGCTACCATGGGCATTAGAGGGTTAACAGAATTACAGAATTACTTAACTTGATTACTCAATTATAGTTTGTTCATCTTTTTTCAAACACCCTTTTTACAGCGTGTATTTTCTTATCTTTGACGAATAGCTTAATCCAATTTGTATTGAAGAAGGATTCGTTTGCTATTCTCTTTGGGAGAGAAGCATTTGATTCCCATTCCTTAAAAATATTTATGTTTAAAATTAGATATTTTGGATCTAAGATAACATTATAAATACTTGTCCGCAAGTTTGTAATAAATTTTCATTTCCAGCGAGATTGATTATAAAAGAAAAAACAATCCGATGGAAATTCTAGCAACTGGAAGAAGTATAGAAAAATACTTGAAAATATTAAAAGATCTTTTTCGTTTGCGTCTTCGTCATCGTTTCGAAAATAGTTCAAGATACCATTTCGTCTTTATAAGACGTAATTGGCATTCGTTGTTAAAAAAATTTGTTTGCAGAAGCTTTTTTTTCTGTAGATTCAGATCCGTTTAGTCAGCTCGAAACTTTTTAAAAATTCAGGTTGCTTTATTGATATCACTTTTAAAAGGTTTTGGCAATCAAAAAATCTGAATTTTTAAAAAGTTATTGGCTGGTAACGCAGATGTATCTGAAATCCTGTTAGAATTTTAAAATTCCACGTCCAACTGCCACATTCTACTTTTTTTTGTAACCACAAAAATGTAACTAAAATTTTGCTTTTTTTAATAGCTAAAATTCGTTAGACGTCTGAGATTAAACTGATAAAAAAAATTAACATTAAATTTTGTTGGATGATAAAACCGATTAAGTTGACAGCTATTTATTGAAATGTAGTTACAAACCCAAGGTGTTTATAATTTTCACCACAATTTTCAAAGTGTATTTTTTTCTATATATTTCGGAAAATATTTCAAATTGTGTGAGAAAACCCAAAAAGATTTTTAACTACTTAACCCTTTCAGGGGCGAGGTACTTGTATTCGTAAAATGTTCAAATAATTTATTTACACCAGTATTAACAAGAGATTTTGTTTGTAAACAAGTAAAAGTAAATTTTCGCGTACTTAATAAAGATGACATTTTCATCATAAAATTCCGGTGTAAATGTGGCAATTTGGGATTAAAATTATGTGATGCCGTGACGGCATCACCACTCTTCAAGGGGTTAATCCTCGCTCCCATGATATTCACGGGCTGTGTCTTTTATTCAGATTGTTTCATCCCCACCAGTTTTACAAAATAGTGTAATTGGATTTATTATCGTATTATTTTATCTGTCAATAAGTAAGGTGAATATTTCTTTTGTTTTAAATGTGGTGCCAATAAGCAATTTGAATTTTTAAACCATAATTTAATGCGACCGTTAAGGGTTTAATCGGAAGAAAGTGTTTAGACAAAGATAGATTTCTGACAATTAATAATATTGTCAAACATCATGGAGATTTAAAGTAGTGTGCGCACTTTAAAAATGTCCTAATTTTTTAATACCACTATTTCATAATAGAAATATTCGCATTTTTTAATCGCAGAATTCTATGGTGATGTAAAATTAAAATTTGAATAGAAAGTATTGTTACTCAAAATTCGGCAGGCATGAAAACAACGATATTCACTTGTCATTATTAAATTTCAGGTTACTTAATGCTGGAATTGGAGTGAAATGCAACGTACGGACGCATTTTAAAAACTTCCACTGAGTTTATCTACAAAGTTTTTCATTTGAAGTTTTCTACTTAATATTTAACCCTTTGTGTTTCAACAACTCCGATTTGAAAAATATTTACCTAGATGTTATAATACATCATTTTAAGAATGTAAAAAAAAAAATTGAAAAAACTAAATAAAAAGTTTTTGTAAATAAGGTCTGAAATAAACAGAAAATGACATACTTCTCACAAATATTAACTATTTTCTAATATTAAAAAATAAAGTACAAAATTATCTTTGCAAAATAATTTTTTGAAAGCCTCTAGCCTTTTTAGTTTTACAAAATTTACGAAATGCATTTTAGCAATAACGATGCAAAACTGCTCAAAATGGCATTAATCCTTTCGGGGTCAAGGTACTTGTATTTGTAAAATGTTCAAATAATTTTTTGACACCAGTATTAACAAGAGATTTTATTTGTAAGCAAGTAAAAGTAAATTTTCGCGTATTTAATAAAGATTACATTTTCATCATAAAATTCCGGTGCCAATGTGACAATTTGGGATTAAAATTATGTGATGCCGTGATGGCATCACCGCCCTTCAAGGGGTTAACAATTTAGGCAGTGTCGCCGTTTGTTGAGAATTTTATGAACAATTATATTAACTGCGGTGTTTGAATATAGCAGCAATAAACAAAATCGTCTTTTAAAGCACGCTGTAACGATGTCGTCTGGTTCTTTGGTAGTACTAAATAAACGACGATTTAACATCGATTATTAACTTTATTTAACAGTTTATATTTCAAAATTTCTTCATAAAATTTCAAAAATTTCAAAAATTTTTCATCAAAATTTCTTCAACGATTAAAAAACACATCGTCACTCTTAAACAAATGGTACTACATTTCAGCACATCCCTAGAAAGCAATCACTTTTAAAACACAGTCAATAAAACCACCATGTCCACACTCGTTCCCCGGCTACAAAAAAAAAAAAAAAAAAAAAGTCCCTTGCCTTCCGCAATTCAGTTCGTATAGAACCCGCCAAACTTTCCTCAAACTGCGTCTCCATCTCTCAATAGATTAGCTCTCTTCATTTCACTTGACCTGCCACCTAACATCTTCAGCTCTCTTTCCGCATATCGAAAAATTTTCTCTCCGACACGAGAGCACGGCTGATCAGTCTTCGGAACCTAGGCGGGGAGCCTTGGACAAGATCTGAATCTAGGCTGCGATCCGTAGACAAGATCTGACTCTAGGCTGCGATTCAGGGACAACCGCTAGACAAAACCAGTTTCGCAACTTACGAAACAAAATAGGCTGCGGGATTTTTCGGTCGTTACACCGCTGTATAAGTAACAACTTATTTTTGGGTATGTTGCAGATATGCAGCACAGTCATACAAAGGGTTAAATTTCGAAATTACCAATCACCTTATTTAACCCTCCGTCTACCAGACGGGTCCATTGGACCCGACAGGTACATACAAAATATTCATTCAAACCAGAAATTTCTTTAAAATAAACTAAGTATATAAACCAGACAAAAATAAGGTAAATAAATAAGTTAAATAGTTTTAAATAAAAACTCTGGTGTAGAACGTTTTATTAAAATTTGAATAAAATTCCCGGTAGATCTAGGGTTAATCATAGAATTTGTAATTCTTTGTATGTTTGTAAAAAATCCAATTCGATATGAAAAGATTTCATAGATTGCCCTCTTTGAAATGCATTTTATTTCCTTTCTTTAATAATATTTATCGGCAAAATTAGATTCATTTGATATACGATAACATTATAAGTATTTTCCGCAAGTTGTTAATTTTTTTTTTCATCTTCAACGAACTTTCATATAAAAGAAAAAAGAATCCAATGAAAATTACTGGATATAGATACAGAAATAGGTACTGGAATTGATACTGGAATAAATGTACAAAAAGTACATTAAAACTTTAAACGATCTTTTCACTGTCATAATCTCATCCTCTGAGTAATAAGTTCATGGCACTTTTTCGTCTGTATCAGACGTATTTGCATCGATACCAGAGCTGCATATATATTAAGCGTCCTATCTTAAATGGGAGAGGTCATAACAATCAAGGTCACGCGCCACGTAGCGGATGGTATTGAACTTCAAGAAGATGCCTAACTGTTTATTTACTTTACACCACTAAAATTGTAACTTTTTTCACATTGATTAATAGCTGAAACGTCTCTGATTAGATACGGCGAAGAAAACTTCGTGGCGTCAAGTGCATCTGGACCCCACCCCCCTCTTGCGACGTCATTAACCATTTAGTTCGCAGCTTTGCATATATGCAGACTGTTTGAAATTGATTTTGCTGTTTTGAAATTGATAGATTTATTTTATTCGCATATACCTAATTCACACCAGGAAATTAAAATAACGATATTAGCTTTAATTAGGAAACTGACATTCCGTATTTAAATAAAGCGATATTAACCATTGAATTTTTCTTGTGTAAAATCAGATTCTCTGAACTACGTAATTTCTAGGACGTATTTTATTTTGGGAATTAAAAGGTTAAACGTAAAGTTTTATAAAATAAATATTTATATAAAATAAGGTATTTGGAGACATACTTATTAAAGTATTTACTAATTTGCTTTAGACAAAGAATGTTAGAATGCGTGATAAAAGAAAAATTGCAGTGTTGCTAATTTAGCGGGAATTTTTTTATTCAAATTTCTACCACTATCACCGATTAGTAATGTTCGCTTTAATTAATCTGTTATTAAATAAAATAAATATTACTAAACGAAAACAGTGTTTTTTATATAAAAAAAAACAAAAAAACCCTACTAAATTGACAATACTGGAGAAGGAAATTCGCATCTTCATCAATGAATTCGCGTCTTAAACGTGATTTTTTGCCTCATAGAATCGAAAATCTATCGCGTATTAAGCGGGATCGCGTAATAACCGTTCGCGTATTAAACGTGATATTTTTGCATTAGACTTATGGACGATGTTCATGGGATCGGAAAAAATCCGCGTATTAAGCGGGATCGCGCATTAACCGTGAGCGTCTTAACCGGGTTCCACTGTATTTCTTTCTGTTAAATAGAAAAGTTGTGGCACTTTTTTGATATGCTAGAAATGGCATATGTAAATTCATAGATTGCATATGTGGAGATGCGAGAGAACATGTTTGTCCTGGAATATAGATGTCGTATAACTAAAGGACGGCTATCAAGTTCGAAACCTAAAAAAAAAAATAATAATTTTTTTAACCCTTTCAGGGGCAAAACATTTTCTATGCTAAAGTGTTGAAATAAATGATTGGCACGGGAATTGGGTAAAAAATTTATTTATAAATATGAAAAAGGCTATATATCACATTCTTATTAAATTGAAAATATTTTGCCACAATTCTGGTGCCATTTGAAATACCTTGTGGCTTTTCTGTTACGAACTTTTAGTCATAGTGCACTGACGGTACTTTATAGTACCACTTTAATTAATTACCTCTAAGAAAATAAATTTCTCACGGGTATATTTTTTTATGTTTTTCCTTTAATTTTCAATGTGGTAACTGAAAAAAAAACATTATACGAAAAAATTGCAGTAAATCATAATGCAGTAGATAAAGGGTTAAGCACCGTCCCTCAAACACTAAGCCTGAGCACTAACACAAAAATGGCAGCTAACTAAGGCGGTTTTTCTCAGGGTGTGTACGGTCCCTTAAATATTCGTACCATTTTTTTCATCTTAATTTTTCTGAAATTAAACAAGTCAAAGAAATCTTTTATAAAATACTGGTGTCTACATATAAAAGACCATACCTACGTAAAAAAAAAAAAAAAAAAAATCCGTCTTCGGCAGCCGCCATTTGTGTCAGAGCTCAAGCCTATTATTCACGGGGTGGTGATTTAAGTGTTAAATTCAGATTTCTTGATTGCCACCACACTTTGTAAAAGGCAAAATTCCCCTCGTTTTAGCCATAATATGTTGTACTCGTAGGCACAGGGAGTAGACGGATAATCAATGGAAACATGCCTTACAATTAAATTTCCTGGTTTTTGTTTCTGATGAGGCTACGTGTCTGGCAGTGTATTTCTCATATTATCACCTTGTAACTCCTTGAGAGGCAAGCAATAATGTGTCTATAATATTGAATTCACACCGGAATAATCGAAAAAGTTTTATTTAAATATAAGGATGAGCAATTTTTCAACAATTTACCCTCAAAGATCAAAATAGGAAATTTCGTTAAAAGTTTCTGGTGTGAATCCTCTTTAAAATACGTGTGATATATTTTATCCCACCGCCCTTCGCGGGGATAAATGATGATGTTTTATGAGATAAAATGGTTTTTTTTCGATTTTTTTTTAAATTGATTTTTTCAAGAACTACTGACCTAGTTTCATACCATAAACAGAGGTTATATAGACACCAAAGATGCATAACTGGGAAATTTTGTATAATTTTATGTTTATGAAAACTGTGTGAAATAGCGATAAATTATTAAAAAAATAAAAGTCATATGTTATTGTTATGCGGAAATTACCATTTTCTTGTAAAAAGTTCCTCATATCGTCGGTACCATGCCAAACTATCCAATATGAAAACAGTGTTGCCAGTGGGCTACTTTTTTTTAAATTCAGAATTCTTGATTGCACCACTTTTCTGAAATGGTAAAATTCCCCTTGTTTTCGTCTTAATAATATCATTAAAGGCGAATCAGGTGAATTTTGCTATTTCAAAAAAGTGGTGCTAATCAAGAAATCTTATATAAACGCTACTTCTTTATAAGTTATTATTTTGTTTTAATATTTCGTTATAAAAACTATTTCGTAAAAAAATTAGTGGTATGCGTTGTGCCACAGCATGGAACTATTAAGAAAGAGGAACTGGCATATCATTAAAATAGTGCAGCTTGAACTGTAACCGATTTCGCGGGGATTCATTACCACCGGGTAAACTCCCACCAGTAAGATTAAGTAGAAATTTTCTCTTTAGTCAAACGCCTTATTAATAGACAATTTCAGTCAAAAATAATGGAAAAACTATTATTTATTTTTACTGGTGGAAGTTTACTTGAGCAATAGTAGTTGCTCCTTATTGTGACAACCAAGACAACTTCCTGTAAGTGTCAGTGAAAAAATCATAATACCTGGCAAACTGACAACAGTAAAAATAAATAGAAATCGTTTACCATATTTGTGAGAGAAATTTTCCATAAATAAGGTTCTTAACACATTAAAGCCGGTTGGCAAGAAAACTTGCCACGTGAGCCGGAAAAAACTTTTAAATTTGAATACGAGTATTTTAGTTTGGAAATTTTCACATTATCTAATCTCAAATTTTGAACGATTAAATAATTCAAAATTACAATGTGGGAAAAACTGGTGCCGAAGAATTAAAAGATGTGTAAAAGAAGCTCGTACTAAGTGGGTTAAATAACATGAACTTTTCTCTAGAAGTTTACTGGTGGAAGTTTTCCCCGACGGCAAAAAAAAAAAAATATGTATCTGATTAAAAAAAAGCAGCCACCTTGTGACAACCTCCTCAGTTACTTCACTCGCAACTACTAGACAACACACTATATGTCTCCTTCTCTTTTTTCAGAACTCCATTTGCCACAGTTGTCCACCCCTAATATAAATATTAATTGAAGAAATTTTCTCTTTCTCGAGGACAAGTGAAAGAAATACACGTTTCAAAAATGTGTATTTTTCTTTATTAATTAATCGAAATAGTGTTCTGTGAAAATCAAATGGAAATATAAGTCCTATTTCTGAAACAGTATTAAAAAAAAATAATTCTATGCGTACGAAACTTAATTCTAGTAAATTCAGAAATCATAAATAAAATATTAAAATAGAAGGATATCATTTTTAAAGTTTTGTTTTCTATTGCTTCTTCAAGTGCAGCGTAAATATCAAGAGTTCAAAATCTTAAAGAAAAAGTATAATATTTTTCGCGATCAAATATTTATCATATTTTTCTGATATATCAAATTTCCTTTGAAAATAAATTCATACTTGTAGAGAATATTTATGTTTATAAAATAAAAATGTCGGGAAATATTTTATTGCTGTCATATCAACGTATTAAACGTGCAGGGATTTCACCAACTCATTTTCCTCTAACTTATATGGGATATGTCGTTTATTTTCCTGTTATTAGGTAGTTAGCTAACTAGAAGAAGAATAAATCTAAAATAGTACAATTTTTTTCTGCTTAAATATTTCGTAGCTTATTTAATCATAATACGTTTCAGAATGATATGAGAATACTTTGATAAATAAGGGAGACTAGGAAGGGTTGACCCACTTTTTACAAAAACATTTTTAATTTTTTATAAATATTGAACGTAGAATAAAGTTTTATATATCAATTTATTCGTTATGTAATCAATTATCAAAATAAAATTTCTACGTTAGTGCAATATATAAGAAATTTGAAAATTGAATGATTCCAATCATGAGAAAATAATGGGTCAAGTCTCCCCACATATGGGAGGGTTGACCCACTATATAGAAGGGTTGACCCATTTTGTTTTATATTGAAATATTTCTGATGAGGTATAAAATCAGTTTAAAAAAATGCAAAACAACATTATTGTTGGAAATCTGGACAAAGTCTTGTCCCCCTCAATTTATCGTGTGGTTTGTTCGAAAGTTATATCGTTCGGAACCGGTTTTTCTTTTCCATTTCTTTCGTAAAGGCACACTCCTTTAACTGTAACTGTATGCATATTTTTTATTCCAATTTGATGTACTGAGTAAGTATATCTTGTGTGAAAACAACTCCATGGAGTGGGATGTGGTGTGAGGTGATGTAATGGAAGGACGATGGAACTGTAGTTTAAACTTACTCCTTGTTACAGTTATAATATATCGGTATAACAAAGTTCCCAGCAAAAGCTGGAGGTACATGTATATGGGTTTACCATTTAAGTTTTAAAATTCAAGCTGAATTAATAAATGAACTGTTATTTTAAAATGAACTGTTTCATAGATGTGCTTTATACTTAACACCACACCAAAGGACGTTAAACCCTGCGTTTTTATAACTCTACTCTAATTATAATTGGTTAAGGGGACATGTCATGCTATTTAAAGGTCAAATAGATGTAATATGGTGTAATTTAGATGAAGTAGATTCTGTATAATGGCACAAGTTCCAGAGTTAACTTATTTGTTCCCGAAACTACCGGATTATAATTATCTTTCTTGGAAGCTTGACGTCAAATGTGTATTGATTGACCGAAATTGATGGGACTTTATTACAAAGCCAGATATCACTTGTAAAATAAATGCCCCTGATCGTGAGAAAAGCGATTTTGAATGGCGTAAAGGAAGAGCTTATACGACAATTTATCAGTGCATAGACCGGACATTTCAGATACCAATTGCTCAGATAGAAAGCGGAAAAGAATCCTGGGATATCTTAACACGTTCACTGCCGCAAAAAGTAAGAATTTTCAAATTTCTTCTTGAAAGTCATTTGCCACTACAAATTCTGAAACGTAAATTTCGCTTTACTAATACAGCGAAATTTCTGCCAATAAGTAAGGCAATTTTTTTTATTTTAAAATAATGGTGAGAAAGTAATAAATTAAAACCACGAATATTAAAGCTACGAGAATACTCGTAGCGTGGCAGTTCACGTATTAACCCCTTAATTCTCGCTCCCGTCATATTTACGGGCTGCGTCTTTTTTTAGATTTATTCAGATTTTTTTGATTCCCATCAGTTTTGTAAAATACTGTAATTAGCGTTACTATCGTATTATTTAACTTGTCATTAAATAAGATGAATATTTCTTTTCAAAAAAGTGGTGCCAATAAGCAATTTTAATTTTTAAACCGTAGTGTAATGCGACCGTTAAGGGGTTAAAGCTAAACTTCGAACCAACTTCACGGGCACGCTTAGCTGGATTAGTCGATGAATTTTTTGAGATGAGGTTAAACTCGCAAGAAGAAACTATGGGTTTATTTTGTAAAAAGATTGAAGAAAAAAAGGTTCAAATCAAAAATGCAGGATTTGAGATGCCAGAACTGTTAGTATGTTATCAACTAATCCGTCGATTACCTAAGGAGTACTATAATCTAGTTCAAGTGTTATATAGATTAGATGATAAAGAATTCTAATTAAAAAATATATCTAAATAGTTAATAAGTGAATATGGGAGAATTTGTTTAAAACGCAAAGATGAAGGTAAAGAGGTTATCGCTGTAGGTTATGCTTATGCAACTAAGTTTAAAAACTCTACCGTTAACCCTTTGAAGGGCGGTCATGCCGTCACGGCATCACATAATTTTAATCCCAAATTGCCACATTGGCACCGGAATTTTATGATGAAAATGTCACCTTTATTAAGTACGCGAAAATTTACTTTTACTTGTTTACAAATAAAATTTCTTGTTAATACTGATATCATTAAATTATTTGAACATTTTACGAATACAAGTACCTTGCCCCTGAAAGTGTTAAACCAACCATTTCAGTAGAGAATTTTGGAAGCGAAAAAAAGCCCTGGTTTTCACGAAGTGAAAGCGACCTGGATCCCACTAGACGCTCGAATAGTTCAACAGTTAATCGTATGGGACCGAGTTTAATAGGCAGTTACTGCAAGCGACCTGTTCACACAAATACATAGGTGCCAAGTTGGCACTAATCCTCCGTAATATGTGGGTTAATTTAAACCTGGTTTAATACATTTTGTACCGGATTTTTTTTCAGAGATGAAATTAAATAAGTTCCACGTAGAAAACTGGAATTAAATACATAAAGATTCATCAAATAATTTTTCTGGTTCGAAACTTTGTTAAACTGGGTTAAATTAATCCACGCATTACGGACGATTAGTGCGAGCTTGGCACCTCTGCAGATACAAAGTGTTTCAGGAAGAACTCTAAAGAGAAATAGCAAGTTTTCTACAGTGAACTTACAAGGCAACCTGAATTCGCCCTAATGTCTTCAAATGATGGAAAGCTCGTGGAATTTCTTCTGAACTCAGCAGCTACTTCTCACTTTACGACTGACAGGAGTCTATTTTTAACATATAGGAACCTCCCCCATCAACAAGTGCTGAATGTTGGGTATTGGTGATATTGACTTTCCCATACTAGATGTAACAGGTAATGTAGAAATAACTTTAAAAAATGTATTGTATGCTCCTAATATGAGAAGAAATTTAATTGGTGGGTTTAATGTAGACATTGCAGGAAACTAAATTAAATGGGGAAATAATAAAATGATTGCGTATGATAAATTAAATAGATATTGTTTTAGTGTACATGTAGTTGATAAATTGTATATTGTTAAAGGTTATGCTTCAAAATGTGAAAATTTTGCTTATTCTACTAGTTTAAATTCAGAGACTATCGTAGATTTTGTCATACGAACTTACCTTTACCTGAAAAAATGAGTAAAAATAATTGTGTTAAAGGTATTGAAAATATTAACTGTAAAAACATAAATAAGATGTATGAATCTTGTGTAATAGCAAAATCTAATAGAAAATCGTTTAAAAGAAATTACTTGTATAAACGCATTTCTAGTTAAATTCTCGATAGCGTGTATATGGATTTGTGGGATCCTAGCCATGTTAACTCGTTAGGAGGGGGGAAATACTTTTTGTCAATAATTGACGATTATTCTAGAAGGAATGAGGTTTATATAATTAAGGATAAAACAGAAGTGTTTAAATGCTTTAAAAGGTTTTTAGTTAAAGCTGAGAGACAAACTAGTAAAAAGTTAAAGTGTGTACGAACTGATGATGAGTTGGAATTTACTTATAAATCATTTGAGAAATTGTTAAATGATTTAGGTATAAGAATCGAAAGATCCTCCATTTATACTCCAGAACAGATGGGTGTTGCTGAAAATTTTAATAATGTAGCAATGAATGCAGTTAGAGAAAGCTACACAATAGCGGGTTAAAACCGTCATTCTTGGGGGAATCTCTTTTGGCGTTTGTTCATACAAAAAATAGGACTGAACACAGTTTAACCCAAGGTCTTACACCGCAAGAATTATGTACGGGATTCGAATCTTCGGAAAGCCATTTAAGAATTTTTGGTTTTTTAGCATTTGTTCATGTTCCTAAAGTTAAACAAAATTAACTTCAACCTAAAGCTTAACTAGGTATTTTAGTTGGCTGTGCCATGAAAACAAAAGGATATAGAATTTACATTCCAAAAGAAAGGCGAATTGTAGAGACTATTCATATGCGTATAGATGAATCCAAAAAGGGTGTAGAAATATTTTTTTTTTTTTTTTTTTTTTTTGGGGGGGGGGAACAATTATAAGGATTTGATATTGAATTTTAATGAATCTCAATTTGAAACAAGCGGTTTAAATAACGCGACTTTAGATCTTAATCATGAGCTACCAGGACGGAGCTTAAACGATGATGAACAGGAAAAGAGGAATAAGGCAACTGTAAGTTCTATAAATATTTCAAAATGGAAAAGGATTGAAAAACCTAGAACAAAAAGTAAGAGAATTGACGTATATTATTATACCCCAATAATAAATACGAGACTGAGATCTTTAAATGATGTTAAAAATATTGTAAGGAAAATAATATCCCTTTTGAACCAGATAAGTTTGACTTTAAACCTAAAACTACTCATCCTAATACTGAAACTTTAAGTGAAACATCTACTAGTGCTTCAGACGATCCATATTTAACTGTATTTTTTCAACATTAATTTTACAATACTGAAATCCCTAAATCATTTGAAGATGCACAAATAAATCCAGAAAGGGGGGCATGGAATGCCGTGTTGAGGGAAGAACTTGAGATGATGAGTAAGGGTTGGGTTGGGTTGATTTTTGACGGCCAATTATCTACACGAGGGATATAGGCCCGAGGGGGGTGCCCTCCATGGGGGTCTTTCTAAGGGAACCTAATCCGTATTAACGCATGGAAGATCCACGGCTCGAAGAAAACCACGAAAACTCCGAACGATTAGGCCGACGGGCGCGATTGGGATCGAACCCAGCACCTCCCGTCTACCAGCTTCGAGAGCAGAACCTCTCGGCCACTGGTGGGGCGATGATGAGTAAGAAAAGCGGTTGGCGGTTGGTTGATCCACCGAAAAATTACACAATAGTAGGAAGTAAATGGTTTTATAGTATAAAAAACACGGAAAAAATGGTAAAAAGTACAAGGCACGTCTCGTGGCTCAAGGTTTTAAACAGAAACCAGGTATTGATTTTAATGATATATTTTCACATGTAAAATTTTCAACTATAAAACTAATGTTTATTTTATTAGTTTCTATGTTAAATTGGCATCATATTCAATTGGATGTAAAATCAGCATATTTATATGGGTCTTTAAAAAACTGTGTTTATGAAACAACCTCCGGGATTTGAAATGAGGGGTGCTGAAAATAAAGTTTGTGTGTTAAATAAATCAATTTATGGATTAAAGCAAAGTGGCCGCGAATGGAATTCTGATATATTACACACTCTTGGATTTAGTAAAATAAAATGGTGTTACTATGTGTATAAACTGTATAGTAATGCAACTTTAGTTGTTTATGTAGATGATTTAGTTTTGTTTGCTAAAGATGAAAATGTATTGCAATCTGTAATTAATATGTTAAAAAATATCTTGGAAATTACTGATAAAGGATTAACAATGTATTTGCTAGGTGTTAACTTTGAATAGCTTAATGCTTCATTATTCGTTCATCAAAGAATTTATATTGAAAGATTAGAATTAAAATTTAAAGATTTAACTAAAAGTTTTGTTAAATTACCTTTTAAAATGGGCTCTGTTGTACTAGATAAAGTTAACTAAAATGAAATTATCGAAAATTAACTAATGAAAAGTGTTCCATATCGATCTTTAATCTGGTGCCTGTCATTTTTGTCAAATAGATCAAGACTTCATATTAGTTTTTCTGTAAATGTAATGTCACACTTTTGTAATGGGTATACATATAAACACTGGTTAATAGTAGTAGGCATTATGAATTATGTTTTTGCTACTAAAAGTTTTACAATAAATCTGTTCAATGTAAAATCGTTAAGTTTATGTGCATATTCAGATGCTAATTGGGGATGTCAGCTTACTAAAAAATATTTAAGTAGTGGTTATACAATTTACTTTGGTAACATTCCGTTTGCTTGGAAATCATCGAAACAAAAATGTACTGCACTCAGTTCTATGGAATCTGAGTTAATATCATTAACTGAGAGTGTAAAGGAACTAACTTGGTAATCGAGAGTTTAAAATTAATTTATTTGATAGAATAAAATCAATTCAATACTGTTATAATGAATCTGCCATTTATTTTTCTAAAAGTAGCCAAAAGAATTTTAAAACGAAACACATTGACATAAGATGTCAATTTATTCGTCAGTTAATAAATGAAAATGTTTTTGAGTTAAAACATGTAACTTCTAAAGATAAAAAGGCAGACTTTCTGACGAAACCTCTATATCAAGTTTCAAAGAGCTAATTTTAATATTTTTTATTTTGATTATAAAAAGAAAGAGGAGGTATTTACGACCGATGTGGCCTCATGTTGGAAATCTGGACAAAGTCTTGCCCCCTCAATTTATTGTGTGGTTTGTTCGGAAGTTATATCGTTCGGAACCGGTTTTTCGTTTTCCATTTCGGTTGTAAAGGCCCTCTCTTTTAACTGTAACTGTATGCATATTTTTTATTCCAGTTTGATGTACTGAGTAAGTATATCTTGTGTGAAAACAACTGCATGGAGTGTGATGTGGTGTGAGGTGATGTAATGGAAGGACGATGGAACTGGAGTTTAAACTTACTCCTTGTTACGGTTATGATATATCAATATAACAATGTTCCCAGCAAAAGTTGGAGGTACATGTATATGTCTTTATCATTTACGTTTTAAAATTCAAGCTGAATTAATAAATTAACTCTTATTTTAAAATGAACTGTTTCATAGACGTGCTTTATACTTAACGCCACACAAAAGGACCTTAAACCCTGCGTTTTTATAACTCTACTCTAATTATAACATTTATACTACATGCTTTAACTATCATAAAAAGTATTTTTTCTAAAATATGATGCTTAAACAAACCTGTTTAGACACAATCGCAAGTCAGATGAGAATAATTTTGTTTTAAACAGGATTTTGTCTGAACAGGTATAATTGTACAGCAGAGAAAGTGAAAATATAACATTTAAGACAGTATTGCGTTAGAGACAGGTACATTTTTTAGGGTTTCTTGCAGTATTATGCCCGGAATAAGGAGTCACTGTCCCGCTTTCTTTGTCTCCTTGTCCTACTTTTTGTGCCACACGACCTGACAACTTTAGTTGTCACATAGTTTGGCTGCATCTCACTGTATTCATCCTGGAGGAATTTGTCTCCATACCTCACTAAATTTTTTTGATCAATGCTATGTTCTTTTGTAGCCACATCAGCTTTTAACTTATCATTAACATATTTTAACCCTTTCAGGGCAAAGTACTTTCAGTTGAAATAAATGACTGGCTAATGAATGAAGTTG
Organism: Maratus speciosus; assembly: GCA_963932465.1. Classification (NCBI taxonomy): domain Eukaryota; kingdom Metazoa; phylum Arthropoda; class Arachnida; order Araneae; family Salticidae; genus Maratus; species Maratus speciosus. The sequence continues at coordinate 437,240,754 of OZ010787.1, forward strand.
ACATAAATGACTAACCCTGGAATTTACGAACAAATTTATTTGAAAATAAGAAAAAGGCTATATTCCACATACATATTAAACGGAAAATATTTTAGCAAAATTCTGGTGCCAATGTGACGTTTGGGAATTAAAATTAAGTAGTTTCATAAACATACCACTGCTGCTGAATGTATTAAGATTGCTGCTTTCATACTTTCTTGTCATTTCTACTCTTTTCCATTGTTTCTATTTACCTATTGCAAGTAATATGTAAATAAAATGTTCCTATCAATTTTCCCATTTATATTTCATTATTTTTTTTTTCCTGCAGTGGATACTATAGCAATTTTTCATATCTTTCTATAATCCGTTTTAAACAAATTCTTTTCCAACACCCCACAGCCTGTAGCTTTACAGAATAAATTCATATTTTTTTTTTTTTTTTTTTTTTTTTATGAACAGTGTGTCCACGTATAACATGACCGACATTTATTTTCGCAACCGTTGGTCCTAGATGCATACCTCCAATTATAAAAATGGTCAAATTTAAGTGCAGGGTTGAGATTAAAAAAAAGTTTGAAGTGAAATAACAATTTAGTGAAGAATTACAGAATCTAAATTTTTTTAGATTGTTCTTTAGATTCCAACGATTGCAAAAATAAAGGTCGGTCATGTTATACGTGGACACACTGTATAATTACTTGACATTATTTCATTATGACAGAGGTGTTCCACTTAAGGTGCTACTTCAGTCACCTGGAAAGACCCGCTCGCTAATGCTAATGCTATGGAAGTATTTTTTTAAAGATATCTCGTTTCCATTTTAATATTTTTAAATGATTTTTTTTTGCATTGAATAGCTGAGATTAATCTCTACATCTGCCCTTTTTTACTTTTTCGAATTAGTTTGCAGATTTTTTTAAAGAGGATACTTTCACTTTCGAAATCGTTTCCGAAAATGAAAGTGCTCTTATTAAAAATATCTGTAAAAAAAAATTGGAAAAATAAAAAACGCCCTTAGTACAGATCGATCTCAGCTAGCCACTACAAAAAAAAAAAAAAAAAAAAAAAAAAAAAAAAAAAAAAAAGGCTTAAAAATACTGAAATGCAAACGAGATATCTTTAAAAAATATTTCATAGGATTAGAATTAGTAAGCAGGTCATTTTCAGGTGACTAAAGTAGACTCTTAATTAAGGAAGCATTGAGTACCTGGTTAACCCTCCCTTACATTGACTGGGTCAAGCCTCCAACACAGCTCTTTTCTAAAGAATAGCACATTGTTATGCTAAGCTTAACTTATTGTACAATCTTTATGCCTGGAATGAAAGCTCGGTATTTCTGCATTACTTAAAACCTGCTTACTTAAATTTGTATGACATCGTCGGTACCATGTCAAACTATCCAATGCGGAAACAGTGGCCTACTTGTTTAAAATTCAGATTTCTTGATTGGCACCACTTTTCTGAAATGGCAAAATGCCCCTCGTTAGTTACCCCTTGAGGTCTTAATTAATATGTCATTAAATAAGGTGAATATTACTATTTCAAAAAAATTATGCCAATCAAGAAATTTGAATTTTAAAAAAGTAGCCGTCTGTTTTCACATTGGATAGTTTGACATGGTACCGACGATATATCTTATCTCAAAAACACTTACAAAATATTTCTAAAAAACACAACTTTTAGGTTGAAAACGCCTCACAATTGATTTTTCCACATATTTCGATTATCTGTGTGAAACAAACACTGTTGTTTGAGCATTCCAGTAGCTTTGGTTGACGCCTATTGGGTGGGTTAAGCCTCTCCTGTGGTCAAACCTCCCTAGTCTCCCCAACATATTTTTCTTTTTTGCATGAAAAACGGATAAGAAATAAAACGCACATGGAAATAAAGGATATATATATATTGCGAATACTTGCAGTAATAATAATTTTTACTGAAGTTGTATCAACATATATAATTTTTGTATACGTAAAAAGAATATAAATAAATCCGTCGGATGTATGTGTGAATTAAATTACTATATCACAGCTGCTAACTTTTACGATTTTGTCACAAAACTAAAAGTTAATAGCAAATTTTGACATATTTATTCACAAAATTGCAATAAAAAAGGCACACATTGATGTATTAACACTAGAACTCCCGGAAATTTTACCCAAGATTCATAAATTTTTCACATCAGAATTTTTATTTAAAATTATTTAACGTATTTCTGCGTGTTTTAAATTTAACTTATTTTATGAAAAAAATTCTGGCTCCAATTGACATTTAATCATTTGGTCGGAGTGGAATCAATTCCTTCCGGGCGTTCTAGTGTTAAATTTTCATGGAATTAAAGTAAAAGTTACTAGCTATGCAAAAAAAAATACTGATTTATGGCAGATAGTGTAAAAATATGGAGCGCAGGGAGCAGTTTTTGTAGTTATTTCGCCTTGTACAATATCATAAGTTTTGCTTTTAAATAAAACAAGAGTCCTTAAATATTCTTTGCACTATTCCGAAGCCGCAGTTGAACAACTCTGAAATAACCCTCTCGCTGTGTAATTGTTTTATCAAAATAGTTTCAAAAATTGCGTACTTAACCCTAGAACTACCGAAAATTTTACTCAAGTTTTATAAAAACATTTTACACCAGAATTTTTACTTAAAACTATTTAATTTGTTTATTTAACTTATTATTGTCTGATTTATAAATTTAGTTTGTTTTGAAGAAATTTCTGGTTTGAATAAATATTTTGAATGTACATGTCGGGTCCATTGGACCCTTCTGGTAGACAGAGGGTTAATTCCTTCGCGACGAGCGTCTTTTAAGAATTTTTATTCTTTTGCCACCGATTTTTCAAAACAAAAATTTTCGTCTGATTTAATCGGGAAAATTCTCCAATTAGATAAGGTAAAATTTACAATAAAATGTAAATGGTGAGAATGATCAAGGCGGGTTAATTAAACGGAAAAAATGCATCCCTGATAAAAACTTGGGTTGCACAAATTTTGCTACTTTTACGTTGCCAGAGAAACTCTCGGGTTGTGCAGCGAGAGGGTTAAGGGTGTAAGTAACATGCGAAACCTTATAAAATAGTGCATCACAACCTTTTTGCCACCACAATATTTGAATGGTAATGTTATACTTATTTGATAGCAAAACTCATTTAATAAGGAAAAAAATATTCTGTATGAAAATAGCGGTATCTTAGTGGCCAGATGTCCACCGGTTGTGCTTCCCTACTATAAAACATAGCAGATATTGAAGTATAGCATGCACTCGCGTATAACTTGGACTCAGAATTCGTGAGAAATAGCATGCCTTTCCAATTGAACACTTATATTTTCGTATAGTTTTCTTTAAGTCATTTAATTCTTTAAGCGGCCTAACACTGTTTTTCTATCACATAGTTTTTTAATTCAGAGGCTGATTTAACTCAAAATTGATATTAAGGTTTATTGTTCGAAGTGCATAAGATAAATATCTAAGGTTATCATATGGAAATCACCCTTTCAGTACTTTCAATAGGTATTATTTTATGAATCGTTAAACATGCATAAAAAGGTTCTGCAAGACGCTTAAAGGTCTGAGACTTTGTAATAATTTTATGTGATAATGTAAGAAAAAGCAAATAATTTATGCAAATAATTTACACTCTATCATCGTGTGAATCCTGTTTAAAGCATTAAAATCGGATGATATGGGAAAATGTAGCACGTGTTTAGAGGAACCATTGTTTTGCTCTTTTTATTCACTTCAGATGATGATCCTCCAAGCATCACTTTTGAAATGATACAAGTTGTCAAGCCACAACAAAAACCTTTTTATAAATATAGATTCTGACCCTCCAAACATTATTCTAGCCAACTGTATAGTCAAAATTCCCTAAATAGTAACTTTATTTTTCGACTTTTGGCCAGCTTTTCGGGATTTTGCCCCACTGTGCGGTGGTTCTAGTGTTAAAATTTGTATTTCCTACCTATCTGATTCCTATGTCTTTTACGATCGTTTAAATATGTTACACAAAATGAGAAACATAGGTTTATTTAGCAATTTATAATGTGTTTGAATTATATGAATTTGACTTTTTTTATGTGAAGCGCTCACAAAGCCACCGTATCTTTTCAGTTCTATTAATGTGTTTATCATATGAAAGTTATAAGAATTTCATATCGAAATAACTTCAAGTGGTGATAATGAAGTACCTTATATTTTGCAAAAATCTGTGAATCTGATGTTTTATAATGTATTTAATAAAGTGTTAAACGAAAAATTAATCACAGGGGTGATAAATAGTAAACCCGAATAATATTCAAAGTTTTAAATCACCTTGGAAAAAGGAGCAACAAAGTGAGCATTTATCTGCTCAACATTTTATCCAATATGCACACACGGTTCAATTCACCAGCCACGGTAGTTTTAGTGTTAAACATACGTTTATCAACGGTTCAGTGTACAGCTTTGCATCTATGGAAGCAACAGTATTTTCATTTTAATAGATATTTTTTATTCGTATATACCTAATTCACACCAGAAAATTAAAATAGCAATATTTGCTTTAATTAATAACAGATATTCCGTATTTAAATAAAGCGAAATTTACCATTGAAACTTTCTGGTGCAGAGGCAGATTCTCAGAACTACTTAATTTCCAAAACTTATTCTAGCATGGGAATTAAAGGGTTAAGTTTAATTCAGGGGGGGGGGGAGGTTAAATTTTATAAAATAAATAATTATATAAAATAAAGTATTTGGAGACATACTTATTGAAATATTCACTAATTTGCAATATTTTAGCGTAAAGCAGCCACACGGCAGTAGTTTCTACTTGTATTGCAGATGTGCAACAGAAGAAAAAGGTGAAGTTTTATATAGAAATGTATATCTGATTTTTTTCGTTATTTTTCCTGTGTAATAAACCTTTTAGAGAATCCTATATAATTTTTTCGAAAAAAAAAATAAAAAATCGTGCATTTAAGGGTTAAGAAATCCAGAATGCTGCTTTTAACTGGTCACAGGACGCTTAATCCATTAATTCTTGCCTCCGTGATATTCACAGGCTTTGTCCTTTATTCGGATTGTTTGATTCCCAAAAATATTATAGTATCATTATAATATCATCATATAATATCATCATTACAATAGTATCATTATAATATCATCATATAGTAGCTTTATTATAGTATCATTTTACCTGTCATTAAATAAGATGAATATTTCTTTTTCAAAAAATTGTGCCAAATAGCAATTTGAATTTTTAAACAATAATTTAATGCGATCGTTAAGGGGCAAAGCTTTAAAATTTTCGAGTTTTTATTTTTTAGGTGTTAAACTTCTATTTTTTAGAACATTTTGATACAATTATTTCCTCGAAATTTCCATTACAACAGAAATTATGGCTTTTAGAATTATACCTGCTGAATAGCTAAAGCGGAGAGCGTTTCCAAAACTTTGAAATCACTTTTCTCCAAATGACGTTTTTGGGCTTAATCCTTTCCGGTACGGGCAATTTCTGTTGTAAAATGATGAAATGACTGACTGACACCGTAAATTTGAAAGGACTTTTTTAGGAATTAAAAACATGTTACTTTAAATGTTCATTGTAAAAGCAAAATTATAATAAAATATTCTTGGTGTCGATCGTAAGTTTGGAATTAAAATTAGGTATCCCGACCCGGACACAGTTTGCGGGAAAGGGTTAAGACGCACGATATCTCAAAAATTTCTGAATATTTTTCATGAATTTTTCAAAACATATTTTTCATGTTAGCTTGTATAAACTGAACATAAAATTTCCTTTTTATTGTTCAAACAAATATTGTTCCGGGTGGATTTGTCGTGTCACGATACTTCACTTCCGCTTTGATTCCATTGGCTGTTGGAACATGTTGGTCTTTTGGTATTGTGTTTTCTGACATTTGGGTTCATGTAGTTGGGGGGATATTGTTTTTATAAACAGATTTTATATACTGATGATGTGAGTCTTGGAACTCACGAAACCTATACGTCTGGTTTTATTCACATTACCTTATGTGTTTTATTGTGTGTGTTTAAATACACAATAAAACACATAAGGTAATGTGATACGTTTAAACGTTTAAACGTTTTTGGTGATTTATATTTCTACTCAGGTTTTTATTTACTACCGTATTTGTTGTTACAAAACAAAAACAAAAATTGTAATTTATTGTTGTGAATTCTTATGCTAGATTTTGGTCTTAGTTTTGAAAATTCTCGATTAAACTAAAGTAAAATTGTAATAAACAGATTTCTACCGCATATTTTTAACAGGTTTTTCGCCTTATTTAACTGCAAAAAAAATTGCAGCAAATTCAGAAAATATACTGTGGTTACAAAACCTGTGCAAAAAATAAATAAATATATATATATATAAAAAGAAAAAGAAAAAGAATTCTCTTATCATCAATAATCATAGCTTCCAATATCTTACGCTTTTTTGTACTACAAAAATTTACTAGTAAATTTTACCTTTTTTAATCTCATTAATCTACCGATTAATTATAGCAAAACTTTCTATTAAATTTTTCTGGTACAAAGAAGGGTAAGAGTTGGCAGTTAGGAATAATGGTACAAGACACCATAAAAATTCTAAGGATTGTGAGTACATTAATTAACCCCTTGAAAGGCGCCGGTATATTAGATATACCACTTCATTTTAATTCCCAAATGCCTCATTGGTACCAGTATTGTAAAACTAAAATTTGATTTATGCTATATTCCCGAAGAAACTCTTTTACTTACGTTAATATAAATTTTCTTCTAAATCCTGGTGTCAATTAATCATTTTACCATTTTAGCAACCGAAGTAATTTGCCCCTCAAGGGGTTAATTAACCCCTTGAAAGGTGCCGGTATATTACATATACCACTTGATTATTATTCGCAAAAGCCACATTGGCACCAGAATTCAGTTATTAAACTTTGTTTTCTATAATGTACGCGAAGAAAAATTTTTACTTTCTTCCATATAAGTTTGTTCATAAATACCGGTGTCATTCAATCATTTTATCATTTTAGCAACATAAGTCCTTTGCCCCTGATATATTTAATATAAATAAAATAAGCTCTATCAAAAAAAAAGTTTGTAATTTGTTTAAAATTTATCAGTTTAACCTTAAAATACTACACATGGTAAATTATTATATCAGGATTCCAGTTGTGTTTTATGTAATAAAAATATATTATCCACATATCTTGCATTACAATTTATGTTGAAATCAACTGCAAGTTACTTAGATAAACTAAAGAATTCCCTCAATAAAATTCAATTTCATATTTCCTTTGTTCTGTTTCAAAAAATCCCTGAGAGTGACACTTGATTACGCAGCTGATGTAAAGTTCTGGAAAGAGAGAAGGCTTGAGTTATTTGAGTGGAAATGATGTTTTGTGTTTCAATGAAAAGGAAAAGTAGTTTCATTCTTATCCACAAATTAATTAGGTCATTTACTTTGGGACATTTTCCTATTCGATTTCTTTTCATATTTGGATGAAGTAGAGTTATTTTCTTGTCAGCACCTCATTTTCTCTCTTTTTGTTTGTTTCTTTTGTTTTTCTTTTATGTTTCTACAGACTTTTTTATCACTGTGATATAAACTATCAACTTTAATGTTTTCTCATGGTTTGTATTATATTAATAGCCGACGATATTTAGGACTGAACAGAATTCAGAATTCTTTTTAACCCCTTAACCTACAATGACGGGCATAGCTCGCGTACGATGATCGAGCCAAATGTAAATTCTTATTACCACTAAAATTTCACAGTAAATATAGTTTAATTTAATCGTAGAAATTCCATGATTAAACAAAGCGAAAATCTCTATTAAATTTTAGTGGTAGATATGGATTTGCCAAACCGTAGATTAAATCGTAGGTTAAGGGGTTAAATGGCTTCCTTTTCAATATAATTTTTACATGCACCAATTTTAGTAGAAAGTTTGTATCCAAAATATTGTAGACATTTACAGCAATTATTATTCTTTGGAAATAGTGGTACTGTGAATGTGACTGATTCAAAGATGACAATTCCCTGCAACAAACTGCTCAATCATAATTGTAACTTAAATATTACCGCTGCTTTCATTTTTCAAGGAATCAATCTTTATCAAAATATTTCACACCAGAATTTCTAATTATTTTTTTTAACTTCTATCTGCAAGGTGTATATGTGCATTGATATATGCTCACTGCGAAATGTTCAGTACTCTGGGTAAAGCGTGGGAAGAAAAATCACTATGTACTGCTCGGAATGACAGGAAATGCGGCAAGAAAGTACCAAATATATTTATGCGTGAAACGAAATAATGATTTACGTACAAAAATAAAAGCAATATAGAACTTTCATAAGTTATATGGTGAATTTGTATTACAATCATTAAAAGAAAATCATTTTTAAAGCCAAAACCGACATTAATAAGGTATGTGAGCACCCCTCATTTACATACTGAGTTTAAAGCGTGTGACCACACTTTCCATAAGGTGGTCAACCAACGTAGAGTCAAGTAATTGCCATTCCTCTTGTAGAGGATTTTGAAGCTCAGTGACAGTGGCCGAGATTGGACAGGACATGGCTGAGGGTAATATTTATATGACATTTTACCACATAATAATGTGATGTACTGTTTTCTCCAAGAATGGACTTTTTTCACCAAGACTGCTTTTTTTGTTTCAAATCATTTTTGTGTTTAACTTATGTAAACTTCTATGTTGAATCAATAAATAACTGTTTAGTGCGCATTTCCTCTAAATTTCTTGTTTCTTCATTCATTCATTAGCAAATTAGACGCAAAAAACCGGTTTGTAACTTAACTTTTGGAGGCCAGTGTACTAACTGTATATTAGAGAATATAACAATTTCTTAGAAAAACCATGATGTAATGGAATGCATCATAAATTATTTGTTTATTTTTTTTTTGTTAACAATATGAGAAGAAAATAAACTTTTTATTTCAAACATATGATTAAGGATCACATTACGCATTACGGTAAACTTATATATGAAGCAAAACTTATATACAGGGATGAGAGTTCCGACTTTTTGTATACCAGTATAATCTTAGTGAAGATGTTGTTCTGTTAAATCACAAAAGTGTTCGGATTAAATGAAATAACATTTTCTCTAAGATTATACTGGTGTGCAAAAAGTCGGAACTCTCATCCCTGTATATATGAACTGCCAACTTTTATACTTTTTTCCTACCAATATATTTCAACAGAAAAAGAACTGTATTTTTAAATCATCAAAAACTCAGGATTATATAAGGCAAATTTTTCCTTCAGAAATAGTGGTAGGAAAAATGCATAAATGTTGGCAGCTATGATGAAGACATTATTTATAATGGGAAATATATTAAGTTTGAACTGAAAATCTTTACGTTTTTCATAAATATCAGTTATTCTCTTTTGATCGTTTGGTATAAGTTTTAAAGCAAAAAAGTTAATAGTATTGTTGGATAAAACGTTTTCCGTTAATTCTAAATTAGTACTGGAAATTCAGAAAAATTAGATTGGCGGGTATCTTTTAAACTGATGTCATTAATATAATGATATAAATTAGTACTACTATTATATACGTACGTTCATAGTGATATAAATATAAATCTAATAGTAATATTGAAGTACATCCACCTTGTGGCATTCAGACTATTTGTAGATTGCATTATCATGTGAAATAACGTTATTATAGATAAAGAAATTAGGTTTTGAAAAGAATCTGCATCTACATGTATAAGTAGAATCAATTAGTGCTGATATTTTTTAAATAATATATTTATTATATTATAAAGATATAACAGAATCATGCTATTAAAATTATCTTTGAAATCACATGTCGTTATATTTTTTGCATACATAAGATTTTCTAGAATAATAACCAGTTGACAGCTGTTTGTTATACAATGTGTATTATCTATTGTAGTTGTAAGTATGCAGTGTTGACGCGTCTGGCGGTTTTTTATTTAGAAATTCTGAATTCACACCAGAAAATTTTGAATAGTATTTTTTTCCTATTTTAATTATGAAATATCTATCATCTTATAAAGCAAAAATAACTATTAAATCTTTCTGGTGAGAATTCGGAATGTCTAAATTAAAAACAGCCAGACGTAACAACTTCGTAAATGTATATGTTTGATTAAGAAATTTCAATAGAAGTTTGTTATACTTATTATTATATGTATTGCATCCAATCGTTACAGCTTTAAATGTACTTGGAGTCTTATAAAATTTGGGTACAAGAACTAAATAAGGATTATTAACTTTCCTACCCTGAATGGGACAAATCGACCCTTTTTATAAACCATTTCCTTCGATTCGAACCATAAATAACTTCATAGTATAAGTTATACAGCGATTAAAGTTAAATAAATACTGTAAATAGTTTTAAATAAAACATATATATATATACATATATATGTGTGTATTTCCACGTAGACGTTTAAAATAAATATAAAACATAAATAATAATACAATTTTTATATTTTATTATTTTATAACCACCAAAAATCATACGCATTTATTAATAAATGATGTATAATGTAGTTAAAAAAATGAAGCACAAATTGAATAATGTATATTTAATTTTAACTATACACAGCCTTTAGTTTATTAATATTTAAATAACATTTAAATTATCTGAAAGATTTTTTATATATAAAATTAATACTGAATATAGTTTTAGAAAAAAAAAACTTTTTATAATATGTGAGAGTACATGTGGGAATAAACTGTATCAAGAACAAAATAAATATTTGCTACCCTCAAAAGAACCTTTGCCCTCCACCCACCCCCCCACCCCCTAATCCTCTTAAAGAAAATTTGAAATGCCGACGCTGTTTGGAAATTTTATCCCATGGGCCATGTGCCTCTGACCAAACCTTCTAATTTCTATATGAAATAAAATGTAAGTAATTAATCACTAACACAGAATTAATTTCTACTTATACGAATTTCACTTATTAACCCCTTAATTCACGCTCCCGTCAATATCACGGGCTGAGGTGTCGTTCGTTATTTCTCGTGCCCGTCATATTTTCAGGCTGGAAATTTAATTGCCGTAAAAAACTTCTGAATCCAGGAAAATTTAATTGGCATTTCTGTGTGAAGTCTTTGAATAGCGTCGGTTTGGTTTGGCTTTTGGCGCTGATTGTAATGCTGGGATTTGTATTGCATGTTTCGAAATGTATAACAATCAAGAAAATTACTACTAATAAAAATTTAATATACATAGTTGCCAACCTCCCGATTTTTTGGATACCAGTAAAATCTTACAAAAATGTTCGCTTTATTTAATTGCATAAATTGTGCGATTCTATAAAGCAAGTATTTTAAAATAAAAATATTGGTATGAAAAAAATCGGGAGGTTGGCAACTATGAATGTATATATATTATATCAAATATTATTTGTAAAACTTTGTGTGATGATGATAAATAAAGATCTAAGATGTGAAAAATAAAGGTTTTATTCGCATTAATTTGTATGGTGTAAAACAAACATTGAAACACGAAATTCTCTCATGATGGCTTTTCTACAAATGTGAGTTTGTTCTATAACATCTTTTTTTTTCGCCTTAAAAAAGTCTAATTGCATATTTTTTTAGAAACCTTATAATTATTCAATTTCTGTAATAAAATCAATAGGTACCTTTTTGATGGTTTTTCCAAATATTAAGGGACGGTGAAGGGGTTAAAAAATGTTTTAGGTACACATACCTTTTATTATAATTTTGTAAATGATCATCAGCTGTTTTATTCTATACTTTTATTCTACACCTTTATTTCCACTTTATGACATGGCGATATTTGGAAGAAACTGAAAGTTTTTATGCTTTCCCCTAATTAATAGGATCACATTTGATTGAAAAAATATATTAAAAAAAAATCCGATGTCCGGTTACGTCAAGGGATGATCCACACAATTCTGTGTGTGCAGGCTCCGCTTTAAATCACACACACACAAAAAAAAGAAATTGTTTTTTTTTTTTTTTTTTTCCTTCGGATCACGTACACAGTTGCGTAGATCGGCTGTTTACTCCTTCAGGGGCACAGAACTAATGTTGCTAAAACGATAAAATGATTGATTTACACCGGTATTTATGAACAAATTTATATTTAAGTAAATAAAAGCTTTTCTTTGCGTACATTGTACAAAGCAAAATTGAATACCTGAATTCTGGATCCAATATGGCATTTTGGAATAATAATTCAGTGGTATATATAATATACCGGTGCCTTTCAAGGGGTTAAAGTGTAGATTGCGTTCGTGACTCTTCAGCTGTATTCAAACTAAAAAGATTATATCATTGTGAAGTCAAGTCAGCGGATTTTAATGAGCACATGGAAAGCGTTTTCAAAGTTTAGTCACATAGGCATTGCTTATAGTTTAAATTCACACCTTGATTCATTGATAGCTGATAATTATAAAAACTGAAGCATATAGTAGTAAATAAACAATGTCTCGCTGCGATCAAATCGCTGTGTCAAGTCTACAATTCCTATAGGAAGAAACGATATTTTAGGAATACGGATAAATTCGGTCAAGGCCAATTACTTGGCAGTATTTTCGCTGAAAACGAATGTTCGCCGAATCTCAAATTTTTTGTCGAAAACGAAACCATATATTCAGTCGAACTCTAGTCCAAATGAGCAGTAGCACGTTACCTTTCAACCATATGTACCAAAACAGTAAATAGCGGTCAGAAAACTTATGCGAAGTTTTATTTTGAAATAAATTATTTTATTTTACACTCACATTTTTCTTCAGGGTTTGTACGGTTCAAGCATTTTCCCAGGATTCTTACCAGTATTTTTTTTATAGAAAAATAAGTCTAAGTTGAACGGATGAAATTTCGCCTTCGTTTAAGAAGAGATTTTTTATGAAAAATCGCTGGTGCCGAAGAAGTTTCTGGCTGCAAAATTACAGGAGGCGTACGAAGCCTATTTTTTCTACACTTTTCTTTCTTATTCTATGACGTTATATGTTTTTCATATGGAATGATATATTTTTTTAAATAAGTTTAATGATAAAACCCAAAAACACTTTTTAATTAAAAAAAGCACTATTAGTACATAGCACATTAAGCGCCACGTCAGCCAGTCACAGTTTTCGTTCTGGTCCCGTCAGTCACGATGACACTAAACTTTTCATTCAAACCGCAACAGTAGCCGGAGACTAACAGTATAAAATACTATATAAAACTAAAAAACCGCAACAGTAGCCGGAGACTAACAGTATAAAATACTATATAAAACTAAAAAAAATTACTTTCTAAATAAATTTTAAGTCATTTCAGGATGACATCATGAATGTACCTAAATATTTCTTGCTAAAAATGTTTAATGGGTTTTATTAAAAGACGGTAAATTTTAAAACGGTTGAACTTCGCTGGTATCGCAAATTGTGGCAACTTGCTCAGTCAATTTTCTGGTCATTTCTATACCAAATTGAGCCGCATTTTCTTCGTAGCATCGTTTAGAATATCTCAGCACTTCTTCAGAGACTTTTTCAGGTTTTTTTGTCGCGGTTTGTTAGCAAAAATAGTTTCACTAGTATCGCTTCCACACTCTTCGACTGTCATTTTTACTTTTATTTGTAAAGAAAAATTTTTGCCTGCACTGAATAATTATAAAAGTAAAACATTTCTAAAATATTTGTATTTCTTTGTCGTATCCTACACAGATCCTTGGGCATAAACCGATTACGGCGGAATCTTTTCTCGTGGACCAAACGAAAAGACAGATTAAATAGGCTAAGAAAATGTATACAAGCTATATATTTTCGATCTGTTTTGATTCAAGGAAGTCAAATACAGCATCAAAAGTGAACGTTACCATTGGTAAAAACTAATTTTGTAAGTTTTATAATATGTGCTACCTTATTTGAAGAACTACATTCTTATTCTAAAAGAAGATATTATTTCGAGTCTAATAACACCCTTTTTTCAGTTGTTATAGTAAACAATATGCGAATAATGGCGGGAGTATCGTTTATCCAATATGATTGTACATTGTGGATAATTTTTCTGGCAAGAAATGTTTACAGAAATATGGCATATGAAATCGAATCATTTGTTGAAAATAATGGAATGGAAAAAAGAGAGGAGGAGATATACAGTGTAGAGTTTATCAGTTGCGAGTGAAGAAGCCATGGAACTATTAACCCCTTAATTCTCGCTCCCGTCATATTCACGGGCTGTGTCTTTTTTTCTGATTATTCAGATTTGCTTCAATCCCACCAGTTTTATAGAATAGTGTAATTGGCTTTATTATGGTATCATTTTACCTGTCATTAAACAAAGTGAGCATTTCTTTTTCAAAAAAGTGGTGCAAATAAGCAATTTGAATTTTTAAACCGTAATTTAATGCGATCGTTAAGAGGTTAAGGGAGAGGCACTGACATATGCTTAAATAGTGGAGCTTCAACTGTAACCGCTTTCGTGGAGGTTCTTTACCGCCGGAGCAAACTTCCACCAGTAAATTTAAGTACACATTTTCTCTTTATGCAAACGCCTTTTTAATGGAAAATTTCAGCCAAAAATAAAGGCAAAAACTGATATTCATTTTTACTGGTGGAAGTTTACTTCAGCGGTAATAGTTTCACCATATTGTGACAACCAAGACAACCTCCTGTAAGTGTCAGTGAAAAGTTTATAATACCTGGGCAAACTAACACCTGTAAAAATAAATAGAAATTTTTTACCATATTTGAGAGAGAAATTTCACCTGAGTAAGGAGCTTAAATAAGACGAAATTTTCTATTTAAGTTCACTGGTGGAAATTTTAACTGGCTGTCATCAGAAACTGTGTATCCGATAAAAAAAAAATAAAATAAATAAAAACTGCAGCCATCGTGTCACAACCTTCCCAGTTATTTCACTCACAACTGCAAGACCATACGTTATACGTCTCCCCCTATTTTCACAACTGCATTGAATAAACTGAGGATGTTTTTACAAGATGGCGGCTAAATTTTTACATAGGATTAAAAGTTTCTGATTACCAGAGCAAACTTCCAACAGTATATTTTGAATAGAAAATTTCTCGTCATTTTATTGACTTATTCATTCAAAATTTCTCTCACAAATATGGTAAAAATCTCTATTCGTTTTTAGTATTGGATGTTGGCCGGGGTATTATAATCGCTTTCACTGACACTGACAGGAGGTTGTTTAGGTTGTCAAAATATGGAGAAAACGCAGTGCCTGACTACTGCCGGGGTAAACTTCCACCAATAAAAATGAATATCTGTTTTCGGAAATATAATTATGACTGAAATCCCATATTAATAAGACGAATTAATAAAATGAAAATTCCTATTCAAATTTACTGGTAGAAATTTGCCCGGGCGGAAATGATCCACTCAGAAAACGGTTACATTTGAAGCGTCATCATTTTGAACATATGTCAGACATATCTTAACTCATAGTGCTATGTTGAAAATAATAAACCTTTTAAATGAAATAGATTTTCTTCTTTTTGTATTCATGCTTTAAATCATGCTGCATACTATTTCTATGAAATAGCGTTATTGCATATTATTTTTAATTATTGGTACTTATCTTTTTAAACACTTCGAAGGACGGTGTTATATTGTTTATACCGTTTAATGGGAATTTTTAACTCTTTGGACAAAATTTTACGTGTTTTTTAGATTTTCTTTCCGTCAATTAATAAATGAGATATCACCTTCGGACTTTTTGTGTTACATTTATTAACATTCTAGATATATATTTATATTTTTTTGTGTAAAATATTAAATATTATGTTTTGTGCGACTGCAGATTCGCGCCATGGACATCCTGCTGGTCAACCCGTTTTCTCCGGTCACAGGCATTTCAAACCATTTTGGTCACCACATTATGAAAGGGCATTTAATTATCAAGGCTCAACTGGGTATACAAACATTTAGTTTAAAAAGTTGATTTTTTACAAAATGGTGCTCATGTGATTAAAAAAGGTCTGTTTATCCCCTTTTTTTACATTTTGCCAGCTCTAAAAAATATTTAATTAATAAAAAAAATTATACTTTTCGGTGGTATAAGCTCCGGTAAAAGTTATTGGCTTTTTTTTATAAATAACAAACGAGCGATATTGATCCAATAGTTCTCGAGAATAATGGTCCCCAGTTTGAAAAGCATGGTTTCGTGTAAAGCAAGTTTGATATTTCTAATAGCATTCAGTTCAACGAAGCAGCGTTATATTCAATAAGCAAATAATGTGGAAAAGAATTGAAATATCACGAAACCGTTTTACGGCAGCATTCTACACATTTAAGGAATTCAAAAAATTCAAAATTTTAGAAAAATAACACAAAGAAGTAGACTCACCCCTTAATTTTAACCCCAAACAGGCCCGCTTTCATAAAAAATTGATGTTATGAAATGTTTAGAAAATATGGGTTTTCCGAATTTCTTAAAACCAAGCTGTTGAGCCATAGATTACTGCAAGAAAAATCTACACATATTTTCAAAAATTAAGACTTCATATTACAGGGTTCTTAAGTGGTCCGTTTTCAGAGTACCATTTTATTCATACAAGAATCTTCTTATAAAAATATGTATGCGTATGCTAATTTCTTATAATGAAACAAAGATAAATAATGCTGTAAAAGGAATAAAATAACTTTATTTAGATTAACGCTCGTTTCATCGAAAAAACGGTGACATTTTCAAAATCATTCATGACAGAAATATTTTCGCAAACAAATTTTAAAAACAATAACTTGGTAAATAAAGTTACGAGACTTCCTACATAATGAAAATCCGTGCAAACAAAAAATAAAATGAAATTTATCTACGCTCACAAATATTCAATTTCATTTTATGTTATGTTTGCACGGATTTTCATTATGCAGGAAGTCTCGTAACTTTATTTACTAAGTTATTGTTTTTATAACTTGTATGCGAAAATATTTCTGTAATGAATTATTTTTAAAATGTCGCCGTTTGTGAGATGAAACGAGCGTTAATCTAAATAAAGTCATAGCTGCCAACTTTCACGCTTTTTCTTACCACTAAAATTTAATAGAAGTTTTTTTGCATTATTTAATCGACAGATTTCGTCAATTAAATAAGGCCACATTTACTATTAAATTTTAGTGGCGGGGAAAAGCGTAAAAGTTGGCAGCTATGTAAAGGTATTTTATTACTTTTACAGAATTTAAGAACCTTCTTTCTGGATTTTTCGTGCAAATATTGTTGATGCTTTCGACAAAAATATTTCTTAGAAAATGCTAGTTTAAAAAAAAAATCATAAAATACTTCGAAACGCAAATGTATGTCATAAAATTCCTCCTTAACCACTTAACGGTCGCATTAAATTGCGGTTTAAAAATTCAAATTCCTGATTGGCATTACTTTTTAGAAAAAGATGTATTCCCCTTATTTCATGACAGGTAAAGTGACACCATAACAAAGCCAATTACACTAATTTATAAAGCTGGTTGGAATCAAACAATCTGAAAAAAGCACAGCCCGTGAATATCATTGGAGCGAGAATTAAGGGGTTAAGAAAACAGAACTAAAGGCGTTCACTTTATTACCTTGAGTTGAAAATCTCGCAATGCATGCAAGTGACTGTATATAATTTACATACATAACAGACATTTACGTACATGACATACCTGTACATAATATCAAAAATGACTATTTTAAATATCTGGTAAGAATTCGGAATTTCTAAATAAAAAGTACATCAAATTTGTCAACAATCTACTTAACGTTTAAATGAAATTAAATAATTTTCATACTAGAGTGTTCCAAATTGAGCAAGTCAGTAATTTACATCATTACATAAGTAGATCAGAATACTAATTTTTGTCTTTTATGTAATAGATAGTGCGAAGGTACTATTCTAAATTAGTAATGAACGTTTTCACATGCTGCTGCTCCTGCTTAGAATGCGACTTTGCTTCCATTGTATAAATAAATGTGACACATAAAACGTTCAATGACAGAAAACAAAATACATAAAAAAATAATGCAAAATGCGTTATAAAGCATTTAACGTATACATGGGGAATAACAATCACATATGTGTAAAGCAGAAGAAGTTGGTCAAAAAAGAAAAAAAAAGATGTAAAAAAATACATAATGTAGGGGAAGGTGGCCTTAAATGATCCCCTTAAGGGGAAAACTTGTGTAAAATAACATTACTGTTTATATAAAACTTTGGTCCTAAGCTAATATGTTTTACACTATATTTTGCATCAGAAACATTCTTTAATAATATTTTAAACCCAAATTGAAAAATGAATAAAATACATTTTTGAAAACGTGTCCAAAGGATCATTTTACTTCCACCCAAAGGAAAAATGATCCTTCATTTAAAAATAATTTCAAATTGATTTTTATCGGCAAAATAAAGGATATAAAAGTAATTATGACAATACATAATGAAATAAAATAAGCTTTACAATCAAATAGCATACATAATTTATTTTATGTAAATTTTAAAATAAAAAAGTATCACAATTAATTTTGAAAAAGCAATAAAATGGAATATTTGAAAATTATGATCGAAAAGTAATAGCCCATAATAAACAAGGAAATAAGTTAAATAACGCCTATTTTCCGCCCCATCCGAAAACTAGGAATATTTAAGCACATATCGCAAAGATACACATAATCGTCATTCGCATCTATCCCTGCTAATGCATTTTGCGCCCACTTACGGCATTTGTGACACTGGATCGAACCTTCACTAGCTGCAGAGGAGGCAAATAGTTCATCACAATAAATGCACTTCTGTTCATTTTCTGAATCTTTTTCACTATATCCCAAATATTGTTTTCAACAATGTTTCCGATAACAACATATCGAGGGTTGCCAGTGGGCTACTTTTTAAATTTCAGACTTCTTGATTAACACCGCTTTTTCGAAATAGTAAAATTCGCCTTATTTAATGACATATTAATTAAGGCGAAAGTAATGGAAATTTTACCATTTCAGAAAAGTGGTACCAATCAAGAAGTCTGAATTTTTAAAAAGTAGCCCACTGGAAGCATTGTTTTCATATTGGATAGTGGTATCACATGGTATCAACGATATTACATTATCACAGGGGCCAACCTCAAACTAATCTTCCGTAATACGTGCGTTAATTTGATTCTGCTTTAATACGATTTGAAGCAGAAATTTTTTGAAGAAATGAAATTAAATACGTTTCACACAGAAACTTTGAATTAAATAAATAAAGATTCAAGAAATAAATTTTCTGGTTCGAAAGTGGTTAACCTGGGTCAAATTAATCGACGAGAACAATGAGAATTTTACCATTTCAGAAAAGTCGTGCAAATCAAGAAATCTTAATTTTAAAAAGTAGTCCACTGGCAACACTGGTGGGAATACGTCTTTGCTTTGACTTCATGCTCCTTTCTTTGCTTGTTCTGGCTATCTCGTTTTCAGATTTAGCATATTTTAATTGGATTTTCTTAGCTGCAGCCTCTTTTATCTTTTCTTTCTGTTCTATATTTTTCATTTCCAAGCACAACTGATTCTTATAAGGAGTGCTCGTTAAAATGACACTTTACATCGATTTCCTTTTTCTCGAAGTGCTTGATTCCGTTTTCTTTGGAGACGATAGAATAACACGTGGACTCAAAGAGAAATGATTGTGGCCGTCACACATTTGGCTCCCACGGCGGCTAGGAACCGGCACCGGATTTTCTTCAGCCAATAAAATGGTAGCAAAACGATCTACATAATGGATCCTTTTACACGGCAACATGACTGTCATAGCTGCCATTTTTTACGCTTTTTTCTTACCACTATAATTTAACAGTAAAATTTGTCATATTTAAGCTTCGAATTCTGCGGTTCAATAACTCATAAATTTCTCTTAAATTTTAGTGGTAAGAGAAAAGCGTTCAAGTTGGCAGCTATGATGAACGTCCATTTTAGTTCATATAACTAGATGACGCCGAGAAACATAGCAAATTTAGCATGGGCTATTCACATCTAAAAACATGCTCTATTAATTATTAAAGGTCATAAATTAAGTAAACCAAATCATATTTCTGTACATGACTGTATAGGTATATAAATATGAAAATTAGTGCTTATCTTATAACAGATGTTATAAAACCATAGCTGCCAAGTTTTACGCTTTTTTCTTACCACTAAAATTTAATAGTAAAATTTCCCATATTTAATTGGCGAAATCTGCGATTAAATTTTAGTGGTAAGAAAACAGTGTAAATGTTGGCAGCTATGCCAAAACAAACTTTTTCAAAGAATTCTATTCAGACGCTTTAACCCCTTAAGACCCACAGACGTATATATTACTTAAATTGATTACTCAATTATAGTTTGTTCATCTTTTTTCAATCACCCTTTTTACAGCGTGTATTTTCTTATCTTTGAAGAATAGCTTAATCCAATTTGTTTTGAAGAAGGATTCATTTGCTATTCTCTTTGGGGGAGAAGCACTTGATTAACATTCCTTAAAAATATTTATGTTTAAAATTAGATATTTTGGAACTA
The DNA here is from genome assembly GCA_963932465.1 of Maratus speciosus. Lineage (NCBI taxonomy): Eukaryota > Metazoa > Arthropoda > Arachnida > Araneae > Salticidae > Maratus > Maratus speciosus. The sequence goes on from OZ010787.1 coordinate 437,261,216, forward strand.
AGATAACATTATAAATACTTGTCCGCAAGTTTGTAAGAAATTTTCATTTCCAGCGAGATTGATTATAAAAGAAAAAAACAATCCGATGGAAATTCTAGCAACTGGAAAAAGTATAGAAAAATACTTGAAAACATTAAAAGATCTTTTTCGCTTGCGTCTTCGTCATCGTTTCGAAAATAATTCAAGATACCATTTCGTCTTTATAAGATGTAATAAGCATTCGCTGTTAACCCCTTAAGTGCCACAGAAGTATATATCCATCGCGCATAGTCGATGCGTTTAATGCCACTGACGTATGTATACGTCAGTCCAAAATATTGTCCTTTATACTGCGCTGTACCTGTAAAACCACGCCCACGGCTTTGGAATAAAAAAAAAAGACTTTGAAGGTGTTTTTGAAAGACAGACATATTTCAGAGGAGAAGAGGTAGAAGGAACTACCTCGTAAACGCTATAGCACTGAGCTGGTGACGTGAAAATACAAGCGAATTTTTTTCCATATTTGACAAGGCTCCGCCCTTTTTGTACACCACTATTATTTTAGAGAAAATATTGTTTGGTTTGCCGTTCACTTTTCGCCTTTCCATCGCGTTGCTATTTTGATATCACTTCCTCAGTCTCATAGCTTTAGCCGTGCAGTTCAAAGCGATGTAAGTAAGCGTCCTATCTTAACCCATTAACCGCTGATGTTGCGTTCACGCAACAGTCAAAATAATTGCTCATGCAAGGAACTAATTACATTGGCACCACTGTTTTAGAACTTAAAAAAATGTCTTATTTATTGGCAGAAATTTTGCTATTTTAGTAAAGTGAAATTTACCTTACTGAATTTGTGGTGGGAAACTACTTTCAACCAGAAATTTGAATATTTCTATCGTAATAGTTTTGGCGGTTAATGGGTTAAATGGGAGAAGTAACCGCAAGAATAAAAGCGAGGTCACAGCAATCAAGGTCATGCGCCACGTAGCAGACGGAGTGTGAACTACAGGTAGATACCTAACTGTTTTCCTACTATCACCACTAAAATTGTAAAGTTTATTTCACCTTGATTAATAACTGAGGTGCCTTTGACAAGGCAAAGAAAGCTTCGTGGTGTCAAGTGTATCTGGATGCCACTCTCGCTACGCCATTATTCTGCAATAAATGTGGCAAACAAAATTCATATCCATGAATGACTAAAGATTCAGAAAATACGCGCTACACTAAAAGCAAGCGTATGTGAATTATCATTCCGTCCACAAGGCAAAGCTTCGTGGTGTCAAGTGTATCTGGATGCCACTCTCGCTACGCCATTATTCTGCAATAAATGTGGCAAACAAAATTCATATCCATGAGTGACTAAAGATTCAGAAAATACGCGCTACACTAAAAGCAAGCGTATGTGAATTATCATTCCGTCCACAAGGTGGCGACACTGTGTTAATTTACGCCTGATTCCAGCATTAAGTTTGTTCGCTTACTTATAACGCTTTGGTGTAGTTTCTCGAATTTTCTGGAATTTCGTAGGAGTATGTCCAATAGTGAGTTGGATGACGACTTTCCGTCATCTTCTGGATCAGAGACGTCAGAATGTGGTATGTCAGATGAAGAGGATTCAGATAACGAATATTCTATGTAAGAGGCCATAAACTGGGTAGGATTGGATATAAAAAAATTACCTATGCCACCTTCACGGTTTCCATTTTCGGGACAACCAGGAATAAATAAAAAATGTAACAGATGTTACGAACCCACTTTTATTTTTTTAATTATTTTTTGATCAGAAGCTGGTGGTTCATATTGTTACAGAAACTAGCCATTTTGCAGACCAGTTTAACAACCAGCATCCTGGAAAAGAGAAATCAAGGACGAAGTTGTGGCGTCCAACAACTTTAGAAGAAATATATGTTTTTTTAGGTATACTTATTCTGCAAGGAATACTTGTAAAACCTCACGTTGCGCTTTACTGGTCTAAAAACAAATTGATCGAAACTCCAATTTTTGGGACATTTATGAGGAGAAATGGCTTTCAACTTATCATGAAATTTCTGCGCTTTTCTGATAACAGTACTTTTGATAAAATTTCACAACCAAATCCAAAACTAAGTAAAATATGGCCTGTTTTTTCTGAGATGATGAAGAAATTTGCAAGTGTCTATTCACCTGAAAGGGACATGAGCATTGGTGAGAGCTTGATGCTTTTCAAAGGCAGGCTATCATGGGTACAATACATACCAATGAAAAGAGCTCGCTTTGGAGTAAAACTCTTTGAACTTGCTGAAGCAGAGGCAGGATATATTCACAATACGATCGTGTACACAGGTCAGAGTACAATCTTTGATAAAAAGTATGAGAACTATGGAGTCGCAACAAAAGCAGTGATGACGCTTATTGAACCTTTTTGTGGGAAAAGGTTATTGTGTAATTGCGGACAATTTTTATCTCTCACCAGAATTAGCAGACCTTCTTATCCAAAATTCAACTGACGTATATGGAACTCTTCGTTCTAATCGACGTGATTTGCCGGAAAATTTCAACAAACTTACTTTGAAGAAAGGCGAAATAGCCGCTTTCCAAAGAGGCAAAATTACCGTGTTGAGATGGCGTGAAAAAAAAGATGTTTCGCTTCTTAGTTCTATCCATACAGCAAATTGCTCTGAAACTGAAAAAAATGCCGTGAAGCCAGCTATTTTTATAGATTATAACTTGAAGATGGGTGGGGTTGATAGAGCGAATCAGGCATTTCTTTGTTATTCAACAACACGAAAAAGACAGAAGAGGTATTATTTAACAATATTTCTCCATCTACTAGATATGGCTATTTGGAATGCCTTCACTTTACAAAAGAAACAACTCCGTAACGTTGATAACTACAACTTCCGCATGCATTTGGTGGAACGTATATTTGAGAAATTTCATGTTAGTCCCCCACAACCTGGGCAAACGACAGAAATTAGAAAGTGGCTGTCCTGTACGACTTACTGCTAGACAGTTTCCGGACTTAGTAACATCAACGTCTTCAAAGAAAAATGCATCAAGAAGATGTGCGGTTTGTTCAATGAAAAAAATTCGCCGTGAATCCCGCTATCAATGCACTGAATGTGATGCTGGTTTATGTGTCCAACCATGTTTCAGGATATATTACACGGCCACGAAGTTCTAACATCTTTTTTTATCATATTGTTACACTATAATTTTACATTTTTGGTATAATTTTTGTACATAATTTTTGTATTTTTCGTTTCTTTTTATATTTTCGTTGAAGTACACAATGTTTATATTAAAAGCTTGTCTCTTATTTCCCCCAATACACCGCATAACTACGTGCACCTGTTTGGAAAACTGTGGCACGGGGAATGAATCTCGTAAGTTTTCTCGTCAGGTAAGAGATTACAATAACTACTAATTGTTTAATATTTTACTTATGACAGTATTTTTTGCTCGTGTTGCAGATGTGCAGTACAAGAAAAAAAGTAGACGTTATACGAAAAACACATCTCTGATTTTATCATTATTTTTGCAGTGCAATAAATCTTCCATTAAATCACATATCATTTTTTTTTTTTTGAAAAAAAAATCAAATAATGCATAAAGACATGACATAAAGAATCCGACTAAAATGAACGCAAGGAAAACTTTTTTCGTATAATGAAACGAATAGAACCAATATTGTTACCAACAAATTGTTGGTTCTAAAGCTTACTTATTTATCGGAAGAGAATCAATAAATAATATTCGAAAAATATGAATTATTTACCTAGATGAATTTTTATATAAAATGTTTTTTTTCGGAAATATGGTTTTGTTCACGTAAAACTCACTCCTGACTGTTTTGTTCGAGATATATACAATAGTTTCCTATCGGTAGCTTAAGGGCACAGCTTTCAGTTATTAGGGAATCCACAAAAATTAAAAACTGAATGGAACATCTTCTATCTCTCAATGATTATTTACAGAGTTCGTACGCTCTTAAGCCACGCCCCATTTTGTAAGTCCACTAAGTTCTAACTGTGGCACTGGGGAGTGAATCTCGTAAGTTTTTCTTGGCACGTAAGGGGTTAAACTACGATCATTTGAATACCGCCATTACTTCTTCTTCACTTTGTCACAACTAGTTTATGCGTTACACTGTAGATAGCGCGACCTGCCTGGAAGAAAACCTATGTGGATCGTTTTGGCCCCTAGGATCATTTTAGGCCATCTTCTCCTATCTACGGTAAATTAAGAAAAATTCATTCAATAGAGCAAGAATAAAATATAAAATGAGTAAAAAATTATCTAATGAGCAGCATGTGAATATATAATTTAGCTGAATATTAATAGTATGCATGAGGACGTAAGTTTCACCAAAATTTAAAAAAAAAAAGCCTCTTTTCTCTGTAAATCTATTCTATTGGCAAACCTGGACTAAAAAAAACACAACTATTTGGACAAAACTAGTTTCATACTGTATTTTGCCATTGTAAAATCTTGAGTTACAAATGAAAACCAACGTATGCAGTCGGCGGTTTCTCGCGATTTCTGAAAATCTGATTTTCTGGATAAAGCAAGTTTTGAAACTCACGTTTTCATATATAAATTTTTAAATAATTGTGGTACTTTTCACATGAAAAATTTTAGAAAATTTAACTAAAGAGAATAAAATTGTTTTTGTTTAACTTTTGGTATATTTTGAATCAGTGCCGTCCAACTTTATTGCCTAAAAACCGTTTGTCACCACAATTTCCAAATAAAAGCTTTATTTAATGTCAAAACTTGTTCTGATTCATTAAGTCAAATTATTTGCTTTGCGGTCATCAGGTCGGAATTTGTACATCCTTGATTTGAAGACTTCTACCGGAGTTGCGAATTTGCTTTTTTTTTTTTGTAATTAAAAAATTTCGAATTCATACGGGTAAAACTGAATGAAGAATTTTCACTTTAGGCAATCACGAGATGTCTGTCATTAAATAAAGAAAATATTTTTAACAGGAAATGCGAAATCTCATAATCTTAAAAAAGTCCAACTGGCAACACTGATTTCTACTGCAATACATCTTATGTACCTTAGATAGATTTTTTTTAACACTAGACAGCCCGGATATATTGATCAAGCTTTAAAACAGTACTTTATAACGGAGTTAATAAATAAAAGTATTTAGCCTATTTCTGTGTGGACATTTAACATATTTTATAATGAAATATCTGATTCGAATCAACATTTAATGAATTCGTCGGAGTGAAACGCTGCCATCGAAATACTCGAGTGTGACGTCCTCACTGATCGACTTTTTTACTAGCAATGGAATTCACTCCAGAAAATTCTGAATAGCTATTTTCTTTTTTTTATTTGTGGAATATCTATCATCCTATAAAACAAAAATAACTATTTAAACGTATTGGTGAGAATTTGGAATCGCACAATAAAAAAGCAGCCAGATGCGGCAACACTGTGGCATTCCGCATCTGGTTGAATTTTTATTTAGGGATTCCGAATTTTCTCCTGTAAGTTTAAATAGTTATTATTGTTTTACAAGATGATAGATATTCCACAAATAAAATAAAAGATAATTGCTATTCAAAGTTTTCTGGTATGAATTTCAACACTAGTGAGAAATCAGTCGATTAGTGATGGCGTTACACTTGTGTCCACTGGCCTTGAGTATTTTTGTGGCAGCGAGTCAAATAGATTCCTGCTGCTCGTTTTACTGTTAAATTTCAATTTTAATCCTTTCGACTCGGGCGTCTCTTATACAAATTTTATTCAGCTGACACCACTTTTTTAAGTTTCCTTCAAGTACGCAATTTCAAAAATGCTCTTATTAAAGAACGTGAATGTTATTTTTCTTTGTTATTGTTGCCAAAAACAAATTTTTGCAAAGAAATATGATGTCCAGTCAGACTAGACATACGAGTGCAAAGGGTTAATGCTTATATAAATTTTGGAAATCTTTATGAGAACGTAATTCCACGAAAAGCATGAAAATATATCACTCTCTATCATTATGATACATAATCCATTTTCATTTCCCTTTAACATACATGTAAACAAAATCCATTTACTGTTTACAAATTATTAAGAAGAGCATGGTAAAGAAATATTTGTGCTGTCTAAAATAATTATATATAAAGCTTACCTTGATTTTGCTATTTTATAAATAACGAAATGTGAATGTATCGAAGCTTAAAATTTTACATTTTACAAATTTGTGAAATAAGAAATTCACTGTAAACTTCAAACCTTATAAATTTAGATAAATCTGATAATAAAACTAATTTTCTTTCATCGCATTTTTATAAATCTTATACATTGCTGCGAGAATAATTTATGAAAACATGTTTTATATCGATGCAATAAATAAAGTTTTATATGTATGCAATAATTCCTTCGGTTCGGTACCATTTTCTATTGGAATAGAAGATATGTTTAATCTTTTTTTCAAGAATATTTTTAAACAAAGGATAAACAACGCAAATTTCTTTATCTATAAACATATTTAGCATGGAACAATGAAAACTATTCCACCTAAAACTTTTAAAACTACTCTTTGAATTCAAAATAAAATATATAAAAACGAAATGCTGTGCTCAGAAATTATACTTTAAAACAAAGTGTGGCATGTATTATTTCATAAAATATTTATTATATCGCAATAAATATTCATCCATATTTAATGTTGACATAAATCTCTAAAACACGCTTTAATATAAACATTTAATAGGACAGATTCATTTTGATAAGGAGGAATAAAAATATTTGTGCTTGTAAAAGATTACTATGTGCCCATAAAGATTACATTATTCACGAAAAAGGAGAAAAAGAAATGAAAGAAAAAAACACAGAATACTGGGGAACTAGTGTGGATTATTTAAAGTAATGCAATGTAGACTTATTATATATTATTTTGCAGGCAGCGGAATTTTTTTAAACTTTACAGATGTAAATTAATCGTATGTGTTTTAGTGACTTCAAAACGAAATAAATCTTTTTTACTTTTTTACATATACCCATAGCTGCCTACTTCTTACGCTTTTAAGTACCACAAAAATTTTATAGTAAATTTTACCGTTGCAAATCGCCGTAATCTGCCCATTAAATAAGACAAAAGTTTCTATTAAATTTTTGTGGTACAAAATAGTGGAAGAGTTGGCAGCTATGCATAAACCTAATAAATGTTGTCGACTATTACGGTCTGACAATTGCCATTATTTCTGAATGGTAACCCCCTACCCCTTTATTTATTCAGAAATACAGACCTCTTGTTATCCCTATTCACGATTAGTAACCTTCGTCTTATTTTATTGATTTGTTTTATGGGGAAAATTACTATTCGGAAGTACGGTAAATATACGGCCTACCGCTTGTCGATATCGTCGGTACAATGTCAGATTGTCCAGTACGAAAACAATGTTGCCAGTGATCTACTTTTATAAATACGGATTCCTTGACTGGCACTATTTTTTTGAAATTGTAAAATTCGCCTTATTTAACCTTATTTAATGACATATAATTGAAGGCGAAAACAAGGGGAATTTTACTATTTCAGAAAAGAAGTGCCAGCAGGGGTGTAAAAATCTAGGCGCCAGCGGTAGGTCTCCCACGAATAAATTTTATTTGTTTTCTTCGCTTAACCCTTTGAAGGTCGATGATGCCGTCATGGCGTCAGATAATTATAATCCATAATTGCTACATTGGCACCGGAATTTTATAATGAAAATTTCACTTTTATTACGGACGCGAAAATATACTTTTACATGTTTACAAATAAATTATCTTGTAAATACTGTTGTCATTAAATTATTTCAACATTTTAGGAATGCAAGTACTTGGCCCCTGAAGGGGTTAAATTGTATTAGCATTCTTATAAAAAAAATTAGATTAAATATTAGACGAAAAATAACGAATAAGACGTGGTGAGAGACTGACTGATGGCGCCAAGACTTTTACACCCCTGGGTGCCAGTCAAGAAATCTAAATTTAAAAAAGTAGGCCATTGGCAACACTGTTTTCATATTAGATAGGTTGACATGGTACCGACGATATCTGCTATGAGACCTCAATTTTATATACAGTGACCTCTTATTTTTTCTTTATATATGGTAATTATTCATGTCTACCACATTTTCTGAATAATTAAAGTTTTCTTAATAAAGCAAACGATTACGTAAGGCAAAAATTATTAAACAAGCATAGTGATATTCAAAAATCTTTACTGAACAAGTATAGTTATACGTGATGTACGAAAGAAAGTGGGTGAGAAGCCACTGTATGTTTTTAACCCCTTAAGCGCCGCATCCGATAAGTGTAGGCTACTTTTTTAAAATTCAGACTGTTTGATTGCCCCTATTTTTTTGAAGTAGAAATCTTCAACTTATTTAATGGCAGATAAAATGGTGCGAGAATATAGCAAATTACACTATTAAAAAAAATGGTCGTAATCAAACAATCTGAATGAAAAATTTATCCTACACAGTCCGTGGAAGTCACCTGTGCAAGAATTGAGGGGTTAAACCAGACCTGACAGTGAAATTTACACTCCAGAATAGTAATGGGCTCAATCAGGGGTGTAAAAATCTATGAGTCAGCGAGCAGTTTCTCAGCACTAAATTTTATTCGTTATTTTTCGTCTAATTTTTCGTCACATTTTTTTTTTTTTTTTTAGGAATGCTAATAAAATTTAAGATAAGAAAACTTATAAAATTTAGTGGTGAGAGACTGCCGGGTGGCGCATAGATGTTTATACCCTTGCCCGGGTCATTAGAGAGTTATTTTACATAGCTGGAAACTTTTACGCTTTTTCCTTACCACTAAAATTTAACAGAGAACTTTGATTTATTTAATTGCAGATTTTGTCGATTAAATAAGGGAAAATATTCTTTTAAATTTTAGTGGTAAGAAAAAAGCATAAAAGCTGGCAGCCATGATTTTTTTATTAACCCTTTAGTACGCAGCTTTGCATATATGTAAACAACAGTGTTTTAAATTGATTTTTTTTGTTCGTATATACTTAATTAAAACCAGAAAATTAAAATACCAATATTTGCTTTAATGAATAACAGACATTCCGTATTTAGATAAAGCAAAATTAACCATTGGAACTTTCTGGTCTCAAATCAGATCCCCTGCACTGCTTAATTTCTAGAACCTATTCTATCATGGGAATTTAAGGGATAAAGGTTAAATTTTATAAAATAAATAATTATATACAATAAGGTATTTGGAGACATGCTTATTGTAATATTTACTAATTTGCAATATTTTAGCGTAAAACCGCCACACGACATTAGTTGTTACTTGCATTGCAGATTTACAACAAAAGAGAAGTTTGACGTATTATATGAAAAATGCATCTCTGATTTTTTTTTTTTTTTTTTTTTTTTTTTTTTTTTTTTTTTTTTTTTTTTTTCCTGTGTAATAAATCTTTCAGAGAATCACATATATTTTTTTTTTTCGAAACAAAAAAAAAAAAAAAAAAAAAAAAAAAAAATCGCGCATTTAAGGGTTAAATGGTATAAACTAATATTTCTATATTACATAAAGTGCTAATATCAAAAATAGCAAATATCTTTCTTTACATAATTCATATCGAAAACCAGGAATGGCGACATTTTATACATAATTCATGTCGAAAATATTGAAGTTTCCGACTAATTTCGACAAACATTTTTGTAACCATTTAGAAATTCTACAGCAGATATTTTCATGAAAATTTTATTTTTTCTCATTTTAATGTCGAGTTCCGCATGTCCAAATTTGACATTTTCTGTCATGTTGTCTTTTAAGAGTAGAGAGAAAAAATCTTTGTAAAGTTTAGGTGCCTTGACTAAATATGTAAATATATATATATTGTAGAAGGTAAAATGTCTTTTTAAATGTCTTTGTATAATCGTAGATTTTATTTACCACATTTTCATTTTGTTTTAAAGTTTTTTATTTATGTTCTGAACCAGAAAATTAAATAATTTAAATTTAATAAAAAATATCAAATAGACACCTCAGTGGTGGACTAAATCTATTCTTAATAAAATTACATTTCTGGTTCAAATCATTACCAGATTATTGAAAAAAAAATCTCTCATTAAAATTTAACTCCTTGAATGGCGGTGGCTCATTTTTAGACAACTTAATTGTAATTCCCAAATGCCACTTTGGCACCAGAATTTTAGAATGAAAATTTTCCTTTCATGAAGTACACGAAAAAAAAAATTTGCTTATTTTCAAATAAATTTCTTTTTAAATTCCGGTGCCGTTCAATGATCTTAGCATTTTAATCATAGAAGTGCTTTGACCCTGAAAGGGTAAAAACGATATTAGGAGGGTTAACTGTGAATCGTACACTGTAAAAAAAAAAAAAAACGGAGATTCTACTGGCAATCTAGACGTCAGTACTATTTCCGTATTTTTACGGAAAATTTCCCCCATAAATTACTGAAAAAAATTCCGTTTTTCTGATTAAAAACGGAAATAGTACTGGCGTCTAGATTGCCAGTAGAATCTCCGTTTTTTAGTCCGTTTCAGTTTTTTTTTTTTCAGTGTTTAGCCGTAGTAAAGTTTTAACTGCTGCCTGTGTGCAGTGTTGCCAGATTGGAGACTTTTTTGTTCCCAGATTGGTGATTGTCACCGCTTTTTTGAAATAGTAATATTAAGCCTATTTCAAAATAGATTAAAAATTCTGAAAAATAAGACGAATTATACTATTTTAAAAAAGTGGTGGCAGTCAAATAATTTGAATTAAAAAACTCCCCGATCATGCAATACTGCTTGTGTGAAACAACGACAAAAATATTTGTCTCATTTAATCGCAGTCCACACTGTTTTGGTATATAATGACTTTCGCAGAAAAATGAAATCAACTCTAGACTTGCTGTTGAGCCTAATTTAAGTCAAGCCTTTTGAATATATTTCACGGCAAATATGTAATTAACTTTTTTCTGACTTACCTATTTCCACGTGGTTTATATTCGATTCATTTATTAGGGCTTCTGGCTCGAAATATTTTAATTTCGCCTAAGTCAAATCGACTAATATGGTCATTCTATTCTGAAAAATTAATAATTTTTTTTCTTATCAAAACATATATATATATATATATATATATATATATTCTATGAATGAACTCACGAGCTCCTCTGATGATTCTGTGAGTCATTCATAGTTTCTTATTTTACATACAGGTTTCCTATGTTCATTTCCAAATCATCTTCAGAACTTTATAAATTTCTTCATATATTTGTGATTTCAAATTTATTATTTCATTATTCTATTAGCATTGCTGCAAATGCGCATGTTATTAAGTATGTTATTTTTAGTTTAGTCTTACAGCCTTAGTCTGGCATTTATAGTGGTAAAAATAAATGCCTTTATCATGTAATAGGCAATTCTAGCTTGGTAATTATTATAGCTTGGTTTTAGCTGTTCAATTACACTTTGTTCATTTTAATTATCTTAATGCATGTATTCATAGCTGCAATAGCGCATTTTTCATGTATTATCTCCATTAATCTTCAATTTGTTTTTATCTTGTAGATTATGTACCATTATTGTTATCTCATTCACTTGAAATCCAAATGTATTTACTTTAGCATTAATCATTCAGTTCACTATATTTATATGTTGGTTTGTTGTCCCTCCCATCTAAAATTATTATCACTCTCTCTTCCTTTTTTTTTTTTCAACCTATTGTTTATTTCAAATTTAGCCTTTTATTTACGTTTTTTTTCTTACATGAACTTGTTATTTTGTCACTTTTTACCACAGTCCTGCCATATATTTTAAACTACACACATATTATCTTATATTATTTCTTAATTTTTCATTATATATGGGAAGGTTAGGGATTTTTTCTGCGGTTTTTTTTTCAATTATTAAGGTTTTTTTTTCAATTATTATCAATTATTAAGTCAATTATTATTATATTATAGCAATTGCCTTTGTCTTGACAATTTAAAATATCATTTTCCCAATCTGTAGATTTTGGTGAGGTAATTTTGTATATTAATTTACATTTAATCTAGTTTTCATGCTAGCAACATAATTATTATTTATAATTTTGTTCTGTTACATGATTTTTATGTTATACCAGTTATTTTCTTTTTTAATTAATTACTTTCTTCATTAGGTTTTTAATTCGTTATTTTAATGATATTTACAACAGTTCATATTATTTCAAATGAATATAGATCTATTTTAACTGCTAATTATATATATATAAAAAAAGTTTAAAAACTTTACAAAAATTAATAAAAATATTAAAATAAAAACAAAATAAAAATTTAAGATACATTATTACTTTTTATTTTATTTTTTTATATATATTCTTGATTGTATCTTTCTCAATTATTTATATTACTTTTTTTCATCATATTTATTACATGTTTAACATTATGTCTCCTTATTCTTCATGGCAATTCTTAGTAAATTTTGAGCGACTGGCAAATTGGGCTTTGATAACTCTCAGCGTAATGCCCGGTACATCGTTAATTATAGGCTTGACCATGGATCGTCATCCAGCTACCTATTTTCTTCTCCCTCACCACATTTACAATTTAGCAAATGCTCATCTCCTCGCTGCTTGACCTGCCCTCATGCAGATCCATCACAAATTGTTCATAACACTTCCCATATTAATTTTTGTAAAGCTTTTAATGTTATTTATCGTATTAAATGTAATTCATGTAACTTGCAATATATTGGTCAAACTGGTGGCCCAATTCATAAACGTATCAACGGACATCGATCTGCCATCAGTAATTATAAATGCTCTCGCAATACTTTAAACTGCAATGTTGAGTATAGGCACTTTAAAAAGCACAAATTTAGTAATATCACTATTCATATCCTAAATATACAAAATAAATTCCATGAACGTCTTTTTCTGGAATCTGCTTATATCAAACATTATAACACACTTTATCCATATGGACTAAATCAGCTCTCAAACAATAAACCTCATGTCGTATATTCTACATTAGGGTGAAGCGAAAAAAATATTTTTTTTAATCAAAAACGGGTAGGTGCCAAAAGTTACCTTTATACTACTACATCATCTGCGTGCAATATTACCGCTGAAAAAAAATGGCTTGAGTCTGCGCTTTTGGTCCAAAAGTCGAAATTTTGGGTAAAATTTGACTTTTTTCTTAAAAAATGAAAAAAAAAATTCTATAGAGATGGTTATTATTTAAAAGTGTTATTTAAATCTTTATTATTAATTACTTAACATATTTAAACAATAAAACGATATCTTTGTCCCCTATAACTGGACAAAACTGACAACTTTTGGGGAAAAAAGGCGTTGCCACTCTGTTGTGTCATACAACTAATTGTTGTTTAGAATACAGCTCTTACGTAGTGGCTTTCAAATCTACCCAGGAGGTATCACGTGGAGGTGGCTGCATTTCATGACACAACAGTGCATAGCCCAACCACCCTTCCATCTGAGCGCATTGTTTTATTTATATATCGATTGTGATTTTTTTATCAAAGACTGGCATAAGTTTTCTATTAGTCAACCTAGTCCATTTCTTCTTTATATCCACAGATGTTGGGTGATGCTGCTGTGACACTCCTTCACATATATTTCTACTATTTGTTTATGATAAGGTAAGAAGAGTATCTCAGTGGAATTAATGGAAACTATTCAGCCCTCTGGTATCTTCACCAAAATTTGCTTCCAGTTACTGCATAGTGATTGGGAGTTCTGTTCCTACAACATTTTACAACATTTAGGTACTTCGTCTTTGAGTATGCCATCCGTTACTATACCTCTTGCATTTTTTATACGTTGATAAGCATGTTGTTTAATGTGATGGCGATCGTCATCAAAATTGCGATAAGAATTTGCTCTCGATGTGAAAAATTTGCTCTCAATGTCCTAAATAAAATTTTTTAGCGTATGTTTTTTGCCGTTTTCTGTGATGTTTAGTAGCCGAGCAATTTCCCATAAGTTTTTAGATCAGGATTATATTTGGTGTAAACCATCCTGCGGCATAAACTTGGATTACATACTTCGTGAGTGAACCAGACTCTGATGGTCAATCAGTGCTTATATAAAGGCGAATAATTTTATGCGCCTTAGTGAGCCATCCTGCGTAGGAGAAGTTTCTTGGAAGCCTATTCGCTAGTTCTCCTGAGCCATCTCTTGATGGAATAACTTTGCAAATGTCTAGCAGGTATTTCTGGTATGTTCTGAGAACCCTTTTCTCGATTTCATGAAATAATGTTTGAATATTACTCTCTATGGCTTCAAAAATTGAAATAAGAAGGAAATAAGCACGTGGATAAAGATTATCCTATTGGTCAAGGTGAATCCCTGTGGGTTAGTCTAATTTTTGCCAACGATCTTTTTAATAAACGATGCAGAGAAAATGCACAGGACTTGGAGGTGGGATATGATCAGTTGTAATGGTTCATTCTAAACATGTCCCTTGCGGAATGGATGACAACGACAAACAGAATTATCCACCTTCAAATGAGCACTCACTGCCCATCAGTCTCTACGTTCCCTCAAAGAGTACTATGTTACCCAAGTTTGGCCCCAGGATAGTTTACAATCAAATTTAAACCACAGCTAACGAACGGATCTAAAAACACATGGGAAATTACTCGTCTACTAAACAACACACAAAACGGAATAAAACAACTACTAAAAAAAGGTTATTTAGGACAATGGTTGCTTTGCATAGCAGAGGAAATTCTTAATTCAATGCTCTCTGACGATTTCCATCACATTAAACAGCTAGCTGCTCAGCACTTAATAGTTAAAAGATGAGAGTAAATGATGGCATACGCAAATCTGAAATCTCGACAATCAACTTTGAAGCGTATAGTTATATAAATCTAATTCATTGGAAAAGTGTTGTGGGAAAAGAACCTCTAATCAATATGTATTTATCGGGTGCAATCTTGGTGAAGATAGTAGACGGCTGAATAGATTACATTAATATCATCCGAACTGCATTACACTGTTTGTCTTCCCTTACACAAACAGTAGAAAATTACGTAAAGGAGATCACAGCCACCGCCCTCTGAATACTAGGCCTGAGCGCTCACACAAAAATGACACAAAAATGGCGGCTGCCGAAGGCGGATTTCTTTTAGCGTAGGTAAGGTCCCTTAAATGTAGACACCAGTATTTTATAAAAGATTTCTCTACCTTGTTTATTCTCAGAAAAACGAATCGGAAAAAACTTCAAAAAAATATTGGTAGGAATATTTAAGGGACCGTACACACGCTGAAAAAAATCCGCCTTCGGCAGCCGCCATGTTTGGTCCAGCGCTTAGGCCTAGTATTCAGGGGGCGGTGTCACAGCAGCAGCAGTATCCAAAGTCTGTGGATCCAAAGAAGAGATGTACTAGGTTGATACATTGAAAACTTAGGCCAGTCTTTGATAAAAAAAATCACAATTCAATGTATAAATAAAACATTGAGTTCAGATGGTAGGGTGGTCCAGCTGTTCAATGTTGTGACATGAAATGCAGTCACCTCCACGTGGTACGTCCTGGGTAATTTTGAAAGCAACAAGTAAGAGGAGCTGTATTCTAAACATCAATTATTTGTGTGACACAACAGAGTTGGAACGTCTTTTTTTCACCAAAAGTTGTCAGTTTTGTTCCAGCTACACAGAACAAAGATATCATTTTATCGTTTTAATATATTATGTCATTAATAATAAAGATTTAAATAACACTTTTAAATAATAACCATATCTATAGAATTCTTTTTAACTTTTTGAAAAAATGTCAAATTTTACCCAAAATTTCGACTTTTGGACCAAAAGCGCAGACTCAAGCCATTTTTTTCAGCGGTAATATTGCACGCAGATGATGTACTAGTATACAGGCAACTTTTGGCACCTAACCGTTTTTGATTTTTAAAAAATTATTTTTTTCGCTCCACCCTATTCTACATCATTACATACAATTAACTATCAATCTCTCTATCTTTCTCTTAATCATAAATTATATAAGCAAAACTCATGTACAAAAAGAGGGAAATCATCTACTACTAAACATTCATCATCTAAATTAACTAATACTCATATTAAAAAATCATTAATACGCCTACAATCTTCTTTCAGTAGTAATTACAACTGTATGTCTCTTCGTAAATTTATATTTGCAATTCCTAAATATCATATTAATCAATATCACAAAGTTTTTACATCAAATAATTCAATTCTCAGTTTAGTGATACATTTTTTGATTTATTCCATTATAGGCTAACTGCTGTTAATGTCAATATTAACAAAAAACCACAAAAATTAAATTAAAGTAATTCACATTTAATCATTTCCTTTACCAATCCTGTTTTTAATAAAATTAAACTTAATCAATTATTTCACAACGAACAATGTAAATTTCTACTTCAAAGTGTTAATCTCATAAGCTCTTTGAAATATCCTATTAGTTTAGGTCGTAAAATTTTAAATTATAATAAGTTTTCTAAAAATTTCACACACACTGATACTTTTACATGTAAATGCAATGATCCCCATCTAAATACATATATCAATGCCCATCATGGACATGTTATAACTGATAATTTAGACATTGTCAATAATATTCATTTCAGATCTTTGATGCGTCATGGCACTAAATATCTTATTCCTTCACTGTGTAATATGCAGTCCATCATTAAACAATTCACATATGAATTATCTAAAAACAACGTTTGAACACACAATAAAATAAGTTGATTTGATCATACGTATACGTTTCGTGAGTACTATGGACTCACATCCTCAGTGTAAAAACTTTAAAACAATACCCCCCCCCCCCCCCAACTACATGTACGATGAAAACCCAAATGTCAAAACAAAATACCAAAAGACTATCAAGTTCGAACAGCCAATGAAATTAATGCGGAAGTGAAGTGTCGTGACACAGCAAATCCACCCAGAAAGTTGAGATGTATGGTGCACTAGATAAATCATTAACCAAGGAGTCTTTAAATTTATGGATATAAACCGCACAAAAAAGTCCAAATACAGAGGAGTAATGCATGTCTTGATAATGGTAGCTGAATCAAAATCAAAATTATGTCCCTCCCCCCAGCAATCAGAGGCGATAGAGGATTTCTGTAATTCTTTTTTCTTTACATAGTTTCTGTGTTCATTGACTCTGTAACGGAGTTTTCGTTTAGTTTGCCCAATGTAGGATAAACCACATTGGCATTGAATGTTGTAGACTCCCCAATAATTATGAGGAGTAATTTGATCCTTAAGTTGCGAAAATGTCAATTTATTAACTGGTTTAAAAACCACATTTAAATCATAATGCCTTAAGATATTAAGGCATGCCTTAAATTCTTTATATATTTGTGATTTCAAATTTATTATATATATATATATATATATGGAACGGTCAGGTTGTTTTGTGTATTATATTATAGTTTTTGGATATATATGTACATATATATATATTATGGAAAGTATCGTAACAGTCAAAGTGAAATTTTAGAGAGCAAAAGGAATGTACCCTTTTTCATAATTTATTTATTTTTAAAATTATTTAATATAAGTGCATAACATTTCCAATCTTCCAATGTTTTGAAAAAATAAAAATTTACTGTTTGTTTTCGGAAAGCAAGACCCTCCTTGCTTTTGCGCATGCGACAGGACTGCTTTTATTTTATCAAAATAGGGAGTAGAGGAATTTGCTTTGCTAGGTTTGTCTGAGTGCCAATCTTAGCGACAAACGCAAAAGTGAATGACGAAGTTGAACTTCGCAAAATATCCTTCTCAGAGTTTTGCCCCTTTGGTTAGTTGAATCGTCCCAGAGTGGACCTCGCGGCTTTCGAAAACGAACAGTACGTATGGGAAAAAAAAAAACAAATAAAAAAAGGTTCATTATAAGAACCTCGTAGCTTATACTGGTAACTCTTGATTAACACTGTTTACAATTTCCGCTTACATAATCGGGTTTGGCAGTTAACTTAAATTTATTTATTTATTTATTAAAATATTTTACGTTGTTAAATATACTAATTTATTTTGTACTGAGTTACTCCAAAAAACACAAAAAGGTTATTTCAGTTTATAAATCTTGCGCATATTTCGCACCTCGTCAGTGTTGCCAGTGGGCTACTTTTTTTTAATTCAGTTTCCTTGATTGCCACCACATTTTTGAAACAGCAAAATTACCTTTGTTTTCGCCTTAATTAATATGTCATTAAATAAGGCCCATTTTACCATTTCAAGAATGTGGCGCCATTCAAGAATCTGAATAAAAAAAAAGTAGCCCATCTGGCAACACTGCACCTCGTGCATTTCTGAAGTGAAAAAATAAATGAAACCGAAAGTGAAAAATATGAGAGAAAATATATTTTATACGCATTAGACTGTTAAGCATCTGAATCAGGTAATAATGATTTTTATGCGTTTTAATTTTAATGACTTTTAAAAAAAATGAATAATTCAAAAAACTAATTTGTTCAGTGCCTAAAGAACTACACCGAATATTTTTTTTAAAAAGGAAAAAAAAAATAACCTTCATCTTTGATGCCACATTCTTCACATGCATTTAGCATCCCAAGCATTTTTCAGTAAACGGCATTGCATAAATTTTTATGAAATGAGAATATAAAAAATGTTTTTGTTAAGAAAATATTCTGGCATTCTAAAACAAAAATATAAATTTATTATTCTAGGGAACGCAGATATTTTGAAAGAAAAATACAGTTAATTAATTAGAGTATTATCTCGTACTCGTTTAATAAATAAGGTAAACTGGTATTTTGTTATTCGCCTAAACACACATCGAGATAAAACATGAAAACAATCTCAAAGAAATAAAAAGAATATAAATGTCTCATCTAAGAAAATAATTTTCTAACAGCGACCAATATTATTTTTTTATTTTTCTAGTAGCAGCCTACATATTTCTTAAGACGAGTTTAAGTGAAAAAAAAAGAAATGAAATCTCTTTGGAATGATAAATATACATTAAGAAAACAAAGAAATGAAATCTCTTTGGAATGATAAATATACATTAAGAAAACAAAAAAAAGCATTTTTTATATCTGTCGCTTTAAAGTATGAAATGCTACCAGTGATTAAATTTCAACTTAGATTTAATACAAGTTTGGACTAAGTAATATCAATGAAATATTTATGTACATAAAAATCTGATTTTTTTATTATGTTGAACATTTAAACGAAAAATATCTAGATTTTTAAATGAAATTCAAACTATATTCCAGGAGCTATTGTAACATAATTTTTAACAAAATATACCGCCTTATTTGATTTCAAAAAAATTATATAAATTCAGCAATTAAACAAAGCGTCTAAAAAATGCGGCAAATTAAATTTTAAATAGAATTATTCTAATAAGATATAATGGTGTGAGACTCCTTGGAAATTTCATATTTAAATTTAAACGCATCAGTAAAGTAAACATTAATGGAAAACACATAAACGCATGCATTAATAAAAAAAAAACATAGTTAAAAAGGAAATATTATTGAAATTTAGATTTCAAAATTTAACAAAACTAAGACGGTATATCTATCTGTTGAATTGATTTATGTACTTTAGAGTTTAGATTAACCATTTGAAAGCGGCTTGGTGATATTTAACCACTTTATTTCATTCTCTAAATGCAACATTCATATTACAATTATAAAAGAAATTTTTGCTTTAAAAAAGTTCTTGAAGAAAAGCTTTTATTTATTTTGAAATAAATTTATTCGTAAATTCGGGTGTCACTCAATTGTTTCAACGTTTGTGCAACCGCAGTTCTTTGCCTATGAAAGGGTTATTTCATATAAATAAATAAATATATATATATATATGGATAGAAATACCAGTATTATATATTTTTTAAAATTCCGTGACATTTGAGTTATATCTTTAGAACGATTTTTTGTGCTACAATTTCATGTTTTCCCTTCTGAATAATCTGATTTAATTCTTTATAGGGGGAAACAATAATTTACCCATCTAAATGTCAAAATCAGGAAAAGGATTTTTAATTATATTACACAGAACGAAATAGATTTTGTCTTGAAAGAACAACTCGCCGAACTAATATGACGGTAAAAGCATAATTTACGTAATGAAATTTTGAACAAAATAATTTAATATCAAAGCTCTCACTCAAAAACGGATAACTATGACTCATACGGCATGAATACGTTTAACACTAGAACGCCCGGAAGGAGTCGATTCGACTCCGACCACATGATTAAATGTCCATTGGAGCCGGAATTTTTTATATAAAATAATTTAAATTTAAGTGACGCAGAAATACGTTAAATAAATCAGTTAAATAATTTTAAATAAAAATTCTGGAATGAAATATTTTTATGAAACTTGAGTAAGATTTCCGAGCGTTCTTGTGTTAACCCGGGAAGGCTCGCGCATATCCAGGATATGTACGATTCATACATTGCCACCAATAAATCCAAACAAAAATCGTCATTTTATATAATCATTGCCATTTCGGACAAATTCTGCGTTAAATAAATTTGAAGATTACTTTATGAGAATTAGTGGTGAAAAATGCAATAACTCTGCTCACCATGGGTATGTCATACCCTGCGCGAGTAATGCCGGGTTAAATCAGAGAAACAAGCATCCACCTATCAGGCATTCAAGTATAACTACTAATTTTGGAATATTTTTGCATTTTTAACTCCTTAACGGCCGCATTAAATTACGGTATAAAAATCCAAATTGTCCATTGGCACCACTTTTTTGAAAAATAAATATTCACCTTATTTAATGACAAGTAAAATGATACCATAATAAAGCCAATTATACTATTTTATAAAACTGGTGGGAATGAAACAATCTGAAATTTTTATTCAGATTGACACAGCCCGTGAATATCACGGGAGCAAAATTTAAGGGGTTAAATATCAAAATGCAATTTAGTAAATTTTATTAATATTTAAATTCCAATACCATAATTTATATTATTAAAGTTTATTATAATTAAAAAACAAGTTACAAGGCTACAGTGGTTTACCAATTTTTCGTCTGTGGGCCGCAGTGCACCGCCCAAAAAATACTAGGCCTGGGCGCTGATACAAAAATGGCGGCTTCCGAAGACGGATATCTTTAACGTATGAACGGTCCCTTAACCCTCTCGCTGCGTAATAGTTTTATCAAAGTACCTTCCAAAATTGCGCATTTAACCCTTTGCGCTCGGCATCTCGTACACAAATTTTATTCGATCAGCACCACTTTCTTAAAAGGAGTTTCGTTCCAGTACACAATTTCAAAAATGCTCTGATTAAATAAGGTACATTTTATTTTTCTTTATTACTGGTGCCGATAAAAAATTTTGCAAAGAAAGATTATGTCTCCGCTCCGGAGCCCTCGAGTGCAAAGGGTTAATGCCTTCGCGACGAGTGTCTTTTAAGAATTTTTGTTCTTTTGTCACTGGTTTTTCAAAACAAAAATTTTCGTCTGATTTAATCGGGAAAATAATCCAATTAGATAATGCGAAATTTACAATAAAATGTAACTGGTGGGAATGATCACGGAGGGTTAATTAGACAGAAAAAATGCATCCCCGACGAAATCTCGGGTTGCGCAAATTTTGCTACTTTTACGTTGCCCGAGAAACTCTCGGGTTGCTCAGCGCGAGGGTTAACACTAGAACTACCGGGAAATAGAGTCAAGTTTTACAAAAATATATCATACCAGAATTTGGATTTAAAACAGTTTAATTTTATTATTTAATGTTTTTCTTCTCTGTATCTTTTAAACTTATTTCCTAATCAAATTTCTGGTTTGAACCGAAACATAGTCATATGGTAGCTGTCAAAATGACGGTTCACGGTAGTTCTAGCGTTAAATTTAGACAACAGTATTTTATAAAAGATTTCTTTGACTTGTTTAATCCAAGAAAAATATGGAAGGAAAAACTTTTAAAATTTATTGCTACCAAAATTGAAGATACCTTAGACGCGCTTAAAAAATTCGCCTTCGGCAGTAGTCATTTTTTTTTGTCAGCGCTCAGGCCTAGCATTCAGGGGGCGGTGCGCAGGGTTGCAACTATCTTCATATATGATAAGCTGTCGAATTTAATGACACATACTCTGCAATTAAATAAGGTGAAGTTTACTATTTAGAAACAGTGGTGTCAAGTGAAATGGAACCATTATTTCACTTGACACCACTGTTTCTAAAAGGATGGACCAAATCTGAGTACATAGAAACAGCTGACACTTTCATGCTAAGACCGGTCGAGAATTTGAAGCGCCACAATTATCTTTAACTAGGAAAGTGCAAGAAGTGTTACGAGCCGAATTTGACGGGAGGGTTATAACTGGAAAGATATCGTCGTGGGGTGTAAAAAACTCAATGGAACTGCCCATCGTAAAGCAGTCATTTACGACATATCTACAATTTATATCACGCAATTTGTTTATTTATTATAATGCATTTACGCTGTAACATTTGTTATGTTGTTAAATTTATAAATTTTGCTGTGAAATGGCTTCTGCATACTTCTATAAAGAAGACCACAACCACCAGTGAACACTAAAAAGGTCCAGCATCAATAAACACAAACACAGCACACGAAACAATACATTTACAAGCCTACTATTTGGGACTATTTTTTAACACGTTCACGCCGGCGCGGTGGGTCACACTCGACTGTCTCAGAGTTTTCAAGTCTCCGGCTTTTCTCGCACCACTATTATTTTAGAGAAAATGTTGTTCCTTTAAATCGCTCAATTGTTCTAATTAAATAAAACAACATTCTCTGTATTAAAATACTGGTATCCAAAAAGCCGGGGACTTGTCAGCTCTGAGACAGTCGAGTGTGACCCACCGCGCCGGCGTGAACGTGTTAATTCAACTAGCCCCACTTTCTCAAACAAGAATTGATCACATGTACTTCGAAAATATGTGCAAGAGAAATGTATTACAAAATTCATTTTTTCAAAAATACTGGTCCCAATATAATATAAAAATAGTCTCCCACAGCAGCCTTGCATTTACAGCCATTAACTTCTCTTCTCTTTTTTCCAAGTTTTTTTGTTTGCGTAATTAATTTCTAAACATAAGTAATATAATTAAGTTAATAGGCAACCATTTAACAGAGAAAATGAAAATATTTACGATATGACAAATGTAACAGTATAAATAAACAAAATTTGTGACAAAAATTGTCGGATATCTTGAAAATTGCTGATTTGTGAAAACTGCTGGTCGTTTCATTGAGTTTTTTACTCCCCACGACGAGATCTTTCGAATGATACCACTCTCATCAAAATCGGTGCGTAATACTTCTTGTAATTTCCTAATAAGTAGTGTTTGACGTGATAAGTGCACAAGAGTTTGTCGTCTGAAGTCCTATGAATTAGCGTGCCACAATATGAGAGTGGCGAGATAGGTAGTATCACAAAACTCCACAATAGTACGGATGGCTAACTCCCTATTCTGACACATTGCTCCAGTATTCCGCCCATGAATACGATCCCAAAGAATTTTAAATGAAATTTTTGGGGGAAACATCGATTCCTCTAATAGAGTAGTAGTATCTAGTAAATATTTTGAATTTGGATTTTTTGTTAAAAATATGAGGAAGTTGCTAAAATTTTCACTGATATATATTTTTTATTGAAAAAAACTATAGATTTTATATAAATTCGTCGCAAGTTTTTAAATTGATATGCGATAAAAACGAAATTTTAGGTATGCTAAAAAAATATATATATATTTTTTAAGAGTTGCTCATAAAAATATAAAAAAGGGGCAGAAGTAAACATAGTTGATAAAAAGTATGCGAAAAAGTATCAAAATGTACTTCTAATACTAAGCAAAGTGCCGGGTTCATTATTTGCCAGCATTGAAAATGTGGTGCGGTTGTGCCAGAAAGTGAACCGTGGAGTTAGTTCTCTGTATTTATTATGCTGATCAGTGCGTAGTATAAAATTTGATATGTTGAGACAATTCTGGACAAAGAAAATTGTCAAGCATCCTGACAAGTGTGGCATTGTTGAAACGATAATGCTGGTTAACTTTCTCCACTTTTATAATCGATTTCGTCCAGACTAGTATTGTGAAGTTCTGGGATAGAAAATGCTTAGGTTTGCTACAGTTTGGACAAGCGCGTCTTTGTAAGAGCTGGATGAGCGCAGTATGTTGCCACTCTCGAATGTAAACAATGGAAATAAGAATAAAGAATCAGTGACGTATCCTTAACCCCTTAATTCTCGCTCCCGTCAATATCACCGGCTGAGGTGTCGTTCGTTATTTCTCGTGCCCGTCATATCGTCGGTACCATGTCAAAGTATCCAATGTGAAAACAGGGGGCTACTTTCATAAAATTCAAATTTCTTGATTAGCACCACTTTTTTAAAATAGTAAAATTCACCTTATTTAATGATATATTAATTAAGGCATCGAGGGGTAATTAACAAGGGGTACTTTGCCATTTAAGAAATGTGGTGCCAATCAAGAAATCAGAATTTAAAAAAAGTAGGCCACTGTTTTCACATTGGATAGTTTGACATGGTACCGACGATATTTTCGGACGGGAAATTTATTGCTGGAAAAAACTTCTGAAACCAGAAAAATTTAACTGGCATTTCCGTCTGATGTCTTTGAATATTAACGGATGGGTTTGGTTTTTGTCGCTGATTGTGATGTTGGACTTTGTATTGTATGTTTCGAAATATATTACACTAAAAAAAAAAAAAAAAAAAAAAAAAAAAAAACATTAATAATCAAAATTTAATGTATATTATATTATTTCAAATATTATTTGTAAAAATTTGTTTGATGATGATAAATAAAGATCTAAGATGCGAAAAATAAAGCCTTATTCGCATTAATTTGTATGGTGTAAAACAAACATTAAAACACAGAATTCTCGCATGATGGCTTTTCTACAAATGTGAATTTGTTCTATAACATCTTTTTTTTGCCTTAAAAAAAACCAATTGATTATTTTATATAGAAACCTTATAATTATTCAATTTCTGTAATAAAAGATATAGGTACATTTTGTGGTTTTTCCAAATATTAAGCGACCGTTTAGGGGTTAAAGCAATGAAGCCACAACTGTAACCGTTTTCGCAGGGGTTGATTACCGCTGTTTCAAACTTCCACCACTAAATTTAAACAGAGATTGTCTTCTTATTTAAACACCCTTTTAACGCAAAATTTCAGTCATAAATAATGGCAAAAATAGCTATTCATTTTTACTGGTGGAAGAATACTTCTCCGGTTGTCAGGCCGTGTATTTCCGCCATATTGTGACAACCTGGACAACCTCCTGTCAGTGTCAGCGGAATAATTATAATACCCTGGAAAATTGCAACCAGTTAAAACAAATAAGAATTTTAACCATATTTGTGAGAGGATTTTTTTTTTTAGACTTTTTTTTTTTTTTCGAAAAAAAAAAAAAACCCCGCTAAAATACTGCAAAATTTGCCATTCAAAAGTTACTGGTGGGAGTTTCCTTCGGCGGCAGTGTTGCCAGTGGTCTACTTTTTTAAAATTCAGATTTTTTGGTTGCCACCACTTTTTTGAAACGGTAAAATTACCTTTGTTATCGCCGCAATTAATATGTCATTTAACAAGGCGTTTTTTACCATTTCAAAAAAGTGGTGCCAATCAAGAATCTGAATTTTAAAAAAGTATCCTATCTAGCAACACTGTTCGGCAGTTATCAGAAACTGTTTATACGATTTTAAAAAATCGGCTGCCATGTTGTGACAACCTCCTCAGTTGCTTCACTCGCAACTGGTAGTCAATACACTATATGTCTCCTCCTCTTTATTCACAACTCCATTATGTAAGCACCATACTCTGAATACTATGACACAAAAATGACGGCCTTCGTTGGCAAATATTTTCCAGTGTTTTTTCTTGTCATAAAATTGAATAACAGAGATTCCAAAAGTGTAAATCACCTAATTTTTAAAATAAATGTTAGAAATACTTTAAGAAAATAGATGTGTTTAAATTCAATGAATTTTTCAAATA
This sequence comes from Maratus speciosus, assembly GCA_963932465.1. NCBI lineage: Eukaryota > Metazoa > Arthropoda > Arachnida > Araneae > Salticidae > Maratus > Maratus speciosus. Next base: position 437,287,127 of record OZ010787.1, read on the forward strand.
TTTAAAAAAATGCGCCTACGACCGTCGTCATTTTTATGTCAGCTCTTAGGCCTAATATTCAGAGGTTCTATTTATCTGTCCCACCAAAGCGCATGGATTGTATGCTTTTAATTGCAAGAAAAAGAAAACAAGTGTTTGTTTTGGACCAGCCAGTAATAACATGGAGGAGACGGGAGCCCATACTTCAACATTTATCCAGAAGAAATGACCTGCTTATTAAACAGAAGAAATTTGTTATTAAATCAGGGAAAAGATTTATTAAAAAGCAGTAAACCAACGTTTAAAATGCACAAATAATGCATGAAAAGCAGTAAACAGCTGTTTCGAATCTGCAGCGAGTTTATTCTTCAGTGCAAGAAGGGAAAAAAGAACAGCGTGCTAGAAAAACCAAGGATGAGCCCTGAAGAAGAATCTCGCTGCAGATTCGAAACAGCTGTTTGCTGCTTTTCACGCATTATTTGTGCATTTTAAACGTTGGTTTACTGTTTTTTAATATTCCTGCACAAAGTATTTAATTGCTATTTTAAAAGATTTATATTCGAAAAAGCGGTAGCCTAAGCCCCTTCGTTCGTTTCCCCACAGTTTTTTAGCAATTTTAATGTAGGCAAATTTAAATACAGCTACTAAACTTACGAAGATGTTTACTAATATTTGTCAACTGTCTAACCTTTAGTGACATGTGTTTCGAGATTTACAAATGTAACAAAATCGTACCAAAAGTAATGCTCTGTACCTGAGAGCAGTGCCATTTACTGTTCGAAGAAATGTCTTATCACTATTTTGCATTTAAATGTGTGAATTTGCTTTATATGATGCTGTGAAAAGTTAAAATTTTTAGTCTTTATTTTCAATCCCGAACATCTGTGACAGATTGTTCATGTCTACTACCAGGAATTCGGATTAGAAACATCGCCTTAATATATATGTACATGTATCTGTATATATATATATATATATACGGATGACTAGTATGGGTATTGCTATCAATATTTGGTATAATAATGATGAATAAATGTGTATTACATTTGTGACAGCATTCATGTAAGTAATTTTCCTGTTGTGGACATTCTCGTGTTTTCAGCATATGAGATGTAAATGTTCTCGATGTCTGTGTTTTCCATACCAGATAAATCTGCAATAAGTTCTTGGAGAAACCGAGAAAGAATTTCATTTCTTTTTTTTTTTTTTTTTTTTTTTGTTACTGATACAGTGGTTAGCGGTGTTAAACCAATTACACGGATTCACTCAGAATGACAAGAACATAACTGACAAATTCGGCATAAATGAGTTGAAATGATCTTCGAAATAGAGTGTGTATAATTTTCTAATCTTTATAAATTTAACCCTTTTCACTCGAGGGCTTCGCTGCGGAGACATAATCTTTCTTTGCAAAATTTATTTTTGGAACCAGTAATAAAGGAAAATAAATTGTACCTTATTTAATCAGAGCATTTTTGAAATTCTATACTTGAACGAAACTTCTTTTAAAAAAGTGGTGCCGATCGAATAAAATTTGTGTAAGAGACGCCGAGCTCAAAGGGTTAACTAACGTAAAACACATTTATAACTGCTGACTTGTGCGACATTTTTGCAGGACTGTTTCAGAAAAAGAATTTTTGCCCGACTGTTTCAGAAAAAGAATTTTTGCTCGACTGTTTCAGAAAAAGAATTTTTGCTTTACTATCCGCAGAGATTTGAGTTTAAATAAGGAGAAAAATATTAGTTTAAAACAATGGTGCCTAAAAATCTGAGCAGTTTATAGCTACGCTTTAACCCCTTGAGGGGCACCGGTATATGTTATATACCACCTACGATTAATGAAGTTTTACACCAGAAAAAAATTATTAAATTTAACTTTTCTAACTTTGGTGAAAAAAAGCCGTAAAATTGCCTTTACTTATTTTGAAATAGAATTTTTCAAAGATTCCGGTGGGAATTCAGCATTTCACAAACGTAATTGCTTGCCCCTCAAGGGGTTAAAGAGAGTATTCCAAGAAATAGTGAAATTCAAAATGCTCAAATTAGATTATTGTCTATGACATAGCTGCCCAATTTTACGCTTTCCCCTTACCACTAAAATTTAAAAGAACATTTTGCCTTAATTAATCGACGAAACCTGCAATAAAATAAGTAAAAATTTTCTTTCAAATTTTAGTGGTAAGGGAAAAGCGTAAAAGGTGGCAGCTATGCTATGGCTATATGAAAATTTTATCTCGTTTTTCTTAAAATAATATTGAAAGCAGTAAGAACTTTCAAATCCCAAGCGATGACGTAGCCCCTGAACTTGAAGCTATGTCAAGCTATTTTCAAATGAGAGTAATTCAGATTCTAAAACAGGGGAGGTCAACCTTTTTGTCTAAAATTCACTTGGCACCGTTTTCTAAGACTTGTAATTTTGTCCTTTTAAAATTGCAGACATGTCATTAAACAATGCATTTTTTTTGTATATGAATACTAGCATCTCTGTGGCACGCGTGCCGCAGGTTGGCCATCCCTGTTCTAAAATATCTTATACACGAAACGGATAACTGTTTTGCTGTATTTAGCATTTTTATTTATTTTAATTGCTCTAAATACACTTTCGACTTTTGTAATAAATATTTATTTTTTTCTTAAACATCTCACTTTTTACTGCTAATGAAATGTTCTTTGTAAATTTACTATTCTTTATTAAAGAAACATATATATATATTAAATTACTTTTGCAGGGATGTACATTTTTGCCATAAAGTTTTAGTAGAATATTTCGCCTTTTTTAATCAAAGCGAAGTGTTTGACTTTCTTAAATTTAACGATGAGTTACTAATTCTGCGATTTAAATATTAAATATAAATGTTCTAATTAACAATGTTAGTGGCAGACCCTTTGTAAATTCCAAAGGATGAATGCACCTTGCATTTAAAAAAAAACATATCGTCGGTACAATATCAAACTATCCAATGTGAAAAACAGTGGGCTACTTTTTTAAAATTCAGATTTCTTGATTGGCAACACTTTTCTGAAATGGTAAAATTCCCTGGCTTTCGCCTTAATTAATATGTCATTAAATAAGATTAAATAAGGTGAATTTTACTGTTTCAAAAAAATGGTGTCAATCAAAAAATCTCAATTTTAAAAAAGTAGACCACTGTTTTCACATTAGAATAGAAAGTGAAATTTGGAACCATTGTTTCAAGTTTGCTACTTTTTTTAAATTCAGATTCCTGATTCCTACAGTTTTTCTTTTTTAAATTAAGAAATAAGGCGAATTTTGCTATTTCAAAAAAGTGATAACAATCAAGGAACATGAATTTAAAAAAGCACCCCACTGGCAACACTGTGTGGAACTAGGGGAAGGCTGCAAACTTTTCTGTCTGAACCTCATTCGCCACCGCAATTTAAAAATAGAAAAAATCACCTTGCGTAATCGCAAAGTTGCCGATCATTAAATAAAGGGATATATTCTGTTACAAAATACTGGGAGCTCTGTGGCCCAGACGTTGTGCACTCCTACACTGGCGGATTACTTTAAACTATGTTCAAAAGAAGAAAAGATATTTGTTTAAATTTTCATATGTATTGTATTTTAATTTTTGGCAAAGGAAATGAAAAAATGCAATTCGGAAAATCTATGCATTATTTTAACATGACTATTGTAACGAATAATCGTCATACTGCCGCGGTCAACTGAAATATTAAACTTATGAATTTTAGCTTTTAAATACTTCCGTTGAGATCTTCATTGATCGGGTCTACATTCGTCCAAATGGTCTTAAAGAGAGCAGCGACTGCGTCTCTTCTGAAAATAACCATGGTTGGTTTATATCTCTAGTGCAATTTCACATATAATAGAAGTATAATGCAAATGTAAAAAATAAAATGATTTAGACAAATTAACACTATGTTACTATTTGTTTTACAAAAGTCTATTGATATTTCAATGAAGTTCATCGAAATATAAATAGATTTTTGTAAAATAAATACTGACATAGTGTTACTTTGTCTAAGTCCAGGGCTCGCAATCTTTTACCACACAATTTTAACAGTATTTTAATGTATTTCAGTGCAGAAAAAGATTTCAAAATCTGTGAATAAAAGTAGTAGTTGCGAATTCATTGTTTTGAAAATTAAATGCAAATTTTCTGATCACTAATAGTGGTGCCAGAGTCCTTGGAAATTCCAAGAAATGTGCTAACGTTGTAAGTCAATTTGTTTATTACATTTGCATATTACTTTTTTCAAGAACAGAAATCTATTCTCACCTCTGCTACTCACGGATGAAGTGTAAAGTAATTCTATTAACCCTTTCAGGGGCAAAGTACTTCAGTTGCTAAAATTCTAAAATAATTGTCTGACACCCGGATTTATGAACAAATTTATTTGAAAGTAAGTAAAAGCTATTCTTCGCGTACATTATACAAAGAAAAGTTTTATTCCTAATATCTGGTGCCAATGTGCCATATGGGGATTGAAATTAAGTGGTATATAATATAACGGTGCCTTTCAGGGGTTTAAGCTTCAGATTTCAGGTCAGTACCGGCGATTATTTTTACATTCCACCGTACCATAATTTACAAAAAAAAAGTCTGTATGGTAGATTTACCTTTAAAATGTTTTAGTTTAAGTATATTGCGGAGAATATTTTACAAAAGGTGATACAAATAAAATACAAATTTGTCGCTGGTTTAACATATATCCCCGTAATAAAAGGGTCACAGGCCCTTAACACTTCTACGCTCGGACAAGAAAAGACCGCTTACTTCGTTGATAAAATCTTTTGGACACCGCTAATTTTTAACAATATTTTTTGCTTTATTAATTGGCAGCCATTTTTCAATCGTCCAAGGTAGATACTTTAGTATGGAAAAAGTTGTGTTTTATCCCTATTTTTAGTTTATAGTGTAAAGAACTGTTAACTCTTAAATGCATAGTAATGCATATCTTCATCACTTTTTGTTTGATTCTTAGCAACCAGTATATTTATATAGAAATATTAATCCTGTAAAAACTACGAAAATATAAAGTTAAAAATCTACCTTAAAATTTCTGGTGTCCAATCTTTAATATAAGAGTAAAAAACATAATTCTATAAAAAGAATTAATGCATTTAAGGATTAAAAAACTAAACCTGTGGCTGTACTTTCCCCGAAGGAACCAGGGCCTACAGTGACCAACTCTGTTTACTTGACCCTGGGCCCCGAGGTGCTATACAGCATGTGCCCAGGCAAGGTGGTCAACCCAACGTGAGACCCTCGGTGTTTAGATCCCAAGCAAGCTTGGTACTCATTTTATCGAACCCGAAGGGATGAAAGTTTGAATTAAAGGTTAAGTTTTACAAAATAAATTTCATATAAAATAAATTACCTAACTTCATACTTATTAAAATAATAACTAATTTTGCACTGTTTTAGTTTTTACTTCTATTGCAGATCTGCAACATGAGAAAAGGTTGACGTATTATACGAAAAACGTATCTCTGATTTTTTTCATTATTTTTCTTGTGTAATAAAATTTTCAGAGATTCATATATATTTTTTTTCACAACAAACTAAAAAAATCACACGTTTAATGGTTAACCCCTTGAGGTGCGGTAGTATATATTATATCCCACCTAGTTTCAATCAAGATTTGCAATAGAAACATTTATTAAATTTTATTTTTATAACTTTGGCGGAAAAATGTCTTAACCCCTTAACGGCCGCATTAATTTATGGTTTAAAAATTCAAATTGCTTATTTGCACAACTTTTTTTAGAAAGGAATATTCACCTTATTTAATGACAGGGAAAATGACACCATACTAAAGCCAATTAAACTTTATAAAACTGGTGGGAATCAAACAAGCTGAATAAAAGACACAACCCGTGAATATCACGGGAGAGAGAATTACAGGGCGAAAATTGCTTTTCCTTCTTTTGAAATATTTTGTTTTTGAAAATTCCGGTGTGATTTTAACATCAGAGAAACACAATTACTCTCCCCTGAAAGTGTTAACCCCTTGAGGGGCAAGAAATTACGCTTGTGAAATGCTGAATTCCCACCGGAATCTTTGAAAAGTTCCATTTCAAAATAAGTAAAAGCAATTTTACAGCTTTTTTTCCACCAAAGTTAGAAAAGGGAAATTTAATAACATTTTTCTGGTGTAAAACTTCATTAATCGTAGGTGGTATATAATATATACCGGTGTCCCTCAAGGGGTTAAAGGGTTAATATTATACTAAGAATTTTGGAAAGAGTGCCCCGAGCACCGAAGATCGCACCCCAAAAATTAAATAGTGAATTTTGTCAAGTTTAACACTTTAACCCTCTGTCTACCAGAAGGGTCCAATGGACCCGACATGTACATTCAAAATATTTATTCAAACCAGAAATTTCTTCAAAACAAACTAAATTTATAAATCAGACAATAATAAGTTAAATAAACAAATTAAATAGTTTTAAGTAAAAATTCTGGTGTAGAATGTTTTTATAAAACTTGAGTAAAATTTTCGGTAGTTCTAGGGTTAATTCCTAAGATAGAACACGTTCTAGGAATTATGTTGTCCAGCGAATCTGACTTTACACCAGATAGTTTCATTGGTTAATTTCGCTTTATTAAGATACGGAATATCTGTTTTTAATCAAAGCATTTATTGCTATTTTAATTTTCTGGAGAGAGTTACGTATATGCGAATAATAAAAATATGTTTAATTCAAAACACCGTTGTTTGCATATATGCAGAACTGCGCACTAAAGGTTTAATACATCGGACACCCGTTCATTCATAGAGTTTATTCGTCCATTTTTACACACTTCAGAACTTTCCTGATTTTGTAAATTAAATAAACAATCTTTCGACTAGGAAATTTAATTTAATGTATCTTGCTTCTATCAGGTATTAATTTTAAATTTACTTAATTTCTTTCATTAAATAAAATTTCTGGTTTAAATTTGTTTATTTGAACAGCAGCAAATGGCGAGTATATATATATACAGTGTCATCGAAAAATAATGCCTAGATTTTAAATAATTGTCACAAAAAAACTATGAAAGGTAATTTATTATGGTTTTAGTCTTATAATGTGCGGCAAAAAATATTTTTTTTTTATACCTTAGTATGTTTCAATGTGAGCACCGTTCGGTATGCACCAGGAGCAAATGTGTGCAATGTGAGCACCAGGAGCAGTTTGACCTGGATAAGTTCTCCTAAAAAGCCGCTGTAAACTAACTATTGACTTTGACTCCACATACCAAATCACGCACTGTGTTTTTGTTGCACTTCAACATCGTTCTGTGCTTTTTGTCGCACGGTCAACATCATACTGAGTAGCTGCAGTCTGGTGCGTCGGCTAACCTTGACGACTGCGCAACTAATAGGCGCACAACACACACACGCAAACGAATTCTGGTGAACTAAAACCAAACTTGGGTTCACCAGTTATCGTGAAGTGAAATAATTACTCATTTAACATAAAATGTTTCGATGTTATGATTTTTTTTAAATCTAGGCATTATTTTTCGATGACCCTGTATATATATATATATATATTTCTTAATTATATAATTAGATATTCGTTTATCTAATGAGTTTCATAAAAATTTCATTATTAAACAGAAATAATATTTGGGTTCCATTTTCAACATACACAGCAATAGCACTGGAGATGTTTAGAAATACTAAATGTTAAATCTACTGAAAGAATAACCCAAAATTTTCATTTATAAATTTCCGGAATTTATGGTTTCGATTTATAAAAAATAAAATTTTCACATTTCATATTGGTGAAAATTTTATTCAATAGTGTGTATGATTTTGGAAGAATACAAAACTGATCTTACATTATTTACGTTAGTGTACAAAAAAGACTGAAAAGTGCTTTAATTTTTCGTCTTTTGAAGATAATTAGGCAATTTATATAACAAAATTAGGGGATGGAAAAAAAGCTTGAAATTAGAGTGTGTTACTAGAATAGTCCTGCTATTAATTTACAAAATTCTGAAATTTTAACTCTTTATCCACCCTCCTAGACAGTCACTATTTTTTTCGTATTTTTTCTTTAAGGGAAACGGGATAACAAAATTCAACAAAAAAAATAGATTTTTATTATTTTATATCATGAAATAGTTTAAACTTTTATCTTTCCAACGATGTCTCACACATGCGTATATATATTAACAAAATAAGTGTTGAAATTATTCATTTTTCCTAAAAGTACTTCACAGCTTAATGGCCATTTAAATCTTTAATTGAATTTTTCTCAAAACTTGGATTTTTCAAGTTTATGTTCCTTTTTTACAATATCTATTAAACTTAAGAACTCAGGTTTTTATTTAATACGTATATTATGTTATGTTGTATACTTTAACACAGGGATTTAATGATTTGTTGAGAATTATTTATTTTAGGCAGTGAAATCTTACCAAAAATGATAATTTTAAAATGACTTTCAATAAATATTTAATAATTAATTTTGATTTTCACTTACAAAGAAAATGGCTTGTTAAAATACGTAAATAATGTTATTTTAACTACTCTAAAATATCCAGACCATTTCTTGACTCTTGACTCTTGAAATCTAGACTCTTTCCTTTCTCATGTTATTTTAACTACTCTAAGAAATCTAGACCTTCACCATTTCTGAGAAAAAAATACATAAAGTTGATGAATTTAACATGGCGGAGGTAGGGCTTTCTCAGTCCCCTTAATAAGAACATTACAAAAAAAAATCTAATCAGATATATTCAAATGAATTATGCTTAAGTGAAAAATGAATATTCTCACTAGGGACAATATGTTACAATAGAAATATAAATCTATGAGATATTTCGAGAAACACGATGTCTGATTGCAAGAACACGTACATGTCTAATAATAGATGTGTAGCTATCTTTAACCCATTAAACCTTTATCTACTGACGGTAATTATAAGTACCACTCACTTTAAACTTTTATACCATAGATATTACTAATATTCTAATGGTACTTTTCAAAAAACACTCTTTCAACCCCACTTTATCCGAATACATGCCAGCAGTAGTTCTAGGTTTGTTATTTTAGAAAGGAACGAGGCTATCTTTGAAGCAGTAAATGTGTTTTGTGCCGAAATTTTGTACAGATTGCCACGCTCGTCTTTTCATTGCTGGAAACACAGTAAAAGGTATAAGATAAGTGTTAGATTTTTTTTATGTGTTCATTATGATCTTAGAATACAATATGACTAGCTATCTTAGATGAACGGTGTATGTATTTCATTTAACTGTTGAATTACTCGGTGGTACTTATAAGTACCGTCAGTACACTGGGTGTTGGAAAAAAACTTCTTGAATACTTTTCGTCTGTGTAGTTATCCATCGTTTTCATCTGTTTTAAAATGTAATTACTAAAATGTAGTGTAGTAATGATTTCCCTGGTATTTATTTTCTGTTTAATTGTTATTTTTTTTTATAGGAAATCGAAAAAGCTCTGGCACCGGTTCGATTTTGCTATGCTAGAAATGGCATATGTAAATTCATATATTGCTTATATGCAGATGCGAGAGAACATGTTGACCCTGGAATATTGACGTCGCATAACCAAAGGACTGCTAACAAGATCGAAACCTAAAAAAAATAGGGTTTTTTTTTACCCTTTCAGAAGCAAAGCATTTTCAATTCTAAAGGGTTGAAATAAATGTTTGGCACCGGAATTTGCCAAACGATTTATTTGTAAACGACAAAAAGTCCATATTTAACATACTTATTAAATCGAAAATATTTTCTGGTGTAGGTTGAAATACCTTGTGGATTTTCTGTTACGATATTTTAGTCATAGTGTACTGACGGTACTTTAAAGTACCACTTTAATTAATTACTTCTAAATAATTAAATTTTTCACGGGTGAGAATTTTTTTTTTATGTTTATCCTTTAATTTTCATTGTAATAACTGAAGAAAAAAAATATTACATGAAAAAAAAATTGCAGTAGATCATAATGCCGTAGATAAAGGGTTAAGGACCAGCATGTTTCCAGGAATTTTATTCCGTTCACACCACTTTTTGTTAAACACTTTATTTTACTTTATGAATCACTGAAATGTGTTAATTAAATAAGACAAATTTTACTTTTCTCTTTTACTGGCATTCCCAAAATTTAAAAAATCACAAATATAATCTTGCGAAAACGCAACGTCAGTCTTTAATGGGTCACAGCCCCCTGAATACTAAGCATGAGCGCTGACACATAAATGGCGGCTGCCGAACTCGGATTTTTTTTTAACGTATGTGCGGCCCTTTAAATGGAGACACCAGTATTTTATAAAAAGATTTCTTTGATTTGTTTAATCGCGTAAAAATAAAGCGGAAAAAACTTTAAAAAAGTATTGGTGCCAAAATTCAAGGGACCGTTCACAAGATGAGAAAAATTCGCCTTCAGCAGCCGCCATTTTTGTGTCAGCGCTCAGGCCAGAGGCGATGGATGGATTAACCCTTTCAGGGGAAGAAAAATTCAGTTCGTAAAATGATGAAATAATTGTCAGACATCAGAATTTACAAACGTATTTTTTAGAAAATAAAAACCTGCTTTCCTGCGCTTACATTATAAAAGCAAAATTTTATTAAAATATTTTTGTTGCGTTTGTCAGTTTTTGAATTAAAATTAGATGGTCAAGCCGTGTGACCACACCCTTGAAAGTGTTAAACAAAAATAATCTATGTGTTCAACAGAATTAATGTATAAGAACTCTTAAAAATTTGCAGAAGTATAATAAGAAGTGAACAATTCAGTGTTGCCAGATTGGGGACTTTTTTTGTCCCCAGATTGTTGATTGTCACTACTTTTTTGAAAAAGAATTATTCGCCCTATTTAAAAATAGATTAAAAGTTCTGAAAAATAAGGCAATTTATACTGTTTTAAAAAAGTGTGACAGTCAAATAATCTGAATTAAAAAATTCTCCAATCTGGCAACACTGGAACAATTACACATTGAAGCTGAAAGACAAATTTTTGTCAATTGATTTATATAAATTAGGTATTAATGGTTTAAAACAACCTGTTTGGTCTCGGTAAATGTTTATTTAAATGCATTTTTAATGGAATTCTTCCCTAGTTGTTAAAATATTTTTAATAATAACGCAACAGTCAATTCCTTTGTGATCACAATTTTCACAGATAAAATAGCAGTTTAACCCCTTATTTCACGCTCCCATGATATTCACGGGCTGTGTCTTTTTTTTTTTAATTATTCAGATTTGTTTGATTCCCACCAGTTTTACAGAATAGTGTAATTGACTTTATTATGGTATCATTTTACCTTTCATTAAACAAGGTGAGAATTTCTTTTTCAAAATAGTGGTGCCAATAAGCAATTTCAATTTTTAAACCGTAATTTAATGCGACCGTTAAGGGGTTAAGTGGTATGAAAATGTGGTAAAATTCAGTTTTTCATTGATTATAACTGACTAAATTTCAAAAATACGGAAATTATTGTAATTTTTTTAATCTTCTTACAGGAAAAGGTAAAATATCTAACTGAGGGTGCGTACAATTTTACCACAATATGTAAAATTTTACGCCTTACCTAATCAATAATACTGCAAAATCTGCTCTGAAAAAGGCAAAAACTAATTTTGCGTTATCCCCTTAACCATTTCAAGGGCAAGGGGCTTCTATTCGCAAAATGCTCAAATCAGTGAATAAACACCAGAATTTAGAAACAAATTTATTTCAAAATAAGCGAAAGCATTTCTTCATGCACTTGATAAAAGGAACATTTTCATTCCAATTTTCTGGTGCTAATGCTGCACAAATAAAGTGATCCAAAAATAAACCACAGCCTCGAAAGGTTTAAAGTGGACTTTTACACTCCTTTTCACAGTTTGCATAGTGGAATCTTATAGTGATCATTACAGTATTTTTAGTGATATTTATAGTGATCGAAAGTGCTCTTTTCGTAAGGTTTATTCCTGAATGAACAGCGGAAACATTTTGCTTTGATACAAGTGCTTGAATTTATTAGATATTTTTGGAAAGTATTATCCCTGTCAGTATTTTGGGATTTTAACCATTAAATACTCTGTGTACAATAAATTCCAGAAATTGCGTAATTCAGATAATTGGAATTTATACCCGAAAAATCTAAATAGTAAATTTCGCTTATTTTAATAACGAAATGTCTGTTATTAAATAAATCAAAAATTTTCATTATAAGTTTCTGGTGAAAATACGGAATATGTGAATAAAAAATCCACTGAATCGACACACTGATTATATCATAAAAGATATCGTAGGCTTTTAACCCCTTAACCCTCTGTCTACCAGAAGGGTCCAATGGACCCGACATGTACATTCAAAATATTTATTCAAACCAGAAATTTCTTCAAAACAAACTAAATGTATAAATCAGACAATAATAAGTTAAATAAACAAATTAAATAGTTTTAAGCAAAAATTCTGGTGTAGAATGTTTTTATAAAACTTGAGTAAAATTTCCGGTAGTTCTAGGGTTAATTCTCGCTCCCGAGATAGTCACGGGCTGTGTCTTTTATTTAGATTGTTTGATTCCCACCCGTTTTATAAAATAGCGTAATTGGCTTTATTATGGTATCATTTTACCTGTCATTAAATAAGGTGAACATTTCTTTTTCAAATAAGTGGTGCCAATAAGCAATTTGAATTTTTAAACCGTAATGTAATGCGACCCTTAAGGGGTTAAGAGTTAAGCTTACTTTTAATCATTTAGCTAGATCTACCAGCTAGATTGTCAAACTATCCTTTTGATGCTTTAAATGTATTGTTAATTTTTGTGTCATGACTTCTTTAAGGGAACCGGGTAAGCGAAATTCAATCGAAAAATCGATTTTTACGTTTTTATATCATTAAATAGTTTAAACTTTTATCTTTTCAACGATGTATTACACATGTATATGCATTAAAAATTGTTGGATATTTTCATTCTTTTTAAGAGCACTTCACATCAGTGGGCTACTTTTTAAAAATTCAGATTTCTTGATTGGTACCAGTTTTCGGAAGTGGTAAAATTCCCCTTGTTTTCGCCTTAATTAGTGTGTTATTAAATAAGGCGAATTTTACTATTTCCAAAAAGTTGTACCAATCAAGAAATCAGAATTTATAAAAAGTAATCCACTGGCAATACTGCTTCACGGCTTTAATTGACTTTTTCTCAAAACTTTGATTTTTCAGGTTTGTGTTCCTTTTTTTCAATATCTATTAAACGTAAGAACTCAGATTTTTCTAAATACTTGTATTATGTTACAGTGCATACTTTAACACAGGGGTTTAATGATTTGTTGAGAATTATGTATTTTAGACAGTGGAATCTTACCAAAAATGCTAATTTAAATATGCCTTTAAATAAATAATTAATAAATAATTTTCAGTTTCACTTAGAAAGAAAATGGTCTGTTAAAATACGTAAAGCGTGTTATTCAAAGTACTCTAAAAAATCTAGAGCTCTACCTTTCACCATTTCTGAGAAAAAGGTGCATAAAATTAGTATATTTTAACATGGCCGAGATAGAGCTTACTCGGTCACCCTTAACCCCTTAAGAGGTTAATTTGTTTTGGCACAACGAACTAAAAGTAGGGACCTTACACCACTTTTACCGTACTAAAATATTTGCCATATAGAATCGAAATATATCTGTCATTAAATAAAGCAAAAATTGCAGTTTAAAATTAGTGGTGTCGAAAAGCTTTTAGTAACGAAACAAGCAAATTCTTCTTGCGCGTACGGTGTACGGGCAAACCTGTTAATGGATTTAGTGAGTAAGCCCGAACGGGTACTCCACTTTTTTTTTCAAAACTTTAGAAAGGTATGTGTTCTAAAATAAAATGGCTTTCTGCATTTGAACCTTAATTGTTGAATTTTAATATTTTCTTTTTCTATTTAGAATAGCTTAAATTGTACTGATAGATAATGTTTAATGTTTAAAATATTTTTCTTTATTATAATTTCCGCTTATTAGAATAATCATTCTTGGCAAAAAGATTACATAAATATTTCCTAATTTCTCTTCAAAAATGCGCAAAATATATGCCAAAATGTGTTTTGGGAGAGTAAAAATATTTGCAATCCTTTTTCTAAAGCAGAGCATTCCGATCTTGTACATACATAATAACACTATTATCGAAATATCGTTTTCCATTAATTTAGTCGCAGACATACTGCGATTAAATATGGCGTAGATTAATATTAGTTAATAGTAGTATTACGCGAGCGAAAGGTAGAACAACTCTGTTCTAAAGTTGATAAATACCTTGTTATTACTTTTACACTGAGTCCAAAACTTTAATTTTTGCCATCCACATTTTTCAAACAACAATCTTCGTGGTAGTTTTCTATGGATTAAAATTAACAAAGATCTCATTTGGAAGCAGTGGTAGTCACAAAAGTAATCGATTGACCCTTATTTACTATTAAACCAAAAATACAGTCTGAATTTTTTTTAGCTGAATTAAAATTGCTTACCTAGAAATGCATAGTTTCCTGCATGGTAGAACTTAGATATGATTTTTTTATAACGTACGAACGCTCTTCATTCCTAATTTTAGATATATGCAAACAATATAAGAAATAAGAGGAAATCGAGAAAATTAATTGATATCTGCTAGACAAAAAGAAAAAAAAAAGAATCCTAACATTTTACAAATGCAGACATTATTGTATTGTAATGTAGTTGCCATTTATCAGGATTTTTTAAATACTACTAATTTAACTCAGAAATATTCGTTTGAATTAATCGCTGAGTTCTACGATTATAGTCCTAGACAAAGCGATATAAGTAAGCGTCCTATCTTAAATGGGAGAGGTAATCGCAAGATTAAAGGCGAGGTCACGTCAATCAAAGTCATACGCCACCCAGTGGATGGAGTGAAATACAAGAGGATTATTTACTTCTTTCCCCTTTGTGGATGATCTATAAGTTCGATATCTATGAAATAACTATGCGCACGCGCAGCCGTGATTTTATTCGTTTGTCGTCTGCAGTACTTGGAAGTATAGATATAATTCGATTTATTTATTCGCCATTATTTAATTTATTAATTCAAGTTAGTTATTTAAACAAAATCAGTTCTTTTAAGAACTTATATTATTTGGGAAAATGCCACGTTGTCATTCTAATTATTGCAGTTTTCAAAACTGCAAATATAACTCTCTATCTGAGAGAACTCATTTTTTTTCGCTTCCCAGAAGAGAAAAACAGGTTAGTTTTGTGTTTTATTATAATTTATAAAAAAGTTAAAATATTATTTAATATATATTTTTAAATGTCAGTGATTTTAATACGTTCTATTTGAATTATGTTTTTGTAATGCAATGAACAAGGACATATAAAAATTAGTTAATGTATGTTAAGATAGAATTTTACAGCAGCGTTTTTAATTCAATTCCTGATAAGATAAAGTTATAAAAATTACGTAAACATGTGTATTTCCAATGAGAATTAAACGTTTTATTACGCTTAGAGTTTAAGTATAAATTATTTAATTAATTTTAAGGCATATTTTTTATTTACCGGGCGCAGGCGATAAATTGCCAAATATTCTCTTGATCGAATTGTATTTATAATATTTAAAATAGAAACATTTCATTCATTCCATTTAAAACTCATTTAATTTTACATTAGGATCCACTTTGATTTAAAATGCAAGCAGTAATTCTTGTACTATTAAACCAGCAATAATTGATTATTTATAGTTTTAAATATATTGAGAATTTTAGACAACAGCTTTAAAAAAATTCCTAAAATCGACAAATTACTTTTTTTTTTTTTAAATCTAGAAATATGTCGGTCATTGTGTCATATCGGGGAAAAATAGTTTTCATGGGATACCTGCACTTCGCACAGGTGAATAACATTGCAGAAAGCATACAAAGTATAGAAGAAACTTCAAAAATTGGAATAAAATATAAAATATTTACAAATAGTACGTGGTATGCTCAATTAAACATTTATTATCTTACACCGGTTCTTCGCAGGGGTAAAATGGGTAACTTTCCGTAATCGGGCCGATAGCCATGATTGTCGTCAAATGAGAAAACAGTATACAATTGTAACTGTATAAAAGTTAAATAATGGTTAGAAAATGAAAGTAACTTTTATCGAAATAACCCAATTGCGGAACATTCTCCAAATTTGAAAGATGCTTATGAAACACACAACAATTGCCAATAACTGAAAACCATAAACTAATAATAAGCTCGACGTAGCAGTTGTTGATCGGTAGCCAATAATTTCAAATTTCACTTTTAATTTTGTCCGGTTTCAATTTTTGAATTTTTTTTTTCAATCTGACTTCCGCAAAAGAGTCGGAATAACTAGTAGAAAAAAGGGCTGCGGACGGGCCAATTGAACGTATTAAAATCACTGACATTTAATAATATATATTAAAAAATATTTTAACTTTTTTATAAAAATTATAGGGCTGAAAATCACGTTTAAGATGCTTAAAGGTTTTAAATAATTCTCTTTTGCAATTTCCCAACCAGCTGTTATATTTTAGAAATCGTAGTTTGTTACATAACTTACTCAATTGTTGTACTTGTATATACAGTTGTAACAACCATAAAGAATGTTTAAGGATTTATCAGCTACGTTTAGATAACGTAAAATTAATTTGCTAATTTATAATCAAGTTGTAAAAATACTAAAATGTTGTATTGTTACTAGAAACACATCCATGTACATAATTTTTATTTTTCTAGCATATCTGGGAGGGAGAAATCGATTAAATTTTTTTATATTTTCATATATATGAACAGGGTTAGATTAACAGTGTAAAAAAGACTTTTATGTTAGCCGGCAGCAGTTCATAAACCGTCAAATATTTTCCCCATCACCAGCGTTTATGTTGCATTCATTTCATTCAAAATATAAAATCATCATTTTAAAAATATACTCGTCATTTGAAAAACATAACTTTATTTAAAATACATACATACTGGTATATTACATCAATTTAAACACATGCTTTTCGCTCATTATATTTAAAATACATTTTCTTTCCTAATAAATAATAACATAAACCCAAGGGGGGCAAGTTTCTTCCAATGTGGAAAAAAACCTGAATAGCTTGCATAAAATTCAGGTCTATTTGAAGATATTTACAATTTAAGAGTTATAGGCGGAAAAGCAGACAAAGCCATTTTAGAGAATACCTGTTAAAATTTTAACCGTGAATTTCAAATATTTACTCACTCATGGAAGATTAACCTTGTTTACCAGATTTATTGCAAAATATTTTTGTTACAATTGTTTTGATAAAAATATATGTATTTAAAAAATAGTTGCAATGTCAGTTTAGTTTCGGGGCAAAAGGCAATACTGTTTACGTAGCATTAGTGCTTTTTCTCCCGAAATAAAAATGACACTGCGATTTTTTTTAAATACACATATTTTCATCAAAGCAAACTGTAACAAAAATATTTTTCAATAAATCTATTAAACAAGGTTCATCTTCCATGAGTGAGTAAATATTTGAAATTCATGATTAAAATTTTAACAGGTATTCTCTAAAATAGCTTTGTTTGCTTTTCCGCCTATAACTCTTAAATTGTAAATATCTTCAAATAGACCTGCGCACGAGATGCACAGATGGTAGATATTCTGTCATATATGACGTCATACAAAAAACCCGCGTATTTGCGTTATTCACTCCATCTACAAGATGGCGCATCTGTGTCAATTTACGGCAGATTCCAGCATTAACTTTGTACGCTTACTTATAGCGCTTTGGTCATAGATGCCAATATCTATTAATTATTAAGGAGTCTGATACAATACAAACATATTTTGCACAGGAAATTTAATTTAACGAAATAATAATGAAATATTTTAAAATTAAATCGAATAAGCAACTTATAGAAAGAAAACACATGTTCTTATACACACTATCCGGTTTTAAACATATTTGTCTTGGATAGTGTTGCAAGGTCTCCCGCACTCTGTGCTCCAAATGCTCTTGATGCCAGAATTGCCATTAAAATGGCAAAATATACTGTAAGAAATTAGTGGTGTCCAGAGTATTTGGAGCCCAGATTTACGCGGGAAACATGGCAACACTAATCTTGGATCAGTCTCCGAAATAATTAAGACACCTTAGCATTTATGTTATAATATAAATAGAATATTCAGAAACAGTACATAGTGGCCAATCAATAACTACTAATTTTGTTAAAGAAAAGTTCGGTTTATTTAGTCATAGAAATTCTGTGATAATACAATGTAAATTTTTCTATAAAAGTAATAATAAGTAATCAGACGATCAGAAACTATGATAGTGATATTTAAATATCGGGCGCATTATTAACCCTTTCCAGCATAGTGGGTCAATTTCTATCCCACTTAATTTTAATCCTCAATCCCCACAGCGGAACTATGATTTTGAAACAAATCTTCTAATATATGTGTAGAAAAGCTTTCAATTATTTTCATAAAATTGCCTTCGCAAATCTTGGTGTGAACCAATTATTTCAACATTTTAGTAACAGAAGTTCTTTGTGCCTGAAAGAGTGAAGCTAAATATATGAAACTGCAGTCTCCACATCCATTTGTCTTTCCTTCTTCACCTGTGAAGAAAAAAATTCTTACGGCTGATTTTGAAGGTTCAGTCTGTTATAGGTAAACTTTATGTAATTGTATGTAACAGTATGACTGTATATCTTCAGAAGTTATATTATAATGCACAGCATAAAAATTATCTATGAAGACAGTTTTTAAATCTTATCCCCTTAATCGTCGCACCCGGTACGTTCACGGGCAGACTTCGTTATGAAATTACGCGACGATTAAGGTATTAAATCAGAAAAGTTCAACCTGCGATACGCGTGAAGCAGAGCTACCACTAATTTCGCATAAAATAATTCACTTAGTTTAATAACAGAAAATTGATGATTATATAAGTCGGAAATTTATTCTGAAAAAATGGTGAAAACCTAATTTCAGGCAAAAAGTTTGGAGACACTTTTAACTACGAAAAATACGGTGCGGGTTTATTTTTAAATACAACTATCTCTTAACATTAAATTTCTTCCTACTTAATCACAAAAGCTTAGAAATACTACGATTAGATAAAAGAAAAATTATCACTCAGAAATTCTGGTACTCAAAAGTGAGAACTGTACACCCCCTAATCCAAAGTCCGATTTTTAAGGTGGAACTTATTGTTTTGCAATTTATATTTATTAACACTTTGTACTACGTTGGCGCTGCTGCGGCTACATGGTACAGTAAGCGAGAAACTCCGTTGTTGCCGCTGCGGCGACATCATCTTTCCTTGAAAAATTCGTTTTTGGCACCAGTAATAAAGGAAAATAAAATTTGCCTTATTTAATCAAAGCATTTTTGAAATTGCATACTTGAAGAAAACTTCTTTTTAAAAAGTGGTGCCGACCGAATAAAATTTTTGTGTAATGACGCGGAGTTGCTGGTAGCCCACAGTCAAAATGACGCGGAGTGCAAAGAGTTAATCTATCAAAGCATTTTTTTAAAGATTTACTTTTCGACATAAACAAGGATTCCACTGGTCCGTGTTTGAATATAATTATTTCTATAAAAACAATTTGGCTTGGTTATTGGCTGCAAATTATAAAAGAAAGAAATTAAAAATATATATATTATTAAAAAAAGTCATGTTCAAAGACGGATCGTGTGGGAGGCCTACATGAGTGAGAAAAACTCACTCTCAATTCAATGTAAACAGATAATTCTGTCATGTATATTTTTAAAACAAAGTTAATACGGTTTATAAACTTAATTACATGTCTGAATATCTAAATGTAAAATCATCATTTATACATAAGACATTTAACTGCAAAATATAGTTCGTTATTTTACAACAAATGTAATAACATTTTCTTTAAATACAACCATTTAATTTTTTTAAATCATTGCAACGTAGCTATTCAGCATAAGAAATATATTTGTAAGCAAAATGTTGCACATAAACTAGAATGGCAAAGCGTACAGAATAATGTTTCTTAATTTAATTATTTTTTTAATATGAATATTTTAAAGGATATTCTTGAAGTTTAGTTTTATTCTAAAAGCAATCTTATTCTGTTGTGTAATTACTATTATTATTTAAATACAGCCGAAAAACATACTACCTTAAAGAAAGAAGAACCTAGAAGAAAAACATACTACCTTAAACTACATTTGTCTGATTATTTCGTAAGTAATATGCGGAGTTTAAATTAAATATTTAATAAGTTAAATAATATAAAGAAATATATGAAAGAAAATAAACATTAGAATTTATATTTGTTTACTAAAATGAACGTTTGAATTAAATTTAATCTTCTTGGACTATTATCAGTTTTCTAAAATAGTATATTTTGTGCTTTTGAAAATAAATAAATAAATAAATAAAAATAGCATATTAGAATTTTTATAAAAAGAGTTGTATGTATCTACATTTCTTTTTAGTTGTTGTTCGTTACATAGTTTTGCATTTTTAACCCTCCTAGTACCAAGGCTGAGAATGTTCAAGTGTTCTTAGACTTTTCATGTTTCGTAGCTGAAATTTAATTTAGTAAGATTTAGATTACAGTCATTCAGGGTAACTTTGACCTATGGTGTGTAACTTTTGTACCACTGCCTAATTTTTAATATGTTTGACTGCAAAAGGCTGGATAAACTCCAGTGCCACACTCTGTTGGCAAGGTTTTAAACTGGTATTTCTACTCTTTATTTTGGAACATAAAATGGAAACATTATGCACAATTAATTACACCACCCAACTATTTTTGTGAAGTACTCATTTCAAGTTAATTTTGAATGCTGTTTTGAAGTTGTTGTAATCCAAAAAATTTTTATATTGAGTAACAATATCTCATTTATCAAGCATATTATTATCTAAATGTTATAAATGAGATATTATTTTGCGATTATGTATTTCTTACTAGTCAGTAAAATGTAAAATTAGAAGGCACACTATTTTACCTGATTTTCAGTATAACTCTGAGCCGGCTTAATGTTAGGCATAGGTTTATTGTTTACTGATAAATACTGTATAACTTTCTGTTCATAAAAACTATGTGAAATAATGATAAAAAAATTACAAAAATAAAAATCATATCTTATGGTTATACGAAAATACCATTTTCTTGTCAAAAATTCCCCATATGTGCACGTATATTATATATAAATGCCGAAAGTGTGCATTGAATATAACATGTAAATATTTTCAAAAATGTGTGAAAAATACATAAAATTCATATAAAGACGTTATTTAGAGCTGAGATACTCAAATTTGACCTTCCATATATTCGACCAGGGATGACCGTTTGGTCTCAAATTTTAATCCGACATTTTAAATTCATATAGGAAATTTCCAAAAAAGAATTTTTACTTTCTGTGATCGTTGAACAGGTGCTGAACAGGTGAGCAGCATTAACCCCTTGGGGACGAGCGACACGTATACGTGCCGGAAATAGGCCTAAGGATCCTCGTTTATCCTCACCAGTAAAATTTTACTGTAAAATTTGCCTTATTTAATGCGAGCATTTTCCCGATTTGAATCGGCACAAACTTCTGTTTTCTAAAACCGGTAGCAAAGTAATAAACATTTCGTAAAAGGCTCCCGTCGCGAAGGGGTTAAGAGGTTTCCTAGCTCATAACAGTTTATCATCCAATCTAGAAGTTGAAATATCTTATGTTTTGTCAGCCATTGGGAGAAATTTATCTGTAGTTTAGAACTACTGAAGAGATAAAAATAAGAAATTTAAAGAGGAAATTAGATAGTTTATATAAGTGAAATAAAGTTTAATATTAAGTTAATACTTAAGATGTATAAAAAAGATAATGTCTTAAAGAATATATAAAATGGTCTAACTGTACTTATAAAACTACTATAAAAGGATTAAAAAGACAGAAAGATTTAGCACTGTTCAGAGTTACACTCGCCAAGCTTGAGCAGGAAAGCTGAAAGAAGGTAGCAAAAGCCACATTAAACAAAGGGGCTTTCCAGGGCCGTGCATTATTTTCCCTCCTATATATACTAATATATTGAGGATAAAACTTATATATATATATATATAAGTTATGCCCCATATATATATATATATATATGGGGCATTCTCACAATCTTTTAACTTTCATGTCCCTGAATAATTTTTTATTTAATACACTTTTTTGTGTTTTTTTCATTTCATATCCTTGGGAACATCCCAATGCATGATTGCACAACAATATTAACGAGATAAATAAGTTTTGGACGATGTTGGGGGTCCAAACACATGGAAAACTCATCTACCGTCCCGTGTCCCTGATGCTGATTTTGAAGTTTGGAGCTGTCTGGATAAAATTGTTTCAATAAAAATAATTTAATGTAATTTTTTTTTCTGAAACTGGAGCTATTGTTTTATATAAATATGTAGCTAAAAATTAACCTGCACACATTTTTAGGGTTGATATTATTTTTTGAACTCTGTTCCTGGGTTTTAGATTTTTTTACCATCCCTCTTCTAAAATGATACAGAAAATCACTACAGATGCATAGACGGAATCTTTTTCAAGTTTTTGCTCATGCTGAAGTATGCTAGAGAAAGAATATCTATTATTCTTTGACAGGAAATTTACTTCAGAATATAAATAAGCATTTAAATATCAATTTCAAGCACCGTGGCTTTATTGGTAGTCTTACCGTCCGCAAGGTTTAATCCTGCAATTTTCGAGGTAAATTAATTATTATTTTTTAATTTAATCCAATGTAAATAACTGCTTCTAAAAATCAATGAACATTTTCGCTACCACTTAGTCTTAACATGATCTGCCTAAAACAGGTGGTACGTTTCCTTGTTGTTCCATCCTTACCGTCCCTTGTGTCCCCATTTTGTCCCTTTTCCCCCCATTTTGTTCCTTTTTTTCCCCATTTTTTCCCTTTTCCCCCATTTTGTTCCTCTTTTCCCCATTTTGTCCCTTTTTTCCTATACCACCCCCTTTGTTTTATATTACCGTCCTTTCTTTAACACCCCTTTAAGACTATGTTATACCAAAATTTCGCACTAAAAATACTACATTGTCATTATTTCTTATTTGAATGTCCTGTGGGTACTATGCAAATTCATTATAAGTAAAAAATTAGAAGAAAATAAAAAGTTATAATGGTAAAATGGTAAGGAAAATTAAACTCGCAAATTTAACTTAAACCTCAGTTAAATAATTTTTTTTTTTTCGCTGCTGACCATTTTTTCTTTATTTTGAATCATTATAGCATTCGTCTATCGGATTAAAATGTTATTTTAGCAAGTTTAATTTCGCCAGATTTTTTTACCCAAAAGTCAAAAGATTGTGAGAATGCCCCATATATATATATATATATATATATATACAGAGAGAGAGAGAATATAAAATGATTTTGAAGTATAAAATATATATATACAATAGCAATCTTAGTGTAGTGTACCCAGAGATTTTTGGGTGTCCATAATTATGGAGAATCTGGGGCGTTTACGGTGGTGGGACTCAAAGGCATCATACTCCGGTAGCTCCGCTACTATTTCATTTGGAAGATCAAAGATTTTGCTATAGAAATTCTTAGCTATATCGCTGATGCACTTAAGCAAGGTGGTGGTTTTGAGATCCCTACGGACAGTGGAATTAAGTAAGTAACGAGAAGCGTTACGAACTGTGCGCAGGTGTCTGTTATGCAGACGACTTAAGTTGTCCATTGAAGTCCTGCCGGTGAAGCCTCAGACCGGACTAGCATAAGTAATAGTTGGAACGGTACATGAGTTATAAAGAATAAGTTTATTATAAACTGAAAGTGTTTTGTCATTGAGATGAGGTATAATTGAGTTGAAAGCTACAGCGACTTTCCCTCTAATTGAAAGAACGTGCTTGCCCCAAGTTAAACGGCGATCAAGGATGACCCCAAGAAATTTAGCATGGCCAGACCATGTGATTCCTGTGGTATTGATAACACCAGCCTACATTTTAAAACTTTTTGTCTGATGATTTCTTATCATCAAGTTTACGTGAATCAATTTTTAATGCTGTTTCCGGAAATGACTTCCATTTTCGTCTATCACGTCAGGATTTTACAAAAAATAAGAATTTATGTTTTCAATATTTTAATTAATGCAATCGAAAATTTTTCACAATTTAATGCGAACTATTTCATTAACACGTTAAAAATACTATAAAAAATGCCCTTATAAATTCATGGTATTTCTTTAATGAAACGAAAAGCAAACAGTGTTCAATTAAACAAACTTTCTCTTTTTGTCTTTCTTGCAGATCCCCCTTCATCATTTATGTCCCTCTTCAACATCCAACAGTCATGTACCATCCTATTTACATTCCATTTTCCCCGGTACCTATTCTCCATGTCTTTGATATTCTGGTGAAAGCGCACACCGTGCTCTTCACTGCAATGTCCCAGATTTTCTTGAAAATAGTTGATATTGGAATACAGAAACTCCTTCTACATTCCAATATCAACCCTAGGACGCACCCGATATCAGTCCCAGCGCTCAGCGATATCAGTCCCTAGGACGCGCCCTAACATACACCAGTTCATGAAGTGTACACTGTAAAAAAAAACGGACTAAAAAACGGAGATACTACTGGCGATCTAGACGCCAGTACTATTTCCGTTTTTTTACGGAATTTTTACCCATAAATTACAGAAAATGTTCCGTTTTTCTGATTAAAAACGGAAAATTTTCTGTAATTTATGGGTAAAAATTCCGTAAAAAAACGGAAATAGTACTGGCGTCTAGATTGCCAGTAGTATTTTCGTTTTTTTTTTTTTTTTTTTTTTTTTTTTTTTTTACAGTGTAAAATAATTTTTACACTTATATTAAAACCCAACTTCTTGAAAATTTCCATAATTGTTTGAACAATATTCCTGTAATTTGGATATTTCTTATTCCCCAGAAAGTTTTCGATAACACATTTGAAGACAGTCCACGCGTCTTTTTCTATCTCATTCGCCGTTTTTTCAAAATCTTTATGCTTCATCAGTTTTTGTATTCGAGGACCATCGTAAATTCCAGCTTTTAATTTTTCGTGTGTGATGAAGCGAAATTTCTTGTAAAGTACTTGAAGCAATACCCCTCTTGAGGTAGAGCCTTTACAAATTGCTTCATTAATCCTAATTTGATGTGCAATGATGGGTGAAAAATTTCTGGGCTGTTTACGAGTGGTTCATGCCAATTAGGCTGCATTTTAAAATTCGTTAGATAAGTTGGAAAGTATCCAGAAGTACATTTACGTTATGTGTGACTACCACGTAATGCTTGTTCTCAGCAATGAATCTTCAAAATCAACTCGGGTCGATTGCAAACAAACTATACGTGAAAGAAGAAAACCAAAAAAAGTTCTGTAATCAGCATAACAATATGCATTAAGGGCATTGTTTTTTAATCATATGATATCATGCAGACTAGTGTAATTATTCTGTTAGGAAATGTTAGTTTGCGAGAGAAGTATACTGCTGAGGTTTTGTTTTCATTAATAAGGACGCGCCAAAACATGTACCAGTTCATGAAGTCCTCGATGTGTGTCCGCAAGTACCTGTAAAGAATGTACGGGTGGTGAGCTGAGGAGTAAATGCAGGTGTCGTCCGTATAAAGAGAGGGTTATGTGTGCAGAGAGCGTGTGATGTCATTAAAGAAGATGTTAAACAATATTGGGCCCAACACGCTCCCCTGAAGGATACCCGCTAGGACGAAAAGAATAATGGAAAGAATGTTTTTTATGTTGACGCGAAAAATGCGATCTCAAAGGTACGAGTACATTAAGAGTATTAGTCTGGGATGAAATCCGAGCTGAATAATTTTTTAACCCCTTGGAAACGAGCGAACCGTATACGTGCGCATGAATCACTCGGAATCCTTATTTTTCCTCACCAGTAAAATTTTACTGTAAAATTTGCCTTATTTAATCAGCGCATTTTCTCGATTCAAGGAGACACAAATTTCTGTTTTTAAAAAACGGTGACAAAAGATTAAAAATTTCGTGAAAGGCTCCCGTCCCGAAGGGGTTAAATGACGCCCTCATGACCTTGTCAAATGCATTTGCGACATCAAGAAATATGGCAGCTGCAGAGATTTTCGCGTTGAATTGCCAGAAATTCAACAACTCTGAGTAGCTGATGTTGAGTTGAGTGTTTTGGGTGAAAGCCGAACTGCTCAGGCATAAGAACGTTATTTTGCAGAATGAAGTCTTGTAACTGGGTACGAATGACATGTTCTACAACTTTACTGATAGAAGGTAAAAGAGAAATGGGTCTGTAATTAGTATGGTCAAAGGATTAGTTCCAGGTTTAGGGATAGGTGGGATTATGGAAGTTTTCCAGGGTTTAGGAAAGTAGTTAAATTTTAAGATAGCGTTAGTGAGGTCAGTAATATAAATAATGCAATTAGGAGGAAGATTTTTAAGAGCAGTATTAGTAATTATGTCATATCCATGGGTCTTACGTTATGTTTTTAAATAATATTGTGAATGACAATGGGTTGGATGGTAAGGGGGGGACCATCGGGGGGGCGGGGTTGTTGCATGGAAATTGCAAACAGTTTCGCTTACTTCGTTAAGATGAGTTTGACTTGCAAGGGTCGGGTTAGGAGAAAACTGAGTTGCATATGAGTTAGCCAACATATTAGCTTTCTCTTGGTCAGTGTAGGCAGTTGAGTTGTTATCAGTAGGTGGGGAAATGGGTGTAAAGTTTTACATTTGAAAGTTGTTAGATTAGAAAGTTGTTAGATTTACGTAAGATTTCCGCGAAAGTAATATCTTGAGTGTTAAGATAATCAGTATATTTTTTAACCCCTTCAGGGGCACCGGTATATATTATATACCACCTACGATTAATGAAGTTTTACACCAGAAAAATTTTATTAAATTTTACTTTTCTAATTTTGGTGGAAAAAAGCCATAAAATTGCTTTTACTTATTTTGAAATAGAATTTTTCAAAGATTCCGGTGGGAATTCAGCATTGCACAAACGTAACTGCTTGCTCCTCAAGGGGTTAAATCTATACCCATGGAATGTGGGGGGCGGGAGAGGATTGATGATATCTATTTTAGAACAGACCGAAAGGTGGTCAGAAGAAAGGTCGTTAATTACAATTTTTAGTCGTATGGAAGATTTTGGGAAACAGCAAGGTCAGTAATAGAATCATGGGTATTAGGCTCTGTGCTAATGTGTGTTGGTTTGAATGGTGCATATAGACTTAAATTTAAGCGTTGAGCTAAATTGTGAAGAGAGGCACACCGCTGAGAGTTGCCATGGCAATTCCAGGGTCTGCTTTTGCCATTGTATTCGCCTACAAAAAAGCAGTGTTGGTGTTGAAAAAAGAGTTGTGTAAGACTGTTTACAGGGAAGTTACAAATAGATTTTGCATAAATAGTGGCTAATTTAATGTTTAATTGAGGAAGCTGTAAAATTATACTAGTGTATTCTAAGTCATTAAAGGTGTTGCTCTCTGTTTGATAGTGTGGAATGTGATGTTTAATGTAAATTGCGGTGCCACCTCTGTGCGTGCCATCGTCGCGGGGTGTGTGAAAGAGCCCCAGGATTGTTAATATTACAAGTAAGATTGAAAGTTTCTTGCATAAAAATTACATTTATTTGGGGATGATCATTAATGAAAATTTAAGTTCGTGAATTTTATTCTGAAAAGAGTTGCACTTCTAGGAAAGAAAAGTTAGTGAGGAAAAAGTAATGGTGGAATTATTCATTTTCGGGTGTGTTAAATTCCGTGGCTAAAGTGTCGAATGCGCTCATGATGATAAGCATTTTTTCCTTGGAGTCGGTACAATTTTTTGTGAGTTTGGCTATATTTTTGAAACATTGTATAAAATTATTAAATTTTAGGAGTTGTTTCATCTCCTGAAAAGTCTTAAAAATTTCTTTGTAATCGGTAGTATAGTTAGAATTAGCGGGTTTGTCTGTTGCTGCACAATTGTTGTTAGTTGGCTTATTTGCAGTGTTACTTTTTGAGTTAGGGTTTTGGCTGAGAGAAGGGAGTGGAGCCGGGGCTTTAACAGGTTATTTAACTGAATTGTCTGGTTTTTTAGCCTCTGGTTTACGGACATAATTGCAAGTTGATAGTAGTTCAGCAATTGCGCAAGGGATGATTTTAGGTTTTTCGTTTCGGTTAATTTTAGACTCAAACTGTTTTTTGTAAAACTGTGGGGTTTTAGGGACAACATAACAATTAGAGAATTTGAGGGTTATCTTGCTAATTTTGTCACAATTTGGTGTAAATGTTCATCAGAACTTTTAGCGCACTTTGGCGGCAGGTGGCAAAATTCGGAGGAGTGACCAAATTTTTGGCATCTGTAACATTCTTTGACAATGTTAGTGCTTTTAAAACGTTCAACAGTAACTCTAATGTAGCATATTTCATGGATTTGATAGATCTCCGTAAATTTGTCACAAGACAGAACGTTTACAACATAGAGGGGCACTGGCCTACCAGTCTTTCTGCTTTTCATGATGGATGCGCTATTGGCAGTAAAATTATCTTCTTTAAGCACATCAATGATGATCTGGGGGCCTGTATATGGAGGTATTCGTCTAATGACAACTTTATGTGGGCGCTGTTCCGCTGGGCTCAGGATAGTATACGCGATAACGTTAGAATCTAAGAAGGAGTGAGTTTTCCGAAAGTCATCATCTGATTTGCAGGATTTTAAGTATTTCCCTTTCTACTTTAATTACAGGATTATTTTCATTAAGTTTTTGAATTTCGTTTGCGAATTCGTTCCATTTACCTTTAAATTCTATATAGAAGGGGAGTATTTTGATTTTTTTGGAGGTCTAATTAGTAGCAGAGTCACTGGCTAAATCGCCCTCAGGAGGGTCAACTAATTCCATGTTATTATCTTGATTACTTTTATCAGCTAAAGCTGCGTATTTGTTTTTAAATGGGATTGTGGAATTCAAAGCATTCCTTCTATGTTTATTGGCATTTACAGGGGTGAAACCGTCATCTGGGTCTACCACGATTGCTTTACGTTTGGTTAGAATGTTAATTAAGTTATAATCATTATTAACAATAAAGGATTTAAACTCCCTAAGTTTCTGTGATCGTTAAATCTCTCTTATTAAATAAAGCATAAAATACTATTCTTTATTTCTGGCATGGATGCTAAATTTCTGAATAAGAATAGAGGCCAAACTGGCAGCCCTGCATTCGACATTTCTTATTCTTGTTTGATTAATACTAGTACTAGTATGCATTACTGCAACTATGGCTATATTATTGAGTTAAAACAATGAGAATTCTTTTCACTGCATTTTTATGTTTTATGTGAATAATATACATTTTTTTTGCTACATATTCGTGGTTTTCTTCTTCCGCTCTTCTTATGCATAATGTTCATTGTAATATCATAAATTATACAAATCTTGTGATGTTGGAAAATGTAAATTAGGAGTCTTTAAATATCTGAAAAACACTTTTTTCGCTTCGAAGTTGTACTAACTATAATACTTTTTTGATAATGTCTTATTTTGTATGATATTTATAATATTGTGCAAAGTTACCCTACATGGCTGGATAGCTTTGAACCAGGCTAAAAATATATTTTGTATTGCTTATATCATAATTATCATTCCTTAATTTCTGATAGTCATACAATAATTTAGGATCATTTCTTTTCTTTTATGCCACTAATTGCAACAATATTCTAAAAATATGAGTCGGGCTACTGAAAATAGAGAAAATGCGGAACAAAGTTATCCACTATGACTGTGTGAATACCTGGTCGCTGTTTTATTTAATTTATTAAGTTTAATTTTATAAACTTCTTTGTTCGAAACATTAATGAAACTCAGAATGGGGTCAAAGAGGACCCCAATGATAGTAGTAGGATTAAACATTTCTAGGATAAACCTTTCAAGTGCGCTGTTTGCATGGCCCGAACACTTAATTTTAATTACAAATTACCAATTGGCACCCATATTTTTTTTCTAAATTTGTTCTAATACTATACGTAAAGAAAAGCTTTTAATTATTTCCAAATATGCTTGTTCTAATTTGTCGTGTCATTCATATGTTTCAATATTTCATCAGTGGAAGTACTTTAGCCCTGAGATGGCTAAAGAAAGTTAACATAGCTGTGATGATTTTTAGCACCGTTATTCGGCTTTGAAGGATTTTCTGCCAACATATATTGTCTGGATTTGCAGCACTAAATTAATACAAAAATTTTGTATAAGTTAATAAAAGAAAATTGCAATTCATAGAGCTCTGTAACTTTCATTTAACTAAAAAATAATGTAACTGTCAATTTTAAAACTTTTTGCAGTAAAAGAGTTCTGAAATTCATTGATTGTTCTCACGAAGTGTTGGAAAACCAATAATTCGAAATACCGGAAAAATATTTTCTTACTGCATCCAGTTCAACTTAAAAAAATGGTGTTCAACCTGGATCCCGAGTTGTGTTGCCAGGTGTCCCGATTTTCAGACACTGCAAATTGCATTAAATAAAGCGAAATTTTCGGAATTATTTGAATTAAAAAATCCGGACAGGTGGCAACTCCCTTAAAATTAATCAAAAGTTCTTTTTTATAATCATGAAACACGGGTGACAAAGATCTTTGCCTGAAAGGAGTCTGTCACCATTTTCCTGATTAAAAATTCACGTATTATTTAATAGCAAAATTTATAGCTGCAAATATATAGCAGTAAGTTTATAAAGTAAACTATTTGATTCGAACACCGGCCACGAGCAGCAAGTTGGATAGCCATGCTATCATATAGATATATTGTAGTCCGGTTATTTTACTTTATTTAAATAAATAGGCGTAGTGTTAAGAAGGTTGCAGGGAATCATCTACAACTATTCCAAATACAACAATTCCTGTTTCTAAAGACAGAAATCTTATGTTTATAAATATAACAATCATTACTCTTCAGAATCAATATACGAAGTTTCCTGTGCTTTTTTTTTTTTTTTTTGACGAAACGCATATGTTTATATACAAAGATGTCAATATATTTACTTTTTTCTTCACACTAAAACGTAATATTAAATTACTACTTATTTATTTGCCAAAATCTAAGTTTTATAAATGGAAAAGTTTCTATTTACTTTTAGTGATAACAAAAATAGCGTAAAAGTTGACAGGTTTTGTCCAATTTTTGCTGAAACCCTTTTCTACGATGCATACGAAAACCGAAAAATAATGAAAGAAAAAATTATTATTCTAGTTGGAAGTTAAATAGATTTTTTGAAAAAGAGTTGGTGGAATTACCACTAAAAAAATTAAAAATTTCACTCTAGTTTTATAAAAATATTTTAAGCGGGGGGGATTTTTTATTTAAATCTGTTTAACATATTTATCGAACATTTTTCTTCTTTGTATCATTTAAACTTATTTTATGAAGAAATTTCTGGCTCGAACCGAAATATATTCATATGGCAGGGGTCCAAATGACCCCTCACGTTCTTATTAGTGTTAATAGTAGATACAATACTTCAAAATACCTATCTACAGTATGATCCCAAAGTGAACATTACCATGATTTTGCTAAGAAATGTTTACTGTGTGAAAGTGTCTACCTTCAGTGTTGCCAGTTGGGTTACTGATTTTAATCGGCAGATTATGGCAATTAAGAAAGGTAAAATTTACTATTAAACGTTCATGGTATAAAAACACGTATGTGATGGCAACTATGATCTCACCGCTGCCATCGAAATACTCAAGGACAGAGGACACGCGTGTGACGTCATCACTAATCGACCGTCTTCTCACTACTACTGGAATTCACACATGAAAAATTAGCATAGCAATTTTCTTTTATTTTATTTGTGGAATATCTATCATCTTATATAACAATAAGATTTAAACTTACTTGTGAGAATTTGCAATCTCCCAATGAAAAACCAACCAGATGCGACAACACTGTGGCATTCCGCATTTGGCAGAATTTTTATTTAGGGATTCCGAATTCTCACCAGTAAATTTAAATAATTATTATTGTTTTATAAGATGATAGATATTTCACAATTAAAAGGAAATTGCCACTCAAAATTTTTCGGTATGAATTCCAGCACAAGTGAGAAGCCTGTCGATTAGTGATGACGTCACGCTCGTATCCTCTGCCCTTAAGTATTTCAATGGCAGCGTCTAACTGCATAATGTTTAACCCCTTATCGGTCGCTTAATATTTGGAAAAACCATAATTTAATAATTATAAGTTTTCTATATAAAATATGCAATTAGTTTTTTTAAGGCGAAAAAAAAAAGATGTTATAGAACAAATTCACATTTGTGGAAATGCCATCATGCGAGAATTCTGTTTTGTATTGTTTGTTTTACACCATACAAATTAATGCGAACAACACCTTTATTTTTCACATCTTAGATCTTGATTTATCATCATCAAACTTTTGCAAATAATATTTGAAATAATATAATATACATTAAATATTGATTATTAATAATGTTTTGAATGTGATATATTTTGAAACATGCAATACAATTTCCAACATCACAATCAGCGCGAAAAACATAACCCGAGAGGAACTAATCAAAGACTTCACATCTAAATGCCAGTTATTTTTTTCTGGTTTCAGAATTTAATTCCAGCAATAAATCTCCAGCCCGGAAATATGACGGGCACGAGAAATAACGAACGACACTTCAACTTGTGATATTGACGGGATCGAAAATTAAGGGGTTAAAGAATATTGTGGGCTTTTATTGGCTTCCTAAAAAATCCTCGGTTAACAATATTTCATGCTTCCTCTTACTGAACTGCGGAAAAATATTAGAAATTTTGGTAGAAGAGAAATTCTGATAACAAAAACATATTACAAATTCCTTTACGAAGAACAGCTTCTTATCAAACTGTCAAACACTCATAGGCGAAGACGCTATCAAAATTTCCACCTGAAAGTTCTGCTTGAAATTAATATTTGGCTCAAGTCACGATAGAGCTCTCACTTTCAATGGCAGGATGAGTTAAAAATCCTTCGAACCCGTCTCCTAGTGCGCTACAAATAGATTCTACACAACCACAGTTAGATAGATAACATATAATTGCAAAAGTAACAGTGGCAACAAAATTCCAAGAAATCCGTATGTACTTTCCGAAACATACAGAAACGACCGAATAGGTCTCATTCAGGGACAAATATTAGAATTGAGGACTGCATGTTCGCAGGTAAAATCTCAAAACTCACTCGTTTTCTTAAATTACCAATTTTTATATGTTATCAGATGTTCAAGAAAATACTGAATTGGAATAAACACGTAGCTTCTATATTATGATTCATTTTATTATCAAGATATCATTTTTTATTCTGGCAATTATTTACACACCGGGTATGTAAAATTGCCTAATACTTTATAAGTAAAGCCATAGGTACAAAGGGTTAAGTATTTGATTACAACTATTTTTTAAAAAGAAATCTTTAATCGTAGATTGTTTTTTCGCTTTTATGTGATTATATGGCAAAGATTTATTTTAAAAAATATTGGTATTCAAAATCCGTAACCTGTGGAAACTATGTAGAGCATCTGTTGCTACCATTTTTTATACAAACATGCTTCCCACTGCATGTTTTGTCTTCTACTTTAACACTAGAACGCCCGGAAGGATTTGATTCGACTCCAAGCACATGATTAAATGTCCATTGGAGCCAAAATTTTTTCCCCTAAAATAAGTTAAATTTAATCGACGCAGAATTACGTTAAATAAATCAATTTCCGGGCGTTCTAGTGTTAATGCATTTTAGGTAGATTTCTTAAGAAATACTACCTATTGCAGTCGTTACCATGGTGCGACTTTTGAAAAATTCTTTCATAACTTTTCATTATAGGACCCCAGGAACCCAAAACCACCTCCACCTAAAAAGTTTATATATATATATATATATATATATATATGTATGTATGTACTAAATTTTGTCCGCACGATAAAAGTCGCAATTATGCATGGAACGTCTTCAAACTCGCCAACAACTTTAAGATGGCTAATTTCTCGGCGGGGATTGAAAATGAGCAAAATCGGTCCAAGGGAATGGGAATGGGGAAGGTTAAAAATTTTGAATACCGTCTTAACATGATTCTGATAAAACCAACTTTTACACAACAATGGCAGGAAAATATAAATATTTTTCGTTATATCTGTTGCCAACAATTAAAAAAAAAGTAATAAAATTCTCACCACAACAATTGCTTTTCTAATGCAATGTTTTCACGTGAAAAATTAAATTAGATAAACAGTTTGACGAATTGAAAACAAATTGAATATTACGTCATAAGTTTTCTAGAGCAAGATTTCTGCATGAAAATTCAAAATGAAATAAATAGTTTGACGAATTGAAAACAAATTGAATATTACGTCATAAGTTTTCTAGAGCAAGATTTCTGCATGAAAATTAAAAATGAAATAAATAGTTTGACGAATTAAAAAACAACAACAAAATATTGCGTCATATTGAAAATATAATGGACCACAGCAGGCGAATATGTAACGTCATGTGAGTTTGAAGAAACTTATTAAAACATGATAAAAACCCGAGTATGGAAATATTAACATATTTTAACACTTTGAGGTTCTCTGAATTTGATTTAGCCATTTTTAAACCTATTCCATATACATGCGTGTGTGTATTTGTGTATATTAGAATTTTCACAAAATGTTTAGCTTCCTAGAGCTCATTCTTAGCGAAGGAACTGGGTTTATCTCTAATCTTGATTTAAGTTTCGTTGGTGAATTTAGTACTTAACTTCGAAATCTACCTCCGCCTGTAGGCCCGAGCCGGCAGGGATTTTTTTAATTGTGATAAATTATATAATTTAATGAAATGTATAGTGCGATAAATTTCCTCCTATTTCTTAACAATTGTTCTGGTTTTAACGTTCATCCTGTTTTCACATGCAACTAGTTGGCAACTATGGATAACAACGTATTCGGAAATAGTACTTGAAGAGAACGTAAATAATATTTGACGAAAGACAATCAAAATACACGGAAAAGAGTAATTATGATTTTTAAAAGTTGTTAAAGAGATTAAACTATTTTTGTATAATTTCTCAAATTGTAGTGAAGGTAATAATTAATTATTATTAATTAAAAAAATCATTACATCTATAATTGAAATATCGCCAATTAACTCGTTAGTTAAAATCGAAAAATAAAATACTTTATACATTTTTAAAAGAACGCCTAAACTCTTTTACAAATTAACTTAGTCATGCGGTCTTGAACCACTAGCGTGGAAAAATCGGATGGTTTGACTTCTAGAAAAGCATTTGTTATAAAAGTGTTATAAAAAAATGATATATTTACAATTGTCTAAGCATATATGCAGATTGTTTATGTAATGACTCTTTTAATTCCGTTGAAAATTGTAGTTCCAAGTGTCAAATATTAGTCCTCCTAACGAAGATGATAGCTTGGAATTAGTAGCAGATTTTCTTTCTTTCTAACCGACGACCAGGTCTCTACCTGCCGCGTCTCCCCAGCTGAACGGATTTGATACGTGGTATCGGGGTAGTGAACGCCTAATCGCCGCGTAGCAGCAATGAATCTGACGAGTGATTAGATGTTCATACTATCGAGTTGTGCCTACTGCTTAGATGTGAACTTAGTTAAACCGGTTACTTAACATTTTGATCTTGTTGTTTTGCACCTGCCTTTGCTACTCAAGTTGGCCTCATAAATTAGAACCTTAATCAAGTGACGAGACCTTCATCTGGCAAGGCCCCTTCACAGGTATAATTCACAGGTAACAAGGAGGACTTTGCACCCACCACGGATTTTACATGCACCAGGCGCCATTAGCGTACATACGGACATCGGCTGGCTCCAAACCAATGACCAGACCCCTAGCTGCAAGATTTCCCTATCCGAATGAGTATACCTGTCTGGCATCGGGGCGGTTGTCCACTTGTTCGCCGCATGGCGGCCTTCCAGTAGGCCAGTGCCCCTGTCGACCTAATTGTAGAGCCTGTAATTCACTCGTTTCTCTGTTGTACCGCTTGCTTAACTAATTGGCTTTGTTGATTTCGCTTCTGCACATGACACACACATATCCAGATTGGGGAGTAGGGAAATCTGTATTTTAGATGCCTAATCGGTGGTGGGTACTTGTCATGAAAAGTGGTTCAGGAACCAATTTAGAGGAAGGGAAAAAGAAAACAATGGGTGCCTCTGGAAGACAAGTATCACCATAGGAAATTTTGGGCCAAAATGCAAAGCAAGCTGATGATATTTGAGGGATGAGACTCCGCCTTTCTACCGCACCCCACCCGGTAATTATTGGCTCCGTAAGCTGTTCCATAGGAGCGGTTTCGGTAGCTTGTGCAGGCCGTAGTCTATATGCACCTAATAAAAAGGCAGCAGTAAAAAAAAAAAAAAAAAAACTGAAAAGGACGGGGGTTATTCGGTCATTTTTATTACAATTTAGCTTTAGGGTTAGTTTTAATACTTTGAAATAAATTATAATTTTCCTATGCACCAGGCCAGAGCTATCTAAGTGTAAAGTTCGCGATATTACCTAAATTATTAGTAATTTCGTTAAGAGTACTAACAGACATTAACTTAATTTGATGAGTACTTTGGCTACTTACTATGAGGGTAAATCTATAGCTTAGCAGGGGAGATCGGGTGTTGTTTACCTGACCTAGTTGATTAGAAATAATTTACTATTTAAGATTAAGCGTTAATTGCTGCAGATGAATATTAGAGTAAGACTATTTGGGGTGGGGGTGGGGGCGCTGGGCCTTTCCTTAGTGTGCATCCTCTGGGGCGCGGTGAGAGGTGTAAGAGGCTGGGGATGCCTCGGCTCTTCCAAAATAGGGGGACTGAGATGAGAGTGTGGGGGATGGGACCTATAGGGGCTATCATTGGCTAATCTGATGTTACTTAGTATTTCCTTAGATAATTTGTCTTACGTAATTGATGGTTAGCGTAAGTTGTCTTGAATTATCTATACTGACCTAAGTTAATTATATTACCTATTTATGGTTTGCTTTAATTAATTTTTTTTAAATATTATAAATTACTTACCCAGTACACTTCCTTTTCTTAGGTGTCTTGGTTCGTCTTCTTTGGGTTATGTTCTCATATTTCATGAATACCTCTCTGTGGTGGATTTCTTTAAGTCTCTATTCATGGGAGTTGACACTGTGCGATCTTATCGCCTTTTGGTTTGACTCATTTTTCACTTTGCGAGCTTGTCGCTGGTGTTGATACATTGCGAGCTTGTCGCTAGTGGGATTTTGGTCGCATCTTTGTTTATAACATTTTAAGTTATTACTTTGGTACGTCAGTGCACTCTTTACGATTAGTCCATTGGAACCTAATTGCTGTTTTCACGATTTATTGCAACTTCGTTGAGAGCTTTGTGGATTGGCTTGTGCACTACTGGAGTGAAGCTTGTTCCTTGATCTTTAGACCGTAATTATTTTCTTTATGATGTCTGTTATTACAAGATGTATAGTTGAGTTTTCTCCTTTATTTTTATTGAGTTGTTTTACTTTGTTTCATGGTTTTGCTTTGTTTATTTGGAGCATATCTTTCCCTTACCACTTGGCTATCTATGTTGATTTGGTGGAGTGGTGTGAATGAGCCGAAGCTATCAGTTCATCACAAATGACTACTATCACTCAGCAATGCGAGTATACGATTTTTTTTTCGGGTGAAAGGTTCCTTTACCAGCGGCATGAATTTTTTATTTTTCATTTTAAAAAAACCCATCTGATTCTTTAATGGGCATACATTAAAGGAAAAATACTGAAAAAATTATCACTCTGACATTTTTCAGTATTTGGGATTTTTTAAAATAGTTGCCAAACGGCAACACCATGCATTAAGGGTAATGTAAGCATATTCCAAGATACTTCCCTGGTCTTTTTCTATTAATTGTCAGGTGGGATTTTGCAGCACGGAATTCTGTCCCTTCTTATTATTCCAAGGCACAAAATTACTTTTGATTTTAAAAGTGTCATTAGGTTCATTGATGTATAAAAGTTATCAAAATATAATATTTGATTTGCAAGTTAAAAAATTGGATGAGTTAGTCCAGCATTGATTCAAACGCACATCCAAGTCATGTCCACTTGGCAGACTGGTTGTGTTTTTTTGGCAATAAATAAATCGTACGCAAATATAGATACTCTAGCGAAAAATAACTATTTAAAACTATATTTATTCGAGGGTTTTTTTTTTCGGAACATACTGTTTCATGTGGTGACGAGTCTTTATTGCACTTATTTGCACATAAAAATAGAGAGATTCTTCCATGGGAATGGATAACAATTTTCCTCTAGGCTACCAAATACATGTCTCAACTTGAATAACTTATCTTTCCATTAGACAATGTATATTATCGTTCAAACGGAAAAATTGTCGTATACTTTGAAATGTATTCAAAGTCATGGTACGACTACCTGGTGGTACACCAATGACAGGATTTCCAAACAATCTTATGATTTTAAAGTTTGCCCCGCTACTCAAGATATAAATTTTAATATACTTTTTTTATATCTGTCGAACATTTATTCAGTGATTTTTGAATATGTGTTAGAGCACTATACAGACTTATTTGTTCAGAGATATGCTCGAAAAGTTCTGGGTGGAAAAATTCAAAAAATATTCATATGGTCTTTTAATGATAAAACACTTTTTAGGCTGAGAAACATTTCTAATAATCTTGATTCTAAAAGCAGGGCTCCCAAATGGTCCGCCAACTGAATACCAATATTATTTTAGAAAAATTTTCTTTTTAGATTTTTCTTACAAACCGCCCCGCAACCTGCTTTGAAAGTTAATTCTATCGCTAACCTACCATAAAATTTTCTGTTAAAATTTATTGGTATTCAGTTGGTGGACCATTTGGGAGCCCTGTAAAAGGATCACGCTAAAGAATTGGAAGCTTTCACTTTTTTTTTTTTTTTTTTTTTTTTTTTTTTTACGTTTAACTGGCTGCTTTTGTTTTGACGTAGATTGAAGATTCACTAACACAACGTTTTCAGCTACATTCTAGTCAATTCCATTTGCAGATTTATCTGCTTGTGAATGCAACCAGTCTCATCATAAGTGACTGAACCGTTTTTGAACAGAAGGTTTGGAACAAAAGTTGGATCGTTATCGCTGTCATTGTCAGAAATGCTGCTTTCACTTGACAATACAATCCATATTTCTTCTGTTAATAATTTTTTTAGTGTCTTTGCTTTAAAATGTATGTTGAACATGATGAGGCTTTATCAGAACAATTTTTTTTATGAAGAAATAGACAAAAAGCAAGATGAAACAAAACAATCAACAAATTCATTGAACATAATACTATGTAAATAGAAGCGGAACCCGATTCATGGTGTTTCCAAATGGCTACAAAAGTATATTCGTATGCATATAATATTTGTTGCAAAAAAACTTACTGGAAATTATTTAAAATAACCTTTAAAATACTCTTTTGAAAAAAATTCAAATGAAATTTCGCATTTTAAATATTTTTTTTTTTTTTTTTTTTTTGTTAGAAATCCAACTATGGCTAGCAAAGTGAAAAGCTTCAAAAGTTAATTTTTATTCGTAACTGACAAACAACTATTACCACCTATGGTATTTTGTACGAGCTAAACCTAAATATAGGGTCAAAATGAATACGTAAAATATTAAGCTATCAAGAGGTAACGGTAAATAAACGATAAGGAGAGAAAATTTAATTTGTTAACGACTGGTAACAGTATGCACTAAAGGG
This sequence comes from Maratus speciosus, assembly GCA_963932465.1. Classification (NCBI taxonomy): domain Eukaryota; kingdom Metazoa; phylum Arthropoda; class Arachnida; order Araneae; family Salticidae; genus Maratus; species Maratus speciosus. The sequence continues at coordinate 437,326,757 of OZ010787.1, forward strand.
TTACTTTTAATTCCCAAATCCACAGTGGCACCAGAATTTTGCTCTAGAACTTTCCGTTTATTGTGTATATGGAATATAGCCTTTTTCTTATTCCCAAATAAATTTGTTCGAAAATTCCGTTATCATTCATTCGTTTCAATATTTTAGCATTGGAAGTGCTTTGACTCTGAAAGGGTTAATAGCCTAAATTAATCACGAGGGCGAAAATGAACGCTAAAGTTAAGTCTATGGGAGAAATCTTTACAGATTTATGGCATGTATTTTAATATTTTCGTAACATTATTTTTTGCATGGGATACCTGAGGTTGCTATCTATTGTGCGTTTGTACTTTTTTTGATTTTCGCTAGAGTTTTTTTATTGGAAGATAGTTTCACTTTCATGAACCAGTTCGAAAAGTGAAAGTGTCCTCATATAAATAAACAGTAACCAAAATCTAAAAAGTACAAACGCACGTCAATAGATATCGACCTAATGTATTGTATGCAAAAAAAATCATGTAAAAATATTAAAATACAAGCGAGAAATCTGTAACGATTTTTCTCATATACTTAATATTTGCGTTCTCGTTTCTTCGCGTGACTAGTGTAGGCCCTTATAAATATGCGCTAGTGACGCGAAGACACTGACAAGCTAATGTTAAACCAATGACAGTGTTTTTCTATTTCTCTTTTGTACTGTAATATTTTTAAATGACTTTTTTCATAGGAGATGTCTAGCTGGGTATTCTTGTGCTTCTATATGTTGGTTCCAGTTTTGTTTTTTACTTTTACATGCGAGTGAGAAATTATATTTGTCTTATTTAGTGACAGAAATTATGCGACTACCGTAATTTCCGGCGTATAACCCGCGGATTCTTTGGAACAATAAATTTTATTTAATAAAATGTAACTTATTTATTTCGAGGTAGATATTTGACTTCAATTACTAAATAAAAATTCTCTGCCCAAACATCATAGTCAGACTCGCGGATGAAATTACGGTAAATGAGGTCAGTATTTGCTTTAATAAAAGTAGTAACGGTATGATCATATGGACGCTTTGAGAATACAACTGCCCTTTAAATAACAATTCATTTTTATCGCAGTTAGCTAATGGATTCTAATTTAAAGCAACGGGCCCTCATTGAGTTTTTGTTTAAGGAAGGATAGAGACTGCTAGATATCCACGGAAAGCTACTGAATCTTTACGAGGATGACAAAATTCTCGAGAATAATGTGCATAGATGGGTGAAGATGAAAAGGAGTGAATCAGAGTTAAACTTGAACCATGCAGCGTGAATCCACCAATGGTGATCAACGACACGAATTATCAGCGAGTGGCCGAATTGTTTCATATTGACAGACGAGTCACAGTTATCGATCTTTCTTCGCAACTACACTGTGGTAACAATACCATACAAAAGATTGTGACATATTTAGGTCATGGAAGTCGAACTCGTGTACCAGGCCAATTTCCACATCTTTTCTTTACAGTTTTCCTTGCCTTAAATCTTCGTTTTAAATCTCAGTGTTTCTTTCATTAACACTTTGCAGGTAAACTATAGTGTTTCTATAAATAAAAACATACATTTATTTTACTTAAATAGGTGTCACAAATAAAAATCAAAATATGTTGATATGTTTCGGTTTAATAGTAAAAACCGTAATCATAACACACACATAATCAATAGAAATGAATGACACTGGGTACCAAAAAATAATCTAAAAAACAAAAAAAATAAAAATGCAAACATTGCGCCCTCTATGATCTCAAATAGCCTACGCTACCGCGGCTCCCTCTATCAGACTCCCTTTTTAAGTATTTATTAAGGAATTCCAAACATAAAATTGGAATATCAAAGGATAAAGAATCATTACACACAGTATCCCTCCTAGAATATATCTCAAATAGATTCCCGGATGATTGACTTGCGGTATAAACTCGAAAAAAACACTAATCTACTGTCTCTGAAATAAATATTAACCCCCCTCTTTAAAAACAGCCTTGATAACGCAGTCTTATCCCTACCAAATTTTATATCAGATTCATGCTCTTTCAGATTCATGAATCTGATATAAAATTTGGTTGGGATAAGACTGCGTTATCAAGGCTGTTTTTAAAAATGGGGGTTAATATTTGTTTCAGAGATAGTAGATTAGTGTTTGTTTCGAGTTTATATCGCAAGTCAATCATCCGGGAATCTATTGAGATATATTCTAGGAGGGATACTGTGTGTAATGATTCTTTATCCTTTGATATTCCAATTTTATGGTTGGAATTCCTTAATAAATACTTAAAAAAGGGAGCCTGATAGAGGGAGCCGCGGTAGCGTAGGCTATTTGAGATCATAGAGGGCACAATGTTTGCATTTTTATGTTTTTTTGGTTTTTAGATTATTTTTTGGTACCCAGTGTCATTCATTTCTATTGATTATGTGTGTGTTATGATTACGGTTTTTACTATTAAACCGAAACATGTCAACATATTTTTATTTTTATTTGTGACACCTATTTAAGTAAAATAAATGTATGTTTTTATTTATATGATAAGAAAGGGTGAAGTAACATTTGTTTAAGTTTTTACGAAAACTTACAACGGTTTTTGATATAGTGTTTCTGTTCTGATGAATTTACAACAGAATTTTCCAAAAATGGTATTTGGAAATAAGGGAAAGGTAATTCAGCAGCTGTTTTTCACCATAGAACAATTAATAAAAAGGAACTGACGTATCCTTAACCCCTTCGCGACGGGAGCCTTTTACAAAATGTTTATTACTTTGCTACCGGTTTTAAAAAACACAAGTTTGTGCCTATTCAAATCGGTAAAATGCTCGGATTAAATATTGCAGATTTTACAGTAAAATTTTACTAGTGAGGATAAACGAGGATCCTTAGGCCTGTTTCCGGCACGTATACGTGTCGCTCGTCCCCAAGGGGTTAAAATAGTGAAACCTTAACCGTCTTATCAGGTGTAGGTTGCAACCACAGGAAAATTCCACCAGTAAATTTAAGTAGAAATTTTCTCCTTATTTAATTTAAACGTCTTATAAATTCAAAATTGCAGTTATAAATAATGGCAGAAACAGATAACCATTTTTACTGGTGGCAGTTTACTTTGGCGGTAGTCAGGCTCTGCGTTTTCGCCATATTGGGACAACATAGAAAACCTCCTGTCAGTGTCATTGAAAAAGATTATAATACCTGGTCAATAAAGTGAGCAAATTTTTAGTTGTTCTCTAAAAGTAGCTGAATGATAAGGAATTTTACAAAAATTGTCATTTTTTATTAACTGATTTTCAGAAAAAAATGTTAGTATTTAGAGAGTACCAACGAGTAGATTTGGAAAAAATGCTTCGATTTTGATACTTATTTTGATCATGGTATAGACTCGTTCTGGTGGTTATCCAAGAAGAACTAAAGCATCAATAAAAAATGAAAATTTAAAAAAATTAAAAATTAAAAATGACAATTTGTGGGAAAATCCCGTATAATTCAGCTGCTTTTAGAGAAATACTAAAAATTTGCTCACTCTAACTCCGATATCTTTCTGAAATTTTACGATATTTGACTAGATTTTTTTAATAAGTTGATCCATATAGAGACTATTAAATTATGTAAAATGATCTTTGTTACCGTTCGCGCATGCGCAGATAAAAATTATGTCACACAACTGCTCATATTTCCTAAATTATTTAATATATTTATATTCCAACTGCACTATATTGTTTCTACTATATTTTGTCAATTGTTCTGAAACCGGAGTTAAATTTGGTTAAAAATCCTGCATGTTATAAGAAAAAACATGCAAGATTTTTAAAAATTTTTTAAATAAATCGCTATATCTCTATTAATATACATGCTATTCTTACACAAAATAACTTACACATTGCACAATGTCCGTTTATTTATATTTGGTAGCGATAGATCATTTCGTGCATTATATTTTACAGGGTGATCCCAAGTATTATTTTTTTCTTTGATTTTTCGTTGGCCCCCTAATTGCCCCCTTATCAAATCGACATTGCTAAATATGAGGTCATACCTGTTCTTTTCAATCCTGAAATTCCAGAAGGTTGTGTTAAATACATTTCTAAATATTCGACAAAATGTCAAAATTTGAAAGCTGCTGGCCATTAATGGCAATATAGTGTATATCTCTTATCCTGTTTATTCATAACTCCATTTTTTCACCGAAGTTATAAATAAAATTAATTTTCGTAAACTTCTGTTACAAATTTTGATTAAAATCATTTGGTGGGAAAAATAACCCACCGTCTTTCGAGAATGGCGTTTTGAATAAAGAGGAGGAGACATATAGTGTTCTGTCCACCAGTTGCGAGTGAAGTAACTGAGAAGGTTGTCACAAGATGGCGACTGCTGTTTTAAAATTGAGATCAACAGTTTCTGTTTAATGCCGGGGCAATCTTCCCACCAATAAAATTGAATTGAACATTTCATCCTATTTAAGCGTCTTATTCATTGAAATATTTTCTCACAAATATGGTAAAAATGTCTATTTTTTTTTTTTTTTTTTTTTTTTTTTTTTTTTTTTTTTTTTTTTTTTTTTTTTTTTTTTTTTTTTACTGGTGACATTTTTCCTTGTAAAACAGTCAGTTTGTTTCGTTGGTTGTCGCAGTATGGCGGATATTCAGGGCCTGATTATTGTCAAAGTAAACTTCCATCAGTAAAATTAAAATTCTGTTTCTGCCATCAATTTATGACTGAAATTTTGCAATTACAAGGCGTTTAAATATGATGAAAATTTCAATATAATTTTACTGATGGAAGTTTCCACCGGCGATAATCAACCCCTGAGAAAGCAGTTGCAATTGAAGCTTCACAATTTAAAAGATATGCCAGTTCGTCTTTATTAATAGTTCCATGATTTCAAGAGGTTGAACATGTCGAAAAATATGTTTTAAGAATCATATTTAAGATATTATAGTAGCAATTACAGTAGCAATTAGCCATCGGTCACGGGCATTTTCGTCCCTGACTTATTACATTGACAATTTGCTACAGAGAGTACAAAAAGTTTAGACAATGATCGATTATGCTTCTGTAATGAAAAGTATCTAACGAATTTTTGTATCTGAACTGTCATATGCTACCGGGGACTTTATTCACAAACAATACATTTTAAATTATACACTTTACGTAATATATAATGACAAATAATAAAAGTAACATTGTGGGTAAAGTATAGACAATCTGTCTATTTACAGAAAAATAACCATAAATTAAAATCGAACTGCATCTACATTGTCTGCAATTAGTGCAAAACTGTGACTCCCCATCGAAGAAACTAAATCCTGCATCACTTGACGGTCTATTTCGTACCAAACACGTTCAACAGCAGCTCGAATATCATTAACAGAGGAGTATTATCAAAAAATTGCATACATCTTATGAGATATGATGCCACAAAAGATTTCGATTGGGTTCAGATCATGGCGACACGCGGGCCAGTCAAGAACAGTAATATATTAAGCGTTAACCCATTTTTGTGTTTTGTATGCAACATGAATAGATGCATTCTCTTGCTCAAATAGACACTTTGGAAGAGCTAAAAGTTCACCAAATGGCTGTAAATTGTTTTCCAATGTATGTATGTAGTCTTAAGCTGCTTAGCGACCATTGAGGAACTCCAGAGATACTCGAGCATTAAAACAAAGTGAGGCCCAAAACATTAAAGAATCACATCCTTTTTGTCGACTAAAAAAAGGCCGAGGCTCTTTACTCAAGTCGTGCCTATATTATGCCCACCTATCTCGGACATCCGTATTCCGCTTTTCTTTTCGTCACTGAGTATCCCATTACATCACTTAGGTCCATATGCCATATGTTTGTGAGCTCACTGCGATCTCGTCAATTTTCTGTGAGATTTCAAGGCTGGTTGTTTTAGCATTTTCATGTAAACTACACTCTCAGAAATAAAACTCTCACTTTTGACGATTCAGAAATCCTCGAGTTGTATTTCGTCGTTTTCACGATCATTTCCTATCAACATCACGTGACTTTTAACGAAACACAAACTCTCAAATATTTGACGAAAGTTTTGCCTCAATCACGGTCAGATTCAATGCATTTTAAGGAAACGGTTGCTGTACCTCCTCAAATCCTGAGATTTTAGCAAGCATATATTTGTTTGTTTATGTTAGTGCTTTAATAATTTATTTGAAAAGAGCACTTTTTAGTGCTTTTCAGAAAATACTGAAATATAGGTAGTAATTGTTTCTTCATTAGTTATTTTTTTAGCTGTTAAAACTTTTAGGAATACTTATTATTATTTTTATTTATTTATTTATATGTTGTTGTTCGTTATGTTTTAATTCGAAAAGAATAAATTTCCCGTGTTCTTCAAAACCAGTCAGAAATAATATTTAGTCAATAAAATTTCATACTTCCAGGATATATATATATATATATATATTTAAATATATTTAAGAAGTATATTCTGTTTTGAATCAAATTAAAAATAAACATAATTGATCTCTCTCTCCTTTATAAACAGTAAAGTGTTAAAATCTTATCCACCTACTCAAAGTGATAAAATCTCACGCAAAAGCATCACAATTCGTTATTTGTGAGCAACAAATTAACCAGACTACATTCTAACCATTCATTGAGCAAAGAAAATTTCACTAATAAATTATTTAATAAAGCCATATTATAATCATTCATTGATCATGAGAAAACCATAATGATAAATTAGCCTTACCTATAACTTTCAGAAATTATAGCAGCACCGATAAAATTACAATCTAACTTATAAAAATATAAACGCGTAGCAGAATTCATTACATCAATCTAAAAGCACATCTATGTAACGGTCTCCCACGCCAGAGGCCGCGGGTTCGAATCACCCCGAGGAAAACGAGGGGACTTTTTTCTTCCTCCTGTCAATAAATACCGGACCTTCCAAACTGTTCGATAGATGGCAGCACCAGCACTCTTTTGAAGAAACTTTTGACGAAATTTATATCGTCAAGCAAGGGAAGAAAGTAATTTCATCAATTTGACAAAACATTAGCTCGGAGCATTTCCCAGGAAACGATTTCATCAAAAACAAAGAAAATTTCGTGAAATCTGAGTATTCGTTTCTGAAAGTGTAATTTACATCTTTGTTTAATTCATCTAAGAATCGTATTCGGTTAACACAGAAAGCTCTAACTCACTTTTAATCCCAATAGCAATCAACATTTGTATCGATGCCAGTTTATGGATCCTTCTACCATCTCGTTTTCTGTCCACACGGGGATTTCCAGATATACGTTTAGCTTTGAATGAGTCACCCTTAGACAGTACTTGATAGACAGACTTTTTTGGACGATTCAAAGTAGCTGAAACTTCTGCCACAGCCTTCCTTTTCGATTTCAACTTTCATGCTTCAATTACTTCCTTTGACTGAAAATTTCTAGCTCGCGGCATCTTCATTAACCAATACCATCGTGAGGTGCAATTAAACACTTCATGCATGGGACGTCAAAAATTTGAAATTTGCGTTTTTCCGTTAACAGTTGCCAAAAATGAATAAAATGTCTAAACTTTTGCAACATGCACATTTAACTTTTTCAGTTAAATTAAATAATATCCTACATTAAAACCGTTATTTCCGTCCAAAAATGTTTAAAATATATTAAAAAATAAGTACAGCCGTTTGCACTACCCAAGAGTTCGTATTTTTTAATTAAAGGTTAAATATCACCGGTGTCTAAACTTTTGCTGAGGACTGTATGAAAAGATTTTTACAACAGAGTGCACATCAAATTTGTCGGAGAGGTCTCGACAGGTGGATTCAATGTTGGCGCAAATGCATAAGTTTTGATGGATACGGAGTTTTATCAGTGTATTGAGATAGTAAATGGTATTAGCAAAGCCATTGTTATGTGTATAGTTTTCGCTGTGGTAAGTTTAAATAGTACTTTATACAATGTGTACATAATTAAAGATCGCCTACTCAGAGTTGTCTATAGTCGAAACTATCTTCCAAAAAATATAAAAATCTGGACTGCGTCTAAATTAAGGGATGCAAAAGATATTTTTTAAAATGTATATAATTTCAATTTGGCCACCAAAGACCGTGTTCTTATAACATTTTGCATATATGCATATTTTAGCAACCATATGATCTACTTGGTCTCACACAATAAACGTTTTAAGTAAAGACCTAATAAATTTCTTGTCACTCTCATTTTCTAAAAAAAAAAAAAAAAAAAAAAAAAAAAAAAAAAAAAAAAAAAAAAAAAAAAATGACGTTAGTTTACAAGAGTTTCATTTACCGTAATTTCACGCGTATATGCGGCGGTTTAGTTAAAACGTTTTCAAACCGGAAATTTTATTGAAGAAAAGAAGACAAATAAGTGCTAAGCAGAAGAAAGTCACATTTTAGTTAAAATAAATTCTGGTAGGAAATCGAATTATCTGAGATGCGGTGGATATGCGCGAAAATACGGTACTAGTGAAATTTTTTATCAAAATGGTGTTTCCCCACCAAGAACATTGCGTCTTTTTGAGATTTGAAAAACTTTCCAAAGGTGTGGTGAATGCAAATGGAACATTTCGAGAAAAGGATGGTATTTCGTATCACACCCACAACATTTCCAAGCATTTGCTTTGCGAGTATGTTAAACATTCTATTTTGTGATTTATAACGGTAATTGTTAATAACGGTCAACATATTGAAGAGAATTAGTCTTGATAAGCCAATTACACAGTGTGTAACCTTGTATATTGATAAATTATTGAAACAAATCCATAATACTCCATCTAGTGGCCATCTTTTAAATACTTTTTTTTTCTGCAGATTGTCTTCCGCATCCCTTATGATAGAAATGTACCAAATTTAGTATCAGATTGTTCCAAAGTTTAAAAAATATATATTAACCATATGATGTTTTGAAAACGGCGAAATTTTATTAAAGTATATAATGTGCCATACTTTTACTATTACAATTACTTGCTTCCATTTGTCTGGAAGTTTCAAAATGCTTTCTTTATAACCCCTTAACGGTCGCATTAAATTACGGTTTAAAAATTCAAATTGCTCATTGGCACCATTTTTTGAAAAAGAAATATTCACCTTATTTAATGACAGGTAAAACGATACCCTAATAAAGCCAATTACACTATTATATAAAACAGATGAGAATCAAATAATCTGAATAAAAGACACAGCCCGTGAATACGACGGTAGAGACAACTAAGGGGTTAAAAACATTTGTGATTTGATGGCAAAATACTTATCGAGGTGATTTTTTTACATTGAAAGAGTCAACTTTTTTGGCGATTTTCTGAGAAAGAGACAAATACCGTAATTTCGCGCTTTAAATAATTTTTTTTCCTACCAGAATTTATTGTAACCAAAATGTGACTTCCTTCTGCTTAGCCCTTATTTGACTTCTTTTTTTCAATAAAATTTTCGGTTTGAAAAAGACTTAACTAAGCCGCCGCGTATACGCGGGAAATTAGGGTAGTTGTCCGACGAAGCGATGTACAAACTGTAAGGAGTGTGGGTCAGAACGTGTAAATATAATACCAGGAGATTGTTTTTGACAGTCAAAGTTTGTCCAAAAAATTTCTTTCGCAATTCACGTGATATTTTTAAATTTATCATGTACCATTTTCTGAAAACAAAAACCTTTCACATATAATTTGACAACACCTGCAAAAAAATGAAGCATATTACAAAACGTATTTTTTTAAATGGTAGTATGATTAAAATATAAAAATAGTTACCAGTGGTAGTCCTGCCGATAACCTGACAGAGCGTAACATTCTAGACCATATTTTAATCTGTGAAAAATATCCTTTTATTAAAAGAAAGGTCACATTGGACACAATTTGGATGCTTTATCACAAACTAGGACTCAAACAAACCTGATCCAGTTGACACAAAGGTACTATTCCTTTCGTCACAGTCGGACTCCACCAGAAGAACGTTTAGCTGTCTACTAGGTGGGAATATATGTACTACGAGCTTCCATAAATTCCCACGTATACGCCGCGGATTAGTTAAGTCTTTTTCAAACCGAAAGTTTTTGAAAAGAAGAAGTCAAATAAGTGCTAAGCAGAAGCAAGTCATATTTTAGATAAAATATATTCTGGTAGGGAATCGAATTATCTGAGGTGCGGCGGATACGCGCGAAATTACGGTACATCCACCAAACGAGACCACAAACTCTGAACAATACTGTGCGCATAACTCGACGAAATGACGGCACCAGTATATATGAAACACCCCAAATTAGCAAACAGACGAGGTATTGTCTTCTATTATGTGAAGTCCAGGCCACACGTGTATTTGATTGCCAGAAACAAACTCGTTTCATTCGATTGAGACCATGGAACTATTAATAAAGAGGAACTGACATATCCTGAAAATAGTGGAGCTTCAACTGTAACCGCTTCCTCAGGGGTTGATTACTGCCGGTGGAATCTACCGCCAGTAAATTTATATAGAAATTTTCACCTTATTTAAGCGCTTCATTATTGCAAAATTTCAGTCATAAATAATGGTAGAAACAGATTTTCATTTTTACTGGTAGAAGTTTACTTCGGCGGTAGTCAGGCCCTGCGTTTCCGCCATATTGTGACAACCAGGGAAACAAACTGACAGTTTTACAAGGCAAACTGACACCAGTAAAAACAAATAGAAATTTTTACGACATTTGATAAAAATATTTCCATGAATAAGACGCTTAAATAAGATTAAATTTTCTGTTCAATTTTACTGGTGGGAGGTTTTTCCCGGCAGTAATCAGAAACTGCAGATCCGATTTTATAAAAAGCATCCGCCATCTTGTGTCAACCTCCTCAGTTACTTCGCACGCAACTGGTCGACAGTACACTATATGTATCCTCCTCTTTATTCATAACTCCATTATTGAGACGTTCTGTCCTACCATCGCATCTCTCCGGGATCTACGTCAGAATACCATTAGCAGGCCTCTCACTTGGTCCGTTTTTTAAACACCACTTTTTTTTCAAAGAGAAATCTAATTTATAATTTGCATCGAAACTTACCTGGAATGACGTTTTTATTGCTGTTGTTGCTTATATCTACCACGGATTTTTCTCAAATATAATACTGGTGTTCAAAAAACGGACAAGTGGGAGCCCTGCATTAGTTTTATTTTTTCTCAAAAATTCCCTTCGTTAAAAAATGACTGTTTGAATGACATAAAAAATACCTCGATAAGTATTTTGCCAGCAAATGCCAAATGTTTTGGAAAGAGGGCATTAAGAGATTTTGGGAACTGAATGACACATATATACTTCAATAAAATCTCACCGTTTTGGAATTTTCCATGGATTAATTTTTGTTTAAAAAAAACCGAAAGAAGCTTTGGTGGCAATCTAATACTTTTCTCATGAATAGTTTTGACTACAGACAACTCTCTGTAGGTGAACTTTAATTATATACATCTTGTATATTGATTTATTTATCGGAATTTAGTATTCTGAAATATGAGAACTTAAGTTATTAGATGATAGTTTATTTTCTTGAAAAGAAAATTGAAACTATGGATTAAATAAATCCAAATATCGAAAAAACATTTCATTTATCTATAAAAATACCTATACTTTTTAAACATCGTCAAAAGAAACAGAAATAAAATTGATTGCTTTTCTTCAGATTATTTAAACTTGAGAGTGTGTCATTTCAGAGATTGCGTCTATAAAACATTTTTTAGCAGACAGTCACAGCGTTTAATACCAAGCCGGTAGTTTTCTTATACTTGTTAATTTTTTGTAAAACTTATTAAAAAACGTCTTTTTCTTAAAAAATTTGATACATGTAAACAAGTATAGTGTTTTTCAAGTGTATTGTATTTGTTTTGTTGGTGTCAACTTGGTGGGAATGTATGTACTACGAGCTACTTCCACCAAACAAGACAACCAACTCTAAACAATACTGTGCTCACATCGCGACGAAATGAAAGCACCGATATATATGAAACACCCCAAATTAGCAAACAGACGAGGCATTGCCTTCTATTATGACAAGTCCAGGCTACACGTGTATTTGATTGCCAGAAACAAACTCGTTGCATTCGATTAAGACATTCTGCCTTACCTTCCCATCTCTCTGGGCTCTACGTCAGAATACTATTTTTTTTTCTTTTTTTTTCAAAAATTCCCTTCGCCAAAAAAAATGAATCTTTGAATGACATAAAAAATCACACCGATTGCAAACAAATCAAAAAATGTTTTGGAAAGAGGATATTAAGAGATTTGGGGGAGATGGAAAAAGGTGGTTGAAATGAATGACACATATCGTCGGTACCATGTCAAACTATCCAATGTGAAAACAGTGGGCTACTTTTTTGAAATTCAGATTTCTTGATTTGAACCACCTTTCTAAAATGGTAAAATTACCCTTGTTTTCTCCTTAATTTATATGCCATTAAATAAGGCGAATTTTACTGTTTTAAAAAAGAGGTGCAATTTAAGAAATATGAATTTAGAAAAAGTAGCCCACTGTTTTCACATTGATATGGTACCGACGATATATAGGGTAACACCAAGAGAGTCGTCGCATACGGGATAGCTGCCGCACCCCTTGTATTTCTTGTAATTATCGATAGATATGGTAATCAAACGTACAGTATATGTGCGCAGTGATGTTATTTTAACCAGTGTATAGCGTGAATCCCTTTTCGATGTTTACTTGTAGGTGTACAATCCTTAATTTGACGTAAGTGCATGATTTCACTGGCCAAACTTTTAAACACGTTATGTTTAAATAATTTTCATACACTAATTACTAAATGCATACATGATTTCGAAGTCAAAACTAAGTGTAGTGTTTGTATAGAGTACTGTGTGTATGGTTACGCCATTCCCCTTAGTGGTGGCAAGTAACTGTGGTGGCCGACGTCTGCACCATGAAAAATGGGATACGTGCCACACTGCTGTTCCGGTATACATGCCGCAGTTTCTTTTGTACGGGATGATTGAGTGTTATTAACTTTTCCTTTTTTTGCACAGACTAACCGTGTTAGGCATGTTATCAAGTTTACTAAAACCAAAGGAGAAAATGGGGAAAATAAAAAGTAAGAAAGGCAAGAAAGATGCAAGTCAAGATGATAATAACGAAAAATAGGATTACGCGTAACGCAGACGTTCTTTGCAAACTACTCTAAAAAAGAGTAAGTGTAATTGGCTTCGTTGCATCATGTGTTTAAATGTAGTTACATAAAGACTGTACTTTTTCGACACTTTTTCCGTAGATTGTAGTCGAAAAAACAGGTATTTTAACCTATTCGGGACCATAGGTGCATATAAGCACCTATATGAAAAGCTTACAAAATTTGTTTCTGGCACCAGTAACAAAGAAAAGTAATATTTGCTTTGTTTAATTAGAGCATTTTCATGATTTTTTAAGCAAAGGTAATTTATTTTTAAAAAGTGGTACCAACCGAATAAAATTTGTGTAAAAGCCACCGATCCCGAAAGGATTAGCAAATAAGTTATGTAAGCGCAATTTTACTTTTTTTCCTTTCCCTTTCTAGTACATTGATGTTACGTTGTTGCTTAAATAACAATTAAATTTTAATGTAAAAAAAATAAGTCGATAATTTTAATAGTGAATGTAGGCAACAATTATTAATTTGAATCTACTAATAGGTTTCATTGTACTCATATAGTTTCATTTTGTTATTACATCATTAATTATAGTCCAGATATGAATATATTTTTTAATATTTTTATTTATAATTTCATTCTGTTCTTATTACAAGCGCGGCAATACTACCGCACAAGTGCGTCGTCTCATCCTGAATGTACGGGTGACGCGCCGCATTGTAATGTTTTAGAAAAAAAAATCGTTAAAAAATATTAATAATTTGTTTTGAATTTTTTGTCCCTCTACACGCGTTGGATATTTAACATTAAATAGCACAGCATGATTTTTTTTATTTTATGTCCACCATGGGACTTTCTACACAAATTCAAAATAATCTGCGGCATAAATCCCGGAATTACCCTACTTCAATAAAATCTCACCGTTTTCGAATTTTCCATTGTTTATTTTTTGTAAAAAAAAAAAAAAAAAAAAAAAAAAAAAAAAAAACGAAAGAAACTTTTGGGACAATTTAATACATTTAAAGAATAGTTTTGTCTACTGAAAACTGTGTGTATGTGAAATTTAATTATATACGCCCTGTATATTGATTTATTTATCGGGATTTAGTATTCAGAAATATGAAAACTTAATCAAAGTTATTAAAACATAATTTTGTTTCTTAAAAAAGAAAATTGAAACTATGGATTAAATATATCCCAATATCGAAAAAATATTTCATTTATCTATAAACATATCTATACTTTTTTAACATCTTCTAAAAAAACAGAAATAAAATTGTTTGCTTTTCTTCAGATTAATTAAAATTGAGAGTATGCCATTTCAGAGATTGCGTCGATAAAATAGTTTTCAGCAAAGACAATCACATGTTTTAATACCATGCTTGTAGTTTTTTCTTTTAAATCCTTGTTAATTTTTTTTGCAAAACTTGATAAAAGTCGTCTTTTTCTTAAAATGTGTGATATATGTAAACAAGTGTATTGTTTTACAAGATATTTCGAAAATCTTAAAATTTAATTAGAAAAGTAAATGAAATTATTCTCTGCTCGTGAACATTTTAATGGAGGTTACCAAAAATTATTATCCATGAAGGTTGTTGTTTATGCATTTAAACTTTTAAACAGCATGTGGCTGTACAATGCACGCATTTACGAAAATTATTAATATAACTGTAATTATAAAAAGGATGTATTTTTAAATCGTCCATCATATAACTATCATAAATGAAAAATTTATGAGCAGAGGATAGTTGCCAACTTTGACGATTCTTTCTCACCAGTAAAATTTATTAATAAATGTTGCCTTTATTAATGGGAAATACCTGAGGGCCTTAACGTAATTTCTTTTATATTCTAGTGTAACAAAAAAAAAAAAAATGTGTAAAATTTGTCAGGGGTGAACTCCCTTTGTCCCGAGGGTTTGTATTTTCTACTAGAGAGAAATCACAGTGTTGGTGAAAAAGGTTATGTGATTAAATAAGGCGCGCATTTTTGTTTCTATAAAATGGTGTAAATGGATTTAAAGAGAAAAAATTTGGACAACCCTGATGCCATATATTGATTCAAATTATAGTATATATTTTTTTTAATTAAAAAAAAAAAACCCGCATCAGCTTGTGCAGTGTGATTAACGGCCCTATTTGATAAAACTATTTCCGAAAATCAACCATTGCATTATTTAACACTAGAACGCCCGAAAGGAGTCAATTCGACGCCGACCACGTAATTAAATGTCCATTGGAGCCAGAATTTTTATAATAAAATAAGTTAAATTTAAGCGACGCAGAATTACGTTAAATAAATCAGTTTAATAATTTTAAATAAAAATTCTGGAGGGAAATATTTTTATGAAACTTGATTAAAATTTCCGGGCGTTCTAGTGTTAATTACATAATTAAGCGATTAAATAAAGCAAAGATTGGTATTCGGAAATAGTAGTAATAAAAAATAAGCCAATATAAGAACTTTCAGCGTTGTAGAGACATATATTTATTCAACGGATTAAATCAGTTATAAGCTTGGCAATTTTTGCATGTAAATATGAGTCCTTTCTTTTTTTTTTTTTTTTTTTTTTTTTTTTTTTTCTGAAACGACTTCTTTTTCGACAGAAATTTACAAATAGAGTATTCTAAAACAGGGTGATCGAACGTGGTGCTTACGGAAAAACAGTGTTTTCGTACATTAATATTTACCTTTTTAATCTCTTAATTCATAAAAACCCATTAAACGTCGCGTCGGATACGTGTATGCTATTTTTTTAGCTCACAGGTTATAAAAGTCTGAGAGCTAATGTACCCGTAGGTTCTGTATGTATGCACGTATGTATGTACGTACATAACGTGATAACTCTTGAGAGAAATATCCGATTTGCTTCAAAATTTGTAAATATGTTCATTCTGATAAGGCGTTTCCCTTATTATTTTTGGAGGTTCATTGGCTAAGTATAAAGGGGGGGAACGGGATGTAATCCCCCTTAATTTAGATAAATGGACTTTTCATGCAGAATTATCCTATTTGCTTCCAATTTTGGATATAATTTATTTTGATAAAGCGCTTTGTTGATTAATTTGGGAGGTTCATTGGTTAAGCGTAAAGGGGAGAACGGGGCTAATCTTCCTTAATTTAGATACATTTGTTTTTCATGCAGACTTATCCGATTTGATTCAAATTTTGGATATAGTTTCATTCTGATAAGTTGCTTCCCTTATTAGTTTTGGGTGATCATTGGTTAAGTATAAAAGAGGGGGCGGAGCTAATCGATCACCTAATTTAGATTAAGAGATTTTTTATGCAAAATAATCCGTCGTACTTCAAATTTGGTATACTGGTTTATTCTAATAGGACGCTTCCCTGATTAGACTTGGAGGTTCATAGGTTAAGTATAAAGGAAGGAAATGGGGGAGTTAATTCCCCCCTTAATTTAGCTAAATAGGTTTTTTTTCGATTTCTTTATTCTTCGAGGGGAAAAATCTTTGAAATACCAGTATAATATACAATTAGCGTGTCAGCGCCATGCCATTAGTTTAACTGAGCGCTTTTCTTTTTATTTTAAAAGTCAGATTGTTTGATTGCCACCACTTTTTTGAAGTAGAAATGATCACCTTAATTAATGGCAGATAAAATGATGCGAGAATAATGCCGATTACGCTATTTAAAAAAAAAAAAAAAAAAAAAAAAAAAAAAAAAAAAAAAAAAAAAAAAAAAAAAAAAAAAAACTGGTGGGAATTAAACAATCTGATTTAAAAACGTATAATACACTGCCCGTTAAAGTCACGGATGTGAAAATTAATGGGTTAAATAAGGCAAAAACTGCTGATGAAAGTAATGGTAGTAAGTGGGCACTAGATTGGACTGCCTGTTTTGAAAGTCTACATATTTCTTCCGTCCAAAATTTTTACACACTTGTGTTTCTCCAACACTGAATAAAAGACAAAACTCTGTAATTCGACATTCCCTTCCAGTATGTACAGTTCATATTCAAAATATTAGAATAGTTACTTTTTTTAGAAATTTAAAATATCAATTGGTAATTTAATGACTTTTAATGCAAATATGGAAACAATAAATTTTATTAAGAGCTTATTGTTGATTAAACTTATTTATTATCTTAAAATTATTATCATTTTTGAAAAGATTAATTGAAAAAAAATTTTTGAAAAGTCAAAATATTAGAATATTTATTCAAGTGGTTCAAAATATTAGAATATTTCACATTATTTCTCCTTTAATTATCACCAGTTCATAACTGGTGGCATCATTGATTAAACTCAGGCGATTTTATTTAAAATCAGTATTCTTTTTGCAGTTTGTTGGCTTTTTCGCTCTTAAAATGGGTCGTGTGAGTGATAATCTTGAATCTATTAAACTTCGTATGGTTGATTTGCATCGGCACGATAAAAATCAATGTTATATAGCGAATTATTTACACTGCTCGCAATCAAGCGTTAGTAAAATACTAACACAATATTCAAAAAATGGAAAATTTCAAAATAATCGCCGAAATGGCGGCCGAAAACCAAAAACATCTGCTAGAGATGACAGGAAACTGAAGCTTATAGTTAAGAAAACCCGTTTTAAAAGTGTGCGATTCTTGCACGAAAAATGGAAAGAAGGGGGAGTTGAAGCTTCTACATCGACAACATTAACATGGTTCGTACGCCTCCTTCAATTTTGCAGACCAGAAAATTTTTTGGCACCAGTATTATCTTATAGACTATCTCCTCTTAAAAGAATGCGAAATATTGCGCGTTTAACCTAGATTTCTGTTTCTAGAAAAAGGTACTTGTAGTTTTCCTGGAGCAATAACGGTATCCGTACGAACCGTGATTAAGACGTCTCCATAAATTTAAGTTTGAATCTCGTGTATCGAAAACAAAACCTCTCACGACTGCAAAACAAAAGCGTATAAGATTGAATTGGTGTAAATCAAGACGTTTATGGAGCGAAGAAGATTGGGAAAATACATTATTTATTGATGAAAGCATGTTTTGTGTTTCAAATGGTAATCAAGGTATTCGAGGTTGGAGAATGAAGCCAGAAGTATTTGATAAAGAATGCCTTAAAAGTTCCGTAAAATTTGCTGTTAGTGCACTGGTTTGATGTTTCATGAGTTCAGAATGGCCTGCAAAGTTATGCATCGTCTAAGAAAAGGTTAACTCTCAGATATATCAAGAAATATTGGAATATTACATGATTCCATCATCAAAAGATTTATTTGAAGATGATTTCATCTTTCAACAAGATTTAGCGTCACCACATACCTCGGTGTCAGCTAAGAATTGGTTCCGCCAACGCAACATTAAAGTACTTCTTGGCCACCAAAATCACCGGAACTTAATCCCATCGAAAACGTATGGTGTATAATGAAGAAAAAACTTCAAGAAAATCCTCCTTCAAGTAAAACTGAGTTAGTGGCACGTATAAAGTCTATTTGGGGTAATATTGATAGAAATGTTTGTAAACACTTTGTATATAGTATGCAAGGTCGATTGTACACTGTTATGGAAACTAAAAGGGATGCTACAAAATATTACCGTTTACTTCATATTCATAAGGTAATAATGTTGCGTAAAATAAAATATTCTAATATTTTGAACCAATCTAAATTTTATTCTAATATTTTGATGTGTTTCAGAAAGCTGTATACCTAATTTATTGTACTGTATTTTATATTTTGTAAATGTTAAAATCTTATCTAAACATTCCAGATTTAATTTATAAGAAATTTAATTGCATTTACTTAGTATCAAAAATCAATAAATGAAAAAAAAAATTCTTATTACTTTTTCTGAGTTATTCTAATATTTGAATATGAACTGTACAAAAAAAAAAAAAAAAAATATTCTCCGTAGAAAAATTCCATCTGCAACACATAAAAACTATTTTTTGAATGTGAAACTGATGTTCTAGAAAATCGATACTGCTTCTAACATAAATAAATATTGCATAACACTAAAACCGCGGAAAATTTTCTCAAGTTAAAAAAAATATACATTTGACATCAGAATTGTATTTCTAACTATTTAACTCATATGTTTAAAATATTTTTATGCAGTATATATTTAACTTATTTTATGAAGAAATTTCTGGTTTGAATCGACATCTATTCAATCGGGTCTATTCAATCCGTCATCGTGGTTCTAATGTTAAGTATAAAAAATGTAAATGTAACTATTAAACTTTCGACTCTTTATGTACAAAGGTAATTTACGTAGCAACGTACTTATGCATTGAACGTTGTTAACATTTCATTATATGATTTTTTAATTTGGAAGAATGTTTTTTACATTCACATAGCTGAAATCCACTCACTAATCCTCCATAATATGTGTATTAATTTGACCCCGGTTAAATGCGTTTCGAACTGGATTTTTTTTTTTTTTTTTTTTTTTTTTTTTTTTTTTTTTTTTTTTTTTTATGAATCTTTATTAATTTATTTTCAGGGATTTTGCGAGGAATTTATTTAACAGAATTTCTCCAAAAAATTCTTGTTTAAAACATACAAATCATTGTCAAATTAAACCACATATTACGAGAAATTAGTGCCAGCTTGTCACCTATACATTCATATTGAGAGTTTTAAACGCGAAATTTTACAGGGTATTTCTTCGCCTTTTTTAATAGCATAGCTATGTGGGAATATTTCTAGTTAAATATTATGATTCCATAGGACTGAATTAATTCTTAAATTTTAATTTTTTTCTGATTAATATGTGTAGCGCTGTGCAGATTTTGATAAAAAAAGAAGCTTTTCCTGGATAAAGTAAAAATAAGTTTAAAATACATGAAAAGGAAGAAAAAAAATCAAACTTTAAAATTTAAATTTAAAAGTTAAAAAATATATAATCACAGTAAAAATTAAAATAAAAGTGCCCAGTTTAACTGATGGCACTGAGCACACAGGGTATTCACACTAATTGTATATTATACTCTTATTTCAAAGAATAATGCCTCTTAAAAAATAAATGAAGGGGGATTATCCCCATTTCCCCCCTTTATACTTAACCAATGATCCTCCAAATCTAATCAGGGAAGCTCCTTATCATGATAAACCGGTATGCCAAATTTGAAGCAAATCAGATAATTCTGCATGAAAAACACCATATCGTTAAATTAAGAGGGGTATAACCCGCTTCCCCCTTTGTAATTAACTAATGAACCGGCAAATCTAATCAAGGCAGCTTCTTAACATAATAAACAGGTATACCAAATTTGGAGCAAATCGAATAATACTGCACGAAAAACCCATTTACCTAAATTAAGGTTGGGAGCCAGCCCCCCCCCCCCCTTTATACTTAACTATTGAACCTCCAAATTTAATGAGGAAAGCTTCTTTACAGAGTGAGCATTGAAAAAAAATTTAATGTAAATTGGATAATTCTGCACGAAAATCCATTTACCTAAATTAAGGGGAGGGGACTTGCCACCCTTTCCCCCTTTTATACTTAACCAATGAACCTCCAAATCTAATGAAGGAAGCGCCATATCGGAATAAACTGGTCTATCAAATTTGAAGAGAATCGAATAATTCTGCATGAAAAACCCATTTATCTAAATTAAGGGGGGAGACTAGCACCCCCCCCTTATACTTAACCAATAAACCTCCAAATTTAATCAAGGCAGCTCCTTAACATAATAAACCGGTATACCAAATTTGGAGCAAATCGAATAACTCTTCATGAAAAACCCATTTATCTAAATTAAGGATGGGGTTCTAACCCCCTTTCCCCCTTTGTACTGAACTAATGAACCGTCAAATCTAATCAAGGCAGCTTCTTAACATAATAAACCAGTATACCAAATTTGGAGTAAATGGAATAATTCTGCATGAAAACCCATTTCTTTAAATAAAGGGGGGCTAGCCCCTCTTTATGCTTAACTAAAGAACCTCCAAATTTAATCAGGTTAGCTCCTTAACAAAATAAATCGGTATACGAAATTTGGAGCAAATTGAATAATTCTGCATGAAAAACACATTTATCTAAATTAAAGGTGGAGGGTAGCTCCCTTTCCCTCTTTATACTTAACCAATGAATCCCCAAAACTAATCAGGAAAGTGCCATATCAGAATGAACCTAGAAAAAGAATTTGAAGCAAATCGGATGTTTCTATCAAGAGTTATCGCGTTACGTACATACATACAAAGCCGGCGGGCACATTAGCTCTCAGGCTTTGATAGCCTGTGAGCTAAAAGAGGCATTTTAAAAACTATTATTAATATTATTATTTCTGAAAGCACGATAAGAAACGTTTGATAAATGTATGACATTTAGAAAATTTTCATCACTTTTTTCACCGATTTAACACACAAAAAACATTCTCATTTATTTAATTTATCAACTTGTCTGGTATATGTTAACCCTTTATGTACTGAATTATGAATTCACGTAGCTGCCAACATTTACGCTTTCTTCCTACCACTAAAATTTTATAGTAAATATTGTGTTATTTAATCTTCGAAATCTAATGATTAAATAAGGCAAAAATCTCTATTAAATTTTAGTGGTAGCCAAAAAGCGTAAAGGTTGGCAGCTATGAAGTCATGAAAATTTTATCTTCTAAAACATTTTTCATGAATTTTTGAAACTACATTAGAAGATTTACATAATCATATAATAAATTTTAGAAGGATTGGAGGATTTAGAAGGATTAATTATATTTGAATTTATAGAGATTTTGTACAACATTTATAACCCCACTCACGTTTCATCTTAAATATTTTTCTTAGTATTTTGTAGAATTAGGAAATGTACAAATATAATGTTCTTACAATAGAAATATAGAAATAAATCCGAATTTAAAAATCCCCCCCCCCCCCCAACGCCAAGAAATCTGAAAAGATGCAAAGCCAAAGAAATCATCCTTTTAAAAATATTTTTGTTTTGTGTAACCAATAATGCTTTTGGAACAAGATAAAGTAATGCATCTATAACATATTCTAAACTATATTACTACTAATCGATGTATTAAATTTATTTTTATAACAAGTTATTTTAATGGTACTTATAAGTACCGTCAGTAGATAAATGGTAATGCGCTAAACTATTGTCTAGCATTTGAATTTGAATTGCAAGAATTTCTCTGATTCAAAAAATTTCTACAAGCTTTAAAAAATAAAATAAAATAAAAATATCCACTTAATGGTACTTTATGAGATTATGTGTATTATTTAAAACAAAACAGTTTTTAAATAATTATAATAAAAAGAGATGAACGGTAAAAGAAAAATTCCAATAATCAGTAAAGGAGATGTTATGAAAGTAATAAAGTAGATGGTTTCCGTAATGACAGAGAAATGTCTAGTCATATGAGAATTGCGAAAGATAAGAAGTTATTCCTATAAAGATAACAGATCTAGAAAATTTTCGGAACTAACAAATGAAATAGCTCTAACATGAGTTAAATTTTAAGAATTAAAACTGCGAGTTTATCAGTTATGAACAGTCAACTATGAAAAAAAATATTTTTCATATCTTGTTAATATGAATTTTAAATGTTCCCATTGATTTTAAAGAGATAATTTCCACAAATTTTCAAATAGATGTCAAAAAAAAAAAAAATGCACTGTGTTAGTACTTTAAAAAAGGTCAACATATTTTTTGAAAAAACTTAAAATTTTAAAGACACCAGCTTATCAATAAAACACTAGTGTAGCTTTAGTGGTCCATCTGACCAGGGCCTAATAAATATTATTCAATTCGAACCATAAATTTCTTAATAGCCAAATGTAAGCAACACACACTAAAAGAAAACTAGACATGTGGCGTAACGATCAATGATCAGTGCCTGCAGTGCACAGTCTTGTTTTCTTGTCCCTGGGCTATAGGCTGCAATAACGCGTATGTCCCGGTCGGACAGTCAGCCTAACCGTTGCCACCAAAACACTCAAGGCCTGAGGACACGAGTTGTGACGTCATCACTAATCCACCGACTTCTCACTAGTGTTAGAATTCACACCGGAAAATTTTGAATAGCAATTTTCTTTTATTTGTGGAATAACTATCATCTGATAAAACAATAATAACTATTTAAACTTACTGGTGAGAATTTGGAGCAAAGCGTTATAAGTAAGCGAACAAACTTAATGCTGAAGTCGGGCGTAAATTAACACAGTTGCGCCACCTTGTGGACGGAGTGATAATTCACATACGCGGGCTTTTAGGGTTGGGTTGGGTTGATTTTTGACGGCCAATTATCTACACGAGGGATATAGGCCCGGGGGGAGTGCCCTCCGTGGGGGTCTTTCTAAGGGAACCTAATCCGTATTAACGCATGGAAGATCCACGGCTCTAAGAAAACCACGAAAACTCCGAACGATTAGGCCGACGGGCGCGATTGGGATCGAACCCAGCACCTCCCGTCTACCAGCTTCGAGAGCAGAACCTCTCGGCCACTGGTAGGGCCGCGGGCTTTTAGTGTGGCGCGTATTTTCTAAATCTTCAGTCACATTCAACGCAAAATAATGACGTTGCGAGAGGAGCATCCAGACGCACGTGACACCACAAAGTTTTCTTCGTCTTATGAGCGGCACTTCAGTTATTAATCAAGGTGAAAAAAACTTTACAATTTTAGTGGTGTCAGTAAGAAAACAGTTACGTATCTACCTGTAGTTCACACTCCATCCGCTACGTGGCGCATGACCTTGATTGATGTGACCTCGCTTTTAATCTTGCGGTTACTTCTCCCATTTAAGATAGGACGCTTACTTATATCGCTTTGATTTGGAGTATCCGAATAAAAAATCAACCAGATGCGGCAACACTGAGGCATTTCGCATCTGGCTGAATTTTTATTTAAGGATTCCGAATTCTCACCAGTAAGTTTAAATAGTTATTATTGTTTTATAAGATTATAGTTATTCCACAAATAAAATAAAATAAAATTGCTATTAAAGATTTTCCGGTGTGAATTCCAACACTAGTGAGAAGTCGGTCGATTAGTGATGACGTCACAACTCGTGTCCTCAGGCCTTGAGTGTTTCGGTGGCAACGGCAAAAACGCGCGACCCTCAGAGTTTAGTTCCAGGGCAAGCTTAGTACTCATTTATCGATCCTGAAGGGATGAAAGGCTGAGTGAACATTGTATATCCCGGAGTCAAACTGTCGATCTTCCACATACCACTACGCTACCGGTCATATAAGCAACACAGTAATAACTAAAATTTCTATTTAAATACTATTAATTAATTTTACTTAAACTATTTTATCATGAACTGAGTAAAATATCTGGAAGTCTAGCGTTATAGAAATGTTTACACATGGTAATACTGAAAATAAATTATAACATTAGCTCAAGAAAGACGAACAATTTTACTCAAGTTTTTTAAAACTATTTTACACCAGAAAATTTATTTTAAATTGTGTAACCTATTTGTTTAACTTTTTCTTTCTTCGTCTCTTTTAAGTTTATTTTATAAAGAAATTCCCGGTTCGAACCGAGATATATTCAGTTGGTACGGGCCAAAATGTCACAGTCATTCTAGTGTTAACACAAAACCAACCATAATGCTTAATTTGAGCGGTACAAAATAAATCTATTTCGATTCAAACGAGCAATTCCTTTATAAAATATGTTTAATGCTTAAAAATAAGTTAAATAAATTAAAAATTTGTAATAAAACTTCTGATGTCAAATATTTTTATTTTTTATTTTTGTCAAGTATATCTCCAGGCAGTTTTTCTATATACAAACGGAATTTTTAACGATAGAACATCGATGACGGGTCACTCTGACCCGTACCACATTAATAAAAGTTAGTTTGGGCCAGACATTTTCTCTTAAAATAAGTTAAAAATACACGGCATAAAAGTCAATTAAATAATTAAATTTAATAGTTAAATTCTTGTGTCAATTATGTTTTTAAAACTTGATTAAATTTTTCGTGTTTCCGACGATCTTATTTAACCCTTAAATGCATATTTTTGTTTATTTTATTCCGAAAAAAATATGTATGTTTGTCTGAGAGGGGCACCCTTCCCAACTGTTTTAGTATAAACCTTTCATTACAGGTACAAGACATATGTCGTCCAAGCGACGATTTTCTATTCTATTCATACAACATTTTTAAAAACATTATCTGCAATACACTTGTGCTACGAAATTTTAAAATGAAATATACAGGGCTGCCACTGGCGACAATTTTTTTAATTCTGACTCGCAGCGCTTTCTCATAACAGTATTATTTCACATACATACACTTGGAGAGTATGTGCAAGATAAATATACTACAATGCTTATTTTATTCCACAACAGGATTTTTTTTTTTTTGTAAATTATGATGATACGATTGAATACAAAAATAGTCGTCAGTCCCGACCTGTAGTCTAAAGGTTAAAAGAATCGCCTTGCGCCTCTTTTTGAATAGCGGCGGTGAGAAGGGATTCCTGTCCATTAGACAAGTAATATACAAATGTAATAAATAAAATGATTTAGACAAATTAACACTATATTAGTATTTATTTTAAAAAAAAACAATTGGTATTTCGATGCAAATATCATATCTGAAATTTCATTGAAGATATAAACCGACCGTCATTATTTGCAGAACCGACTGCTCGGTTTCAGAACCTTTGGTGTTGGTGTTGGTGTTATTTATGACGGCCGATTATCTTCACGAGGGATATAGGCCAGAGGAAGGGTGCCCTGGGGGTATTTCTAAGGGAACCTAACCCGTATTTACGCATGGAAGTCCACGGTTCGAAGAAAACCAAGGAAAACTCCGAACGATTAGGCCGACGGGCGCGACTGGGTTCGAATCCAGCATCTCCGGTCTACCAGCTTCGAGAGAAGAACCTGTCGGTCACTGGTGGTGGTTCAGACCGTTTGGAAGGAGGTAGCCCCGATCATGAAATATCTCACCGGAAATATTTAAAAGCCAAATTTTATAAATTTAATATTTCTGCCGACCTCGGTGGTATCATGATTATTCATCACAATAACCATATTAAAAGTACGTTTGGATTTTCTGAATTAAACTATATCTTTTCCTTTGCCAAAAATTAAAATATAGTAAATATAAAAGTTTAAAAAAAATCTTCTTTTGAGCATTAAAAACTCCTTTTCAGGAAACAAGTTTAATGACAAACTACAAAAAAGACTTACATTTTTAAAATATTTTCAAGAAAATATAACATTTTACATTCTTTTACTCTTCCTAGGCAATCTTTATGATATAGAATCCTGAAATTAGATAATGTAAGTGTCATATTTTCTTATAATTATAAACATAATATATATTTTCAAATTTTACTTCAAAATCAGCAATTTTAATAATAGATTAGAAAAAATATTATACTGAAAATGTAACATACCTCAGTTTATTTCACAAGCAAAGCAGACGGATACTATCCTTTCTTCTAACATGCATGGCCCGCAAATGTGTTTCTGACATCTTGAACACTGTTTGGATGTTTTATTTCCTTTACAGCTCTTGAGTATTTGACACTGCTTTCGTTTTCTGTTTTGAATTCCAGGAAGTTAGAAAAAGGCGCCAAGCACTGCTTGCATTATCAAAGTTAATTTTTCTTTTAGCGTAAAATGAGGAGCCAGGGCCGAAACCAGCCTTTTTTGCGCCCGGGGCAAACATGAATTTTGGCGCCCCCCCCCCCCTCCTTTCTTCCTCAAAGTATATTTACAAAGAGAATTTTACTAATTTTCTAATGGCCGACTTATTTTAAAATTTAAAATATATAATCATAAAATATGTAATACTGAACTACGTAAATTGAATGTGACGTTTGTTGCAATTATAGTTCGTTCACATAAAAGAATTCGCATGTATTACCGTCTATTTACAGTGTTTCCTTATACAGTAGAGTTCCGGTTATCCGAGTCCCGCTTAACCGAGTTTCCGCTTTAACCGAGTTATTTTCTTCTGATGGTCTGATGGCTTTCATTATTATGAAACAGCCATTATAAATGAAGTGTTAGGTGAAGATGAAAGAGCAGTAGTAAAAAGTTTGAACTCTGATTTTCTGGTCAGAAAGGGGGAAAAATGGCCATAATTTTTTTTTTTTTTTTTTTTTTTTTTTTTTTTTTTTGCCAAAAAAAAAAAAAAAAAAAAAAAAAAAATTATGGCCATTTTTTTCCCCATTCTGACCAGAAAATCAGAGTTCAAACTTTTTACTACTGCTCTTTCATCTTCACCTAACACTTCATTTATAATGGCTGTTTCATAATAATGAAAGCCATCAGTCCATCAGAAGAAAATGATCGATTCCAAAGGTATAATCTTTCATTTGGCGCCCCTTGGCTCTGGCGCCTGGGACACATGCCCCCTCTGCCCCCCCCCCTTAGTTTCGGCCCTGTGAGGAGCCAGCGTTTTCACGCAATACATTATGCATTGGCTGTCTTCCTGAAGTATTTTGCGGTATGTTTTTCCATACGGTTCCATCTGCGGCTGTTATTTCTGCAGAATTATTTTCATCACTATTAGTTTGTTGATTTTTTCTTCTTCCACGACTATTTTTCCGTTCACGACTACGTCCTTGAAGAACATCTTCACCTGTTTCATTATCAGAACTAGAGGATGAAATATTATGTGGGTTTTCTATTTGATGTATTTTGAAGTTAAATAGAAATCTCGATATCACTCGATGTCAGCCAGACTCGATATCACTTTCGATATCGCTTTCATCCTCATTTTCAGAAGCAGAATTTTGGCATGATAAATCTTGCATTGACTGCACAATTGCTTCCGCAGTCAGAAAGTTCTTCCCGACAGTTTTACGAGACATTATTAGAAAAATAATAATTATTATTATTTAACTGACAATATCTGTTCATATCATTTTCAAACGAAGTAACAAATCAAATATTGATTCACTAATAAAGGGATCACTTATTCAAACATTTTTCTGGGTCCATTCTGGGTTCATTTTCTGGGTTCATTCTACCGTCGGAGCCATGGAACTATTAATAAAGAGGAACTGATATATCCTTAAAATAGTGAAGCTTCAACTGTAACCGCTAGAAAAGGGGTTGTTTATCGACGGTGGAAACTCCCACCAGTAGGTTTATATAGATATTTTAAACTCATTGAAACGCCTTATTTTTACAAAATTTCAGTCATAAATAGTGGAAGAAACAATTTTTCATTTTTACTGGTAGGAGTTTTCTTTGGTGGTAGCTAGGCCCTGAGTTTCCGCCATATTGTGACAACCATGGATACAAACCGACAGTTTTGTAAGGCATACTGACACCGGTAAAAACAAATAGAAATTTTTATGACATTTTTGAAAAAAAAATTCCATGAATAAGATGCTTCTTTAAGACGAAATCTTCTATTCAATTTTACTGGTGGGATGCTTGACCTATCGGTAGTCAGAAACTGAAGAACCGATTTCAAAAAAGCAGCCGCCATATTGTGACAACCTCCTCAGTTACTTCACTCTCAACTGGTAGACAATACACTATATGTCTCCTCCTTTTTATTCATAACTCCATTGTCGGAGCATGCGCGGAAGCAACAGTGACATGTGTCTATCGAAGATACCGGAATAAACCAGTTGTTTAGCAACCTTCTCCCTTCTCCCCCACATCTATACGTTCTTTGTATAAAAACCTCTTTTGCAAGATGAAAATAATGATTTTATCTGGCAAGTGTTGAATTCAGGGGATAAAAATAATGATTGCTCCGGGGGGACATTTCTCCCCGAAGATGTGAGATGTTCCCATGGAAGATTTGAGATTTTGCGCTTTGATTGGTCAAAAGTAACATTTACCCTCCCGGAACTCTATAATGTCCCCAGCGGAGCCACAGAAATCCCTCCCGGAAAAAAAAAAAATGTTTGAATTCAACACTGTATCAGGCGCCGGTCATTTTGACCGTTTTTGGCCGTTCTAGGTATTTTTTTTTTTTTTCAAAAACTAACAACAATATTTGAATATATATATATATATATATATATATATATTTGTATATTTCCAACGAATATTTAGGAAAAGTCAAAAATTATCGCAGCAATAGGAGAAAGCAAAACGATATGCGAGATTAAAATGCGTTTACGGTCAAAATGACTGCCTTGGCCTTTCTAGTGTTAAACTCAAATAGAGTAATAAAAAAAAATGGATTTTTTAAAAAGTGTCCAAAGGATCATTTTACCCTCACCAAAAGGCAAAATGATCCTTCGTTTAAAAATAATTGTAAATTGTTTTTTTTATCGGCAAAATAAAGGATATAAAAGTAATTATGACAATACATAATGAAATATAATAAGTTTTACAATGAAATAGCATACATAATTTATTTTATGTAAATTTAAAAATAAAAAGTTTCACAAATAATTTTGAAAAAACAATAAAATGTAATATTTGAAAATTATGATCCAAAAATAATAGAATAACACATGAACTCACAGAGAAAGATTTGAGGCAGTTACACATTTGGCTCCCATGATGGCTAGGACCCGGTACTGGATTTTCTTCTGCCTAGGCAATGGTAGTAAAACGATCGGCATATTGGATCATTTTACCCGGCAACATGTCCATCCATTTTAGGTGATATAACCAGGACTTAATTTGCACCGGAGCCCACCGGAGCCCGGCTCCGGTACTTCTCTGTTTTCAATAAATATTTAAATATTGGTCGGAATTCACCGGAGCTCATAAATACAGGGCTCCGGAGCCCAGTGCAATAGCGCTTCCGAAAAACTGAAGCCTAAATTACATTTTCCTTCCCGTATCCAAGCTTTTGCATTTTTTTTTAACAAAACCCTTATATGTGACGTAATGTGTCGAACACATCGGAGATGGAGATAAAACGGACTCAATTTTTATATCAGTTTTGGCGCTTGGACTGACTCGAGCGCAATCTGCATTACATTTAAAATTTTATTTATTCATGTATAGAAAAAAAATCCTTCTTTAAAATTGCGTATTATATTCTATTTCAATTCCTTTTAATGCTATTTTGATCAGAAGCAGGGAGAAAGAAAATCATGTTTTTCTATTTCAAATTTATGTCGACGACGTGTTCATACTGCGCCACTCAAGAGATTGAACAATGAATTTGTTTTCAGTTCGATTTTCTTTTGTGACAGTAAGGATATTTTTTTATTGGCTGGAGTTTTACTTAGATATCTAACCTGAAAAGAATATTTTTTTTTTTTAACCAACGAGCATTAGCTTGAGGTTTTGTTCATTTGAGGTTTTTTGTCTTCTATTGCGCACGAGTATAAAAATCACGTTAGTGATTCTTCTATTTATTTTGTATCATGAACGGTACCCATGCTAAGGCTCTGTTCTGCACATTTACGAAGTCTCTTTCACTTGTAAGTAGATATAATTGCCATGTATTGTTATTCTGATAGAAAGCAATTGAGCAGTGTTTCCCCCTTTTCTATAAAAGCATCGATTCTTTCCGATAACGGTGTTCAATTTTTAATTTAATATGATTTTCAGGGTCTCACCACAAAATATTGTTATGCGGAAGGAATCGATTATCGTTTAAGATATCCAACTTTTTTAGGAAAATGTAAAACATTGTTCCATTCGTCAGCATATTAATTTCTGTAAATTTCAATTATTTTTTGTCTTAAACCGTGCATAGCTGCGAACTATCCCTTTTTTGTGTTAACACTATTTCCTAATCATAATCCTTAACATATTTAATCGCAGAATTCTGTAATTGATTAACATTAAAATTAGACAAAGATTACTATTCAGAAGCAGTGATAACTAAAATGTGGACTAGTTGACAGCTAAGTATATGCTGATAGATATATTTCAAATTTTTATTTTGCTAAAGAAAAAAATTCTTTACATTTTGCAAATGACATGTGAAATATAAATATGTAGATTGGAGTGACAGGGGGGGAGGAGGGGGAATGGTACGGTTGTTGTACCGATACCGCAGGATAATAGGGCTCCGGTACTTCTTTTGTTAGAAATTAAACCCTGGATATAAATGGATGACGCCGAGAAACATAACAAACTTAGCAAGCGTAATTCACGTCTAAAAACATACTCTATTAAGTAAACCAAGTCATATTTCTGTACATGAAAGACTGTATATCTAAATAAATATGAAAGTTACTGCTTATCTTATAACATATGTTATAAAACCCAATTTTTTCAAAGAATTCTATTCAGACGCATAATACTACGATCGCTTGAATACCGCCATTGCTTCTTCTTCACTTGGCCAAACTAGTTTATGTGTTACCCTGTAGATAGTGTGGCCTACGTGGAAGAAAACACGTGTGGACCATTTCGCCCTCTAGGATCATTTTAGGCCACCTTCCCCTAGATAAATTAAATTTGACATGCATTTTAAGAAACAGTTCCAATTGACAGACATTTTATTATTACTACGAGAGTAACTTATATTTTTATAGTCTAGAAAATGTATTTTGTTCAAATATTTTTTTAAACTGAAGCACTTTTCGAAGAATACCAAACGAGAACATGGACAAATTACTTACGTAACTTTAGGAACATCCTTCATTTCCTTCCTTCCTTCAAAACATTTATATCGATGAACGGAAAAAAAGAAAAGAGTTGAAAGTGGAATATTTTTCGGGATATCATATTTCTGCATGAAAAGAGTATGAAATGCGAAAATCAATAGTTTTTGTCGTGCTTTCAAACTTCCGGGTTTAAAAAAAAAAAAAGAAAATAAAGCATCGAACTGGAAAGTTCATTAAATTAAATGTATCTGGCTTCCACGTGGTAGTCAACTGGAATCTGCATAAATACATCCATGAACCCCTTAACGGTAGCATTAAATTACGGTTTAAAAATTCAAATTGCATATTGGCACCACTTTTTTGAAAAAGAAATATAAACCTTTTTAATGACAAGTAAAATGATACCATAATAAATGCAATTACACTATTTTAAGAAACTGGTGGGCATAAAACAATCTGAATAGAAGACACAGCCCGTGAATATCACGAGAGCGAGAATTAACACTAGAACCAACATAGCGGTCATTTTGACCGGTACCAAATAAAAATATTTCGATTCGAACCAGAAATTTCCTCCTAAAATAATTTAAATATCTATCACAGAGAAATAAGTTAAATTGTTTTAAATAAGAATTCTGGTGGAAAATATTTTTTATAACACTTGAGTAAAATTTCGGGCGGTTCTAGTGTTAAGGGGTTAAACAAATTTCTGGTTCAAAGCAGGTTGCCAGTTTGGCCTATTTTTATTTCAAAATTTCGCATTTGCACTAGAAATTTTCTATTATATTCTACTCTTTGTTAACTGACAGGCATTTCATTTTAAAATAAAGTAAAAATTCGTCTTTAAGAAGTTCCCGTCTCACTTCTTTTCATTAATGTTAATGCCAAACTGCCAAATCTAGTTCAAAACCCGTTTGTATATTTAAGAAAAAAGCCCATGTTTGTTATATATGTTTTTAAATAAATGAGAGGATAAAGAGGTTCCAAGGAATAAATGCAAGGTGCATTTATTCCTTGGAATTTATAAAGGGTCTGCTACTATTGTTATGTGTAAGGAGACGGGAAAATTATGATTCAGATAAAGCAACGTGAACAGTGGAGTCGAATGACGTGTATTTTGTTGATATGGTCGTAAAATGTTAATCTTGCGCTGGAAGTGTTTCTAAGCTAAAACTTTCAGGACTAAATCTAATGGACCCACCATGGCTGAGTGAATAAGACACCATGCCGCTAATCGTTTGAGAGCGTAGGTGGGGGCGGGTTTGAATCCCGCCGGTTCCGTTGCACAATCTTTGTGGAGCCCCCAGGATGTAATTATCTGGTGTTGTAAATTTCCTTGTGCTATCTCGTCCCTGTATATCGACGACGACTTATAAGCAGGCCCTGGTGTCAAGCCCACAAGTCTGATGTATGTGTTTAATAAAACAAACAAATAAACTAAATCTAATCCATTTTTGTCTCGATTAATCTGGAAAGAAGTTCAACTGTTAGCCTGACTCTTTGAATGCTAAGTCAACTAGTTGACAGAAAAATGACGACTTCCATTCCGTGTTTTTTCAGCTTTTGTACGATCGCGGGAATTTGAATACCAATAATTCAAAAACGTATTCTTCCGCTGTCATCGAAATACTGAAGACCAGAGGACACGAGTTGTGACGTCATCACTAATCGACCGACTTCTCACGAGTCTTGGCATTCGCACAGGAAAATTTTAAATAGCAATTTTCTTTTATTTTATTTCATATCTATAATCTTATAAAATAATAATATATATTTACACTTACTGGTGAGAATTCGGAATCCCTAAATAAAACTTGAGCCCGATGCGGAATGCCACAGTTTAGACGCATCTGGCTCAATTTGTATATAGGGATTCCAAATTCTCACCATTAAGTTTAAATAGTTATTATTGTATTATAAGATGATAGACATTCCACAAATAAAATAAAAGAAAATAGCTATTCAAAATATTTCGGCGTGAATTCCAACACTTGTGAGAAGTCGGTCGATTAGTGATGACGTCACAACTTGTGTCCTTTGACCTTGAGTATTTCGATTTCAGCGATTCTTCGCATAATGATTCTGAGAATAAAAAAACAACGAATATTTTTTTTTCAGAAAACAAGGGTGTTCAAAATCTATTAACTGTATATAGATTTTAAAAAAAATCACCTCTGACAGCTGCTATTTTTGTATTAGCAGATAGTTCTGTTATTCAGAGTCGCTCTCCAAATTTAGCTGATTTTATTATTACGGTTTTAGCATTAAATACTTTGGTTAAACAGGCTAAGACATGCTATAAAAGTTTAAAAAAAGAGGTAAAAATCATATTTTAGCCTTTTTTATCCACTTATTTTTCAGATTGGTTAATTATTACCAATTTTCAGAAACAGCAACATTTGAAATTATACGACTTTTCCACCGAAGTTAGAAAAGTAATTTTTTTTTTCTGGTGCAAATCTTTATTAATCGTAGGTGGAACAGAATATAACCCACCGCCCATCCAGGGGTTAAAAATCTGTGAATTTGCACACCAGTATTTTCTTAAAGTATTATTAGTATTAATTTAAAAAATAAGTCGATTTTTACGTTTGGAAATCACTGGTGTTCAATTTTACGACCAGTCCAAACAGTGGAAAAAGTCCGTCTACGAAGGACTAGTGATGGACAGAAAAAATGCTTTTACAATCGAGCGAATCATTCGGGCATGCGCATAAAACACAGTTTCCAACATTTCTATATATTTTTCATGGAACTATTAATAAAGAGAAACTGACATACCTTTATAATTGTGATGCTTCAACTGTAACCGCTATCGCAGGCGTTGCTTACCACCTGTAGAAACTTCCACCTGTAGATATACATAGAAAATTTGAAGTAATTTAAACTACTTATCATCGCAAAATTTCAGTCATAAATAATGGTTGAAGTAGATTTTCATTTTTACTGGTAGAACTTACTTTGGCGGTAGTTAGGTCCTGCGTATCCACCATATTGTGATAACCAGGGAAACAAACTGACAGTTTTACAGACAGTCAGGCATACTGACACCAGTAAAAACAAAGAGAAATTTTTACGTCATTTTTTAGAAAAATTTCCATGAATAAGACGCTTAAATAAGGCGAAATTTTCTATTCAATTTTACAGGTGGAAAGTTTGCCATTGCGGTAACCAGAAACTGAAGATCTGATTTAAAAAAAAGAAGCCGCCATCTTGTGACAACCTCCTCAGTTACTTCACTCGCAACTGGTAGACAGTATACTAAATGTCTCCTCCTACTTATTCATAACTCCATTATATTTTTAATGAAATACCATCAGAAATTTACTAAAGAAAATCACACTTAACAACCTTCCTAACATTTTCAATCAATTATCCTCAGAAATTTTTGATTTTTTTTAAGTATTTTTAAGGGTTTCTTAAATAATTTCTAATTAAAAAAATCGATGCAAAATTTCTGGTAGAAATTGAATAAAAAAATAAAACGTTGGCAGCTGTGATTTTGTGCATGCCTTAATGCTTCATTCGAATAGTAAAATCTTTCTTTCTGGCTACCTCTACGACGTCCTACATTTCTGTGTCATTGTAATCAGAGTAGGATTCTTAGATACAAAGAGTGGCGACATACAATGCTCATTTTGCCCTTATTTCAGACGCGTTTGTCTCATGGAATCTCTTAATAAAGTGGAACTTTTATAAACCAGCAAATTTATATAAGAATTTTCTTCGTACTTAAATGCCTTATTAATCCAAAATTTCAGTCTAAAATAAAGACAGAAACAGATTTTCCTTTTTTACTGGTTACGGGTACTTTTGCAGTAGTTTTCCTTCGTTTCCGCCATATTTTGACAGCCAGTGAAAAAAAAAAAAATCTGACTGTTTTACCAGGTAAAACTGACACCAGTAAAAGCAAATAGACAATTTCACCATATTTGTGAGAAAATATTTCCACCAATAAGATGCTTTACTAAGACAAAATTTTCTATTCAATTTTATTGGTGGGAAATATTCATCGGCGGTATTTAGATACTGTAGATCCAATTTTAAAAAAGCTGCCGCCATTTTGTAACAACCTCCTCAGATACTTCACTGCCAACAGGCAGACGTTACACTACCAGTGTTGCTAGTGGGCTACTTTTTTTAATTAAGATTCTTGATTGCCACCACTTTTTTGAAATAGGTTTTTAGGTTACTTTTTTAGCGAGGACGGAGGCTATCTTTGAAACAGCCGATGTGTTTTGTGCCGACATTTTGTACAGATTGCCAAACTCGTATTTTTATTGCTGCAAACACAGTAAAGGATATAAGATAAGTGTTAGATTTTTTTTACGTGTTCGTTATGCTCTTAGAATACAATTCGACGAGGTATGTTAGGCGAACTGTGTACGTATTTGATTTGACAGTTGAATAACTCGGTGGTAGGTACTTATAAGTATCTTCAGTACACCTGTCTTCAATAGGAAATCGAAAAAGTTGTGGCACCGGCTCTTTTTTACTATGCTAGAAATGACATATGTAAATTCATATGTTGAATATGTGGAGATGCGACAGAACATGTTGTCACCATGGAACTATTAATAAAGAGGAACTGACATATTCTTAAAATAGTGAAGCTTCACCTGTAACCGCTATCGCAGGCGTTGTTTACTACGGTGGAAACTTCTTCCAGTACATTTATATAGAAATTTTCAACTTATTTAAACGCCTTATTATTACAAAGTTTCAGGCAGAAATAATGGTAGAAACAGATTTTCACTTTTACTGGTAGAAGTTTATTTTGGCGCTAGTTAGGTCCTGCGTTTCCGTCATATTGTGACAACCAAGGAAACAAACTGACAGTTTTACAAGGCTACCTGACACCAATAAATACAAGTAAAAAAATTTACGATATTCTTGAGAAATAATTCCATGAATAAGACGCTTAAATATAAAAAAAAATTCTATTAAATTTGACTGCTGGGATGCTTGCCCTGGCGGTAATCAAAAACTGAAGATCCTATTTTTAAAAAAGCAGCCGCCATCTTGGGACAACCTCCTCAGTTACTTCACTCGCAACTGGTAGACAATACACTATACGTCTCTTCCTCTTTATTCATAACTCCATTGTTGTCACTGAAATATAGATATAGCATAAATAAAGGACTGCTAACAAGATCGAAACCTAAAAAAGAAATAGTTGTCTTAACCCTTTCAGGGGCAAAGCATTTTCAATGCTAAAGTGTTGAAATACATGAATGACACCGGAATTTGCCAAACAATTTATTTATAAGTATGAAAAATGCTATATTTCATATACTTATTCAATCGAAAATATTTTACCACAATTCTGGTGCCATATGAAATACCTTGTGGGTTTTCTGTTAGGATATTTCAGTCATAGTGTACTGACGGTATTTTGAGTACCACATTAATTAATTACCTCTAATTATTGAAATTTCTCGCAGGTGAGTATTTTTTTATGTTTATCCTTTAATCTTCATTGTAGTAACTGAAAAAAAAAATACATGAAAAAAATTGCAGTAGATCATAATGGGTTAACCAAGCATTATTGTCGCGTTAATGGTGATCTCGCCAAAATGCTTGACGATTCACTTTTTTCCAGAATTGTCTGAACAAATAAAATTTTATACTATGCATTGAGCTCCATAATAGTACGGGGATCTAACTCCCCGGTTCACATTCTAGCAAGACCGCAACACACCTGCAAGGCGGGAAAGTAAATGAACCCCTACCTTGTTTAATATTTGAAGTATTTTTTTCAAAACTTTTCGCATACTTTTTATCTATTTTGGTTTTTCTATCCATTTTTTGATATTTTTATTAGCAATACATAAAACAAAATTTCCTTTTTTTTATTAAGCATAACTAAAATTTCCTTTTATCTAATACAAAATTAAAAATTTGCGATAAATTTAAAGAAAATCTATACTTTTTTCAATAAAAATATATATCAGTGAAAATTGTAGCAATTTAGTCGTATGTTTAAAAGAAATTCTAATTTGAAAATATTTACCAAGTTCTATTAAAGAAAATATATTTTTTGCCAAAAATTTTCTTCCGAAAATTTTTGGCATTGTATTCATAGGTGGAACGTTAGATTCAATGTATTAGAATATGGAGTTAGCCATCCGTATCATTGTAGAGCTCAGTGATACCACGTTGTCGCCACTTTCATACCTAGATATACTAACTCAGAAAACTTCAGCGGACAAAATCTCTTGAGTATAGCATGTCAAGCACTACTTAGTTCCCTGAATACTCGGCCTGAGCACTGACACAAAAATGGCGGCTGCCGAAGGCGGTTTTTTCTAAACGTATGTACGGTCCCCTAAATTTTGACACCGGTATTTTATAAAAGATTTATTTGACTTGTTTTATCTCAGAAAAATAAAGCTGAAAAACGTTTTAAAAATTATTGGTACCAAAATTCATGTGACTGTACACACGCTGAAAACAATATGACTTCGGCAGCCGCCATTTTTATGCCAGCTCGCAGGCTTAGTATTCAGGGGGTGGTAACATAGTTGTGGCGCTTCAAACTCACGACTGGTCTTAGCATGAAAGCGTCATCTGTTACAATCTACTCAACTTTAGTCCAACCTTTTTGCCACTATTTCACTTAACACCACTCTTTCGAAATAGTAAACTTCACCTTATTTTATTACAGAACGTTTGTCATCAGATTCGACAACTTACCATATCCCTTTAAGGCCCAACCCGCACGATCGTGCGCGTTAGACATTCGTTTAATTTTTTTTTTCTGAGTCGTATATAATAAAAACTCGAATTGAACGATAGTTCTGGTTTGCATATAGAGTAAAGTATCATTTTTTATCAACAGGTAGCGGTTTCAGTCCATGTTCTACTTTCTGCAGGTATGACTAACTTTGTTTACAAATACATTTGGTCTTAAAGGGCTATAGAAAGATTGTGGTAAATCTTCGGCCTGCTGACCACAGATTGGCACACGGCTATAGCCTGCATCTTGTTTTTTATTTATAATTCATAATTATGGTATTGAATTTCAAAATTTAATACTATAACACTTTGAGGGGCAAGTAATTGCCCCTCAAAATTGCCCACCGGAAATTTGGAAAAAATAATTTCAAAGTAAGGAAAAGCAATTTTAGAGCATTTTCCCTCTAAGCTCTAAAAGTAAAGCTTAATTAAAAATTTCTGGTGCAAATCTTAATTAAACTTTGGTGGGATATATTACGCCCCTCAAGGGGATAACCACGGAAAGATTTACTTAAGTTAAAAAATATATATGTGAGACCAGAATTTTTATTTATAACTATTTAACATTTTTGCTTAAATTATTTTTATGCAGTATATATTTAGCTTATTTTTTGAAGAAATTCATGGTGAGGATAGGCGTCTATTAATTTGGTACGGGTCAAAAGGACCCACCATCGTAGTTCTAGTGTTAATAAAATTACTAAAAAAAAGAATAATTAGAAGTTATACCTGTGTGCCTGATAGATGAATGCATGCTTCGCTGATTTCAGGGCACCAATTGGTCCGGTTTTTGAACAGCAGTATTATTAAAGAAAAAATTTCTTGGTAGGTTTTGGCAACAATTGGAAGAAAAACGCCCTTCTAGGTAAGTCTCTAAGAAATTTATAAAGGAGATTTTTTAAATAAAAATACTGGAGTTAAAAAAACGGACCGAGTGGGAGCCCTGTGCTTTGTGCGAGATGAGCCATTGTTACTCGTTTTCGAAAGTGATTTTTTAAATAAAATTTTTGTGTTCCAAACTTCTCTGAGTAAATTACAGTGTTTCCGTCATATTAGTTTGGCGACTTTATTTTTTCAAGAGCAAATCGTACTGTGTAAGTTAATTAACCCCTTAATTCTCGCTCCCGTCGTATTCTCGGGCTGTGTCTTTTACTCAAATTGTTTGATTCCCACCAGTTTTATAAAATAGTGAAATCGGGTATATTTTGATATCGTTTTTACTGTCATTAAATAAGGTGAATAATTCTTTTTCATAAAAGTGGTGCCAATAAGCAATTTGAATTATTCAACCGTAATTTAATTCGAGCGTTAAGGGGTTTAAAATGATTTTCCTGAATTGTAGATTTACAGAGGTAAATTAATATTTTGTCGTATCATTCAAGAATCACATCATATAATTAAGAAGACAGTTCTTAAAAAGAAAAAAAAAACATAAAATTGTAACTCAAGAAAATTACTTTAAAGATATGATCGCCTCATAACACAAATATCACAATAGTTTTATTTTATATAATTCGGGTATTTTTTATCCATACCTTTTTATTTCTTTTATTTCAATTAACCCTTCCAGAGGCAAAGTACTTATGTTGAAATAATGTTGAAACAATTGAATGACACTGCAATTTACTAAAAATAAAAGCTTTGCTTCAAGTATATTATTAACTCCAAAATTCTCTCGCCGTGATTTTCAATGCAGAATAGGCTACATTTTTTTAAAAATTAAGATTGATTCCAACCAGTTCTTAAAATAGTGTAATTGGCTTTATAATCGCATCATTTTTTCTGCCATTGACCCTGAAATGCATGATTTTTTATTTTGTTTCGAAATAATTATATGTGATTCTCAGAAAGGTTTATTACACAGGGAGAATTATGAAAAAATCAGAGATACATTTTTCGTATAATGCGTCAACCTTTTCATATGTTGCACATCTGAAATAAAAGTAAAAATTAAAATATTGAAAATTAGTAAATATTTTTATAAGTATGAATCTAAATACTTTATATATATATATATATATATATATATATATATATATTCTAAAACATAACTATTAAATGCATGAATAATTCTTTTAGAATTGTGTTTTTTATTCTTATATTAAAGATAGATTTTTAACTTTATGTAGTAGTATATTTTTTGTAATTTTTACGGGATTAATATTTCTGTAATAATCTAGTGGTTGATAAGAGTTAAATAATAAGTGATGCAGCTATGAATCACTATGCGTTTAAGCATAGCTGCCAAAATCTCTTAATTATTACGGAGTCTGATCCAAGACAAGCATATTTTAAACCGGAAAAATATATAAGGAAAAGCATCTTCTTTCTAAACGGTACATTTTAAACTCCGCTGTGAATTTTTTTATTAACCCTCTGCACTCGAGGGCTCCGCTGCAGAGACATAATCTTTCTTTCCAAAATTTATTTTTGGCACCAGTAATAAAGGAAAAATTTACCTTATTCAATCAGAGCATTTTTTTTAATTTTGTACTTGAACGAAACTTCTTTTTAAAAAGTGGTGCCATCGAATAAAATTTGTGTAAGAGACGCCGAGCACAAAGGGTTAAATAAAATTCTCGCTACGAAGCATGTTCTTCTTGGATCAAACTCCGGAATAATTAACAGGGATGAAAGTGCTCCGACCCAAATGACACTAAATTTTAATAGCATTTCTCGCGTATTTAATGACAGAATTTCTGACATTTAATAAAACAAAGAATACTATTAAAATTTAGTGGTGAAATTCAACGATTTGGGTCGGAGCGCTCTCATCCCTGAATTAAGAGATATTGGCATGTAAGATTTATGGGTTAAATAAGGTGAATATTTGTACTCCAAAAAAATTGTAGCAATCAAACAATCTGAATTTTTAAAAGAGTGCTCTACACCTACCGGTTGCGACGCTGAAGGGCTTAAAGCAAAATTTTGTTATAAAATTGTAATACGAACGTTGCAATTTGGAGAATAAAATTAATTCATATAAATAATATCAAGCCGCTTTCAAAGAGTTAATCTAAAAAAAAGTAATTAAATCAATTAAACAGACTGATTGTTCGCCTCATTTTATTAAATTTTGAAATCTAAATTTCAATAATATTTTCTTATTAAATATGCTTCCTTATTTATACATATATTTATGTGTTTTGCATTAATGTGTACTTTACTCATGCTTCCAAGTTTAAATATGTAACTTCCAAGGCGTCTCACATAATTATTTCTCATTAGAATATTTCTGTTTAATATTTAATTTGCAGCATTTGTTACAAGCGCTGTTTAATTGTTTAATTTATATTATTTTTCTACAATTAAATAAGGCGAAATTTCCTGTTAAAAATTATTATAAAATTTACCTACCCTGGAATGTATTTTTAATTTAATTTAATTTTAAAAATCTAGATAGTTTTAGTTTAGTAGTTTAAAAAAATAATAAAAATCAGGTATTTATATACATAAATATTTCATTGATATTACTAAAACCGAATTGTATTAAATGTAAGCAGAAATTTAACCACCGGTAATATCCCATACTGAGCGACAGATATAAAAAAATACCTTTTTTAAAGGTAAGTTTGTTATTCCAGGGCGATTTCAGTTCTTTCTTTTTTCACTTACGTCTCGTCTTAAGAAATATGTAGACTGCTACTGGAAAAAGAAAAAAAATAATAATGTTAGTCTCCGCAAAAAAAATTATTTTACTTCGATGAGACATTTATATATATATATATTTTTTTTTTGTTTTGTTTAAGATTGTTTTCTTGTTTGATCTCGATATGTGTTTAGGAGAATA
Organism: Maratus speciosus; assembly: GCA_963932465.1. Classification (NCBI taxonomy): domain Eukaryota; kingdom Metazoa; phylum Arthropoda; class Arachnida; order Araneae; family Salticidae; genus Maratus; species Maratus speciosus. The sequence continues at coordinate 437,368,757 of OZ010787.1, forward strand.
ACAAAATGCCAGTTTATCTTATTTTTTAGCTGAGTAAAATAATACTTTAGTTAATTAACTACATTTGTTTTTCAAAAATATTTCCGTTCTCTGAAATAATAAATTCATATTTTAGTTTTTAGAATGCCATCAGATTTTCTAAACAAAAAAACTGTTTTTTTTTTTTTTTTTTTTTTTTTTTTTTTTTTTTTTTTTTTTTAAATAAAAATATATGCAATGCCTTTTACTAAGAAATTTTTGGTATGCTAAAATACATGTAAAAAATATTCCAAGAAACAGGAAGGTTGTTTTTTTTTCCATTTTTACCGTATTCGATGTACTTCTTTAGTTACTGTGCGAATTAATTTTTTGAATTATTCTTTTTTTATAAGTCATAAAAACTAAAACTTACTTGAAAAGTCATTATTACATAATTCAGATACTTAACAGTTTAATGAGTAAAAAATACATTTGCTCTCATATTTTTCCTTTTCCGTTTTTTTTTTTTTTATTTTTTTGTTTCTCACTTATATATAATATCTATAGAAATATACCAAAAATTTATAAACTCAAAGTACCTTTTGTATTTTGGGAGGAAGAAATTTTCTACAAAATAAATTATTACATTTAACAAAGTATAATATTTTAAGAAATAAATAAATAAATTTGAGCTAGTGCCGGAACCGATTATGGAAGTGGCAATTTTAAACAGTATTAATCAAAAGTTACCAGTATAACCTATAAGGTTTTTAAAAAAACATAGAATCAGTCTTTTTTTTATCCGACATTAATTTGGTTTGTTCATTATCCCGTGGTGTTGCGTTGGCGCAACGTTAAAAATAAATGTGCATGTTTAAATTATTTACTTACCCACCACTATTTATCAATAAAAAAAATAGCCTTACTGAAACACATAAAATTTTAAGATCAAATAAAGGCGTAACTATCTTTCAGAATTTGTGGTGGCAAACGACGCTCAGCTAAAAATGAGAAAAACTCAACCTTATAGTTTGGGCGGTTAATGGGTTCAATAAACTTGCATGCCCATAACTTTCATTTTTTAACATCGGAAGGTTGCAAGCTATGTAATTATCCTAATTAATTTCAAAATCAATAAATTATGAAAAATAATTTATTTCCTTTTGCTCACATAAATTTCACTTTGAATGTTACGATGCAATCTATTCTATACATGTTTTTTTTTTTTTTTTTTTTCAATATGTTTTGTTAAGAAACACTTTCGTTATTTTTTCATAATAGAATGGCCATATTGGTCGATTTGACTTTTACATAATAAACATATTTCGAGTCGTAAAATTCTTAATAATTAAAAAAATCGAATGTAAACCACGAGGAAAAATGTAAGTCAGAAAAAATTAAATGAACTTTCTGGATTGAAATATATTTATATGTCTTGACTTAACACGTTCACGGCGGCGCGGTGGGTCTCACTCGACTGTCTCAGAGCTACCAAGTCTAATACAGAAAATGTTGTTTTATTTAATTAGAACAATTGGACGATTTAAAAGAACAACATTGTCTCTAAAATAACAGTGGCGTGCAAAAAGCCGGAGACTTGACAACTCTGAGACAGTCGAGTGCGACCCACCGCGCCATCGTGAACGTGTTAAATTTGGCTCTGAAGATCTAACATTGTTGACATATTTCTGCGAAAATCGTTATACAGAAAAGTGGTGCGGTATCTGCGATTTTACCGTATGGATGTCAGTCAGGGTTGTCAGTTTGGACTCCATTTTGTATTCAGAAATTTCGAGTTCATACCAGAAATAAAGAATAATATATTATTCTTTATTTAATAAGAGACATTTAGCAATGAAATAAAGTAGAAATTCTTCTTTCGAAATTTACGGTATGAATTTGAAATTTCGGATTAACACCGTAGGTCAAACTGGCAACCCTGGTGCATGGAACTATTAATAAAGAGGAACTGACATATCCTTAACCCATTAACCGCTGACGTTTCGTTCACGCAATAGTGAAAATAATTGCTCATGCAATGAATTAATTACATTGGCACCACTGTTTTAGAATTTAAAAAAATGTCTTATTTATTGGCAGGAATTTTGCTATTTTAGTAAAGCGAAATTTACCTTACTGAATTTGTGATGGGAAACTACTTTCAACAAGAAATTTGAAAATTTCTATCGTAATAGTTTTGGCGGTTAATGGGTGAGAGTGGTAAGAGTGAAGCTTCAACTGTAACCGCTATCGCAGCGGTTGTTTACAGCCGGTCGAATCATCCACCAGTAAATTTATATAGAATTTTTCTGCTTATTTAAATGCCATATTATTGCGAAATTTCAGTCATAAATAATGGTGGATAGATATTTTAATTTTTATTGGTACATGTTAACTTTGGCGGTAGTCACGCCCAGCGTTTCCGCCATATTATGGCAACCAGGGAAACAGACTGGCAGTTTTACAAGGAAAACAGACACCAGCAAGAACAAAGAGAAATTTTGGCCACATTTGTGAGAAAAAAAATTCCACGAATAAGAAGTTTAAAGAAGACGAAATTTTCTATTCAATTTTACTGGTGGGCAGTTTTCCCCGGTGGTAATAAGAAACTGAAGATACGATTTTAAAAAAGCAGCCGCCATATTAGGACAACCTCCTGAGTTACTTCACTCGCAACTGGTAGACTATATACTCCTCCACTACACTATATGTCTCCTCCGCTTTATTCATAACTCCATTCCCTGGTGTCAGTGGATTTGTAGTTAACCCCTTGAAGGGCAGTGATTCCGTTACGGCATCACATAATTTTAATCCCTAAATTCCACATTGGCACCGGAATTTTATAATGAAAATTTCACCTTTCTTAAATACGCGAAAATATGCTTTTACTTGTTTACAAATAAATTCTCTTGTAAATACTGGTGTCAATAAATTATTTCAACATTTTATAAATACAAGTACCTTGTCCCTGAAAGGGCTAAAATTAGAATGTCACCGTATAGGACAGTGTTGTCAGTGGACTACTATTTTTAAATTCAGACTTCTTATTTAGCATCACTTTTTTTAATTGTAAAATTCGCCTTATTTAATGACATATTAATTAAGGCTGAAACAAGGGGAATTTTACCATTTCAAAAAAAAGTGGTGCCAAACAATAAATCTTAATTTAAAAAAAGTAGCCCACTGGTATAGGTGTCAGTGGGGCGCAAAATGTTAACACTAGAATGCCCGGAAGGAGTCTATTCGACTCCAACCATATTATTATATGCAGTGGTGGAAAATTGGCGCAGAGGAGGAGCCTATTGACACCACTAAAATTTTATAGTATTCTTCACCTTAATAAAAACGCAGAAATTCTGTCATTAGAGAAGGCGAAAAATACTACTAAAATTTAGTGGTGTCAATAGGCTCCTCCTCTGCGCCAATTTTCCACCACTGTTATATGTCAACTGGAGTCAGAAATTTTTCATAAAATAGGTTACATTTAACCCTAGAACTACCGAAAATTTTACTCAAGTTTTATAAAAACATTCTACACCAGAATTTTTACTTAAAACTATTTAATTTGTTTATTTAACTTATTATTGTCTGATTTATAAATTTAGTTTGTTTTGAAGAAATTTCTGGTTTGAATAAATATTTTGAATGTACATGTCGGGTCCATTGGACCCTTCTGGTAGACAGAGGGTTAAACAAAGCAGAACTGCGTTAAATAAATCCATTAAATAATTTTAAATCAAAATTCTGGTGTGAAATAGTTTCGTGAATCTTAAGTAAAATGTCTGGGCGTTGTAGTGTTAATTATACTAAGTTTAGCTTCCGCTTCCACCACTGAAGTGTATATTTCATATTGTTAATTAAGCTTAAATTATTAAAATTTCTGATTCGGAACATAAAATATTCAAAAGAAAAAGAAAAATCGCCAAATAAAAATCCACGATTGTACTAAGAAATTTAAAAAGACATTTTACTTTACACAAAAAACATATTTATTTATAAATTATTTCGTCACGGTCCCTTAAATTTAACAAAGATTTCTTCTCTCCACTCTTAAATGACACAATGAAAAAAAAATGTCTAATTTGGGCATGCGGAACTCGAGTTTAAAATGAGAAAAAAGAAATTTTTCATGAAGCTATCTTCGGTAGAAATTTTCAAATGTCTGCAAAAATGTTTGTCGAAATTAGTCTGAAACTTCAATATTTTGAACATGAATTATGTATAAAATATAACCATTCCCTAAATTTGAAATGAGTTATGTGATGAGAGATGTTTGATATTTTTGATATGAAAACTTTACGTAATATAGTTATATTAGTTTATACTATTTAATAATGAAATAGCCGTCTAAAGTCCCGGGTATCATATATTCTAGAAATTCCGAATTCTTTCTAGAAATTTCGAATAGTAAATTAGATTTATTTTATTGCAAAATATCTTTCATTAAATGAAGTTAAAACACAATTAGGAATTTCTCGTACGAAGTTTGGAGATCGGAATTGAAAAATTCAATAAATTAGCAATATTGAGGGTAGCATATATCGTCGGTACCACGTCAGACTATTTAATATGAAAACAGAGTTGCAATGGGATACTTTTTTTAAGTTCAGATTTCTTCATTGGCAGCACTTTTTTGAAACAGCGAAATTCGCCTTATTTAGCGACATATTAATTAAGGCGCAAACAGAAATTTTACCATTTCAGAAAAGAGGTGCCAATCAAGAAATCTGAATTTTAAAAAAGTAGCCCACTGACAACACTGTTTTTATATTGGATAGTTTGACATTGTACCAACGATATGTTCCTATGGACATTAGACGGCTAAGAAATCAAATTATTTTTCCATTATTTAACTTAAATGATTTAATTCATTAATCGTAAGTTGTTAATTTTTAGTACGACTATTTGAAAATAGTAACATTTGCTATAACGACTATCTCGTTATATATGTGTGCATTTTATTCTCCACCCCACACACACACCTGTTTCAATTAAATTCGGTTTAATAACTTATTTATTTTAGTGCGCTATAGTCAAACAGTGCAGCCCCTAAATTAAATTCAACATTTAAAAACTAAATCGATTGTATTAACAACCCTTCACATTTAAATTAAATTATTCTAAGTACTCATCTCTTTAATAAAATAAAATCAGTGAATCACTCTCCATTTTCACTTTCTGATTCTTTCACACATACGCTTTAACCTTGTACAAAATTCGTTACGGCTGACTGTTAGTTTCAAAAGCATTTTAACTTAGGTCATTTCCTTATTTGGGCATGAATATAACTCATCATTTAAAATCACTTTACATGCCATGTTGCCGGCTAAATATACTCCTAGGTTCTTTGCGGAGATCATGCCAATATTATTTAAACACATCAGGGCCATCGATGTTCCATTTTATTCATTGTTGAATAAATGGAGTTATGAATAAAGAGGAGGAGACATATAGCGTACATTCTACCAGTTGCGAGTGAAGTAATTGAGGAGGTTGTCAGAAGACGGTGGCTGCCTTTTTTAAAAATTGGATCTTTAGTTTCGGATATTACCGCCAGGGCAAACGTCCTACCAATAAAATTAAATAGAACCTTTAGTCTTATTTAAGCGTCTTACTCATGGATTTTTTTTCTTACAAATGTCGTAAAAATTTCTATTCGTTTTTACTGGTGCCATGTTGCTTTGTAAAACTGACCGTTCGTTTCCCTAGTTGTCACAATATGGCGGAAACACAGGCCTGACTACCTCCAAAATAAACTGCAACTAGTAAAAATGAAAATCTGTTTACCATTATTTATGACTGAAATTTTGCAATAATAAGGTGTTTAAATAATGAGAAAATTTCTATATAAATCTACTGGTGGAAATTTCCACCCGCTGTAAACAGCCCCTACGATGACGGTTACAGTTGAAGCTTCACTATTTTAAGGATATGTCAGTTCCTCTTTATTAGTAGTTCCAAGACTGAATATGACATTCACCCACTTATCACCAAATTTCATACGGTCTTTGGCCCAATGTAATCAAACTACTTTATGGTGTTGTTTCAGACATGGTAACCGAAACATTTTACGGTTTTTGATGTATTCCGATTCCAAATCTCTTCTATGAACAGATTCATTCGTTATTTGTCCTCCAACTGCATGTTGTATTTGCGAAAGAGTGTAATTACCAGTTGAGTCAAGTTTCTGATGCGGCGGTCCTCGCGCAAAATAGTCACTCGTGGCCTTCCTGGACGGAATTTCGCTTGAAGTCTTTACCACGAGCCAAACTTGATGAATGTCTCGTTTTGGTTTTTTTAATTCACTTCCAATTTCACAAGCATTCTTATGTTTTGCTCTCATACTCCATATATTTATCACTTTCTCCTCTGAAAATTCTTCAGACTTGGGCATTTGTACTAACACGAAACAAAAACTGACTGCTTCTTATACACCCAGAATTCGTTTACGTGCGCAACCACTCAGTGTTGCCAGATGGGCTACTTTTTTTTAATTCAGATTTCTTGATTGACACCACATTTTTGAAATGCTAAAATGCGCCTTATTCAATGACATATTAATTAAGGCTAAAACAAAGGGAATTTTACAGTTTCAAAAAAAAGGTGCCAATCAAGAAATCTGAATTTTAAAAAAGTAGATCACTGGCAACACAGCAACCACTTACACAGTTTGTAAAATTTGCATAAAAATATTTTGTGCTTAAAATTTTGACCCAGTTATTTTTGTTCTACTCTTTAAGTCCATGGTTTGAAATAAAATTTAAAATATAATTTTATTGAATATGGTTTTAAAACTGCTATTATTAACATATACAAGACAGATGTTGAAATAAAGTAAATATTTAAAGTTTTATTTTAAAATTGTTATTGTTCTTAAACTATTGGCACGCATTGTACGCGATTTTTCATTGATAACACGAGAGTATGGAAGGTGCGGGAGCCAGTTTGTACCAGGCTTCCTCAACAGTTGATTTGACATATTGCACTGAATAATACTGCTTCCCATTCTTGTAGTCGTCCGTGAGGATTCCCCAAATGTTCTCTGTCGGATTGAGATCAGGGCTGAGAGCTGGCTAGTTCATCAGACTGATATTCTAAGATCTAAGCTGTTCTTTTGTGCAATGGGAAGTGCGTATCGATGCGTTGTCTTGCTAAGGATAATGTCAGTCGAACGGCTTTTTGAACTCTTTTTCCCTACATATCATCCTTAAACAATGCCGCTAGCATTGTGTAGGGATGATATGTAGAGAAAAAAGCGTGCAAAAAGACGTTCGTCTGACATTAGCCTAAAAGATCCAGTTGAACCACCTAAGTGTTCAGCAAACAGCAAAAATGCTCACTCAGAGTTTCCTGATACATTTATAAATTTTGTCTGCCATTTAAGAAGAAAAGAGACGTTTGTCCATAGTAACCATAAGCGCCCTATACCTTGAGCGAACCACCAGATTGTTGCATGCTGAATTTGCTCTTCGGATTTTTCCTCAAGTCACGCTAATAAAATGAGAACCCATCTGCAAGATCAAAATTCCATTTTATCACTTTATTTCACCGAAAAAAAAACACTAATTCATCCGTTACGATAATACATGTTCTGTTTTGCCTATTGAAGTCTTGCTTGTTTGTGACACTGTTTCAGAAAAGGCTTACATGCTAGTTTTTGGTTTTCGGTGAATCTGGATTCGGGTATTCGTCTGCGTATGGTGCCATGTGATATTTTTGATGCAAGTCAATTTTTTATCTGATTAAGAGACAAATTGCCAGTTACAGTCGTTCTTTTAATTCTTCTATCTTCACGAAATGTTGTTTTTATCGGCCTTCTTGAGCGATTCGCATTTTTTAATTGTCTTCCACGTTGCAAAATACTATAAACACCACGCATAGACCGATTTAAAATAAGCGAAATTTGCAAAACGGATTTACCGTCAGCTTTCGGATTCCAAACTTCCACAACTTCTTCAGGCGAGTACTGCAGAGATTTTGGCATTTTAATAACTCGTACAGCAATCGCTACATTTTATGCTCTAAGAAAAAAGTCTCGCCGATGCGCTGTATATGATTCTGCTTAATTACATGTATCATAAAGATAGAGAGTGCATACATTTTCAAGCTTTTTTATGTGGGAGGGGGGGATATTCTCTTATACAGATTGACAAAATTCACACAAGCCTTATAATTGAAATTTAGCAGTAGCACGCACAGCAGGAGTCGATTTGACTCCGACCAATCGATTAAATGTCGATTCGAACCAGAAAGTATAAACTAAGTTAAATTTAAAAAATACAAAAATAGGTTAAGTACTTCTATATAATAATTCTTATATCAAGTACATTTATAACTATTTTGTAAAATATCAAGGTTTCCTAAGAGTTAAAAAATCTATTAAAAACACATATTATATAGCAGTCAGGGTTGCCAGTTTGAAATGCATTTTTATTCAGAAATTTCAATTTCACACCAGAAATAAAGAGTAGTATTTCATACTTTATTTAAAGAGAGACGTTTAGAGATTTTACGAAGTGAAAATTTTTCTTTCGAAATTTTCGGTGTGAATTCGAAATTTCAGATTAAATTTCGAGGCCTAAATGGCAACCCTGATTGCAGTAGAAAAACTTAATGCAAGTATGCACAGACTGCGACCTGCTGGCCACAAAGCTACCACTATCTTATAACATAATTTCTCTACCTACACTGTAGAAAAAAGAACTAGAATACGGAAATTGTACTGGCAATTGACACGCCAGTACTATTTCCGCATTTTAAGGGAAGTTTCCTCCCGTAAATTCCAGAAAAGGGAACTTTTTCTGTAATGTATTGGAAAACATGTCCCATAAAATATGGAAATAGCACTGGCGTCTCGATCGCCAGTACAATTTCAGTATTTTAGTCCTTTTTTTTTTTTTTTTTTTTTTTTTTTTTTTACAGTGTAATTAATGACCAAAATCTTGGCATTATATAAAGATTCTAACTAAAAATTGTAGTGAAAAGCAATTTTCAGGGGAAAAAGTTGACGCCACTGATTCAATATATACCAAATATTAAACACAACCAATTTAACTCTCTTTAGTTCATATTTATGAAATTCTTCCTTTGAAAAGAATCACAATGATTTAAAAATTTATGTACATCTTCATATTCAGCTGAATTTTATATTCACATTCTGCTCATTAGATAAATGTTTGCTCATTTTATATTTTTTTCCCTATTGAATGTATTAATATTCTTAGTTTACAATAAATAAACTATCTATTTTTTACATGTTTTTTAACCATTTTTTCGGCTTTCCACAAATTTTGTTATGATGGTCCATGTATATGTGCATTGCTTTAGAACGAATTTTGATTTTTTTTTTTTTTTATGCATTCGCTGATTTTATGTATATCGTTTTCTGTCATCGAATGTCTCGTGTGTCAAATTTATTCAGTGCGTTTCAGCACAACGGTTACAAAGTTTCAGGAGAGATACAGTACACCTAGACGATAGGAAAACGCATAGCAATGCATTGGCGGAAACGCTTTCCTGGCGCGGTAATGACGAAACAAAGCTGAAGAAAGGAAGGAAACGGGCAGGACTAGAAAACATGTTTATTATTCTTAGCACAGCAAAAAACTAAGAAATAAGAACAATAAAAGAGACAAAGGCCGACGTCAAAAATGTGTTCGAAATTACGACCCCGGGTGCTACCATCGAAATGCTTAATACCAGAGGACATGCGTTGTGACTTCATCACTAATCGGCCGACTTCTCACTAGTGTCGGAATTCACACCGGAAAATTTTGAATAGCAATTTTATTTTATTTGTGGAATATCTATCATCTTGCAAAACAATAAGAAGTATTTAAAGTTACTGGTGAGAATTCGGAATCCCCAAATAAAAATTCAGCCATATGCCGAATGCCACAGTGTTGCTGCATCTGGCTGATTTTTTATTAAAATTTTTTATTGATTTATTATTCATTGATTATTTAATTTTTTTGATTTTTTATTTATCAAAAAAAATCAAATGCACTTTGAGAACATGTGCAAGAGAAATATAGAACTTTTTTTTCATTAAATAGTGGTATGAATAGAATATAAAAGTAGGCGCTAGTGGCCAAATGCATCATGAGTCTTAGTCGTCAAATGTACCCAAGGGTTTAATAGATGGAATTCCTATGATTAGAAAATGTTTCTATGTTATTGATGAATTACTTAAATTTTATTTCATAAAAAAAAAAAAAAAAAAAACATAAATTTTGGTGAGAGGCACAGAGGTCGGGTGATAAAACTTTCAAACAGCGTCGACATTTATAATTTTTTTAAAGTGGGTGGGTGGGGGGAGGGGCCAAACGATTTTTGGAGTGTAGAAAATATTTATTTTGATCTTGATGTGTACATCAGAGAAGAAATTATTACAGTTTATTCCCACATCTATTCTCAAATATTATAAAATTGTTATTTTTTTCTTAAAACCATATTCAGTGTTGCATATAAAAAATACTTTTAAGAGTTTATTTCAATTAATTTAAATGTTATTTAAATATTAATATACTAAAGGCTGTGTATAGTTAGAAATTAACATACATTATTCAATTTGTTCTTCATTTTTAACTACATTTTTAACTAATTATTAATAAATGCACCGAATTATTGGTTGTTATAAAATAATAAAATATAAAAGTTGCAATATTATTTATTTTTATTTTTATTTTAAACTTCTACATGGACACGTATACACATATACAAGCATGTGATTTCCGCTTTTTTGCACACCAATATATTCTTAGAGAAAATATTGCTATCTTAAATCGCAAAAATGTTCCGATTAAATAAAATGACATTTTCTCTAACAAAATACCGGTGTCCAAAAACGCGGAAATCACATGCCTGATAGATATAGGCATTTGTGTCTTCGAAATGTCTTTCTATATGTGTGTAATAAATTTATAATTATATACGTATTATATATATACATACATATATCATATATACGTGTGTCTGTGTGTGTCCATATTAATCCCTTTTAATTTGTTTTTAAGACAGTTTCGTACTTGTTTTCATTTTTAGATAAAACTAGGAAAGTAACCGAAATTAGGTATCGGTTCGGTTTCGCTCTTAAAATCTTTAGACCACCTAAAAGTTAAATGTACTACACCTCAATGATAAATAATTGAAATAAACTGCAATTTTGCTTACTTATGTTTTTCACGACTCTTATTTCGTTCAAGCAAAAAATGCAAGTCCCAGTTAATGTATTTCAATATGAATCCATAAATCTTCATTATTCAAAATATGTTTTTGAATCGAAGAAAATACCTAGAGTATGTGTTGATTTATCCATTTTAATTAATCGTAAAATTAAAATTTCAATAACATAAGTTTTAAGGAAAATATAAAGTAATGTAAATTTTAAGAACAGGTTTGTACAACATTTTCAATGGAAATAACATTCATAATAGGCGCAAAAACTGTCTAAATACTATATATTGCTTTCTAAAATGTTGTATTTAACACCCGATTACTACCATAAAAAACTTATGTTATTTCTTTAGCTGTATATGTAAGATGTGTGACGTAATTGCCATATTTATATAGTTTATACAGCTATATTTTGGAAGAAAATTAGTTATTACCTATAAATATATTTTCATTTTTCTTTAATCTCAAAAACTAAAATAAATTCTGAACGTAATTGTGAAAAAGTATGATTAAGTAAGCTCAAAATATACTTATAGTAACTTTAAGCCTAAACCTTGTATCTTAGAGCTACAATGGCAGTAATCGAGTGTTAAAAAATAGACAGAAGTGGTAGCCCTGAAAATTAAAAGACAGTGAATATAATTTATATTACAAGATGAGAATATTTAAATTCCCTACGGCCCTTAATGAATTAAGAAATCACGATCATACATAGAAAGAACCATTTCTACTATAGTGTATTAAATAAATGAAACGATTTCATAACATATAAGCGTTATTGCAAGGACATGCATAACCGTTATTTATATAAACATTTCAGCCTTTTGCGATATTTATCCATGTTAATGTAACGCTATCGTATTCTTATGAAATACTGTAAGATAAATTAAGACTAAATGTTCCACAGTTTACCTGCTTAAGGGGTCTCAGGACTCTTAAAGATTCAAAATTTTAGTTATTTTAGATGTTAAACTCTTATCTTTTCTGAACTTTTTGATATAATTGTTTCCTCGAAATTCCCATTAGAACAGAAGTTATGGCTTTTAGAATTATACACGTTCATTAGCTAAAGCAGCGTTTCCGAAATTTTGAAGTCATTTTTCTCCAAATGACGTTTTTGGTCATAACCATAGCTGCCAACCTCAAACTAATCTTCCGTAATACCTGCGGTAATTTGACCCTGGTTTAATAAGTTTCAAACCAGAAATTTTTTTAAGAAATGAAAATAAATATGTTCCATGTAGAAACCTGGAATTAAATAAATAAGCATTCATGAATTAAATTTTCTGGTTTGAAATGTGGTTAACCTGGGTTAAATTAATCCAGACATTACGGAAGATTAGTGGAAGGTTGGCAGCTACGGTCATAACGCACACAATATCTCAAAAACTTCTGAATATTTTTTCATGAAATTTTAAAACATATGTTTCAAGTTAATCCGTATAAACGGAACATAAAATTTCATTTATAATGTTCCAAAAAAATATTTTTTTAGTTGATTATACTGTTGAAATTTTCAGAATTTCACATTTGCTAAATTCAACTTTGTATTAGAAATATCAAAGTGCTTTAAATACAAATTTATTTAAGTTCAGGGTAATTATTACAATCTGAAGTATACGTAGGCACCAAAATTTTTATTCTAGTTGCAAAATTTATTTTCTAATCCTGGGCGTAAGCTGTTATACCAATTTTCTACTCTTCAAATATGTGACAGTTTGGAGATCCCTGTAAATGCTAATTCTAACATATTGCAATTTTTTAAATATATGAAATGAAAGAACATACTTATATCTTTCATCCCAATAAAAATTGTGTTTTAAAATTACATAATTATATAAATTATAAAATTATATTTTTTTAACATATTAAACGTTGAAGTGGTCTTTCCTTTTCAAGTTTTTTCTAATTTATTATAAAATCCAATTTATTTTATTATAAAATTATATTATTTTAAGATATTAAATGTTGAAATTGGTCTTTCTTTTTTTCATTTTTTTCCAATTTTAAGAGTCCTGAGACCCCTTAAAAATTCTCTCGGAACTATATCATCATTTACGAAGAATAACTCCTTAAAGCTTGGCTGACTTCAAAACAACTTTAAATTAATTGAGTAATGAAAATATTTGTATTGACGTAGATAAACTCCACATTCTAAATTTAATAGATTAGAAAAGCTTTATTTGATTTGAAATATCTACACCAGGAATATCAAAAGTTTTCATTGAAAATGTTTCGCATTCAGTATTTCCGTAAAATCTTCGCCATATGAAATAAAAAAAAATTATGTAATTAAATAAAACTAATTATTCTATATGAAACTGCTGACGGCTATTGACTGCAGGTTGGGTACCACCGATCTACCGTAATTTCCTGCGTATACGTTGCAGCTCATATAATACAATTTCCTACCAGAATTTGTTTTAAATAAAATGTGAGTTGCTTTTGCTTAGCTTTTATTCCACTTCATTTTTTAAATATAATTTCCGGAGTGAAAAAGACTTAACTAAGCCGCGGCGTATACGCGGGAAATTACGGTACATTTTTTATCTAATGGTTAGCACCAAAGCCATATAAGTAAGCATACAAACTTAATACTGGAATCGGGCGTAAATTAACACAGTTGCGCCATCTTGTGGGCGTTGTGATAATCCACATACGCGGACTTTTAGTCTGACGTCATATATGACATGATATCTACCATTTGCGTATATTTTCTAAATCTATAGTCACTGAGGGAACTGAATCTTGTTTACCACATTTATTGCAAAATAATGGCGTAGCGAGAAGGGCATCCAAATGCACTTGACACCACGAAGTTCTCTTCTTCTTATCAGACACATTGTAGCTGTTAATCAAGGTGAAAAAAGTTTACAATTTTAGTGGTGTGATGGAAGACAACAGTTAGGCGTCTTCCTGTAGTTTAATCCCGTCCGCTACGTGGCGTGCGACCTTGATGATTTGACCTCGCCTTTAATCTTACGGTTACCTCTCCCATTTAAGATAGGACGCTTACTTATATCGCTTTGTTTAGCACTAATATGCCCAGCAGCAGTCACTAGGACTCCGACCAAATAATTAAATGTCGATTCGAATCAGAAATTTCTTCTATTTATATATAAGATTTCAATTTCGTACAACAAACCTATCGAATATTTTAATCAAAGTAAACTATTGACTACTGATCAAAGTTAAACCTTTGCGCTCGGCGTCTCTTACACAAATTTTATTCGATCGGCACCACTTTTTAAAAAGATGTTTCGTTCAAGTACACAGTTTCAAAAATGCTCTAATTAAATAAGGTACATTTTATTTTCCTTTATTTCAGGTGCCAAAAACAAATTTTGCAAAGAAAGATTATGTCTCCGCAGCGGAGCCCTCGAGTGCAAATTGTTAACGAACCCTCTAGTAAATAATATTTGGAATCTGGAAAGAATTACAGGGCTGCCACCGACGGCTACTTTTTTATTCTATCTCGCAGCATTTTTTTTAAAGAAAAAAAAATTCTCGAACACTGTAATAGCATCGGCAAGAGAAATATACTACAAAATTTATTTCCTATAAATAGTGGAGCAAATAGAATATAAAAATAATCGCCTGTAGCAGCCCTGAATTAATACAAGCCATCTTTTCTAAAGAATTGCTAATTAAAAGAAATTGTGATTACTTACGTAGATCAATCTCCAAACATTTATGCAATCATGTGCAAATCGTATTATCACAAACTTCTTACATGCAGTAATTTTTCTAATAATTCTTTCCAAAGAACTAATGAAACACAATTGTAAACAATCGCAAAATTCAAAATTATTATAAACTGCTAAATATTTATTTTACTAACTTTAACCTACCTGCTATGTAGAAATTTTAATCAGCCTGGATAAAAAAGTTTCACACCAAAAATTTATATAAAACTGTTTAACTTATTTATTTAACCTTATTGCTGTAGATTTTACTTGACTTGTTCCAATCGAAAAATAAAATTTTATAAAATGAGCTGCACTAGGCTCATTCAGGGTATAAAGGTTAATTATCCTTCATTAGTTCTTATGCACACATTTCATAAGAACACCGAGCAAATTTAGAACTGTTACTATTGGAAGCAATACACATAATAATAAAGATAACAAACTTATATTAAAAATACTTAATCAAATATGTACACTAAGTGTTGCCAGATGGGCTATTTTTTTAAATTCAAAAATTTTTTTAAGTTCTTGATTGGCATCATTTTTTAGGTGCGTTCGTAATTATATAAATACGTAGCACCTATAGTCGTCGTTCAGTCCGTCCGTCTGTCCGTCCGTCTGTCCGTCTGTCCGTCCGTCTGTCCGTCTGTCCGCATGTAACAGAGCAAAAACTACCCAACCGAATAGTCTGAAATTTCAAATATGTGATTGTTGCAAAATTTTGTCGAGCCATTTCAAATTTTATGAAAATCGGATGTATAGTTTAATTACAGGGGCAGTCAAAAGTTTTTCTTTACATTACGGCCAATGGGAAAAATTATTGCAAGTGGATTTTAATGATATTAGAGCCTTCCGAATGATCTGAAATTTTAAAGATATAATTTTTGCAAAATTTTGTCGAGCCATTTCAAATTTTAGGAAGATAGGACGTATGGTTTAATTACAGGGACAGTCAAAAGTTTTTCTTTACATTACGGCCAATGGGAAAAATTATTGCAAGTGGATTTTAATGATATTAGAGCCTTCCGAATGATCTGAAATTTTAAAGATATAATTGTTGCAAAATTTTGTCGAGCCATTTCAAATTTTAGGAAAATCGGACGTATAGTTTAATTACAGGGACAGTCAAAAGTTTTTCTTTACATTACGGCCAATGGGAAAAATTATTGCAAGTGGATTTTAATGGTATTAGAGCCTTCCGAATGATCTGAAATTTTAAAGATATAATTGTTGCAAAATTTTGTCGAGCCATTTCAAATTTTAGGAAAATCGGATGTATAGTTTAATTACAGGGACAGCCAAAAGTTTTTCTTTACATTACGGCCAATGGGAAAAATTATTGCAAGTGCATTTTAATGATATTACAGCCTTCCGAATGGTCTGAAATTTTAAAGATATAATTGTTGCAAAATTTTGTTGAGCTATTTAAAATTTTAGGAAAATCGGATGTATAGTTTAATTACAGGGACAGTCAAAAGTGTTCCGAAAAAATTATTGGAAGTGCATTTTAATGATGTATCAGACTATGCACGTTATGAAGTGCAAAAAAATATACATTCAGTACAATATGGGGTGCAAAAAATAATTTTAAAACTAGTTATAGTACGAACGCACCTCATTTGCCACGTTTGACGAGCAATTTCCAACTTGTTTTAAATGGCAAAACGCGTCTTATTTAATGACATATTTATAAAGGCGAAAACAAAGGTAATTTTACCGTTTCAAAAAAGTGGTGGCAATCAAGAAATCTGAATTAAAAAAAGTTGCCCACTGGCAACACTGTGTACACTTGCAGTGTTGCCCTTTTTGGGTGGTTTTTTATTTAGATATTCCAAATTGTCACCTGAAGGATTTAATAGTTGTTTTTGCTTTATAAGAGGATACATGTTTCAGAAAAAAAAATAAGGAAAAATTACTATTCAAAATTTTCTGGTGCGAATTTAGAATTTCTAAATAAAAAAATCGACGCGTCAACACTGTACACTAACAACTACTATAGATAGTACACATTGTATAAAAAAATAGCTAATCAAATTGTTAGTATTCTAAAAAATCTTAAGTGTTTAAAAAATATAACGACATATGGTTTCAAAAATCGTTTTAATAACATAGACCTAGTAGATCTTCATAATATGGTAAAAACATTATTTTAAAAATATCGACATCAATTGACTCTACCTGTACATGTGGACGCAGATTATTTTCAAAAACTAATTTCATTATCTATAGTTACTTAATTTCTCATGATATTGCGATTTATCAAAAATTAATCGGAATACCACAAGGTGGATGTACTTCTAGATTACAATTAGATTTATATTTATATCACTATGAACGTACGTATAGTAATAGTGGCACACATTTATTTCGCTCTATTGATAATATCATTTTAATACATACTGACCAATCTAACATTTCTCAATTTCCAGTAGATCACTACTAATTTAGAGTTAACGGAAAACCTTTTATCCATCAATACTGTTAATTTTATAGAGCTAAAACTTATACCAAAATATAACAAAACAATTACTGATATTTATGACAAACGTAAAGATTTTCAATTCAAAGTTATTACTTTTACCCATTTTAAATCATGTCTTCATATATCAGTTTATACTATTGTGATCTTTAATCATATCGTCGGTACCATGTCAAACTATCCAATGTGAAAATAGTGGGCTACTTTATTAAAATTCAGATTTCTTGATTGGCACCCCTTTTTTTGAAATAGTAAAATTCGCCTTATTTATCATTATTTAGGTTGGTTAAAGACACTTCAATTAACCCATTAACGCCCAAATTATTATCTTTGTTAAAATGTAAATGTTGGATTTCCCACCACTTTTAAAGGAAGAGTAATTTTTGTCCTACTTTATCAAGGAATTTGTCTCGTGAAAGAAAGTATATATTTATCTTCATATTTACTGGTGTGAAAAGCGCTTTCTTGCCTTATGAGTCTAGCGTCCTCAAATGAGGACACTGGGCGTTAATGGGTTAAGGCGAAATTGAGGGGATTTTTTGCCATTTCACAAACGTGGTGCGAATCAAGAAATCTGAATTTTAAAAAAGTAGCCCACTGTTTTCACATTGGATAGTTTGACATGGAACCGATGATATGTTTAGAATAAAGAGTTTAAGTTCGTCTCATCTTGTTAGCAAAATCATCAACCCTCTCAAGGGTGGTGGTTCATTTTTAGACCACCTAATTTTAATCCTTAATGGGACATTGACACCAGAATTTTGGTTTGAAAATTTCCGTTATAATAAGTACGTGAAGAAATGGTTTTACTTACTTTCAAATAAATCTGTTTGTAAATTCCGGTGTCAATCATTCATTTCAGTATTTTTTTAATAGAAGTGCCTTGCCCCTGAAAGGGTTAAACAACTAGTTTATGATGTATTACATCATGGGTTTTCCTAAGAAATTCATGCATTTTCTGATATGCAGTTAGTACATCCATGATCTCACCAATGAATGATTGGGTGGGAAGATGTTAGACATCAATAACCCATAGCGTATTTTTTTTTATTATATTTATATAATAAAAAAAATAAAAAAGTATACAAAAAAATAAAAACCATAAAAAAATACAAAATGTTATTTTCTGAAAAGCAATTTGAATTGGAGACGCAAAAAATCGCTGCGGAGTTGCATGGATGTATGCAAATATTTTATGTAACAACCAATCACTGTTTCGTGTCTAAAAATAAGATAAAAAGCAGTTGTATAAGAATTCAGCGGACGCATTGAAGCGGGACAATCAATCACAGATGTTGTTCTTTTCTTCGGTTTTCATCATTCCGTGATTTAAAGATTATGGGAACACTTTCTAAACAGCCAAACAGTTGTCCGAAGACCTGTGGCCTGTCAACCAAGGATTCGATCTCCGCAGATAATAGATATATTGCTGTTGTAGCCAAGCGAGATTGAAGAGCGACCTCCACACTTGTGACATCTATAGTTGCAGCGTTCATTGGACGATATCTGCCAATACTGTCGCCAAAGTCTTCACATGTATGAACTGTACGCTTTGGTACCTCGAGTTTCTTTTCCTCTGTCTATCCAATCTAGAGGGGCACGATTAAATTATTGTCGTTAACATATCAATAGGAGCATGTCTGATTGGGACAACGTTATGTTCACGGAGAAGTCGTGATTTGCCTTGAATCCACATGACAAGCACGTACGTGTCTGGTTAGAAGTAGGGACACGCAATCGGCCCGAAAGCATCACTGAGCATGACGTATTCCGATGTGGAAGCATTATGATGTGGGCTGGGATTTCGTTGAGATTTCGATCGACCTGCATATCTTGTGACTGTGTTCTATGACGGCTGTACGGTATCGGGATGAAGCCCCAGAGCCCACTGTGATATTGTATGCTGCAGCATTTGGCACTGCTTTCGTTTTATTGGATGATAATGCGCGTCCCTGAAGATCTGTCAAAATCGAAGGCTTCCAAGAGAGTGTGTCGATTGCACGTGTGTAGTGACAGCGTACTCAACCGACCTTAATCCCATTTAAGATACTTAGAATGCGCTCGGCCTTGCCCTACCCTGACCACTGTCACAGAGTTTCAAACTGATTTACAGGATGAAGGGCGATTACTTATATTTTGAGAAAGTTTGAGTAACATTCCTTGAAAAATCGAAACAGCGGTACTAATTACTTCATCGTTAGGAATAAGACATGTGTTGCGAAAATTGTCATCTTTGAAACGGTCTTATTTGCAATACCACTATTTCTAAACAATAATCATTGGTGTAAATTTCCACAATATTTCGGATACCAAGTTCATTTCATCGAATTGTCTTCATAAAAACCTGAATTTCATTAAAGGGTCGTGGAAAAAAACACGGCGGTCTCTTTAGAAAACGGCACATATACAAAGAACTATGTTTATTAATACAGGTATAGTTTTTAAGCGGAAATAATATACTGTTCAAAAGTCTGGTTAACCCGAACCCAACTTGCAGGAATGTACTCTCAGCCTGAAATTGACCAGAAATGAAAACCCAAATTAATGAAAACCAAGAAACAGAGTTAACCCAAACTGCAACAAAAATAATTAGTGCCGGGAAGGGATCCCCCCCGTTACCCCTCTGCTGTAACCTTTCAGAAAATTTGCTGTGAATGTCAGAATTATTTTTAAACTCAGAATCACCTACGGCTACGGGCTGCGGGTCTGATCCTAAGGCCTCCCTACTCCGAAATAAGTTTAAAAGTGTTAATGGGTTTTATTTTATATACTTTCATTTAAAAGAAAGTCATTGTAACTTAAAATCTGTAAAATTGTTCTCCCCACCACTGAAAATAAAGTCTCTTTCACCTTCTTTGGGTATGCTGTGGTGTCTATGTAGGCTAATACGGGACTAAAGAGAATGATTAATCCGTGGTAAAACAGAACACTAAATTACAAATTTATCTCAAACAGAAAGAAATAAAATCAGCACCTTTTTCATTTCATTTTCGGCTATTTCAAAATGGGGACCTCTAACCCCATCAGACCCCTTCCCCTCGTTGGGTAAACTGTAGTGTAACTGTTCGCTGACATGGGACTAACCAGAATGGGTAGTTCTTTATATTGCAGATAACAAAGTTACAAATTTATCTAAAAGAAAATGAAAAAAATCAGCATTACCCCATCCCACTTCTTTGGGTATAATGTGGTATCCCTGTGCTCACTAATATGGAATTAAAGAAAGGTTAGCGGCTAGTCTGTTGAAGGGTAGGGTATAAAATACAAATTTATCTTAAACATAACGAAAGCAAACACTATTTTTTTTCATTTCATTTTCGACTATTTTGGAGGAGGGGGCTGTAACCCCATCAGCCCCTTTCACCTGTTAGGGTATAACGAGGTGTCACTGTGCACTAATATGGAACTAAAGAGAAGAGAGCTGCTAGTCTGTTGAATGGTAGGGGAAAAATACAAATTTATCTCAAGCAAAAAGAAAAAAAACAAGCACTTTTTTCATTTCATTTCCGACTATTTTGGGAGGGGGCTGCCACCTCATTTGCCCTCTTTCATTTTTTTGTGTATAATGTAGTGTCACTGTGTGCTTATATGGAACTAAAGAGAAGAGAGCGGCTAGTCTGTTGAATAATAGGAAAAAATGCTAATTTATCTCAAACAAGAAGGAAACAAAAATCAGCACTATTTTTTTTCATTTCATTTTCGACTATTTTGGAGGAGGGGGCTGTAACCCCATTAGTCCCTTTTACCTGTTTGTGTATAATGTGGTGTCACTGTGCACTAATATGGAACTAAAAAGAAGAGAGTGGCTTAGTCTGTTGAATGATAGGGGGGGCGGGATACAAATTTATGTCAGCAAAAAGAAAAAAAATAAGCATTTTTTTCATTTCATTTTCGACTATTTTGTGAGGGGTCTGCAACCCTATTAGCCCCCTTCTATTTTTTTTAGTATAATGTGGTGTCACTGTGTGGCAAGTCTGTTGAATGATAGGAGAATAAAAACAAATTTATCTGAAACAAGAGTAAGAAAAAAAATCACGATTTTTTCATTCCATTTTCGACTATTTGCGAGATGAAGGGGCTGTCATTCCATCAGTCCCCTTCCCCATCTTATAGTATGTTGTGATGCCAATGTGGACTAATATTAGGTTAACGTGAATGGCTATTTCGCTGTATGACAGAAGAAAAAATTACGGATTTCTCTAAAAAAAGTAAGGATAAAACACTTTTTTCACTTAATTTTTGAATATTTCAGGAGGAGGATGGGGGTGTGTAGCCCCATCACTCCCCTTTCTCTTCTTTGGAGTCAATGTGGACTAATATGGGACTAATGAGAACGGCTAGTTCGCTGTATGGCAGAAAAAAAATTAAATTTTTTTATAAAAAAGAAGGGGAAAAATCAGCAATTTTTTCATATCGCTTTCGAAAATTTCGGGGGGGGGGGGCTGTAGCCCCATCACCCCCCCCCCTTAGGTACGCCCATGAGTTATGGCTAAAACTATTTCAAGAACTGCTCTAATAACAGAAACTAAACAACAAAACTTTAAGCATTGTGTTTGTTATGGTTGTAACGCAGTTTTTTTGTCAAACTATGGACAAAAGTGTTATGTGTTACGCTTGTGACACAGACTTTTGTTACTCTTGTGACAACTCCCCAGAGCCTATTCCATGCATAGCATAAACAAAATATTTAATGTAAAATCTGTGTTATACCTGGAAATCAGAGAGTTAGAAGTTTTGTGTAAAAATTTTAAGTCGTTTTTATGAAATTAAAACTTTAATATGTTTTCTGTTACTCTTGTGACATTTAATTATCAACTAATAAATAAAGCTAAAATTCCGTTTAATACCTTAGATAAAACCTTTTAACTGTGTATATCTGAAGGATGTAATAATAGCTCGTTATATTCAAAGCAAAATAATTTCATTTAAAGAACAGAAGTAAAAAAAGTCCTTCCGGCCAGTGCCGGGAGGAAGAGGTAGCTTTCATATTCCTTATTTTAAAAAAGCCAACTTATATTATTCAAACACACGAAGCTCAATTAAGTGGAAACCGAATGTAGGAGATTCAATACTAATTTTTATCAATACTAAATCATTATGAATGAGAATTTCGCGAAATTGGTCAGCTTTATCCAAGCTGCTTTTATTTAAAGTAACTTATATTTGGCTGCCAAATTCGGCGATTTCTTAAAGTGCCTGCCATTTTGAGACAACATGGTGGATGAGGCTAACCAGTGAACTTGGTCAAGACCTTAGTAATTGCTGTGCACATGCTCACTCACATCGGAATCGGTTGATATATACGAGTGCTGTCGCAGGCAAAAAATCAGATTTTTCAAAATGTCACCCACGTTAGAAATTGAAACTGCTATATCTGAGCCATTTTTTAAGATAAAGACAAACAAAAAATGATCCTGAATCCTTATATCAAGGTCAAATACTTAAACAAGAAACCTTTTTCAATTTCTAATTTTTTTGCACCTCACTTTAAATATATATATTTTTTAATTTAATGGCCGCCATTTTGAAACAAGAAAACTGATGAAGCAGGCCAGCGAACTTGGTCGAGATATTAATGTATACTATCCACATGCCTTCTTCCATCGAAATAGGCGAATACGTGTGGTATCGCGAGACAAATACAAGATCGTTTCAAAGTGTTAGCCATGATAGAAATTCAAAGTGCTATAATTCAACCACTTTTTAAGATATAAACAAAAGAACAAATTTTCAGAAACAAAAACTGCTCCAGAATCTTTGTATCAAGGCCAAACACATAAAAAAAATCTTTTTCATTTTCCAATTTTTTAATACCTCATTTTAAATTTTAAATTACATTTTTTTTTTAAATGGCAACCCTTTTGAAACAAGATGGCGAATGAAGCTGGCCATTTTGGCTCGAACTCGGTCGAGACATTGGTATGTACTATGTACAGACCAAGTTACATTCAAATCGGTTCATAAATACGCCTGTTATCGCGTGACAAAAATCAGGTCGTTTTAAAATGTCAGCCACAATAGAAATTCAAAATGTTATAACTCAGCCATTTTTTTAGCTATAGACAAAACAAAACCTGTTCCGGAATCTTTGTATTAAGATCAAACACATACGAAAAAACTCTTTTTCATTTACCAATTTTTTGGTATCTCATTTTAAATTTAATTTTTAAAAAAAATTTTAAATGGCCGCCATTTTGAAACAAGATGGCGGATGAAGCTGGCCAACGAACTCGGTTGAGTTATTTGTATGTACTATGTACACACCAAGGTACATCCAAATCGGTTCATAAATATGTCTGTTATCACGTGGCAAAAATCAGGGCGTTTCAAAATGTCAGCCACACTAGAAATTCAAAATGCTATAACTCAGCCATTTTTTAAGATATAGACGAAACAAAAACTGCCCCCGAATCTTTTTATCGAGATCAAACACATAAGAAAATAATATTTTTTCAATTTTCAATTTTTTGGTACCATATTTCAAATTTAAATTTTTCTTAAAATTTTAAATGGCCGCCATTTTTAAACAAAATGGCGGATGAAGCTGGCCAACGAACTCGGTCGAGACATTGGTTTGTACTATGTATAAACGAAGTTACATCCAAATCGGTTCATAAATACGCCTTTTATCGCGTGACAAAATTGAGGACGTTTCAAAATGTCAGCTTTGCTAGAAATTCAAAATGCTATAACTCAGCCATTTTTTAAGATATAGACGAAACAAAAACTGCTACGGAGTCTTTGTATAAAGGTCAAATATATAAGAAAAAAATATTTTTCCATTTTCAATTTTTTGGTACCACATTTCAAACTTTAATTTTTTTTTAAATTTTTAAATGGACGCCATTTTGAAACAAAATGGCGGATGAAGCTGGCCAACGAACTCGGTCGAGACATTGGTATGTACTATGTACACACCGAATGACATCCAAATCGGTTCATAAATACGAGAGTTACAGTGTGACATAGGTCATATATATATATATATTTAATTCATAATAATTGATGGTGGCAGGTTATGTTTAATTAATGGTATTATATATATATATATATATATATATATATGTATATTGATATATATATATATATATTTATATATATATCAATTTTGAACGGAGGGTGGTTTCGGGGTCTGGGGGTCATGATTGATGAAAATATACCAAAATTTTTTGAAATCGCTTTCCTCCGAACGTCTGCAATAGGTAGCTTTTTG
The DNA here is from genome assembly GCA_963932465.1 of Maratus speciosus. Lineage (NCBI taxonomy): Eukaryota > Metazoa > Arthropoda > Arachnida > Araneae > Salticidae > Maratus > Maratus speciosus. The sequence continues at coordinate 437,393,271 of OZ010787.1, forward strand.
TAAAGAAAGCTACCTAAAAAACATGCAACCCAGTAAGTGGATTTTTATGCTCAAATTTAAATGAATTTTAATACTACTAGTTTCCAGCTCGGTCTCGGTGTAGATTCATTGTTAAGAAATTAAAACTTACAAATTCCTATACAACAACTCTTTAACTTTAAATTAATGTATCACACTTGTATTTCCGTTTTAAAAGTTTATCAGCAAAAAGTTTCTTCTGCCGTGGACATTCCCATATGTAAAAAATAATATCGAAAAGGTCGCAATTTAAAAAGTTTTCTTACTTCTGTTCAATCCTAATCATCGGCTATTAGTAAAATACAAATTATGAGAAAACATTAAAGTGATAACTTATATCTTAGTGATAAAAAAGCGTTCAAAAAAAGGGAAAAAAAGAAACAAACAAAAAGAGAGAAAATGAGGTGCTGACAAGACAAGAACACAAGAACTTATCCAAATATGAAATGAAATCGAATAGGAAAATGTCTCAAAGGAAATGACCGAATTATTTTGTGGATAAGAATGAAACTCATTTTCTTTTTCGTTGAAAACACGAAACATCATTTCCACTCAAATAACTCAAGTCTTTTCTCTTTCCAGAACTTCACATCAGCAGCGTAATCAAGTGTCACGCTCAGTGATTTTTTGAGACAGAACAATGGAAAAATAAAATTGAAATTTATTGAGGAAATTCTTTAGTTTATCTAAATAAGTTGTAGTTGATATCAAGATAAATTGTAACACAAGATATGGGGATAAAAATTTTTTATTACATAAAACACAATTGGAATTCTGATACAATCTTTTGCTATGTGCAGAATTTTAAGTTTAAACTGATTAAAAATTTCATTTTTATTTGCATTCTCGTGATTCGTACTATCCTTGGAACTTCTATAGTGTCTTGCACCATTATTAATGATAAGAAAATTTCTGTTTACTTTTTTTTTCACAGGTTTTGTAACCGCCTCGTTTATTCGCAGAATTTTCTGTACTTTTTTTTCAGTTAAATAAGATGAAAAGCCTGTTAATAATATATGGTGGCTCTGCGATCCCTGTTTATAACAGCTTTAGTTTAACGGATAATTTTCCAAACTTGCATCGAAATCTAGCATAAGAATTCACAACAATAAATTAAAATTTTTTGTTTCCGTTTTGTAACTACAAATTCGGTGACATACACAACAATAAATTGAATTTTTTTGTTTTCGTTTTGTAACTACAAATTCGGTGACTAGATGTCTTATAAATAGTGTATGATCTTTAGAAATGCATTAATTCTAAAGAAAAATTTCGTCTTCAATTATTAGAAAAGAAGTTTTAAAACCAGCATTCTGGATTTCTTAATAAACACATATTAAACCATAGCTACTACCATCATACGGTTTTTTGTACCTCATAAATTTTATAGTAAGTTTTACCTTTTTAAATTGCCGTAATCTGCCAATTAAATAAACGAAAAATTTCTATTCATTTTTGTGGTACAAAAAAGCGGAAGAGCTGGTAGCGATGTGTTAAACACTAAAACTATCTTGATTGGCAAATTGACCAGTGTGGGCATAGAGGATTAAGTGTTTTTCAGATAAACACTTATTATTTGGCCCCGATAGGATCGGAATTTTTCGCGTTTTTCAAATGTGATTCAACCCTTTGAATATAATTTGGGATCAATAATTTTCACCTCTCTGATTCATTTTTCGTTTAAGACTTTTTAAATGCATTATAGAAAATCATAATCATAGTTTTTTTGCAAACTATAATGTATTTCATTTATATCAATTGAAGTTATTTCGATACTAAATTCTTAAAACCTTCACTTCTTGCACATCTTTTGAGACACATTCATAGCACTGAAAAGGTAAGATGACTTTGCGAGTGCTTCACACACACACACACACACACAAAAAAGAAAAAAATCAAATTCATATAATTCAATTACATTATAAATTGCTAAATAAACCTATGTTTCCTAGTTTGTATAACATATTTAAACAATGTAAAAGACATATGAAACAGAAAGGTTGGAAATACAAATTTTATACCGTATTAGAACAGTCCATCTATCTTTGAAAAAGTGAATAAACTTGACACTATCAATGTACCAAAATTCCTGTTTCCATTGGCTTATCTACTCCCCTTCACTGTATTATTAATTTCCACAACTTTTTATTATAGTATTATTTTACGCTTTATTTAACCTGCTATTAATTAAAGGTACGATTTCTATTTTAAGCCTTTCAAAGGCAAATTAAATCTGTTGATAGAAAGTTGAAATTGTTAAATGTTACTAGAAATTAACCTCCTGAGACCCCGCTTCCATTCAATTGGACATTTTTATTTTTTACATAAAATACTTCATTTCAATTGGAACTTGTAAATAATTGCTGTCCTCTGTACTAGATACTCCAGTGCTACTATCTGTACGCCGAAATAATAATAAAATTTCAGCTAAATATGTACTTTAATCATTTGAAAGTGGCAGAGAACAAGAGAAAAACTCTTGAAGGTAAGCAGACAGTTTTAACGCTTATTTTATATATTTTTAAATAGTATTTTGATATTAATGCTACACACATCTAATTTTAAATGTTGTGTCAATGAAATGACATCGCAGTTTAAGTAATCTAATGTATATTTTAGAGAATAAACAAAATGTTTGGTAATGTCCATTCTATTGGACGCTGGGTCTTCGTCAGTTGTTTTTATTCATGTTAGACAGTTTTTGTATATTGAAGAGACGCATTAGTTTTTACTTAAAAATCAACACAGTATTGAAATAAATAATAGATACAGAAGTAGATAATATATTTTCTTAAATAAATAAAAAAATATTTAAATATTATCCTAAAAATGTATAAGTTTACTGATAAAATGCCTCTCCTAAATCAGTAAATTGTTAATTTTTTTTATTAGAGTGAAATATATATATATATATACAGTAGCGCTCAAAATTATTTTGACAACCTTATATGCTCTCTTTTTTTTATTTAATATAAAAATGTAAAAGAAAATATATTCCCTATAATTTAGAACACTATGACTGCGCTTATTCAAAAGTGTCAAGTCTCAACTTGTTTGTTTACATCCTGCGCCACCGAAGAAGTATGACTCCTCCTTAGCTCGAAAGAAATGCCGAAATGTAAAAAATATTGACGTGATTCTAAAAAAGCCACTGTAAATTCACTTAAGAAAGGTAGACTGCAAGTAGAATTAGCTCGTTCTTATAACGTGTCTCGGCAACTTGTTATTATATGGAATAAAGTTTTTAATAAACAGCAATACATCGAAAATAAGCCTCAAAATGGTTATCCGAAAGAAACGACTTGCAATGTTGATTGTATTATAAAAATGATATCTACAAGTGATTGTCGTATTTCCGTTGTAATAATAAAAAAGAATTGAAAGAAAATTACGGTATAGACATACACGTTTCATCAGTCAAACGACGCCTAAACCTCTATGGTTTACATGGCAGAAGACCAGCAAAAACACATTTGTTAACTACTAAGAATAGGAAGGCTAGAGTTTCATTTATAAAACGGCATAACCCTTTCAGAAGCAAAGCAGTTCCATTGCTAAAGTGTTGAAATTAATAATTGACACCGGAATTTGAAAACAAATTTATTTTTAAATATGAAATGCTATATTTCACACACATAATAAACCGAATTTTTTTTAACCAAAATTCTGGTGTCAATCATTAATTTCAACACTTTAGCAATGGAATTGCTTTGCCCATGAAAGGGTTATGCCATTTTACGAATGCAACTCTAGACTTCCTATTCTTAATAGATAACAAACGTGTTTTTGCGGGTCTTCTGCCATGTAAACCTTAGACGTTTAGGCGTCGTTTGACTGATGAAACGTGTATGTCTATGCCACAATTTTCTTTTATTTCGTTTTTTATTATTACAGCGGACTTACGACAACCACTTGTAGATATCATTTTTATAATACAGTCAACATTGCAAGTTGTTTTTTTCGGATGGCATCTTCGAGGCTTATTTTAGATGTATATCTGTTTATTAAAAAGTTTATTCCATGTAATAACAAGTTGCCGAGACTCGTTAAAAGAACGAGCTAGTTCTGATTGCAGTCCACCTTTCTTAACCCTCTGTCTACCAGAAGGGTCCAATGGACCCGACATGTACATTCAAAATATTTATTCAAACCAGAAATTTCTTCAAAACAAACTAAATGTATAAATCAGACAATAATAAGTTAAATAAACAAATTAAATAGTTTTAAGTAAAAATTCTGGTGTAGAATGTTTTTATAAAACTTGAGTAAAATTTCCGGTAGTTCTAGGGTTAAGTGCATTTACAGCGGCTTTTCTAGAATCACTTCAATATTTTTTACATTTAGGCATTTAAAAATAATCACAAAAAGTCAATATAAACACTAATCGAAGCTATAGCGCCACTGACACCTTCAACAATTAAATGCAAACTAATTGTCAAAATACATTTGAGCTCGGGAGGAGTCATATTTCTTCGGTGGCGCCGAATGTAAACAAACAAGTTGAAATTTAATACATTTGTATAACTGCAGTCATAGTGTTCTCAATTATAGGGAATATATTTTCTTTTACATTTTTATATTAAATAAAATAAGAGAGAATATAAGGTTGTCAAAATACTTTTGAGCGCTACTGTATATTCCGCATTTGGTAAACATAGATATTTACAATTACCTTTTATTATGTTTTATTTTTACTCATTGATACTAAAATAGTTACAATTAACTATTTTTGGTATTATTTTTCTGTTAGTATGCTATTTATAATTAATCATATTTAATCATAATTAGCAGCAAAAATTGTAAGAAAATATAACTAAAGATAACAGTACAGGATTATAAATAAACTCATTTTGATTTCTTATAAATTTCTGCTTTGCATTTACTTGCCAATTGCGGTAGCTGCGGCACTAATTATTATCATTATTCTAACAAACAAATGACTAGTGTTGAGAAGAGTTAGAAAACAAAACAAAATGTTATTATTATTTTTTTTTCAAAATTACTAAATTAATCAACACGTTTTTTAGTTAAAGTACACTTTTTCTATTTGATGATGAAAAAATTGAGTTTATGTGATATTTGGAAGTGACGTATGAACGATAAAAACACACTTCTGATGTCAGCAAAATTTGTAGTCAAAGAAATAGGAGCTTGACGCTAAAAATCTGGTTTTTGAGGCCTATGTAGCGATCTTATCTTACTTGATAAGTATGAATTATAATAAGATTGTGTACATGAAATGCAACTTGTATTTGTATATTCGTTTAACTATAAAAAATAATTGCAAGCCTTTTACATTATTTTACTCTTCGTATGTTGTTTATAATTAAATTAATTAATTTATTCGAATTTAAACAGAAATAAAAATGTACAGAAAATATAACTGAAGATAATAATTTAAGATTATAAATAAACAGCATATTTCTTTTTAATTTCCTTTTGGCATCCAAATGTCAATTGTGATAACCGTGCCACTAACCATTTATAATTTTTTAAAGAAAAAACTTTATTTATGATAGATTTTTTTTTAATTCCCTTTTAAAAAACTATTTAAAATGTCACTAAATTTATTTATACTTTTCAAATAAATTTCATCCAAAAAAAAAAAAAAATTCGCTTTGATATTAAAAAAATTAAAATTGTGCAATACTTAAAGGTGATGTATAAACGATAAAAGCACATTTATAATGAAACAAAATTTTTAAACATAAATAAAAATTCAAAGAAAATATAACAGAAGACAAGAGTTTAAGATTATAAATAAACTGCACTTTGTTTCTTTTTAATTCCTTTTGGTATCCAAATGTCAATTGTGATAACCATGCCACTAACTATTTATATATTTTTTAGAAAAAACTTCTATTGATGTGATAGATTTTTTAAAAATTCTTTTTAAAAAAACTATTTAAAAAGTCACTAAATTGATTTATACTTTTCAAATAAATTTCATCCAAAAATACTTTTTCTCTTTGATAATGAAAAAATTAAAATTGCATAATGTTTAAAGGTGATATATGAACGATAAAAACACATTTATAGAGAAAGAATATATTTCAATTAAGAATTTTTCATTCAGAATCACGTAATTCAATAATATGATTTTTACAGGAATAAGACCCAATGTCCATTATATTGGACAAGCCAATACTCTTTATATTTTTTAGTTTTAAAAATAATTGAATATATACAAAGTTTTCCAGCCACAAAAAGAGCTTTAATCCTAAAAATGGTAAAATTTGTGCGAAAAATGCGAGCTTGGGTCTCAAGAAAACAATTTGAATTCAAAACAATTTATTTTCGTCAAGTACTGTAACGCACGAGTATTAACTGCTATGGTTCGTGCGGTTCGGTTAACGTATTTCTGAATGAAAATGCCATAAGACGTAAATAGTTTTACTGAAATCCCTCCATAAATATTAATTATCTATTTTAGGTGGATTTCGTGTGAAATACTACCTTTTGGGATCTCAGTTATGTTGGAATTTCGGAAAACTTTTTGCAGATATACACGGATTATGACCCCTAGAACCCAAAACCACCTACAGCAAAAAACTTTATATATATATATATATATATATATGTATCTCTATCTATCTATCTGTCTGTCTATATTCACTTTTTTATGGACAAGATAACTTCAATAATTCTGCAAAAATATTTTCCAAACTGATACATAAAATCAAGGGGCATAAAATCTCGGTCAAGTTCGTTAATTGGCGAAATCGGACCAGGGGGGTTGAAACAGGGAGGGGTTTTGTGAAAAAAATAAAACCCCCATAAGTTCTTAATTATAATACATATCGACCAGTTTAAAGCTATTATTACTTCTAAAAAATAGGTTAACAATTTATGTATGACAGATTTTTGATAAAACTAAAAATGGGCTCAAGCAGAAAAAAATAAGGTTTTGGGACAAAAAATTCATAGCTTCGTGAATTCTCAAGATATCAAATCCAATTAAATTTATTATAAATTGTCTTAATATTATCTACAACTTTTATATTGACAAGTTTTTGATAGCACCAATTCTTACTGCAAAAATTTATAAAAGAAAACAAAAAGGGGGGGGGGGGGTTGAAGAAGAAAAAAATCCATAACTTCGTCAATTCACAAGATATCAAATCCGCATGAATTTATTATATATCTTCTTAATATTATCTAGAGCTTTTATACTGACAAGATTCTGATAGGACCAATTCTTACAGTAAAAACAAATTATAAATAGATAGCGGTTGAAGAAAGAAATATCGTAATCGTATTAAGGATCAAATCCAAACTGCTTTCTTTCTTTCTAACCGATGACCAGGCCCCTACCTGCCGGGTTGCCCCAGCTTAACGGGTTTAGTACCTGGCATCGGGGAGAAAGACCGCCTAATCGCCGTGAAGCGGCAATAAACCTGACATTATTGCCTCGATCGTCATCCTATCTGCTGTGCCTACTGCTCGTTTGTGTATACTTTGTTTTGCCGGTTACTTAACTTTATATCCTGTTGTCTGGCACTTGCACATTGCTACTCATGTTGGTCTCGTAATTTAGAACCTTGATCAGATGATGAGACCTTCACCTGGCAAGGCACCTCGAGAGGTATAATTCACAGGTAACTTGGAGGACTTTGCACCCACGACGGATTTTACATGCACCAGGCGCCATTAGCGTATATGGCGGATTATAGCCAGCAGTAGGCCTCTATCCCACGGCCTTAGCTGCGGATTCGATGCTCTGTCAACTGGACCACCGCTGCTCGAACTACTACTGAATGACCTGGGATTTTGAAGCCGAATTGTTGGTGCAGACTTGTCGTAAGAAGATGGATTTTGGAGGGGGGTGGGGAAGCAAAAAAGAAAGCAAAAATTTTTTTTTTGGGGGGGGGGGGCGCCGCAGATAGACAAGTTGCACCGAAAGTTAATTTTGGGCCGAAATGCTGGGCAAACATAACGATGCAGGAGGATGAGACTCCGCCTATCTACCGTACCCCACCGCGTAGAAACTGACTCCGTAGACTTCCCACTGGAGAGGGTCCGGTAGCTTGTACAGGCTATAGCCTAAGTGCTACTACGAATAATAAAGAGGCGGTAGTCAAAAAAAAAAAACCCTGAAAGTGAAAGGGGTTAGTTTGTACATCTTATTACACTTAAAACTTACTTATAGCTATTTATTTAACTATCATTTATTATATATATTGTTTTAATATTATCCTATAGCACTAGGCGACATTAAACTAACTAGAGTAATTTACTTTAGATTACTTAAACAATGCCTGGCTATTTAAAAATGAATTTATATTTTAATCATTTCTAATATTAGAATCAGGATTTTATTTATTAATTAATATTATTATATTATCTTGTGGCAAGTTCAGTGCTGTGTTTGGGTGGGAACGCGTGGGAACGCCGTTCCCAGAAATATTTGGATTGAACTTGGTTTGAACAGTCTAAAAAAATATCGCGCACTAGCACAAACGTTTCTTTTTTTTTCCCCAAGGGAAACAATAATTATTGTTATTTATTATAACGATAATTATAATGTTTATTGATACTGGAGATAAGCCTTAGAAAGCTAAATCCCCTTCTCCAGACTGTGAAAACTAGAGAAACTCACTCCTTATTGAAAAAGCCAGTCCACTTATATTCACAATCCGTGTAGGACCTCCCTTAAAAGAATTCTGTCCTGAACCATACGTGAAATCTTGGTTGCGATCTTGAAGAGGATTAGCCGACGAGACAGCTTGTCGTAAATCAAAGGGCACAGAAAACACCTCCCATTAACATTCTTTATGGAAACTTCTAGGTTAGATGTGCCAGTAAGTAATATATGGATTTATTTCTGTTATTTCAATTAAACTTTGATTCATGAGGGAAAATGTTACTATGAGATTGATTAAATATTGCTTTTAGATGAATGCTATACAAATACTATACTATACTATAAAAACTAGAATATAATAATTATAACTGTTAAATTAAAAAAAAAAGAGTCAGATTTGGCTATATGTTGGGTAAATTGACCCTTTACATAGCGAAAATTCGGTAGCATCAGCATCTGCTCTATGAAAAGGCGAGTTCCCACAAATATTTTTTTCCAACTACAGCACTGGGCAAGTTAACTATGAGTTGGAATACTATTACTTAGCTAGGAGGGAATTGATAGGAGACTAACGATAAATCCAAACTGCTTATTTTCAGACACATTTTTAAATTCATTTAACTTTCAAACGCATCCAATTGATAGATTCTCTTATTCAGAAACTATATAATGTGCCGTAATGATCAATTTTTTGATGGAGACGGAATATATTTTAACACTAGAACGGCGGCGAGGGGTCATTTTGACCCTTGCCAAATGGTTACATGTTGATACGAACCAGAGAACTTTTTATAATATAAGATTAATATACGCTGCACAAAAATAACTTAAATAAATAAGTTATATAGATTTAAGTAAAAATTTTGATGTGAAATATTTTAATAAAACTCGAGTAAAATTTCCCGCCGTTCTAGTGTTAAAAAATGATTTCAAATGGGGCATTTTGAAGCGAATTTCTTGAAGCGATTGTGTTGGTAACGAAAAATATGGTCCTACTGAGAAAATAATTGTTTATAAATCACGTTCTAATTAATTTTACCAAAAATAAAAACATAGGCCACTTATAAATCACATAAAAAATCACGTCAACATGTTTCATGTTTTTCCTTTTAAAGTAAATCTGAAAATGTGTCAGAAAATTTCCAGTTGTTGAGCATGGAAAAATATTTCTTGAATAGTGCCTTAACATGATTCTGATAAAACCAGTTCTTATATAAAAATTAAACTAAAAAGTCGTCAAAAGCGGCCAGATAAAATTGCGAAAGTGGGTTTATCTATAATCATGATTTAGTTTTTGTTGGTGAAATTAGTACTTAACTTCGAAATCTAGCTGTGCCTATAGGCCGGGCGGGCAGGGATGTATTTTTTAATTTAAGGACAATCATTCTGTGAATCTAAAAAACAGAAGATTTGCGTTCGAAATTTCTGTCACATATTTTGAATAAAATACATAATTGTACTACGTACAAATATAGATCATGTCGTGACCTCCTAGTTTTTCAAGGATTCTAGTACGGATGGCAGTTAACGTGATAAGTAAGCTAAATTTTATTAAGAAATTCAAGTACAAATTTTATATTTGGAGATTAAAATTTCAGAAAATAAATCAAGATTGCATGTTTAGCAATAAATAATAAATAAATAAATAAAAACAAAAAATATACAGAAATTTGGAAATCATGCCGGAAATTCCGAAAGAAAATTTTAAATTTATGTAATAATAGAATGCCTGTCATTAAGTGAAGCAAAAATTACTATTAACAATCTCTGTTAGAAGCTCAGAATTTAGGAATTTAGAAAAAAATGCTTAACTGACAACTTTGTTCCTATTGAATTAGATACGGCAAGGCAAAGTATCAAACGCTGTCAGAAGTCTGCAGTTATGTGCACACGTGTTTTATGAACGGCCTCGCTGCATATAGCACACGCGATATACTAGCACACGTGCTTCCGCAGGTCATCCCTAGGAGGTCTAACAATCAAACAACTTTATCCTTGAGGATCCAAAAAAATGGTCATATGTTTTCAAGAGCTTTGGTGCTGAAAGGTTATTTTTCGTACAAAACAATTACGTTTGTAGGGTAACCATTGGAAACATGTCTTTCAATCAAATTTCCTGATTTGTTTCCTATACATGAATACCTATCAGACAAATATTTCCCCTATTATCACCTTATAATTATTGATATTTTATAAGATAAAAATGTTTTTTGTAATTTTTTAAAACTTGATTTTCTCAATAACTGCAGCACCGAATTTCATGCCATCACATAGATACCAAAGATGCATAACTGGGAATTTTTGTATAATTTTCTGTTTATAAAAACTGTGCAAAATAGCGATAAATAATTTACAAAAATAAAAATCATATCTTATGGTTATATGAAAATTACCATTTTCTTGTAAAACATTCCTCATATGTTCACGTATATTATTTGTAAATGTTGAAAGTTTGAGTTCGGTATTGCATATAAACGCGCACTTTCGGCTTTTATATATAATATGGGTGCATATATGAGGATTTTTTTACAAGAAAATGGTAATTTTCGTATAACCATAAAATATGATTTTAATTTTTGTAAATTATTTATCGCTATTTTACACAGTTTTCATAAACAGAAAATTATACAAAAATTCCCAGTTATGCATATTTGGTATCTATATAACCTCAGTTAATGGCATGAATTTCGGTGCAGTAATTTTTGAGAAAATCAAGTTTTAAAAAATTAGAAAAAACATTTTTATCTCATAAAATATCAATATTTATAAGGTGATCATAGGGGAAATACATTGTCAGATAACTATTCACATCTAGGAAAAAATTCATGAAATTTGATTGAAAGGCATGTTTCCAATGCTTACCCGGCTATGCCTTTTGAAACTCCTTCCTCAGTGTACATTCACTCCATAAAATTTCTAAGGAGCACCGCTTTCTCTCACTCGAAAGTCTATGCTTACTATTTTAACAGTAAAAATACCAGAAATTTGAGTCAAGTTTCACAAATATATTTCACACCAAAATTTTGATTTAAACAGTTTAACTTTATTATTTAACGTTTTTCTTCTTTGTATCTTTCAAACTTATTTCATAATCAAATTTCTGGTTTGAACCGCAACATATTCATATGGAAGCCATCAAATTCACGATTCTCGGTATTTCTAGTGTTAAACGCCGATATTATAGCTACTTTATTTTATCGTAGAAATGCAAATATTTTTCTGTGATTAAAACAAGCAAATTTTTCTACTCAAAAATTGTGGTTTATGTTATTAGCAAGAATGGGTAGTAAGTATATGCAAGCGCAGCCTTCCAACTATTCCTTGAAATTAATTGTCACTATTCCGGAATAGTAATATTAGTCTTATTTAACCCTTTCATAGCTGCCAACATTTACGCTTTCTTCTTACCACTAAAATTTTATAAAAAATATTGTCTTATTTAATCGTCGAAATCTCACGATTAAAGAAGGCAAAAATTTCAGTTAAATTTTAGTGGTAGCAAAAAAGCCTAAAAGTTGCCAACTATGCCCTACTGCAATTTTTTTCATGTAATGTTTTTTCAGTTACTAAAATGAAAATTAAAGGTTAAACATAAAAAAAATACTCATCCGTGAAAAATTTTATTCCTCAGAGGTAATTAACCAATTAGTGCTTGAATTTTTTTCAACTCAATATTGTGCTTAATTATAGTAAATGGTGTAAAATGAACGTAAAAAATGATAAAAAAAATTATCTTTGAAAAAATATTTATTTAACATATAAAAATCTAAAAGTCCCAATTTTGGTACACTAGGCACGAAAGGGTGGGGGTTTTCTCCGTTACTGTCTAAGCATTATATCTATGTTTTATGCCATTTCGTATGTTTCAAAAAGGTTACATATCATCCGGGTTTTTATTTGACTATAAAAATTTCTTTATTATTACGATAAAGGTTCAAGAACAAGACCCCCTTCCTACTCACCATTGGCTATTGGCATAGTAAAAATTTATAATAATCAATAATTACTAGTAGAGTATATATACCGTATATACTCACATATACGCCAACCCATTAACTTTTGAATGCAAATTCTGCAAAAAAATAAAAAAACTCGCGTATGTCGACCCCCTAACTTTTTACTTCAATTTCGCACAAAATCAAACCGAAGATTTCACTTACTAAAGCGAATAAATTAGTAAGTAAACAAAAAAAAATCATTGAATTTTTTTTAATAATAAAATATCATAATTTGTATATTTTATATAATATTTTATTATTCATACACATGAAAAATCAGACTTTTGCACTATTCGAAGTTTTTTTTTTTTTTTTTTTTGCCTTTGTAATTGACTTGCGTGTAAGTCTTCCCCCCAATTTACTTGCAGAAAATTGTCAAAAATTCTTTGTTTTACACACGAGTATGTATTGTACAGTAGAACTTTGATTATCCGACCCTCGTGTAACTGGAACTCTCTGTAAACCGATGTCGATATCCTGAATTTTTTTCAACCTTTTTTTTTTTTACTTTCACATTCCTTGTGTATGCAAGTATTCCTTTCCAAACCACGAGTAGAGATAAGCATTTTGGTTCCCCTTTCTTCGAATTCCATTGAAATTAGCTTGAGTTCCCGCAAGATCCGATCCCTGGATAATTATACTCCCCCCCCCCCCCACTCCCTGTGTACACGTCCCTGTTCTAAACAAATAAAATTATTTTCATGTATAATTTAAATTAACATATTTATTAAGCAGTTTAAACAGTCCTAATAGCAGTTTGATGATGATGTTGCATATTAAACTAGATGATTATTGATAAATTCTCGATCATCCGGAAATTTGATTATTCGCTGTCGGTTCGGTCCCAATTACGTCGAATAATCGAGATTCTGCTGTATATATTTTAGTAACCTCAGGATGTCAAATACTAAACTAGTACAAAACATAACCGTATGATATAAATTTTTACTAAGCCAATAGCTAAGGGTGGGAAGAGGTGGGTGTCTTGTTCTTGATCCGATCCCAGACCCTGTTCCCCCTATAGTAATAACAAAGAATAGCCAAATAATAATCCGAATAATAATTTTTTAACCAAATAATAATCCGAATGGTATGTAACCATTTTGTAAGAAAATAAATGGCATAAAACATACATTTAATGCATAGACAGTAACGGAGAAAACCCCTACTCATTCGTGCCTAGCGTCCCAAAATTGGGACAATATATAAAGGTTAAAATTCGAACAAAAAAAATAGAAATCTGAAAAAATGCAAAAATACGTATTCTAAAATAATGTTTCGTCTTATAAATAATACCGCGTATAAAATAAAAAATAAAAGAAATATCTTACCTTTTCTTACTCACCATTTTATTTCAAGAAAATCCAACTTTGAGCTACAACAAACATTTATTTCACCTTTTTATTCTTAATAAATGCACTGTCATTTATGGATAAATATTGAAAACAAATACTAAGGCTATATTTTACTAAGTTTTTAAAGGATATCATAATTTAATTTGTAATGGGAATTTTTAAAAGAAAGTGTCCCAAAATTAGGACGCCAGGCACAAATGGGTTAATTAAAGTGGTACTTTAAAGTACCGTCAGTACACTACGACTAAAATATCGTAACAGAAAACCCACAAGATATTTCAAATGGCACCAGAACTGTGGTAAAATATTTTCGGTTTAATACGTATGTGAAATATTGCCCTTTCCTTTTTTTTTACTTAAAAATAAATATTTTGTCAAATTCCGGTGCCAATCATTCATTTCAACACTTTAGCATTGAAAATGTTTTGCCTCTGAAAGGGTTAAAAAACTACTTTTTTTATAGTTTTTGATATTGTTAGCAGTCCTTTAGTTATGCGACGTCTATATTCCAGGGACAACATATTCTCTCGCATCTCCACATATGCAATATATGAATTTACATATGTCATTTCTAGCATAGCAAGAAAAAGCCGGTGCCACAACTTTTAGATTTCCTATAAAAAATAATAATGAAACAGAAAAGAAATACTAGGAAAATTATTACTACACTACATTTTAGTAATTACAATTTAAAGCAGATGAGGATAACTACACAGACGAAAAGAAAACAAGAAGTTTTTCTCCAACACCCAGTGTACTGACGGTACTTATAAGTACCACCGAGTAATTCAACCGTTAAATCAAATACATACACCGTTCACCAAAAACAGCTAATCAAATTGTATCCTAAGATCATAATGAACAGATAAAAAAATTCCAACTTTTATCTTATATACTTTTACTGTGTTTGCAGCAATAAAAGGCGAGCGTGACAATCTGTACAAAATGTCGGCACAAAACACATCGACTGTAGAATTTTTACCTTATTTGTGAGAGAAAAGTCGCATAAGTAAGCCGCTAAAATATGCGAAATATTTTATTCAAAGTTTACTGGTGGAAGTTTATTTCGGCGGTAATAAGAAACTGTTGGCCCGATGTAAAAAATCAGCCGTGATCTTGTGACAACCTCCTCAGATACTTTACTCGCCAGTGGTAGACTCTATATTTCTCGTCTTTTTATTCATAACTCCATTATAAATTCTTGTGTAAATTAAACATTTCAGCATTTTTCGAAGAGGAGTAATTTTCACATGAAAGGGTTAACCGTTTTAGGGGCAAGCAATTGAGTTTCTGTAATGCTGAATTCCCACAGGAAATTTGGAAAAATTTTATTTGAAAGTAAGGAAAAGCAATTTTTCAACTCCTTTTCACCAAAATAATAAAAGTAAAACTTAATTAAAAGTTTCTCGTGCTAATCTTAAATAAACTTAGGGTGTTATATAATATATATCTCACCGCCCTTCAAGGGGTTAAATATCTAGTACTTGAGGCAAAGGCGGAAATTATGATTACTTATGTTGCTTATACTTTTAATTCACCTAAAAAGTTCTACATTATTGGACATCGTAAAAACTTTTGATTTTTTTTTTATATTTTAAAAATGTACTCTCTAATCCTTGAGAGGCTTGCAGAGCTTTCAAACAAATGCAAAACAAATGCAACATAGGACGCTATAATTACTTACAAATTCCCTTTACCCCCTGCAAATTACATCGAATAAAAGTACTTCAAATTATTTTGTTTTGACAGTCTCAGGTGTCGGCTTGCTCACGTGTTTGGCTGCGACTATTCCCAAAAATAATTTCCGTAATAGATTTTTAACATAAATTGCAATAGAAATAAACAATAAAGAAAATGGTTTACAAGAAAATGGAGGTAGCCATTCAAAGATTCGGTGGGATCCTTTTGATTTATTGGTAAAATTCTGACAGATTTTACTACAGTGTGACACATTCAATTTCATAAAAATCTAAATATAGATTAAGATTTAAATTCTTTGCGGAACAATTCTTCTTTTCTAAAGCATTGGATTATAAAATTTTCAAAGTAATAACTGTCAGTGGTGGCAGTTTTCCTTACATATTTACTCAGAAAGTCCAACTTCATACCAGAAATTCTGAACATTATTGTTTGCCGTTTTTAACTTGTTTAGTTGGGAAGTTCTTCTTATTTTGAAAAGGTTGATTAACAATTTTTTTTTCGTAGCTATTAAAAGCTTTTTTTCGCGTACTTTATAAAACAAAATATTAATCTAAAATTCAGATGATATTTTGTCGTTTACTGATTGAAGCTATGTGGTATTAACCCTTTGCACTCATACTTCCAGTCAGAGTGGACATCATATTTCTTTGCAAAATTTGTTCTTTGTCCCAGCGTTGCCAGTGGGCTACTTTTTTAAAATTCAGATTCCTTGATTGGCACCACTTTTTTGATATAGTAAAATTCGCCTTGTTTAATGACATATTAATTAAGGCTAAAGCAAGGGGAATTTTACCATTTCAGAAAAATGGTGCCAATCAAGAAATATGATATTTTTTAATGTAACCCATTGCTTTGTCCCAGTAATAAAGGAAAATAAAATTTGTTTTACTTAATTAGAGCATTTTTGAAATTATATACTTGAAAGAATATTCTTTTGAAAAAGTAGTGTCAAACCTAATAAAATTTTTGTGAGAGACACCCGGGTCGAATGGGTTAATAATATTTTATGGTGATTCGATGCGTAAATGACAGGCATATCGTCAATATGTAAAGTAAAAAATCTCCTTTAGGAATTTCCGGTTTCACCTTGAAATTTCTGATTTAGAAAAAAAAAAAAACAATCTGGCTACCCTGATAGCTGTTATACTTTAATATTGAATATTTAACACTTAAATACGCAGTATATCATATTTGCAAAACCTTTAATTTAATTTTTAATAAATAAATCAAGTTCATCGCAACCACTGTATTTATATAGGAATATTAATCCTCCAAACAGAAATCACATGAATATGGTACTAAATAAAGTTAAAAATCTATCTTAAAATTTCTGGCATCTAATCCTTAATATAAGTATAAAAAACCCAATTCTAAATGAAAAATTCGCGCATTTAAGTGTTAAACTTCTAATTCTTTTATAATAATACATCCAGCATAATTGGATTTCGTTGACATTTCTAGTAGATAGTCACCTTGAACTTACCTTGATAGATGGTCATGAAAGAAGAAGTCAAATTCAATTTACATCATGCAAGCTGACTAAATAAGGAAATAAATATTTTAGTTAATGCTACGCAGAAACGACCGAAGTTACAAATTACTTCGAAAACATTACTATGCAATGTCATTCAAATGTCTATTAAGTCAAATCGAAACGGCTATTCTATTAGCGTATAATGAGAAATTATATAGAAATTCATGCTAATACATAATGGGTCATACAAACATTAATCTTTCGATTACGGGCAGGACTGGCAACTATTTGTATATTCTATTGCAACACAATTTACTAAAAAATGTCTTTTTAGTAGATATATCTGACAAATATCCTAATGCAAGTGTATGGCAAGGATTATTTTTCAAAATGTAGTAGGACTAGAATAAAAATAGTCACTGGAACGTACGGTGTTTCAAATCCATAATGAAAAGTTTAACCCTTTGAGGAGCAATCAATTGCGTTTGTGAATGCTGAATTCCCACCAGAAATTTTGAATATTTTTATTTCAAAATAGGGAAAACAAATTTTTCAACTAAATTCCCAAAGTTATAAAACTAAAACATAATTAAAATTTTCTGGTGCAAACTTAGGGTGAGATATAATATATCTCACCGCCCATCAAAGGGATAATCTTCATTTTAGCAAAATATACAGAGAATTGGAAAGTAACTCAATATTTGGCTCTGATATAAATCAATCTAAACCATTTCTTCTAATAGATTTTATTGCTATAAATATGAGATTCCTTTATTTTACTAAATATGTTTTATAAGTTTTATCAAAGTATCTCATTCTTAACCCCATTAAGGACGAGTCTCTTTTACATTTCTTTTAATTCTTCGACAACGGTTTTTTCCAGAATTGTAATTTTGATTTATTCACTCGCTCAAATTTAAGATTAGATAATGTGGAAATTTCCAAATTAAAATACTGGTATTCAAATTTAAAAGTTTTGTTCCACTTACATGGTAAGTTATCTTGCCAACCGGCTTTAATGAGTTAAAAAGAATTCGACATAAAAAAAGAGAAATGAAGAAACGTTTGTAAAAATCAGTGTAAAACGGTTCACTCCCTTCACCCCTTAACGCTCGATTTAAATTGCGGTTTAAAAATTCAAATTGCTTATTGGCACCACTTTTATGAAAAAGAAATATTCACCTTATTTAATGACAGGTAAAACGATACTCAAATAAAGCCAAGTACACTATTTTATAAAACTGGTGGGAATCAAACAATCCGAGTAAAAGACACAGCCCGTGAATATGACGGGAGCGAGAATTAAGGGGTTAAAGAGCGATTATATATCATTTATTCCATTAAATATTAATCTCCAAATGCAAAAATGGGGCCAGCATCTTGAAAAAAAAATTGTTTTCTAAGTACTTGAATAGGCTTTTATAGATTTTGAAATATATTTGTTCGTAAATACTGGTCTCATTCAATCATTTCAACATTTTAACAACGGTACTTAGCTCCTCAAAAGGTTAATGTATTTATGAGATATAGATATTTCCCAATAGTAATATCTTCGCTTTTTGTATTCGTAGCATATTATGAAGAATCATTATTTTTTAAAGAAATTCGCATTAAAAAATCGGATTATAAATTGTATGTCTCTACGTAAGCCTTAAAACTTTATCCTGGAATATATAAAAGTTTTTTCTGTCTGATTCATGAGCCCACTCATACCATGGAACTATTAACAGAAAGGAACTGACATATCCTTAACCCTTTCAGGGGCAAGGCATTTCAGCTCAAAAAATGTTCAAATAATTAATTCGCACCGCAATTAACAAACAAATTTATGATAAAATAATCAAAAGCCTTTTTACACGTTTATTATGAGATCGAAATTGTACTAAAAAAAAACTGGTGCCATTTGGATATTTAGGTATTAAAATTAACCGTTTGCAGACTGCAAACGGCGCCCTTCAAAGGGCTAAAATAGTGAAGATTCAACTGTAACCGCTTTCGCAGGTGTTGATTACCGCCGAAAGAAACTGCCACCAGTCAATTTAAATAGAAAATTTATCCTCATTTAAACGTCTTTTTAATGTTTAATTTCAGTCAAAAATAATGTCAGAAACAGACATTCATTTTTACTGGTGACAGTTTACTTTCCCGGTAGTCGAACCGAACGTTTCCGCCATATTTTGACAACCTGGACAGCCTCCTGTCAGTTTCAGTGAAAAAGGTTATAATACCTGGTCAAATTGACACCAGTAAAAACAAATAGAAATTTTTACCATATTTGTAAGAATACATTTCAATGAATAAGGTGCTTAAATAAGGAAAACAATTTCTATACAAATTTACTGATGGGAAGTTTGCCCCGGCAGTATTCAGAAACTGTTTATCTGATAAAAAAAACATCCGCCATCTTAAGACAACCTCCTCGGTGTCTTCACTAGCAGCTGATAGACAGCACACAATATGTCTCCTCCTCTTTATCCATAACTCCATTACTCATACCAGTTTATAGTAGGCTGGCTACATTATGAAAAGTTTGGGTTGATGTTCGTGGTTTAGAAACCGGCCCAGCGTCTGCGCGGTATATATTTAAGGTTTTATGGTTTTCCTTCAAACATCCCTCCTGAAAGCACCCCTCTTACTATAATAAGGCCTAGACTTAACCCTTAAATGCTCGATTTTTTATTTTGTTTCGAAAAAATTATACATGGTTCTCTGAAAGGTTTATTACACAGGGAAAATAATGAAAAAAGTCAGAGATGCATTTTTCATATAATACGTCAACCTTTTTTACTGTTGCACATCTGAAATACATCTAAATATTACTGCCGTGTGGCTGTTTTACGCTACAATAATGCAAATTGGTAAATACTTCCACCAAAGTTAGAAAAGTAAAATTTAATAAAATTTTTCTTATGTAAAACGTCATTAATCGTAGGTGGTATATAATATATACCGGTGCCCCTCAAGGGGTTAATTCACATGCTAGAATACGTTCTTGAAATTACGTAGTTCAGAGACTACTGTAGTTCAGAGACGTAGTTCTGACTTTACACCACAAAGTTTAAATAGTTAATTTCACTTTGTTTCACCTATTCACTAGTTCGTCTGAGCCAATATCTTGATGAAATAAATTTGCAAATGTCTAGCAGGTATTTCTGGTTTGTGCTGAGTAACCTTTTCTTGATTTCAGGAAATAATGTTTCAAAATTCCTCTCTATGGGTTAAAAAATTGAAATAAGAAGAAACTTTTGCCAATGATTTTGTCGAATAAATGATGCAGAGGAAATTAACTGGATTCTACGTTGGTATATGATCCATTGTAATGGTTCATTCTAAACATGTCCCTCACAGAATGGATGGCAACGATGATCAGAATTCTCCGCTTTAAATGAGCACTCACTCTATGTTCACTCTAAAAGTACTATGTAATCCAAGTTTGGCCTCAGAATGGTTTACCATCAAATGTAATCCACATCTAAAGAAAGGACCTAAAAACTCATGGGAAATTATTCGGCTATTAAACAACACAGAAAACGGAATAAAATAAATACTAAAAAAAGTTATTTAGAACAATGGTTGCTTTGCATAAGTAGAGGAAATTCTGATTTCAATGCTGATCGCCATCACAGTAAACAGCTAGCTGCCCAGCACATAATAGTTGAACTATGAGAGTAAATGATAGCATACGCAAATCTGAAATATAGACACAGGGTTGCCAGTGGGCTACTTTTTTTTAATTAAGATTTTTTTTATTGCCACCAGTTTTTTGAAACAGTAAAATTACCTTTGTTTTCGCCTCAATAAATATGTTATTAAAGAAGCCATATTTTACCATTTCAAAAAAGTGGTGCCAATCAAGAATCTGAATTAAAAAAAGTAGCCCATCTGTCAACACTGTATCGACAATCAACTTTGAAGCGAATAATTATATAAATCAAATTGATTGGAAAATTGTTGTGGTAACAGAACTCCTAATCAATATGCATTTATCGGGTGCAATATCGGTAAAGATAATAGACAGTTAAATAGATTACATGAATATCATACCCACTGCATTACATTGTTTGATTTCTCTTACATAAGCAGTAGAAAAATACGTGAGGTAGATCACACCAGCAGCATCCAAAGTTTGCGGTTACAAAAAAGAGTTGGACTAGGTTAATACATAGAAAACTTATGGCATTCTTTGATAAAATATCACAATTCAAAATATAAATAAAACATTGTGTTCAGATGGTAGCGTTGTTTAGCTAGTTGTCCGGGGTAGTTTTGAAAGCAACTAGGTAAGAGCTGTATTCTAAACAACAATTCGTTGAATGACGCAATAGAATGGAGACGCCTATTTTACCGAAAGTTGTTAGTTTTGCTCCAGTTATACAGAATAAAGATATCGTTTCATCGTTTAAATATGTTAATTCATTCATAATAATGGTTTATATAACACTTATAAATAATAACCATCTCTATGGGAATTTTTTTATTTTTTTCAAAAAATGTCAAATTTTATCCAAAATTTCGATTTTTCGACCGAAAGCGCAAACTCAAGCCATTTGTTTTCAGAGGTAAAATTTCACGCAGTTGATGTACTGGTATAAAGGCAACTTTTGGCACCTACCCGTTTTTGATTTTTAAAAAAAATAATTTTTTTCGCTCCACCCTATTCTACATATATCCATTCCAAATCACCCAGGTGGTTGCGCTCAACATTTTAAATTTTCTTAATCTTTTAAACAAGTTTTCGTCGTACTTTTCTGAGTTTAAAAACATAATTAATTATTTTTTTTTTCATATAATTTTTTGGCGGTGGTCATTTTTAACAAGCTATACAGTCATTTTTGGACGAAAAAAGTGTTTTACGGAAAATACTGTAACTGCTTTATTTTTATACCTATTAATATGAATGAAAACCCAAAATGTTCAGCATAACATTGTCTACATTTTATGTAATTATAAAATTCTCATTTGACTTAAGGATGTAGGTCAAAAGTATATTTAAAAACCGGAGAAGTAAAAGGTCAAACACCACATTTCGCTGCTATTATATTTTATGAAGGAGATATAGGATATAGGACTACTGTTATAGAACTACTTCTTTAAAAGTTCAATCCTGAAAATCGTTTCCTTTTTTATGAACAGCTCATCAAAAAGCTGCGTTAGTTCTGATTTTGTCAATTTTAGCTGATTAATATCTCAAAAGGGACTGAATAAATAATTCTGAAAATTTAGGATAATGAACATCTTTGTAGTGTAACGTTAAATTTTAAATTTTATGATTGAGAGTTACTCATTTTTGAATAAAAGTTCACAAAAAATGCACGAAAAACACCGCCCCTTTTCTTTTTCATTTATATTCCAGATACATAGCATTACAGATTAAAAATACTTTTTGTTTAGGTACCTTCAAATGACGATAAAGACACATTTTATGCAAATTTTACTTTGTTTATTTGAAATGGATTGACCTTATAACCCAAAAATGTTATGTTTTTTTATTTTGAGTTGGAAAGCGAGTGTGTGTAGGGGGGAGGGGGTAGTAAAATAAGCTCTCAATACAATTTAATATAAAATTAAATTATTTATGTTAGGTTAAATATTCAACAGAATGCGAAAAAAAGGGAATTTAAAAAGTGACTAAATGACGAACGAAAGTTGTATTTTCAAAAAGCAAAATGAAGCAAATATGATACTGGGCAGGCGTTAATGTAAGGGGCAGGGCACCTTTTGAAAACTTTCTTGAAGGGGTGCTGCTTTTGATTTTATTGTGCATAGCTGAGGAGCACCTGATACAGTTTTATTCTGACATATATTTTAGAAATTACACTAAGTACTCGTTAAGAAGCTACCTCACACAAGCGAAAACACCAGCTCGCTAATGAAATTTTATAAAATATTTCGTTTCCATGCGCCCCGCCTCTTGCCTTACCCTTGCCATGTATCATATTTGTCCTTTGGATTTTTGAAAATACACCTTTTGTTCGAATAAACGAAATTCACATTTTTTCTATACGTATTCCTCATCTACTTCTTTTAACGTTCTGTTGAATATTTAACTTAACAGAAGAGATTTAATTGCATATCAAATATTAGTGAGTGCTTATTTTACGACTTACCCAGTGGTGGAAAATTGGCGCAGAGGAGGAGCCTATTGACACCACTAAAATTTTATAGTATTCTCCACCTTAATAAAAACGCAGAAATTCTGTCATTAGATAAGGCGAAAAATACTACTAAAATTTAGTGGTGTCAGTAGGCTCCTCCTCTGCGCCAATTTTCCACCACTGGACTTACCCCTTCGCCACCAAAATGTATATATTTTACCAATGATTCATACTATTTTTTAATTAGAATGTTCCGTACATTTTAAAAAATTTGAACATTCTTTAATTTTATATTTACTCAGCAATAATGCGTAAAATTTGTTTTTATCGTCATTTTGAACGTACCTAAGCAGAAGGTACCTGTAATGCTATGTATCTGGAAGAAAAGAAAAAGGAAAGTGTCGGATTTTTTGATGAACTGTTATTCAAATCTAGTTAAGTCTCAATCATAAAATTTATAACTTAACTTTATATTACAAAGATGTTTATTAGCCTACGTTTTCAGAATTTTTTAATCAGTCCCTTTTAAGATTAGTGAATATTGCCAAAAACAGACTTAACACAGTTTTGATGAGCTTTGCAAAAAAGGGGGAAACGGTTTCCAAGATTGAAATTTGTAAAAATAAGTAGTCCTAGAGATCTGTGTTAGAAAAAATATTTAATGTGTCTGATCTCCTTCATAAAAAATAATAACAGCGCAATATAATGTTTGACCTTTTATTTCTCCGGTTTTTAAGAATTTTTTTGACCTAGATCCTTAAATCTAATGAAAATTTTATAAATGCATAAAATGTCGACAATTTTATTCTGAACATTTAGGTATTTCATTCATCTTGATAGGTAGGAAATTAAAGCGGTTACAGTATTTTCCGTGAAACACGTTTTCCAACCAAAAATGGCTGTGTATCTCGTTAAAAATGGCCACTCAAAAAAACTGTACGATCAAAAATAATTTGTATTATGTTTTTAGGCTCAGAAAACTATGAAAAAAACTTGTTTAACCTCCCTACCCTGAATAATACCCTATAATTCACTTTATTCGATTCGAACAAGAAATATTTTCGTAAAGTAAGATAAATAAAAAGCACCGAAAACTAACACGAATAAATATATTAAATAAGTTGTAAAGAAAATTCTGGTGTGAAATGTTTTTATTAAGGTTCAGAAAAATTTCAACATGGGAGGAAGGTGACAAGATTAGGAAAATTAAAAATGTTGATCGCAACAACCTGGGTGGTTTGGAATGGATTGACCCTATACAAGTTAAATAATATTAGATTTTCAAATTATTTTTAGATGTAATTTTTATCTTTGCATATATTTTAATCTCTATTGTATTTGCATTTACTTTGTATTTTATATTTCTACTTTTATTATCGTTATTACATCTCTTTTTATTTTTGTATTCTTTCATTTAATTTTTCTCCCCCTTGTTTTACATATATAAAATAAAGGGGAGAAAAATTAAATGAAAGAATACAAAAATAAAAAAAAGAGATGTAATATTAATAATAAAAGTAAAAATATATAATAATATGTATGAAATATATATATATATATATATATATATATATATATTTCATACATATATTTTTTACATTCTTGTGATTTCATTGATTTTTTTATTCTGTTTTTATTCAATTCCCTTTGTTAATTTTCCTCATTCTACCCTGTGTTCTTCAGATCGATTAATGATCTTGAGTGATTGACTGATGCCAATTGCTTGCCTATTGGCTGTTTCTTTAATTTATCTCTTTCCCTTGAATTTCCTTTCCGTCCTTCTCCAGGGTTTAAAGTGGTAGTACATGTTCTTTGCGCCTGAATAAGAAAGACAAAGTTGTTTCTAAAGGCCTTGTGCTTCCCCCCCCCCTTTTTATGGCGTTTTTAAGCAGCTCTTTGACTCAAACCTGTTATTCCTTTTAGTACCAAAATTTCTGCAAAGTAATTTTTTTCTTATCACGAAAAATTGTTACGAGTTCTCATATTAAACCTTTAACTCTTTATCTACTGATGGTACTTATAAGTACCACTCAATTTAAACTTTCTTCCCATAGTGAATATTGCTAATATTCTAATGGTACTTTACAAAAACACTCTTTTAACTCCTCTTTATCCGGATACATGGCAGCAGTAGTTCTAGATTTTATATTTTAGCGAGGAAGGGGGCTATCTTTGAAACAGTCGATGTGTTTTGTGCCGACATTTTGTACAAATTATCGTGCTCGTCTTTTTATTGCTGCAAACTCAGTAAAGAATATACGATAATTGTTGGATTTTTTATGTGTTTATTATGATCTTAGAAAACAATTTGACTAGCTATTTTAGGTAAACGGTGTATGTATTTGATCTAACCCATTACCCGCTGGTGTTGCGTTCACCCAACGGTCAAAATAAATCCACATATTTAAGTTATTTTCATACCTACCACTATTTTTTAATTTCAAAAAAAGACCTTATTTAAAGACATACAATTTTAAGATCATATAAAGAGAAAATTACCTTTCAGATTTTGTGGTGGCAAACAAAGTTCAGCTAAAAAGTTGAAAATTTTAACCTTATGGTTTTGGTGGTTAACTCTTACCGGCGCGGAGTAATTCTGTTTATAAACTGATGAAATAATGGTCTGACACCTCAATTTATAAACGAATTTATTAGAAAATATGAAATTGCTTATTTTTATGTACATAATAATAGGAAAATTTTAGTTAAATATTCTTGGTGCCGCTTGTCAGTTTTGGAATTAAAATTAGGTGTCCTTTTTTAATGACACCGCGCCGTAAAGGATTAATCGGTTAACAGTTGAATTACTCTGTGTTATTTATAAGTACCGTCGGTACACTGGGTGTCGGAGAAAAACTTCTTGTTTACTTTTCGTCTGTGCAGTTATCCATCGTTTTCCTCTGCTTTATAATGTAATTACTAAAATGTAGTGTAGTAATATTTTCCTTACTATTTCTTTGCTGTTTCATTATTATTTTTTATTGGAATTCGAAAAAATTGCGGCTCCGGCTCTTTTTTGCTATGCTAGAAATGCCATATGTACATTCATTTATTGCATATGTGGAGATGCGAGAGAATATGCTGTCCCTGGAATATAGACATTGCATAACTAAAGGACTGCTATCAAGATCGAAGCATAATAAAATAAAATAAAATAAAGTTTTTTTAACCCTTTCAGGGGCAAACCTTTTGCAATGCTAAAGTGTTGAAATAAAGATTGGCACCGGAATTTGCCAGAACATTTATTTGTACTTAAGAAAGTGGATATATTTCACTTAATTATTAAATCGAAAATAAAAATATTTTACAACAATCCTGGTCCCAATTGAAATACCTTGTGGGTTTTCTGTTGCGATATTTTAGTCATACTGTACTGACGGTACTTTAAAGTACCACTTTAATTAATTACCTCTAAGGAATTAAATTTCACATGGGTGTGTACTTTTTTATGTTTATCCTTTAATTTCCATTTTAGTAACTGAAAAAAAATATTACATAAAAATATGCAGTAGATCATAATGCAGTAGATGAAGCCCTCTCGCTGCGCAACCCGAGATATACTCAGGCATGCATTTTTCCGTCTAATTAGTACTCTTTTGTTATCCCCACCAGTTATTTTTTAGAGAAAATTTTGTCGGATTTAATGAGGACATTTTCCCCGATTACGATAGCCAAAAATTTCTGCTTTAAAGAACCGGTGATAAAAGATTAAAAATTCTATAAAAGACGCTCATCGCGAAGATTTACTTACGCAGAGAGAGGGTTAACCGCCAAAACTATAAAGTAGGAATTTTAAAATTTCTTATTCATATTCGTGGGCCCCGACAAAATCAGAAAGGTAATTTTCGCTTTAAAAAAATTGCATAATTTCTGACAGTAAATATGGCAATTTTTTAAATTCTAAAATAGTGGTGGCAAAGTAATTAAATTAAGCATCATCAATTATATTGACCGTTGCGTCAACGCAACACCAGCAGTTAATGGGTTAAATGAGTTGAAGAAAATATACAAAAATAAAGTATCCAATTGGAAGGGCATGCTGTTTCTCACGAATTCTGAGTCCAATTTATACGCGAGTGCATAATGTACTTCAATATTTTCTGTGTTTTACAGGATTTTGCATATGTACTTACACTCTTAATTCAGAGTAACACAGTGTAATAGAGAGTAAAACTGTGGCCTCGGAATGCTACAAAGTACTTTTAAGGACTCTTGCCTTATTTAAAATTCAAATTTATGAGATCATATAAAGCGAAATTACTACAAAAACTATTGATTTTCCGCATAATTGTACACCCCCTGCCATAAAGCAGCATGTTTTTTGTAGGCATAACTACTAACTTTTACTGGAACACTCCAGCTACGAAATTGCTGGCCAGCAGGAAGACAAGTGCTGGCTAATGGTCTACCACTGCATGACCACTGCTGGACAGCTTCAGTCAATTTTTCTGTTGCAAATCATCATATAAAATTCTGGTGGAATTCCGTTTATCTCATGCGCTGGCCCACCACTAGATTGAAATGCACGAACTTTTGTAGTATTATTGCTGGGAACCCTGACACTATGTGGCGTTGCGAATATCGAAGACATTAAGTATTTGAACACAAATCTGAAATGAATATCTTAACACAATTTAAGCTGTGAAGCTATTTTTTTTTTATTGTAAATAATATAGCACCACTGAAACCGACAAAATAAATAAGTAAATGAATAAATAAATAAAATCTTTAATTCAACGCACTTTTTTTTTCACTTTAAATTTGGTTTTACTAAGTTACAAAGGATTTCGGTTTCCATAATTTATACAGTTCAGAATCAATAATAAAAAAAAGCGTATAAAATATATAGAATTTCTATACAATACAATAATTTCTATACCAGCTTAATGATTGGGAACGTAAATCACAAAAGAAACAAACTTAAAATAGTGTAATGAGAGCTTGGAAAGAACGAGCGGTCGGAGCATACGCTGAAAGTACTTGTTCATGTGCGATCACGAAAACAAAACAGCATCGAGCGCTGTTAGTACTTGCGAGGGTGACCACATGGAACCGGCTGTAAGTTCAAATATTTCTATAGACATTTCTATTATAGACACTTCTACAGATATTTCTATAGCTGTTGGTGAAACTAGCTTATAGAAAAAAGAGCCATCATTCTATAATGCTTTGTTTTTTTTTATAGAATTCTATAAGAAATTTTTGTAAGGGAAAGTGCTGGGCCAGCAAAGGAATAGTAGTGGGACAGGTGCTAGCACTGCAGGAAAAGTGCCGGATTGAAGTAATGTTATGGCAAACCAAAGGTGGCCTGCTGTTGCCCATCACTGATGGGCCAGCTGCATTCCACACGTACACTTTTGTACAGGTTTAAATAATGGCAACATTGCACTTTACCGCTGATGGCAGTGCTGGCTGCCATCTTTTATCCAGCTGATGGCCCACTGTTTCTTTCTTTGCGGGGACAGGTGAACTGTGGCACGCTAGACAGCAGAAAAATTTATTGTAATCATTATCCTATGTAATCAGCGAATCTCTGCGATTCAAAAAGTCGGCTATGTCCTTAAAATATTAGTGGTATGCAGCTACAGTTGGCCACTCCAGCTCTAATTCCATTAAAATTTAATATATCGTAATTTCGCGCGTATCCGCCGCACCTCAGATAACCTCGATTTCCTACCAGAATTTATTTTGAATAAAATGCGACTTACTTTACCTTAGCACTGATTTGACAACTTTTTTTTTCAATAAAATTTACGGTTGAAAAAAGACGAAACAAAGCCGCTGTGTGTACGCGGAAATTTACCGAACTAAGTTTTGCTTTTGCCGATTTTGGCTATTAAGTCAAAATTTCCTAATAACTTTTAGTGTTGTTATAAAATACTAAAAGATGGCAGCTATGATATAGTAAGTTAATTCAGACATGCCTCCGACGGAAATGTATAAATATGCTTTATACATGTAGAAAAAATCACATATTTTGATCCACCTTCTGTAAAAAATCCTATTAATGTAAGCATTTGTAAAAAAAATCATTTCTTTTATTTCCATTTAAACACTTAGCCGTTTTCATGTAAAAAAGAAAATATGTATTTATCAAAATATTTTCATATTATTTTGAAACGGATTTTGTTTAAATAAGCTACAAAATATTTAAGCAGAAGAAAAATTGCACTATTAGAGATTTGTTCTTCTTCTAGTTCGCTAAGTACATAATCATAGCATAAGTGACGTATCCCATATTTCTCAGAAAAAAATTGAATTGGTGAAATCCCTATATGTTTAACTCGTTGATGTGACTGCCATAAAATATTTCCAGCTACTTTTATTAAATATTTCATAAACATAACTGTTCCCCGACATGCATGAATTTATATTCAAGTTAAATTTGACATATGAGATACATATGATAAATATTTGATGGCGAAAATTTTTATATTTTATCTCTAAGTATCTGAACTCTGGATGTTTACTCTCCACTTGAAAAAGCAACAGAAAATAAAACTTTAAAAATGAAATCCGTCTACTTTAATATTTAATTTATGATTCCTGTATGTACTATAATTTCATTTCATACGCATAGAAATAAATTTTTTACATATTGTTTCAGGAATAGGACTTTTAGTTTCGCAGATTCGACCATTTCCTTTTCGCAGAATACTATTTTCAATACACGTTGAATAGCGCCGGTATATTATATATACGACTTAATTTTAATCCCAAATGCCACATTCGCTTCAGAATTTTAAAACTAAATTCTGCTTTATAGTACATAATCAAAGAAACGCTTTTACTTAATTTCATATAAAATTTCTTGTAAATCCTGGTGTCAGTCAATCATTTTACCATTTTAGCAGCAGAAGTAGCTTGCCTCTGAAAGGATTAACCCTTTCCGGCACAGTGTGTCCGGCACCAAGAATATTTTAGCAAAATTTTGCTTTTACAATGAATAGTTAAAGTA
Organism: Maratus speciosus; assembly: GCA_963932465.1. Lineage (NCBI taxonomy): Eukaryota > Metazoa > Arthropoda > Arachnida > Araneae > Salticidae > Maratus > Maratus speciosus. Next base: position 437,423,454 of record OZ010787.1, read on the forward strand.
AGATGTTTTTAATTTCTATAAAAGTTGTTTTAAAATTCCTGTGTCAGTCAATCATTTCATCATTTTACAACAAAAACTGCCCGTGCCGGAAAGGGTTAATAAAGAAAAATACATATTTTTGAAATGTGTATTTCTTTCTTTTGCCCTCGAGAACAGGGCTGCCAGTTTGGCCTGCATTTTTATCTCGAAATTTCAAATTCAAGCCGGAAATTTAGAAAGAAGAATCTTTATTTTTTGTAATCACAAAATTTCTGTTATTAAACAAACCAAAAAAATACTATTTTTAGTTTCTGGCAAGAAATCGGATTTTCTTAATAAAAATGGAGACCTAACTGGCAATCCTGCTCGAGGCGGCCAAAGTGAGTCGTAGTTTATAGCTATGTAATAACTTAACCGTTACTTTTAGAGATACCGTTGACGTTGCACAAATACGAGGCTCACACTTGATCCGTTTTATGAACACAACTATTTTCCAAAGATAAAACTTGTTTATAAATTTTACCATGTCTACCATTGTTTATAAGTTTTACCATGAAGTGCGTTTATCTTGTAATTGTTCCAGAAGCCCACCAAGATTTTTTTTCTAAAAAAATGCAGATTTTCAAAAAACGGACCAATAGGAGCCCTGCAAATATTTAACTCTTCATTTCGTAGCTTTGCATATATGCAAACAACAGTGTTTTGAATTTAATAGATTTTTTTTAATTCATATATATCTAATTCACACCAAAAAATTAAAATAGCAGTATCTTCTTTAATTAGAAACAACATTCCGTATTTAAATAAAGGGAAATTAACCATTGAAACTTTCTGGTACAAAGTCAGATTCTCTGAACTACGTAATTTCTAGAACGCATTATATCATGGGAATTAAAAGGTTAAAGGCTAAGTTTTGTAAAATAAAAAATTATATAATATAAGGTATTTGGAGACATACTTCATAAAATATTTACTAATTTGCAATATTTTAGAGTAAAACAGCTACACGACAGTAGTTTTTACTTATATTGCAGATGTGCAACAGAAGAAAAGTTTGACGTATTATATGAAAAATGTACCTCTGATTTTTGTCATTATTTTTCCTGTGTAGTAAAGCTTTCAGAGAATCATATATAATTTTTTCGAAACAAAATAAAAAATTGCGCATTTAAGTGTTAAAATGTTTGTCATCAAATAAAAATCTATTTACCTAAAAATAATTTAGAAACGAAATTCATATTTTTTTACGCTCCCTTGAACACATAATTTATATTTAGGAAACCTTCCTCCAATCTAAAATGTAAAAGAGAAATAATGCAATTTATATGCAACCAAAACTCCCCGAATTTTAAAACTTTGTATTTTTTATTTTTAAATCCGGCTTTCAAAATTTCCTTTTCCGTTTTACGAAGTTTTATAATATTCAAAGTTACATTACTCGGTATTTGTAGTAGAAGATTGGAATTTGCAGTTATAGTTGTTAGAGATCATTAAAAGATTTTTTAATGAAACATATAAGTTTTAATTTCGCCTTTCAAAAATATTTATATATTTTGGCGTAAATGGATTTTCACGTGATGAAGAACAACTTTTGATACATTTGAGATCGTTTACGGCTGAGCTAAACCTTCAACATAAAGAAGGTGCGATAAACGAATTAATAACGTATACCTATTACGTCTTTTACAGACGTAAAGGTGCCTTGAACTCCCGGACCGACATTATTGGTATACGAAGTTGGTGATCTTTTAACGTTTTCAAGTACTTTTTGTATATTTATTCCAGTATCTATAATTTTCATTGGATTATATTTTCTTTATATAAAAGTTCGCTGAAAATGAAATAAAGTTAACAACTTGCGAAAAAGTACACAGCTCAAAAAAATTGCAAGAAAAAAGTGAAGACAACAGTATGAGGCAGCCATGCATTGGCGCAAAATGAAGAGTATGTATATATCAATGCGTAATACAGAAAAAAACGCAAAAAATTTAAAGACCGCTCTAATTATTTGAAACGATGGATAGAACATGAGAAGCTCATTAGAGCGACAATACGGTTACGAGTAAATGACAAAAACGCACTGTTTACGAATGATGCAAGTTACAAAATATGGCGTGTGAACCCTCAAATAGATAAAACTGTCGCACAGCTGTTTTCCGTCGATTCGATGAGATTATCGATAAAACTTTGGAAAGTACTGTTCAACACCTCAAGTATTGCTATCTCCACGTCCAGGACAATAAAAGGGAGGGTTGTTCTCGATGCAATGCGCCGTCCGAGTGTGTCCCAGACATGCTCGATCGTATTCAAGTCAGGAATGCATGGTTGCTTTTTCGTACGCTGTATTATTTCGGTTTTAATCATGTTCTCCACAAGACGAACTGTATGCGATCTGGCATTATCATGCCAGGAAAAAATTACTCATCAATTGCTGCAGCGTAAAATACTTCATGAGGTCTCAGTATCATGTCTGCATAACTTTGGGCAGCCAAAGGGGCATTCCGAATATTATGAAGATCCGTACGTCCAACTATGCTGATTCCAACCCATACCATCAGCCCACCTCGTCTTTAAATGATCTTTCACGGAAGAATGTGGGATTCTTTCGAGTGTCCCTTTTCCTCCATACCAAACACATCGTATGTCACATTCAGATTTAATAAAGACTCGTCTGTAAACAAAATTTAACACCAGTGACGTTGCCTCCAACCTCGATGTTCAGTTGCCCACATTTACAGTGTTGCCAATGGACTAATTTTTTTTAAATTGGCACAACTTTTCTGGAATGGTAAAATTCCTCTTGTTTTAGCCTCGATTAATCTGTCATTAAATAAGTTTAAATAAGGCGAATTTTACTATTTTAAAAAAGGTGATGCCAATCAAGAAATCGGAATTAAAAAAAGTAGCACAACACTGTAACACTGGTAACACTGCACCTACTTTGTCCTGCACAGTTTTTTACGGTCAACGGAATACAGACCATTGACTTACGTGCATAGAGACTACTCTGACGAAGCCAATTTCGGACTGTTTTTCTGGACATCCTTCATTATGTGGCGAAGAAAAACCATGTTTGCAGCTGAGTAGCATTGCTTGTTCTGTTTCGACGAGCTGTTAACCCTTTAAAAGGCAAGCATTTGTGTTTCTGTAATGTTCAATTCACACCGTAATTTTTGACAAAAAATGTATCAAAAAGAATAAATAGCAATTTTGAACCTTATTTCCACCAAAGGTAAAAAGTTAAAAATTAATTAAAAATTTCTGGTGAAAATCTTGATTAAAATTAGGTGGAATAAAATATATCCTACCGCCCCCTCGAGGGGTTAAGAGGATATATCGATCATCGGTTTCTGTGGTAGCACACGATTGACCTTACCCTAGTTGACATCTGGCAGTCCCTGTGTCTTGGAATCGATTCAACAGCCTTGCATTGACACTTCTTGCGACACCATCGATGCCCGCTATACTTCGTTGTGTTTGTCCGAATTCAACTGTCCTGATAATACGCTATGCCGTGGATTCTGGTAAATCACATTGTTGTGATATCTTAAAGTAACGTCTTCCTCAAAGCACAAGCTGGGTAATTTAATTTTACAACTAAACAGTGAAACAGACGTTTCTGCAAAATCCCGATTTCTGCACTTATTTCCTTTTTATGGTTTTTGACGACATAAATTTTGCACGTGATTTCCATGTAAAGTTATCGTCATATGTTTTCTACTACACTTTAAATTATGTATGTTGTATTTTATGTCACTTATTGGTGTAAGTATTTGCGTAATTTTTTCTAAAACTGTGTGCTCCCCTACTTGTTTTGAGCAGCTTTAGATCTTATTGTTTTGCGTTTCTAATGCTTAGATCAAATAAATCTAATTTTAACGCAAAATACTATTAAAGAAAGGAGATAAAATGCATTTCAAAGAGGTCAACATATGAAACCTTTTCAAACTAAATTGGATTCAGATATTCGTGAAATATACAAACGGACACGCTGAAAAAAGATTGTTTGAAGAAAGATGGGACAAAATATAAACGTATCACGGGTAAGTAATTATGTTGATGTAAGGTAAAAACTCACTAAAATCAACAGACACTTTCATTTGAAAATAAATAAATGTAATCTATAAATAATATTCTCGGAAATAAGAAAAGCAAAATATTATATAAAATTACGTTGGCAATTTTGATTAAATTTAATTTGCATAAATAGTGTACCACGGACTTTTAATCCATTGAAGGGCGGTGGCTCATATTTGGACCACTTAATTTTAATTCCTAAATGCTACATTGGCACCAGAATTTTAGAATGAAAATTTTTCTTTTCTTGGGTATTTGATGAAATGGTTTTACTAATATTTTTTTTTTTTTTTTTTTTTTTTTTTTTAATAATTTTTGGTGTCATTTAATAATGTCATAATTTTACAAAGAGAAGTGCTTTGCCCCTGAAATGGTTAAAGGATTAAAAGTTGATATTGTATATCAAAGAAAGCAATTTTTGTTTATGAAACCAATGTTTTAATAAATTTTCTACTCAAAAATCCAGGGTGTTGCCAAAGTGCATACGATTTTATCAAAAAGTTCTAATATAAATTCCCTCCTTATTTAAACATACAAAAAAAATTACAAATTCTACGAGTAAATGTGGTGATTAGTAATTTGGAAATATTTACCCTTTGTATTACAGCGTTGCATATCTTCAACATACCAAAAAATCAATGTTACTTATACGTCGGGATGACAACTCTTCCACTTTTTTGTACCAGTAGCACTTTAATAGAAATTTTTGTGTTATTTAGTCGGCATACTACGGCGATTTAAAATGGTAACATTTACTATGCATTTTTTAATACAAGAAAGCGTAAGATGTTGGCAGCTATGGCTTTAACCCTTTCAGGCACGGTGGTATGTTAATGAAACGACTTAGTTTTTAATCCCAAAAACCACAATGGCACCAGAATTTTGGGAAAAAATTTCCGTTTATTATGTACGTGAACTGTAGCCTTTTTCTTTTTTCCAAATAAATTGGTTTTTAAAATTTTTTGTCATTCACTCATTTCAACATTTTAGAAAAGAAAGTGCTTTGCACCTGAAAGGGTTAAATGACGATTTTCTTAAACTGTAGTTGATATAGTTGTTAATATAATTGTTTATAGAATTCTCAACAGACGGCGATACTGTGTTAATTTTTTATGCCAATATTTTATATATCATTTGAGCGGTTTTGCATCGTTAGTGCTAAAATGAACTTCGTAAATTTTGTACAATTATAAAAGCTGGAGATTTCCAAAAATATATTTTTTACAAATATAATTTCGGACTTTTCAGTTTAGTATTAGCAAATTCACAATATTTATTAGAAGTATGTTATTTTCTGTTTATTTCAGATATGAAAAAAGCACGTTTTAATCGACAATTTTTAATTTTTATGTGCTAATTACTTTTTACTTTTTACATGCTTAAAATGATTTATTCTAACATCTGAGTAAATATTTTTGAAATCGGAATTGTTAACACATTGCCGACGTGCAATTTTTATCAAATCTGAATTTTAAAACAGCAGAAGCTACTCCCTGTTCTTAAAGTGTTTTAAAAATTGGTGTTCTAGATAGGTTTCCTAAGTTTATCCATTAGTAAATATCTTTCTATGTACGAATTTAACCCTCTAGCTGCGTAATTGTTTTATCAAAATAGCTTCAAAAATTGCGTACTTAATTCCTTCGCGACGAGCGTCTTTCAAGATTTCTTATTCTTTTGCCACCGGTTTTTCAAAATAAAAAATTTCGCCTGATTAAATCAGGAAAATGCTCTGATTAGATAAGTCAAAATTTACAGTAAAAAGTACTGGTGGGAATGATCAAGGCGGGTTAATTAGACGGAGAAAATGTATCCCCGATGAAATCTCGGGTTGCGCAAATTTTGCTACTTTTACGTTGCCCGAGAAACTCTCGGGTTGCGCAGCGAGAGGGTTAATAAATGCCTTACAATCTAAAAAAAATATGGACAGCATGATATAAATGTATTTTCTGTAGGGTAGAAGCCACGCCCTTAGTCCATGATGTTTTTTGTATGAAAACAAGAATTCGCGTTTCTCGTCGTGAATGTGTTAAGTCACAAATAGTTAACCCTTTGCTCTCGAGAGGTGACTCTCACTCACCACTAGTTTTGCCAGGTGTCGCGCGTAAATCAGGACGCCAAATTCCATGGACACCACTTATTTCTTATAGTTTATTTCGCCATCTTTAATCGCAAATAATTCTGTCATTAGATAAGATTAAGAAAATTTCTTTAAAATACTGGAGTCCAGAACATTTGAAGCTCGAATTTACGCAAGACACCTGGCAGCACAAGTGGTGAGTGAGCGTCACCTCTCGAGTGGAAAGGGTTAAGTTTGAAGTAGAAATTGTTAAATCTGAAATTCTGATGGTAATCTCCCTGGAAATTTCAGTTTCTGATTACCACCGGGATAAACTTTCACCAGTAAATTCGAACAGAAAATTTTGCGTTATTAAGCGCCGTATTCATCAAACATTTCTCTCTCAAATATGGCAAATCTTTCTATTTGTTTTTACTTTTACTGGTGGCAGTTTTCCCAGGTCTTATAATCTTTTTTCACTGACATTGTCAGGAGATTGTCTAGGTTGTCACAATAATGCGAAGCGCATAGTCCGACTACCGCCGATCTACCAGTAAAAATGAATATGTGTTTTTTTCCTTATTTATGATTGAAGTTTTTCATTAACATGGTGTTTAAATAAGGAAAAAATTTCTATTGAAATTTACTGGTGGAATTTTGCCCTTGAGGTAATCAACCCCTGCGAAAGCGGTTATAAATCAATATCCACTGCTGGATACGTCACTTCTCCTTTATTGATAGTTCCATGTTTATCTACTACATGCCTTTAAAACTAGAAATCTGAAGCTCATTCACACAAGGCCATCTTCGGATGATTGCTCTTAACCATATAGAAGATATTCTAAAATAGACTGAACGTTTCAAAAATCCATAATAAGTAAAAAATGAAAATCACTGAAATTACTTTTATAAGAAATTAATGGTTGAAAACCAGTTTCTCTTTATAACGATTCTTTATTTTATTTCCAAATATCACAGATAGATAGCACATGCGCTGACTGAAGCAGTTAGAGCTTCAACGCTCCGCTCTTATTTATAAAAATAAAACAACGTGTACAGATATTTTAACCTTCATTATTTTAGTGATTTAAGTGTAGGCTGCTTTATTTTAGTTATTATTCAGATTGTTTGATTGCCATTACTGTTTTGATGTAGAAATATTCACCTTATTTAATGGCATATAAAATGATGCGAGAATAAAGCTAATTGCACTGTTTAAAAAAAACTGGTGGGAATCAAACAATCTGAAAAATATTAGCCTATACTTCTCGTGAAAGTCAGGGGCGCGAAAATTAAAGGATTAAATGACAAAAATCTAATTAACATTTAAAAATACCGGGTTGTTGTAAGCATAATTGTAGCTTTACTCAGTGCAGTGTCATATATTGATCATTTTTTGAACTAAAAGTATGAAACACAGTAAAGAAATTCTTAATTTTACACATTTCACTCCTGTAAGAATCACTCTTATCCCAGTCACGGTATACGTTTATTGGACTTTTAAATTATAAGTCTCTTTCAGAAAACACCGCATACGCATTGTAAAATTAAACAGACAGATAACAGCATTAAGTAAACAAAAATTTAAAAAAGATAAATCGATATTGTTGTTCTCATCTATCTCGAGTTTTGAATAACAATATTTCCTATTATTTTTTCAAATTTTATATCATCATAGAATTCTTCGATTAAAAAATGTGAATATTTCTGCTAGGAAATCGTGGTAGTAAAAAATCAGGAGACTTGCAAATTTCGCACATTCCTAGGAATCGCCATTAAGTTTGACTATTAATAATCAGAAAATTTTGCCCAAATTGTTTTCATCTAATTAAAAAGTATTTCTGTGGTTTCTCACACAATTTGAAATATTTCCCTAAACATAAACAAAATAATGCAAAATGCATACATTGAATATTGTGGTGAAAATTGTCAACGTTACTACGTTTCATTACATAGCTGCATACTTTAACGATTTTAACAACCAATAAAATTTAATGTTAAATTTTGGATAATTTAATCGCCGACGTCTAGCAATTTAAAATTAAAAAAAAAATAATAATAATTACATTATTGTGGTAATAAAAAAAAGTAGAAAGTGTCAGATAGGCACAAAATTTTAAAATATTAACATAATCGCATGTACAGCAGTGTGCCACCTAACTACTTATTTGAAATTCAGATTGCGTGATTGCCAGCATCTTTTAAGCGGTGGCAATAAAGCAATTTTAATTTTAAAATGTATCCAACAGACAAAACTAATCTGAATCTACAAAAAAACATGGAACTATTGAAAAACAGGAACTGACATAGACATTAAATTGTGAAGATTCAACTTTAACCGCTTTCGAAGGAGTTGATACTGGCGGGGAAAACTTCCACCAGTAAAATTAAATAGAAAACTTCTGTTTATTTAAATGCCTTATTAATGCAAAATTTCAGTCATAAATAATGGCAAAAGCAGATATTCCTTTTTACTGGCGGAAGTTTACATCAGCGGTAGTCAGGCCCTGCGTTGCCGCAATATTGTGACAACCTAGACAACCTCCTGCCAGTGTTATTGAAAAAGATTATATTGCCTGGGCAAACTGATACCTGTAAAAACAAATAGAAATTTTCATCATGTTTGTGAGAGAAATTTTCCATGGATCGCTTAGATAAGACGAAATTTTTTATTCAAATTTACTGGTGGAAGTTTGCTCCAGCGGTACACAGAACTCGTTGATCCAATTTAGAAAAAAAACCCACCATTTTGTGACAACCTCCTCAGATACTTCACTCACAACTGGTAGACGATACACTATAATGGAGTTATGAATAAAGAGAAGGAGACATATAGTGTGGGATATCACCCGCCCTGGGAACCCGCTTTCTATCAGTTTCGAGTGAAGTAACTCAGTAGGTTGCCAAAAGATGGCGGCTGATTTCTTATATCGTATCAACAGTTTATGATTACCGCCGGAGCAAACTTCCAAAAAAATTTTAAGTTAGAAAATTTTACCTTATTTTTGCGATTTATTCGTGCAAAATTTCTCTCACAAATATGGTAAAATTTTCTATTTGTTTTTACTGGTGGAAGTTAGCCCAGGTATTACAGTCTCTTTCACTGACACTGACAAGAGGTTGTTTAGGCTGTCACAATATGGAGCAAACGCAGTACGTGATTACCGAAGAAGTAACCTTCCACCAGTTAAAATAAAGGACTCTTTTGGTAATAATTATGACTTAAATTCATCTCAGCCCTTTGTATTCGTATGTGCAGTCTGACCGGAAATCATCTTTCTCTGCAAAATTTGATTTTGAAGCCAGTAATAAAGGAAAATAAAATCTGCCTTATTTAATCAGAGCATTTTTGAAATTGTATACTTGAAAGAATCTTCTTTTTAAAAAGTGGTATCAACCTATAAAATTTGTGTAAGAGACGCCCGAGTCGAAGGGGTTAATAAGGCGTTCAAATAATGAGAACATTTCTATTGAAATTTACTGGTGGAAGTTTGCCCCGCGTGAAATGATCCACTGCGAAACCAGTCCCAGTTGAAGCTTCGTCATTTACAGGATATGTCACTTCCCCTTTCAGTGATGGAACATTGGCGCAGCAATTAAGCGATCGTCACCACAAAATTTTTATAGTGTTCTTCGCCTTCAAAAATCTCAGGAATTCTGTCCTGAAATTAAATGAAGAATACTAATAAAATTTTGCGGTGTCAATTGATTCTCTGCTGCTAAACTGTTCCATAACTGCCCTTTATTCATAGTTCCATGCACACTATATGTCTCATACACTTTAACCCTCCGTCTACCAGACGGGTCCATTGGACCCGACAGGTACATACAAAATATTCATTCAAACCAGAAATTTCTTTAAAATAAACTAAGTATATAAACCAGACAAAAATAAGGTAAATAAATAAGTTAAATAGTTTTAAATAAAAATTCTGGTGTAGAACGTTTTATTAAAACTTGAATAAAATTCCCGGTAGATCTAGGGTTAATCATAACCCCATTACAAAAAATAGCTTCTACAAATGAATTTATCCCTTTTTCTACTGCATTATGTTATACTGAAATTTTTTTCATGTAATATTTTTTTTCAGTTCCTACAATGAAAATTAAAGGATAAACATAAAAAAAATACTCACCCGTGAGAAATTTAAATATTTAGAGGTAATTAATCAAAGTGGTACTTTAATGTACCGTCAGTACACCATGACTAAAATACCGTAACAGAAAGCGCACAAGGTATTTCAAAGGTAACAAAAAATATTTTCGATTTAATAAGTATGTGAAATATCGTCCTTTTTTCCCCTTACAAATAAATCTTTAAAACATAAAGGGTTGTATCCATATATCCGTTGATTAGTGCCAATTTATCATACACAATATTGCACGTAAAACTGTATTTGGATACAATCCCTCATCTTTTTGCTTCATTTTGGGAACAACGGATTTTGAGCTTATTCTATAAACGATTATTATCAGACTTTTCAAACTATGTTTTTGAGACTTTTACAAATTTTTCTCTATACATTTAGCTAACACATTATGCACATTATATTCTGATTGCTTTCGCGCACGCGCAGTGAAACATTTTTTAGTAAACTTGCTCATTTTTCATCAAATTTTTATTATTTTTTCATTCTGATTGCGGGGTATTATGTACAATTTATTCGCCATATTTTCTGAAAAGAACTTTTTTTTATATTAAGAACTCTGCAAATTATAAGCAAAATACTTAGCGAAATTTGGGACTGTTTTTATAAAAATCTTAATTTCTCTACGAGTATACAATCTATCCTCATTAAAATGAACACAGTATATTACAATAAGCCACTTATTAATACTCTCGAGTTTAAACGCTTTTGCTCCATTAGTTTTTACAGGGTTAACCAAAAGATATTCGTTCTTTTTCAATTTTTTGACGGTCCCCTATGGGGTTTCGGGAAAAACAATCTTCGCCGAAATATATGACCTATACTATACTGTTTACACACCTGCAATTTCAGGTTAATTCCTCATGTATTTTTCTAGATATTTAACAAAACGTCAAAAATCGCAAGTGACCGGTCACCTTTGGCCATATAGTGTATTAACACGTTAAGCGCCACGTCAGTCACCGGTGACTGACACTAAACATTCCGTTTTAAATGCGTCATTCACCAATGACTGACGGTATAAAATATAACACTAAAAATATATATACTGTTTTAAGTAATTACTGAAAATGTATTTAAAATTTACTTACCTTTTATTCATTACAGGATTATACATTCTTAAAAGTTACTTTAAACATTGTAAATTTTTCAGCTTCAGTGTCAATCACCTTGGCACTCAACGTTTTAATAAAGAGGAGCTGACATATCCTTAATATAGTGAAGCTTCAACTGTAACCGCTATCGCAAGGGTTGCTTACCGCCGTTGGAAACTTCAACCAGTAAATTTATATAGACATTTTCTGTTTACTTAAACGCCTTATTATTGCAAATTTTCAGTCATAAATAATGGTAGAAACAGATTTTCATTTTTAATCGTAGAAGGCGGTAGTTACTTTGGCGATGTTCACGCTCTGCGTTTTCGCCATATTGTGACAACCAGGGAAACAGACAGTTTTACCAATGGAGTTATGAATAAAAAGGAGGAGACATATAGTGTACTGTCTACCAGTTGCGAGTGAAGTAACTGAAGAGGTTGTCACAAGATGGCTGCTGCTTTTTTAAATTCGGTTCTTCAGTTTCTGATTACCGATAGGTCAAACGTCCCACCAGTAAAATTGAATAGAAGATTTCGTCTTAAATAAGCGTCTTATTCATGAAATATTTTTTTTCAAAAATGTCATAAAAATTTCTATTTGATTTTACTGGTGTCAGTATGTCTTATAAAACTGTCAGTTTGTTTCCATGGTTGTCACAATATGGCGGAAACGCAGTGCCTAACTACCACCAAAGAATACTCCTACCAGTAAAAATGAAAATCTGTTTCTACCATTATTTATGACTGAAATTTTGTAATAATAAGACGTTTAAATAAGTTGAAAATATCTATATAAACCTACTGGTGGGATTTTCCACCGTCGATAAACAACTTCTGTGATAGCGGTTACAGTTGAAGCTTCACTATTTTGAGGATATGTCAGTTCCTCTTTATTAATAGTTCCATGGTTTTACCAGGCAAACCGACACCAGTAAGAACAAATAAAATTTTGGTCACATTTGTGAGAAAAAATTTCAATGAATAAGGTGTATAAATAAAAAGAAATTTTCTATTCAATTTTACTGGTGGGACGTTTGCCCCGGCGGTAATCACAAACTGAAGATACGGTTTAAGAAAAAGGCAGTTGCCATATTGTGCCAACCTCCTCAGTTGCTTCACTCACAACTGGTAGACAGTACACTATATGCCTCCTCATATTTATTCAAAACTCCATTATAGGGGTATTAAACTTTTAAATTGATAACATCAAAAACTTTGAAATCATGCACTTAATACTATTTCTAAAAGTGTCAAACGACATCTTTTAAATAATTTCGATTTTTGGTTTTTAATTTATAATATTTAGATTGAAACCATTACAAATCATTTTTAATACATTAAACACTTTTTTATGCTCATTACATTCAAAAACTACGAGAAAATAAAGATAAATCAAAACACTGAAAAGGAGACATTTGACTCCGGTAGAAATAGTCTCAATGGAATAGATCTAAAACAACTCATATTCTTAATATTTCATAATTGTTTTCCTGGACTACGTAGATATATTTAAGTAAAATATATTTTTAACATCAATGTTAACGTTGTTTTTAAATGTTACGTGAAAATATACATTTTTTTAAATGAATATATTGTTACACTGTGTAATTAAATGCGCTCACATGATACTTTATTCTTGTTTATTAGCTCATTTTCCGATGAAAGATTTTACAGTCGCAAGAATAATAGTAATTAAAGCTAATTTAAAGCAGTGTTTCACTCTGGGATATTTTTGTTTATTCCGATAAACAGGGTGTCCGAAAAGTCTGGAAACGGTCGAATAACTCGAGATATACTTATCAGATTGAAAAACGAAAATATACGTGTTAAATATTTTTAAAAAAGCAACACAGTGATACCAAATTTGACCCCTGCAACCGAACCGCCGGGGGTCAGAGGGGGTCCAACTTTGAAATTTTGAATGATAACCCCCATTTTTTATTGCAGATTCGGATTTTACGGACAAAAATACCTAACTTTTGTATTTAACATTTTTTTCGGATCCTCGTTGATCAGGGTGTAATCGAGCATATTCGACAGATACATATTTTGTTTTTCCCAATCTGGTTTTGCCATCTCAAAATTTTATTAACAATACTAATACTATTAATAATAATACTTACTAAATAATAGCCTGCGTATTTTGATTTTTTAACGTGTAAATATGCACGTCCTTCCCGAACAGAAAAAGGATAATCTTCATTATTTGTGGGCGAGGTGTGCAGATATTCTGCGTTTCGATGGATTCTGCTGTTTTTTTTTTTTTTTTTTTTTTTTTTTAATATCATCTTATACAGGGGGCTGATGCGGGTGTACAGTTTTTAAAAATTATTACTATACAATAACATACAGGACAAAATATTTAAAAAAAAAAAACATATAAAACATTTTATGCTGGCTGAGGAAAGGATGGGGAAATAACGTAAATTTCAGTGGGGGTGAAGTTATAAGTTTTGATGATTGATTTGTTACTGCAACTAAAAAAATATTAATTTGGACAGAAAAATTTTCAATAATTCTTATAAACGTAATAATTTATTGCAATTTTAAATATTTTTAAATTACCGTAATTTCCGGCGTATAATGCCGGAAATTACGGTAACGTTTTTTTCATAATTTTAAAATTAATAATTTTAAACAATTGAAAATTAATGAACTTTTAAACTTTTCCATATAAAAAAATAATTAAACTCTTGATTATTTCCTGGGGGAGACGACGTTTTAATTTTCATAGTAGAAGGATGATGTACAAAATAGTTTAAATATTTATTATTACAATAAAATATCAAATGTGACAAAATATAGGGTGTCTGAAAAGTCTGGAAACGGCCGAATAACTCAAGAAATTCAAGATTGAAAAACGAAAAATATGCGTGTTAAATATTTTTTTAAAGCTATTCCGTGGTACCAAAGTTGACTCCCCACCCAAACCACCTGAGGATCAGAGGCGTTCCAACTTTGTAATCTTAAATGATAATCCTCATCTTTTATTTCAGATTCGGATTCTACGGAAAAAAATGCGCAACTTTTGCTTTTAACACTTTTGTTCGAATCTTTGTAGATGACGGTGTAATCCAGTAAAATGTGTGAGATACATATTTTGATTTCTCAACCATGTTTTACAATCACGAAATGTGATGGACCAGAGCTTTCGTCGCCAAAGTGGTCGCCTTAGCTGGAATTATGCTTGTCGAAAAAAATCAATGGAGGTTGTTTCGATGAAAAAAGTGCTTTGTATGCTTTTGCCATGAAAATTAAATGAAATATATTGAATTAGATTTCTATTTGTGTTGTGTTTTTATTTTTTTTTCATTCAATCCATTCTAATCAATTAACCTGCGTTTTTTGAAATTTTAATGTGTAAACATGCACCTCCTTTTCCGAACAGAAAAAGATAGTCTTCGTTATTTGGTAGAGGAGCTGCATTTCGATGGCTTCTGCTTTTTTTTTTTTTTTTTTTTTTTTTTTTTTTGTACTCTAAATCGTGGAGAGGATGTGGGTGTATTGGATTTTTTTACTATTACTATAGCATAGTTGCCAACCTCCCGATTTTTTGGATACCAGTAAAATCTTACAAAAATGTTCTATTTATTTAATTGCGTAAATTGTGCGATTGCATAAGAAAAAACTTTTACATAAAAATATTGGTGTGAAAAAAATCGGGAGGTTGGCAACTAGGACTATAGTGTAGCATATAGGACAAAAAAAAAATACATATAATTTTTTTGTGTGTGCGGGCGGAGCAAAGAATGGGGAAGTGGTGTAAATGTCAGATGGTAGTGGGATTGGAGATTTAGATCATTGATTAGTTACTGCAACCACACAATAACAAGTATGGCAAAAAAAAATTCAATAATTCTAATAAATGTAATAATTTTTTGTAAATTAATATATTTTTTTTAATTTAACATTTTTTTCATTAATTTAAACAATAGAAAAATTTTGATATTTGAAACTTTTAATTAAAAAAAAATAACCCTTTAACCCTCTGACAGTCTTGGAAAAGGGCAAAATTGTAATGCTGTTTTTTCTGCATTTTGTTTTAAATGCTAAAAAAAGATGATTTTTCAACATTTTATAAAAAAACTTAATAACGAATATCAATGCAATCCTTAGAAGTATTAATCATCGTTCAATGTATTGAAAATATATTAAATCAATAGAATTATATTACTTTAAAAGTTGCTTGTATTGCAGTAAATCCTGGAGCTTAGTGAACGTATTAACACGGGCTTAACTCTGTTGGTATTTCTGATGCATATATGCATCGTCAAAAGGTACATGTGGAATTTGTTTTGGGCCCCATTAATAAATGAATAATAATATTTGACTTTTTTAATTAAATGATTTTTTGGTATTTCACAAGTAAAGGGGAAAGTTTTAAAAACACGGTGTATTCCAAATAAAATTTGCGTACGCGGTGCGGTCTCGAAAGGGCTTAGGTGTAATGATTATTTGCTGGGGTGGACGACGTTTTAATTTTCATAACAGAAGAATAATGGATCAGTTTATTTCCTACATTTTTTTTTAGTCCGAGAAGGGTAATTTATTAATATATTTCATTCAGTTAGTTTTAAGTTCAGTGTTAAATTTTATAACAAATAAGTTAAACCAATTGAACAATTTAAATAATCAAACAATATGATACGTAAAGCACATTAAAAACTTAGGTTCCGTTAAAAATATGTGTAATGCAGATTTTGTATTATGCTTATGATGAGTGTGTACAAAATGATAAGGCACATGTAAAATAGAAAAAAAAAACATTTTAAGAAGTCTAAGATTTATTTCGATTTAATTTAAAAGGAACCTAATTTTTTAGGGTATTTAAATTATCATATTGTTTAAATTTTGTTTTTATTTTTTAAAGTTCATTTCGTTTAACCCTTACCGGTGCGGAGTAATTCTGTTTATAAACTGATGAAATGATAGACTGACATCAGAATTTATAAACGAGTTTATTGGGAAATACAAACTTGCTTATTTTCAAGTACTTTATAAATGGAAAATTTTAATTAAATATTCTGGGTGCCAATACAATAAAAGTTAGGTGTCTTTTTTTAAGGACTCTGCCCGCAAAAGGGTTAACTTACATGTTACAAAACTTTAATATTAAACGTAGAACTAACTGAATGAAATATATGAATAAGTGTCCCTTCTCGGGCTTAAAAAATGTAGGAAATAAACTGATTTGTTTTTAAAATAACGTTTTTGTTTATATATTTTTCAAATTTGTTATATTATTGTAATAATTAATAAATAATTTAAGGGGTCAGGTAACCTTTGAACCAATAAAGTACATGAAAAAGTGACCTCTGTAAGAATTGCAGTCATTCTTTAACTAACTAACTTTTAATTATAAAATGGAAAAAAAACATGTTAAGAACGATTTATTTTATCAATCAAAGTTGTTAGAAATGGTGTACACATATATAGTTATTTTTAATTTATTTTTAAAGATAATACAATTTTTACGAAAGAATTATTATTGCATGCATTGCGCGCATGATTTTTCCCATTTGAATGGCTGAAACAAGCCAAGATTTTTTCAATGAGTACAGATATAAAGTGTTTTCAAAATAACCTACAATGAAAAAAATAAAACTTGTAGATCCCGAGAAAAAAAATTTTTTTTAGAGTAATATGAAATATCGAGATTTTTTTTATACAAAAGTAGCCGTGAATTCTAAACTTCTTACTTGAGAAACATAATAATAGGTCATTTTGTGCTTCTGTACGTTTAATACATCCACAAAAAAATTCGTGAAATTCTAGGCAACCGTTTTTCAGAAATCGTGCGCGCAATGATCAAAATCGCTGTTTTGAGAAAATTGGCTTTAAAGATTGGAAAACCCGTTGATCATATAGCAAAAGCTCAAAGTGTTTTAGACACAACTTCTCTTCTAATGCGAATTTTTGTATGGGGTTTGCTTTTAAATGTTCCCAAAGAATCATACTTAATTATAAGCTATTTTTTAAAAAAATCGATTTTTGGACGCTTCAAAGGTTACCTGACCCCTTAACAATTTCCCACATTATACTTCCCCCATGAAAATTAACCCCTTGAGGGGCAAGCAATTACTTTTGTGAAATGCTGAATTCCCACCGGAATCTTTGAAAAATTCTATTTCAAAATAAGTAAAAGCAATTTTACGGCTTTTTTCCACCAAAGTTAGAAAATAAAATTTAATAACATTTTTCTGGTGTAAAACTTCTTTAATCGTACGTGGTATATAATATACACCGGTGCCCCTCAAGGGGTTAAAACGTCTTCACCCCCAGGAAATAATCAACAGTGGTTAAAGAGTTAAATTATATTTTCAATTCAAAAGTTTAAAAGATAAAAAAAAATTCAATTGTTTAAAATTATTGGGTCGTTCGGAAAGTCGTGTCCGTTTGGGAAAATCAAATTGTACCGGAAAATTATATCATTTAATTATTAGATATTGATTCCGATATCTAACGTTTAATAATTACCGGTCAGAATTTTCCGGTACGAATTGATTTTTCCAAACGGACACGACTTTCCGAACAACCCAATAATAAATTTAAAATTATGAAAAAAAAATGTTAAAATAGAAAAATATATAAATTTACAAAAATGTATTATGTTTATTAGAATTTTTGAATGTTTTCTGCCCTACTTGCTAGTCAGTAGTTGCAGTCATCAAAACCTATAATCCCCCCCCCCCCACTTGAAATTAACGCTACTTGACATCCTTTGCTCAGCCAACACAAAAAGATTTTATATGTTTGGTTTTTTTTTTTGGGGGGGGGGGGCTTATATGTTATTCTATAGTAATAATAATAATAATAATAAAAAACTCATACTCTCCCATCCGGCCTTAAATTAAGTGATTTTTGTAACAGCAGAAGACATCGAATCACAGAATATCAATACACCCGCACCCAAATAATGAAGACTATCATTTTTCTGTTCGGGAGGGGAGGTGCATATTTACTCGTTAAAATATCAAAATACGCAGTTCATTTCTTAGAAAAAAGGATAGGCTGGATAAAAAGAAATGCAAATAGAAAACTAATTTAATATATTTCTATTAATTTTTATGGAAAAAAACATACAAAGCGCCATGAAAACAATCTCCACTGATGGTTTTCGAGGAACACTATTTCCGCAAAAGACGGCAACTTTGACGTCAAAAGTTCACGCTAATCAGATTTCTAGATGTTAAAACCTGGTTGGGAAAACCAAAATTTGTATCGGTAGAATTTGCTCGATTACTCCGTGATCAACGAGGTTCCGAAAAAAATGTTAATTACAAAAGTTACGTATTTTTGTCCGTATATTCCGAATCTGCAATAAAAAATGGGGGTTATCATTCATGATTTCAAAGTTGGACCCCCTGTGACCCCCGGGGAGTTGGTTGCGGAAGTCAAATTTGGTATCACTGAGTGGCTTTTTAAAAAATATTTAAAACGTGTATTTTCGCTTTTCAATCTGATTTGTATTTCTCGAGTTATTCGACCGTTTCCAGACTTTTAGGATACTCTGTACATAATTATTTTAATTCGTATCAGAGAATAAAACATTTTTCAAAATAGTGTTATTCGCTTTATTAAATGATTGACTTTATTGATTGAATAAACGGAATATTGCAAGTCGTAAAAAGTGGAATATATGCCTTTTATATGAAATGTTTTAACGCCTTGAAGGACTGTGGGATAAAATATATCCCACCTAAATTTAATTGCGAAATGCCACATTGACACAACAATTAAGGAATGAAAAGTTTAATTTTATCAAATACGTGAAAAGAAGGTTTTATTTATTTTGAAATAAATTTGTTTTGTTTTTTTAATTCTGACGTGATTCAATCATTTTAGCATTTTACGAATAAAAGTTCTTTGGCCCTGAAAGGGTTAATCTATAATCAAGCAGAAAATGTGTTTTTTTAAATTATTACTGTTTCGAACCAGCTAATATCCTGAGTATTTAAACAGCAGTTTTTTTTTTTTTTTTTTTTTTTTTTTTTTCCAATTGGATGACTTCTAAGAAACTTACACAGCAAACAGATAGAAAACGAAAGACACCGCCTACATTAAAAAATGCAATAACAAAATCTTTGCGTTTTAAATAATTAATTTTTCGGAGCTAAATTTAAACGGCAAAAAAAATAAAATAGTTGGAATTTCCTGAAACGGTTAATAAATCAAAAGGTACGAGCAAATCTACTTGTAATTCAATTAGTTAAAAAAAATCCAACTGATAAATGTGCTAAAAATATTAACTGCAAAAACGTATGGCAAATTGCTCAAGAGGAAACGAATAAAATGCGAACCTGTTAAAAAATTATTTTCATCGTTCGCTTTGAAGTTCTTTATCAAAGTGTTTAATTGCGTCGTTCTAACAGGAATTTTTATTTAAACAGATGAAAGCAATTTCAGTTCATTTTATTATCTACTGAAAAAAGATGCAAATTATCATAGGCGTTTAAACATTTGTATATATTAATGATAATATAAAACTTTTTACAGCTTATTTAAATTAAACGAAATCACATATGTTAGAACATTTTTTTAATTAAGAAAATCGTTAAATTTATTTGATATATTTAGTTTCTAAACAGCACAAGAAGTATTATTAGGGAAATTATTATCTCATAATTTAAAACCATATTTCTAATTTATATACAGCGAGTGCACCATTATTTTACAAGAAATCAGTAATTGGTCAGTAAGACACAAAACTGTAGGAAATAAAAATTCATGGAATAACGTGGTAATTTTGGTTAGTAAAAAATGTATATAACATCCAATCAAATGCATTGTTGCAAGCTGTAATTGCCAGTAAAGCTGAGATGGAATATTAAAATGGGTAAATTATAAAGCTTTCACCAAATCCTTAGAAACTAAGCTACCACCAATGTTACAAATTTGACCTCCTTTTTTTCAGAAAATACGAATTCATACCAAATGTTTCGAATAGTAATTTTTGCTGTATTTATATTGTTACGATTTCGTTATTGCATAAGGTAATGAATCTTGTTTCGGAATTTCCGGTATGCATTTTAATTTAAAAAAAAATAGAATTTTGCAATAAATAAAAGCATATTTTAACACCTACAGGGGTGTCACAGGTGACTATTTTTATATTTTGTTCGCACGTTCGCACCACTATTTTAAGAAAATAAATTTTATAGTGTATTTCACTTGTAGCTATTGTCAAAGTGTAAATGATTTTTTTTTTGTTTTGTTTTTCAAAAATTGTGCGAGATTGAATTAAAAATTAATCGCCCTTAGCAGCCCTGCACATACAAAAGCTTCATGAATTAATTTATTCTACACAAGCAAAAATCGTTTGTCAACATATTGATATTTAGACATTATTCAATCATATCATTCTATCTATGATTTTTCAGCTTGCGATTCAATCATAGATGCGTGTTTAAGCTCCTTACATTTAATTGAACAGATATGGCTCATATTAACAAAAATTAAATTTAAAGAAAAGATTAATTAAGGAAAAATTACTTTAGAAAGTCAAAACCGGTTCCTTCGAAAACCTTTTCAAACATGTTCCTAAAGCTGAAAAGAAAACTGAGATATACTGATTTGTAATGTCATTATGTTGAAAGTCGAATTTTGGTTGTGTAGAATAAATTGATTCATGAAACTTGATTATCTAAAAATAAGCTTTTATTTATTGCCAAATATTCTTTTTCAAAATTCGAATCCATGCTGGAATTGCAACGTTTCACAAACGGTTTAAAGGTAAAATAATATAGTTTACAATATAGCTAACAATATAGTTCCACAATTATTATTTTATAAATATTGATATTTTATAAGATAAAAATGTTTTTTCTATTTTTAAAAAAACTGATTTTCTCGAAAACTATTCCACCGAATTTCATGCCATGAACTGAGGTTATATAGATACCAAAGACGCATAGCTGGGAATTTTTGTATAATTTTATGTTTATAAAAACTGAGTGAAATAGCGATTAAAAAATTTACAAAAATAAAAATCATATCTTTTGGTTATACGAAAATTAACATTTCTATGTAAAAATTCCTCATATGTGCGCGTATATTATATGTAAGTACCAGTATTGCCAGTTAGCTATTTTTTTTTAATTCGGATTTCTTGATTGGCACCACTTTTCTGAAATTTTAAAATTCCCCTTGTTTTCGACTTAATTACTATGTCATTAAATAAGAAGAATTTTACTATTTCAAAAAGTGGTGGCAAGCAAAAAATCTGAATTTAAAACAAGTAGCGCACTGGCAGCAATGTTTTTCATATTGGATAGTTTGACTTGTACCGACGATATGATGGACTATAATAGAATTATAATTTTATCCGATTTCCATTCGAGTCATTGCTCATTTTCATTTGTTTGAAAAAAATGTGGCTACAAGATTGTAAACAGTTAACTGTGGCACTCGAGCTCGTTTCCAATTAAGAAAACTGTGGCTTTAGTGCCATCGCGAGAATCTAATGTTAAGATGAGCGCTATTATATCCAATTAAAGTAAAACATCTTGCGATATTTACTCTATGGTGGAAGCTGCCCACAGCATTTGAAACATAAACAATCTTCTAGTTAGATTTCTGAAAGTTTGCAAGAATAATCTAATAATATTATCGTTTTATAAAATTACTGAACAAATGACCTGATGATGAACATACCCTACATATAAATACACTGACAAAAAAAATCCCAACACCAAGAAAGACTTGTGTTAGATTAACGAAATTTGGTAGGCCTGTTTATACATCTGAAAGATGACATCGATTCAAATTTCGCGCTTCACGCACAAGTGTGGTGCTAGTAGCGCCACTCCGAACTTACAAATCAGGTTTGCTTTAAATGCGTGCTTTAAAGTTCATGACGGTAATTTATCTTCGAAATTTGACGTATTGAGTTGATGTTCGCCTAGAATGCCTTTAAGAAGACGAAGAAGCCATTATCAACAGCTCACCGCGTTTGAACGAGGTCGTATAATAGGGCTACGAGAAGGTGGATTTTCTTTCCGCAATACTGCAGAAAGATTTGGCTGGAATGCATCCACTGCGCATGATTGTTGGGAGCAGTGGTCAAGGGATGGTACTGCTACAAGAAGACCGGGTTCCAGGCTGCCACGTGGCACTACTGAGAGTGAAGACCACCGTATTCGGCGTACGGCCGTGTTGCATCTTACTGCGTCTTCGGCAGAAATTCGACCATCGCAAATGATTTTTCCCCTTAGGTCGCAATCTAACAGAATGTTTTGAATGTCCCTGTATAACTGATACACACTTCATTTTCAATACCAACCATCTCATAGTGAATATCAATAATATATATAAATTTCATGGCAATGTGATTATATTTACGCTAGTTAGAGCACGGCCAGACACACAGACAGACAAACAAACGGCCACACAAAGTGAAGTCATAAATACTTTTCAACAATGTTGGAAAGTGCTAAAAATGTCAATTTTAACATAAAGAACATACAAATTGGCATCAAATACATTTTTAAACGATGAATAGAAAGAAAATAGTCAGAATTCCAGAAAATGACGCCATTTTGAATAACAGCCGCCATCTTGAATTCCCACGACTTTACACAATGCATCCCCCTCTCATATGCATTGTATTAATATTAAGTACATACTGACCAATCGGTATATTCTTATCACAATTTGCAGTTTTCACCTTATTTTGGTCGTGTAGCACTCGGACTACAAGGAAAATTAAGGAGACGATACCAATTTCAAAGTGCATGAGAAAAAAATTAAGTTTTCAGTAGGGGTATCTAATTTAAAATACTACTTAATTTTACAGATATACATTCCCATTTGCTTACGAAGCAATAATTAATCAATTAAAATTATCATAAACCGCAAGCAACAACATATATAATATGACATAAAAAAAATATATGCCGATATTTTGAATTTTAATTTTCAAAAACAGAATTATACTTCTTAAATGACATCATTCTTTAGCATTTAAATTCGTATATATAAGTATTACAGATTCATTCATTTAGCCAGTCTCTTTAGGTAATGTTTATCGCAAAATGCTATATGGTTTATTAGATAAATAAGCAGTTTCTCCATATTTTCACTTGCATATTTTAATTAAACTAATAATTTAAGTTTCTACTCGTGTATGCTTGAACGCCAACAGTATTTATTTTCATCTAGAGAAATAATTAATTTTAAAACGGATTAAATTACGTAATTTCCATTATGGAGAAACCTCTATATATCATATCTGATTAAAATGAATACGTAATTACACTAGTATTAAACATAAGTTTTACATTTTAGTCGACTGTTGATATCAGTGAGGGCTCGTGGCTGTCATATTTTGGGGCACTAAATGCAAGGCAAACAATTTTAATATTTTGTTACCATTATTTTTTTAAATAAATCTTTTCTTTGTTTAATTGTAGACCATTCTGCTAAAAAGTAAGGAAAATACTTCTTTTAAAGAAATAGTGATAAAAAAAGAATACATTTGGCAGCCATCCATTTGGTGCCCCCCCCCCCCCCTAAAAATCCATTTACCCGCTAGTAGTTGATATGAATTTTCAGTAATTGGATTTGAATTGGGATTAATTTTTCAGTAATTGGTTTTATTTCTATATTATATATTTAGGATCATAGATTACATATCGATGTTTTATTTTATTTTACTTTACGTTTTTGAAAAGAAATACTGCTCATATTTACCAACTTTCCGAAATTGAAGGACCACTATTTTCACAAAAAATTATTTGCTTTATTTAACCCTTAATCCTTTATCTACCGGAAATTTTACTTAAGATTTAAAAACATATTCTGCAGAAGAAATTTTATTTAAGACAACTTCACTTACTGTTGCCAGGTTTGGATATTTATTTTATTTAACTCTTTGGGGGCGTCGTTTGCAGTCTGCAAATGGTTAATTTTAATGCCTAAATATCCAAGTGACACCAGTAAATTTTAGTAGAATTTCGATCACATAATAAACGTGAAAAAAGGCTTTTGATTATTTTCAAATAAATTTATTTGTTAATTGCGGTGTAAATAATTATTTGAACATTTATTTGAGCGGAAATGCCTTGCCCCGGAAAGGGTTAAAGACATTTCTGTTTTGAATAATTTTTTAAATGCACTTGTCGGGGACGTTGGACCCGTCTGGTAGACGGAGGGTTAAAGAACGAACCCCACCATAATCGAAACAACCAATTTTAATAGACTAAATGTGCCGTTTCCATTTTTTATTGTATTAGCACTGCTTTTTTAGGTAAACTTTTTTGCATTATTTACCGTAATTTCCGGCATATAATCCGCGGATCTAACAATTCTGTTTTGACCCAGAAATTTTATTTAGTATTTGAAGCCAAGTATTTACTGCGGTCTGATAACCTGCATTTTATTTTTTAAAGTTTCTGGGTCGAAAAATGATTGTTTGATCTGCGAATTATACACCGGAAATAACGCTATTTGTAAAAATTTTTTATCAGGTAAGGCCAAATTTTCTGCATAAAGCTACTGGTGTACAAATTCAAGACACACACATACACACTATACGGCACAAACATGCGCAATATTCTATCATTTGGACACTAGTGTTTTAGCACATAAATTTCGCGGTATCTAACCAATCAATTATGAATAATGAGAAGAATCGCTGCCATCTAAATACTCAAGGCCAGAGGACACGAGTTGTGACGTCATCACTAATGGACCTACTTCAAACTAGTGTCGGAATTCACACCGGAAAATTTTGAATAACAATTTTCTTTTATTTTATGTGTGAATACATATCATCTTAATAAAAAGTAATAACTATTCAAACTTACTGGTGAGAATTCGGAATCCCTAAATAAAATTCAACCAGATGCGGCAACACCGCATATGCCTGAATTTTTAATTGGGGATTCCGAATTGTCACCAGTAAGTTTAAATAGTTGTTATTGTTTTATAAGATGATAGATATTCCACAAATAAAATAAAAGAAAATTGCTATTAAAATTTTTCCTGTGTGAATTCCAACACTAGTGCGAAGTCGGTCGATTAGTGATGACGTCACAAGTCGTGTCCTCTGGCCTTGAGCATTTCGATGGCAGCGGAAGGATACATATAGTGTATTGTCTACTAGTTTCGAGGGAAGTTAGGGCTCCTATAACACAGGCTGAATCGTCAAGCATTTTGTTTCCCACTTAGACCAATGAGCGATTGTTGCCCACGCGACGTGGCCAATCGTCGTTCTCCTACCGGCAATTAAATGGCGGCGTGAGTCAGCCCGAGTTATAGGAGCCTTAAGGGAAGTAACTGATGAGGTTGTCACGTATGGTGGCTGATTTTTTCTTAGATCGGATAAACAGTTTCTGATAGACGCTGAAGAAAACTTCCACCAGTAAATTTTGAATAGAAAATGTTGCCTTATTTTAGAGGCTTTTTCATGAAAAATTTCTTTCACAAATGTAGTTAAAATTTCTATTTGTTTTTACTAGTGGCAGTTGCCCATGCATTAAAATTATATTCAATGGCACTGACAGGAGGTTGTCTAGGTTGTGACAATATAGCAGAAAGGCAGGGCCTTATTTCTGCCGAAGTAAACTTCCACCAGTTTAAATGAACATCCGTTTTTGCTATTATTTATTACTGATATTTTGCGTTAAAAAGGAGTTTAAACAAGGAAAAATTTCTATTTAAATTCACAAACGTCAGTTTAACGCGACAGTAATCAACCCCTGCCGAAGCAGTTACAGTTGAGACTTCATTATTTTAACTCCTTAATGGTCGCTTAACCCTCTCGCTGCTTAATTGTTTTCTCAAATTCCTTCAAAAATTGCGTACTTAATTCCTTCGCGACGAGCATCTTTTAAGACCTTTTATTCTTTTGACACCGGTTTTCCAAAACAAAAATTTTCGTCTGATTTAATCAGGAAAATTCTCCGATTAGATAATGGAAAATTTACAATAAAAAGCTACTGGTGGGAATGCATCCCCGATGAAATCTCGGGTTGCGCAAATTTTCCTACTTTTACGTTGCCCCAGAAACTCTCGAGTTGCGTAGCGAAAGAGTTAATATTTGGAAAATCTATCAAAATGTACCTATTTTTTTATTACAAAAATTGAATAATTATAAGGTTTCTATGTAAGATAATCAATTAGTTGTTTTTTAAGGCGAAAAAAAAAGTTGTTATAGGAAAAATTCACATTTGTAGAAAAGCCATCATGCGAGAATTCTCTGTTTTAATGTTTGTTTTACATCATACAAATTAATCCAAATAAGACTTTATTTTTCACATCTTAGATCTTTATTTATCATCATCAAACAAATTTTTACAAATAATATTTGAAATAATGTAATATACATTAAATTTCGATTATTAATAATTTTTTTGAGTGTGAGACATTTCGAAACATTCAATACAAAGTCCAACATCACAATCAGCGACAAAAACCAAACCCAAGAGTTGCTATTCAAAGACTTCACACGTAAATGTCAGTTAAATTTTTCTGGTTTCAGAAATTTTTTCCAGCAATAAATCTCCAGCCCTGAAATATGATGGGCACGAGAAATAACGGACGACATTTCAGCCCGTGATATTGACGGGAGCGAGAATTAAGGTGTTAAGGATATGTCAGTTCACTTTATTCATAGTCCCATGGGACGAAGAATAAGAATTCTTGATATATATTAGCAAACATCATATACTAAGGGCGTAGTTTCAACCTTACAGAAAGTGCTTTTATATTATCTTGCCCATACATTTTATGACTGTATTACATTTCATATTCAATCTGTACATTGAAAGATATACATTGGTGCATAATCTGAATAAACCTATCTAGCAAGGAAGATCTCCATACGGGCATATTCCGAAAAATCTGAAATAAATATAGAATGTTATACTCATGAGGATAGATATGTTCATAAAAAAAAAAAATTGGCGGAAACTCGATACAGCGTCCGTAAAAAAATAATGAAAATTTTGATATTTGGCGATTTATCACCGATTGGTGATGGAATAGAATTTCAAAAAATATTTTTTTTTATGTCAAAAACTCTTTAAGATAAAAATGTTTCATATTGAAATTATTTAAATTAATTTTTTGTAAATAACTTTAGTTTTGTAAGTTTTAGTTTGATTTAACTATAGTTTTGTCATATATATATATTTATAATGAAAGATAAGTATGAAATTTTATGAATTAAAACAACATTTAAAGTAATTAAGATTGTTTCAGTCTCAAAATTAAGGTCCAATTGAGCACTGTCGATTAAATTTTGTTGCTATGGGAACAACGATTTCTTTGATATTGAAATGAATAATTACAGCATTCTTCATCTTGCCTTTATTTTGGAATATGCTTAAATATAGGAAAATGTTTTTAAAGTAATAAAATTAAATAAAAAGCAACATAAATATGTAATACAGTAAAGGGTATTTATTAAATTCTCTCATTGTTTAAGCTCATTAAATACTATTTAAACGCATTCTATATTCAATCAACAAGCAATTTTCAGACGCATTAAAATCGTTTGCTTTTGGCGAGGAAAAGTGCTGCTCGCGAAATAGCGTGACGCTTTCGTCTTTTCGCGCCAAATATTCGAAAGTATTTTATTTCTTTACAGGCTTTCTACTGTAATTCCGCCGCTAAATTTGACTGATCCTTTGTTACATACATAAGTAGTTTAATTAGTATTTTTTTCCAAATATTCTGAGTATGCCCAGTAAGGAGACCTTCCTTGTAGGTAACCAATTTATAAAAGATTTTTAGAAGAAGGAGTGAGGAACTTGTGCAATTTAAAATCCCAGATTTAAAAAAAAATTGCCAGTCCGCAAAGTATTAAGATATAATGTCCTACTAAAAAGTAAATAATAAAAAAAAATCGAAAATTTCGAAATTATTCCATCAATGTATTTTTGTTATGAACTATAATACAGGTTAAACTATCCTTTTTTAATCTTATGAACACGCACGTGCGTGCCTAATACCATAGATGCTGCTTGACGCATTTACAGTGATTGCCAAAATTGTGGACATTTTTTGAAATTTTCATATTGTATAACTTTGTGTGCTTATAGAATATACTAATTTTCTCTTAAATACAAATGTTCATATATCAAATTCAAGAAAATTTACTATATTACTACTTTTTAAAATTTACTGTAAAATTATATATATAAAAAAAAACAGAATTAAAGTATCTGCTTTACAAAAAAGTTACACTTACTTTAGTCTAACATACAAGCACAATTAGTCATGAATGCTGAAGTGTATTGTAATAAAAGCTTCCTAGCTAATCACAGTGTCTGTTCTGAGAACCAATCAAATGTCAGAAACTAAACTGTAGTATATTTTGATTTGTAAAAGCAGTATTTTGCTGAAATTAATTTTGCAGAAGGGTGAATACTAGTGTAACTAAATAGAATATATTTTTTTTTATATTTCAATTTTTTCTTAATTCAAATAATTTAAAACAATGTCACCAACAATAAGATCTGATTGGACATCTACAAAAAGAAGCAGAATTTTTATATTGAGAAAAAACGGTATCTCTTATGCTGAAATTGCATGACAGGTTGGTGGATCAGTCACATTATCTGGCATACAAAAGTCTTGCTTACGTTATGAATAAACTAAATCAGTGATAAATAAGGCAAGATCAGGCGGAAAAAATACACAAGTGCTCCTGACGATAGAGAGATAAAATGATATGCTTCAAAAATAGAAGAATTTCATCAGATGCTGTTAGATGTGAAATGAATGCAATGGGTATTTCAGTTAGTTTTAGAACAATAAGGAAAAGATTAGCAGGTTTTGGACTGAAAGGTAGAATTCCGAGGAAATTTTTTTTCTAAAACTTCGTCAACGCAAGACAAGAGTTCAGTTGGCAAAAGAAAACATTAATTGGTCAGAAAATCAGTGGAAGCAAATAATCTGGAGCTATGAGAGTAAAATATCGCTCTTTGGTAGTGATGCTGGAAAATATGTGAGACGTAGTGTAGTGGAAGTGATGCATCCTGATTGCATTGAAGCAACTACAAAGAACCCCATAAATGCCATGATTTGGGCCTGTATGCCTGCAGATGATGTGGGTCACATTGAAGTGATTGATAGCATTCTGAATGAAAGAAAAAATTACTCCGAAAATGTTCTGGAACAAAAATTGATACCTTCAATCAGGGATCTCTCACCCAATGAAGCACCATTTATCTTTCAGAAGGATTCATCTCCATGCCATACGGCAAAAATATGCAAAGAGTGGTTTAAAAATAAAAGCATACAATTATTAACCTGGATAGGAAGTCTTGATCTGAATCCTATAGAAAATTTGTGGCGACGTTTGAAAATCCTTGCAGAAAAAAGCGTCTATATAATAAAACGTAACTTATTGAAGCTAAAATGGATTCTTCGCATCATGTAATTAAAAAGAATGAACTTCAAACATTGGTTCTCTCAATGAAAGGAACTGTGAAGCTGAAATAAACAACAAGGGTTATCCTACTAAATACTGAATGTGTAAGTGTAACTTTAAAATACTATAAAATCTAAGATATATCTTATTTATTGAAAGCGTAACAATTTTTGTAATGCAGATATTCTAATTACGTTTTTTTAATTAAATTCTACATTAAATTTCCTTGAATTTGATATATAAACATTTGTATTTCAATGAAATTTATTATATTCTTCAAGCACAGAAAGTTATAAATAATGAAAATTTCAAAAAGTTTCCACAATTTAGGCCACCACTGTATGCATCATTTATGAAACTATCGTTAAGACATTCTAAATTATTGCCAGAAAGTTTGAATAGCTATTTTTAGTTATTATAATGTTAGATAATTCGTTAAAAAAATATAGGTAATTTTTCCCCAAATGAACATTTAGCATTTTTTTTTTCCAGTTAGAATATGTATGTTAAAATTATTTTCAAGAAATTCTCCTATAATGTTTTCTTTCAAAATTTTGTCTACTTTTGTCTTAGCACAGTTAAATGTTTTTGTTTATTTGCAGATTTGCGAATGGGGTCACATTTCACCTCATTTCTTATACAATTAGGGAATAAATGAATGCTTTCTATCATTTAATACGTTTTAAGAGAAAATAAGGAAAATTTCTGAGCATCATGCCAAATGCACTTCACTAGATGGCGCTGTGGGTACAGCGTTTCCTTGCAAGCGAGTGTAGGAGGCTCCGCCATCATTTCGTCATTTCTCGTTCATGTGATTGGTTGTGTGTAAATTTCGTAATTTAACGTAATGAACACCGCACCGCCCCCTGAATACTAGGCCTGAGCGCTGGACTAAAAATGGCGGCTGCCGAAGGCGGATTTTTTTCAGCGTGTGTACGGTCCCTTAAATATTCCCACCAATATTTTTTTGAAGTTTTTTCCGCTTCATTTTTCTGAGAATAAATAAGGAAGAGAAATCTTTTATGAAATACTGGTGTCCACATTTAAGGGACCGTACCTACGCTAAAAAAATCCGCCTTCAGCAGCCGCCATTTTCGTGTCATTTTAGTGTGAGCGCTCAGGCCTAGTATTCAGGGGGCGTTGGTAATGAATAGTCGCGGTTTGTCTATCGAGGCGGCACATGCTAAGTTATGTCATGAAGATTCTGTTCAAAATACCCTATCTTAGGCGTTTAAATAATAATTTTATGTTAGTACTGCGAGGGTTAAAAAATAATCTTTACAATGTAATAATACTCTTTCGTGTTAAATTCAATGTTAGCGTACACAGACATGAACCTCTCTCGTAAATCGTCTGAATACGGTACCGAATACGATACCTCTTCGCCGATTTATCGGTTCACATAACATACTCCATTGATTTACATAGTGGTATTCGAAAAATATCTTGTGCTTTTTTAAGTAGATTACAAAGTACAGATTACTAGTACAAATTGATTATTAGCCTCACTGGCGGCTCTTTTGGGTCACCCTGTAATATCTTATTCAACTATACGAAATGCGTACACTCTTCCAAATGTTAAAAGAGTGTGACAGCTCAAATTCAGATCACATATCTTTGTGCAATACTTTTTCTTTAGATTAAAAATCTGTACGAGATTAATCGCAGTATTTGTAACATTTTCCTGCCTAAAAATAAGGAAAAACATATATTCGAAAAATGTGGTGAAACTGTACGCAAACTGAATTACACTTAACCGCACTTTAATTTTAAAACTTCTTCAACTAAACGAATGCAGTTAAAAATAATTTGTATAGAATTATTTAATTAAATTGAAACAAATTTGCTCCTTTTATTCTATCCTGTAATGTATTTTTTAATAGTACATTTTAAAAAATGAAAAATTCTTTAGCAGTTATACTAGAGATAATTAAAATTCTAGTTACCGAATGAATTATTTGTGAAATGACATTCATGCTAATTGTTTAAGAGAATTTTATTTTTTAAATCTCATATGCATAAATATTTAACTCACGCTCTGTTAGTGTTGGTCCCTTGCGCTAATTGGATAAATAATGCAAAATAATTAGTATTTCAATAGTTGCATTCAAGTTATTACAATAGAGTAATAACTATTTTAAAGCAGAGAAAAGTATTTATTTAATAAAACAATTCTTATCAAATATAAATAAAATTTTCAATTAAAATTAACATGGGAAATAACTTTTTATACTTCGAAAAAAAAAAAAAAAGGTTTATATAGTCGAAAACAATGTCTTAGAAAGTTAGAATGACATATTTAATGTAAATAAATGCGGGTGTCAGACACGCCCACACTCCTTCCCATGGATTGAGCAAAAGAGGGCTAAATTTTGTATATTGGGGCACAAGATTAAATTCGGATTGCCTTTAAGAATGCTGAAAATTTTCGGCAAACTTCGAAAAAAAAAAGAAATCAAATAAAATATCTAACTTTAGTATGCGATAAACCAAAGGCTGCCGCTTCATAACTAACAAGTTTTACGCTTTTTTCTTTCCAGTAAAATTGAATAGTAATTTTTTTTTTTTAATGAGGGTAAAGATTTATTCGGATCTACATATGCGCAATACTTTTTTAATCCTGCTGTTCTCCTTGGGTCTATATTACCTGAACGGAAATTCAATTGCTCATAGCATTTTTACTAGGCTAGTTCCAAGGGTTTTTATAGTGTAAGTCACATAGCTGATAACTGCTATGCTTGTTTGCCACCGTTATTTTCGTAAAGTTTGCTTGGCTTTAATCAGATATCTCCCGTAAAATAAGTCACATTTCTCTGTTCTAAAATACTAGTAGACAAAACTCGTAGTATGTGACTTACACTATAAGTACTCATGGATATAGCCACTAATAATAGTTTTTGCTCAACATTTGGCGAGATTATTGTTAGGTATATTCTAATACTTCCCTTACTTCAAAGTAAAGTAAAATTTTAATTGTGATGTACAATCAAAATTTTGACACTTGTAATAATTGGGTCACTATGACCCTATTCTAAAATAATATCGGTTATTTATGAAATTCAGATAGTTGATTTCCTTGACTCACTTGAAACGTCGAATTACTTCTCTGGTGAGGAAGTATACCTATCTTCAAAACGCATTAAGCAACGGAAAGGCCGCATGTGGCGTTGTGCCAACTGTATGTTAAAAGGAAGTGAAAGTCAGAACATTCTAAAAGCGGTGGTCAGGGTTCGCACAGTTCCTTGAATATCCAGACTAAGAAATTCTTCAGTACCAGTATTTTCTTATAGAAAATATATCCTTAAAAAAGACGAAATTTCGCGCCTTTAAAGTAGAATTATTTTTTTATAAAAAATTACTGATATATGGCCTTGAAAATAACTGTACCCGTACGAACCCTGGGTAATGTGCCTTTTTTACTGATAGAATGTTTATATTTATTGTCATATATATACTATCGCTTTTTATTCGGCCTGTGGTTATCGTGACATCTCGACAAAGAGATAACCATCTTGAAGATGAGGTAGGAGTATTACAGAATGCATTCGAGTATGACGAGGAAGTTTCAGATGAAGAAAAGTGTTACAAGTAATGACAGTTTTTATTCAATCACAGATTCAAATGGTGAAAATTAAGATACGGAAATAGAGCGTGATGATTTGCAATCGCTGCATTCAAAAGACGGAGAAATAACGTGGCGATTAGAGCCGTTCCCAAATAAAGGAATGTCATTCAGAGCAAACGTAAGAAAATTAACACCAGGTTTCGCGATATACTACTTCCAGAGTAAATGACGTAAAATCTTCTTTTCAACTAATGAAAAGAAGGAGAAAATTTTATGACTAATATTGAAGGGAGTAAAGTGTATGGTGATAAATGGATTGAAATAGATGAAGTTTGTCTAGAGGCACACATTGCTATACTATTACTAGCTGATGTTTAACCCCTTAATTCTCGCTCCCGTCAATATCCCGGGCTGAAGTGTCGTTCGTTATTTCTCTTGCCCGTCATATTTCAGGGCTGGAGTTTTATTGCAAGAAAAAACTTCTGAAACCAGAAACATTTAACTGGGATTTCCGTGTAAAGTCTTTGAATATTATCGTTTGGGTTTGGTTTTTGTCGTTGATTGTGATATTGGACTTTGTATTGCATGTTTCGAAATATGTCACGCTGAAAATATTATTAACAATCAAATTTAATGTCTATTATATTTTTTCAAATATTATTTGTAAAAATTTCTTTGATGATGATAAATAAAGATCTAAGATGTGAAAAATAAAGGTCTTATTCGCATTAATTTGTATGGTGAAAATCAAACATTAAAACACAGAATTCTCGCATGATGGCTTTTCCACAAATGTGAATTCTTTCTATAGCATCTTTTTTTCGGCAAAAAAAACTAATTGCATATTTTATATAGAAATCATATAATTATTCATTTTCTGTAATAAAAAATAGGTACTTTTTTATGATTTTTTCAAATATTAAGCGACCGTTAAGGGGTTAAAAGTCTAATGGTGAATTAACGAAGAGCTTGTGGAATACGGAAACATGTACTTCTATCTTTTTTGCTTCAATGTCCCAAAAAATTTCTTTTTCATCTCCCGCGTATTAGCTTTTGTGACAAGTCATCACGAATGGCGAGAAGACAAAATGACAAACTTGCAGCTATACAAGAATTTTGTGAAAAGTGGGTAGAAATACTTTCTAAAATGTATAAACCGGGTAAGAATGTGACTGTTAATGAGCAGTTGCTAGGCTTTAGAGGACGTTGTCCATTCAAGTAATATATACCAGGTAAACCAGCACGATATGGCATCAAAACATGGACTTTTGCGATTCTGCTACGCCTTATGTATTGAAATCAGAGGTGTATACTGGAAGAAAATGTGGTGGGCCACATGAGAATCATGTAGGTATGCGGGATCTTGTGGACTTGACTTAAGGCTATAGTGTCAAAACGTTACATGCGATACTTTTTTACATCATTTAAGTTCGGTCAAGCTCTTCTCAGAATAAACATTACATTGTTAGGAAATATCAGAAAGAATGGAACAGAGCTCCTTAAATTATCAACAAACGATGTTGATCACAGTTCAAAATTTTATTTATTGAAACCACCACCTTCGTATCCAACATTCCAATGAAGATTAAAAATGCCGTTCTGATGAGTACAATGTATAGTAATAATGAAGTAACAGAGATGATAAAAAAAAATCATAATCACACAAAACTACAATGCAAAGAAAGGGGATGTTGATACGATGTAAAGCCCATTTCTGCATACACATGCAAAAGAAAAACAAATCGTGGCCCATAATTGCATTTCACGATATCTTGTATGTAACTGCTTACAATGCTTTTGTGCTGTAAACAAAATTTGATCTAGAATGGAAGACAAATAATCTTGTTAAAACTTTTAAGGGCGGTCGGTTGTATGTTTATGAAACCACTTAATTTTAATATCCAAATGCCTGAGTGGCACTCGAAATTTGATAAAAATTTCCCTTTACTATGTGAAATTAAGCGCTTTTTCTTATTTCCAAGCACATTTGTGCGTAAATTCCTATATCAATCAATCATTTCACTATTTAGCAATGGAAGTGCTTTGCCCCTGAAAGAATTAACACTTCGTGGTTCAGTGTTCCATTACATTTAACAACCAACTTGACTTTCCAATGGCTCCAAAATTTTGGAACAAGTATTTATTATGTATGAGAATAATTATAAAGCTTTTCCTAATTTCAAAATATTTTTTTCGTAAATTCCGTCATCATTCATGCACGTTATCATTTTAGCAATGGAAGTGCTCAGTAACACATGTCTGCAAACGGTATTTCAATAAGAGGGGGGAGTTTTATTCCTGGAGGCGCGATAGCAAACCCAAATGGGAACATTTTTCTAACTTTACCGACCCTCACATGTGACATATTGTTGGAAAGACCTGTGACCACTTATTCATGCTATGCACCTCCCGAGCCCATCCCCCTAAATTTGCCACAGGGTGGGGGGGGGCATCAATGATGTCCGCAAAATCAAAAAGTGCCCCCAGAGGGTAAATTTTGGGGGAGGGACTCGGGAGGTACACAGCATGAATAAGTGGTCAGAGGCCTTTCGAACAATATGTCACATGTGGGGGTCAGTAAAAGTTAGAAAAATGCTTCCCTTTGGGCCTATTATCGCGCCTCCTGGAGTACAACCTCCCCTTTTCTTTGAAATACCGTTTGCAGAAATGTGTTACTGTGCACTGTGACTTTATAGAAAAGGATTAATACAATGTAGCAATTTCATAAATTTCACTCAATTATTTCTACATGAGGGCAAAAACTTATTAATACATTCTCGTAATTTCGTTCAAAGCATTAAAATATCATTAACTCTTAATTTTTTTTTTTTTTTTTTAATATTTTAGAAAACAAAATTCGAAATTTTCACTCAAAATTAAAATGAAATTGAAATGATTTTGTTTTTCGCTTAAGTAAATTTTTAATTTCCCATGAAATTTAAAAAAAAACATTTATTTTTTCAAATATTTAAAATACTTTTTTTACTTGATAACGCCGTTTTTCATATTCTTGAGTCTGTGCTTCTTAAATATGCATTTGCAAGAATTTTGATTAGTGTGCTAACATCGAATGCATTTAAATAACAGTTTTGAGATAAATAATAAACGTATTTAGATTTTCAAAGCAATAAATACATATTAAAGGAACTTTAAAAAATATCATTTAACAGGAAAATCATGCTCTCTTGGGACGAATGGATCCGGAATACTTTTATCTCTTTGCTTTGTTAGAAAATGTCACTGCCTATATTAAAATAAATTTTCTTTCTGTGGGATGAGTAAACAAATTAGGCATAGATTTAAAAACTGAAGGTTTTAAATTTAACTTTTTAAAATGTTGCTTTCAGACACAAATAGAATGAAAAAACTGAAAAGAAGTAAATGCATATAACGAATTTAAATTATTTTCTTCCTTTTAGTTTCATTAGAAAAAGGTGCAAGAAGAAATATCTAAATAATTTAAATTAGTCAAATCCTTTGTAAAATATTTGCATTAATTTATACGCATTAAGCTTATATTTTATGAAAGTAGTATTTTTTGTCGTTGTTGTTAACATCACGTGTATAATTAGAGGCAAATTTCTTAGTTGTTCAATACGAATTTTCTTTGCAAAACTGTTACAAAGATTTATTGAAATAATATATTTTATCAAAGTAGTTTTTTTAGCATTTAAGTAATTGTAAACTAATAGCAATTTTTATAGTTCAATATGAATATAATAAGGTACAAATACTGTCCCGGAAAAAAATAGGAAGAGTAATAAGAATCATCTTTTTAATATCGCTATTTCCAAACAATAATCTTCTTTAAAGACTTCTTCAATAGCTGTAATGGAAATAGAGACTGATCGTGACTGACTTTTTTTGGGGAACTAATTGCATGGATGCTAAGTTTATTCCATCTTTACCACAATTTTTTAAAAGAATTCTTTGCCTTATTTATAGGCAGAGTGTTCTCTCATTAATCCTTTCAGGGGCAAGTAACTGCGCGTCTGTAATGATGAATTCACACCGGAATATTCGAAAAAAATTATTTCAAAATGAGGAAAAGCAATCTATCAACTTTTTTCCACCATTGTTAGAAAGGTAATTTTTAATTAAAAGTTTCTGGTGCTAATCCTCATTAAAATGAGGTGGGATATAATATCAGGAGCTTGGAAGAGCAAAGGCAAATCCCGAAATTGAGGTGATGGGAAATCAAACTCAAAGTAGTGTTAAAGAATAGGGTACTACTCACTTTAGCTGGACACTGTGAGAATACTAAGGGCGGAACAGGTCAAAACAAATCACCTACGGGTTACCTACATGTATCTGAGTTGGAAAAAACAAAAACAAAATTGATTTTTCTGATTCGCCCTTGCTCTTCCAAGCTCCTGATGTATGAATTCGGAATTGATCAATAAAATAAAAATGATTAAAATTTGGTGGGATATAATATATCCCACCACCCCTCAAGAAATTAAACAGTGCAAAGAAAGTTATAATTGGAAAGCAGTGGTACACAAAAATAGCATTGTTTACAGCAGTAATAAAGGAATGATCTAACTTTATTAATACATGGAAAATATTCCAGAGAGAAACATTCACCTTGCATACAATATTTCAAATGAAAATCAAATTTCAAAGTGATTGCTTAAGAGGCACAAAGGCCAACATAGTGAAAAAGATTCCATGCTGGGACTAGAGCCCGGACCATCTGTATAGCGGACTGACGTTCTACCGACTAAAGCACATGGAACGATGCCCAGCCTGGAACATTTCTCACTATTATATGTTGGCAAGGCCATGAACGGAGCACAAGATGGAATATTTATCCTGAGCTACCGACATGGGGCAAACACGAAATTTAATTAAATCCAGTATCGATAGAAACTATAATACATGGAAAATATTTCAGAGAGAAGCATTCGCCTTGCATAAAATATTCGGAACAGATGTCATAAGTTCCCCCCGGCCGCCATCTTGGAATTTTCCTTGGCGTGAAAACCCCTTTTCCGCCAAGTTGTAGATGTCACCAAGCACCGGTTTATACGCATGTTTGGCTTAACGAAAATAAAATGTAAATAATAAACAAAATTCGCTAAAATGGCAATGAGTAATCTTTGTATGTGGGCTTCGCGCACATTAACAGAAAAAAAACATAATTGCATTCAGCACTTCTCGAGGTGTAGCATTCTCAAAATTCAGCAATTCTCGCTTTCTAGTAATCTCAAAATGTAAAAAAACTCTTAAAGCAGCAAAATATACATAAGAAACAAAATTCGCTAAAATGGCAACCAGTAATCGTTGATGTGAGCTTCGTGCACATTAACCGAAAAAAAAAACATCACTGCATTCAGAACTTCTCGAGGTGTAGCATTCTCAAAATTCAGCAGTTCTCGCTTTCTAGCAATCTCAAAATATAAAAAACTCTTAAAGCAGCAAAATACACATAAAAACAAAATTCGCTAAAATGGCAACCAGTAATCGTAGTATGTGAGCTTCGCGCACATTAACCGAAATAAATATCATTGCATTCAGCACTTCTCGAGGTGTAGCATTCTCAAAATTCAGCAGTTCTCGCTTTCTAGCAATCTCAAAATGTAAAAAAAACTCTTAAACCAGTAAAATATACATAAAATTATCAACATACCTTAACAGACATCTGCTTTCTTGAAAGCTCCAGCTCGAAATATTATCACCGACATTTTCCAAAATAGGCTTATGAATACGTAATCACACATTATAAACAAACCTTCTTTTCTTGCCAAAATTTCCTCTTATTTCCAAATTACTTCAGCAACAGCGTTTAAACGGACTACAGGAACCATAATCAATCAAATACATTCAATAAATTTCACATAAAAATAAAAAGGCAGAATTATACAACACGATATCAAAATACATTCACCATATTCCGTGCTAAAATAAGCTTCTCAGGGGTTGCCAGGACGACACGTCACAACACACGCGTCACACGGGATTCAACGTATCCATAAACACCGTCAAATGTCAATACGCCAACACGCCAACAAAAAATCACCAAACAAATCAAAACAGCGGCTGAGGGAATATAAAGCATCTGAGCCAAATATTCCAGACTGGGTGTCGTTCCATGTGGTTTAGATGGTAGAACGTTAGTGCGCTATACTGATGGCTCGGTTTCGAGTCCCCGCATGGAATCTTTTTCACTAAGTTGGCCTTTGCGCCTCTTAACCCTTTGGAGGGCGGTGATGCCGTGACGGCATCACATAATTTTTATCCCTAATTACCACATTGGCACCGGAATTTTATAATTAAAATTTCCCTTTTATAAATTACGCAAAAATATACTTTTACTTGTTTATAAATAAATTCTCTTGTGAATACTTGTGTCATTCAATTATTTCAACATTTTACGAATGCAAGTACCTTGCCCCTGAAAGGGTTAAGCAATTAGTTTGAAATGTGATTTTCATTTGAAATATTGTATGCAAGGCAAATGTTTCTCTCTAGAATATTATCAACGTATTAACCCTTACCACTCCGTTGGCTCCGCTGCGGAGACATCATCTTTCTTTGCAAAATTTGCATTTGGCACCAGTAAAAAGTGAAAATAAAATTTATCTTGTTTAATCAGAACATTTTAAATTTGTGTACTTGAAGGAAAATTCTTTTAACCCTAGGACTACCGAAAATTTTACTCAAGTTTTATAAAAATATTACACATCAGAATTCTTATTTAAAACTATTGAACTTATTTACTTAACTCATTATTGTCTGGTTTACATATTTAGTTTATTTTAAAGAAATTTCTGGTTAGAATAAATATTTCGAATGTACCCATCGGGTCCATTGGACCCGTCTGGTAGACGGAGGGTTAAAAAAGTGGTGCAGATCGAATAAAATTTGTGTAAGAGACGCCGAACTTTTAGGGGTTAATATAGTTTCTATCGATGCTGGATTTAATTAAATTTCGTGTTTGCCCCATGTCGGTGGCTCACGATAAATATCCCATCTTGTGCTGCGTCTGTAGTCTTGCCAACATATAATAGTGAAAAATTTTCCAGGCTGGGTATCGTTCCATGTGGTTTAGTCGGTAGAACGTCAGTGCGCTATACTGATGTTCCGGGTTCGAGACCCGGCATGGAATCTTTTTCACTATGTTGGCCTTTGCGCCTCTTAGGCAATTACTTTGAAATTTGATTTTCATTTGAAATATGTTCTTACTTCTTTATGTTTTTTTCACATGCATCTGGAAATTGATCGTCAAGTGTAACGTTACAATCAGTGTTGTCAAATCTTTCTGATTTTGTTTTTCGAAATCCGGAAAACCGATTTTCCGGAATTCCAAATTCCATACTAGACATTTTTGAATAGCAATTACCTTTTGTTTCAAGAAATATCTATAATTATGCAAACTAATGACAACAATTCAAAATTCCTGATAAGAATTCAAAATGGCTCAGTAAAACATGCACCAGAAACGAGTAACACAGCTTACAACCGAAAGCTGAAATATACTGCTCTATAATACAACCATTTCTTTCAGTTTTGCCAGTGGGCTACTTTCTTTTAATTCATACTTCTTGATTTGCACCACTTTTCTGAAAAGGTAAAATTCCCCTTTTTTTCACCTTAATTCATACGTTATTAAATCAGGCAAATTTTACTATTTCAAAAAATTGGTGCCAAACAAGAAATCTGAATTTTAAAAAAGTAGCCCACTGGCAACACTGATTTCTTTATCAAAATCATTGACACTAAGGATCTAGTTTGCAATGAGGAACATCAAGCTATATTGCATCAGTGGCACCCACTACCTTTAAAGTAATTATACACCGCTATTTGAGAAAAGAAAATTTCTCCTTATTTCATGGGAGATATTCTGCGTTGAAATGAAAGTATTTCTATTTTTACAAAAAAATGTTTGGTACTCCGCGAACGCTAGTTCCATGTATTGTGTATCATTGTACTACATATTACTAGTATGTTACACTATGTAGTTACAAATAAAGAGATGGAGACATATGTTGTAATGTCTACCAGTTGCGAGTGAAGTACTGAGAAGGTGGTCACAAGAGACGGCTATTTTTTTTTTTTTTTTTTTAATGAGATCAACTGTTTCTGTTTACCGCCGGGGCAAACTTCCTACCAATAAGTTTGAATAAAAAAATTTGTCTTTCTTAAGCGCCTTATTCATGGAACTATTTTCTAACAAATGTGGCAAAAATCTTTATTTGTTTTTACTGGTGTCAGTTTGCGCAGGTATTATAATCTTTTTCGCATACACTGGCAGGAATTTGTCTTGTTTATTACAATATGGAGGAAAAACGGGGCCTGACTGCTGCAAAAAAAACTTCCTTCAGTAAATATGTATATCTGTTTCTGCCATGATTTATCACTGAAATTTTGCAATAAGAAGGTATTTAAATGGGGAGAAAGCTTCTGTTTAATTTTACTCGTGGAAGCTTCCCAGGCGGTTAACAACCCCTGCGAAGCGGTTACAGTTGAAGATTCAATATTTTATGGATATGTCAGTTCCTCTTTACTTATAGCATGGAACTATTAGTAATAAAGAGAAAATGACATATCCACAAAATAGTGAAGCTTAAACTCTAACCGCTTTCGCAGGAGTTGATAAAAGCGGGAGCAAATTTTCACAAGTAAATTTAAATAGAAATTGCATCCTTATTTCAACGCCTTATTAATGCGGAATTTCAGTCATAAAATAAAGCAAAAACATCAATTCATTTTTACTGGTGCAAGTTTATTTCGGCGGTAATCAGTCTCTGTGTTTCCGCCATATTGTGACAACCTCCTCTCAGCGTCAGTGAAAAATATTATAATACCTGGGCAAACTGACACCAGTAAAAACAAATAGGATATTTTCCTTATACTTGCGAGAAAATGGTTCCGTGAATAAGGCGCTTAAGGGGTCTCAGGACTCTTAAAGCTTTAAAATTTTCGAAATTTATTTTTTTTAGATGTTAAACTGCTATCTTTTCTGAGCATTTTGCTATAATTGTTTTCTTGAAATTCCTATTAGAACTGAAGTTATGGCTTTTAAATTTATTCACGTAATGGAGTTCTGAATAAAAAGGAGGAGACATATAGTGTATTGTCTACCAGTTGCGAGTGAAGTAACTGAGGAGGTTGTCACAATATGGCGGCTGCTTTTTTGAAATCGGTTCTTCAGTTTCTGACTACCGATAGGTCAAGCATCCCACCAGTAAAATTGAATACAAGATTTCGTCTTAAAGAAGCGTCTTATTTATGGAATTTTTTTTTTCAAAAATGTCATAAAAATTTCTATTTGTTTTTACCGGTGTCAGTATGCCTTATAAAACTGTCGGTTTGTATCCGTGGTTGTCACAGTATGGCGGAAACTCAGGGCCTAACTACCACCAAAGAAAACTCCTACCAGTAAAAATGAAAAATTGTTTCTTCCACTATTTATGACTGAAATTTTGTAAAAATAAGGCGTTTAAATAAATTAAAAATATCTATATAAACCTACTGGTGGGAGTTTCCACCGTCGATAAACAACCCCTTTGCTAGCGGTTACAGTTGAAGCTTCACTATTTTAAGGCTATGTCAGTTCCTCTTTATTAGTAGTTCCATGATTCACGTTCAATCGCTGAAGCGTCGTTTCGGAAACTTTGAAGCCATTTTTCTCCAAATGACGTTTTTGGGCATAACGCGCACGATATTTCAAAAACTTATGAATATTTTTTCATGAAATTTTCAAAACTTATGTTTCATGTTAGTCTGTATAAACTGAACCTAAAATTTCCTTTTTATTGTTCAAAACAATATTTTTTTAGGTGATTATACTGTTGAAATTTTCTTAATTTTGCATTAGCTAAATACAACTTTGGATTAAAAATATAAAGAAGCTTTAAATACAAATTTATTTAGGTTCAGGGTACTTATTACAATCTGAAGTATAAGTAGGTACCAAATTTTTTATTCTAGTTGCAACACTTATTTTGTAATCGTGCGCGTAAGCTGTTATGCCGAGTTTTTTCTCGAAAAATGTCTAACAGTTTGGAGCTTCCTGTAAATGTTAATTCTGCATCTTATAATTTTTTAAATACGTGAAATGAAAGAACATCCCTATATATTTTATTCCAATTAAAATTGTGTCTTAAAATCAAATACATTTTATGATATTAAATGTTCAAAATGGTCTTTTTGAGTCCTGAGACCCCTTAAATAACATAAGACGAAATTTGC
Organism: Maratus speciosus; assembly: GCA_963932465.1. Lineage (NCBI taxonomy): Eukaryota > Metazoa > Arthropoda > Arachnida > Araneae > Salticidae > Maratus > Maratus speciosus. The sequence continues at coordinate 437,466,951 of OZ010787.1, forward strand.
AATTCAAATTTACTGCGGGGGAAGTTTATACAGGAAATCGGCAATCACAATCTGCTGGTCCGATTTTTAAAAGAAACTGCTTCCATTTTGTGACAAGTTCCTCAGTTACTTCATTCGCAACTAGTAGACAGTACACTGTATGTCTTCTCCTCTTTATTTATAAGCCCATTATTTATAGTTCCATGGGTTACACCCTCCCCGATGAAAAACATTCTTCTTTTTATTTAAGGGTTGTCTAATGGTTAGGCAGGTTGTTGTCATTATTTCCTTATAGGTTGTTACGACAATTTTTACCTTATTATACAGCAGAATATTATGGTGGTGGATATTTTTCGGAAATAGTTATAACAAGCGACTTACCCCACTGGTTGGACACCTCTGCAAGACCATATGATTACTACGTCTATTTGGTGACTGAAAAATATCGGCCACTGTAGACCGATTTTTTAACCCTTAACCCCTTGAAGGGCACGGTATATAATATATACCACTTAATTTCAATTCTCAAATGGCACATTGTCACCAGAATTTAAAAACCAAACTTTCCTTTAAATACATACTCAAAGAAACGCGTTTACTTAATTAAAAAAATATATCTTGTAAATCCTGGGTGTCAATCAATCATTTTAACATTTTAGCAACAGAAGCAGCTTGCCCCTGAAAGGGTTAAATGCATGATTTTTTATTTTGTTTCGAAAAAAATATATATGATTCTCTGAAAGGTTTATTACACAGGAAAAATAAGGGAAAAAATCAGAGGTATATTTTTCATATAATACGTCAATCTTATCCTCTGTTGCACATCTGCAATACTAGTAAAAACTACTGTCGTGTGGCTGTTTTACACTAAAATAATGTAAATTAGTAAATACTTTTATAATTATGTCTTGAAATACCTTATTTTTTATACAATTATTTATTTTATAAAACTTAACCTTTAACCCTTTAATTCTCAAAATAGAATGCGTCCTAGAAATTACGTAGTTCAGAGAATCTGACTTCACGCCAGAAAGTTTCAATGGTTAATTTCGCTTTATTTAAATACGGAATGTCTATTTTTTAATTAAAGCAAATATTTCTATTTTAATTTTCTGGTGTGAATTAGGTGTATGGGAATTAAAAAAAATTTATTAAATTCAAAACAGTGTTACTTGCATATATGCAAAGCTGCGCAATAAAGGGTTAAGCGTTTGTATGATTACTTGAAATTGAATTCCAGTATTTTGGAAGAAAATTGTTCGTTCTGTTTTGCTGGATTAAATAAGGCGAAGAATAAAAAACGAAAAAAATTGGTATTTAATTTTAGGGGACCGTACAATCGCTTTCAGAAATTTGCATACTACCGACGTCGTTTTAGACATTAGATATCGGAATCAATGTCTAATAATTAAATGATAGAATTTTCCGGTACGAATCGTTTTTCCCAAACGGACACGATTTTCCGATCGACCCAGTGTTTACAGTACTTATCACATTTTTAAGCAGGGGTGTAAAAATCTAGGCGTCAGCGGGCTGCCTCTCACCACTAAATTTTATTCGTTATTTTTCGTCTAATATTTCGTCTAAATATTTTGTAAGAATGCTAATCAAATTTAAGCCAAGAAAATTAATAAAATTTAGTGGTGAGAGACTGCCCGCTTACGTCTAGATTTTTACAACCCTGTTTTTAAGAATTTAATTTTTAAAGAAAAAACTATTTACTGTATAATAATTGTTTTTAGAACCGTGACGATTAAAACATAATCAAATCAAAATAATGATTTAAAATACAGAATACAGAAAAATACTAAAACAGATTTTTTTTTAAATTCATATGTCATATACAAAATCAAAATCCTTTTGTATGAGTCAAAATTTAATTAAACTTTGCTTAACCCTTTCAAGGGCGGTTGTAACGCACCGTGGCCATCTAACTTTAATTCTAAAGACAAAAGGCACCAAGACTATTGTAATAAAATTTTTCTTTTATAATGAATGCGGCGAAAAGCAGGTTTTTATATTTTGAAACATTCGTTTGTAAATTCTGATGTCAGAAATTGTTTCATCATTTTACGAACAGAATTTTTCTGAACCTGAAAGGCTTAATATATACTGTATCTGCTACATTTAGCTAATATATTATGGAAGAATGCAGTAGTTTTTTTAACACGTAAAAAATATCATTTTTTTTTCAAAATAATCAAAGTAAAAAAAAAATAATAATAATGAAATGGAGTATGGCTTCCCCTGCCCCCCCCCCCCCCCCTCTGCTGCTTGCGGTCACGAAAAGGAGGTGCTTTCAGCACTTTAATTCTTGCCGATATCGGATCATATTTTAATAGTATACGGCTAGTTATAGGTATACGGTCGGCACAGAATTGGTATTGTCGATACTGAGCAATATTCGGTTGATGTACGGATAACAGCCGTCACTCAGTCAGCACAGTATGGCGCCGTCAATTCCATCGGCATTGCCAGTACCGGACCGGCTGCGTACTTATCTGTTGGTCCCCAGTAGTGTGGCGTATCATAAAAGTTACGGAAATGCTACCGGCAGCCGGTTTCGCACTGATACCGTTACAAAAGGCAATCGGATGTCGACTGACTGCTTAATGATAACTATCTGTTTGCTGGGGATGCCTGAGGGTGCCAGCGATTGTACAAATCTAGTCTAAATTTTTCATTTTACATGATTATTGAAAAACTTATTGTATGAAAGTATTTTAAAAATAGCTTCATACAAATTCAATTGCATTTATGAAGATCAAAATTATTTACATTTCTCATGACTATTGTGCTAAAAGCAATTCTTATTATTTTAAGTCTACACTTGTGATATAAGTAATTCATTGTAATAAATATTGAAGGAAAAACAAAACTTTTGTCAAAAGTTACTTAGATGAAAAAAAAAAAATCATGTGGGTGTAATAAACTTAAATATTTGCAAAGTGTTTCTCATTAGAGATATAAACAAGAAAGAAAAATCATGCGTTAAGCATAGATTATGAAATTCTTTCCAGCACTTAGTGAATGCTTTAAAAAAACTTCGTTACTTATTTAGGGAAATAAGGTAAATAAGATAACTAAGTAAACATTTTAGAAAACGCATAAAACATTTGAAAAACTTATTTCAGCAGTTACCGTCCATATCCAAATATGTACTCCAACATTTTGAAGAGCCCTGTAATAGATCTGTAGGTTTATATCTATACTATATAATGAAAAAATTTAATTTAGCAAAAAAAAAAAAAAAAAAAAAAACGCATAACAAATTGAAATTTCTCTGTCAGCAATTTATACTAATACATAGAAACATACTTGAATACTTTTGTACAATCCTGTAGTTTACCTAAGATCTTTATTACACGCCACTATTTAGTTAAAATTTATTTCAAACTAAAACACTTTTAAAACTACTGAAATCACATTTCCAGAAATTGTCATTTATAGACGGCGATGTATACAATTCTTTCCGTGACCCTGTATATCATTTTATCTATATTCTAAAACCATTTCTTAGTAAAATAAATGCAGTTCAGCTTAAAAATGCATAACTTATTTAAAAACTACCTTTAAGTAATTTGAACTCATACCCAGTAACCCTTACGGATGCTTTTGTGTAGCCCTGTATATGAAATATAGCATTTATACACAACATATAGTATGCATAAATATAGCGAAACATAAAAGCGCATATCACAATTAAACATGCATTTCTAGCAATCATCGCTAATGTACAGTACTTCGGATACAATATTGTATATGAAATCTTTTGTGTATCCCTATAAATACTATGCACTTCGTATCATACATGAAATAAGTTATAGTACATTTCAGCGACGTATATCAATTTCATTGTATATGAAATAGATTAACATAATTGAAATACGCCGCAAAAAATTCCCTCTACCCCAATATCATTATATAACAGAATTCTTTTGTGTGCCCCTGTAAATGAATAATAACTATTCTTTGTACCGCATATTCCACATAATGCTTATTTTAGTGGTCTTCATTAATGCATATCAATTTTATTATGTTTGAAAGAGTGTAACACTATTAAAAATCATATGAAACGTTTTTTTTCTATTGGCCGTAATGTAACAGAAAACTGTTAACTGTCCCTGTAAATGTACTAAACATGGTACAAACTTCATTTGAAATAGGGATCGTGCTATTGTAGAGGTCACTAAGATCCAAAAATTTCAGAAGGATCAGAGTATATTTACGAAAGTTAGAACGCTGACAAACGGACAGACAAACCGAAGTCATAAACACTCATCAACTTTGTTGGAAAGTGTTAAAAAATGTGGAGAAGATGTTAAAAGATTCTTAGCTTTTCCTTTTATCTAATATAAGCTAAACGTCACTTTATTCCAACACCCATATTTTGCTTTTTTATCTTACATGTATACACTTATCTATCCATCTACATATCTATTTGTAAACATACTAATAGCTGTAGAAATAAATACATTTCTAATCCTCCTTGTCAACCGTATTTTCCAAACTTTATTATTTGCTATCCAGCAAAAATACAAGGTATTTCTCCGAGATAATGTAAATAAAGACATAGGTAAATAACAGACGGAAAGAAAATAAAATAACTCAATGAACATACAGAAAAAGATCAAGAAAGAAATCACCAAAGCTTTTTTTTATGATGATAAATCACCTACAGTAAAAGAACTTTTTGAACAGAAGCAGAAGTTAAGAAATAAAAAGTCTGCAAAAGACATCATTAATCAAACCATTTTTTTTAAACTAAATTCATTCAGATGCTCAATTCCGAACTAAAATCAAGATATCTTGTGATTTAAATATAGTTTCCGTCTTTCAAATGTAAAATATTACTTTAATAGAAAGCTAATTTTAGGATTATAATATAGCTTCCAAGCTTACTTTCTTTAAAAACCAGATATACATACTTAGAACCAGAATTTATTTTAAATTAACTGTTTGATTATATAAAGTAGTTATATCTCAACATTCATTAGAAATAATACAAAGAATTTTGGCTGAAATATAATATTTTACTTGATAAAAACCGAACGGTTCACAGCTATATTACAAACTAATGCGAATCAATTGTAAGGTAAAAATGGACTAATTTGTACTAACACATAATAAAAACAAATAAAATTTTCAAAGTTTTTGAAATAATGCGTTCATTTACCAGGCTTAGAATTATTGGTAGAATAAGTATGTCTAACCAAATTCATAAATGTATGATAAAAGGCCTTTTAGAGGTACATTTAATTATTTTATATTACTTTTAAAATAATACCGTCTAAAATAATACATAAAAATAAATTTTAATACCCAGATACTAACGTAAAAATAAGCGTAACTGTTGCTGAAAAAAAAAAAAAAAAATACATGCTTTTAACCATAAATCTTACTTAAGAAGGGAAGTCAAATGAGCACTACCACAAGAGAAAAAAACTATTGGGTCGATAGGAAAGTCGTGTCGTGTTCAGAAAATCAATTCGAACCGGAAAATTCTTCCCGGTAATTATTAGATTATTAGATATCAGAATCGATGTATAATAATTAAATGATAGAATTTTCTGGGACGAATTGGTTTTCCAAACACGACACGAGTTTGCGATCGACCCAATAGATTGTTTTTAATTAAATTTCAGGTTCGAAACATGCGTGATATTCGCTTCATACAGTAATTTCGAGTTGGGCTACTTTTTTGCTTATTACGATTGATTGACTGCTACCGCGTTAAAAGTATTCGCTTCATTAAAAGACTGATTAATTGCACGGTTAATCGTAATACTTTAAAAAGTGAATGGAGTTATAAATAAAGAGAAGGAGACATATAGTGAATTGTCTACCACTTGTGAATGAAGTAACTGAGGAGGTTGTCACAATATGGCAGCTGATTTTTTTTTTTTTTTTAATCGGATCAATAGTTTCTGATAACGTTCGAAGAAAACTTAGATCAGTAAATTTTGAATTGAAATTTTTGCATTACTTTAGTGGCTTATTCATGGAAAATTTCTCTCACAAATATGGTTAAAATTTCTATTTGTTATTACTTAAGTTATTTTTTATTAATTCAGATTTCTTGATTGGCACCACTTTCTTGAAATAGCAAAATTCGCCTTATTTAATGACATATTAATTAAGGTGAATGCAAGGGGGATTTTATCGTTTTAGAAAAGTGGTGACAATCAAGAAATCTGAATTTATAAAAAAGTAGCCCACTTGCAACACTGAAGGGCAATGAATCAATATGAATTATTATTATCAATTTATTGATAATCATTTATTATCAATTTCAAATTATTATCAATTAATTTAGAACAGATTATTATCAATTTATTGTTGTAGTGCTTCCTGTTCGCTGTATTTTTATACAGATTGCTTTATTTCCATCACAAATTAGAAACAATCTTATTCGCATAATTTCCGACTTAAGGGGGTCCGAAACACAATTTAAAATAATTTCTATTTATTGAGTTAAAATTTTGATTTTTTTGTCATGGTTAACCACGTTATTTATAAACAAAATCACATGATAAAACTTCACATATAATTTTTTTTATTTAAAATTTAAAATTCATTAAAAAGTGGGGTAATTTAAAATTGGTATAACTCGAAATATCATTTGTAGAATTTGATTTTTTTTTCATTTCAATAAACAGAAATATATAAGTTTTAATTTTGATTTAGCATTTAAAAAAATATTAATAAAAAATATTTAAAGTAAAAATTTAAAAAAAAAATGGTGTAACTTAAAAAAAAAATAATAATAATAATATTTTGAAAAGTAAATATATTTTTTTCTAATTTGCTGAATCAAAATTAAAGTAAAACAATTGAAAAAGACATGTTCTAAGTTTGAACACTTTATCTTTAACCTTTCTGGACTTATAATGATTTAAATACGTGAAATGCTGAAAAAAGGCATCATCAGGAAAAACGCATTTTCACAAGAAGTCGTTTTCATGTCGACCATTGCTTAAAACTAGATTTTGAAAACAAACCAAAATATATATATATATATATATATATCCTGTTCTAATTAAGATAGAAAAATGATTTAAACGTCATTTTATGCAGAAAAAACAGAGAAAGTTTTAATGCAATAAAAGTATTTTAGAAAATTTGGAGATTTTTGTGTCCCGGACCCCCTTAAGCACGCCAAAATTAATGAAGGGGAATATTTCTATTTCAAATCCCTGGTAGAAGTAAAATAATCTAAATGTATAAATGGAGCGGGGCGGAAAAAATATATAAGCGATAATTTGTTTCAGAATAGTGTCAAATTTACTCAAAAGAGCTTCAATGTATACTGAGTGTTTCATAAAAGATGGGTAAAACTTTTAGACGTGATAGTAGACATCAAAACAAACATTTTTCATCAAAGAATGTGTGGTCGAAATTAAAACGCAAAGGGGCTAGATGAAGCCAAAGGAGATATTCAGTGTTGCCAGTGGGCTACTATTTTGTAATTCAGATATATTGATTGGAACCACTTTCTTGAAATGGTAAAATTCCCCTTTTTTTAGCCTTAATTAATATGTCATTAAACATGGCGAATTTTACAGTTGTAAAAAAGCTGTGCTAATCAAGAAATCTGAATTTAAAAATAGTAGCTTACTGGAAACACGGGATATGTTGCTATGCGAGGCAAAGACAAGCCAAGAACGAATAAGTGGCAAGAGCAAGGTGGGAAATCCCACCCCGTACAATTGTTGAGTCTCTGAACATTTTCATTTACAGTTCCGTAGATAAAATGTATATCAACACTTTTCCCTATTAGTGAAGGGCGACATCTTCCGTTACGTTTCTACTACGATTGACAGTTGCACAGTCGAATCAGCAGCTTCATGTATTAACATTAGAACTTCCAGCTGATGTCGTTTCGACATCGATCAAAAGATAAAATGTCGATTCGAACCAGAATTTTTTTCGTAAACTCAGTTAAATTTTAATTAGAGAAAATTCAGTTAAATAAATAAGTGAAATAGTTTTCAATAAAAAATTCTGGTGTTAAAATGACTTTATTAAGGTTGGGTGAAATTTCCGGATGTTCTAGTGTTAATGAGACGAAATTTTGCATACGCGTTCTTCTTCTCCATATCGCATTTGCATATTATTAGTGTCATTCTTCTCCTGGTAACTCCTAACAGGAATGAAGTTTTAACGTTTGCATAGACCAAGTCAGTGTGGCGAGTTGGCTACTTTTTAAAAATTCAATTTTTTTTTATTGAAGCCAGTTTTTTTTTAAATTGATAATCCGCCTTGTTTTTTCACCTTATTTAATCTGTTATTAATTAAGACTAGTTTTGCTATTTAAAAAAAAATGGTGGTAATCAATAAAGCTGAATTTAACTCTAGAACTACCGTGAGCCGTCCTTTTCTCGGCTACCATATGAATATGTTTCGGTTAAAACCAGAAATTTGATTATGAAAAATGTTTAAAAGATACAACGAAGAAAAATGTTAAATTTTAAAGTTTAAATGTTTTAAATCAAAATTCTAGTGTGAAATATTTTTATAAAACTTGACTCAAATTTCCGTTAATTCTAGTGTTAAAAAAAGTATCCCACTGGCAACACTGGACCAAGTTTTCAAATGCGCTAGCACCTTTGAGTTTTATTTCCGATCATGCATTCGTTGTTTCTTTGAGCAAAGTTGTTTCTTTGGATGCGTATTAACACTAGAACGCCCGGAAATTTTACTCAAGCTTCATAAAAATATTTCACACCAGAATTTTTATTTAAAATTATTTGACTGATTTATTTTACGTAAATCTGCGTTTTTTAAATGTAATTTATTTTGTGACAGAATTTCTGGTTCCAATTGACCTTTAATTATATGGTCGGAGTCGAATCGACTCCTTCCGGGCGTTCTAGTGTTAATCCCTCTTAAAGTTTTGTCCATGTTTTATTAACTACCCTGTATATTATTATTTTAATTTTCTTTGTGGGATTTCATTATCTGCTTACAGGAACATTAAATGTTTCAATAAAAAAATCTACTGCTGCTAATTTGTTTTAAAACTTTCCATATGTATTTAAAAAAAATCTTAATCTTAATTAAAAGATTGATATTAAAAGTCAAGTTTCAGAAGTTTGTTTTGAAATTATGAAGAGCTTTTAACACTTTTTTGTTTATAATGTCTTTTGGTAAATAGAATTTAATCATTTTCAAAGTAATTTATCTAATCCGGAATGAAGTGAATATATTTCTCATTAAATGTGACGCTTTTAAAAAAAATTATTCTTTGTATGAGAGTTGATTAATTCCAAGGAAACAGTACGCAAGTGTTAATTGAATTTGAAATCTCAAAAGAGATCTTTGAAATCTAATTTATTAAATAATAAATAATTTTCCTACATTTATTTAACATTTTGCTTCACAAATGACATTTATTTCTGCAGTTATGTCTTCTCTACCGAATTATAATATCAATGCATCTAATACATATTTGCATAGATGTCAATATCTACGTTTTTTTCATACCACTGTAATTGAACAGAACAATTTGTCTTATTTAATCATCGAAAATTGAGAATTTAATATGGCAAATTTTTCCGTTAAAAAACAGTGGTTGGAAAAAAGCGAAAAATTTAAGAAGTATTTGCAATTTTCGACAAAAAAGGTTAATCATTGATAATTCACCACTTATTTTACCTCAATTACTTTGAAATCCAAAATGCATTTTTAATTATGTACAACTTAGCTCTTAACCCTTAGATGCATAGTGATGCATAGTTGCATCACTTTTTATTTAACTCTTAGCAACCCATATATTTATATTGAAATATTAATCCTGTAAAAATTACAAAAGTATGCGACAAAATAAAGTTAAAAATCTATCTTAAAATGTCTGCTGTCCAATCTTTAATATAAGAATAAAAATCAGAAATCTTAATGAATAATTCATGCATTTAAGGGTTAAGTTTTACAAAATAAAAAATTATATGAAATAAGTTTTTTAGATTCATACTTATTAAAATATTTACTAATTTGCAATATTTTAGTTTTTACTTGTATTGCAGATGTGCACCATAAGAAAACGTTGATGTATTATACGAAAACTGCATTTCTGATTTTTTCATTATTTTTCCTGTGTAATAATCCTTTCTGAGAATCATATATAATTTTCTCGGAGCAAAAACAAAAACATGCATTGAAGGGTTATAAATTTCGGATATTGAAGATCACCATTTTTTTAAACGTTTCTCGCTTTAATTAATCGCAGAAACCTGCGATTAAAAACTATGATTAAAATTAAACAAAATATTATGATATTCAAAATCCGTAACCCTTAACAATTAAGTCTTCGGTACGGTTCCAATAAAAAGTTGTCACCATTTGTAGATTTCCTTACATATTATAGTATAAAAAGATATAGATAACTCTTGTTTGTGAATGCTATGTATGGATTAAGGCTATACATTAAGAGTCTTAAACCATTCTGCTTGAAAAACGTTTACTTCAGCAAATTCAAACCGAAAACTTTCGCCTGGATGAATTCCAAAGTTTTTTATTTAAAAAAACTAGTCTTTTACTTTTTAGTCTTTTCAGCTTAACATTTGAACCTCTTACAATATTAGTGCTACAAAGGTACTTTTTACGTCATTTTGCATGATGACCAAATATTAATTGGTCCCACCAGCAATAATTTATTTCTAGTTATTTCTGGTTCACGGGCGGTCCCTGCACTGCCTTCTCTTACTAATATCATTAGAGGCTATTTCCATGAATAATTGTAGTGTAAGTCACATGCTACGATTTTTGGTTACCAGTATTTTCGAACGGAAAAATGTGACTTATTTTACGGGAGATATATCACTAATTTAATAAGGACAAGCAAACTTTACCAAAATAACGGTAGGCAACAAGCATAGCAGTTATCAGCTATGTGACTTACACTACAAAAACCTATGGAATTAGCCTATACACAAATCATTATCAAAAATTTACAGCTCTGGGTAACATTTTATAATGTTCAGTCACTATACTTTATTTCTTTTCAAAAATGTATTGTTAAGTTGTACCTTGACTTACAGACAAGTGCAGCGGGACATTTTTGGGACTAGTAAGTGAAATGTTTTTAAGAAAATTTTACTTATTATTATGCAAACACATTACATTTTATTTCTCCCCACCTGGCCACCCTTTAAATTGTATTAGTTACTCGGCTTTTTTAAGTTTTTCTCTTTCACCTATGGGAGATTCCGAGATTAAATAGTTGCATATTAGCATGTTAATGTGAAATTTGTACTTTTTTTATACTGTATGTTATTACTGTTACCACTGTACATATGTAAATATTTTTAAATATTTCTTGGCAAATTATTTATACCCAATTACCTAGAACTTTAATTGTCATTTGTATTACTGATTATAACACACTTGAAGCTACATTGATTAAATCAGATAATTAAGGGTCTTGAAGCATGGTACTTTTTTCTGTTTTGGGGCACAGGAGGCACTTACAAGTACTCAGGGCTCGCAGCGTTCCTAAAATTTTCGCACTCTGCTACCACTAAATTAAAACGATAATCTTTGTTGTATAGCTCTATAATAGATGTTAAAGGAATTTACCACGAAGAATTCTTATTTAAAATACTGGTAGCGAAGTCCGAAAATTTTAGGAACGGTGCGAGCCCTGAGTACTTTCCCTCGTCTCTTTTCGGTAATTTGTTGTCACTATCATTTATTTTATTTTTAATTATTTTTATTTTTTACTCAAAAGTCTTCACCGCAAAATTCTCTAAGTTTTTCACTTAGTCATTTTCAATAGTTTCGGCTATTGTTTTTTACTTTTCCTATCTATATACCTTTCTTTCAAACATGCATGAAAGGGGCCTAGTGATTCCCCATCCTTATCTTATCCTTATCTCATATAGATTTATTATTAACTAAGCTCTTCTACAAGATTAATGGAACTAATAAGTAAAAATCAAATAGTCACAAGTTAATATTCTAAATATATTTAAAACTGCTAAAGAAGTAAGGAAGCTCTCTGCAATTTTGTAAATATTAAAGTTCATAAGGATGACATCACCTATTCTAGTCAGCAAGCAGGAAGTAACAGATAAAATAAAGAAGCAAAACAGAGGTCAAATGAGAAAATGAAAGAAGCCTTCTTCACATATGATAAAGTAAAACAACTACTCATAGAATACAAAAAACAAGATCGTCAAACTTATTATGGCTTAACCTCTTAATTCTCGCTCCCGTGATATTCACGGACTGCGTCTTTTACTCAGATTGTTTGATTCCCACCAGTTTAATAAAATAGTGTAATAGGCTTTATTACGGTATCATTTTACCTGTCAATAAATAACGTGAATATTTCTTTTTCAAAAAAGTGGTTCCAGAGAGCAATTTGAATTTTTAAACCGTAATTTAATGCAATCGTTAACCCTTTCAGGGGCAAGGCTTTTCTTCTCCGAATATGTTCAACTAATTAATTCACACCACAATATACGAACAAATTTATTTGCAAATAATTAAAAGCTTTTTTTCACGCTTATTATGAGATCGAACATGTACTAAAAAATTACTGGTGCCATTTGGAATATTGGGCTTTAAAATTAGCCGTTTGCAGACTGCAAACGGCGCCCCGCAAGGGGTTAAGGAGTTAGGAAACCGTTACCAACGACAACTGTAACAACTAAAAGCGGTAGAGATGGGAGGGAATGATAAAAGTCCATACAAAAAGATACCAAAAACGGATTACAATAGACCAATTCAAAAAGATCCCTGATCGAATGTATCAATATAAAGAACGCAATAAAAAATGGAAAGCAACGAGAAAGTGCTTGGAGTTCCAGTTAAAACATTGCATAGCTAATGAAATAGGAAACTTTGAAACAAGTCCATACTATATTCCTCAAAATGAAGAGTTAGAACAATTTCACAGTACTTTAACACGTTACCGATTTGACGGCATACTTGATAAAATCAGCTACATAACTGGATAAAAGAATTAAAGATAAGCACGGATCTTGAGGATCATCATCAAATAATTAGAGTCTTTCACTTAGTTAAAGAAGAAAAATAATATAAAAATGATCAAGGAATAGAGGATCAGCACAGTGGGGAGGATTCTCTTAGTGAATATGAATTTGTAGCTAGTGACGAAGAGGAAGAAGAAGAGGAAATAGATAGTAAAGAAGAAAAAAAATATATGAAGAAGAATTAAATCCAAATACATATAGTATCCCATATCATAACTACGATATAACAAAACAACTTCCATCTAGTGAAGAAGATACTGATCAAGAAGAAATAGAGGAAGTGACAAAGGAAGACAGTGGTGAAACTAAACAAATTAATTCTGGACAAAACTAAGTTACGAAAACAATAAAGAAGAGATTGTGGGACAGACAGATTATACAGTGGGGAAGAAGTGGCTGGACGATAAACTCAATACTATTAATAGAATGGAAGTCAAAATAACATACTTAAACAGTGAAAGAATATTACTTGAAAGCATCATAAAAGAAAAACAACAACAGATATTTAAATACAAAAACTTGTTACAAGAAAAGGAAATAACTATAAGAGAAAACATAGATGAATTTCATAAACTAAAAGATACTTCACAAGAAACAGTAAAACAAAAAATTACAATTAACAAACAACGTAGAATTACAAAAACAACAAACAGCCAAAATAAAGAAAAAAGTTCAACATAATAAAGAAACATTAACAAGCAAAAGATATACAACTCGAAGCACTCAAACAACATATAAAACAGAAGAAGTAGCTGCACAAATGGAAATGAAAGTAAAAACTGCAGAAACAGAATGCGGAACTGTGAGACAGATGCAGCATGAAGTCATAGAAGCACTACAAATGGCAAAAGATAATAATATAATAAACATCGAAGGAAAACTTCTTAAGCTAAAAAGATTGTTAGAAGAAACATCATATAAACTAGAAACTAGTCACAAGGATAAAATATCAATAATGCATGATAAGAACGAGATATTAACATTCACAGACGCAGCCATTCTCATCAGATGTAAAGACAATGCCAACATAACAACGGTTACAAAAATAATAAACGATAAGTTAATAGAACAACAACAAATACCAAATTGCTACAGTAAAATACAGTTGGCTCTCGGTTTAACGACTTTCAAGGAGCCTCAAAAAATCGTCCTTAAATAGAGATCGTCCTTAAACGGAATTTGTGGAAAAATAATATTTGAAAAAACATTTCCCTTCACACATTACAGGCTTAAGACTGTTAATACATTTCTCGATATATTGGCGTGTTTAGAGCTGTTTTATTTATTTATTAAATTTATTTTATGTTTTCTTTGTTTCTTATTATTTTATTTATACGGATTACGAATATAATAATTCATATTTCCATTGCACAAATACAAATTGCATTAATTATACTGCATAAAATGTTACTTACTGTACAATAAAAATATTTATAATACATTTAATTAAACAAATTAAGTTTTTAGAAAAACAAAAAGTTTAGATTGTTTCAATGGGGGTCTAGTTTTTAATACTTTTGCTTCAAGCTTCTCAAGAAGGTTGAATGTGTCATATTCCATATTTAATGAAACAATGTACTGGCGAAGAATATCCAGGGCAGAATTCGCATCTGAGTAAGAAGGAGGTAGTGTCTCGCTTTCTGTATCATGAGCATCATCATCATCTTCTGGATATGAAGTTGAATTTTCATTTGCGATGTCTTCATAAATTTGATCTAATTTTCTGAAGTTGGTCGTTAAAATGTCTTCGTCACAGTCGATAGAATCTTTTACTGAAGCATCTTCATCACCAACAAGACTTTTACATTCTTCGGTAGTGGTATCTTCTGTGTCGAGTTGTGCATCTGCTATATCCATTTGTTCTTGAATGTCAATTCCAGATGCCCGAAAGCAGTTTTCAACTGTGCAAGGAGAAACTTCTTTCGAGGCTGATGTAATCATGTGCATGACTCCCAAAATTGTAGTTTTTTTAATTTAATTTTTGTCAGAAAAATTATTAATAATTTGCAAATTAAGGATTTTCGGTAATATGCTTCTACACTACAAATGATTCCCAGGTCTAATGACTGCAACTTAATTGTGCAATTAGCGGTAAAAAAATGCATTGACACATTTGTAAGTCCTGGAATATACGAAATATATCTAAAATATACGTGAAAATCGTCGTTAAATAGAAACAATTTCGTCTTTAAATAGAGATTTTTTTACTTAAAGGAGTCGGGACCGCAAAAAATCGTCCTTAAGTAGAAATCGTCGTTAAGTAGAGCGACACTAAACAGAGAGACGACTGTATCTCAAAATAAAAAAGTTCAAATAATAAAAGCAACATCAGAAGAAAAACTACAACTTATTTATGAAACATTAACAAAAATCAAAAACATAAAGAATGTAATAGAAGCTGATTATAAAACCGAGAATACCCAAAAATCATAATAACTGGAATACCAAAATATATGCAACAGGAAAAAATCTTAAATACCATAAGACAACAATTATCAGAAAAATACTCTAATATTAAACTTCATAAAATAAAACAAAAACAGGAATCGGAAAAATTATCAGATCATCTTGGAAACAGATATAAAGACATCTACAAGTCTTTTGAGAGCAGGTTTTGTGAGTGTGGGAATTCGATAATGCAAGGTCTCCCCATACAAGCCATTTATTAGATGCTCAAATTGTCAGTTGTACGGCCACACCAGCGTCCACTGCAAAAGGGAGAGTATTTGTGCATATTGTGCAATGGGACATTCCACGACAAGTTTTCCAAATCGAACAAAACCAGATTTAAAACAATGTCCAAACTGTATACATCGAGAAGATTATCGACCACACACAGCGGATTCATCGCTGTGTCCCACGTTTGTGGATTTGATCGTTAAAAGGAATAATTATTTGAACTCAAACATGAACTTATACATGCACTCAAATATGAACTCAAACTCGAATTCATACATGAACTAAACCCCCGAATGATGTTAATAATTAATGATCTAAAAATTAATTAAATCCTGAATTATAAAATATTTTTAAACATATACTATAATTATTTATCTAACATGTCTTTCACTGTGAATACATCTTTTCCCCTGCTGTGTAGATCTAGGTGTCATCTGTAAATAAGTACATCTGTAAATATTTGAATAACTCATATATACTTTATTATTTTATTATTTTATTATTTTCACATTATATTGATTTAATAGTAATTCGAATTTATGGTAAATCTTAAAATTTAAATATTGAAACGTAAATGTTTTTTTCAGGGGTGCAGTGTCGGATGACCATATTGTTGATTTGAATTTGTGGATTTCATCCGGGCCCATTGCCCTCTTGAAACGTTAATCTGTGAGCTCTCATCCGCCCCCAGATATTGGCCGTGGGGTGGACGATTGGGCATTTGATATATAATCGTTGTAAAATATTTTTGTCTTTAAATATATTATAGTAATAACCTTAACAAAATTCTTTAAACTTAGATTTTTTTTTTCGCTAAAAAAAATGAAACTTTGGTCTCAATACTGGATTACATCTCATTTAAATCTTAACTGGTAAATTGATAAGCATAACAAATAATAACCTTCGACAACATGTTATGGCCATTTAACTAAAAAAATTAAATTTAATTAAATAAAAGATTTGTACAAATGTAAAAAATTAATTTCAAACTGTAAGCTGAAATCTACAAACTTGTGAAACATTTTTATATGATATCGTAAAATTATACTGTAAAACCATTTCAAAATTGCATAAACATTTATACCAAAGCGATATAAGTAACCGTCCTATCTTAAATGGGAGAAGTAACCGCAAGATTAAAAGCGAGGTCACATCAATCAAGGTCATGCGCCACGTAGCGGATGGAGTGTGAACTACATGTAGATACCTAACTGTTTTCATACTCACATCACTAAAATTTTAAAGTTTTTGTCACCTTGATTAATAACTGAAGTACTTTGATAAGGCGAAGAAAACTTTGTGGTGTCAAGGGCAGCATCTGGATGCCCCTCTCGCTACGCCATTATATTGCAGTAAATGCGTCAAGCAAAATTCATTTCTATGAGTGACTGAACGTGTAGAAAATACGCGCCACACTAAAAGCCCGCGTATGTGAATTATCACTCCGTCCACAATGGGGCGCAATTATGTTTATTTACGCCTGATTCATTCCAGCATTAAGTTTGTTCGCTTACTTATAACGCTTTGCATTTATACTGTATTATTATAAATACTGAAAAAAACTTTCACCGGCAGTAATTTCCTCCCTGGCCTGGGGGTTTTACCTAACGAAAATCCAGTTCCCAAGGTGGGTGCTTACCTTACCTTACCCCCCCACGCAGAGACAATTCTGCGCGAGTTTCTTGATCTTCTCTTCTGACGTCCCTCAAAATACGCGTCTTTAAAATTATTTTTTTATAATATACATACATTACTTTCTAAAATTTACGGGTTGTCTACAATTTTTAGTGTGTAAATTTTAAGCACCGCATTTTACTCATTCAAACAATAATGATTGCATACGAAATTTATAGACAAATGTCACTGACATGGAAATGCTTCACTTATTTCGAAAAGTTTTATGAAATGTACGAAAAAAATTAATGTGTTAATATTAATATTATAAACCATTTTCCATGCAGCTTTACATTTGTACACCCATATATTTTTTACATTCTCATTGAATGTAGTTTCAGACAGAGCTGAAACTTAACCCTTTGCACTCCGCTGTTGCCGCTGCGGCAACATCATCTTTGTTTGCGAAACTTGCTTTTGGCACCAGTAATAAAGGAAAATAAAATTTCCCTTATTTAGGTAGAGCATTTTTGAATTTGTGTACTTGAAGGAAATTTCTTTTAAAAAAGTGGTGCCGACCGAATAAAATTTGTGTAAGGAACGCCGCAGTCCAAAGGGTTAAAATAAAATGTTAAAATTTCATCAATTTAGTTCTATTGATTTATCTGCATTAACATGAACGATAATAATTTAGCAATATGTTTAGTTTAGAAAAAGAGAAAAAGTCAGTAATAAATTTTAGTGAAGGTGGGAAATATCTCTGTGGTTCCAATTATGGTCCAATCTGCGGTCCAATTACGGCCTCTTTATGAGGGCATGCGGTTCAAGTTTTAAAATAGGGTTTACAGAATCGGACGGCATATTCAGCGCGCCTCTGAGTGATAAATCACTTACGAATTCCAAAGTAATTACGCGATTAAAACCTACCGTTCCTTGAGCCTCTTTTCGCAGATAATTTAATAACCAATGTTTCAGAAAAGTTACCAATTTTTTTCTGCTCCCTTTCATTATTTTAATTGACCAGTTACTTTTTGCCCGTGGCGCACAGTGGGGCAAAATCCCGAAATGCTTGCCAAAATAAGAAAAAGTTATTTAAATACCACTAAAATTCGTACAGAGGTGTTTATCAGGATGCTGATCATGATTCTAAAATTAAAATTGCGAAATACAAAATGGCGGACATAAAACTAAAATGCTTTTAAAGATTCCATTTCTATGAAATTCGTATACAGGTACTTTTGAGGATGCCAAGTGCGATTCAAAATTAAATTTTAAATAGTGGCGAATTAAAAATAAAAACAATTAGATTTAAAATTAAAAAGTTTCGAGGCTAAACGGTACAAGGTTTTTTCAAGGAACTAAGATGTTTTTAATCGAAATTAAACGATGAATATTTATTTATGAAATTCAATTAAGTACATTAATGAAAAATAAAATACTACAAGCTTTAATTTCTATATATTATTAAAATAAAACGAAAAGATATTCGAAAATTCATCTTTTGAATCATCTGTAGTATACTAAGTTGACTCTTCAGAAGGGGATGTGTCGAAATATTTTACAGAAGTTTCGGTGCTTCTAGGGGCAAGGATATTAGTTTCTTCGATGGTATTTTACGTAAACTTGAAATGAAGAGATCTGATAACATTAGAAGTCGCAAAAAATCTTCCATTGTTTACGTTCTACTGAATTTTAGGGAGAAATCTTTTCGATACCTGTTGATCAATTTGTTGCACGATTCTTGATCGTCTCCAGACATTTGGCCAACAGTCAATAACGAGGAAACTATTATTTCTGTGCCATGAATAAGTAGTTAGTGCACTGAAGTTGGCATATAGAACTAGGGTTACAATTCAACGAATTTACAAGCTGTTTGTGAGCAATAATCCACGAAATTGGTCAAATGAATGTTAAGAATTTACTTGTAATATGACGTGGAATCGTTTGATCAAATCTTCGTCTACGCTCCTTATGGAAGCAGAAATAGTAGCATTTTCAAAGAATCGAAGACCTGTGTTGTAATCATTTGTGCTTCTAAATCTGACCTTTGATTTATCGACGAGAAGTCCTAATTGTAAACGAAATATTTTTTGTATTTTTTTTTTGCAATTTAATTTTATTCCTCTCGTCAGGAGTGCACATTTGCCATTCCTTTATATCCCGTTTGTATGCCAAATACAAGCTACACTCAAAATATCTTATACAGTCATGTGACATGGATATCCCGAATTTTTAAATGATTTTTATTCACTTTTAGTTTGAAAATCTCATCAAGATTACTAAACTGGTTTGACGTTGCCTGATATAGGCATCGACGTTGAGTTGACAAATTACTAGTAATGACAATAAAAATTTTACAATCAATCATCGTTAAAGCTAGTTTGTAATTAACGCCTACTTATTTTCTATCAATGTTTGTTTTAAAAGGAATAAGTTTACTCTCCTGATCTGTAATATAATCCATTTCACTGACAGTAGCTTCCGTATTTTCGTGCAAAAATTGGATTCTGATGAGCCTAAAAAATCGAGGAGATAAAGATCTCGAAATTTTCCAGATAAAGATTTCTGAATTATTCGCAACACTTAAGTTCTAGTGGCACTAGAGAAGTGAAAAAGCTATTTGAACTTAATTTCTACCATCATCAACGCTAAATTTTTGTTTAAAAGTACTTTAACCAGATGTACTATCACATCCCCACTTGAAAATAAAATCCAAGTTGCTAATGTTCTCGGAAGTCAGATTCTTAATAATTCCCGTTTGCATTACTAAAATACATGATCTAGCAAAGATTGCAATTGACAAGATAATTCTTCTAATTACGATAGAATACACAAAATTATTGGCTATAAAGATAAGAAATGTATTTCTATTGTATCGATGGTAGAGAATTCTTTTAATTTTTTTGCTACTAATCTTGGTTATCAAATTCCTT
Organism: Maratus speciosus; assembly: GCA_963932465.1. Taxonomy (NCBI): domain Eukaryota; kingdom Metazoa; phylum Arthropoda; class Arachnida; order Araneae; family Salticidae; genus Maratus; species Maratus speciosus. Next base: position 437,487,154 of record OZ010787.1, read on the forward strand.
TCTGCTTATGATTATAATACTTATTTGTAATATTATACATAATAATCTATCAAAAAACTGGATAATCTAAAAATTTCAAAAATGTTTGCCAGCTAAATTACTATGAATAGTAATAAATGTCATAGCTTTTGAAGCGACAAAAAAATGATATTTTTACCTGTGCTTGCAAAAACATGCACGAAATGCAGAATGGCAGTTTTTGGCAGCTAATTTTTCATGATTCATTAGATAATAGCTTAGGCTATTGTTTCCATTACATGTTTCCGTTGCGGAACACCGTGGAACTTATAAATATTTTGATGTTCGAAACCAAAAAATATTTTTTCTTTTTAAATTATCAAAAAAATATGAAATTATTAAATATTATGTACCTAATATAATTTTTGTAACACGGGCAAAAAAAGTACACACTGTCATCGTGTGAATCCATTTTAAAGCATTAAAATCGGATGATATGGAAAAATGTAAAACGTGTTTAGAAGCACCTTTGTTTTGCTCTTTTTGTTCGCATCGGATGATAATCCTCCAAGCGTCACTTTTGAAATGATACAGGTTGCCAAGGCAAAACGAAAACCTTTTCATAAATATAAATTCTGACCCTCTAAATATTATTCTATCCATTTGTATAGTCAAATTGTCCTAAATAATAACTTTATTTTTCAACATTTGGCCAGCTTTTGGGGATTTTGCCCCCTGTGTGGCGTAGCCAAGGAGAGGCATCCAATGTTCTTGATACCACTATTATTCTAAAGTTTTCTTCTCCTTGATTAAAAGCAGAAAATTCGTCGCTTAAATTAGGCAAATAGAAGTTTACAAACTTAGTGGTACCCACAGCATTTGAACCCCCACCCTGGCTACGCCAAAGCCTTTTGCTTACGGTATACGCCACATATGTACTTGTGCAATTTATTATCTTTTTTATGATTTATTTTTATAAATGTGATGTGCATAAATTCCTTTTCGGAAATTCAGCAAATATTTCAGTAAACACTTTATTTACCCATTACTCGCTGGTGTTGCGTTCACGCAACGGTCAAAATAAATGCACACATTTGAGTTATTTACAGACCCACCTTTATTTTTTAATAAAAAAGAAACTTACTTAATTTTTTGTATTAAAAAACAAACTAACTTAAAGACATAAAATTTTAAGATCATATAAAGCGAAAATTATATTTTAGAGTTTGTGGTGGCAAACAACGTTCAGCTAAAAAATGGAAAACTTCAACCTTGTAGTTTTGGCGGTTAATGGATTAAATTGGAATCAGTGTGTTCGTAATCAAACTGGTATTTTTAAGAGTCTTACAAAAAAATTTAATTGTATTTTTTTATTTGATTAATTACAAAACATACATGTATTAATAAAGCAAATATTACTATTTGAAAATACTGGTAGGTTTATTAATAAAAAATGCTGACTACGTTATAAACGTAGATTGCGTAGGCTATGTAGCTTGCGGGGTTATAATCATTAACTCTTTTTGATCGGTCACGAGTATACTCAGGCTTCGAAAACTCTATTGATTTTAAGCTATTGATTTTAAAGGCGTGCGCTGGATCCGTATTTCTGCCAACGCAATTTTTCTCGTATAAAATATCAGCAAGCTTGTTTCAGAAATATTACGTGTTTATATACCAAATAGTTGGCCATTTTTTTTGTTAGACTGTATGAAATTTCATATAAAATCCAAACATTTCAAAATGTTTATTGATAGATAATTTCAAAAATATTATCTAAGGCAACCGACTTTCAGAAAAGGAGGTGCTTCAATTTTCTCGAAACACAGATTTTATAGGAAATTGTGTGTAAACAATGCGCTACTCCAGGTTAAACTCAACTATTTTTTTGTACACTTTTATAAATATATTTGTAATAACTTAGCTGTATCTTTACAATACATTTTAATTTCGTGAAATTTCTTCTACTGGTTAATTGAGAATAAGATTTATTTATTTGTAAATACATTTATATGTCAAAAAATATTAAAAGCTCAAAATAAAGGAAATGTATTTTTACCTACGAAGCATCATTCATTCGGGATTTTATTAATTCACGATATCTTCCAATTTTCCTAATAGATATCTTTTAATTAATTAACCACAGAAATCTACAATTCTATAAAATAAAAATAGCGAGTAGTGGATATCTGGAAAAAAATATGGGTACTTTTCTGTGTGACGGGCCCCACTGATCTCCAAAATTTCGCCAATGAATCTTTCTCAAACAATCGTTGTGCAGTTGCCACTAAAATTTATAAAATTCTTTAAAACCACGATCCCAAATCGATGTATGAGCGCTATTCTCCTATTAAACCGAAAAAAACATCAATGGATGCATGTAATTCATCTTGGAGCAGTCTTTAAAATTTATGAAATTCGTTAAAACTCCAATAACACAGCGAAATATGAAATCTCCGTGCACACTAACCAGAAAAAAACATCACTGAATGCAGAGGTGTAAAACTCTGATGGAACTGCTAATAGAGAGGAAATGGAAGATCGTTAAATTAGTGGAGCTTGATTACCGCCGGTGGAAACTTCCACCAGCAAACTACATAGAAATTTTCTTCTTATTTAAACGCCTCATTAATGTAAAATTTCATTCACAAGTAATGGCAGAAACATATTTTAATTTTTACTGGTTGAAATTTACTTTTTCGTTATACAGGCCCTGCGTTTCCGCCATATTGTGTCAACCAGTAAAAGAAACTTCTGTTTTTCTAGGCAAACTGACACCAGTAAAAACAAATATAAATTTTTACCATATTTGTGAGAGAATTTTTGCATAAATAAGCCGCTAAAATGAGACGAAAATTTCTAGCCATAGTTTACTTTTGGAAGTTTGTCTCGGCAGCAATAGGAACTGTAGATCTGATTTTTAAAAAACCAGCCGCCATCTTGTGACAACGTCGTCAGTTACTTCATTCGCGACTGGTAGACAGTACACTATATGCCACCTCCTACTTATTCATAACTCAATTAACCCCTTAACGGTCGCATTAAATTACGATTTAAAAATTCAAATTGCTTATTGGCACCACTTTTTTGAAAAAGAAATAGTCACCTTTTTTAATGACAAATAAAATGATACCATAATAACTCTAATTACGCTATTTTATAAAACTGGTGGAAATCAAACAAATCTGAAAAAATCTGAAAAAAAGACACAGCCCGTGAATATGTCGGGAGCGAGAATTAAAGGGTTAAAATTTAACCGCCAGCGGGAGGTCTTTTACCACTAAATTTTATTAGTTTTTTCACATAAATTATATTAGCATTCTTACAAAAAATTTAGACGAAAAATAACGAAAAAAATTTTGTGGTGAGAGACTGTCCGCTGGTAAATTTGATCAGATAAACAATATTTCATTCAACATGTTTCATCCAATATTTAATATATTTAAATTCCTATTACACATATTATTTCTACTACATTTTTTCAAATTTTCTGAAACTGGCTTTAAATTTGGTAAAGAAAAAACTCTGCATGATATAAACAAAATACATGCAAGAACTTTTTGAACTTAAAAAAATCGATATATCTCCATGAATATACATTCTATTCTTCCACAAATGAAGACATATATTGCACAATGTCCATATATTCCTAAGCTATAGCGATAGATCATTTGGTGCATTTTATTTTAATGGGGGATCCCAAATACTATTATCCTTCTTTGATTTTTTGTTTGCCCACTAATTGTCCTTCTTCTCGAACCGCCGCACAGTGGGACGTTTAGGCGATCTAGGTAGACAAAATTATTTCGCTAAAGTTTAATTAGTTTTTGCTGAATTTTCGATTTTATCCCTAATGAAATAGCACAAATAATGAGAAATAATTAGTTTATTTAACAATAATGTTTTAAAATATAAATATAATGAATTACAAAGAATGCGTTAAACATATTTTACTATTAAATAAAAAGCAATTTAATTTACACATGTAAGTTAACATTCATTTCTTATTTTATTTTTGTCTACTCAGATTTTCTCTAGAAACTTGTATAGTCATCCTGAAAAATAAAATTTTTAAAATAAAATCATATAAAAAAATGTAATTTTTTTGTGTTACTCTGTAAAACATATAAATGCTACCTAAACTATTTTCGGTTGAACAAATGCTGATGTATGAATAAATAACCTATATAAATTTTATTCAATTTGAAGTAAAATTTCTATATACGGACGGCAATGTATCCAAATTTTTTATGTGTCCCCGTAAAATAAATATGACAGCTACGCACTTTGTAAATGCTATTGTGTATCTCAATAACCTATAGTAATTTTTTTAAATTTAATTAAATAATTTGTTGAAATTTAATTAATTTGAAATTTTTGTTAAAATTTCTGATTTTTAGCAACAATCTTTCCCCGATCTTTTGTGTGGTCCTGTAAAAAAGCATAATTTATATGTTCGTCAAATTATAATTTAATAGAATTGTCAAAAAAACACATGTAGGCAAAGTTTTAGCTCAATTAGATAACTGAAAGTGGTTTTAAATTGTCTTGCAATAGTTGAACTAGATTTTATGTGCCCCTGTAAAAAAGCGTAACTGCTACGTTCCATAAATTATAATAATATTGCATTGTTATCAGCACTACATATTCTGAGCAAAGTTTCAGCTGAATCAGATCATTGAAATTGATTTAAAATTAACTTGCAAGTTTTAATCAAAATTTTTGTGAATCCCTGTAGAAACAGTATCGTAAACTAACTTCTACTTTCTTTAAATCATAATAATATATTATTTTCATTCAAATTACACATGTATTCAATATTTCGGCTCAATAGGATAATTAAAAGTGATTTAAATTTGACTTGCAAGATTTGAACTATACATACATACATGCACCGGAAGCTAATATGATGCTTGTTTATTAATAAAAACCTACTGATCTGCAGCTGTCTGCAGGAATTTGTTTAATTTTTCAATACCTCGGGAATGGCACTTTGATTTAAAAAAATGCTTAATGCTGAATAATGCTGAATAGTTTGTTAAAAGTCAAGATGAAATTTGTAAACAACATCAAGGATCATCCAGAATTTCAGCCTTTGAAAAAAGCGGTAAAACGGGTTTAATATCGCTTATTTTCAAACAAAAATAGGTTAAATCTTACCTTGACAAAGCTGTTATATTATATCAGCAAACTCGTGCTTTCAAATAAAACAGAATAGTTACGAGTTGCTTTCAAACTTAGAGGAAGCTAGTGCAACTTTTGAAACTCCGTCAAACCTACTTCACGGTCACCTCTGATTTTTCATCAACGGTCACTTTTGATTTCTTACTCACGACGCCTCTGATTTTTTTAGGCCAAAACTAGTACGGATCTCGAAAATACACACATTCAAGTGCCAGTACGCGCGGTTTTGTCAAATTCCGAGATTATCGGAAAAATGGATTTTGCCCACCTAGATCATGAAAACGTGTGTGCCGTTGATAATTATGAAGTCAATCATTTTCTTCATAATCCTGAATTATATCTTTAATTATTCGAAAAAAAGTCTAAAATTGAAAGTGTCGGGTGATTAAACCTTTCCGGCACAGAAAAATTGTAAAATGATGAAATGATTGACTAACACCAGAATTTGAAAACGACATTTTTAGAAATTAGAAACGTGTTTCTTTAAACATGCATTGTAAAAGCAAAATTTTATTAAAATATTCTTGGTGCCTATTGGAATTAAAATTAGGTGGTCGCAGCATGTCACTGCGTAGGAAAGGGTTAATGGCCATATAAGTACAGGGTGTCCAGCGAATAAGACCCTGATTTCAAAATTAAATATCTCAAAAACAAAGATCAATAGAATTATGCGGTAAACGGTTAGCTTATTAGCTAAGCTGTAAAAATGTTATACAGAAGTTTAAAAATTAGTTTCAAAAACCTCTAACAATGGCGCTGTAATCGCAGTGCCTATAAATTGTGTTTGGAAGTTCAGAGCACAAGCGTCTCATTCCTAGATGGCTTCCTATGGAAGAACGAAAATTGGGAAAGACCACTTTTTCGTTGGGATGAGTGGAGACATCTGGTCACAGAATTATTGCATCATCTTCAATTTTGGAGAATTTCAATTAATAAAATTTTTAATAAAAAGTTTAGCAATAATTATATAAGAACTTATTAAAATATTTCATTTAAGAAATGTCGGAAGCGGAGCCATGTGTTGACAGAATTCCAGGTTTCAGAGAGATTTGTTTCAAATTTTGTTATAAGCTACTTCGGTCCGGATACCAGTATCTCTGTGGTATGTCTTTTCTCTCCTAATTCGTAGATCGTGGAATCGAATCCAAGTAGAGGAGGATTTGAAAAAATCGAAATCTTTACTTTTTATCTGTGTAATAGGATATAAACTGTGAAAAAAGTTTGAATAAAAAAATCCAAAGTTTCTGTTTTTTGAATTCAATTAATCTAAAAGAAACCCAATTTTTAAAAATCATTGAGCATTTATAAAAATGATTCATAAATCATTTTTTTTTAATTGTAGAGAATAGTTTTAATGAAAAAAATACAAAGTTTCTATTTTTAAAAACTTAATTAAGTTAAAAATAATTTTAATTTTTAAAATTCATTTTCTTTTTTTTTTATCATTGAGCACAGAAGTATGGTGTAGCTTCTAGCGATAGGATTCGAAGTGTTGCAAAGGAATGAAGCATCCAAAATACTTTTGCTTTGACGTTGATGACATGACTTATCATCAATTCCTTTTAAAAAAGAAATAATTTAATGTATAATTTCTGTCTCTAAAACTTTGTTTACAAAGAAAAGAAATATATGTGTTGTGCTAAAACCAAAGTGTTATGAGGTGATTTAAAAATAAATTAAAAGTGCAAAATTACTTTTTTGTTTATAATAATTCAGTTATAAATAATAATACCAAAATATTATGCCGTGATTTAAAAATATGAAAAATAAATTAAAAATACAAAATTATTTTTCTAAATACATGCATTTTGATTTAAATAATTATATGACATTAAAATTTGAATTTAATAAATATAATGATTTCTAAACTTTTTATTGAAAATTCTATTAATTGAAATTTTCTAAAATTAAAGCTGATGCAATAATTCTGTGACCAAATGTATCCACTTCTGCGCATCACTCCAATGAAAAAGTGGACTTTCCCAATATTCGTTCTTCCGTAGGGAGCCATCTAGGAATGAGACGCTAGTGATCTAGACTTCGAAACACAGTACAATTATTGCGATTACAGCGCCATCTGTTAACGGTTTTTGCAACTAAATTTTTAAACTTCTGTATAACATTGTTTACAGCTTAGCTAATAAACAAACTGTTTACCGCATAATTCTATTGATCTTTGTTTGTGAGATATTTAATTTTGAAATCAGGGTCTTATTCGCTGGACACCCTCTATCGTTAGTACCATGTCAAGCTGTCCAATGTGAAAACAGTGGGCTACTTTTTGTTAATTCAGATTTCTTGATTGACACCACTTTTATGAAATAGTAAAATTCGCCTTATTTAACCTTATTTAATTATTAATCAAGGCGAAAACAAGGGGAATTTTGCCATTTCAGAAAAGTGGTGTCAATCAAGAAATCTGAATTTAAAAGAAGTAGCCCGCTGTTTTCACATCGTATAGTTTCACTTGGTACCGACAATATTTGGGAATATTTCTATATGATATCCACCACAATGTTTCAGCATTTATACAGGGTGTTCCGTTAAAGGGGTCCAATATTAATAGGGGTAATAGAGGAGATCACATGGAGCATAAATCAGTATATAAAGCCTGGTCGGATCTCAATAGTTTTCAAGTTACAGCAAATAGAATGAAAATTCGGAAAATTGTAAAAGAACCCTCATTGCTAAACTATCGATAATGCTACATAAAAACGAAGCACATATTTAGAAAGAGCAGAAAAAAACCTACAAAATGACATCAATTGTATTAAAATAGCAATATTTATTGACGAGTTACAAGCCCTGAAACAGTGAAAAAAGTACGAAATCCAATATACATCAAAATAGTTAATCGTTAATTCCAAAAAGACAACTCTAGCTACAACAAGGAAAATGTAGTAAAATTTGGTCCATTCCGAAAACTTTCGAAAAAGCTTACAATGAACTATATCGGTTTAATTGTGTGAGAGAAATTAATCAGTTTCTTAGTTAAAACTCCGCTTTCTTTGACACTAGCAAAGGTTAAACTCCGCCCATCACGATTGGAAACACCGCCTTTTTAATTACTCTCAACTATACATTTTCGATCATGCTTCTTCTGAGATGCAACATTTTTAATTATTCAAGAGTTGAATGAACCAAAATAACTTTACAATAATAGTCTACATTTTAAAGTGGTCTTTTATTGATATAAAGCTTAAGTTAAATTCTTTAAAATTAAACTGGTGAAAATTCGGAAATAATTAAAAATATTGCGATTTGTAACTATGCAAGAAGTTTCAGTACATGTTTTACATGGACAATTATTGTATGTATATGTGCATCATAATTTATGATAGGAAATAATAATAACAAATAGCATAATAATTTTGTTAATTGTAAATTTAAAAAAGACACTAAATTTTAAATTAATTCATACAAACTTTGTAATTTACAATTTGAGTACACCACAGTCTGTGACTTACAAAATACTGTGCCAAAAAGTGTTGAAAATAAAAGAAAAATGACAAATAAAGAATTACATTCCACGTACTTTATGACATATGTGAAGCATAGTCTTCTGGCCTGCGCTGCACAGTTCAATGTCGGAAGGCAGACGAACGGACATTATTATAATAGGTGTTCAAAGTTGCGCCCATTAACAGAATCGCACAGCCGACAGCGACGTCGTAAAGATTGGCGAACACGCCGAAAAACTCCGACGGAGTTGGGAATGTCTCCTGCAGCGACAACGATTCGCGCTAGTAAATCCTCCGGTGTATCCACAGGCGTTTCATACACCAGCGATTTAAGGTGTCCCCAAACAAAAAAGTCTAACGGATTGAGGTCTGGAGAGCGTGCAGGCCAAGCAACAGGTCCACTGCGTCCAATCCATTTCCCAGGATATGTTGAATTGAGGTGATTGCGAACACCTATGAAAAAATGTGCCGGTGCGCCATCGTGCATAAACCACATATTGTGGCGCAATGTTGCTGGCACATTTTGCAGTAACTGCGGTAAGATATCCCGTAGGAAAACCAAGTACGTACTGCCATTGAGTACATCTGGGAGTAAATATGGTCCTATGAGATAATCGCCGAGGACACCTGCCCATATGTTCACACTGAACTTTTCTTATGCGTTCGACGGGAAAACAGTGTGCGGATTTGTATATGACCATGTGTGCATATTGTGCGTGTTTACCATGCCCTCTCTCGTAAATGTTGCTTCATCAGTAAATAAAATATTTTCCAGAAATTGTGGATTATTTTCTGTTACATTAAGCAACCAGCGTACGAATTCTGTCCGCTGAGCACAATCTGTTACTGATAACAGTTGTACCCGCTGCGCATGAAAGGGGTGCATGTTTTCTGCACGCAGAACACGCCACACACTTTGGAGAGAAACACCGACTTCAGACGCAGCAGCTCGTGTACTCGTGGAGGGGTTATCTTTAAAAATATTCAGTACATCTTCTTCCATTGCAGGTGTTCGTACATGTCGAGGTTTCCCTGCATCAATGCTTGCTGTATTAACCCTAGATCTACCGGGAATTTTATTCAAGTTTTAATAAAACGTTCTACACCAGAATTTTTATTTAAAACTATTTAACTTATTTATTTACCTTATTTTTGTCTGGTTTATATACTTAGTTTATTTTAAAGAAATTTCTGGTTTGAATGAATATTTTGTATGTACCTGTCGGGTCCAATGGACCCGTCTGGTAGACGGAGGGTTAAACGATCCAGTCTCCCGTAATCGTCTATCGATTTTTATGAAGAGTTTCGAACTTGGGCAACGTCTCCTTGGAAATTGCTCACGGTACATGCGCTGTGCTAGACATGCATTTCCATGAGCTTGCCCGTACATCAGATGCATGTCCGCATATTCTTCGTTAGAGTATTCCGGCATAATTATTATACATCAACTTACTACAATCCCACTTACAACAGCCTCCCTTTAACATAACGCCCACTGATGACTGCTGTTTTATTACACTTTTCTTCCTATACACATAGAAAATTTGCATAAAAAGTACTTCTTCTTCATCATCCTGAAAGTTCATGGAGGAAACGCAGCAGTCACGGAGTTTGCTTTAAGACAAGGCGAGAGCTGCACAATATGTCATTCACTTGACCAGACTGAATAATGAAAGGGTATTGATAGAGGTTGATCAGAAATGTATAACTGAAAGATATTAAAACGGGGTGTTTACAATCGTCATGGGCGGAGTTTCGCCCTTTCCGAGCGTGCAACAGTACAGAGTTGTAACTAGGGAACTGCTTGATTTCTCCCATACAATTAAACTGATATGGTTTATTGTCAGCTTCTTCGAAAGCTTTCGAAATGGACCAAATTTTATAACATTTTCCTTGATGTAGGTAGAGTTGCATTTTTGGAATTAACGATTAACTATTTTGCTAAATATTTGATTTTGTATTTTTTCACTGTTTCAGAGCTTGTAACTCGCCATTAATTCTCAATATTCTAAAACAACTTATGTCATTTCGTAGGATTTTTTCTGCTCTTTCTAAATACGTGCTTCGTTTTTATGTAGCATTATCGATAGTTTAGCAATGAGGGTTTTTTTACAAATTTCCGATTTTTCATTCTATTTGCTGTAACTTGAAAATTATTGAGATCCGGCCAGGCATTATATACTGATTTATGCTCCGTGTGATCTCCTCTATTACCCCTATTAATATTGGACCCCTTTAACGGAACACCCTGTATATAGTACACGGCAGTGGTGGAAAATTGGCGCAGAGGCGGAGCCTATTGACACCACTAAATTTTTATGGTATTATTTAGTTTAATAAAAACTCAGAAATTTGATCATTAGATAAGAGGCAAAATACTACTATAATTTAGTGGTGTCAATAGGCTCCACCTCTGTGCCAATTTTCCACCACTGTACACGGGCACTCATTAGGAATTTTTCTGTTTTAAAAAAATGATGATTTTTGTAGAAATATAATATATTATTTATGTTTTTTATATTCTTATCATTATTTCGCTTAGTTTTTATTCACAGAAGATTATACAAATAAGCCAGTTATATGTCTTTAGTATCTCTATAACCCAAATCAATGGAATAACATTCAGTTTTGAGAAAATCGGTTTTAATAAAAATGGAAAAAGACATTTTTTTCTCATAAAATATCACCATTTATAAGAAGGTAATACTGGAAAAACGGTCAGATAGACAGCCACACATGGGGAAAAGATCAGAAAAATAGATTTAAAGTCATGCTTTCCATTCTTATCCGGCTATGCTCTTTATCCGGCTAATAAAGTGATATTACTGTTAAAAAATTTTATTCGTATTCAGTGTCAGTTAACTTTTACACCTATGTTCCAGAAAAAAGAGTAGTATGGTTATTTATATCAGTAATGTTCAACCCGCCTAAGTTCCACATTTTTCGTTTAAAATCCGCATTATTTAACACATTATATGGGGGCCATTTTTAAAAAATAAGCGCGAAATTAAATTTACCTTACAAGTGTCACTCTAAATTAAATCTGCTCACAACCAATCAGAAGCAAGTATGCTTCGATTACACCTTCTCTTTTGATCTTACAAAATTTCCTGTATTTTTTAATAATTTCTACTCCCAACCCACTACAACTTATTTTTACGTCTTCCACTTACAATGTGTTAATAACGAACATTTTCCGATTGAATGAGGCAAAGATTGTTAAATGGAAGTAGTTGTTGCAAATGATTTACAAAATTTTTGAATACCTTTTATTTATAATTTAGGTGTTCATGTGTGCCAGATATTACGGAATTTTGCATTCTACAACTTCTGTATAGCAAAATCCCTCGCATTTGAACGAAGCTTTCTCCGGTTAAATAAGATGTAGAATTATTTTTAGAAATAATTGAGCTAAAAGCCTTGACATCAATGCATAAAGTAAAATGTTTCTCTACGTAAGAACATGTTTATGTTAATTTACTTTTTGTCTTGTTTTTAAGTATTGAAATTTTCATGCATTGAGACATGACTGTCCAACGCTGCGGGCGCAGAATACCAGTAATTTTGAATATAAGATGCCGTCTTATTTAATCACAGAAATTCTGCGAAAAAAAATATAAGGTTTTTGACGGTGTCAACAGTTCGGGAAGCGCTGGATTAAAGTAATATTTTCTGACTAGAAAAAACAGCTTACAATTATTATAAATTCGATTAAAGTAGGAAAATGTACCTCATACCTGTTATACATATTTTAAAAAAGAAACTTTTACCAGAAATAAATAAGTGGAATCATAAAGCATAAAATTTAAAACGCAGGGGATCTTTGTACCATTTACAAGCCCTACTTCGAGCTTTTCTTTGAAGATTCTAACTATTTTTTTAGTTGGATAAAATATGTAGCGCATTAATATACTCACGAGAGTGATACAATGTTGCCAGCTCACTTTTTATTCCTGATAATAAGGTTTAAGAGGAACGGACTTAGCCAAAAAAGGTGAAGTTTCAACTGTAACTGGTATCGAAATGGTCCAAAACAGCCAGGCAAACTTCCAATAGTAAATCTGAATAGAAATGTTCTCCTTATTTATACTCCTTATAAGCCCATTAACTACAAGCGGCTTTTACACTTCTTTTAATATATCGATACTAGTTGACGCCAGATTTCCAAATTGTAATTTTAACTCATTTAGTCTCTCAGAGTTTGAGATATTATGAAATTTTCCTTGCTGAAATATATGGTTTTAACTTTAACTCTTTAGGGGGCAAGTGATTTGTTTTACTGTAATGTTTAATTCACAGCGGAATCTTAGAAAAAATGTATTTCAAAATAGCGAAAATCAATTATAAAGCATTTTTTCACCAAAGTTATACAAATAAAATTCCAATAAGTGCTTCCGGTGCAAATCTTGAATAAAATTAGGTAGAGTATAACACATGGATGGCCAACCTCCGGCACTCGTGCCGCAGAGATACCAGTATTTATATACAGAAAAAAATGCATTGTTTAATGACAGAATGCCTGCAATTTAAAAAGGACAAAATTAAAACTATTAGAAAACAGTGTTAAGTGAATTTTACAAGGAGAGGGCCAACCTTGTTAATCACAGATTTTGATTATTTTAATATATGTTGTAGGGTAGAGGCCCCTTAGTGTCAGGTTCAACGGATTTTATCCAATGCTCCTTAGTTCTTGAGAAACCGGGGGGGTCTAATATTAGTGCACAACTTAAATACTTACTTTGCTACAACAATGATAGGTCAGTCTTAGATCAGTTGGTATGGTGTTAACAGGCTGATTTGCAGTCCCGGGTTCGATACCTGAATGCGCTACGTTTGTTTTTCTCATTTTTTGTTTTATAAATTTACTTGTAAGTATAACTTAATAATCTCACTGTCAATTAAAATTTTTAATACTGTATATCAATTATAATTTTAACCTATTTAATTTTTTACTTTTAACTGAATAGTTGTAATAAAACATCATAAAACTGTTAATTTTTTTAAAAAATCACTTTTAAAATGTATTTCATATATTCTTTATCGTTGCAATGATATTGAGCAATTGTGTCAATTCGTGATTTTAAAGAAACATCATTTACGCATTGCTTTAACAAAGGAAGTCAATGAGATAATACTATTATTCTGTTTTTAAAGTAACAAGCATAATCATATTAAAAATTAGCATCAGAATTAAATTACAACCGATTTTTTGCATATTAAAGATTTTTAAATTTGTAATAAGTATGCTTGCGCTTTCAATTATTTTGCTTTCCCCTTTATCTTTTTTCTGCTTTTATTTTATTTGTACATTCCTTTTTTTTATCATAATTAGATGGCACCACAACAGAATTTGTCACGATTTTGGAATTTTTATCATTCAATAATAGATCCAATTTCTTTTTAAACCTCTTTAATGGATGAGAAATGATAGTTTACAAATAAGAAATGATAAATTTAAGTTTCTTAACATTATAATTAATGTTTGGTGTTAAAAATTTTAATTGAAATTATTAAATTTAATTATAACTATATTTATAAAACAAAAAATAAGAAAAGCAAATGTAGCGCATTCAGGTATCGAACCCGGGCCCTCGGATCAGCCGGCAAACGCCATGCCAACTGAGCTACGACTAACCTGTCATTTTTGCTGCGAAGTAAGTATTTAAGTTGTCTACTAATAATAGACCCCCTGGTTTTTCAAGAACTAAGGGGCATTGGATAAAATCCGTTGAACCTGACACTAAGGGGTGTCTACCCTACAACATATATTAAAATAATCAAAATATGCGATTAACAAGGTTGGCCCTCTCCTTGTTAGACAAAAAGGTTGGCCACCCCTGGTATAACATATTCCATCGCCCCTCAAGTGGTTAAAGGTTTCGTGCTTCTAAAATGGCAGGTTTTCATGCCAGCCGGCATTAAGGAATTAATCCAGTATTTCAGTCATAATTATGGCCCAAAACATATATATAACTGAAATATACTAGTGAAAGTTTACTTCGGCGATAGTCAAGCACCGTGTTTTCGCCATGTTCTGACAACCCCTGTACAACCTCCTTCCTGCCAGTGTCAGTGAAAGAGATTATAATACCACTGTCAACTGCCATGAGTAAACACGAATAGAAAATTTTACCATAATTCTGGGAGGCATTATGCATGAATAAGCCGCTAAAATAAAGTTATATATTTTATTCAAAATATTCTGGTGGAAGTTTGCTTCTGCGGTAATCAGAAACTGTTGATCCGATCTAAAATATCAGCCGCCGTCTTGACACAAACTCTTCAGTTACTTCACTCACAACTGGTAGAATGCACACTATATGTCCAGTCCCCTTTTTTCATAAGTCCATTGTTATTTTAAGTTTCCAATTGCTTGATTTTTTAAAATTCAGATTACTTGATACCCACCATTTTTTTTAAACACGTATAATTCGGCTTATTCTCGCATTATTTATTCTGTAATTAAATAAAGTGACTATTTCTACTTCAAAATATGGTGGTAATCAAACAATCTTAATTTTAAAAAAGTAACCCACTGAAAAAGTCACCCGCGGCTGAAGGCTTAAAAGAAAGTGTTCCCTTATTCAATCGGAGAAATCTGCAATTAAATAAGTCAAAATTTTCTTTTAAAATTTAGTGGTATGAAAAAAAGCGTAAAAGTTGGCAGCTATGCAACTTGCTCTTTTAAGTGCGTTTTAACGAGCGTTTCCAGCTGCAATTAATGTTTAATCAGAATGCTTGAATTTTAAAACATTATTTTAAATTTTAAAATTCGCTCAATTTAAACAGTGTTTAAATGAGACGAATACTACTAGTATTTCAAAAGAGTATTAGTAATAAATCAGTATTTTAAAAGAAAACCAGTCTAACTAGCAACACAGATATTCACCTTTCAGGTTGAGCGTAAAAAGTAACTAAACATTAAAGTCCTAAATTCAATATAATTTATGCATGAATAAGCCGCTAAAATAAAGTTACATTTTCTATTCAAAATATTCTGGTGGAAGTTTGCTTCTTCGGTAATCAGAAACTGTTGATCCGATCTAAAATATCAGCCGCCGTCTTGACACAACCTCTTCAGTTACTTTACTCATAACTGGTGGAATGTACACTATATGTCTCCTCCCCTTTTTTCATAAGTCCATTGTTATTTTAAGTTTCCAATTGCTTGACTGATACCCCATTTTTGAAATAGAAACACTCAATTCACTTAATGGCAAGTTAAAAACAACGAAATTACGAAATATTTTATTATTAAATTATTTACATTTTATATATTATATTATTATATCATTATTATTATATCATTTTACATATAATATTATATGATTTACATTTATTAAAATAAATGGTAGCAATCAAGTAATTTGAATTAAAAAAATAACGGACTTGCATCAGTGGGATGTCACCAGTCCACTAGACATTCATAAAAATTAAGATTGATTGAATGCCACCCCATTTTTGAAATAGTAAAAATCGCATTGTTTTAGTATTACTTAAACTTTCATTAAATAAGGTAAATATGTTTCTAAAAAAGTGATAACAATTTTAAAAAATGTAGTAGACTGATAACACAACTCAAAAGTTATAAACTCCTACTTCATATCTGCCAACATTTACGCTTTTTTTCTTATCACAAAACTTTAACCCTCCACCCGAGGGAAACGCTATTTTCACGTTCCAGTGGGCTTTTTTTTTCAGATTAATTGATACCCACCACTTTTTTAAACACGTATAATTCGGCTTATTCGCGCATTAGTTAATCTGTAATTAAGTAAAGTGACTATTTCTACTTCAAAAAAAGTGGTGGGAATCAAACAATCTTAATTTTAAAAAAGTAACCCACTGTAGAAGGCGCCCGCGGCTGGAGGGTTAAAAGAAAGATTTCCCTTATTCAATCGGAGAAATCTGCAATTAAATAAGTCAAAATGTTCTTTAAAAAAATAAGGGGGTTGAAAAAGAATTTGTTTTTATCAATTACTGTGTCTTGAATAAGATGACAGAAATTTCTCCGTTCGCAGGCGCCTTTTCTTAACCTCCTAAGTGTTTTTTTTATTCTTTTTTTTTTTCTTTTGACACGATAAATTTAAAATAAGAACTCGGCACCACGTACGTAATATTTGGCTTTGTACAATCGAAAAAGGTATGCCATTTATCAAACCAAAGATTACAGTTAAAATTAAGTGGTATCCAAAAGCTTTTTATCCGAGCGGCACTTGGGCAAAACAGTTAAGGTGTTAATCGACTCCTCAGGCAACTATTTTTTAATTCTATCTCGCATCACATTTTCAAAAATCTATCACACACGCTTTGCCAACATGTGCAAGAGAATAATACTACAAAATTTGTATTTTAAAAAGAGTGGTGCAAATTAAGTACGAAAATATTCGCCCGTGGAAGCCCTGAGGAGCTGTGATCTTATCCCAAGTGAGCGCACGGTAGTTAAAATTGAGTACTACTATTTACGAATTGTAATCTTAATCTTATTTAATTGCGAAAAATATCATAAAATATGCAATGACTTACGTCAGTTATTTTTATCCGAAAATGTTTTTACTGTACCAGAGTAATTTTGGTCCTTACTTTTTATTATCATTATTTACAAATAGTAATCTTGACCTGGTTTAAGCATAAGATTTGTAAACATTTCCTTTGATTTTTCTGTTCCTTTGGGTTTACTGTTAGGAAGTAGTGATACTGAAAGTTAAACAGCGTTTTAATATTATATATCCCTTGAAAATAATACAGATTTTACGGAAGAAGGCTGTTTACTTTCCACTTGTACTTCAGAGGCTATATCACTGTTGTACAATATAATCTATACCTGCATTTCATTTTCAAATTTTCGTTTAGGAGATTGTTCCACATAAATTTTTTGCTTGTTGTTTTCGACTTTTTTTTTTTTTTTTTTTTTTTTAATGTGTGGTTCTAGAGTTAATATTAAACATACAATGCGCGAATATTTCTGTTGGAAGTATGTTTGCTTCACCATATCGTTTCTTTCAAATTATATTTAGTATTAGATACTTGAAATGTTAAAGAATCTTTATTCATCTAACTCAATAGCAGACTTTTGTGATTACATTAGGCAAATATTTCTGTTTAAATAAAGAAGTTTCATGGAATGGAATTTATTTATTCAGGTTACATTTTTATTCATTCATATATCAGGGTTCGGAGCCTATAGGACAAATTCTATTGTTTTTACCAGTATCTTTTATCAAAAATGCTCATGATAAACGATACTGGTAAGAACAATAAAATTTGTTCTACATGCTCCGACCCCTGATATATGCATCGCTGCGCAGTGTGGTGTAAAATGAGTCCTATTTCACCCTTTTTGAAAGAATAATTCTGCTTTTATAATATCGAAAACTTGACAGACTTTACAAAAAAAAAAAAAAAAAGAAAAGAAAAAAGAAAAAAAAAAGAAAGAAAAAAACGCTTTTAGCGAATAATAACAAAAGCAACTTTCTTTTTTTTTATTTTAGCAAACATTTTGATTAAAAAATTTGATTTAAATAATAGGCAATGCCTTTCAGAAGGTTTAGAACAGGGATGAGATTTCCGCGTTTTTTCGCACCAGTATTTTGTTAGAGAAAATGTTACTTCATTTAATCGGAACATTTTTGCGATTTAAGAGAAAAAAAAAATTCTCTAAGAATATACTGGTGTGTAAAAGCGTGGAAATCTCATCCCTGGTTTAAAAAGAAGATATAGGAAGTATTAAATAATAAAAACTAAACCTGTCGCTTTACGATGCGTTAAGAATCGGGGACGACAGTGCCCAATCCTGTCTTCTTTAGCATACGACTTTAAATATTACAATATTAATTTATTTTATAAAGTAATAACAACATTATATAAGAAATAGTATGTAAAGGGTCAGGTACCCTTTGGACCAATAAAGTACATGGAAAAGTGACCGCTGTAAGATTTGCAGACACTTTTCAACTAATTGACTTCTAATTATAAAATTAAAAACACATGTGTCAGGTTCGGAGAAACATCTGCTATTGGAACTGGGGTTATATATTATCCTTTTTACTTGTATATTGTATTCATGTCGCTTGGTCTGTGTACTGAGAATTTCAAAGTAACATTTTTTTCTTATCTAAAATTTAATCCGGTCTGGTGAGTTAGACAGAGTGGGTGAAGGGAAGTAGTTATAATAGAAAGGGGTTTGCCCTGCTATTCAGGTGCCTGCCTGAGATAAGGAGGCAAGGATTTCACCAGAGAGGGAAAGAGCTGGCATTGGGGTCAAAGTGGAAAACCCGGTTTTATGTTGGGGAAAGAAGAGGAGTTACGAATAAGTTAGGGGTTTCTAGAAGCAGTCGCTGTGGCTGGGGAAAAGTGAGTTGAAGGCTGGAGAGCAAAGCGCAAGGTTTTTTTCCTGTGTAGAGCTCTTAGATAGAGTGTGGTGTTGAGTGAAGCTCGCAGAGGTTAGAGCCCATGTGTTGGGAGATTGAAAGTAGTCTCCGGTAAAGTTAATTTAACGAGTGTAGATTGAAAGTGATATAACGTAGTTTTAACAGTACACAGCCAGCATTTACTGTATTTAATTTAATATTGAACCGGATCATCTACATCCGAGTTTTAAGTGTAAATAGTGTTTTGTGTTTTGTAAATAGTTGGTAAATAAACTGTTAATTTAGTTAATTGAACGAGTTAGTTTTCATTTAAAGAATCCTCTCAGAGCGCGACCGATATCGCGTAATCATATCGGTGGTGGCAGCATATAAATAGCAAAGGATTTTCTTCAAAGTTGTGCGGACTAAGAGGAAACTCCGACAAATTGATGGCAGCGACGGGATAGAATCGCCTGAGACCAGTGACCAGCGTTCTGTGTTACAGTGTGTTCGTGCCGGAGCACCCAGTGGAATTTTTGCATGGTAATGCCGTATCGTCGAGCGGAATTTTAGAGAGATAACAACCAAGCGTCTAGTGGAAGTACAGAGTGTGTGTGCCCTATCGTCGTTACAGTGAACCGAACGAGAGTGTTTGTGTCCTATCGTCGTTACAGCGAACCGAACTAAAGTGTTGAGTCCTATCGTCGTGTGGTTAGGAGATAAAGCGGATAATTTGTTAATTTATACCACTAGGGAACAAATTGAGAGTTATGAGGAATAAAAGGAGTTAGTTCTAAGGGAACACGAGCCGACACCGAAGGCGTGTTTGGAAAATTTTAAGAACGCTAGGAGAAACCAAAATGAAACTCATGTGTTATTTGTATCGCGTTTAATAGCAACATGGGAAAATTATTGCAAGATTAGGGGGTGCGGACTCATATGAAAAGGTCAATCAGTTAATAATTACGGATAAGTTATTAAACACGTTAGATGAGGAAACCGCATCATATATTGGGTTAACTCAGCAGAGTAAATGGTTAAAAGCTGCTAAAATTGCTAAAGAATGTGACAATTATTTTGACGTTAAACACAAGTCTTATTCGGTTACGTATAAAAGATTTAAGTGTAAAGATAGGTATGTAAACAGTGAAAAAGTGAGACCGAGGGAGGATAGTAAATTTAGTGGTAATTGGATGCAAAACGGGAGTAATGAGATTAATTCTTTTTCGGATAGAAAAACTGAGTTTAAGAGATATAGACCTAGATGCTTCAAATGTGGTATAAGAGGTCATTACCAACGTTTTTGTAATAAAGTGAGTAATGAAGGAAATAATAATAATAGCGAATGTCGTGAACAGAAAGCGGGTGTAAATAAGATTGTCGTGAACGGAAACAAAGAGTTACCTAAAGGAGCTACTGTGGCGAGGATATCGGCAAAGCCGAATGGAGAACTAATGTTATTGGTGAGAAATTAAATAAACTCGAGAAAATTGAAGTTAGTGTAAATGGGCAGAAAGCGAAAGGATTGGTTGATTCTGGATGTGAAATTAGTGTCATTCATGATGATTTGGTACCACAAGAGATATTAAAAGGAGCGGGTACTACTTATTTACAAGGATTATTTGGTGAAGCAGTTAAATCACCGTTGGTTAAATTACCATTAGCTATTCCGCAATTCGGACAAACTAATATAATTCATCAGGAAGTATTTTGCGTGGTGACCTACAATATTAATGATCAGGTAATTTTACATCCCGAAGTGATTAATGAGTTGTCAGGGGTCAATCGCGCGGAGCCATTGCTAGAGTACCAAGAATTAGAAAGTTCGGAAATTAGTATTGATAACTCGAGAGCAAAGAAAAATATGAGTAACGATAACTGTAATGTTTACGCAATAGAAACGAGATAGGGAAATTTACAAGGTCAAAATGCAGAAAAAACGGAAGTAGAGGAAAATAATAAGGTTATCGTTAGTAATTCAGATACGTTTAAGAAATCCCAATTGGAATGCAAAAATTTAGAGAGAGTTTGGGAATTAGCTAAAATGGATAAAGGAGATTATTATATTGTAAATGGTTTATTGTATCATAAAGAGAAACTGTTAGGCGAAACTATAGCGCAATTAGTAGTACCCAAGGTAAGAAGAGAAAAAATCGTAAAATTAACGCATACTTCGGTATTTGGAGGGCATCATGCAGCCAAGAAAACGTTACAGAGAATCAGGTATTCGTTTTATTGGGAGGGGATGGTGAAAGAAACTAAACAATTTTGTCAGTCATGTTTAGATTGCCAATTAACTAGAGGGGTTAAAGTGAATGATAGAGCCCCTATATCTCCAGTAACGCGGCTGGAACTTCCATTTCAGCTAGTTAATGTTGATTTAATTGGGCCTATTGATCCTAAAAGTTCACAAGGAAATCAATATATACTAACCTTAATTGATCAGCATACCAGGTGGGCGGAAGCAATACCCCTAAAAAGTTTAACTGCTAAAACAGCGTGTGATGCATTACTTCAAATATTTACGAGGACTGGAATTCCAAATATAATCGCCTATGATAATGGAACCAATTTCACTGCCGATTTAACGAAAGAATTTGAGAAAAGTTTAGGTGCTAGTCCGCGATTTTTGACTCCACAGTACCCACAATGGAGTTATGAATAAAAAGGAGGAGACATATAGTGTATTGTCTACCAGTTGCGAGTGAAGTAACTGAGGAGGTTGTCACAATATGGCGGCTGCTTTTTTAAAATCGACTCTTCAGTTTCTGACTACCGATAGGTCAAGCACCCCACCAGTAAAATTGAATAGAAAATTTCGTCTTAAAGAAACGTCTTATTCATGGAATTTTTTTTCAAAAATGTCATAAAAATTTCTATTTGTTTTTAACGGTGTCAGTATGCCTTATAAAACTGTCAGTTTGTATCCATGGTTGTCACAATATGGCTGAAACTCAGGGCCTAACTACCACCAAAGAAAACTCCTACCAGTAAAAATGAAAATTTGTTTCTACCACTATTTATGACTGAGATTTTGTAAAAATAAGGCGTTTAAATAAGTTTAAAATATTTATATAAACCTACTGGTGGGAGCTTCCACCGTCGATAAACAACCCCTTTGATAGCGGTTACAGTTGAAGCTTCACTATTTTAAGGATATGTCAGTTCCTCTTTATTAATAGTTCCATGGTACCCACAGTCTAACGGTCTTGTGGAACGTTTTAATCAGATGCTTAAACGTATGTTGCATCATGCGATTAGGGAAGAAGGGAAAAGATGGCATGAACAAATACCATTTATATTATGGGCGTATAGGGAAGTCCCAAATTATACGACAGGAATCGCACCTTTTCAATAATTATATGGTAGAGCGCCGGAGGGTCCTTTATCAGTTCTCAAATCATCCTGGTCAGGAGAAAATAAGGGGACATAATTAGTTACTATGCCGATTCATGAGTATTTGAATAAACTTAGGGGACGCTTAGAAAGAGCCGCAAATGAGGCAAAATTATCGTCCGAGGTGCAACAAGGCAGAATGGCATATCATTATAACTTAAGGTCGAAAGAAAAAAACGTTTGATGTAGGCGATAAATTAATACTATTAATCCCGATTCAAACAATAAGTTATATTCTAGGTGGCAAGGGCCGGCAACTATTGTCGAAAAACGAAACCAGCATTTGTTTATAGTTCAGTTAGCCGACGGGTGTTGGAAGCACGTGCACCAAAATAAAATAAGAGAATTTATTGCTAAGTGTAACATAGTTAATATTGTTTTTGAAGGGGATGAGGAATTTGGAGAAGTTGGGGAAATTCCTATTTTAAACCGGGAACAAGAGGTAGAACGGGACATAGAAAGGTTTGAAATAATAGGGTTATTTACTAGTCAAGTCAAGGATATAAAATCCATTTTGAGGGAGAATAAAGAGGTATTTATCGGTCCTGTGAGACCAGCGGAAGTAGGGGAGCACCGTATTGATTTGCAACCGCGTGTGCCAAGGAAAAAAACCAAAGTTATATAGTATATCTGTTGCTTATAAAGAGGAAGTAGATAGACAGATTCAGGAGTTATTAGAATTAAATCTAATCGAAGTGTCAAATGCAGAAATTAGTCATCCAATAGTTTGCGGGGTGAAAAAAGACGCAACTGTTAGGCTGTGTATAGATTATTGAGCTTTAAATTCAGTAACGCAGGTCCACAACATTTCCTATGAAAGATTCGCAAGCAATCGTGTATACTGCGGGGGCAGCTAAATATTTATCTTCGATTGATTTATTGATGGGGTTATTGGCAGATTAAAATAGCTGAGGAATGTAAACATTTGACAGCTTTTACAACTCATAATGGGACTTATCAGTGGCGTACTATGCCTTTTGGTTTATCAGGGGCGGCTGCTACTTTCCAAAAAGATATGAATGAGGTCCTTCAAGCTCATCGGAGGTATGCACAAGCATATATTGATGGTGTCATGATTTTCTCTGACACTTGGGAAGAGCATTGTGAGCATGTTAGGGCTGTCATAGAAGAACTTAAAATTAGAAACTTTACGATTAGGCTGGATAAATGTAAATTTCGAGAGAAATTGACTAAGTTTTTAGGTCATGTAATTGGGGGTGGAACGCATGCACCCGATGGGGAGAAATTGGAGCAATAAGGGATTTAGAGAGATCGAAAACTATAAAGGAAGTTAGATCTGTTTTGGGATTAATGGGATTTTACCAATTTTATATTCCAAATTATACAGAAATTGCTATACCTTTAACTGAACTAACTAAAGGGAAGGTTAAAAATACTGTACCATAGATGAAAGGGCAGAAGAAGCATTTAATACCCTTAAAGATGTGCTATGTAACGTGACGCGTTTAGCTACACCTACCGTAGGCCTGGAATATCAGCTTCACGCCGATGCTTCAGACCTGGCAGTAGGATGTTGTCTTACTCAAAAAGATGAATAGGGTCAGTTTAAGCAATGGAGTTATGAATAAAAAGGAGGAGACATATAGTGTATTGTCTACCAGTTGCGAGTGAAGTAACTGAGAAGGTTGTCACAATATGGCGGCTGCTTTTTTTTAAATCGGTTCTTCAGTTTCTGACTACCGATAGGTCAAGCATTCCACCAGTAAAATAGAATAGAAGATTTCGTCTTAAAGAAGCGTCTTATTCATGGAATTTTTTTTCAAAAATGTCATAAAAATTTCTATTTGTTTTTACCGGTGTCAGTATGCCTTATAAAACTGTCAGTTTGTATCCATGGTTGTCACAATATGGCGGAAACTCAGGGCCTAACTACCAACAAAGAAAACTCCTACCAGTAAAAATGAAAATTTGTTTCTACCACTATTTATGACTGAGATTTTGTAAAAATAAGGCGTTTAAGTAAGTTTAAAATATCTATATAAACCTATTGGTGGGAGCTTCCACTGTCGATAAGCAACCCCTTTGATAGCGGTTACAGTTGAAGCTTCACTATTATAAGGATATGTCAGTTCCTCTTTATTAATAGTTCCATGGTTTAAGCCGATAGCTTTTTACAGTCAGAAATTATCAGGGGCTCAGCGTGCTTGGCCGAGTATAGAGAAAGAGGCTTGGAGTGCTCTCTTCGGGTTGCGAAAGTTTGAAAAATGGACATATCGATCTCAAATTCAGATCATAACGGATCATAATCCATTAAAATTTCTCACTGAAACAATCCCAAGGTCCCTCAAACTCACTAGATGGGCTCTTGTCTTGCAACGCTGTAACCTGAGTATTTCTTATCGTCCAGGAGCGCAACATTTTAATGCGGATGCAATTTCTAGGCTACATAGGAAGAGCTGGGAAGAACAGCCAGTTGCTAGTCCATTGGCATCAATGACTAAATAATGGACAAACCTTAAAGGGGTGGCATCACGTTTAAAATTTTTTTGTTGTGTATGTGTAATTGTATTTGAATCTTGTGTTTATAATAGTGTATTAGCATGTGTAGTTTTTCTGTAATAATAATATTAGTACACGGTTCATTAGAGGTGTCAGTAGATAATGTTCAGACACCTTGAAATATATAGGTAATAATAATAATGAAGAAACCTGCAAAGAGACTATTGAACACTTCTGTGATATTACTATATGTTCGGGGAAAATTAGCCCCTAAATGGCATATTTTCCGCTAAGGTGGGGGTGTCAGGTGTCAGGTTCTGAGAAACATCTGCTATTGGAACTGTGTTTATATATTATCCTTTTTATTTATATATTGTATTCGTGTCGCTTGGTCTGTGCACTGAGAATTTCAAAGTAACATTTTTTTCTTATCTAAAACTTAATCCAGGCTGGTGAGTTAGACAGAGTGGGTGAAGGGAAGTAGTTATAATAGAAAGGGCTTTGCCCTGCTATTCAGGTGCCTGCCTGAGATAAGGAAACAAGGATTTCACCAGAGAGGGAAAGAGCTGACATTGGGGTCAGAGTGGAAAACCCGGATTTATGTTGGGGGAAGAGGAGGAGTTCAGAATAAGCAAGGGGTTGCTAGAAGCAGTCGCTTTGGCTGGGGGTAAGTGAGTTGAAGGCTGGAGCGCAAAGCGCAAGGTTAGTTCCTGTGTAGAGCTCTTAGCAGAGTGTAGGGTTGAGTGAAGTTCGCAGAGCTTAGAGCCCATGTGTTGGGAGATTGCGAGTAGTTTCTGGTAAAGTTAATTTAACGAGTGCAGATTGAGAGTGATATACCGTAGTTTTAACAGTAAACGGCCAGCATTTACTGTATTTAATTTAATGTTGAACCAGATCATCTACATCCGAGATTTAAGTGTAAATGGTGTTTTGTGTTTTGTAAATAGTGGGTAAATAAACTGTTAATTTAGTTAATTGAACGAGTTAGTTTTCATTTAAACAATCCTCTCAGAGCGTGACCGATATCACGTAATCATATCGGTGGTGGCAGCATATAAATAGCAAAGGATTTTCTTCAAAGTTGTGCGGACTAAGAGGAAACTCCGACAACATATTAGGAAGGATTTATTTTATCAATTTAAATTGTTAAAAAAGGTATACACATATATATATTTTTTTAATTTATTATTAAAGATAATACAATTTTTACGAGAGAATTTTTCATGCATGGATTGTGCGCATGATTTTTTTCCCTTTGAATGGCTGAAACAAGTCAAGATTTTTTTTTATAAGTACAGATATAAAGTGTCTTCAAAATGAACAACTATGAAAAAAATTAAGCTTGTAGATCCCGAGAAAAAATTAATTGTTAAAGAAATTAGAAATGTCGAAATTTTTAATTACGAAAGTAGTCGTAAATTCTAAAGTTCTTACTTGAGAAACATAATAATAGGTCATTTTGTGCTTCTGTATGTTTAATACATTCACCGAAAATTTCGTGAAATTCTAGGAAACCGTTTTTCAGAAATCGTGCGCGCAATGATCAAAATCGCTGTTTTGAGAAAATTGACATTAAAGTTTAAATTACCCCTTGATCATATAGAAAAAGCTCAAAGTGTTTTATACATAACTTTTCTTCTAATGCGAATTTTTATATGGGGTTTGGTTTTAACTGTTCCTAAAGAAGCATATTTAATTATTAGCTATTAAAAAATTATAAATTTTTGGACGGTTTAAAGGTTACCTGACCCCTTAACTGTTTATTTTTTTTGACACAATAAATTAAAAATAAGGATTGGTAACACCTTTTTTTTACTAAAATATCTGGCTTTGTACAATCGAAAAAGATAAGCCATTTAACCTTTCAGGGGCAAGACATTTCTGCTCCAACATTGTTCAAATAATTAATACACACCTCAGTATACGAATAAATTTATTTGAAAAGGATCAGAAGTTTTTTTTTTTTCACGTATATTATGAAGTCGAAATTGTACTAAAAAATTACTGGTGCCACTTGTCAATTTCGGCATTAAAATTAAGCGTTTGCAGGCTATAAAAAGAGGCACTGAAAGGATTAACAAACCAAAGATTACAGGTAAAATTAAGTGGTATCGAAAATCTTTTAGTATCGAAGATAGCAAACATTTTTTGGCCGAGCGGCACTCGGGCAAATAGTTAAGGAGTTAATCGGAAAATATCTGAAAAATGTGCTTACTCCGCATTTTAAAATTCTAAATGAAAATTTAAAGCATTAATAAATTAATCCATTAAAGACTAGCGGTACCATATGGTACCATAAAAGTTTTAATCATTTTTTTGTTTTAATACCTGTATTTTTGAACGGAAACATTATCTTTATTTGACTACTTAAACTTCGTGATAAAATCAAACAAAAATTGCTATTAAAAAAAAAAAACTGGTGTGAAATGCAAATTTTGCATTTTAAAGAGGAAAATAATTCCGGATTTAATGGGTTAATAAATTTTATTATGTGAATTTAATTTAAATTTTAAATACACCAAACTCTTAAGAAATGTATTTGTGGGGGATTTTTTATTCAAAAGGAAATATAAGAAAGTTTTCGTAAAATAGTAACAGTAGTTCAAATCTAAAAGTTTCTTTTATGCAACTTCTTGGCCACGTTTCAATCATATGTTCTATTAGAAAAGTGGCATCATAAAAGAAGCTCTTTCTAAATAAGGAGATTAAATAAGAAATTTTTTCATTCTCAACAAAAAGGATTTTTCCATGTTTCGCGGAAAGTATTACGTCCGTTTTTCTTTCAATGATTGTGAGAGATGGCTTATTTACACAGATTTTGAATCTTCTTGATAAACAAATAAAAATGAAAATTTCATTAATAATATAATTACATTTTTAATTACCGTAATTTCGGGTGTATAGCCCGCGGATCAAACAATCGTGTTTCGACCCAGAAATTTTTTAGACTAAAATGTAACTTTTCTGATCACGGTAAATATTAGTCTTTAAATACTGAATAAAATTTCTGAGCCCAAACTGAATTGTTTGATCTGCGGACTATACACCGGAAATTACGGTGCATTGTTAATACATTGTATACGGGAGCGGGATACATACTAGTACGTTTTTGTGGGTTGGGGACAGAAATTATTACTGGTACCGGAAATTTTGTACAGACGAAAAAAGAAGGTGTAATCCAAGCATGCGTGCTTCTCATCGGCTGTGAGCAGGTTTTCATTTACAGTGGCATTTTCGAAAAATTGCCCGCATACAATGCGCTAACCCATTAACCCTATCAGGGGCAAAGCATTCCTCCTCAAAAAACATTCAAATAATTAATTCGCACCGCAGTTTAAGAACAAATTTATTTGAAAATAATCTAAAGCACTTTTTCACGTATATTATGAGATCGAAATTTTAGTAAAAATTTACTGGTGCCGTTTGGCATTTTGGGCAGTAAAATTAACCGTTTGCAGACAGTAAACGGCGCTCCTGAAAGGGCTAAATGTGGAATTATTTTTTCTTTTAAAATACAAAAAAATGCCTTTCGTACCACTTTTTCGGAAAAGCAATATTTATCTTATTTTATAGCAGATTTTCTGTCATTAAAGAAAAGGAAAATTTTTGTCCTAAATTACTGGTATAACAACAGTAAAAGGGCTGACAGCTATGCTGTGACCATATGCTATCGCTAGTCCTTAATGGGTTAATAGAATTTCCCGTTTTATAAGTTTGATTACATTTTATATTTTAGTTTAAAGTCAGTGCAGTATTTAGGACATGTACATTTTGTTATCATTCTTTCATTATAATAATCTTCGCATTATTTAATCGTAGTATTATCCAATTAAGTAAGGCAATGATTATTCTTCTGAAATACTGGTAACAAAAGGTATATCTGACTCGTGCCCTACATACGGCTCTGTTTGCACTGAATGACAAATGCATAAATGCAATTTGAAATACTTGTAAATTAATATTAAACCTTTCGAAACGAAAATCTTGTAGACTTACTTAAATTTTATGCACCACTATTTCAGAATACTAATATTCGCCTTATTTATTTTTCTTTATACAAAGTTTACGCTGATAAGCTACTTTTTTCAACAGAATACTGGGCTACACTGCTTCATCTAGATTGTGATTGATGTTTAGAATGATATATAACGAGTAAAACCTACTGTCTCACTCTATCCCACTCTCCCCTTCTAACTAATAATTGTAATTAATTAAAGCTTGAAAACATAGGTTATAATAGCAATTGGGGGTTTAACTATTTTGGAAACCTAAAACTATTGGTAGCTATTCCGTATTTTAACACACGGAAAAAAACATACAAACCCAATTTAAATATAAAGAGTCTGATTTAAAAATTTTAAAAACTATTTTTTTATTTTTTTTAATTCATGATTTTTTACACCCTAGCTGCTACTTAAAAGAGTGCATATTCATGCACATGCTATTCATGAATATATATTCATTCATCATATTCTATATATTATATGACTTTACATATGATTTCAAATGTTTATAAGAAATAAAATAAGATTTGTATATTAATTGCTCTTAAAATTAAAGCCATTGTCCTGTTTAATTTTATAAAGCAGTAAGAAATGAGGAAAAAAAGAGTGGATTAAAAGTCAGTGTAAACAAGGATAAAGCAGTTGGTTAGTCCTTTTACAATTTAGCTGACATATTTTCAGTTCTGTCTACAAATGACTAATAGCTTCATCTATGTGCTATTCCAGCATTAATGTTTTCATGAGTGAGAAACTGGGTTATTTATTAAATTCTAAGTCAATTAACTGTCATTAAAACTAGTGTTTGACAAATAGTCGATTCCGTATTTGGTGATTCGGCATGTAAACCCAATATTCGAATATCAATGTCATTAAACTAATTGAAATGCACTTAAAAATGTGTAGTTTATAATTAAATGCTTGGCTGTATAAAAGCCAAATATGGCCAAAACAGCCAGTTAAAACCAATAAAAGACACTGGAGCGGCTTATTATAGTGATTACAAAAGTGTAAATTAATGCTTAGAAACAGTGTCATTCAATTTAACACCTTAATGGTCGCATTAAATCACGATTTAAAAATTCAAATTGTTCATTGGTACCACTTTTATGAAAATAATTATTTTTCTTATTTAATGACAGGTAAAATGATACCATGATAAAGCCAATTACATTATTTTATAAAACTGGTGTGAATCAAACAAAAAAGAATAAAATGAACAAAGGACACAGCCCGTGAATATCACGGGAGCAAGACTTAAGGGGTTAAAAGAATTTCTGCACCCAATACAGCACGTATACTTGCTACTGTTCTTGAAAAAGTTACACTGTATTTCGCGCGTATCCGCCGCGGCTTAGTTAAGTCTTTTTCAAACCGGAAATTTTATTAAAAATAATAAATAAAATAAGTTCTAAGCAGAGCCAATTCACATTTCTTCTAAAATAAATTCGGGTAGGAAATCGAATTATCTGAGTTGCGGCTGATACGCGCGAAATTACGGTAAATATACATCTGACTTTAAAGTAAAATGCTTATGAAATGAAATCAAAAAACAGTGGCGCGAAATTTCTGTAATTAAATGAAGCGAATATTACTGTTTGTAAATAGTGGTAAAACGGATCTTTTACATACACCTTTAATGCGTCACAGGTAGAAACTAAACAATATCTATGCCACCATATTTTTCTTTTAACCGCATGCAGCGTTATCTGAGAGAATCATTTTAATCTTCCACGAGCGGTTCAATTTTAACAGTTTCCGGTCCTTAAATACGAGATTTTGTTGCATATTCTCTGTATCTACACAACTACTATAAATATTTTAATCGTTAGTTTTAATGTAATAGATTTTTTAACAGTGTTATCATTTAAAAAATTGAAGATGGTGCAAATTTTAATGTGTAGAAAACCCCTATTTTGCAACATTGCATTCATATTACAATACAAGAAAATATTCTGAGTCACATTTGGGGTGATTTTATAGCAAACGGTCTACGAAAAAAAGTCAAGTTTATCGATTTTTAACACTTTCCAACATAATCGAAAAGTGTTTATGAATTGGGTTTGTCTGTCCGTCGATCCGTCTGTCTGTCCATGCTCTAACTCGCATAAATATAGTCCAATTCCCATGAAATTGATAGATCTTAATGGGTATCACTATGGCATATCCTGTATTGAAGATGAAGTGTATGACATTTACTGTTAATTTACAAAGACACTCAAAAGAATTTCGTTACATTACGGTCTATGGCTGAAAATCGTTTGCGGCGCATTTTAATGATATTAAAATATTTTCAACATACTGAAATTTGTATATATATATATCTACACCCCGCTTACTATAGCAAATGTTGTGCATAGAATATATCGTTCATTTACAGGGACACACAAAAAACTTAGTTACAGAAGCAAATGAACTATTGAAACCGATAAGCAATAATTGTTGAAAATGCGTATTCAGTTCTAGTACGCGTTTTTAAATTTAACTATTTCTTAAAATATTGCTTGGTGTGGATAAATTATATAGATCGTATACTGGGCTGCATAAAATTTCTCAAGTATCCTTTTATTCACGGACTTTGCTGAATGGAAATTTTCAACTGCGCTATTAGTTTCAATGAATTAACTTGTAGCATACTATGAAGTATACACACAAGTCCATAGATCAGGTCTGAAAAAAAAAACTGACGTTTTTCCGACTATTGATTGTAATGGCCGAAATTGGGGTTTCAAATGCCTTAAGAGTTTTTCAAATTGTTTATTTAATGATCATATTTCCCTTTAATTAACTGTGAAGTAAAAATCTAGGCACCAGCTGGAAGTGTCTCACCATTAAATTTTATTAGCATTCTTACAACAAATGTAGATGAAATGTTAAACGAAAAATAACGAATAAAATTTAGTGGTGATAGACTGCCCGCTGGCACCTAGATATTCACACCCCTGTGTTTCAACATTCTGAATATGTTGGAAACTGATACATAATCCATGCTGGACGCATGATTTTGCGTTCTTGTTTTAATACTATTCTATTTCTTTTTAATACTGAAGTTATGCTCACACTAAACATGTGCACAATAATGCTTCTTTGAAACACTGGATATAGCTGTAAAATGTCTTCAGATCAAATAATCATTTTCTATTTATATATGATTCATTATAAGGAATCGCGTAACTCACACAGCAGAAAATCAATATGTATTAAGGTATTTTAAACTCTAACCTCTTAACTAATAACATATTTATTACTTCAAAGAACTCGTTACTTCTAATAAACTATTTTAACATTATGCTACATGATAAATATTTTAAATTCGTTTTCAGTAAGATATATCTTTTAAAAATAATTCACAATTCCTTTTGCTCATTCTTTGTCTGTTTAAAATGAGCAAGATTATTAAGACTGGTGTTTGATATTTGCTTCATCAAATGCATGTCTGGTCCCTTTGTCAAACTTTACTTTCGTTTGAAGTAACGAGTTATCAGAAAATTTGAAACTTGACTAAAAGTGTACAAAATTTTGCATACTACATTTTTTGAGCACCACAATTTCAGAAAAAAATTATTTTTGTATTTAATAACAGAATTTCAAGTAATTATTAAGGTGAAATTTATTAATCTGATATAGTAGTACTCAATAGTGGGAACAGTACGAGCCTCGCTGTGTACATTATAGTTATCGACGGGTGTAACGCTCACAAAAATGACACATCTTAATATTTGGATTTCAGTGGCTTAGCCAGGGTGGTAGTTCAGATGCTCCGGATACCACTGTTTTCGTAATATTAAATTTGTCTTCTATAATTGTCGCGAATTCTGCGATTAGATTGCGCAAAAATAAATTTTAAACAGTATTCTCTTTAAAATAGTGGTATGAAGAGCTTTTGTACCCTCACATCCAGTGGTGTAGCGTTTTGTGTGACGTTTTCGTGACGCGTGTCAAGGCTTTCTCAAATATCTAGGGGGCTATGGTTAAAACCGTTAAATCTGTGTAGTCCAACTGCGGCCACGTAGAAGTATTTTTATACATATTTTTTTGCTTTATATAATCGCAGAATTTCTGCAATTTACTAAGCTACAAATAAATTAAGTTTTCTGTAAGAAATTAAGGGTTACAGGCGGGCCGCAGTTTGACCACAAAGGCTAAACTGTTCGTGTATTGTGTCCGTGATAATATTATTTAAAGATTATTGAATGAACCTTAGACAGGGTAAGTAGAGAAACTTAATATGAGTACCAGATTTTCCGAATTTTAATCTTCACCTTATCTAATCACAAAATTCTGGCATTAGATTAAGATAGAATCACTATTCGTATATAGTGGTTGGTTGTATTTATGTCGGCAAATTATCAGCACGTAGGATATAGGCCCTAAGGGAGGGGGGAGTGCCTTCCGTGGAGGTCTTTCAAAGGGAATCTAACCCGTATTAAAGCTTGGAGAACCAAGGTTCTAGGAAAACCACGAAAACTCCGAACGATTAGGCCGACGGGCGCGATTGGGATCGAACCCAGCACCTCCCGTCTACCAGCTTCGAGAGCAAAACCTCTCGGCCACTGGTAGGGCTCGTATATAGTGAGATTAAAAAATAAAGGATAGCGGAGCACATTCTATTATATATCATATTAATATTTTTAGGACAGCGGACGCGAATTTGTTTCTTTTTGATATGTGCAACACCACCTCACGATCTGTAGTTTTGCATTTTATTTGTTATATTATTTCTCAGAAATGTTATGCAATATTGTACGTAAATGTCATTTTTTGTAATAAAATTAGTAACGCAAAAAAAAAAAAATCGTTTAATAGCTTTAGGTCGCGCATTGCACTTGTATTTTGGAAAATATGATCAAAATTGGCGTTTATGATAGTAAATGATGAAAATTTAAAAAAAAATATTCAGACCTATTTCTAATAGTGCGTAAAAGTCACAGTCTGTAGTTAGTAGGATAACGCAACAATTATTTAAAATCGGTTATTATCTTTAGGTCGCTCATCGCTATTGAAATTTGGAAAATATTATCAAAAAGAGCACATTTCTGTAATTCTAGAGCAAGTTTCAAAATATGTTGGTTATATTTCTAGTAGTACTGGTACCGGAGGAGATAGTTTTGGAAGCGTTGTTTTACATGTGTCTGAGAAGAACACCTCGTTAGATTATGTCGTTGCAGTTAAATATGACGGCACCTCTATCAATAATGATTGAAAAAAGGGATTATTCGAAATTTTGAAATGCCGATAGAGAGGCCCTTCAATGGTTTATTTGCCTTTTGCATTTCATTGAATTGCTTTTAAGCACTTGTTTCAACAATATTGATTGAAAAATTACAGAAACGGCATTATTTTCAGGTCCTATAGGTACGCAATAAAAAATTTTCAACAAAAAAGTCATTAGATTTTTAAAATATCCAGCAAACAAATTTGTCCAGTCATTCGACCGTTTTTACAGATAACTGCAATTAGCTGTAATTTAATTTTATACTGGCCGTAATATGGTCGATAATGTGATCACAATACCTTCACAATACTGCTAAGTTACCATTATTTACAAAATCAGTCAAATAACTGAACCAATTGCTGCCGATTTTTAACAGAGAAAGCAACCACTTGCTTATTGTTAAAGAACAAAATGACTTCAGTTAAGATTAAAAATATATATATTTTCTTGAAATATCAAAGCTGTGCGACCGGCTTCTATCGTGGGAATCTTGCGTCCGTAATCGAGGGCTGATTTCTAACTAACGCCCACAAATAGAACACTCAGACTGTATGTATCCATTGAAAATACCAAAAAATTGCAGGAGGTGATAGACTCAGGGCTCGCACCGTTCCTAAAATTTTCGAAATTTGCTACCAGTATTTTAAGTAAGAATTATTCGTGGTAGATTCCTGTAACATGTATAATAGAATTAAACAACAAAGATTATCGTTTTAATTTAGTGGTAGCAAAGTGCGAAAATTTTAGGAACGCTGCGAGCCCTGTAGACTCTGTCACTGAGCGTAACACATTCTTCGCCTATCCAAAATCCTGTTATTGTCAATGAAAACTGATGAAAACAAACATATAAGGGGTTTTGGATTCAGACGAATTTGGAAAGAAATACAATCTGTGACGAAAGAGCGAGTACTGTGCTAAATTTTGTGACACCAAGTCCAATGTTAGTGCTCACGATTACTCAGAACTTACTTATTGGTCCGCATGCAAGGATACTTCTCCTCTTATAGTGAATAGAATCAATTAAGAGAGCATTTCGACTCACATTGATTCAAAAACTCCTTCAGTATTGGAACTGAAAACCATAAAGGAGTTTCCGTGCCACACACAAGCTGTGAAACTTTTGACTGAAACTATGTGGTCGAAATAACAGAGGCCTATATATTAGATTAGCTTGTTTTCGCAACCACAAATACCAAAGCTTGATAAAAAAAATTCTTAGTATTATTTCTTACGTATAGTACAAAACGTAGGGAAGAGATAATTACAACAATTAATTTTATTATTTCAAGCAATACTGTTCAAAAACGCTTTAAATAGCAGCGCTTTAATAAATAGTGTTTTAACACGTTGAGTGCCACGGTGACTGATACTGAAACTGAAAAATTTACAATTTTTTAAGCAATTATTAAGAAAGTATAATCATGCATAGCTGCCAACTTTTACGCTTTTTGGCTACCACTAAAATTTTAAGGAGATTTTCGCCTTCTTTAATCAAGAGAGTTCGACGATTGAATGAGATAATATTTTCTATAAAATTTTAGTGGTGTGAAAAAAGCGTAAAGGTTGGCAGCTATGATCCTGTAATAAATAAAAGGTAAGTAAATTTTAAATAAATTTACATTAACCTGGGAATGCTCGCGCATATCCAGGATATGAACGATTAACATTTTGCCACCAATAAATTCAAACAAAAATCGTCTTTTTATTTAATCGTTGACATTGCTCACAAAAATTATTTGACGATTACTTTTCGAAAATTAGTGGTGAGAAATGTAATAACCGTTCCCAGCCTGGGTATGAGATACCCTGCGCGAGCAATATCTGGTTAATTACTTAAAACAATATATATATATTTTAGTTTTATATCATATTTTAGACCATCAGTCATCGGTGAATGTCGCGTTTTAAACGGAAAGTTCTGTGTCAGTCACCGGTGACTGAGGTGGCGCTTAACGTGTTAATATATTTTTTCAACAAAATTGTTTAAATTTAAATAAATAACATAATTGAAAATCATCGTTTTATAAAAAATTTCATAATATAAAAACAATGCACAATCAAAATATATGAATCTATTATAAAATTTGTTTTTCGTTAGGTTTTTATGTAGATAACGCAATATTTGTACATTTTTAAACATTTATGTGAAAAAAAAAATAATGTTCATCATTTATATCAAACTTCGCAAATTTACCTTCGCAAACTTCGCTTACTTTCGCAAACTTCGCAAAATATTTTTCTAAATTCAATGGCGATGCGATACTTACAGATTTCAACGGGTTTCAGTTTTCCTTTTTGCGTTATTCTTCAATATCCGAAAGGTAAATATTATGCACTATTAGAAGTAGGTAGTATTAGAAGTAAGAGCTTTTAAAAATTTTCATCATTAATATCAAAAATTGTCGTATTTGATCATATTTTCCAAAATTCAAGTACGATGCGCAACCTAAAGATATTTACCCATTAAAAAAAAAAAAAAGAGTTATTCTTCTATTTACAAAAGGCAAGTTTTTCTCTATATTAGAAGTTGATCTGAAAAATTTCGATTTTTTCAACCCACTCTAATGTACAGTCGTGGAAAAAAAGTAAACACCCCCTACTAACTGCAACAAAGTATTGTAAAAGAAAGTTACGTGCACCAAATGATAGGAAATAAAGTCTATTTTAAATGATGTATATAAAATTTCCTCAGGGAGCCATCTACATATCAAAACGAACCCAAACTTTGTTTCTCTTTCAACAGCAATACCCAAGTTTGACACCAAAAATGTATTCTAAACGTTTCAATTAGCCTAAAAACATTTTTTTATGAAATTCAAAGATTAGTTTCAGAGAAATTAATTATTTTAAAATGAACATATTTTGGGGTTTGCTTCCAAATTGAAGTTCGGTACTCGATTGTTGAAATGATACAGAATGACAACGTCACTTCTGTTAATGTATTATTTCTTGAAAATATGATCATTTCACTCGCTTAACCCCTTAATCGTCGCGCCAGATAAGTGTCGAATACTTTTTTTTTTAATTCAGATTGTTTGATTGCAACCACTGTTTTCAAGTTGAAATATTCTCTTCATTTAATGGCAGATAAAATGTCGAGAGAAAAAAGCCAATTACATTATTTAAAAAAACTGGTGGGAATAAAACAATCTTAATTAAAAAAAGAAGACTACACTGCCCGTGACAGTCACGGGCGCGACGATTAAGGGGTTAACCCTTTCAGGAGCAAGGCACTTCTATTTGTAAAATGCTAAAATGAGTGATTGACACCAGAATTTACGAACAAATTTATTTTAAAATATGCAAAAGCCTTTGTTTACGTACTTAATAAAAGTAAAATTTGCATTCTAATATTATGGTGCGAAAGTCGGATATAGGAATTAAAATAAAGTGGTCCAAAAATGAACCACCGCCCTTGGAGGGGTTAATTTGTTTCGACTATCGCCAGCACAAATGTTTCAATAAAATGAGTAAAACATATTTTTTTTTCAAATTATGCTTTACTGCCCATCATACACGGCTCCTTAAGCCATCATTTTGACGTATTTTTAAGCACAATTCTTTAACTACTTTGAAGAAAATATTGAAATTGTGAATTTGCATAAATCGGGACATAATAAATATAAATCTATCAACAAATATGTAGGTTGCAACTCATATTTTTTTCGAATATTCATTTCATTATTCATAACTCATATTATAAAATTTTTAAAATTACAAATTTAATGTATTTATGTTTGGGATTTTTAGTATTATAATCACAGAAAAAATTATCACATTAGGATTATAATTTCAGAAGATATTAATAAAAATATATAAATGTTAATTTAACATTAGAAGCTCTAAATTTTGAATATTTATAATTAAAACGCTTATCGTCCAAATGTTTTGAAATTTCAATTCTAGACGTAGTTTGAACCGAAGATTTAAAATATATTGTCAAAATTGAATGTTGCCTTTGAAAAACTGGTTTTAATTTGTAGATGGACGCCTAAGCAAATTTTATATACATCGTTTAAAAGTAGACTTTATTTCCTGTCTTTTGGTAACAGTAACTTTCTTCTATTGTAATTAGTTGCAGAGATAGTAGAGGTTGTTTATTTTTTATCCACAACTGTGCAATTATTGTGTAAATTAATTTACAATATAAACTCCAAGAGAGAGGATATTTTTGTTAATTAATGCAACATTTAAGAGTAACACACATTCTCTGGCTCCCTATTTAACCCTTTCAAGGGCGGTGGTATGTTCATGGAACAACTTAATTTTAATTCCCAAAAGCCACAATGTCACTAGAATTTTTGTATAAATTTTCTCCGTTAATTATGTAAATGACAAATAGCGTTTTCTTACTTCAAATAAATTTGTACGTAAATTCCGGTGTCATTCATTCATTTCAAGATTTTTGCAATGGAAGTGCTTTGCCCCTGGAACGGCAAAAAGATTAAAACTAACCGTCATAAATGTGTTAATCATAGTGTAATTATTTTATTTTTGAAACATATAATTTTTAATCATTTCAAGCAATATCTTAATGAATAAATTATATTAATTCTCTATTATAACTTTAGGGTATATGGATATAATTTTAAATAGACACGTGATTCTTTAATTGTAAAACGAAGAAGGCATTCAATAATTTTGTTATTTGTAAGAGAATATGAAAATAAGACCTCAGTTAATATAAGATATATTAAATATTTCCGTAATTTTTATTCTTTCAGCATTTAAACTGAAATTAATTTAACTTACAAATATTGATTTCTATTGATAATATATGAAATCAATTTTGATTTTCATAAGTGCAAGCATAGCGTTTTCTTGCTTTAAATATTAGAAATAAATATTTATTAACAGTTATAATTTTTAATTTCCCCAGAAAAGGATTAAATGTTTTTACATATTACTTGAATTTGTTTAACAATATTTTATAATGTGTGATGAAGTAAATAAATAAATATTTACAACTGCCGCTAGTACACATTAAGAGCAAGAGGAAATACAATCGATACTTTTAATCAATAACACCCACGACGCCGGTTAAATAAAAATAGCTTTAAAACAAGTTGTTTAACAGAAAATTCTCCAGCAGTCTTCCAAAGTTATGATATTAATCATGGTTAATATAAAGAGAATGTGTATGTGTGTATGTTGAGGTTTTATGGTGTATCATGATTTCAACTGTGAAGATATTAACCTAATTTATTTCTTTTGTTAAACTTTATATCTGTTCTTGAAAAGTATCATTATTTACAAGTTTTAAATAAAAGGGAACACAGCGACAGACATTTATTAAAGAACTATAGAAAAAAACTTATTTTAGGATTAAAAAAAATAAATAAATAATGCAAGGGATGCCTAAAACATGGGAGCCCAATCTTTTTGTCTGAAAGTTGTTTGGAACCACTATTTTCCAATAAAAATATCAGCCTTATTAAATTACAAAATTTCTATTTATAAGACAGATTATTCAATTATTCCAGCAGGGTTACAAGTTTGGCATACTTTTTTTATTCAGAAATTCTGAAATCAAATCATAAATTTTGAAAGATTTTTTTTATTATTTTAGTTATTGGTGATATATCTGTCATTAAATAAAGCAGAAATTTTCAGTAAAATTTTCCAGGATGGCTTCATAATTTTTTAGTATAAAAGGAAGCCAAACTGGCAACTCTGCCTATAATAAAACAATGGGATTTCTGCGTCCCACGCGCGAAAGTGTTTGGTACCAGTGGCCAACAATCGCAAATACCAAAGCATTGAACTTGGTAAAACTTTCTGGCAATTACCAGATAAATATTGTAAATGCAAAAAAATTGATGCAAAGCTTCCAAGAATTACGTAATATATTCGCTATTTCTGAATAGTAATTTTCTCCTTATTCAATCGCAAAATCTGTAATTAATTAAAACAGGTTGTACAAGTCAAGTTGTACTGCTACGCTGTGTTTTTTGAAATTTCCGAAATAGTAATATCTCGGCATTTTTGGGATAAAATTTATATAAATTTATATTAAGTTTCATCATAAGTGTCCCACTGTGGTCGATGGTGTTCCGTTGGCACCACTATTTTCAATTAATAATCTTTGCCTTATGCAATCACACAATTAAATACTTTGTGAAATAACACAGTTCTCTATAGTTAAATAAGTTAAGAGAGTGGTTACAAGAGTTATAGTTAAAAGGGGAGATTTCTGTTTGGAAATACTGGAGCTATCGAGAACCTGCGACCCACAAATTGAAACTTCTGAGTTAGGTTTCAGCCTGCCAGTTTTATCATCAACATCCGTTATAGACCTTGACATAATTTGTGGCTGATTAGGTTTCGGACTATATAGCGCAACAGGCTTTGATTTGTTCTTTACGATATGTTTCTTAGATGTATAGATTTGCATCTAAGGAATAGAATTTTATCAAACCGGATATTCCGTTAGACATTGACATACCTTTGTGCAGGTTAGGTTTCGTTGTATACAGCCACACAGTGTTGCCAGTGGACTACTTTTTTTTTAATTCATGTTGCTTGATTCTTACCACTTTTACGAAAGCGTACAATAAGGCTTACTCGCGCGTTATTTAATCTATCATTAAATAAGGTAACTATTTCTACTTCAAAAAAGTGGTGAGAATCAAAGAATCTGAATTTTAAAAAAGTAGCCCACAGGCAACACTGCAGCCACAGTCGTTGCCATGAAGTGTTTCTTATTATTTCCGTGATAGTTTTATTGCAGCATCAATAGAATGGAATTTAAGTATTTGTAGTATATTTGAAGCCAATATCTGTTCGACAAGGGGTTTAGAATCATTTTTTTTACAGGTAATTTCGTAACTATTAAAGTTCTTCCTATTTAATCACTTAACCCTCTCGCTGTGCAGCCCGAGATATGCTCGGGCATGTATTTTTCCGTCAAATTAATATTATGTGGTTATTTCCACCAGTTATTGTTTAGCTAAAACTTTGTCTGTTTTAATCAGGACATTTTCCCCGATTGCGATAATCAGAAAATTCTGCTTTAAAGAACCGGTGATAAACGATTAAAAATTCTGTAAAAGACGCTCATCGCGAAGAATTACTTACGCAGCGAGAGGGTTAACTGTTTCTTTATTTGACTCAAGAAATTAAAAACAAGGACCCTATAACGGCTTTCCCGTTATATATTCATTTAACCTCCTCTCCCCTAAAAAAAAATCAACATTTAACTTTACTGATTCATTTTTGGAGTTGTCATTATCCCCCCCCCCCCTCAAACAAAATTTTAGTTTAAATTTGACATTTTATACTTAATTTCATATGTCGGTATTCATTCACATCCCCCCTCCCCCCTCACACTACTGTAAGTTTCATTTATAGTTTATAAGTACGTTTTAGATGCATGTATCATTTATCAGTCAGTTCCTTTTCTTTCACTTTCACACGGATTGAAATAAATCTTAACCGCAGTGATTTTCCGTTGAGATAAAATAAAAGAAAAAAATAGAAGTGAATTTCTTTCGCCTCTCAGCCGACGATATGTAATGCATATTGTATTAATAACACAGATCTGCGCATTAGATCTTTCTCACCCTTTTGGGCTTGCATTCATATTAATTCCCACTCTTTAGTTTCTGAGATAATGACCAGATGCCATCCTGACTAATACAGCCAGTTGTTAAGTTCTAACGTACATGTATTATCACGTGTTTAGCTTCCTTCAGTCGCCCAGCCTGGCCACAGGAATTTTAAATACTTGTAACCCTATAGCCCGCCATGGCGTATATTTTAATTCAATGTAATACTTCGGGATTCTTCTGATTCCTTTGTCCACGCCACCCATATCATCTCCAATATATCACATATGTTCCTCTTCAGATCGCCAATGAGTGAGTAATTGTAATGAATATTTTACCACTACTGCCTCTGATCTTGAGCGAGACAGACCTCGGCGTTCCCCCATGAGGGGGCCCGCCTCATCGGGCAGTCTTGTTAACTTCTCCCCTCCCTCTGTACATCCACGGCCTTTCCTGCCCTACAAAAGTTATCGTAATAAAGAAGTTAAGTCCTCTAAATTATTGTGTTGGACTTTTTTGTATTGTTTGTGAACGGGTACACAAATCACCGTCATAGACCCGGCACCAAATTTTTTTACGGAGATATTTGGCTTGGTACAATCGAAAAGGTTATGCCATTTACCAAACCAATGATTACAGTTAAAATTAAGTGGTATCCAAAAGCTTTTAGTATCGAATATAGCAAACCCTTTTTTAACGATCGGCACACGGGAAAAACAGTTAAGGGGTTAATCGTAGAACAACCCACGATTAAAGAAAGTAAAATCTTGCATTCAAAAATTTTTGTTTTAAAGTGAATGTAAAAACCCTGACGCACCGCTAGCGTTCACTGCTTTTCAAGAGCTAATTTGATAAAATAATTGCTTTAATCACTCAACAGGGGGGGGAATACTATGCTAGCTTTGGAATAAAAGTTAGCGTATAAAAAGCGGAAAATTACGCAGCAAGATCAAAATTTTCACCTTGGGCTATTGAACACATCTGAATAATTAGATTTTATGCTACTAAAAATAATAATAATGGATTTATTTCAGTCATTAATAGCATATTTTATGTTAATATATTTCAAATAAGGACTATAATGCATTAGTTTATATAAAACTGGGTTCCAAAATGTATATTAATTAATGATGTGAAGCATAAGTTCAAAAAAGTTTTTACATTTCGAAATAAAAATATTCAGAATACTACATTAATCGAATT
This sequence comes from Maratus speciosus, assembly GCA_963932465.1. Lineage (NCBI taxonomy): Eukaryota > Metazoa > Arthropoda > Arachnida > Araneae > Salticidae > Maratus > Maratus speciosus. Next base: position 437,529,928 of record OZ010787.1, read on the forward strand.
GTTGCATAATTTTGGGTTTATGTAGTGTAAGTCACATAGCTGATAACTGCTATGCTTGTCGCCACCGTTATTTTTGCCGTTATTATTGCTTGACCTTACTCAATTAATGAGTAATCTCCCACGAAAAAGTCACATTTTTCCATTCTAAAATAATGACAGCCAAAAATCGTAGCATCTGACTTACACTACACGTTCTCATGGAATAAGACATACATATTCATGACTGCTTCTTTCTACTATTTTTAAATTCTTTTCGTATCACTTTCTCAAAAGAAAAATCTTCTACCTACAATTCGACAGTATTTGAAAGAGAAATCTGCAATAAAATTTATTTTTTGAAAGAATTAGAAAGATAAGAATAAAAATAAATGTATCAGTCGCTGTCCTGCATATATCACAGCTTGCGCTAAATATATTGCAATGACTTCTTCTGAGAATCTCCTTAAGCCTGCTAGTCACTCAAATTTCAAATTCTCCACCCTAATGTTAAGTGTTTGGGCGTAGAATACATTCATATATTTTAAATATATCTTCGGGAAATCAATATTTTTCGCTGCTTTTGTTTTGTACTCTTCTTAAAAAAATTTTTATTTGTTTCTTAGTTCTCAAAATATTTCTAAAATATAGGCTTATTTTCAGCATTATCGTAGCCCACAGTCAAAACGACGCGGAGTTGCTGGTAGCCCATACTCAAAATGACGCGGAGTGCAAAGGGTTAAATATACGAATGCATCACACACCCGTAGACTTAGCATTAGCGATGGGAATTTGGAAATTGACTGACTAGCAGCAACATTTAAAAGAGAATTATGTCACGAAGATTACTGTTTTAACCAATTAACCATAGATGGCAATATTTCTTAATTATTTCGCAGTCAGATTCAACACAAACATGTTTCCAACCGGAAATTTTATTTAATAAACGATTTTAAAATTGAAATCTAATAAGTACCATATTGAAAGTAGGCACATTTTCTTATAAACACTTTCCGGTTTTAAACTTGTCTGTCTTGAATCAGACTCCGGAATAATTAAGGATGTTGGCGTCTATGCATTAACCGCCAAAACTATAAGGTTGAAATTTTCAAATTTTTAGCTGAACGTTGTTTGCCACCACAAACTCTGAAAGATAATTTTCGCTTTGTACGATCTTAAAATTTTATGTCCTTAAGAAAGGCCAACAATTTAATTGAAAAATAGCGGTGGGTATGTAAATAACTTAAATATGTGCATTTATTTTGACCGTTGCGTGAACGCAACACCAAATAGTGTATTAGAAAGCTACGAGGAACTCCTTTTTAAGCCTTTAGTGCCCAGCTTTGCATATATGCAAAGAAAATGTTTTGAATTTAATAGATTTTTTTTATTCGCATATACCTAATTCACACCAGAAAATTAAAATAGCATTATCTGCTTTAATTAATAACAGACATTCTGCATTTAAATAAAGCGAAATTAACCATTGAAACTTCCTGGTGTAAAGTCAGAATCTCTGAACTACGTAATTTCCAGAACGTACTTTATTTAGGGAATTAAAGGGTTAAAGGTTAAGTTTTATAAAATAAATAACTATATAAAATAAGGTATTTGGACACATACTTCTTAAAATATTTACTAATCTGCAATATTTTAGCGTAAAATTGCCAGACGACAGTAGTTTTTACTTATATTACAGATGTGCAACAGAAGAAAAGTTTGACGTTTTATATGAAAACTGTATCTCTGATTTTTTTTCATTATTTTTCCTACGTAATAAACCTTTCAGAGAATCATATATATTTTTTTCTAAACAAAATAAAACATCGCACATTTAAGGGTTAAACGGCAGAATTAACAAGTAAGACATCTATATATAACAGTTCCTAAGGTGAGGAAACACTTTTTAAAGACCAGCGTTAACAAGTAAGCTCTCTATATATAACTGTTCGTGAATCATTATTTTCAAACAGTAATCTTTGCCTTATTTTATCGCATAATTTCAATAATTTTTTCAGTTTAAATAAGGCGACAAATATTATTCGTAAGTAGTGACATTTAAATTCAAGGTATTGTACTCAAACTGCATATTTTACTTTTGTATTTCACTTGATGTAATTTTTAGCAACTTTGGGTTAAATGAAGTAGTAGCAACGAGTCTATAAATGACAGCAAATATCAGAAAGAACAATAGAGAATTTATTTAAAGAAGTAAAGCATGTTGGGAGTGCTTGATTTGCTGCTTACCTGATAATACCTGATATATTGATTTTATATAAGTTATATAATTATTAATTGGCAGTTTTCCAAGTTTTGTGACGTGAAATGCAAGCGATGAAATGCAATGGTGTAATTGAAAAAAATGTGATGATTTTTTGCAATTTTTTTAAAAAAAAATGATATCCCTGGTTTTTCTTTTCTGTTTCAATGTTATTTTTTATGGGAAATCGAAAAAGTTGTGGCACCGGCTCGTTTTTGCTATTCTAGAAATGGCATATGTAAATTCATATATTGCATATGTGGAGATGCGAGAGAACTTGTCCCTGGAATATAGACGTCGCATAACTAAAGGACGGCTAACAACATAGAAGCCTAAAAAATAATAGTATTTTTTAAGCCTTTCAGGGGCAAAGCATTTTCAATTGTAAAGTGTTGAAATAAATTATTGCCACCGTAATTTGCAAACGATTTATTTGTAAATAATAAAAAGCCTATATTTCACATGCTTATTAAATCGAAAATATTTTCTGGTGCAAATTGAAACACTATGTGAGTTTTCTGTTACGATATTTTAGTCATAGTGTACTGACGGTATTTTAACACTAGAACGCCCGGAAATTTTACTCAAGTTTCATAAAAATATTTGACACCAGAATTTTTATTTAAAATTATTTGGCTGATTTATTTAACGCAAATCTGCGTGTTTTAGATTTAACTTATTTCGTGAAAGAATTTCTGGTTCCAGTTGACATTTAATCATATGGTCGGAATCGGATAGACTCCTTCCGCGCGTTCTAGTGTTAATACTAGAATCGCCGGCAAAAACGTATACTTATAACCGCCAAAGCGGTCATTTTGACGGATGTGGATTACCATGCTCAAATAATATTTACTTGCCATTTTTTACTCGTAGTATCGTTTATTAGTATTATTAACATCATTGCCCAAATAATAATATTTCATATATTTCATAAGTTTTATTATATTTTTTTATGTTTTATCTATACTACTATTATAAAGAGGTAAAAATTGTTTATTTGTAGCAGGTAAGCTCTGGAACTACCGAACCGATTCTAAAAGTTATGGTATCAAAATGATGGTGTTAGTCCAACTTAGAACATAGGCTATATCTTATGTCCTTGTCACTGGCCAAAAGGGGGGTGCAGGAGCAAAAAACGTTCGAAAAATGTGATTTTTGTGTTACTAAAGGGCCTAGAAACATGAAATTTGGAATGGTAGTTACTTATAAGATATGAATGTTCTCTAAGGACATTTCTTTGAAAAATTGAAATTAAAAAAGGTGTGAAAATGCGAAAAAAGCATTCTAAAAACGTTCTAAATGGCGATTTTTACGCAATCTCAAGAAATACCAAACCGATAAAAAAAATAATGGTGGTAAAATGATGGTGACAACCCTTGCTCCAAATGAGGCAACATTTTATGTCGGTGCTACTACCCCTAAAGGAGGTGCAGGAACAAAAAAACGTTCGAAATTGCGATTTTTGTGTTACTGAAGTGCCCAGATACATGGAATTTGGAATGGTAGTTACTTATTACGTATAAATGATCTCCACGAACATTTCTTAAAAAATTCGAAATTTAAAAGGGTTTAAAATGAGCAAAAAGCGTTTTAAAAACGTTCTAAAAGGCGATTTTTACGCAATCACGAGAAGTACCAAACCTATTTCAAAAATAATGGTGTCAAAATGATAGTGAGAACCATTTCTCCAACATAGGCTACATTTTATGTCGGTGCCACTACCCCTAAGGGGGGTGCAAGAGCTAAAAAACGTTCGAAATTGCGATTTTTGTGTTACTGAAGGGCTCACATACATAGAAATTGGCATGGTAGTTACTTATTAGATATAAATTATCTCTAAGAACATTTCTTAAAAAATTCGAAATTAAACAGGGGTGAAAAAGCGCAAAAAGCGTTCTAAAAATGTTCTAAATGGCGATTTTTACGCAATCTCAAGAAGTACCAAACCAATATAAAAAATAATGGTGTCAAAATGATGGTTACAACCCTTGCTCCAACAAAGGCTACATTTTATATCAATGCCACTAACCAAAAAAGGGGTGCAGGAGCAAAAAATCATTCGAAATTGCGATTTTCGTGTTACTGAAGGGCCCAGATACATGGAATTTGGCATGGTAGTTACTTATTAGCCATAAATTATTTACAAGAACATTTCTTAAACAATTCGAAATTTAAAAGAGGTGAAAATGAGCCGAAAGTGTTCTAAAAAATGTTCTAAATGCCAATTTTTACGAAATCTAGAAAAGTACTTAATCGATTAAAAAAAAATGGTGTCAAAATGATGGTGATAACCCTTGCTCAAACATAGGCTATGTTTCAGGTCGGTGTCATTGCCCCCAAAGGGGGCGCAGGAGCAAAGAAACGTTCGAGAATTCGATTTTTGTATTACTGAAGGGCCTAGAAACATGAAATTTGGAATTGTAGTTACTTATAAAATATAAAGGATCTCTAAGAACATTTCTTAAAAAATTCGACATTTAAAAGGGGTGAAAAGGCGCTAAAAGAGTTCTAAAAACGTTCTAAATGGCTATTTTTACGCAATCTCAGAAAATACCCAACATATTTCAAAAGTAATGATAGGAAATTGATGATGACAGCCTTTGCTCCAACATAGGCTTTATTTCATGTCGGTGTCACTACCACCTAGGGGTTGCAGAAGCAAAAGGCGTTCTAAATTACGATTTTTGTGTTACTGAAGGGCATAGTAACCTGAAATTAGACAGGACAGTTATTTATAAGATACAAATGATCTCTAAGGGCATTTCCTAAAAAATCGAAATTTTAAAGGGGTGAAAATGAGCGAAAAGCGTTCTAAAAAATTTTCTAAATTGCGATTTCTACGGAATATCAAGAAGTACCGAACCGATTAAAAAAATAATGGTGTGAAAATGAAGGTGACAGCCCTCGCTCCAACATGGGCTGTATTTCATGTCGGTGCCACTACCCCAAAGGGGTAGTGGATAGTTTGCTTCGTTACCCAAAGGGGGTGAAGGAGCAAAAAACGATCTAAATTGTGTTTTTTGTAATACTTCAGGAGCTCGCAAATTGAAACTAGGCATCGTAGTTACTTATAAGATATAAATGATATCTAAGAACATTTCCTAAATAATTCGAAATTTAAAAGGGGTGAAAAGGGACGAAAACGTTCTAAAAAACGTTCTAAATTGCGATTTCTATGCAGTCCCGGAAAGTACCCAACCGATTTCAAAAGTAATGGTTGGAAATTGATGATGACATATTGCTCCAGTATAGGATCTATTTAATGTCGGCGTCACGACCACCTTGCGGATGCATTTTAAAAAACGTTCTAAAATGTGATTTTTGGGATACTGAAGGGGCTAGAAACTTGAAATTTGGCATGGTAATTACTTATGAGATGTAAATGCTCTCTGAGAAGAGTTCCTTAAAAATTTGAAATTTAAAAGGGGTGAAAATGAACGAAAAGCGTTGTAAAAACGTTCTAAATAGCGATTTCTACGTAGTCTCAGAAAATATAAACCGATTTCAGAAGTAATGGTTTCAAATTGATGGTGACAGTCCACGCTCCAACATAGCCTATATTTTACGTTGTTGTCACTACCACCTGGGGGTTGCAGGAGCAAAAAATGTTCTAAATTGCGTTTTTTGTGTTACTGAGGGGGCCTAACATTTTAAATTTGGAATGGAAATTACTTCAAAGATGCAAATACTTTCTAAGAATTGTCGAAAGAAAATTCCAAATTTAAAATGATGAAGTGAGCGAAAAACGTTCTATAAGTTTTCTAAATTACGATTTTTAGGCAATCGTAAGAAATACGAAACCGACTTCAAACATAATGGTTGCAAATTGATGGTGATAGAACCTGCTCAAACATAAGCTATATTTTATGTCGGTGCCACAACCCCTCGAGGGTTGCAGGAGCAAAAAAATTTCTAAATCGCGATTTCTGTAGTACTAAAGAGGCTAGAAAATTTAAATATAGCACGGTAGTTACTTATAAAATATAAACGTCGTCTAAGAACAGTCGAAAATAAATTCGAAATTAAAAAGGGGTGAAGCGAAGGGAAGGAGCGAAAAGCATTCTAAAAGAGTCCTAAAGTACGATTTCTATGGAATCTCAGGAAATAATAAACCGATTACAGAAGTTATTGGTTGCAAATCAAAAGTGATGTCCCTGATCCTATACGGGCTATATTTTATGTCGGTGTCACTACCACCTGGTTGGCGGGAACAACAAAAAAGCGTTTTAAAAAATCTAAATTCCGTTTTCTATAGAATATTAGGAAATACCAACCGATTTCAAGGTTAATCTTGGCAAATTATTGGTGGCAGTCTCTGTTTCAACATTTTTCGAGACATTCTATTTCAACTCTGTTTCGGCATTTTATGTTGGTGCCACTAACACCAGAGCGGTGGTAGAATGTTAGACAAGAAGCTTGGAATTTGACATGATGGTTAATTTTAAGATGTAAATGTGTTACAATGGTTCCTAAAAAATACAAACCTTCCAATGAATACTGAAATGAGCGTATGAAATGAGTATAAAAGTCTCAAAATACTTTCTAAATAATCATTTATTTGGAATTAGTTTTAGTACTTTTATTAATTAAAATCTCATTTCTGTCTATTGAACTTTTATAATGAATTTTAGTCGAACTGTGGCTTAATTCGTAATTTATGAATTATTTCAATAAGTGTTCTTCTAATAAAAAATAGTCATGCAAATATCACTTGGCATATTTCAACTATTACGCGAGCAAAGCCGCGGGGTTTGCTAGTTAAGTTATAATTATATTATATTGGAATATATATATATATATATATATATATATATATATATATATATATAACTTATATTTTTTATTTTGTATATATTTTTATTTTATTCAGAATATTTTTATAGTAAAAATTGGGGGCTCTGCCCCCTACAAGCTACGCTTGCCAACCCCTGTTCAGACACCGCAGAATCTAAAAGTACGCTAATTTGATCGCTTTTAAAAAGATTACAAAAGATTAAATTATAATGAAAAACCTATAGAGATCACCCTGTAAATGGGTTTCCATTCAATTCCCTTTGATTGTGAAAATTTAAGGCCGAATCAGTTGCTGTTAAGACATCCAATGGTTGTTTTCGTATTTGATTAAAAAAATCAGTTAAACATTTGAAAAGAAGCTAAAATAAAATGAATTAAATAAACAGAGTCTTTGCGTCCTGATATTTTTAGCAGAGTTGTAAAACGATTGATATAATACAATTTACTGCTTTAACCCCTTCAAGGGCGGTGGTTCATTTTTGGACCACTTAATTTCAATTCTTAAATGTCACATTGACACCAGAATATTGGAATGAAAATTTTCCTTTTATTAAGCAAGTGAACAAAATATTGTGCATTTTAAAATATTGTGCATTAATTAGTTTCGATATCGTTAATGCTTTCGACGTAATCGGTTGGCGAATACTTGCTAGTATTATAGATGACCTTCCTATACAGGATTATTTAAAAGAGATCTTGAAGAACTACACAAGTCATAGATTGATAGGATTCAAGTTTATGAGAGGGAGTCGCTGGTTTCATGCTTTTCGAGGTTGTCCACAGCGGTCCTGTTTGGGTCCCTTGTTGTGGACTCTTGTTGCTGATAAAATATTAAAATATTATAAGCGTCGTTTTAGAAAAATCATTTCAAACGCTGATGATTCAGCTGTTGTGGAAGGGGCCGATACTCGTGCAGCGCTGGAAGATAGAGTTAACGGTTGTATCGAACATTTTATGAACGCATGTGAAGAGTTTGGCTTGACAATCAGCGCTCAGAAATTATCAGCAATGCTTTTCGGTAAATATACTTTGAACAAACGCCGTCCAATTTTTAAGCTTAGGAAAACTAGCATTTCGGTCAAAGACAATGTACTACACCTGGGATTTTTTCTGGATAGCCGTTTCCGTTGGCTTGATCATTTGGATCTTGTTCGTGGCAAAGTTATAGAGTTTTCGTGCTCCACGCGCAAAACCCGCATTAGAGATAAGGGTCTTCCCTTGGACTACGTGAAAATTTGGTATCATTCGGTAATTAAGAAGCAGATATCTTATGGATATGAAATTTGGTTCCGGGACTTCAGATATCATGGAATTAGACGCTTGTCTTCATGCCAGCGTCTTTGTTTATTATCAATAATCAGAGTTTAAACATCTGTATCTACGGAAGCTCTTTGCGTAATTTCGGGTATACCTCCCCTTGAGCTGGAGTAGGAACAGATGTCTGGTCACTATAACACAGTGCGTCATGAAGATCTAGTATGGATAAATGGTATTTGTGTAACTAGGGAAAATATTATGCCATATTTACATACATTTGATTATCCTTATTTTGTGTCAACTCATCATATACAGTTTGTAAAGTCAGTCACTTCTGCATTACCTATTTTTAACCAACCTGTAATTTAGACAGACGGTTCCAAGATGAACAACACAGTTGGTTCCGCTTTTGTTTTTTATAATGATGGAGAGATCCTTTTAGAAAAACGTTTTAAACTTTATGCTTATAATATTGTTTATCAGGCTGAATTATCAGCCATTGACAAGGCAATCGACTGGTGTTGCAGGGCTGACTTCAGAGAATTTCACATCTACACTGATAGTTTTTCTTCAATACAAGCCTTGCAGAACTTATTTCCAACTGATAAGATTTTGTATAACATATATTCTAACTTGAGACTGTTGAGTGGTAAAGTTATTTTTATGGGTTGGATTAAATCTCATATTGGCCTAGCTGGTAACGAAAGGGCTGACTATCTGGCAAAGTCTGTTATTCTGGATAATGAGTTTGATGAGAGTTTGGATATTCCAATCCCTGTTTCCTTCGTCAAGCGTTTTTATAAGAGTAACATTATCACGAGGTGGACTAATGATTGGAAAATTAGTGAAAAGGGTAGGGATACCTTTCTCGTCTTCCTTTCACCGGACGTTTCTATTTTGTGTTATTCAAGTGTCACTATTTCATTTCCTCGCATGGTGCTTTTCCAGTGTATTTATTTAAGATTGGCAAGCATCCAACAGATAAGTGTGATTGCGGTAACGTCGGCGACGTTAAGCATTTTATTTTTGGCAAGTGTCTTCTGATGCCTCTGTTCTTTAACTTCGTGCGAAATAGAACTCTGTCTTGGAATTTGCAAAATGTTCTCTTGTTGAGATCGAATTATTATAAACTCACAGTTATTTATAATGAATTGAATAAATTGTATTCATTCATAAAGTACAGATTTTGAATATTTAGGTGTAATTAAAGAATTTTTGGTAGACTTTTGCCGGACTGTTATCCACATAGTGCTTTGCTAATCTTTCTGCCTTCACGCATTTTTTGAGTTGTTTCAGGGTCTTATGGCTCAGGGATCTTACTTTCAGGGTTTGATGGTCTTTTGTAACTTGAATTGACCTAAAATGGCTGTTTTATTGGCTTAATGTTTTATCTTGCCTTGATTATTAGTGTAAATCGTACTTTGTTTTAAGATATATTTATACAGTCATTTGTAACTGAAAATAACTTAAAATTTTGTTTTTCAGTTTCATTCAGTCTTAGTTTTATTTTTATCTTTATTTTTATTTTATAGTAACTAGGGTTACAGTCATATGTTAAAACTTGTACATGACATTAATTTTTGTATTTTATTTGCTAGGCAGAGTGTGCCATATTTTTGTGACTTTTAGTTTCATTATTTGTCGCTGTTTTCGGGTCTGTTTCGGCGGCTGGTGTTGAGTTGGATGGTGGAGGACGTTTTTCTGCCAGGGATTCAGGTCCTTTGCCATTATTTGGTTGGCTCCCTGGTAGAGTGATCAAGCAAGGGAACAAAAGCATTTCCGTATTTCGAATTTTTTTTTTGTAAATTCTGGCGACATTCACTGATTTCAACATTTTACGAATAGACGTATCTTGCCCATGAAAGGGTTAAACGCATAATAATGTATTTATTATTTTAAAGTTTCCTTTCTCCTTCAATATTCAAGTGTAAATACAATTTTCAAGACATAATTTTTAATATTTTCCTGCTTTTAACACGTACTTATTTAATAGTAATTTTAAAGTTTTTTTTCTGTTTTTAATAGTCACGTATAAATACAATTTTAAGCGTTAGGAAATATTATTCCTTGCGCTGTTTTTAGAATTGAAAACAATCTCTATAATACGTATAAGTTGACAAATATTATTCTATCGCTATCATTTCCCCTTTTCTCAACAAAAGTTTCCATTTTGATTAAAGAATAAAAGTTATTTTTTCGAATAAATCTACATAAAAGTTGCCATTACCGCAGAGAATTCTTGGTACTTTTATGTTAGCCGGGTTCAAATCTTGCCAATAGCTTTTTCTTAACTCATTAGTTAGAATTTTTTTATTTTTCGAGTGGTAAATTAAAACGGTATTACTTGGTTATGCCAGCAACCAAAAATCTATCGCCAGAATATAAGATTAAATGCCAATAAATGGTGGATCGTAAATGTCACATTCACTTGGCTGTAAGAAAGTTAAACGTGTTTGTTTACGCCATCAAGTGATTTTTATTTCGACGTTTTATTTGTATTTTTTTTAATGTTATACTAATTTATTTGTTTTTTCGTTATTTAAAAATAAAATTATGTCAATTTGTAGAATTCGGTGAGTGGTTTGGCGATTTGTATAATTTCGCGAAATTGGTCGACGGGATAAATAAATAGTACCATTAAAACATTACTTTGAATTTGAAATGAATTGAATGTTATGATTTGTTGCATTATTTAATCGGGTTTGGCATGATTTTTTTTTACGACAATTTGGCGAAAACCTTGTTTTCGAATACCAGTTACATATATATTTTTAAATTATTTTCTATTATTTTTAAAATGAAATAACAATAAATAATTAAAAAAATAATTAATAACTATAGAACAAAACAATTTATAACCTTTTTTTAATAAAAAAAAATAAATGTAAATAAACATTTATTAATAAATAAGCAACAATTGCCGGGTTACCATGTCAGGCAAAACAACGCCATTTTGGCGCCAATTAGATGCCCCGGTGCGTATATGACATCTGCGCCTAATATTTTTCTTTTTGTCTCATTTTAAAAAAAAAGAAAGAAATGAAAGCCATTAATTTTAAATGAAAGGTTTGTATTAAATAAAATGATAACGAAATTTAAAAAAAAGCATTGTTCTTAGCATAGATTTAAGAGAGGCCAAACTGGTCGCCAAATTAGTTTAAAATAATAACCTTTTCTGAAATATGAAAAAAAATATGTCTTATGATTAAAATTTGAGTTGCCATCATTAGAAAAAAGTATTTAAAATTAGAAAAAAATTATTATTTTGAAAACTAATTCTAATTTAAAAATTCTAATACCAGTTTTGAGATCTGCTTATCAACACGGATCTTTGGTGTTAATTTCATCGAAAAATATTCCATATTTTAGGGGAAATCGCCGTGAAACATAATCAATTATTTAATCAGTCGTTTCAAAGAATCGTTACATAAATTCGTTTCATTTCAGTCGTTTCATGTATTCGTTTCATCAATTCGTTTCATTAGGATTTTATAATTATAGGGTAGAAATATTTGTCATGAGAAATCGAAATTGCTAAAAACAAGAATAAACTTAGCGAAAACAAAAATTTATATTTATCCCCTGAGCAATACAATGTCCAGGGTGGCCAGTGGTCTGAGAAAACACAGTCAAAAAAAGAAGAAACTACAAGTATTTTCTTCTAGAAAATACTACCAATAATATAACGGGACTAAAGAAAGCGGATTTCTCTTTAACAAAATACTGGTATTTAACACATTTTTTTTTACTGTGTTTTTCGGAATTGATGCCCGCTAATTGTAAAAATTATAAAACACTTGTTGGGGTCATCATCTAGAACTAGCTTTTGTAGAATACTTCTGTGCCATTTGGTCGAACACTTGGACGCCAAATTTTGTAAAAATGTAGAAATTTACAGTTTCTGGTAAGTGTTTATCACCATTTTCAAATGTAACTGATGGATGGCGGGAACTTAGATTTAAAATATATTTATTCTTCTTCCCTTGATAAGCTCAACGTAATATCATCTTTGGCAAGAATTTGTCTACTGCGCAAGGACTTCTTTTCAGATTTTATGGCCTGTGGAATTTTATTTTTCATCCGCAATTGACTGTGCCAACAATGCTTGTTTTTAGTGACTTCAGCTTTTATGCAAGGGGCAGTGAAGTAGATAAGTTATCTGCGGTAATGTTGTAACATTTGTTGAAGTGTGGTTGTAGGAAGTATGGACTGTTGCGACATCTACTAGATAAAATGTGCATTAAAATTGACGGCGGTCATTTTGACCGTTTCGGCGCTTGTAGGTATACTACTGAAATTCTTCACAAATTTTGGCTGACTGGAAATTTATCACTGGCATATCATAGCTTTTCGAATTATAGGAAAAGTCACGGAAACTGAAAGTTATACTAAATAGAAACAAAGAGGTACGCAATGAAAATTTCGAAACGCTCAAAATGACCGCCTCTGCGGTTCTAGTGGTAAAATACCACTTTAATTAATTATCTATAAATAATTAAATTTCTCACGAGTGAGTATTTTTTTATGTTTATCCTGTAATTTTCATTGTAGTAACTGAAAAAAATATTACATGAAAAATATTGCAGTAGATAAAGAGTTAAAATAATATCGTTATTACATGGGTCGCAACCAAGGATGAGATTTCCTCGTTTTTGCACACCAGTATTTTGTTAGATAAAATAATATTTCCTTTAATCGGAATATTTTTGCGATTTAACCGAACAACATTTTCTCTAAAAATATATTGGGGTGCAAAAACGCGGAACTCTCATCCCTGGCCGCAACGCACTATCCTTTTTATTTATTTACTAACTTTTTTAAAAAACAATAATCTTCTGGAAAGATATATTTAATGTGTGCAATAAGAAAACAGCACGAGTATATTTCTTATATGTACTATTAGCAAATACACTGCTCAGCAAAAGTTTAGACACTGGTGATTTTTAACCTTTAAATAAAAAGTAGGAACACTTGGGTTATACAAATAGCTGTATTTATTTTTTAATATATTTTAAATGTTTTAGGACAAAAATAACGGTTTTAATGCAGGATATTATTTAATTTAACTGAAAAAAGTGAAATTTGCATATTGCAAAAGTTTAGACACTTTTGTGATTTTTTGGCAACTGTTGACGGAAAAAAGCAAATTTCAAACGTATGACGTCGCATGCATGAAGTACTTAAGTGCACTTCGCGATAATATCGGTTAGTGAAGATGCCGCAAATTAGAAATTTTCAGTCAGATGAAGTAATTAAAGCATGGAAGCTGAAATCGAAAGGGAAGTCTTTTTCAGAAATTTCAGCCACTTTGAATCGTCCAAAGAAGTCTATCTATTAAGTACTGTCTAAGAGTGACTCTTTCAAAGCAAAACATAAATCTGGAAGTCCTCGTGTGGCCAGAAAACGAGATTATAGAAGGAACCATAAACTGGTATCTAGACAAATGATGACTGCTAATCGCATTAAAAGTGAGTCAGAGCTTTCTGTGTCAACGGTTACTTCGTAGATAAATTATAGAAAGATGTACATTAGTTTACATGAAAATGATAAAACAACCATCCTTGAAATCTCACAACAAATTGACCTTTTTCCGTCGCGGAGTAATTCTTTTTATAAAACTAATGAAATAATGGACTGAAATCAGAATTTATAAACGAATTTATTAGAAAGTAGGAACTTGCTTATTTTCACGTATATTATAAAAGGAACATTTTAATTAATTCTTCTTGGTGCCGTCTGTCAGTTTTGGAATTAAAATTAAGTGTGCTTTTTCAGGACACCAACCTCGAAAGAGTTAATGATTTGGGCCTCATTTTGTTTTAATTCTCAAGTATCTCTGGAGTTTCCCAATGGTCGCCAAGCAGCGAAAGACTACACACATACATTGGAAAGCCATTTCGTGAACTTTTAGCCTTTCCAAAGTATACATTTGAACAATATAATGAATCTATTCATTTAGCATACAAATAAAAAAAATAATTTAACTCTCAAAATATTACTGTTCTCGACTGGCCCGCGTGTAACCCTGATCTGAACCCAATCGAAAACTTTTGTGGCATCGTATCTCATACGGTTTATGCATTTTTTTTTTACAATACTCCTCAATAATGAACTTCGAGCTGCTGTTGAACCTGTTTAGTACGAAATGGACCACCAAGTGATGCAGGATTTAGTTTTATCGATGGGAACTCACATTGTTGCATTAATAGCAGACAATGTAGGTGCAGTTCGATTAATTTATGGATACTTTTCTGTTAACAGACAAATTTTCTATACTTTTGCAACAATGTTAAATTTGTTTTTTTGTCATTATATATTATGTAATGTGTATAAATTAAAATTTATTGTTTGTGTATGAAAGGTAAGTCCCCACTAATATATGACAGTTGAGTTCCAACAATTCGTTACATACTTCTCACTACAGAAGCATAATTGATCATTGTCTACACTTTTGCTAAGCACTGTATACAGGGTAATTCATGATCACAGGATGGTCAGGTGCATCTTTTCAAAAATTCCTAATATTCTGTTGGATATGTACAACAGTCTTTTAAAGTTAAACTATTTTCCTGATGACTGGAAATTGGGAGAGCTCGTGTATTTTAGAAAGGAGGGAAAACCCTTGAATGAGAGCTCTTCATATCGCCCCATCACTCTATTACCAATATTCGGAAAAATCTTAGAGAAATTAATTCTAAGACGAATACATCACGCATTAGACAAAACGAATTTCCTATCGGGTAAGCAACACGGCTACACGCAAAATAAATCTACGGAAACGGCTTTGGAGCAAATGATTTCATTAGTAGAACAACACAAACAAAATAAACAATACACATCACTGGTGTCACTGGATTTCAGAGGAGAATTTGACAACCTCCCTTGGAACCAGGTGATCCTAGCATTGCAAAGACTAGGTATTTCTAAACAACTCATTAATCTTGTCGTTTCCTTCTTTTCGGGTAGGCGAGCTCAGGTGGACTGGATGGCACCATTTTTTTTGTACTTCTTTAGTAAGGGTTGCCCGCAGGGATCGTGTCTGGGTCCTTTTCTTTGGTTGGTTTTGTTGGAGTCTCTTTTGGGGACCTTTGATGTACATGACTGTGAACTGGTGGCATACGCGGATGACGTGATATTACTGATCTGGGCACAGTCGAGACAGCAACTTGAACAAAAAGGTCAGAAAGCTTTAAAATTTATTCAGAATTGGGCAGAAACCAACAAAATAGAAATTTCACATGAAAGATCCTTACCATTAACTTTTGGCAAACCCAAACACCTTAAGCGGGTCCCCACATTTAAACTTCAAGATAAATCAATAAAATCAGAAACAACATTAAAATACCTGGGGGTAATATTAGATAAACAATTATCATTTCTCCCACATGTGGCACAAAAGAGAGTAGAAATCGGAAAAATAATTCAAAATCTTTATAAATTTTCATCAATCTCAGGTCGACTCCCTCCGGAATTTTTTAAGATTTGGTACTCGGCGATCTTACAAAGGAAACTGGCCTACGCGTGTGCTGTCTGGTTTCCGCGTATGGCGCAATATCACGGTCGTCGACATTTGCTCTCGGCACAAAGGAAAGCTTTGTTGCTGATAACGAGAGCATATTGCAATACGTCAACAAACGCCCTGCAGGTCCTCACAGGTCTCCCCCCACTGGATTTGCAGTTGGAGGCGGAGGCGGAGTATTCGGGGACGATTCGTCTCGTCAAGTCAACAGAAAAGGCTTTTGCTCCACTATACTATCCAAAATGCTCAAAATACAAAACATCACCACTAACAAGTGAAATACAAATTTGTGAAATAAACGACTTTGTAGGCAAAATTACAATATACACGGACGGTTCCAAAATGTCCGAAGGCACAGCCTCGGCAATTTGTGTGTACGAAAAAAACGAGCAAATCTATACTTGGAGAGCGAAACTGTCCCAGGATAACTCCGTCTTCCAGTCAGAACTCTTCGCGATCTCTTCAGCATTAGAGTGGATAGAGTCGGACAAACATTCTCAATACTTAATCATAACGGATAGCCTATCAAGTTTAAAAGCATTAAACAATTTTGACAATACAAACTATTTAATACTCAAAATTCTTCAACAATTACAAACAACAGTAAAAGACATATACTTCAATTGGACAAAAGGACATTCAGGTGTTGAGGGCAATGAGGCAGCTGACCAACTGGCAAAATCGGCAGTAACGGATGAAACACTAATACATACATTTTTACCATATCCAGCTTCTTCACTAAAATCACAGACAAAGCAGAATCTGTTAAAAAATTGGCAAAAACGCTATACGGATTCAGACACTGGTCGATATACGAAGGAATTCTTGCCATTGGTTGACCACAAGTATTTCGTAAACAACAGATACTTACACATATTTTTAACAAATCACGGCCCCTTTCAGGAACACTTATACAAAATTAACAAAAGAGACTCCCCACTATACATTTGTGGCTTGCCGTCAACATCGTTACACTATGTATTATACTGTACATTAACATCGCATTATCATCTCAAAAAACACACACGTATGAATTTAGCAAGTTGGTGGCGGGATGTAAAAGAGAAACCACAACTACTCAACAAGATCATACAATGCATGAGGTTTATATAAACAAACGAGTACATCTTTTCAAATCCAGAGCCATTCTAGTTCGACTCCATCACTAGGGTGTCGCATGGAGGGAAAAACGGGTTATTAGCGGGTTCCAGAAACTTCTATCACTTTTGAATTTTTATCTTGTGCATCTCTCCAAACTCTAGTATGTGCAAATTGTAAATAATAGGTGTGTTGTAATGTGTTTCTAATTGTGATGTTCAATATTGTGTGTTTAATGTACTGTGAAATCCCTGTAAATCCATGAAAAATGTAAATAATTATGCAATCACATTCAAATGATCCTCATGTAATCACTACATACAGTCATGTAAATAGTAGGTGTTTGATATTGTGTTGTAATGTGTTTCTAATTGTCATGTTAAATATTGTGTGTTAAATGTACTGTGACGTATATATATCCAAGAAAATTGTAAACAATTATGCAATCACATTAGGTGAAATTATCCTCATGTAATCACTACATACAGTCATATATCTCGATGTGAAATCTTCGGTTCGCCCAGAAAAATTGGGTAACCAATTGTGATTGTAATTGTAAATCTCACAGTAACCGAAATAAATCTCAGCAGCTTGATCAGGGACCCGACGCTCCCTCTCAGACTCTGGTTGAGAGTCGGGAGAAGTGGATGTGGTCTACCCCTCGTGATAGCACTAACACTCTAAAGTGAAAGCTGAGTTCCCGAGGTGGTCATCGCTGTCATCGCTGTAAAATAAAGGCGATTTAAAAATATATGCATTTTTTTAAAAACTTTTTGGGCTGAGCAAAAGTTTACTGATTTTTGCATGGATCGGGTCAGTCAGTGAGAACGATTTTCATACAGGTTGGATCGAGACCGGGACTGAAACTTTCGCCCCGTGCAGACCTCGGAAGAAGGAAGCCAATCCCTGTTCGGTATGAAAAAATACGTTAGGTTTGGTCCGGCACGGCCGAGCCGTCAGAAAGAATTAAGATCCGGGACTGGCCCGGCCCCAGAATACAGACTATTTTTAACGGCCTCGCCTTGTCTTTATAAAACTTGAAGATGTGAGGGCTAAAATTGTGAAAAACTCTTAATCGGCATGTTAGAGAAAGCCTTGTTTTAAATCAACTGACAGTTTAAGCTACAGGAAGGAGTTACTTACTCACCTGCATTTAAAAAAAAAAAGCATTTAAATATTTTATTTGGACCCAATCTTTGTTTAACCCTTTAGTGCGCAGCTTTGCATATATGCAAACAACTGTGTTTCGAATTTAATAGATTTTTTTTTATTCGTATACACCTAATTCACACCAGAAAATTAAAATAGCAATGTTTGTTTTAATTAAAAAACAGACATTCCGTATTAAAGCAAAGCAAAATTAACCATTGAAACGTTTGGTGTAAAGTCATATTCTCTAAACTACGTAATTTCTAGAACGTATTCTAATTTGGGAATTAAAAGGTTAAAGGTTAAGTATTATAAAATAAATAATTACATAAAGTAAGGTATTTGGAAACATACTTCCTAAAGTATTTACAATTTTGCGTTAATTTAGAGTAAAACAGCCACACGACAGTAGTTTTTATTTTTATTGCAGATGTGCAACATAAGAAAAGATTGACGCATTATATGAAAAATATGTCTCTGATTTTTTTCATTATTTTACCTGTGTAATAAACATTTCAGAGAATCATATATATTTTTGTTCGAAACAAAATGAAAAATCGCGCATTGAATTGTTAAAGTGTTAAAGGTTAAGTTTTATAAAATAAGTAATAATACAAAATTAGGTATTTGGAGACATACTTAAAATATTTACTAATTTGGAATATTTTAGCATAAAATAGGCACACGACACACGTTTTTACTTGTATTGCAGATGTGCAACAGAAAAAAAGGACTGACGTATTATATGAAAAATGTGTTTGTGATTTTTTTTCCTTATTATTCCTGTGTAATAAACCTTTCAGAGAAACATAAATAATTTTTTCGAAACAACATAAAAAATCGCGCATTTAAGGGTTAAAAATTTAATAAATCTCCGATAATAAATAAATCTCTAGCCCGAAAAATATGACAGGCATAAGAAATAACGAACGACACCTCAGCCCGTGATATTGACGGGGCCAAGAATTAAGCGGTTAAAGCCGGTTGGTTAGAAAACTTGCCAATGTAAGGCGAGCATTTTTTTTTAAAATTTCAATACCAGTATTTTAGTTTGGAAATTGTCACATTATATAATCTCAGATTATGTGCGATTAAATAATTCAAAATTACAAAGTCGTAAAACTGGTGTTGAAGAATTAAAAGAAGAGTAAATCAGGCACGTCGTTAATGGGATAACGGTTGCATTAAATTATGGTTTAAAAATTCAGACTGCTTATTGGCACCACTTTTCTGAAAAAGAAATATTCATGTTATTTATTGGCATGTAAAATGAAACCCGAGAAAACCCAATTACACTATTTTATGAAATTGCTCGGAATGAAACAATCCAAATAAAAGACACAGCCCGTGAATATTACGGGTGCGAGAACTAAGAGTTTAAATGCATTTATCTGCATGATGTTTTTTTTTTTTTTTTTTGTCTTTAAATTATTATAAGTAGATAATTGGTAAAGGTAAGAGGTGCAAACGTGAAACATGTCTTTTTTGATTAATTACCATTAATTTTTTTGCGGCAAATTTGAAAGAAATTTTACTTTTAAATTTATATATATTTTTTATAAATAAGTTTTTAACATTTTTTAAATTTATATTTTTAATTATTTTAATATTTTTAAAATTATTATTAAAAAATCTGAAGCAAAATTAAAACTATATGTTCCCCTTTAATTAAATGATAAGATTTTGAAATTCGACAAATAATGTTTCGAGTAACGATTTTAAATTACCCCACTTAAAAAAATAATAGTCATTTTAAATTTTTGAAAAAAAAACATTACGAGAAATTTTAGTATGTGATTTTGGCTGAAAATTACATAGTTAACGTAACAAAAAAAGAAAAAGAACCAGCAAAATTCTAACTCAGTAAATATATTTTTTACATGTTTCCTAGAACTGTTAAAGTAACATAGTTTCTTGAATAACAGGCATTTCAATTTTCTTCTAACCCCTTAAAACCTGACGAATTATTTAAATCGGCATATCTCTGTGAGATTTGCAGCTATGAAGATGGAATATTTTGTGTTTAATTCAGGAACGGATCAAGAAAATTTTCCTAATTGGGAAGTATAGCTTACGGGAGACGTATAAAAATTTAGTTTTTGATTTTCTCAAATAGACCCCCCATGGAGTTGGAACTTCTCTCTTCAAATTTTGCACAGATTTTTATGAAACATTGAATTTGGAAGTATTGATCTAGAGTCAATATTTATGGAAGTAGTCTATTGTTTCGATCTTTATGAATCACAATGTATATAAAAATGCAGCACGTCGCACGGTGGGTGATTTACCGATTCTAGCTGGCCAAAAGTCGAATTTTAAAAGTTTATTCTAGCGTAATTTATTTTTTGCTTGTTATGGCTCAATAGTTAGAGCGTTGTACCCTGCTATTGGTTTTGATATAAATATAATTGTATAGTCCATAGACTAGCGCAAAGTTGGTGCTTCTCAGTTAGGACTGAATCAATCAGTTTGAATATAGTTCTTTAATCTATTACTTGAAGCGGAATAAAACATACTGTTCGATTATGGACTCTTCCAAACAAAATATGGACTTTATTTTATCGGATTTATGTGCATAAAGTTTGCACATATCAGCTGTTACTTCATATTTAATGTCGCAAATAACTCTGTATTTTTTTTACAATTTTTCAGTATTAATATAGAAAAAGTTATGTGATAAAGCACGATTAAGCTCAATTTTATATATGATTAAACAGTTTAGATTATTATCTTTTCGTTTTATTTAAATTTGCCTGAAATAAAGTTCCTCCCCAGTTCTTAGAATTGTTTTTAGCTTAATAAATAAATATATATATATATTTTTGAAATTTTAGTTCAAGTACCATTTTCTCTTTTTCAAAGACAGCAAAATTTAAGTTAGTCATATAAATAAACTTTTGCACCATTATGCAACGGCAACAAGATTTAAAATTTAATGAAAATGTGAATTTGGTTGAAAATATTTTGTTTAAGGAGGAAAATTGCAAACGACACAAACTGCAAAATTGCACATGAAGTTTTGCATGAGCGAAATGTTTAAATTTATGGCCAAATGTGGACAAAAATTGCCAGTAGTATTTAGATATCTCAGGCTGAAATGATTTAAAATACAGGGTGTTTCTAAACTTAGGGTACAAACTTTAAGGGTAGGTACAGCACATAGTAACAATCATTTATTGTATAGGAATGTATGGGACTAAGTGACGCATTAAGGTAAAAACACCAGGGGGGCAATTAGGCCCCTTTTTTAATTTTCAAAATTTCTCATTCATATCAGAAAAATTTTATGCTATCCTTTTCTTGACATTTCATAATTACTTAACAATAAAATTCTTCTTTGAAAATTTTCAGTATGAAATCGGAAATTTTGAAAAAAAAAAGAAAACTAGCAAAATTATCAAACGAAATACATGAATAAAAAAGATTAAATGTTTATTTACAATTTAGTTTAAAAGTAAATAATAATGCATACAATAATATTACAATAAGGTTTCAAAATTGCGCCCACCAACTGTGATACATGCTCCGCAGCGTCGGTGGAACGATTGGAGTACTCGTCTAAAGTTTTCAGGCATTTCCCGCACACGTGCACAGCTTTGGATATGCGACATACTAGATTTTCGTCTGAGTCAACTGGAGTCTCCTAAACAAGACTCTTCAGATGTCCCTATAAAAAGAAATCAAGGCTCGATAAATCGGGTGATTGCGGTGGCCAAGGAACTGGTCCACCACGCCCAATACATCGGGTCCCAAATGTGGCATTCTGGTAACTTCGCACATCAGTGGTGAAGTGCACGGGCGCTCCATCATGTTGAAACCACATCCGGTTACGAATGGCGATCGGAACATCTTACAGCAGCTCTGGTAAAACCTGTTGCAAAAAATAAAGTAACAGCGACCATCCAGCCTTTTTGTTAATAGATATGGGCCAATCAAATAATTATTAACAATACCCTACCACAAATTCACAGAAAATCGTTGTTGATAAGCATGTGGCCGCGTTGCATGTGGATTATTGGTTGACCAAAGATAGAATTGTGTGCATTAAATACAACTTCGCGTGTAAATACTGCCTCATCTCTAAATAGAATATGAGCAGTGAAGTCTGGCTGCAATACATGTTGCTGCAAAATACAGTGGCAAAAGTTCAACCGCAGAAGATAGTCTTCCAGATTCAAAGGCTGTACACGTTGAAAACGGAAAGGTTGAAAGCGATTTAATTTAGCACTCTTCAAACGATCGGATGACTCACACCTAAATTCTGTGCAACAGCTCTTGTACTTGATTGGGGCCTTTCACTCACAAAATTCAAAATAATTTCTTCCAGGCTTGCACTGCGTACAGCTCTTTCTCGCTCAGTTTCCAGTCAGGTGGCGTGGAAAGAACCAGTTTCAGAAAGCCGATGGTGTAAGCGTTGAAACATTCTGTGATCAGGCATTTTTCTGCGAGAAAACTGCTCCTGATACATTCGTAGTGCAGCTCTGACGTTGCCACTTGCACGACCATACAGGAAATGCATGTCGGCTTTATCAGCATATGTAAAGTCTTCCATGGCGAACGATAGCACAATTAAAAATAGCGATTTCTTCTACTTGAATGCATGGTATAAAATGGCGACCAGGCACTTACCGCCCTCTACCGCCAGTGGAATCAACCAAAAACTCCCTTTCTATTTCAAAAAATTACTATTTCTACCTCTTATTTCAATTCAAAAAATTTAGATTTCATACCAAAAATTTTCAAAGAAGAATTTTATAATTAAGTAATTATGAAATATCAAGAAAAGGATAACTTAAAAATTTTCTGCTATGAATGAGAAATTTTGAAAATTAAAAAAGGGGCCTAATTGCCACCCTGGTCTTTTTAACTTAATTCGTCACTTGGTCCCATACATTCCTATACAATAACTGATTGTTACTGTGTGCTCTACCTACCCTTAAAGTTTGTACCATGAGTTTAGAAATACCCTGTATATTACTTGGCTGCAAATTTCCAGTTGTTACAAAATCGATTGAGATAAGTTCTCCAAATTCAGATTTGATACAGTGCAAAACATGTTTTTCATTTTCTCCTTTTCTCATGATATCTTATTATTTCCATTCTTCACATAAGGTTCCTCTGTGCATAGATAAATATAAATATACAACACAGCAATTTTTATTAAAGCTGGTGAATGTTTGCCCCGTATCTTAAATTTTAGAAAACGAAATTTTAGGATTTGTCTTAATAACATAAAAATAGTTTTATCACTTTAACTTCCATACCGTTAAGAATGTATCATTAAAATTATCAAGAAGAACATAAAATCATGCGTCAATCAGATTATGAAACATTTTTCAACGCATTCGGACTACTATAATAAAACTTCATAGCTTAATAACGTGAAAAACGATCTCTAAGTAATAATTTCTAAAACATATAAGACGTTTGAAAACACAATTTCAACCAAAGTTTAAAAAATAGCTGAAACTTTTGTGCTCTTTGAATATGAACTATATATTTATCATATAATTTACAATATGCTAAAATTTAACCCCTTAACGCTCGAATTAAATTACGGTTTAAAAATTCAAACTGCTTATTGGCACCCCTTTTATGAAAAAGAAATATTCACCTTATTTAATGACAGGTAAAACGATACTAAATTATAGCCAATTTCACTATTTTATAAAACTGGTGGGAATCAAACAATTTGAGTAAAAGACACAGCCCGTGAATATGACGGGAGCGAGAATTAAGGGGTTAAAACAGTTAGTGAATGCATAGCGCAGTTGGAAATTCCCCGTCAGCAATTTCCGTCAATAAACGGAAATGTACTTCATGTGGTTTGTGCAGCCCTGTATATGATTTATGGAATTTATACACACTAAATGGTATGCAATTTTTATAATTTTTAAAAAGTGTTCCACTACTAATAACGAAATTCCATCAATTATTGTTCATACAAAGAAAAATATAAGTGATTTATTTTGTGTGCCACTGTATATGAAAGATGAATGGCACATCATATTCAATAGTAAGCACCTTATAGAGCTCCTCGTAGATGTATATCAATTTAAATACTTTTGAAATTGTATAACACAAACAAAATACACCACAAACAATTTCTCTCCATAGACCTTAATGTAACATAATTACTTTTAGTGTCCCTGTAAATGATCGATAAATGCTATACATACCATATTCTATAGCAGTCATCTTGTAATGTACTTCATAGTTAAGTATATAAATTTCAAAGTGTTTGAAATTGTGAAACATCATTAAAAATCACCGCAAACAATTCCCCCCCCCCCATAGGCTGTAATGTAATGAAACACTTTTGAATGTCCCTGTAACAAAATTGTAACTGCTATACGCTACATTTTGCAATACCTAACATTCAATAGTGAACATCAATAACATTTTTCAATTTCGTGGCGATGCGACTATATGGACGCCAAAAATAATTTTGGCCAGCTAGAATCGAAAAATCACCGACCGTGCGTCGTTTCCCGTTATTATATATATAAATTTTCAATATTAATAGGAATACAGAAATCTTTTTGTTAAGCCTTTCAGGGGCAAAGTACTTCGGTTGCAAAAATGTTAAAATGATTGATTGACACCGGGATTTATAGACAAATTTACATGAAAGTTAACAAAAGCTTTTTTTCTCGTCCATTATAAAAAGCAAAAGTTAATTCCAAAGTTCTGGTGCCAATGTGGCATTTGGGAATTAAAATTACGTGGTATATATAATATACCGCCGCCCTTCAAGTGCTTAAATAATTTCGCATACAAGAATAAAGCCCAAAGGAGAGAAAATCGTTAAAACGAGGAAAACGTAAGTTCGTAGATCTCTTAACCCTTAAATGCGCGATTTTTTATTTTGTTTCGAAAAAATTATATATGATTCTCTGACAGATTTATTACACAGGAAAACAAAAGAAAAAAAATCAGAGATACATTTTTCATATAATACGTCAATCTTTTCTCCTGTTGCACATTTGCAATACAAATAAAAACTACTGTGGTGTGTCTGTTTCACGCTAAAATAATGCAAAATAGTAAATATTTTAATATTTATGTCTCCAAATACATTATTTTTTATAATTATTTATTTTATAAAACTTAACCTTTAACCCTTTGATTCCCATGAAAGAATACGTTCCAGAAATTACGTAGTTCAGAGAATCTGACTTCACACCTGAAAGTTTCAATGGTTAATTTCGCTTTATTTACAAATGGAATGTCTGTTATTAATTAAAGCAAATATTGCTGTTGAAATTTTCTGGTATGAATTTGATATATACGAATAAAAAAATCTATTAAATTCAAAACACTGTTGTTTGCATATGTGCAAAGCTGCGCACTAAATGGTTAACCCTTTCCGGGCGGAGTAATTCTGTTTGGTGAAACAGAATATACTGCTGAAATGATGGACTGAAATCGGAATTTATAAAGGAATAAAGGGAAATAAAAACTTGCTTATTTTCAAGTATGTTACAAAAGGAAATTTTTAATTAAATATTTTAGGTGCCAGTAAAATAAAATTTAGGTGTCCTTTTTTAAGGACACACCTCGCAAAAGGGTTAAGAGTATGAATTTCAGCATTATCAAATTTATATAAGTAAGCCAACATTTTATGATATGTCAAAGGAAAATTTTATGGTATTGCAAATCATGCACTGCAAAACTTTTATGGAGTAATTTAACTTATATAATGGCTTAATTTAAACTGATATAACTTGAGTAATATTACACATTAGTGAAACGTAACACGATTTATATAGGTTAACTTACTCAATAAAACGGAATTAGTAAGGCTGCCAGCAATTTTATGGAGTAACGTTACATAATTTTTTCACAGTGTGTATACCAGCGTCTGAAAACTGTAATTTCGGGCGAGCACAATTTTTAATAGTAATCTTTTTCTTATTTAATCACGGAATTTATACGACAGAAATGCGCTTAATATCGACAGGACATAGTTTGAAATCCCTTTATCTCTATATTTTTTAATTCACTTATTACGATATGATCAGAATCGACAAGCATATCGACGGTTTATGTCTACAAATCAACATGAAGCACAAAACTGCATACATATTAAGCATACAAATTTAATGCTGGAATCGAGTGTAAATTAACACAGCTGTTCCATCTTGTGAACGGGGTTGATAATACACATACACGGGCTTTTAGTGTGACGTCATATATGACAGAATATCTATCATATGCGTATATATTCTAAATCTTTAGTCACTCAAGAAACATGAATCTTGTTTGCCGGAATCATTGCAAAATAATGGCATAGCGAGAATAAGGACAGGGTCCAGATTCACTTGAACCACAAACTTTTCATCTATTAACCCTCCGTCTACCAGACGGGTCCATTGGACCCGACAGGTACATACAAAATATTCATTCAAACCAGAAATTTCTTTAAAATAAACTAAGTATATAAACCAGACAAAAATAAGGTAAATAAATAAGTTAAATAGTTTTAAATAAAAATTCTGGTGTAGAACGTTTTATTAAAACTTGAATAAAATTCCCGGTAGATCTAGGGTTAATCAAGGTGTTAAAAAGCTGTACAATTTTAGGGTACACGACATTTCGGTCCCGACACTTCGGTCCCGCCATTTCGGTCCCGCCGTTTCGGTCCCGAGACATTTCGGTCCCTGGCCATTTCGGTCCCGAGACATTTCGGTCCCTGGCCATTTCGGTCCGGAGACATTTCGGTCCCTGGCCATTTCGGTCCCGAGACATTTCGGTCCCTGGCCATTTCGGTCCGGAGACATTTCGGTCCCTGGCCATTTCGGTCCCGAGACATTTCGGTCCCTGGCCATTTCGGTCCCTGGCCATTTCGGTCCCGAGACATTTCGGTCCCTGGCCATTTCGGTCCCCAGCCATTTCGGTATTTTAGCCATTTCGGTCCCTTGTCATTTCGGTGCCCACCACCTTATAACTCGTATTCTAATTGTCGTGGGCCGCCAAACGCTGTAATTTAAACATTATTTGGGACCTTTTTTAATTTTTTTAACATCCCCCAAATTAAAAAAAAAGCTAAATATAACAGTCCGATAAATTTAAACTTTTATAACTCGTGATAATGAAATCACAGCGAGCTGAAAATTTGTTTGATTGAACAATGTGATATAATTTTACAGGGGACATTGTCTTATTATTATTATTATTATTTAACAAAATGGATTTTTTAAGCTTTATTATTTGTTATTAATATTAGGTATTTTATATATACTATAAACTGCCATAGATGATTTTTTGGTTGTTTTCATACGTTTTTTAGAACCTTTAAATTATCATCATTAATTAAATAATTTAAAAAACTGTTCTTATTTTTTCTCCTTCTTACAATTAGATTAATAATAAATGTCTTCAATAATTCAATTGGACACTTATAAGCTATTGTAGGTAAATATTTCCTCAAATCATTCTTCTACATCCTCTCCTTTAATAATTCCGAAATGAGATATATTTATTGAAGCAAAAATATTTAATTTTTCTTATTACTTTTATAATACAAAGTTATAATTTTGTTTTCATAAGTTACTTTACCATTATAAACATTGGGAAAACAATAGTGATTTGGTAATTAGGTGTGCCAGGAAAAATATTTTGTTGTCAAAAAACTCCACCCACCGCTTCATTTTTTTAAAAATAATTATTGGTTGCATTTTTAACAGTCTTCTCACCCATTGTAGACGATTTTTGTGAACTAATTTTATTGAAACTGTGCCTATTTCTTTGTAATAAGATGATTATTTTTTATTTTATGTAATAGTGTAAGTATTATTTTAATTAATTTTATTTTCAATTTTTAACTGACAAAACTAAGGTTTTTAGGTGCGTTCGTAATTATATAAATACGTAGCACCTATAGTCGTCGTTCAGTCCGTCCGTCTGCTCGCCTGCCTGTCCGCATATAACAGAGCAAAAACAACTCAACCGAATGGTCTGAAATTTTAAATATATGATTGTTGCCTAATTTTGTCGAGCCATTTCAAATTTTATGGATATCGGATGCATAATTTAATTACAGGGACTGTCAAATTTTTTCTTTACATTGCGGCCAATGGGAAAAATTATTGCAAGTGCATTTTAATGATGTTAGAGCCTTCCGAATGGTCTGAAATTTTAAATATATAATTGTTACAAAATTTTGTTAAGCCATTTCAAATTTTATGAAAATCGGATGTATAATTTAATTACAGGGACAGTCAAAAATTTTCCGTTACATTACGGCCAATGGGAAAAAATTATTGCAAGTGCATTTTAATGATGTTACAGCCTTCCGAGTGGTCTGAAATTTTAAATATATAATTGTTACAAAATTTTGTTAAGCCATTTCAAATTTTATGAAAATCGGATGTATAATTTAATTACAGGGACAGTCAAAAATTTTCCGTTACATTACGGCCAATGGGAAAAAAATATTGCAAGTGCATTTTAATGATGTCACAGGCTATGCACTCATGAAGTGCAAAAAAAATATACATTCAGTACAATATGGGGTGCAAAAAATAATTATAAAATTAGTTATAGTACGAACGCACCTCATTTGCCACGTTTGACGAGCAATTTCCAACTTGTTTGTATTTGTCATTTATTTATTGATTTTTAATATTACCCTTTTCCTCCCACTTTCCCAGAAAAAAAAATTAACAATTTTTTATTTTAGTTTTATTATTAATTATATTAATAGTTTTAAATTTAGGTGACTTTAAATATAAAATAAATAAACATGTAAAAGATAAATTTCAGTTTATAACTACTATATGATAAATTGAATATAAAATGTATTATGTATTGAGTTTATTTTAAAATAAAAAAATGTAATGCATATTAATAATGTTATTATTTTAATAAATTAAGGATACATTAAATAAAAAATATATTTAATAAAATATTAATTTAATTTTTATACTAAAATTCCTAACTTTTTTGAGAATTAATTAATAGCAATTATTAGTAGCAATTATTAATAGCACTTAAAGTTTTTATTCAAAAGTTTTAATTTATAATTTCCAAAAAATAATATAGGAATTTTTTGAAAAATCAGCCAAAAACATAAAGTCTAAGTATTAATTAATTAATTAAACATAATAATAATAATAATAATAATAATAATAATAATAATAATGCAACATTGTACAAATACGTAAAAATACCTCTTAACAGTGTTAGGTGATATTATGCAGATTTTAATTTTTTAAGTACAGTTATAATTTACAATTCGCAAAAAGTAAGAAATTATTAATTAATTATAATTAAAGAGCAAAAATAATATTATAAGCTAACTAATAAATGAATAAACAACATGTTTATCTTCAGAACCCTTATCACTTTTATACATCCTAATGAAGTTAATAACGTTATAATAACCGAAAATTAAAAAAATATATATTTGCATTTACCCTATAAAAACTATTATATAGTTCATGTAATAGTTTTTAAACAAGCAATTGATAAATTAGTTATCTAAACAATTAATAATTAAAATAATTTTGAATTGATAAATACGTTTAATAAAAACAATTTAATTTTTGAATATTTTTTTTACTTAACAATATAACTATGAGTGTTTTCAACTTGTCATGCAAGTTAAATTCATGCTGTATCAAATTTATTGCAAACTAACGGCAAACAAGTAATCAAAAATACTGCAAACTTACTGCAAAGTAGTAATCTTTCCATATCACACTATAAGTTTAACCCCTTCGAAGGGGTCAATAGACCTGATCAGGTCTATTGATGCGAAAGCGCCGTCAGAAGGCGCATGCATAGGTTTTATCACCATAAACAAGTTTAGGTAATATTTGTACTTTTCATTTCGAGCATATTTTGGCATTTAATAAGTATAGCGTTTAGAAAAAACGGTGCCTACCAAATAAAATTTCTGCAATTTCTGCGTATGTGCTGATTCTCATTGTTGTTGAGTCTCTCAACAGAGAGATTTTTTGCTTTCGTCACTTTCGTGAATTAAAGACAGTCTTGCCATCAGTTTCACATCATCAGTCATGAGTAGTTACTCATGCAAGTGGGTGATGGTATACCTTGCGGGACATTTGCTGCGAATTTCTCAATTCAAATTTGTCACGGCAAGATAATATCAGAAAAAATCAAACTTTCTGCTAATGTTCATGCTATCTGGGTTACCTCAAAAATTTTTATGGGGAGCGCGAGGGATCGCATGAACGGCTCATGCGATTGACACTTATGTGAAATCATTATCCAATATCTGTTACAGCACAAATTCTTAATTCAATGGCAAGAAATTAAACATGAAAATTGCTGTTTTACACTTAACCACTTGGCCCTAACTTTATTGCAGGCAAATGTTATGTAATATGAAACTTGATTTAACCCATTCGCTGCCAAAACTAAGAATTTTCAAATTTTTTGTTGGAGGTCGTTTGCCAGCACAAATTCAGAAAGATAAATTTCGCTTTACTAATACAGCGAAATTTCTGCCAATAAATGAGGCTTTTTTTTTTTAATTCTAAAATAGTGGTGACAAAGTAATCAATAAATTAAATCCACGAGTATACTCGTGAATGACAGCGAATGGGTTAATTAAATTTAACTCTTCAGTATGCGCTCAGCTTTTTACATCATAAGTGAATCTTTTTCACTGGTAAATATTAATGTAACTTGAATGTATTATTAGTTGCAGTTATAGAGATTGGACTTATATTTTTTATTCATGCTTTTTTTAAAAATTAAGAAATTAAATAAGGATATACCTAAATTCTTAAAGTTACTCGAAATACTTCTATCATATATACACAGTCAAGACAAGATTCCAAGCACTGGTAAAAAGCTCCATTTTAGACAGGCTTCCATGTAAAGAAGTGTAATTATTTATACCTCTAAGATACACTACCTCAATAAGATCTATTGTTCGTTTCGCAGAGATTCTGAAACTCTTCCGTTTGAGACAGGATTCCGTTATAGAAAGATTCCGCTTTCACAGGTTTCACTATGCTTCACTAAAGAAGGGTGAAAATCCCCTTTTCAGACAGGTTTTCAGCAAATTTAATTGTATCGCAATTCATATTAAGACCATGTAACGCTTACGTTAAAGACAGGATTCTGTTATAGACAATTACTATTTTGACAAGTTTTATTCTATTCATATGATATATATAAGTATATTTATATAAATACACAAAACTTTTAAAAATGGAACCTGCCTATAACGGAGTTCTGTCTTAAACATAAATGTTCCATAGTGCTACGGAAAAGAATACTATACAAATACACCAAATAACACGGAAACCTGTGTAAAACGGAATTTTTCACCAATATTTACAATTTCATCTTGACAGGTGTTACTATATATATATAACATGAAGGGAAAATTCTGGACCCTCCCACCCCCCGAAACGAAATCCTGGCTACGCCATTGCATGTCGTCCCGGTTTTTTTAAGCCATTAAAGTTGAAAAATGCAGTGTGGCCACAAAAAAGCGCCGGCTGACTAGAATAAAGAGAGCGCGAGTAGAATAATTCTTCTATCTGGATCTTTATTTAGCATAATCAAATGGGGGAAGCCAGGACATCTACACTTGACATATATATATACATGTATAATATTCTTTTGAATGAATAACATATAGATATCAAGAAAAGCCAAACATGTTTTCTAAATTTCCAAATTTCTTCATTGTGATATATTTATAAAATTTCTTAATTTAAAATGAAATTTTACGTAAAAGTGATTCACTATACATTACTATTTTGAGATTTTATGTTATTTTTTTGTATTTTCATTTTTATTTTTTATTTGTTATATTAAAACATGTAGGCTGCTTTAATTCTAAGTATATAAGTCAAATAAATAACAAAGAAATATTTGAAATACAGAATTAATTTTAAATACGAAAAGAATATTTTATGACAATAGAAATTTTAAATTTTTGATTTATGTTTATTGTGCTCGTAGTTTTTGAATGTAATAAGCATATAAAAGTCTTAAATATATTAAAAAGGATTTGTAATTGTGCAAACCACTTCACCGTCGACAGTTATGGGGAAAAAGTGCTTTTATCCCCGAGTTATCTCGGGGAAAACGGTGAAGTGGTTCAAAATTAAAAATATTTTTAAACTTCGCATTCGATTCCGGTAGCAATAGCAGTAATATTATTGTTACATGTAAAAAGATTAATGCAAACTTTTAAATAGTTTTTCAAAAAATAGTAAATTAAAATAATTATTAAAATAAAATAGAAAGTTCTAGTCTGTTCCGGTGCAGAATTTAAAAAATAATGTGTATTTATCACAATTCCATGTTAAGAACCCCCTTTTTAAAAAATATGTAAAATGCAATACATTTAAAATTGATGCGCCGTTAAATAATAGGATAAAATAAAGATTTGTAAAAATATTTGCAGATTTTTTCATTATTAATCACATAGTGTTGAAATTATATACAATTGAATATGTGCATTTTGGCATGGGCATTTGCATATGAAAATTAAAGCTCGACTTATTTTTAAATTGTCTGGACTTTATATTTATGATAGACTAAAATATGAGGAGCTTCTATAAAGAATCCACAGAACTCTCTCTTCCCCCACTCCTGAAAACGATTACTTCTACCATATAAAATCTGCATGGGGTGCTACAATTTGATTGCGAGTTATAAGTGTTTGCGGTTTTCGGGCCCTTATATTCGGTTATACTAAAACTTCAAGGGTTCAATTAAAATATCTTATAATGTACCTCTTTTTTTAAAGATTACGTTTACCGTACAAAATATGAGTGTGATTACGATAATTACATAGAGAGTTATAAATGTTTTAATTTATCAGGACCTTATACTTAAGATACACTAAAATGTATAAAAAGTCAACAGAGCCCCCCCCCCCCTGCCTTATAAAAAGATTATGATTATCATAGGAAATTTGTGTGGGCTACGACAATTTTGATCTGTGTTATAAGTGTTTGCGTTTTCGAGTCCTTATATTCGAGTTATACTAAAATTTAGGGAGTTCAGTTAAAAAATTTGATAATGTCCCTCCTTTTATAAAGATTACGTTTACCATACAAAATATGAGTGTATTGCGATAATTATAGATCGAGTTATAAATGTCTTACTTTATCAGACCCTTATACTTATGATACACTAAAATATAGAAAATGTCAATCCCCCCCCCCTTGTTTTTTAAAATGATTACCATACGAAATTTGTGTGTGTTTACTAAAATTTTAAGGCCTTTATTTAAAAAAATCTACAATGTCCTCTATAAAATTGTCACCTATTTCAAGTGCACAAAATTTCAGCTTGCTGGAGAAGGGACCGAAATATCTCGGGACCGAAATGTCTTGGGACTGAATTGTCTCGGGATCGAAATGTCTTGGTACTGAATTGTCTCGGGACCGAAATGTCTTGGGACCGAAATGTCTCGGGACCGAAATGTCTTGGGACCGAATTGTCTCGGGACCGAAATGTCTCGGGACCGAATTGTCTCGGGACCGAAATGTCTTGGGACCGAATTGTCTCGGGACCGAAATGTCTCGGGACCGAAACGGCGGGACCGAAGTGTCGGGACCGAAACGTCCTGCTTCCACAATTTTAGTGGTGACAAGTAAGAAAACAGTTAGGCATCGTCCTGTAGTTCAACCCCATCCGCTACGCTGCGCGTGACCTTGATCGATGTGACCTCCTCTTTAATCTTGCGGTTACCTCTCCCATTTAAGATAGGACGCTTAATATGTATGCAGCTTGCATGTTCACAACACCTACTCGGTTCAGATTCGACACTAGTATTTTTCAGTACATTTTTCTGGTATGAAATTTTGAATATTTTGAAACAGTTTTGTTATTATCTCTATGTAATAATGATAGTATCCTAGTTCTTCTAATATTATAAGTGTTAACGTATGCAAATATTTGGCTGAAGTCAACGTCAAAATTGATAATTAAATGCCTTTGTGTTCATTATGCATTACATTCATTTTATTCCAATATCTAAAATTTTTACTTAATTTTACTCATTTTATTTATTTGAATTACTTAAAATAAAAGTTACTAGCAAACTGAAAATATATTTACTAAGATATATATAAAATATATAATGAAAATATTAATAGTAAAATTGCAAATTATATTTTTTTCAATATTGCTCATATATGTGCAAATTGTACATTGGCAAGAAATGTTTTGGAATTTAACTATTAATATTTGCAACATAAAGTAAATATTTTCGCAATATTAATATTTTGCTGGAGATAGTTACAATTTAACGTATTGACATTTTATTACAAATATTTCCAATGCAAATCCATTATTTTGTCAATATTGGTATTATAGTTCAAGTATCAGTGACAGGGATCAGTGCTTATATTTAAACGTATTTTTGTATAGAAAATATATATCAGAAATTTATAATACTACTTTTCGCTTTTTTTAATGGTAGACTTTCTCCGATCAAATAAAGATAAAATACTGTTTAAAATAACTGGTAGAGATTTCGAATTCAGAATTCCGCTAAATTGGAAACACTATTAGCGATGAATGCAAATATTAGCATAAGATAGCCAACATAACTAATACTGGTTTTCAGGGAAATTGTGTTTTTGAATTTTTTTAATCGCTATTTCCAAATAGCAATTGTCGCATTATTTAATCTCGTAATTTATAAGGAGAATTTTACTATTGGAATGAAATAGTGATAATAAAAAATCCAGAAACACAATCACTAGTGCATTTTTGCATCAGGTGCATTTTTTAATATTTATAATAATTTTAATAATTTTTTAACATTGCTGTATTTATTATTATTTTAATGTCAAATCAATTTTCTTATTTTTTTCATTGAAATGCCAGAATATTACAAACCCAAGATAATATTATATTCCTACATTTGATTGAAAGTAAGTTTTATTTTTATAACTTTTATTTTATGTATTACAAGCTAATAAAATATTTAAATTTTATTAAGTTAAGGGAAATTTTAAACATTGGAAAAAAATCAATATAACGGATAATGAATACATGAAAACATAGTAAACGTTTTTGATTCTGACTTTAGCGAAATATATTCATACTTCCACGTTTATAATATTATTAGGATTAGGATACTTTTATTAATATACGAAGATAATAACAAAACTTAAGCGATTTAAAATATTCAACATTTCATACCAGAAAAATATAGTGAGAAATACCAGTGTCGAATCCGAACCGAGTACGTATTGTGTATATGCATGCAGCTTAGGGTAGACAAGGTTGCTGAAATTATTAAATTTACCTCATCCTCCACTCGTATAGATGGAAACGTGAAAAATCAGACAAGTTGAATTAACAGACTGTAGTTATCCACTTTTAGCAAATACTATAAATTGATTGTTGAAACTATCTTATTGGTTTGAATTTGTTTTATGCTACGAAAATATTTTGTATAAACATATGTTATAATGCAGGACTGTCATAACATTTGCTTGGACTTTTTTTGTTCCCTTATCGTCGCTATTTTTAAATAGTAATTTTAAATTTACTTAACCACTTAACTGTTTTATCAGAGCAGTGGGGAATACATTTTCTTTAGTCTAGGATATTTTTGGCTCTAACTAGAATTTGTATTTCACGAGTTTGAAGAATGGAGTTACGAATGAAGGGCAGGAGAAATATAGTGTATCGCGTACCAGTTGCGAGTGAAGTAACTGAGGGGTTATCACAAGATGGTGGCCTTTTTAAAAAAAAAAATAGGATCAGCAGTTTCTTATTACTGCCGGAGAAAACTGCTACCAGCAAATATGAATAGAAAATTTCATCTTATTTAAGTACCTTATTCAGGCAAAATTTCTCTCGCAAATATGGTTAGAATTTCTATTTGTTTTTACTAGCGGGTTTTTCCCCAGGTAGTATAATCATTTTCGCTGACACTGAGATGAGGTAATCTTGGATCAGAGCAGGACTAACTCCCGCCTATGCAAACTTTCACCAGGAAAAATGAATATTTGTTTTTGTCATTATTAATGACAGAAATTCTGCATTAATAAGGCGTTTAAACAAGGAAAAATTTTCTATTTAAAGTTACTGGTGGAAGTTTGCCTCGGCAGTAGCCAAACTTTGCGAACGCGGTTACAGTCGAAGCATCACTATTTTAAGGATCTGTAAGTTCCTATTATATTAACGCTCCAGTCACGGGCGACTTTTTCAGTGTTTTTTTTTTTTTTTTTTTTTTTTTTTTTTTTTTTTTTTTTTTTTTTTTTTAATTAAAATTGTTTGATACCCCCACTTTTTTGAAGTAGAAATAGTTACTTTATTTAATTACAGATTAAATAGTGTAAGAATAAGCCGAATTATACGATTTTTAAAAAAGGGGTGGGAATCAAGCAATCTGAAAAAAAAAAAAAAAAAAAAAAAAGTAGCCCAATGGAACGCGAAAATGGCGTTTCCCTCGGCTGGAGGGTTAATACTTCCATTGTTTGAAGTCCAAACATTTAAAATATTTATTTTTATGCTTAATAAATATTTATCTATATCAGTGTTCGTACGCTTCATGGACCGTTTACCAGAATTTTCGTAAAGTAATATTTGCCTTATTTAATGAAAAAAATCTTAAGATATAACTACGAGTACTTTACGAAATTTCTGGTACTAAAACACCCAAAATTCCCTGAATCCCTTCATAGAAATGAAACCCTGTATATTAACATTGTAGCAGATTTTCAGAAACACAATTTTCCGATTTAAAATTCTAAATAATTTGAATTTGTTGCTTCTTTGACATGGGTGTCGATACACTGAAACTATTTTGTTTTAAAAATGAAAGCGATGTTTTAGAAAATCGACGCTCCTATATTACAATAAGTAAAAGTTGATTAAGCATAAAAATATTTA
The DNA here is from genome assembly GCA_963932465.1 of Maratus speciosus. Taxonomy (NCBI): domain Eukaryota; kingdom Metazoa; phylum Arthropoda; class Arachnida; order Araneae; family Salticidae; genus Maratus; species Maratus speciosus. The sequence continues at coordinate 437,566,836 of OZ010787.1, forward strand.
ATTTAAGAATTTTACCTGTATACAGTGTTGCTAGCGGGCTACATTTTTTAAATTCAGATTTCTTGATTGCCACCACTTTTCTGAAACGGTAAAATTTCCTTTGTTATCGCCTTAATTAATATGTCATTAAACAAGGCGTTTTTTACCATTTCAAAAAAGTGGTGCCAATCAAGAATCTGAATTTTAAATAAAAAAGAAAAGTGCCCAGCTAAACTGATGGCATTGAGCTCACCGGCTATTCACACTAATTGTATATCATACTCTTATTTTAAAGAATAATGCCCCTCAAAAAAATAAGTGAAGGGGAATTAGCCAGTGTTTCCCCCTTTATACTTAACCAGTGAACCTCCAAAACTAATCAGGGAAGCCCCTTATCATAATAAACCGGTATACCAAATTTGGAGCAAATCGAATAATCCTGAAAAAAAACCCATTTATCTAAATTAAGGGGAGTTGACTAGCCCCCCTTTATCCTTAACCATGAATTCCCAAAACTAATCAGGGTAGTTCCTTAACATAATAAACCGGTATACCAACTTCGGAGCAAATCGAATCATTCTGCATGAAAAATCCATTTATCTAATTTAAGAGGGGCGGGCTAACCTCCTTTCTCCCCCCCTTTATCCTTAACCAATGAACCCCCAAAACTAATCAGGGAAGTTCCTTAACATAATAAACCGGTATACCAAATTCGGAGCAAATCGAATCATTCTGCATGAAAAACCCATTTATCTGAATTAAAAGGGGTGGACTAACCCCCTTTTCCCTCTTTATCCTTAACCAATGCACCCTCAAAACTAATCAGGGAAGTTCCTTAACATAATAAATCGGTATACCAAATTCGGAGCAAATCGAATGAGTCTGCATGAAAAACCCATTTATCTGAATTAAAAGGGGTGGACTAATCCCCCTTTTCCCCCTTTATCCTTAACCAATGAACCCCCAAAACTAATCAGGGAAGTTCCTTAACATAATAAACCGGTATACCAAATTCGGAGCAAATGGAATGATTCTGCATGAAAAACCCATTTATCTGAATTAAGGGGGGTGGACTAACCCCGTTTTTCCCCCTTTATCCTTAACCAATGAACTCTCAAAACTAATCAGGGAAGTTCCTTAACATAATAAACCGGTATACCAAATTCGGAGCAAATCGAATCATTCTGCATGAAAAACCCATTTATCTGAATTAAAATGGGTGGACTAACCCCCTTTTCCCTCTTTATCCTTAACCAATGCACCCTCAACACTAATCAGGGAAGTTCCTTAACATAATAAATCGGTATACCAAATTCGGAGCAAATCGAATGAGTCTGCATGAAAAACCCATTTATCTGAATTAAAAGGGGTGGACTAATCCCCCTTTTCCCCCTTTATCCTTAACCAATGAACCCCCAAAACTAATCAGGGAAGTTCCTTAACATAATAAACCGGTATACCAAATTCGGAGCAAATGGAATGTTTCTGCATGAAAAACCCATTTATCTGAATTAAGGGGGGTGGACTAACCCCGTTTTTCCCCCTTTATCCTTAACCAATGAACTCTCAAAACTAATCAGGGAAGTTCCTTAACATAATAAACCGGTATACCAAATTCGGGGCAAATCGAATGATTCCGCATGAAAAACCCATTTATCTGAATTATGGGGGTGGACTAACCCCCCCCCCTTTCCTCCTTTATCCTTAACCAATGAACCTCCAAAACTAATCAGGGAAGTTCCTTAACATAATAAACCGGTATACCAAATTCGGAGCAAATCGAATCATTCTGCATGAAAAACCCATTTATCTGAATTAAAAGGGGTGGACTAACTCCCCTTTTCCCCCTTTATCCTAAACCAATGAACCTCCAAAACTAATCAGGGAAGTTCCTTAACATAATAAACCGGTATACCAAATACGGAGCAAATCGAATGATTCTGCATGAAAAACCCATTAATCTAAATTAAGTGGTTGGACTAACCCCGTTTTTCCTCCTTTATCCTTAAACAATGAATTCCCAAAACTAATCAGGGACGCGCCTTATCACAATGAACCTTGAAAAAATATTTTGAAGCAAATCAGATATTTCTATCAAGAGTTGTCGCGTTACGTACATACATACATACATACATACATAGATACATACATACGTACATACATACAGAACGGGCGGGCACATTATCTCTCAGGCTTTGATAGCCTGTGAGCTAAAAAGTAGCCCATCTGGCAACACTGGCTGTATACCCTTTCTGAAAAAAAAAAAAAAAAAAAAAAAAAAAAAACGTGTAAATGTGTCAATCATGTATCATAAATTTTGAAATAACTAGCTAATTTATTTACTTGAAACCACAAATACAAAATATTTATTTAATTCTGCTGCTTTGTTTTTCCTCGGTTTAAACACTCTGAATATTCCTCTACCGCAATTTCGCACGTATCCGTCGTGGCTTAGTTAAGTCTTTTTCAAACCGAAAATTTTATTGAAAAAAAGAAGTTAAATAAGTGCTAAGCTGAAGCAAGCCACATTTTATCTAAAATAAATTCTGGTAGGAAATCGAATTATCTAATGTGCGGCGGGTACGCGCGGAATTACGGTACTTATTATATTAACCCCTTGTAGGGCAAGTAATTGCGTTTGTGTAATGCTGAATTCACACCGGAAAGTTTGAAAAAATATATTTCTAAATAAGGAAAAGCAATTTTTCTACTATTTTTCCTCAAAGTTATAAAAGTAAAACTTAGTTAAAAGTTTCCTGTGCAAATCTTACAAGGAGAGGGCCAACCCTGTTAATCACAGATTTTGATTATTTTAATATATGTTGTAGGGTACAGACCCCTTAGTCTCAGGTTCAACGGATTTTATACAACGCTCGTTAGTTCTTGAGAAACCGGGGGGTCTAATATTAGTATACAACTTAAATACTTACGTTGTAACAAAAAGGATAGGTTGGTCGTAGCTCAGTTGATACGGCGTTTTGTGGCTGATCCGCGGGCCCGGGTTCTATACCCGAAAGCGCTACATTTGTCTTTGTTATCTTTTCTTTTATAAATATAATTTAATAATCTCAATTAAAAATTTTAATATCGTACATTAATTATAATGTTCACAAATTTAAATTTATCATTTTTTATTTTGAACTGTTATTTCTCATCCTTTAAAGAGATTTAAAAAGAAATTGGATCTATTATTGAATAATAAAAATTCCAAAATCGTTACATACTTGTTGTAGCGCCATCCAGTTATGATAAAATAAAACACATTCAAATAAAATAAAAATAAAAGCAAAAAGAAGATTAAGAGGAAAACAAAATATTTGAATACGCAAGCATACGTATTATAAATTTAAAAATTTTTAATATGCAAAAAATCCGTTGTAATTTAATTTCGATGCTAATTTTTAATATAATTATGCTTGTTACTTTAAAAACAGAGTAATAGTATCATCGTATTGACTTCCCATGTTAAAGCAATGCATAAATGATGTTTCTTTAAAATCACGAATTGACACAATTGTTCGATATCATTGCATCGATAAAGAATATATAAAATACATTTTAAAAGTAACTTTTAAAAAATTGACAGTTTTATGATGTTTCATACAACTATTTAGTTAAAAGTAAAAAATTAAATAGGTTAAAATTATAATTGATATACAATATTATAAATTTTAATTGACAATGAGATTAATAAGTTATAATTACAAGTATATTTATAAAACAAAAACTAAGAAAAATAAATTTGGCGACTTCGGGCATCGATCCCAAGCCCGCGGGTCAGCCAGCAAACGCCGTACCAACTGAGCTACGCCGGGTTAACCCTTTCGAGGGCGGTGTCCTTAAAAAAAGACACCTAAATTTAATTCCAAAACTGACAAACGGTACCAAGAATATTTAATTAAAATTTTCCTTTTATAATGTACGTGAAAATAAGGAAGTTCATTTTTCCTAATAAATCCGCTTAGAAATTCTGGTGTCACTCCATTATTTCATCAGTTTATAAACAAAATAACTCCGCTCCGGAAAGGGTTAAGCCATTAATTCAAAGCTTCTTCCTTTCTTTGATCTTTTTGTTTTTTGTCTAAAAGTCTTGTTTTGCAGGGTAAACTCATTTTTTATAAGTTTATATTTTTTGGTTTTCAATAACGGATGATTTTGGGATTCTATGAAAATATTTTTTGTTGGGTTGGTGAAAGGTTTCCTCGGTTCGAAAACTCTGAATATTCCACTGCTTGCTATATTAAGCCATTCATTCAAAGCTTCTTCGTAGACTGGATTCTTTCCTTGATCTTTTCGTTTTTTGTCTAAAATTCTTCTTTTGCAATGTAAACTCATTTTTTATAAGTTTGTATTTTTTGGTTTTCAATAGCGGAGGATTTTGGAATTCTACGAAAGGTTTTTTCTTGGACTACTTTATACATTTACATGACATTTTCAGAGAATAGAGATACCGTATTTGTATGTTTGTTGCTTGTACATCATTTCCTAGAAATAAAATATGCTTTATTTAATCACAGAGAGTTACAATAAATTCTGCGGTGAACTAAGTCAAAGATTACTATTCTAGATCATTTGCACTTTCTTCCGGATAAGATGGTTTAATTTGACCCGGGAACAACGCGCTTCGAACTAGAAAATTTATTTGGTATACATATGTATATCTGTGTATATGTACCAAATTTTATTTGGAAATTTATATTGTTTTATTTATATTATTATTATATTAAATTCATAATAGTTAATATTATCCTGTTACTCAAAATTATCTGTTTTCCCCTGTACACCGCAGCAAACGATTCGGTTCTATGGCTTGCCATTTTTAAAAAGGTCATTTTCTAAGAAGTCCCGTCATTTTTAGGACTCCCGGTATGTGTCCCAATATGTGTCCTGGAATATATATATATATATTCATTTCATGTTTGTACTTGAAACGTACTTGGTATTATTTCTAAAAAGAATTATTCGAAACTTTTTTAACCTAGGTCACATTGACCGACATTTTACGGAGGATACTGAAAGTATGGCAGATATGCTATTTCCATTAAAAATATTAATCCTTAACCCGGGAATGCTCGCGCATATCCAGGATATGAACGATTAACACTTTGCCACCAATAAATTCAAACAAAAATCGTCATTTTATTTAATCATTGACATTGCTTCAAAAGTAATTTGACGATTACTTTTCGAAAATTAATGGTGAGAAATGTAATAACCGTGCCCAGCCTGGGTATGACATACCCTGCGCGAGCAATCTCGGGTTAAATGCATGATTTTTTATTTAGTTTCTAAAGACATATGATTATCAGAAAGCTTTATTACACAGGAAAAATAATGAAAAAAATCAGATATACATTTTTAAGTATAATACGTCAAACTTTCCTTATGTTGCACATCTGCAATACAAGTAAAAACTAAATTATTGCAAATTTGTAAATATTAAAATAAGTATGAATCTAAATACCTTATTTTATATATATATATATATATATATATTTTTTTTTTTTTTTTGTAAAACTAAACCCTTAAATGCATGAATTATTTTTTTAGAATTGTGGTTTTTATTCTGATATTAAATATTAGACACCAGAAATTTTAAGATTGATTTTTAACTTTATTAATAGCATATTTTTGTAATTTTTACAGGATTAATACTTCTGTACAAATATAGTGGTTGCTAAGAGTTAAATAAAAAGTGATGCAGATATGCATCACTATGCGTTTAAGGGTTAAGGAATTTAAGCATTATGTTTATATTCTAAAACAAAAATTATATTTGGTTATATTTTATCAAGGACGCGTTCCGAAACATTTTTGCTGCCTGTGTAATTTTTCTTGCACGAAACGTTGGAAGCTATTACCAGATATATTTACAAAACAAATATTTAAATTTGAGCGTTATTTTTGGGTCTCTGCGAAACGTGAAGTTTAAGCCATACATTAAAAGATATTTACTGATGAATGAACTCGAAAATTCTATGTAATCAACTTGCGTATCAAAGACTTTCAGACGAGTACGGAGCTTCTATTGTTTCAAAACCCGGATTTTTCTATAAATCCTTCGCGAACCAGCATATATGCAGGGTGGCCACAAGTCAGGGAATTTTTCAGGGGATATAGCAGTATTTTCTTATATAAAAATATGCCTTATATAATTTTTCAGTTTAATAAGGAAACATATAATGTATAAAATGTTAATGAAATGTTAATTTTTCGAGAATCAATCATCGCCTTAAATATGCTATTAATCTCTTCGAAATTTACGGAACTTCTATAAAACATACTTTCGTCTGTAAGACGTCTTATTATACTAAATCGAGGAGGCTTTACACTTTTGTATTTGACATTTGTTCGAAATCCCGCATATTTTTGAGATAGTGTCTACATTTTCCACATTTAGCCACTAGAGGGCGCTGCAAGCATTCTCTTATGATAGCAGATAGTCATTTTACTATATGTAGACGCTTGTTCCACTAATATAACTATATCCGTTTAAACTCTTAACTGTTTTTTTTTTTTCACAATAAATTAAAAATAAGTACCCGGCTCCACTTTTTTTTACTAAAATATTTTTCTTTGTACAATCGTAAAAGGTATGCCATGTAACAAACCAATGATTACAGTTACAATTAAGTGGTATCCAAAAGCTTTTCGTATCAAATATAGCCAACAATTTTTGCCCGAGCGACACTCGGGCAAAGCAGTTAAGGGGTTAAGAGATATTTTAAGTGTACGCGAATACTACACAGCACTCGGTCAAGGACAAACTGCCAGGACATCCGTGGGCTAGTTGACATGAAATGACCCACCTATTTTATATGCATTTCTCCATTCTTTCCCATACTGCAGTGTTCTCAGTCATCCAGAGAATTCCAGATACATTTTTAGAATCAATTTCTACGGCGGATGTAGTTGTTATTCTCTTACAAAGTAGATGTTTTAAATCTTCGTTTATTTACCGCATACCGAAGAGGCCCAAAATGAAACAAAAGTTATGTTAATTGAGATGTGCTCTTTCCAGGGTTTTGACAGTAATAAAATCAAAAGTTGAGATATAAGCTTCTGAAAATGGGGTGGATTCGATAATTTTAATTTTTTAGGAGATTTCATAGATGAATAAATTAATGAATTTTCAAACAAGAGAGAAACAACTTCAGCAGCTCAATGACATCTTCATAGATAATTAGTTGGCAAATTGCTAAACTTTTAAAGTTATTTTTTAAGTCGTTACACACGTTAACCCTTTGAGGGGCAAGCAATTACGTTTGTGAAATGCTGCATTCTCACCGGAATCTTTGAAAAATTCTATTTCAAAATAAATAAAAGCATTTTTATGGCCTTTTTTCCAGCAAAGTTAGAAAAGTAAAATTTAATAAAATTTTTCTGGTGTAAAACTTCATTAATCGTGGGTGGTATATAATATATACCGGTGCCCCTCAAGGGGTTAAAGCACGCGTAAAAATCACTGAGACAGACCGTGTGAACTACTTTGGAGCCAAGTATGATGAAGGTATTGATTTGTGATTTTTAATACTGTACTTATTTTTCTTAGCGCACAAAGTTGTACTAGATCACCTATTGTTAATAAATAAGGTTTCTTGTATCATGAGTAATAATAAGTCAAACTTTGTGATTAGATGGTTTTTTATGCGACCTCAAAGTAGTTAATTTTACAGAAGGACCCCTAGTCACCCAACTTAACTACTCCTGGCTCTTGCAGTTTTCTGGGGTCCATCTTAAATCTATATGCATGTCCTGTATCAATTCTATGAAAGCTGAAGGGGGTCAAGTGTGAGCTTCTAGACATTTGACATGGAATGACCCAAAAGTTAATGTAACAGCGTAGCTGCCACCATCTTACGCTTTTTTAAACCACAAAAATTGTATAGTAAATTTTACCGTTTTAACACGCCTAAATCTGCTGATCAAATAAGGCAAAAATTTCTATTAATCTTTTGTGCTACAAAAAAGCGGAAGAGTTGGCAGCTATGTTAACAGTGTAAAGTCTCCGTATATGACAAAATTTCCAGTGGTTTTTATGAACCATGTATTCAAATTACTAATATGTGTGTTAAAATCGCTAATCTTTGTCAGTATATAAAGCGAATATTTCTATTCTGAATTAGTGCTACTCAAAGAACTAGAAATAGTATTAGCTATGACTGTCGATTCATTCTGCTATTTTATATTCACTTTGAATGCCTAAAAATTATATCCGAATGCAGTTTGGCTTATTTTTCTTGTACGTTACATAAACATCAAAGTCCGGACATACCATCTTAGATGATCAGGATATAATCGGAAATGTAATCGTAGTAAGTATTAATGCTCTGCCTACTTTATGTGAAACTACCTGATTGTGTCAAATTGCGTATACTTTATTAGTGTGGAATCATGTTTGTAATCGTAGTGAGTGTTAATGCTCTATCTACTTTATGAGAAACTACCTGATTGTGTCAAATTGCGTATACTTTATTAGTGTGGAATCATGTTTGTAATCGTAGTGAGTGTTAAAGCTCTACCTACTTTATGAGAAACTACCTGATTGTGTCAAATTGCGTATACTTTATTAGTGTGGAATCATGTTTGTAACCGTAGTGAGTGTTAATGCTCTACCTACTTTATGAGAAACTACCTGATTGTGTCAAATTGCGTATACTTTATTAGTGTGGAATCACGTTTGAACAAATTTTGTTGACAACGCAAGTCGCCCTAAATGCATGAATAGATTACGCGTTTATTTGTTGAAGCGTTTGGTAAGGTTTATTGAATCCAGTTTTATATTTTGCAAATTTAATTACAAAACAAGTTATGAAATCTAATCAATCCGAATGTTGCTGCAACAACAAAAATCGTAAGAAATCACCGTTTCAATTTATTATTAGATATTTGGAAAAAAATGAAGCATTCGCCATATTTCTAGAAATATAAGAAATTAAATATGCAAATATATTTTAAACATGCAGATGAAGTTCTTCGGGGATTACGATAGGAATAAAAATTCTGTAATCAGGTACCTTTTTAAAAATATGTGTCAAATTATTTGTGCAGTTAACAAAAAAAAGCATGTATTTGCAAATGCTCAAGCGTCAAAAACTTTCTTCGAATTAAAAAATGCATATTTAAATAACTACACAGCTTGAAGCAAAGATTATTTGTAAAGAAGCAAACTATTTTTCTGTATATATCTTTACACTATTGCCTTACAATGTTTATTTACTGACAAACTGTAATTATATTTTATTCGATGCAGTGGAATAAAAGCTTTAATCATATATATAAATTATATATATATATATATTGTAAAAAGTCTTTTGAAAAGTTTGTAAAAAATGTATCTCTTTTTCAGTTTCAGTAATGCTTCAATGCTGGATAACTTAAAACTTAATAACAATATTGAAATTTATTCATGTTCTAGTAAAGACATTTTTATATTAAAAATAAAGATATGTAAAAGACATTTCATTTTATTAACCACTTAAATGTTACTTTTAGAAATCAAATTTACCTCAAAAGCTGTCATTTATTTTCAACAACGCTATACTATTAACAACGACACTATATTATATTTTTTTATTACTTTCTTCAATCTTTACAAGAAGAAAGTATTGGATTCGGGAAAATTTTAGACTTCTGGTTCTCGATGGATTTATACGTTTTAAGCCCTTGAGGGGCGGTGGGATATATTATATACCACCTATGTTTAATGAAGATTTGAACCAAAAAATTTGAATGGAATTTTGCTGTTATAACTTTGGGGGAAAAGAGTTGAAAATTTGTTTTTCCTTATTTTGAAGTAATTTTTTTTTAATTTCCGGTGGGAACTCAGTATTATACTAACGCAATTGATTACCCCTTAACCCCTTGAAGGTCGATGATGCCGTCACGGCATCACATAATTTTACTCCCAAATTGCCACATTGGCACCGGAATTTTATGATGAAAATTTCATCTTTATTAAGTACCCGAAAATTTACTTTTATTTGTTTACAAATAAAATCTCTTGCTAATACTGGTGTCATTAAATTATTTGAACATTTTACAAATACAAGTACCTTGCTCCTGAAAGGGTTAAAGGGTTAAAAGATACTGAACACGATTTGATGGTTTTAAGTAAATGTGTGTCTGTCACTTTGTGAGTCTGTCTGTATGTGGCAAAAATATTGTGGGCGCTGTCTTTCAAGAACAAATGCGCGGATTGTCACAAATCTTCAGAATCAGTTATAACTAGTATAAACTGGTGCTGATTAGGTTTGGGTACATATCACCCATGTTGTCCAGTCCCGCAATAGCTGTATCTTAACAACTAATGCACGAATTTCAGAATCACTTATAACTAATATAAACTGGTGCTGATTAGGTTTGGGTACATATCGCCCATGTTGTCGATTCCCGCAATAGCTCTATGTTAAGAACTAATGCACAAATTTCAGAATCAGTTATAACTAATATAAACTGGTGCTGATTAGGTTTGGATACATATCACCCATGTTGTCGATTCCCGCAATAGCTCTATCTTAAGAACTAATGCACGAATTTTCATCAAATTTCAAATTCAGGTATACCTTGATAAATAATGTTGTTGATTATGTTTTGGTGTAAATTCCCAACAGGTGGTGCTGCCATACTGCCTTTTTCACAATTACTGAATAGCTCTTTCTCAAGGACTAACACACGAATTTTCATCAATTTTCAGATTGAGGTATACCTTGCTAAATATCAGTGTTGATTATGTTTTTGCGTAAATCGCTCACAAGGTGGTGCTGCTATGCTGCATTTTTCACGATTTACGCAATTGCTCTGCCTCAAGAACTAATGCACGAATGTTCATCTAACTTTAAATGCAGTTAGACTTTAACACAAGTTGTTGCTAATTAGGTTTTTCTGTCGATCACCCAATAGGTGGAGCTACTATGCTACATTTTTCACGATTTCCGCTCTCTCAAAAACTAATGCACGGATTTTCATCAAACATCAGATTCATTTAGACATTGAAATAACATTTTACTGATTAGTTTTCGGTGCAAATCACCCAAAAGGTTGCGCTGCTATGCTGCATTTTGCATGATTTACAAGATTTTAGTGATAGTCATATCTTAAGTACTAATGAACGGAATTTCATTCCTTTAGAATTCTCATGATAGGCATAGATTGTCATTTAAATTTGGCACTATGCTAGCGAAATTTGAAGTATTAACATGTATGAGCAAGTATGTAAAAATCTACGTGCCAGCGTACAGTCTGTCACCACTAAATTTTATTAGTTTTCTTCGCTAAAATTTTATTAGCATTCTTACAAAAAATTTAGACGAAATATTAGATGAAAATTAACGAATAGCATTTAGTGGTTACAATGGAGTTATGAATAAAAAGGAGGAGACATATAGTGTATTGTCTACCTGTTGTGAGTGAAGTAACTGAGGAGATTGACACAATATGGCGGCTGCTTTTTTAAAATAGTTTCTTCAGTTTCTGATTACCGATAGGTCAAACACCCCACCAGTAAAATTGAATAGAAGATTTCGTATTAAAGAAACGTCTTATTCATGGAATTTTTTTTTCAAAAATGTCGTAAAATTTTCTATTTGTTTTTACTGGTGTCAGTATGCCTTATAAAACTGTCAGTTTTTTTCCATGGTTGTCACAATATGGCGGAAACGCAGGGCCTAACTACCACCAAAGAACACTTCTACCAGTAAAAATGAAAATCTGTTTCTACCACTATTTATGACTGAAATTGTGTAATAATAAGGCGTTTAAATAAGATGAAAATATCTATATAAACCTACTGGTGGGAGTTTCCACCGTCGATAAATAACTCCTGTGATAGCGGTTACAGTTGAAGCTTCACTATTTTAAGGATATGTCGGTTCCTCTTTATTAATAGTTCCATGGTGGTGACAGACTGCACGCTGACGCCTAGATTTTTACACCCCTGTGTATGAGATAGCAGAAAGATTTGGGATTGGCACATCTGACTAATTTATTTTTTTTAATAATGGAATCGTGATGATAGCACAAGATGAAAACGAGCAAAAATGCATTTTCATGAATATATTTTGTTTTGAAAGAAAATACTGTCACACAAAGGAGATTGTCTATTAATTTAAATAGTTTACAGCTATCAATTTGTTGGTTAATGATCGTGATACTGAACATAGAGGCGGCATCATGCACAAGTTTAACCAATTACCCGCTGGTGTTGCGTTCACGCAACGTCAAAATAAATGCGTATATCTAAGTTATTTACATACCACTACTATTTTTCAATTAAAATATTGCTAAAGACATAAAATTTTGCGATCATATAAAGTGAAAATTATCGTTTAGTTCAGCTAAAAATTTGAAAATTTCAATCTTATAGTTTTGGCAGTTAATGCGTTAACGTCAAAGATTAGCAAAATTATCTGATTTTGATTCGGCTCAAGCTCTAAAGATACTGTAATTTTCCGCCGCATAAACCGTGGCTCTGTTTCCTACCAAAGCAGGATACAAAGTAACCGTCCTATCTTAAATGAGAGATGTAACAACAAATTAAAGAGGCGGTCACATTAATCAAGGTCACGCGCCACGTAGCGGACGGGAACTAACTGCTGGAAGATGCCTAACTGTTTTTCTCTTTTTGGTAATATAATAAAGGAAGACACAATTTGGAGGCCACATCCACTCACATTAATTTTACTTTAACATTTTATATGCATTTATAATATGTAACTATATTTTATCCACGTGTTTGTATATACTTTAATTCACGTGTTTGATAAAACTATGCAAAAACTTCACACAAGTTAGAAATGTCTAAGTTTTTTAGCTCGTCGAAAAATTGTAATTTTCAGCTAAAAACCCCATCAACTCCTAAAGTGCTCGAGCAAATTTGATATTTTTTTAGCAGTAGAGTATAAATATAAAATCATGTGTGGCAGAGAGTTAAAAAAAAAATAATTAGTTAACACCTTGAGGGGCGGTAGTATATTTTATATCCTCATAATTTTAATCATGATTAACACCAGAAATTTTTAATTAAATTTTACTTTTAAAACTTTGGTGGAAAAAAGTTAAAAATTGCTTTTCCTTATTTTGAATTGAATCATTTCGATAATTCCGGTGTGAATTCAATATTACAGAAACGCAATTGCTTGCCCTTGAAAGGGTTAAATATATATTTTTTCTGTACAGATGCATTTCACAACACTAAAATTGTAAAGTTTTTTCACCTTGATTAATAGCTGAAAATGATTTGATTAAATAAGGCGAAGAAAACTTCGTAGTGTCAAGTGCTTCTGGACTTCACCCCGTTCTCGATGTGCCACTGGCCGCAGCCAATTGTGATGATAATAGCACACGATGAAAAAGAGCAAAAAATACATTTTCTTGAATATATTTTGTTTTGGAAGAAAATACTGTCACACAAAGGAGATTGTTTATTAATCTAAATACTTTAAAGCTATCAATTTCTTGGTTACCATTTAATTCTCGCTCCCGTGATATTCACGGGCTATGTATTTTATTCAGATTATTTGATCCCCACCAGTTTTATAACATAGCGTAATTGGCTTTATTCTGGTGTCATTTTACTTTTCATTAAATAAGGGAAATATTTCTCTTTCAAAAAAAAAGTGGTGGAAATCGCAATCAGAATTTTTAAACCGTAATTTAATGCGACCTTAAGGGATTAATGATCGTGATATTGAACATAGAGGCGGCATCACGCATAAGTTTAACCCATTACCCGCTGGTGTTGCGTTCACGCAATGGTCAAAATAAATAACATATTTAAGTTATTTACATACCCACCACTATTTTTCAATTAAAATATTTACCTTTCTTAAAGACGTAACATTTTAAGATCATATAAAGTGAAAATTATCTTTTGGTTCAGCTAAAAATTTGAAAATTTCAACCACATAGTTTTAACGGTTAATGCGTTAACCCCTTGAGGGGCAAGCAACTACGTTTGTGAAATGCTGAATTCCCACCGGAATCTTTGTGAAATTCTATTTCAAAATAAGTAAAAGCAATTTTACGGCTTTTTTCCACCAAAGTTAGAAAAGTAAAATGTAATAAAATTTTTCTGGTGTAAAACTCCATTTATCGTAGGTGGTATATAATATATACCGGTGCCCCTCAAGGGGTTAAAGTCAAAGATTAGCAAAATGGTCTGATCTTGATTTTGCTCAAGCTCTAAAGGCACTGTAATTTCGCCGCATAAACCGCGGCTCTGTTCCCTACCAAAGCAGGATACAAAGTAAGCGTCCTATCTTAATGGGAGAGGTAACCACAAGATCATTTTAGTTTAAGAACAAAATGCAGTAATATTTTCGTAGCATTAATTCCTTTTCTCCCGAAACTAAAATAATATTGTGGCCATTTTTTTATACATAATTTTATCAAAAATACTGTAAAAAATTATTTTGCAATAAATCTGGTAAACAAGATTCCATGAGTGACTAAAGATTTAGAAAATATGCGCAGATGGTAGATATATGACGTCACACTAAAAGCCCGCGTTTGTGGATCATCAACCCCGTCCACAAGATAGCGCAGCTGTGTTTATTTACGCCTGTTTCCAGTGTTAAGTTAGTTCGCTTGATATGTACGCAGTTTTGGTTTCCTACCACATTTCTTTTTAAATAATGAGTAACTTACTTCGTCTTAGCATTTATTTGACTTCTACTTTTAATTAAAATTTCCGGTATCAAACAGACTTAACATAGCCGCGGCTTAACATCGGAAATTACAGTAATTTGCCCAAAGACTCAGACTAACAAGTAAAGGTACTATAGTCCGTGGCGGCGAATTTCGGTTTTTATAGCTCATTCGATTCGTCTCACGAGCTAAATAATTTGCCAACTCGCATATCGGCTATTGAGTTTTAATAATGACAGGGGGCAGGGTCAAAGTTAAAAAATTTGCATAATGCAGGGCTGACAAATGCGATTATTTTTATATTTTATTTGCACCGCTATTTTAAGAGAAAATTTTGTCGTACATTTCTCTCGCAGATGTTGTCACAGTGTATCTGGAAATATTCTGTTTTATAAAAGTGGTACAACATAGAATTAAAAAATTGTGCCTGTGGCAGCCCTGTAATGCGAGCTGCCGAAAATAAAACAGTAGCAGAAAATTCCTTCGCATGCAACCGTACGTAGTTGTTCCGCAAGTTAGGAAGTGACTGAAAAACTGACTAAAGAACAGACAATGTGTGGTTACAAAGAATTTTGCTTGCAATTCGGGACAAAGTATTGACAGGATGAACAAAATTAGACGAGGACATGATAACTTGCGAAAACCTGCCTGTCAAGTAGCATACGAATATTTTATCTGCAATTATAAATTCCTATAATAACAGTAATAATATAACATTATATTAGTTATTGGCAATGTATGGCACTGTAAAAACAATTAATAAACTTAAATCTCAATTATTTCTTTGAGGGTATCTGTTTTTCAATGAACGAAATTTTGAAAATTGACCCGGCGCCCTGTCATTATTAAAACTCAATAGCAGATATGCGAGATATAAATTTACTAAGCTCGATGAGACGAATCGAATAACCGATAAAATCGAAATTCGGCGCCACAGACTATAGTACCTTTACTTGTAAGGTAGAAAACAAATTCTAAATTGCTCCAGCTGTGTTTCAAGTTCACTACTATTATTTTATTCTAATTCCTTGAGTCCCACCAATTTTTTGAAATAGTAAATTTCGCTCCATTCAATCTCAGATTAAACAAGGCAAAATCAATGTCCATTGTACCATTTAAAAAAAGTGGGGCCTATTACCTGAATTAAAACTAAAGTACTGCAATGCTGGCAATACCGTGCTCAATTCAAACGTACGAGTGTGGGCGTGGCTGAAACTGTTACAGAGATGCCAACGTCGGTTGGTTGTATGAGGTTTTATGGCGCAAAATCCCTTAAGGGACATGCTGCGCCAAGAGATGCCTACGTCACAGTAATCTTCCGTAATATTTCACCAGGTATAATACTATTATTTTAACACAATCAAACTGATTGGTAAAGTTCCATACGAAATGGAATATCTCTATCTGAGCAAAAAAATGCCCAGGCTGGGAATTGACCCCAGATCCATGGTTTACAAGGCCAATGCTTTACCGTTTAAGCTAACTGGGCAGACAACCAGCCAGCATATTTTGCTCGGAAATCCTTACTGATAGTAACATCTGGTCTGTCATGCAGACAGCTCAACAGACTAAACCGCAGATAAAGAAACTCCATATAAACGATGAATACTTAGATCGACTATTATTTTAACACGATCAAACTGATTGGTAAAGTTGCCATGCGAATGGAGTATCTCTATCTGAGCGCAAAAATGCCCAGGCTGGGAATCGACCCCAAATCCTTGGCTTACAAGGCCAATGGTTTACCGTTTAAGCTAACTGGGCAGACAACCAGACAGCATATTTTGCTCGGAAATCTTTACTGATAGTAACATCTGGTCTGCCATGCAGACAGTTTAACAGACTAAACCGCAGAGAAAGAAACTCCATATAAACGATAAATACTTAGATCGACTATTATTTTAACACAATCAAACTGATTGGTAAAGTTACCATACGAATGGAATAGCTCTATCTGAGCGCAAAAATGCCCAGGCTGGGAATCGACCCCAGATCCTTGGCTTACAAGGCCAATGCTTTACCGTTTAAGCTAACTGGGCAGACAACCAGACAGCATATTTTGCTCGGAAATCTTTACTGATAGTAACATCTGGTCTGCCATGCAGACAGTTTAACAGACTAAACCGCAGAGAAAGAAACTTATATAAACGATAAATACTTAGATCGACTATTATTTTAACACAATCAAACTGATTGGTAAAGTTACCATATGAATGGAATAGCTGTATCTGAGCGCAAAAATGCCCAGGCTGGGAATCGACCCCAGATCCTTGGCTTACAAGGCCAATGCTTTACCGTTTAAGCTAACTGGGCAGACAACCAGACAGCATATTTTGCTCGGAAATCTTTACTGATAGTAACATCTGGTCTGCCATGCAGACAGTTTAACAGACTAAACCGCAGAGAAAGAAACTCCATATAAACGATAAATACTTAGATCGACTATTATTTTAACACAATCAAACTGATTGGTAAAGTTACCATACGAATGGAATAGCTCTATCTGAGCGCAAAAATGCCCAGGCTGGGAATCGACCCCAGATCCTTGGCTTACAAGGCCAATGCTTTACCGTTTAAGCTAACTGGGCAGACAACCAGACAGCATATTTTGCTCGGAAATCTTTACTGATAGTAACATCTGGTCTGCCATGCAGACAGTTTAACAGACTAAACCGCAGAGAAAGAAACTCCATATAAACGATAAATACTTAGATCGACTATTATTTTAACACAATCAAACTGATTGGTAAAGTTACCATACGAATGGAATAGCTCTATCTGAGCGCAAAAATGCCCAGGCTGGGAATCGACCCCAGATCCTTGGCTTACAAGGCCAATGCTTTACCGTTTAAGCTAACTGGGCAGACAACCAGACAGCATATTTTGCTCGGAAATCTTTACTGAAAGTAACATCTGGTCTGCCATGCAGACAGTTTAACAGACTAAACCGCAGAGAAAGAAACTCCATATAAACGATAAATACTTAGATCGACTATTATTTTAACACAATCAAACTGATTGGTAAAGTTACCATACGAATGGAATAGCTCTATCTGAGCGCAAAAATGCCCAGGCTGGGAATCGACCCCAGATCCTTGGCTTACAAGGCCAATGCTTTACCGTTTAAGCTAACTGGGCAGACAACCAGACAGCATATTTTGCTCGGAAATCTTTACTGATAGTAACATCTGGTCTGCCATGCAGACAGTTTAACAGACTAAACCGCAGAGAAAGAAACTCCATATAAACGATAAATACTTAGATCGACTATTATTTTAACACAATCAAACTGATTGGTAAAGTTACCATACGAATGGAATAGCTCTATCTGAGCGCAAAAATGCCCAGGCTGGGAATCGACCCCAGATCCTTGGCTTACAAGGCCAATGCTTTACCGTTTAAGCTAACTGGGCAGACAACCAGACAGCATATTTTGCTCGGAAATCTTTACTGATAGTAACATCTGGTCTGCCATGCAGACAGTTTAACAGACTAAACCGCAGAGAAAGAAACTCCATATAAACGATAAATACTTAGATCGACTATTATTTTAACACAATCAAACTGATTGGTAAAGTTACCATACGAATGGAATAGCTCTATCTGAGCGCAAAAATGCCCAGGCTGGGAATCGACCCCAGATCCTTGGCTTACAAGGCCAATGCTTTATCGTTTAAGCTAACTGGGCAGACAACCAGCCAGCATATTTTGCTCGGAAATCTTTACTGATAGTAACATCTGGTCTGTCATGCAGACAGTTTAACAGACTAAACCGCAGAGAAAGAAACTCCATATAAACGATAAATACTTAGATCGACTATTATTTTAACACAAACTGATTGGTAAAGTTACCATACGAATGGAATAGCTCTATCTGAGCGCAAAAATGCCCAGGCTGGGAATCGACCCCAGATCCTTGGCTTACAAGGCCAATGCTTTATCGTTTAAGCTAACTGGGCAGACAACCAGCCAGCATATTTTGCTCGGAAATCTTTACTGATAGTAACATCTGGTCTGTCATGCAGACAGTTTAACAGACTAAACCGCAGAGAAAGAAACTCCATATAAACGATAAATACTTAGATCGACTATTATTTTAACACAATCAAACTGATTGGTAAAGTTACCATACGAATGGAATAGCTCTATCTGAGCGCAAAAATGCCCAGGCTGGGAATCGACCCCAGATCCTTGGCTTACAAGGCCAATGCTTTATCGTTTAAGCTAACTGGGCAGACAACCAGCCAGCATATTTTGCTCGGAAATCTTTACTGATAGTAACATCTGGTCTGCCATGCAGACAGTTTAACAGACTAAACCGCAGAGAAAGAAACTCCATATAAACGATAAATACTTAGATCGACTATTATTTTAACACAATCAAACTGATTGGTAAAGTTACCATACGAATGGAATAGCTCTATCTGAGCGCAAAAATGCCCAGGCTGGGAATCGACCCCAGATCCTTGGCTTACAAGGCCAATGCTTTACCGTTTAAGCTAACTGGGCAGACAACCAGACAGCATATTTTGCTCGGAAATCTTTACTGATAGTAACATCTGGTCTGCCATGCAGACAGTTTAACAGACTAAACCGCAGAGAAAGAAACTCCATATAAACGATAAATACTTAGATCGACTATTATTTTAACACAATCAAACTGATTGGTAAAGTTACCATACGAATGGAATAGCTCTATCTGAGCGCAAAAATGCCCAGGCTGGGAATCGACCCCAGATCCTTGGCTTACAAGGCCAATGCTTTACCGTTTAAGCTAACTGGGCAGACAACCAGACAGCATATTTTGCTCGGAAATCTTTACTGATAGTAACATCTGGTCTGCCATGCAGACAGTTTAACAGACTAAACCGCAGAGAAAGAAACTCCATATAAACGATAAATACTTAGATCGACTATTATTTTAACACAATCAAACTGATTGGTAAAGTTACCATACGAATGGAATAGCTCTATCTGAGCGCAAAAATGCCCAGGCTGGGAATCGACCCCAGATCCTTGGCTTACAAGGCCAATGCTTTACCGTTTAAGCTAACTGGGCAGACAACCAGACAGCATATTTTGCTCGGAAATCTTTACTGATAGTAACATCTGGTCTGCCATGCAGACAGTTTAACAGACTAAACCGCAGAGAAAGAAACTCCATATAAACGATAAATACTTAGATCGACTATTATTTTAACACAATCAAACTGATTGGTAAAGTTACCATACGAATGGAATAGCTCTATCTGAGCGCAAAAATGCCCAGGCTGGGAATCGACCCCAGATCCTTGGCTTACAAGGCCAATGCTTTACCGTTTAAGCTAACTGGGCAGACAACCAGACAGCATATTTTGCTCGGAAATCTTTACTGATAGTAACATCTGGTCTGCCATGCAGACAGTTTAACAGACTAAACCGCAGAGAAAGAAACTCCATATAAACGATAAATACTTAGATCGACTATTATTTTAACACAATCAAACTGAATGGTAAAGTTACCATACGAATGGAATAGCTCTATCTGAGCGCAAAAATGCCCAGGCTGGGAATCGACCCCAGATCCTTGGCTTACAAGGCCAATGCTTTATCGTTTAAGCTAACTGGGCAGACAACCAGCCAGCATACTTTGCTCGGAAATCCTTACTGATAGTAACATCTGGTCTGTCATGCAGACAGTTCAACAGAATAAACCGCAGATAAACTCCATATAAACGATAAATACTTGGATCGACTATTATTTTAACACAATCAAACTGATTGGTAAAGTTATCCCGAGTTTATCCTAAAGTTTATTTCTGACCGAAATATGCTAGCGGATTATCGGCCCAGTTAGCTTAAACGTTAAAGCATTGGCCTTGCAAGAAAAGGATCTCGGTTCGATTCTTAGCCTGGACATTTTTCCGGTCAGATGGAAATAATCATTTCAGGTGTAATACGTTACGCACCAGAATTTGTTTTAACCCTTAAATGCACAGTGATGCATATCTGCATCACTCTGTATTTAACTCTATGCAACCACTATATTTATGTAGGAATATTAATCATACAAAAATTTAAAAAATATGCTATTAAATAAATTTAAATATATATCTTAAAAATTCTGGTGTCTAATCCTTAATATGAGAATAAAAAACATAGTTATAAAAGAATAAAGATATTCATGCATTTAAAGGTTAAGTTTTACAAAACAATTTTTTTTATAAAATAAGGTATTTAGATTCATACTTATTAAAATATTTACTAATTTCCAATACTTTAGATATGAAAGTAGTTTTTACTTGTATTGCAGATGTACAACATAAGAAAATGTTGACGTGTTATACGAAAAATGTATCTCCGTCTTTTTTTCGTTATTTTTCCTGTGTAATACCGTTCTGAGAATCATATATAATTTTTTCGAAATAAAATAAAAAATCATGCATTTAAAGGTATAGAAATGAAATTAAATAAATTCCACGTATACACCTGAAATCAAATAAATAAAGATTCATCAAAGAAAATTTTCTTCTTTGAAACCTTGTTAACCCTTATCAGTACTATTTTACCTTAGACGTTTTATCGGTACATTGCCGTATCGGTCGTATGAGGTGACAAGGTTTTCCCGTTCGGAAGCGACATCTCTTACACGAATTTTAATCGGTAGTTACTACTTTTTTTTAAGCACAAGTTTCATTTGTACTCAGACAACATGTGAAAGAGAAATGGAGAACAAAATTTATTTTTTTAAGTATAGTTGTGCGAATACAATATAAAAATAGTTGTCTGTGGCAATCCTGCAGATATTGACTGAATACAATTACAATATAGTCGCGAATCATGTGTAAAAGGTTAACATCCGCTAAGAATTAAACTGGGTCAAACTCATCCCCATATTACGGAGGGTTAGTAGGAAATTGGCACCTCAGCTGTTACACAGAAATTAGCTTTGATCTTAAACCTTTATCTGCCGCATTATGGTCTATTGCAATTTTTTTCATGTAATATTTTTTCCCAGTTACTACAATGAAAATTAAATGATAAAAGAGTTAAAAAAATACTCACCCGTGAAAAATTTAATTCTTTGGAGCTAATTATTTAAAATGGTTCTTTAAAGTACCGTCAGTACACTATGACTAAAATATCGAAACAGAAAACCCACAAGGTATTTTAAATGGCAAGTAGGGGAGGTGGGGGATGAATGGGACATTTTTACAAAAATGATTTTTAATACTTTTTAAAAGTTATTATCATTATTATGTATCACATTTCATACATTAGGTATTTGATTATTTCTATGCACCATATTTAGTCTAGGTTATTGTTATACAGTAAAACATTATAAAATTTAAAAAAAAGTCACCCTCTGCCCTAATCAACCCTATAGCAGGGATGAATGGGACACTAATAGGGATAGATGGGACACCAATATTTTTCTCCCAGTATTCAATGTTACCTAGTTAAAATTTATAATTATAAAATTATGTATTTATATTTGTATTATATGATCTTATAATATGGCTATTATATCTCAGTGTTGCTAATCACTTCTTTTACTGCAGTTTTAACTTGTAATGCAAACTTCGACTGTTTATCTGTTTCCCCTTTCCCACTTACGAGACATTTTAGATATGAAATGAAAGCAAAAAAATGATTTTGAAATACGGCATAGCCAATATTTTTCATTCACAACTTATTAATAAATATTAATTCAATGTATCTTAGATATCATGCACAAATGTACTTGTCGTTGGATCGTACTTTTCCTGAAATTTCACGACCGGGAAATTCTTCGGTACCAGTACCTTTTTATGGAAAAATCTCTTCTTAAGTAAGGCGAAATTTCGCGCGTTTAATCTAGATTTATTTTTCTATGAACAAAAAGGGATATTTGTCCTGAAAATATCCATTAAGCGTACGATCCCTGCAAATTAAATTATGTTAGGGGAGGTGCGAGTGGGATTTTTTTAAAGCATAAGTTTCAAATTCAATACAATTTACCCCCATCTGATCAATAAACGTAAACTACTTTTAACAATTTATATCTATTTGATAATGTTTCAATAGCAATTTTTTGAGGAACTATTTAACCTTTATTACAATACAATAATTAAGATTCAATATAATTTTTAATAATAAACAACCTATATAATACGAGAACAGTTTAATACTAATAATTAACATAAATCATTAATTTATGAAACTATATAATAATTTTTAGTTAATAAATAAATGTTTTAGCATCTCTGGGGATAAAAAGACTGTCCCATTCATCCCCATTTAAATTGTCCCAATCATCCCTATGAGACATAGATTCAATTGTCCGCTATTTTGACTCAGAAATTATTTCGTCACATTGGTTAATATGCACTC